>JADMNL010000030.1:199422500-200648333 GCA_016271365.2 Neoceratodus forsteri
ACCTCGTTGGACTTGTTTGCTGTGACACAGGCCTACCACCCTGTCGAGATTTTCTCTACCTGGTTGACCTGTTGTCTGAAGGGATCGAGAATGACTCTATCACAAGGACTCCGGTCCTCTTGACCTTCTCTCAGTAGAAGCCGATTGAGCAGACTGTCTCCTCCCAAGACCTCCTTCCTTCAGGGGTCCCTTGGAAGAATTTGTTCCATGTCCTGTACACGACCCCTCCTCTCGTGTCGCCACGCTGTCGACACTCCAGCTGTTGGTCAAGGTCCCGATCTTGGTCGAGATTGCAGTGCAGGGAATCCTCTCGTTCCCACTCTCTGCCCTTGGCCAGGAAGTGCCGTCAATGCTCTTCTTCCTCTTTGTCTTTGGGCAAAGAGAGGCTCTGTTGCAAGTTGTGTCTGCACTATGAGGAGCTGATGTGGCAGTAGTGGGTTGTCTGGCATGGTAGGCCCCCTTCCTCAGACCCCAGCATGTCCCAGGTTGTCCCCAGTCAGGCCTGTCCTGGTGCTGCCAAGTCCAGCTTCTCCGGTGCTGGCCTCTCCACCAATCGAAACTGGAGCCATTGCCCAGGCAACTCTTACAGGGTGCTCCTGCCAAGGTTGCTGTCTGGCTGCTAACTGGCAGACTCTTGTCTTTTGCAGGACGGGCATTGTCAGGGACTTAGACAGTGCCCCCCCCCCCCCCAACCAGGAGTACAAGAAACTGAATCACGCAGCCAAGAAGGTCTATGCTGCGTCCTTCCTGGGACTCAGTCAGGCAAACTTTGCTTCGATGATGGCTAACTTTGGCCACACCCTCATTGGTGTCTGGACCATGTCATTCCCCGGCTTCCTGAAGACTTGCAGTCTGTGGTTAAGGTGGTCAGAAACGAGGGTCGAGCTTTAACCAAGCAACAGCTACAGAATGCCTTGGACATCAGTGACTCCTGCACCTGGTCTGTGGCAGCAACAGTCGCGATGCGCCATAGGGCCTGGCTGCAGATTTCAAACCTTCACAGCGGACACCCAGCACAAACTGGCCGATGTGCCCTTCCTGGGTGCCAGCCTTTTTCACCCTGGGGTGGAGGGGCATCTCAATAGGATTGAGAAGTCTGTGCCACCCTGGATTTAGTGACATCCTCACAGAAGGATCCCAAGGGTCAGAAGCTGAAGCCGTCCTTTTCAGCTTTGGTCCTTTCTTCCCTAGCAGGGGTAATCTCACGTCTGGTGACCTAAGCCTAAGATTTACAGCCAAGGCTCCAGGAAACCCAGAGGCAGGGGTGGCGGGGCCCCTCTGGCTGCAGGTGTCTCCTCCAAGGCTGCTCAATGACAGGTCGGGGGGTCTGCCTCCTGCCTGGCAGGTTTCTGCCTCAGCTTCCCATGGGGGTTGGCTTCACTATTTCTGACACGCCTGGTCTGTCATCACTTTGGACATATGGGTACTGAAGTGTTGGGCAATGTTGCCTCTCTACTTAAAGGCTCTCCTGCCCTACCAAGCCCATCCCCTACTGGAATTCGTGGTGTTGCCCGACATGCTGACTGCCCTTCTGGATGATATTGCCCAGCTCCTCGAGAAAGGGGCGATACGCATGACACCACAGCCAGCCAGGGCTTTGTGTCCAGGTACTTCCTGGTCCCCAAACGGTTGGGGGAGGTTTGGTGCCTTATACTTGATCTGAACGATCTCAGCCAGTTCTGAGGAAGTGCAAGTTCTGGATGTTCACTCTGAACAAAGTCATTCCACCCCTAGAGCATGGCATGTGGTTCTGCTCTCTAGATCTCAAGACACTTTCAACATTCCAGTCCATTCGTCCCCACTGGCGGTACCTTCAGATCTTACTTCAAGAGGGTTCTTTCAGTAGGTCATAACATGTAAGGACTAACGCCATCTGGCATCTGGACCTCATGGCAGACTTTTCCAGCAATACCTGATGGGGGACCGCCCACCTGACATCACGTGACGGATGTCGGCATGACCCTATATAGTGGGTGGTCCCCACGCCCAACCCTCCAGTTCTTTCTTGCCATCACCTCATGTTACCTCGCGGTAGATTGCACAGCGATCGCTGTTAGAGTATTAGTTAGTACTACCTTTTTTCTCTGTTTTTGGTATCTTTCGATTCTAGATCTTCTCCCTAGAAGAAAAGTGTCAAACTTGTGGCACCCAGATTCTCCACAAGGACAGCCACCTCAAGTGTGTCACCTGTCTAGGCCTGGACCATCCAACCGTGACTTGCCCAGAGTGCCAGCCCTTCAACCAGCCCACTCGCAAGAGGAGGCATCAGGCTCTGGAGGCCCATCTACTTAAGTCTCGGTTGGCGTCAACTCAAAAAGCAAATGGAGCGCATCAGGGAATCTTCTTCTCCTTCTCCATTGAAGCACAAAAAAGAGAAGCACAAGGGGCGGGAGCAGTCTTCGGATGGTTCTCTGGCAGATTCAAGCAGGCCCTCCACCAGTAAGGCCCAGGCCACGACGGGGGATTCTAGTAGAACCATGAAGGCTCAACCCTCTGCCTTAACTGGTGAGTTGGTCCCCGGCTCCTCTGGGGACCGCATGGCTGCCGATAAGTTGGCTCCCCGTTCAGCGGGGACCCGCCCAGCCACAGTCAAAAAGTTGGCAGTGGGATCTTCCCCCTCCCACCCGGCTCTACCATCTGGTAAGGCGGCTGCCTCCGCGACAAATGCTGGATGCAGCTGTCCCCTGGGACCCTCTGTCAGCCCCCAACACGTCCGGATGAGCCTGGGAGATTGCACTCTCCCGCTGGTAGCCCTCCTTCAATGGTGGTTACCCCGGTGAAGACATAGTGAGTCCCTGGATGTGGAACACAACTCGGTCGAACCCCTGCTCACCTTCTAGGATCTCAAGGATGGAGGTCTCATGGAGGTGCCTCGGTCCTGCCTGGGAGGATGGCACCCCCCTCCGGTGACCCAACTAGACTTCAAGACCCTTATCCAGCCTTGGTGGAAGGAGGCTCAATCTGAGCTGGTCACGGACCTGGAGAGCAGACTCCCAGTCCCTCGCTGTCCTCCCAGGTCCTTATTCCCTGTGAACTCGCCACTGTCCACAGTTCAGTCACGGGGATTATCCTTGCGGATCTTAGTTCTGGAGACAATCCTGACTTTTGGGGGGGAGGGTCTCATCTGAGTAGCCATTGGATGTAGAGCCCCGGGTCCCTAAGGGTAAGGATTCTCCCAAGCTTCCCCAGAGGATCCTTTCTTTTCGGACCTATTGAGGTCCATTCAACAGCATTATAATTGGGAGTCTGCGGAGCAGGATCTCATGTGGCAGAGACTCGCCAAGCACCTCGATTTGGAGTCTCTGTCCCAGATTCCTGTTCCTCCGTGGATTGGGCCTCACGACGACGGTCTGGCAACTGCCTCATTCAATCCCAGCTGTCCCCAAGTGGGCAGACAGGACCTACTGGGCGCCCAAGGATGCCCCCTTTCTCAGTGCACACCCGAAGGCTGACTCCGTAGTAATTTCGGCTGCTCATAACTGCTCTTCAGTTCTCAAGCACATGAGCACTTCTCTGGATAAGGACTCAAGGCAGATGGACCAGTATGGAAATAAATTTTATTCCTTGGCTGCATGCGTGTTACGGTCCCTTAATTTTGGTGTCGCACCACAAAGCCCCCAGGCCAGGCTCAAGGCCAGTGTCCAATCCATGGACCCTTCGGACCTCAAGGAGGAGCTCGCCAAGGACATCTGCCTGTCCACCATTTCTTGCAGGCATGCGTTGCAAGCCACTTACGACTCTGACTCAGTGGCCCTCTCCATAGCAGCCGCCGTCTCCCTTTATGCTTGTGGTTTCTCAAGATCTGTGGTCTCGCAACGCAGGTCCAGACAGCGGTTCATGACTCCCGTTTCAGGGGCACTGTGCTCTTTGGTGGTGACACCAAAGACATTATTACAGACCTTCAGGACTGCGGCCAAGCCCTGAGGTCTGTAAGGGCCATGTACCGATAGGGCACACAGCAAGAGCAGCCCTTTCGGAAAAGGACCTGGAGGCAGAGAAAGCAAGCCCAGTTTTGGCATCAGGGCAAGTGTAATATCTCTGGTACTTTCGCCCCTCCTGCCTCCAAGAACCAGAGGCGTTTAGGGAAACCTCCCTCTGCCCGTCCTGCCACCTCCTGATTCTCCCCCCCAGCCCCAGTGCGAGGGGGGGGCGGGGTTTGCTTGCCACGCGCAGGAATGGCAGAGCATCACCTCTGACGCATGGATCCTGCAGCTAGTGTCCCAAGGACACACTCTCGAGTTCCTGGGGTTCCCTCCAGAGTCTTCTGCAAGAAGGTCAGCCTACTCCTGAGACCAGGCTAGACTCGTAAGGGAGGAAATACATGCCCTGTTGCTCAAAGAAGCCATAGAACCAGTTCCCCTCCGGCACAGGGGAAGGGGGCTTTACTCCCATTTCTTCCTGGTTCCAAAAAAGACAGGTGACCTGCGACCCATTCTCGACCTCAGCAGACTCTATCTGTTAGAGTACAAAAAATTCCAGATTTTAAACCTCCAGTCTCTTCTCCCCCTTCTTCAGGAGACTCGCTGGCTTTGTGCTCTTGATATGCAGGGTACCTACCTGCACGTCCCAATTTTCGCCAGCCACTGCAGGTACCTGTGATTTCTTTTCCAAGGGGAGCACTTCAAATTTCGGTCTCTCCCTTTGGCCTTTCTTCGGTACCTCAGGTTTTTACCAAGTGCATGGTGGTGGTGGCTGCAGCCGTTTGTCATCAGGACATAGTGGTCTTCCCCTATCTAGACTATTTCCTGATCAGGGCCCCGTCCAGAGAGTCTCTCTCTCTCTCTCTCTCTCTCGGAGACCCTGTCCACTACTCTGGACTTGCTCACCAGACTGGGAATTAGTCAATATTCCCAAGTCGTCCCTCATTCCTTCCTAGAGGTTACAGTTTATTGGGGCGACATTGGATGCAGTCCAGAGCAGAGCTTTCCTTCCTTCCTTCAGACAGGATGGAGACACTGATCAGGCAGGCCACTTTTGTGGCCTCCTCCCGTCCCGGGAGGTCCGTCAGTTGCTAGGACTGATGACTGCCTCCATCTTCACAGTTCCCCTGGCAAGGCTTCACATGAGAATTGCTCAGTGGTCCTTGCAGGTCCAATGGGATCAACTTCAGGACGATTTGGACCATCCAGTCCGAAATGCATCCGCCCTTCAGAAAGATTTGTGTTGGTGGAAGAATCCCTTGAAGTGGAAACGCTTATCTGTTTGGGCAGCGTCCAAGTGTTGTGATCCCTTTTCTTGTTCTGCCCCACAGATCATGGAGTACCTCCTTCATCTTTCAGATTCAGGACTTTCCTATTCCTCATTGAAGGTACACTTATTGGCCATTTTGGCGTACTACGAGCTAGTGGATGGTAAAGCTGTGGCTCAGTTGGATGTCTCCAAAACCTTTCTGAAAGGGATTCTCCACCTGAAAACCCCCCATCTGCAGCCCTACACCACCTTGGGACTTAAATTTTGTGTTGGAGAAGCTCACTCTCCCTCCTTTGAGCCAGCGATGAGCTGTGATTTGCGCTATCTTTCCTGGAAAGTGCTATTTTTAGTTGTAGTTACTTCCGCTCAAAGAATTTCCGAGCTTCAAGCTCTTATGTGCAAGGAGCCTTATTTGATTTTTCACAGGGACCAGGCAGTCCTTGGAGCAAATCCCAAGTTTTTGCATAAGGTGGTGTCTGAATTCACACTGAACCAGACAGTGGAACTTCCAGTTTATTATCAGACTCCTGCAAATAGGGTTGAGGCGCTCCTGCACACCTTGGATATGCACCATTTCCTCAGGTGCTATACCAGTCGATCTAAAGATTTCTGAAAGGAAGACCAGTTTTTTGTTTCATTCGCCCTCAAATCCTTGGGGAAAGTGGTCTCCAAACAGCGCTTGTCCAAGTGGTTAGCCAACTGCATTCGCTTCTGTTATCAGAAGTACAACACACCTCTGCCTGAGTCTGTTAGAGGTCATGCATTGATGGAAGAGGGATGCCTGGATATCGTAGCAATCACAGAAACATGGTACACAGAGAACCATGACTAGGATGTTAACATACCAGGGTACATAACCTACAGGAGAGACAGGTGGGGGAGGAGTAGCTCTCTATGTAAAGGAAGGGATAAAAGCAACTGAACAAAAGAGTAAATGGGGAGGAGAGGAGGCACTGTGGGTCACCGTGGAGACTGGAAAGGGCACCGCAATCCGCACAGGGGTTGTGTATAGACCCCCATGTCAAGGGGAGGGAATGGACAAGGATATGTTAGAAGGCATTCTTAGGATGTCAGAGAAAGGGGAGATACTATTGATGGGAGACCTGAATATGCCAGATATTAACTGGAGCACATTTGCTGCAGCCACATCCAAAAGCAGGGCCATCCTCTATGCCCTACAGGTGGCAGGCCTTAGACAGCTAATTTTGGAACCCACTCGTGAGGGAGCAATCTTAGACCTTGTACTCTCAAATGGGGGCAGTTAGAGGATCTCAGATCTAGAAGTGAGTTGCCATCTGGGAACAAGTGACCATCAAACAGTGTGGTTCACATTAAACTCGGCTACAGAGTCAAGCCATACAAAAGTGAGGGTACTGGACTTCAGGAGGGCTGACTTTGGCAAGAAGGGAGAGTGCCTCAGAAAAGCACTAGCAAACAGGCTAGGAGGAGGGGTGGAGCAACAATGGGGAATCATCAAAACTGCCATCACAGAGGCAACAAGTCTTTGTGTGAAGCAAATAAATAAATCAAAACGAAAGAAAAAGCCACTATGGTTTTCAAAAGAGGTGGCTGTGAAAGTCAGGAAGAAAAAGATAGCATTCCGGAAGTATAAGGAAACACAGAAGGAGCAGGACAGAGAGCTGTACCATTTAAGGCAGAAGGAAGCAGGAAGGGAAGTCAGAATAGCAAAGGCCCAAACTGAGGAAAAGATAGCCAACTCGGTTAAGAAGGGGGATAAAACCTTTTATAGGTACATCAGAGAGTAGAAAGACAAAGGGAGGGATAGTGAGGCTGAATAGAATGAATGGTGGGTGGGCAGAGGGGGACAGTGAAAAAGCAGGGATACTGAACAAATATTTCTGCTCAGTATTCACAAAAGAGGAGGAGGAAGCGCCTAATCCAATTAACAGAAGCACTGTTGATAGGGGGGTCCCGTTCTGTTTTTTTCATTTTGGGTTTCTCTTCCCGTGTTTCTCTCTGTCTCTCTTCTGAGAGACTGCTTAGGACTCTGCCCTACATGTTATGACCTACTGAAGGAACCCTCTCGGAAGTAAGATAGTAAGTGCTAACCCAACTGTACTGTAACAGTAGATCTTCGAGAGAGGTTCTTTCAATAGGTCATGTTTTTCCCTCCCTCCCTCCTTCCCCCAATTTTCTTCTGGTACTCCAAACTCTGTTTCCTTCTCCTGTCATACTTTTTAGGTCTCTGGTGGGAGAACTGGAGGGCGGGTGTGTGGACCGCCCACTATATAGGGTTCTCCATGTTGTGGAATTCTTCCAGAAGAAGTCAGCCCACCAGAGCAGTGCCTTTTAAATGGAAGAGGTTTGCCATTTGGTGCCAGAACAGGGAGCTGGGCCCCCTGGCTTGTCCTTTGGCTAGCATTCTGGACTACCTGTGGTCCCTTTCTGTCGGGCCTGAGGTGGACGACCCTTAAGGTGCACTTTGCAGCCATCTTTGCATACTGGGTGTGGGCTGTTATACCGACTGTGGTTCACCCCTGCTGGTGCATTAACCACCACCACCTTGGGACTTGTTCTCATGGGCAAGCTATTCCAACCAGTGCACAGGTGTATGGCATCTCACTCCTTTATAGAAGACAGCCTTCTTAGTGGGTTTCACCTCTGCCAGAAGGATCAGTGAGCTCCAGGTGCTCTCAGTGGAGTCTTATTTTGGTGTTCCACAGTGACAGGGTTGTCCTTTGCCCCACTATGTGGCCACTAGACTGGACCAGCTATGCGATAACTACTTTTTTTTTTAAGACGGCCTGAAGAAAGGAAAATGGCAGGAACCGCATGAAGAAAGAGAAATGGCAGGAACAGATGTGCCTTGCTGAGAATCCACGGTTGATATGTTACTTCAGCTACTGGACGTCTGTGCTGACTGTAAAATCTTGCCATCCTAGCATTGCTTGGGAGGTACGATGTTTATCTCCAGATACCTGAATCTGTGACACATACTTCAAAATATCTCTAGATTTAGAAACCGTTCTCACGGATGCACTTGTCGGCAGCTGAGCTGGTCTGCCTGACAGCTGAGTGGTCCTGCCAGATGGGCTGCTGAGATGGACTATAGATTGGCTTCTTTTCATTGAAGTCTGTATGCTTCTTGTGTCACATTGTGCGTGCAGCTGGCTCTGCATTGCTGTACAGGACCTGATTATCCGTTTGAAAGACTGCGCTGATCTCCATGATGATCATTTGGAAATTCTGCTCCTCCGTGGACCATAACCTTTGGATCTGACTCTGGTCTAGCCCCACATCCCCTGTTCATCCAGCTGACATTGCTGCTGAGAATGAATTCCTTCTGCAGAGCTTTCATTTACATATAGTTACTCCATGTAGACACAATTGACGGCTGCTGTGATGGCTTTGGAGTATGTTGGCCCGTTGTACGTGAGTATGTATTAACCAGCAGCAACTGACCAATCCAGTGACCGTGTGGAACAGCACAGAAACAAAAATTCCCTTTTGAATATGGCATAAATGTAGAAAAGACATTTAAGGGCTTGGGCTTAAGGTTGCATTTACAATTTCTACTTTTTTATTTAATAAGGTTTTCTTGTACTTGCAATAATCACAAACTATCATACTCCAGATTGTGTCCAAAATGACATACAGTGGTGCTAAAGCAACTTATTACATTTTCATTTATTGCCTACTTTTATTGCAGGAAAAGCAGAGAACTGGCTTACTGTAACTGGATGTCCTTTTTACATTCCAGATGATGATGACCGACATGGTATGAGTAGGTATGGAGATGACGATAGAGGCCATGGCAGGTCCCAGGGACAAGGAGGTGGTAGAGGGCGTGGGGGATTTGGATCAGATGGAAGAGACCGATCATTTGGCATGGGGTAAGCAGTGAAATTTAAGGTATTTTGGAACTCCATGAATAATTTTGAAAATCAGCAAGCGTGCCATGGTGCTAGTGAATTATCACGGAAGCAAAATTTCTGTAGTCTCAAATGATACATTTGCTGTAGGCTTCAAAATGATGTGGTTTTAGGCTGGTCCAGTGGTGCCACGTGGGGATTAAAATTTGCATGGAAGCTTCAGAACACATCCTTTGGCTGGTTTGGGGCACAGTGCATTGTAGAGGTAAGGCGCTGTATTCCTGGGGAGGGAGGGCATGGGCCACCAGGCGCAGGAGTACACACACATACTCACAGACACACACACACACACACCCTTGCCAACTAACCAGTTGGTGTCAGTGGTGTCTGCTCTGAAAGCAGATGCCCTTCTGGAGGTACGGTGGGCCTAGACTGTGGTGTGGAGGACAATTAGAAATAAATAGGGAAAAACAGAAATTTGCAAAACAGTGATGTGCTTGCTTTTCCTTCTAGGGTCAAACTGTTTATATTTACTACTGCATTCTGGCTATGCTAGTTTTAATATCTCTGAACTTTAGTTTAATAAGTTATTTATAATAAGCAGTTTTGTCAGCTATTGAATGTACTTAAACTTGACAAAAAAGAATGTAATGCTTTTGACATTGTGTATTTTGTAACTAATTAGGGTGTTTCAAAGCTTTAGAATGTTGAAGTTTCAGTTATTGCTTTCACACAGTAGAGCAGTACCAAACCTTTATTCTATTGGCATGTTTTTTTTGGTTTTTTTTTTAACTCTTGAGTTGAAAAGAGAACTGAAATATTTGTCATTTATGTACCCTAGTCATTATTAAAATAAAACTGTATTGATCCCTTCACTAAGATGTATTCCATTTATCTTTTTAGATCTGTTATTTCAAGGGAATCTGGGATTTCCTTAAACCAGTTAAGTTATTCTATGGTGACTGCTCACAACTAATTGGGGAGGTGCGATGTCGCGCTGTCTCTTAAATCTTGATTGGCTGTTTCCCCACTACAGTTTGGACAGCTTGGCCTCCTGCTGCTGACTGAAGGCTCTGGTGGGAACAGAGACCGAGCACACAACCTACGAAAAGGGTAGAGTAGCTGCATCAAACATGGGAGACGTGTTGGCGTCCACAGCTCCTCCTGTGAACTACCCTTTATACAGTCATGTCTAGCCCCAGGTTAGTTGCAGGCATAGGTGTGTAACTGTATTAGTGGCATTGTACCTGGATTTTATAAACTGTGATCTGGCCAATCTTCTCTTACTCACTGGTTGAATGCCCATCACATGGGGCTACCTTTAACCTGTCTTAACACTTTGCTAGTCATTCTAAGCATACCATGTGAAAAGGATGACTGTATGACAATACCAGTTCCAAAAGGTCACACTGGTAATAAAACCCAAACAAATGACACATGTGCGACTAAGCCCCCAAAAAGTGAGCAGTGAGATACAGTAGGGTGTAGGTTGTGATAACCGCATGCCCAAGCATATTATGAGGTGTGAAGCATTTACACAAAGTGCCTTTAGCATCTGAAAATGTGCTTGTCACATAACCCACACCCATGAGTGTCTCGTTGAACTTACAGAATGGGTAACGTGAGGAACAATTTCTAAACACACATGGGCAACTGTTTTTTAATTAACTGTTTTTTTTTTTTTTTATTTTGTTAAAAGTAACTAAAAATTCCCTCCCTGCCCTTTAGTCACCTGTCTTTCCAAGCATTCAGTATATGTAAAGTTTATCGTGGAATACAGGAATTTAAACAGTAGCAGTATTTGTTTTTAAATTACCAAACATTGTTTATGTTGTATGTAATAAAGCATTTAGTAAAGCATTCCCCTGTGTCCTGGGTTTTATTTATCATGTTTTCACACTCTGGTATTTTTTTGTACCGAGAATGTACTGAAGTCTGTGTATTTTTCTTATCTCTGTGTCGTCGGTGACGTTAATCAAGAAGTGACCTCAACGACAGCTGCATGTGGATTCCTGAACTGTTGATCTCAGTAGCAGTCTTGAGATCGGTTTACATGGTTTCATGGCAGATTTTCTACTTTCTAGTGTTTGTGGTTCTCCATTATACCAGTAAAGTGCTTCTTCAGTCCAGTAGTTGATGTAAAATACAAATAAAAAAAAGTTTTTCTGTTTGCCACGTGGTACAACTTTTCAAAACACTGCCACCACTTTTGTGACTGCCTCCTGTTTGGTGCATACTGCGCAAATTCTTTGTGCTGGTTTCTTTTATCTTGTCACCATTCTACTCTAAGTCGCTACTCTAATTCATTTTATCATAGTATTCCTTTAAAATATTTATTTTTTAGAATCTGCAGCAGTCGTCGACATGTTGAGCAGTTTAGCTGAGCCACACCCAGAACAATAGTAAGGTAGCACACACCAACACACCAAATATGGCACAGGCAAAAAGTTGCAAGTAAAAAAAAAAAAAATGTAGATTTTATTGTGCCATATAAGAGCCAGATACTGCTAAGGCTGTAACAGAAACCTCTGCGCTTCGACCAGTAGGTCTTCCTAAGGGGGCAGTTTCTGAAATTACAATGAGCAACTTAAATAGCCCCAACTCACTCTGTCATTCATCAGATGACCAACAAACAGGTCTGTATGATATAAAGGTAAAATAATCCTTCTATAGTATAGTACATTCAAAGTCCAATGTTTTTAAATTGACATTCTTATCTTAAGTGAATAAGATTCCATCTACAACAGTTATAAATAGTAAATACTTACTATATCTATAATAAGCCATAAAAAAGACAAGTCTCAGAGTGAAATGAAAAAAAAAAAACTCAAGGATATATACACTTCCTAGATTTCAAAATAGCAATGTTTTTAAAATTGCAAAGATATTTGAATTTCAGAAAAACGTATTCAAATATAAGAACACTACTGAGTCTGTATATCTCAATTCAGGAAGAATATGGGAAGAAAATAAAATACGATAAAAGGGCAAATATAAAGGATGGACAGCTGCTCTAGATAAAGGGGCTGAACTGGGGGGAGGGGACAGATTGAATTAATTTTATGAAAGAATAAATGGAGAAATGCAGGGTAAGCAGGGAAAATGGTTTTGAGAAATTGAGTTTAAAGATAAACAGGATAGGTGTGAAAGTATGTAGGAAGTTAAAATCTTTGTGACCAAATAAGTCACACTGAAGAAAATAACCTGCGCTCACCCAGAGAACAAAACACCAGGGCACCTGTTGGGAAGAAAAGAATTTCTTTAGGCAGTCATTCATAATATTCACAAATAGGGTTTAATATCAATTTCATTGTTCAGACACCCAACTCCCAACTGTATTAAAGAGCGTCTGCTCACTGTGCATCAGGTCATCCTTTCTGACATCCTCTATTCCCTACTTATGGTATTTCAAGCCTTTATTCATACAGCAGCAATATAACGGCTTGGGGAAAACTATATTTTTCCTGCCTGTATCTTATTTCAAGCCTCTCAATTAAGTCAGACTCCGCTTAAACATTCCATGGTGTTTCAAATTCCCATTTTTCTGATGCACCCAAAAAAATGTTTTCAAGGCAATTTACTGGCACAAGTACATTCTTAAATATGTGGAAGCATTATTAGAATAATTTGCCATATTATGATATGCTAAGAATAAGTACAGGATGTCAGCAAGGAAACTGGCTCCCACAACTGCAGCTGTTGGCATCCTTCAAGGCACATTACGTACTTGGTTGCTTGCCTTTGGTTTCTCTGTTTCTTTTATATTAATGTCTTTGTCATTCTGTATGTACTTTTGAATTGCTTGAATAACTTCCTGGCAAGTTTTGTTTTTTATATTAGGACTTTCATTGATTTTTGTCCTGATCCATCCACCTCTGAAACTGCAACTCTGAATGCAGAACAAACAAAGCATGGCATCTCCCATATTTTTCTTTTTGCTATAGTCACAACCTTATTTTACATGTATCAAAAAAGATTTATGAAAATGAGATAGAAATGGTATTATGCATAAAACCACACCGATATTTCTTTCATTTTTGGCAATGTTAATTCAAGAGGGTGTCATAGTATTGGCGGTTTACCTTTTGCACGGGGGTGGGTGGGAGATGAAACAAATAGCCTGACAAATGAAGTGTCTTTCTTTTACTTTTTCTTTCACGCTCATGTTGACACCTAAAACACTGATGTAATAACTACAAAAAAGTCAGACCCCTTGTGGATTTTTTTTTTCTAGAAAGAGGGATTAAGTCTCACCATGTTGTTTAAAAAGCAAGCATGGCAACACTTGTTGTTTTGTTGTGGATTTTAAATGTTTATATGACCATCATGTACTGGTCACAAAATGCTGAATTTGACATGGGGTTGCTGGAGCACCAGGGAATGTCCTTAACCGCTAAGTGCTGACAAGATAACAGAAACTAGGCAGAGAGCAAATTGTCCTATGCATCAAACGAGAGGCAGTCACAAAAGAGACTGCTGTGTTTGAAAAGTTGAACCGCATGGCACTTAACAGAAAAACACAGGATGGCTCTGTCAGTGTGTGTATTTATACATTTTAAATTAGTTTACATCAACTATTGCACACAAGCAACACTATTGGTATAATACAGAACCACATATTAAAAAGTAGAACATTTGCCAGGAAACTGAGTGCACTGATCTCAAGACTGCTACTGAGATCAGCTGTTCCAGGCATCCACGTGTAGCAGCCATTGATGTCACTCATTGAATAATGTCTGACAGAGCGGAGATTGGGGGGGGGGATTGGGACTTCAGTACAGAAAATGTGCCAGTGGAAACATGATAAATATTAAACACGGGACAGACAGAGCAATACTATTTTAAAGGCTTTATTACATATTACATTACAGAAAGGCTTTATTGCATATTACACAAACAGTGTTGATTAGTGAATAAATTGCTACTGATTTTTGCAGAATTTCTCTGGCAGAATGTTCACCTCCTTATACAACTGAACGCCTCCTATGGAGACAGGGTCTCAATCGGTGTCAGGGTAATCCTCAGATTGCAAGGCAAGCTGATAAAGGATGGAACAGATTTTTCATGGTCACCAAAGAAACTCCAGAAATTAAAACTGAATAGTACTTCATTTATTTGTGTGTAAGGAAGGGATCTTGAGAGGATACGAGCTATTAAACTAATTCTAGGGACATGGATATATGGTTCATCCACACTGCCTGGCAGGTTCCTTGCCGCTTTAAATCTTGCCGGAAGGTCTTCAAGCTGACTCCTCCCACCCACTCGGGTGGTAAAACTCTCTGCTCTGCCCCATGACGCCAAATCTTCCTTAGCTTGGGCATAGGTTCCTCGTTAGCAGCTCTGCGTATGAGCTGGATCCTAATTCTTGGTTCACTCGAAAATAGTTTAAAATTCTCAAGACTTCGGTCAAATTCCTCCCTCGTGGCTGCGACGGACAAATCTACTCCCGGATTTCGGCGGTGCCCATGTGGGCAGAAGATGTCCAGCACGACCCGCACTCCACGTGCCTCCTGCCCTCGGCCTTGATGGCGACCCGCGGGCCTCACCGAGTTATGTAGATCGTTTTGACAATATCGCCTGAAGACCGCTGCCCGGTTACAGCTTGGGCGCCCGGAGAAGCGCTACCCGCCGGTGAAGTCCAAGGAGGCCCATTGGGCGGTGTCCGGTGGCTGGCTCAGCTGAGCAACTCGAGCAGATGATCGCCCTCGAGGAGGCTGCCCAGGCCGCATCCTCATCTTCCTTGGTCGCGGCATTTTTCCCGTTCTCTCTGGGATCCTCCTACACAGCTTCTTTTAAGGAGCTTTGCCAATCCCTTTCCACGAAGGGAGAGGGGCCATCGGGACACTCTTCTCGGTCGAAAAAGAAGGACTGGAAGGGTAAGTCCCACCGTCGACGTTCGTGGGAGCGGGAGAGGTCCCCTTCCCCGGACAGTCGACACTCTTACTTCGGCTGAGGTTGCGGCTAAGGCCGCTGGCTTCACGGTGTCCCTGTCAGGTCAGCCGGCTGAGATGCCCGTCGACGCGGTCGAGATTTTTCTCGACCCGTCGGATGGGCTGTCGACTGCTGAAGCAGACAGCACTTCTTCAACGGTTCCCCTGGTGGAAACTGAGGACTTGCCTGCACCTCCTGTGCCGGAGTCCCAGGTCAAGGCTCCCAAGCCGAGGGAGGAGCGGGTGTTCCCCGCTCCCTCCCAGACTCAATCCTCGGAAACACTGAGGTCTCTGTCTCTGACCTCGTCTCGGTTCAGCCCGATCCGCCCGATAGCCGGCGGTCTCAACACCAGTGGCGGGCCAAGCTGGAGTCCTCTTCTTCCTCCTCGGAAGATGAGAGGCTTCGGCACAAATTGTGTCGACGCTACAAGGACTTAATGTGGCAGCAGCTCCTTTTGTCCAGGAACAAGCCAACGGCGTCTCCTTCCCCGGCCATTAAGTGTCTGCCACCCAAAAGGCTGAAACAACCCCTCGCGGTGGTTGAGGTGCCCAAGCCTGGGCCGGTTGTTTGGCCGAAACCAACTTCCCCACCGATTGTGGTGGAACCTCCACCTCCACAACCGAAATCGGGGGTGCCGACCAAGGACTCTCGATCGTGTCAGGGTCTGCCCCACCGGTTGTCGGTCACCCTCACTCCCGACCGTCCTCAGCAGGTGGAGGGTGGCTCAGGCCCCAGGCAGCTCTTCGCAGACTCCTCGGAGTCTGATGACGACGACTCCTCCCTGTTTTCCAGGCCCCTTGACCTGGAGTCCTCCGGGGGGGCAGTTGATGGACGAGAGCCCATCGTCGTTCATGGGTCTGCTTCGGCTCATCTCGGAGTCCACCAGGATGCAGCTCGGGCCCGTATCCAAGCGGGCCAAGTATCCCCTCACGGAGATACTGGACCGAGGGGATTCTCCCACGGAGGCCTTTCCGGTGGCTGAAGCCATTGTTGGCCCAGCCTTGGAGCTTTGGCAGCGGCTTGCTTTTCCTGTCCTGCGCCTTTGGCCAGGAAGTATGCGGTCCCTACCAACTCTTTGTCCGGTTTTTCAGAGCACCCCTCTGCGGAGGGGTTGGTCACCAATAACGTTTTCCGGCGTTCTGGGGACGCTAGGAATGTGGATAAGGCCCCCGACAAGGAGTCCAAAAAGCTGGACTATGCTGGGTGCAAGGTGTACGCTGCGTCCTCCCTAGGCCTCCGCCAGGCCCTCATCTCCCGGCCGACCTGCAGACTACGGTCAAGCAGTTGCGGGATCAGGGAAGGGCGGTGGCGAAACAGCAGCTCCAAACGGCTCTAGACATTGGAGACTCCTGTGCTCGATCAGTAGCGGCCGTGGTGGCCATGCGCTGCAGAGCATGGCTGAGGATATCCACCTTCACGGCGGATACCCAGCACAAATTGGCGGACGTCCCCTTCTTGGGGACTGACCTGTTCGGCCCTGGAGTGGAAGGCCACCTCCAGCGGATCGAAAAGTCCGTTACCCTGGACTCTGTCACCTCCGCCCAGAAGGACAAGGGCTGTCATCAGCAACATAAGTCCTTTCGCCCTTCTGCGCCTGCGGCACGTCCGGCCCAGCAACACCAGCATCAGAGCTGGCAGGCTCGCGCTTGGCACCCCAAAGCCAAGCCTGCGGCTTCCTCTAACAGGAAGCAGGGAGGTAAAGGCCCAGAAAGTCCCTCGGCTGGCCCCTCCTCCAAGGCTGCCCAGTGATGGGTTGAGGGGTGTCGCCCCCAGCCTCGTCACTCTCCCCTGGGTTCCCCCTGTGGGGGAACGGCTCCGCCACTTCCTTTCCGCCTGGTCTGCTATCACCACAAACCACTGGGTGTTGGAGGTGGTAGGAAAGGGCCTGCTCCTGGAGTTCGAGCAGGCCCCGCCCTTTCGAGCTGTCGCCCCACAGGGGGCTACAGGGTCCGCATCCTCCCTGTCAGCTCGTCGAGCTGACATTGCCCTGCTCCTCGAAAAAGAGATGATCAGGAACATAGAAACATAGAATTTGACGGCAGATAAAGACTGCTTGGCCCACCCAGTCTGCCCATCTCCCTACCTACTGGATAAGCTGCAGATCCTAGTTAACCAGCAGCCTACTTCTTCCTACCCCCACCCCCCAGAATTGCCTTATGACTATCCCATGCATGCTTGAATTCCACCACTGATTTTGACTCCACAACCTCCTCCGGAGGCCGTTCCAGCCATCCACAACCCTCTCTGTGAAAAATACTTCCTTAAATTATCTCTGAGCCACCCCCCATCTTCAAATTGTGCCCTCTTGTTCTTGCACACCTCTTTTTGAAAGATGCTACCCTCTTGGACTTTGTTGATTCTCTTGAGGTACTTGAAGTTTCTATCATGTCCCCCTCTCCCTCCTTTCCTCGAGGGCTATACATAATAAGCTCCTTAGTCTCTCTTCATATGTCTTCAGTTGCAGACCCTGCACCATTTTAGTTGCCCTCCTCTGGACAGCTTCCATCCTGTCTATGTCTTTGCGGAGATTGGGTCTCCAGAACTGCACACAGTACTCCAGATGGGGTCTCACCAGCTGTCTGTACATAGGGATAATAACTTCCTGTTTTCTACTGGTGATGCCTCTCCCTATGCATCCCAGTATCCCCCCAGCCCTCCTTGCTGCCCTCTCACATTGCTTGCCCACCTTTAGGTCATCCGATATGACTACCCCCAGGTCCTTTCCATTTTTGTTGTTGTTAGTATCTCACCCCCCATTGTGTACTCTTCCCCTGGGTTTTTGTTTCCCAGGTGCATTACCTTGCACTTCTTAGCATTGAATCTAAGCTGCCATACATTTGACCATTCCTCTAACCTTGCCAAGTCCCTTCTCATCCTTTCCACCCCACCCTGTGCATCAACTCTGTTGCAGATCTTAGTGTCGTCTGCAAGAGACATACTTTTCTTTCAGTCCTTCTGCAATGTAAGCTTATAAAGACATTGAAGAGGACAGTCCTAATACTGAACCTCGGTACCCCACTAGTAACCCTCCTTTCTTCTGAGTGGACTCCATTTTACTATTACTCTCTGTGTCCTATTCTCCAGTCAATTCTTTACCCAGGCTGTCATCTTGGGACCCACTCCCAAGCTGGCTAACTTGTATATTAATCTTTTGTGTGGGACTGTGTCAAATGCCTTGCTAAAGTCTAGGTAGGCCATGTCCACAGCCCTCCTGATCTACTTGGTCACCCAGTCAAAGAAATCTATCGAGTTGTCTGGCATGACCTTCCCGCTGTGAATCCATGCTGCCTAGGGTCCTGTGCCCCTCTGGCCTCTAGATACTCAACAATTCTTTCCTTTAGAAGTGATTCCATCATTTCCCTATCACTGAGGTTAAACTAACAGGTCTATAGTTTCCTGCTTCTGCCTTGTTCCCACTTTGGCAGAGGAATCACATCTGCCCTCCTCAGTCCTCGGGTACCACCCCATCCTCCATGATTTGTTAAAGGGTAGTCAGTGGTGTCACTAGTTCTACTCTTAGTTCTTTTAGAATTCTGGGATGAATCCCATCAGGCCCCATTGCTTTGTCCACCTTCAGTTTTAAGAGTTCTTTCAGAACCCTTTCTTCTGTAAATGGGCTGGTATCAACTTCTGTATCCAGAGTGTTACTACTGTTTGTTTTATGTACCTCCCCCTCTTCCTTTGTAAACACTGAGCAAAAATATTTGTTTAGTATCTCTGCCTTTTAACAGTCTCCCTCTGCCCACCCTCCCTCCCCTTTATTAAGCCTCACTATCCCTCCCTTGGTCTTCCTTCGCTCCCTGATGTACCTATAAAAGGTTTTATCCCCCTTCTTAACTGAGTTGGCTATCTTTTCCTCGGTTTGGGCCTTTGCTGTTCTGACTGCCTTCCCAGCCTCCCTTTTGCTTTTAACTGATACAGTTCTCTGTCCTGCTCCTTCTGCGATTCCTTGTACTTCCTGAATGCTTTCTTTTCTCTTGAACCTTCCCCACTTCCTTTGAGAACCATAGTGGTTTCTTACATCGTCTTGTTTTGTTTATTTGCTTCACACAAGGCTCGTTACCTCTGTGATGGCAGTTTTATTATTCCCATTGTTCTTTCACCCCTCCTTCCTGTCCATTTGCTGTTATTCCTTGAAGCACTCACCCATTTTCAAAGATCAGCCCTCCTAAAGTCCAGTACTTTTGTCTTTGTATGGCTTGACTCTATTGCTGTGTTTATTGTGAACCATACTGTTCGATGGTCGCTAGTTCCCAGATGGCTACCCACTTCTACATCTGATCCTCTCTCCATCTCCATTTGAGGTATCAAGTCTAATATTGCTCCCTCTCGAGTGGGCTCCAGTACTAGTTGTCTAAGGCATGCCCCCTGTAGGGCATCTAGAATAACTGCACTCTTCGTAGTGGCAGCGGCAACTGCACTCCAGTTAACATCTGGCGTATTCAGATCACCCATCAGCAATATCTCCCCTTTTTCTGCCATTCTAAGTATACTTTCTATTATTTCCTTGTCCATTTCCTCCTCCTGAGAAGGGGGTCTGTATACAACCCCTGTGCGTATTGTGGTGCCATTGCCTGTCTCCAAATTTACCCACAGTGCTTTTTCTCCTCCTCCCTGTTTGCCCTTTTGTTCTGTTGCTTTTATTCCTTCCCTATGTAAAGCTACTCCTCCTCCTCTTTTACCCTCCTGTCCCTCCTGTAGATAGTGTATCCTGGTATGTTTACGTCCCAGTCATGGTTTTGTGTGTACCATGTTTCTGTGACTGCCACGATATCCAGATGTTCCTCCTCCATCAAGGCCACTAATTCAGGATGCTTCTTACCTAGACTATGGGCATTGATACTCACTGCTCTCCATTTTTTGATGGCTTTACCTTCTGTTGCAGCATCCCCCACTGACCGTTCTACCTTGGTCTTTTTCTCATTTAGTACCCTGTTTTGTAGGGAGAGGCTGGGATTTTTCTGCTGCTTGTCAGTGCCTCCCCCTTTGACTAGTTTAAAAGCTTGCCCAGAAAGGTGGCGGACCCTCCACCAGACCCGGGGTTTGTGTCCAGGCACTTCCTGGTCCCGAAACGGATGGGGGGCTGGCGCCCCATTTTAGACCTGCATGACCTGAACAGGTTCCTAAGGTCTCGAACCTTCAGGATGGTCACTTTGGCTCAGATCATTCCATCCTTGGAGTGAGGCATGTGGTTCTGTTCTCTGGACCTCCAGGACGCGTTCTTTCACATCCCAATCCGTCCATCCAACCAGAGATTCCTCCGCTTCAGGGCAGAGGGATCCCTCTACGAGTTCTGGGCCATGCCCTTCGGCCTTTCCCTAACCCCAGTGTCTTCACCAAATGTATGGCAGTGGTGACAGCATTCCTGCCGTGTCGAAGGGTCCAGGTGTACCCCTACCTGGACGATTGGCTGATTGCAGCCTCCTACAGAATGGAGGTGGAGCGGTCCAGGGATCTGGCCCTCCAGGTTTGCTCTCAGGTTGGCCTCCTTATCAACGAGGCCAAGTCAGAACTCGTGCCAAAGCAGGTGATGCAGTTCATCGGGGCAGAGCACGGCTCCCGGCGGACAGGGCCGAGGTTCTTTCCTCCTTTGCCCAGTCATTTCAGGTTGGGCAATTGCTCCCTGCCCGGGACTTCCTGCGCCTCTTGGCCCTCATGGCGGCCTGCACCAGCGTGGTCTATTGGGCCTGTTGGTACATGCGTCACCTTCAATGGAGACTGGCCAGCCAATGGTCACAGCACTCCGATCCCTTGGATCAGCTAGTGACAGTGACCCAGGGGATGTGGAACGCCCTCCAGTGGTGGACTGTTCCCGCTCATCTGCAGGAGGTCATCCCATTTGTCCATCCTGAGCAGACTGTCTCTCTATCGACCGATGCCTCTCTGGGTTGGGGTGCCCATCTGGGGGAGCACAGAGCGCATGGCCTCTGGTCCTCTTGGGAGTCCCGATGTCACATCAACCTGCTGGAACTACGAGCAGTTCGTCTAGCCCTCACCGCCTTCACTCCGTTTGTATGAGGTCAAGTGGTCCAGGTCCAGACGGACAATACCACGACCATGTACTACCTAAACCGCCAGGGCGGGACGCGCTCCATGCCTCTGTGCAGGGAAGCTCTCTGCATTTGGTCCCTCCTGCGCAGCCTGGAGGCAGATCTCCTTGCCATCCATGTGGCAGCAACCTCCAATATTCTGGCTGATGCCCTAAGCCAGATAGGGGCTGCGTTCCACGAGTGGTCTCTCCTGCTGGAGGTAGTACAAGATCTGTTCTCCCACTGGGGCATGCCTCAGGTGGACCTGTTCTCCTCCAGGGAGACTGCGAAGCTGAGACTGTTTCATGCTCGCCCCCCTCAGCAGGGCTCGCTGCAGGAGGATGCCTTCTCGAGGCCATGGATCCCGGACCTCTTATACGCTTTTCCCCCATTTCCCTTGATTCACAAGGTGCTTTTCAAGGCGAGGAGGGACAAGATGCAGGTGATTCTGGTAGCCCCAGACTGGCCCTGTCAGTTCTGGTATTCAGATCTCCTCAGTCTCAGCTTCAGGCTCCCGAGGCGGCTTCCAGCCTGCCGGACCTGGTCTCAGTCAGTCAGGAGAAGGTGTTCCATCCGGACCTTCAATCCCTGCACATGACTGCCTGGTTCCTGAGCGGCTAGAGTTCCAGGCCTTGGGTCTTTCCAACGAGGTCCTCAACGTTGTTGAGGTGTCCCGTAAGGAGTCGACCAGGAAATGCTACTCCTTTTAAATGGAAGAGATTTTCCATTTGGTGTCAGGGCAAGGGCCTGGACCCTTCCTCCTGTTCCTTGGCAAGCATTCTGGACTACCTGTGGTCCCTTTCTCAGCTAGGGCTTTGGTCGACGACTCTTAAGGTACACCTGACAGCCATCTCTGCTTACTGGGCATGGGCCGGGAAGCAGTCGGTGGCGCAGGAGAAGTGGTCGGGCGCTTTTTCAAAGGCTTTGATCACATATCCCCTCCGGTACGAGAACCTCCACCTCCGTGGGATCTACTGCTGGCATTGGCTAAGCTCATGGGTAAGCCATTCGAACCGATGCACAGGTGTGACATCTCTCACCTGTTGTGGAAGACCGCCTTCTTGGTGGCTATCACGTCAGCCAGTAGGATGGGAGAGCTCCAGACGCTTTCCATTGAGTCTCCTTATCTGGTCTTCCGGGACAAGGTTGTCCTGCTTCCCCATCCGAAATTCCTTTCGAAGGTGGTGTCGGAGTTTCACCTTAACTAGGTGTTGACTCTGCCGGTGTTCTACCCCAATCCACCTCGGAGGCCGAATATAGGCTCCATACTCTGGATCCTAGGAGAGCGCTCACCTATTATAAGGAGTGGACGGCTTAAGTTCGGGGAGAGGTTCGCCAGCTGTTTGTCACCTACGCTGAAGCCGCACCTGGCAGACCTGCAGCCAAGTGGACAATAGGCAGGTGGGTCATCTCCTGCATAGATCTCTGCTATAGGTTGGCGGGCATGGAGCTTCCCAGAGGGATGAGAGCTCATTCTACCCGCCATACTGCTGCATCGGTGGCTGCTTCCAGGGATGTCCCTATCCAGGAAATCTGCAGGGCTGCTACCTGGACGTCAGCACACACCTTCATTACCCATTACCACATCGACCTTGAGTCATGCCGGGATGCTGGTTTTGGGACCTCGGTTCTCCAGTCATTATTCCCTAAGTTGGGGGTGTACGCCTTGCCTCCCTCCTCCCGGAGAACTGCTAGGAGTTTGCCAGACAGTGTGGATGAACAACATATCCATATCCCTAGAAATACAGGTTACTCACCTGTAACAGGAGTTCTAGGAATGGTATACGTTGTTCATCCACATGACCCACCAGCCTCCTCGGCTCGACGCACAACACAACCTGGCTTCCAGCGGGCTAGATCTGGCGTCATGGGGCGGAGCCGAGAGTTTTACCACCCGGTTGGGTGGGAGGAGCCAGCTTGAAGATCTTCTGGCAAGATTTAAAGCAGCAAGAAATCTGTCAGACAGTGTGGATGAACAACATATATACCATTCCTAGAACTCCTGTTACAGGTGAGTAACCTGTATTTACTGTTTAATAATGAAACACTTAAACTATCAAAACAAACTGAGGAGCTTAAAAGTGGGCTGAAAGGTGATAAATTGGGTAAAAAAAAAAAAAAAAGTTGATTATAAGACAGGAAACAGAGGGTGGTAGTAAAGAGTTCACTCTGACGAGGGAAGGGGGACCAGCGGGGTGCCTCAGGGATCGGTGCTAGGACCAGTCTGTCTGTCTTTATAAATGACATTGCAGAAGAGCTGGACGACAAGGTCTGTGTGTTTGCAGCAGGGTTGACATGGAGGGAGGAATGGGGGTGGTTATGGTGGTAGTGGAAAAGATGAACAGAGACCTGAGGAAACATGAAGAGTAGTCATGGGTATGGCAGATGGGTTTTGGTATGTTTTATATTTAAAAAAAAAAAAAAAAAAAAAAAGTACAATAATGCACTTTGGGTACAGAAGCTCAGGACCAGTGTACAAAATGGGGAAGTGATATTGACAACCACCAAGTAGGAAAGAGACCTGTGTATAATCATCTGACTTAAAGGTGGTCAGGCAGTGCGACAAGGCAGTTGGCAAGGCTAGTGGGATGTTGGGCTGCATAGGGAGGAGGTTCACCAGCAGAAGGAGGGAGGTGGTGTTACCTGTGTGTAGATTGCTGGTGAGACCGTACTTGGAATACTGTGTACAGTTCTGGAGACCACATCTCCAGAAGGATATACAGAGTGGAGGCAGTCCAGAGGAGTGCAGCTAAAATGGTGCGGGTCTACATCAAAAGCCCTATGAGGAGAGACGACGGGGGTCCCGGGGGGGGGGGGTATGATGGAAACCTTTAGATATCTCAAGGGGGTAAATAAAGTACAGGAGGAAAGTACTTTTCAGGAAATTTGCTCAGGAACAAGAGGACATGCTGTGAAACTGGTGGAGGGTAGTTTCAGGGGAGAGGTGAGAAAGTAATTCACAGAAGGAATGATGGATTCCTGGAATAGTTTCAGTCCCAGATGGTTGAAGTAGAATAATGGTGGGGTTCAAGGAATAATGGTGGGGTTCAAGGAAGCATGGGGTAGGCATAAGGGAATCGTAGTGGAAAGGATGAGGGGAAGGAAAAAGTGCTGGAGATCAAGTAGGATCTGTAGTGATACTGCAAGTAGGGAAAAATGGGCAGACTGGGTGGAACAAGCAGATCTTACTTCGAGAGTCTGCTCTTGTAGCAGGTAAAACAGAGAGAACTGTAGCCAGCAGGCGACAGAACCCTACGGAAAACTTCTAGCTAGCAGTCTGTAGCGGGGACTGCCCTCGACGTCACATATGATATAAAGGATGGGCGGTTCCTAGCGTGCCCCAGTACTTTTCCCACTGTCGACTCGTTCTCTTTGGCTCCACGGATTGCCTCTTGCTAATTCAACCGCCATATTTGTAATAAGTTTGTCAAAATTTTCTTTATTTTCATCGATAAAAGTTCCACTTTTAGCAATAATACTCTGTATGTTGTCTCCCCTGACGCCTTCTTCAAAAGGGCATCCTCCCAAGTGTGCCTGTGGGAAACGGATCCCGTCCAATGACTGTCACTCTGCCTGTCTGCTGTGCTTGTGCCCAGACCACGACACTCAGAATTGCCCGCACTGCCAGAAGTTTAACAGCCGGACGCGGATCTGATGCCAGAAGACCCTGCAGGCCTGTCTAGCAGAGCAACGCTTGGCCGCCATGCAGCTGGACTCCTCTTCTGAAAAAGGCTTTTCCCACCACAAGAAATCTTTAGAGAAGCATAAAGGTAAGAGGAGAGAGAGAGAGAGAGAGAGAAGGAGAGGTTCCCTTCAAAATTAAGATCCTCGGGTTCCCTCTCTGCCTCCAGGGGCAGTTTGGATTCCGCTTCACAGGCGACCCGTTCTCCCTTAAGCTCACTGTGATCAAGCCCCCTGCCCTGGTTTGGGCATCTGGCAGTAAGGACCGAGGATCTGGGTTTTCGGGCCCTACTCTTCAGCCTTTTATAGATTAGGCCGTCTGACATTCCGTCAGGCCGCACTACTGATGCCGGTAAGGGCACTAGTCAGTACCTTCCCAATCAGCCTCTGTATCTGGTGCCAGCTCGCGGGATAGGCATAAGACCTCGGGGCACTCCTGCGGGAGATCGGCTTCTCGACCCCCAAGGCATTCAAAACCGTAGACTGATAAACATTCCAAACAGTCGTTGGACACGCGTCCATTGTTGAAGCACATGGACCAGCACTGACGTCTCCACCTCTGCTGCTGAAATGCCAATCCCGCTGGCACAGTCTTCACCAGTTTCACCCCGCCACCAGTTGATGATGGGTCAGGTGCCAGCCTTATGGAGGATGAATGGGCATCTGCGCCCCCCCCCCGCAGATGCCAGATACTGGTGCCGGATCCTCTAACGCCACCCCGACATCGCCTCCAACCCGCCCACCATTGCCAGACCATGGCACTACGCTAGACACGGGTGCTGGATCGGTGTCTGGCCTAACGACTGATTCAGATCCCAAACTGAATATGTCTCAGGTCTAGGATCTTTTCAGCTACTGGTGGAAGACCATTTGTTCTGACCTTCTCCCATCTAAGCCACCAACAGTGGTGACCACCACCCCGGATACTGAGGTTCCTGCAAAGGTTCCTACCCCACCTCTGGTTCCTGCCAAGGTTCCTACCCCACCTCCGGACAAGGACACTGGCACAGAGCCGCCTCCTCCTCCTGACAAAAATAAAGGGAGGGCTCCCCTCAAACAGCATCATAGGTCACGGAGCCTGAGCTCGTCCAGTTTTCCTGACAATCATAGATGTAAGAAGCGACACCACTGGTCCCAGTCCTCTCTATCCATGGACTCCTCAGTCCATGGGATACTAGCTGAGAATCGTCCATCAAGGACGTATCTTCTCTGGATCAGAGAGAAATCCCCACCCGATGTCCCCTCTTTCATGGAGATCATGAGGCACATTCAATCAAATATGGGGTGGGAAACTGAAGACGTGGACCCAGAGAGACTCCGCCTGGCTAAATTTACGCCAGAAGGACCCTGAGCTGGTGGTTATTCAAGGTCACAAGGAAGAAATCCGCAACCACAGCAAGGAGGCTATAGTAGTAGAGGTGTCCCTAGAGGTTCTTCTGGGCCCGCCTTTTGCTCAACCAAGTCATCCCAAGCCCCCAAAACTGCAGTCCGACTTCCTGTTGGACCCACTACCACTTGTAACCCTGGAAGCGGAGGTGGTCAGAGGCCGTTTTTTGCTTTCTGCCGAAGCTTGGCAGTAGGTAAGTCAGTGGGTCCATCAGCTTGTCAACAGTGGACACTCTGTAGAGGTCATCAATTTCCCCGGACAAGCAGCCCCAAAAAAAAATCCCATTCACCGGTGCATGTGGGACTAATTCAAGCAAAAATTCACACCCTGCTGCTCAAGAAAGCCATAGAGCCAAGTCCCCCCAGCCCAGTGGGGCATGGGAATCTACTCGCACTTTTTTTCTAGTGCAGAGAAAGACAGGCAACCTCGGACCCATTCCGGACCTCGGCGACCTCAACCAATTTGTAGAGTACGAAAGGTTTGGGATGGTTACCCTCCAGGGCCTGCTCCCCATGATGAATCAAGGGGACTGATTAGCATCGCTGGACATGCAGGATGCTTACATCAGCATCCTCGTGGCAAAACCCCACAGGACGTTCCTTAGATTCCTCTTTCAGGGAAGGCATTATCAATTCAGGGCGCTTCCCTTTGGCCTGTCTTCTGCCCCCAAGGGTCTTCACCAAGTGCCTTGCAGTGGTAGTAGTGGCCCTTTGAAGGGAAGGACATTACGTCTTCTCCCTACCTGGATGATTGGCTCCTGACAGCACCATCCAAAGGGCAACTTCAGCGGTCCATTCAGGACACCTGTTCTCTCTTCGGAGAACTGGATATCACTGTCAACATCCCGAAATCCTCCCTGATGCCATCCCAAAGCCTACAGTTCATCGGGGCTCAACTCGATACTAATCGAGGGAGGGCCTATTTGCCTCTGGACAGAGCTGTTTGGCTTCAAGCCTTAGGTCATCATGTCTGTTCTGCCTCAGTGGTACCAGCCAGGACTCTTACGGCTGTTGGGCCATATGGCAGTGTCCATCATCACAGTCCACTTGGCAAAACTGCACATGAGGATGCTTCAGTGGACCCTGCCATGTCCAGTGGGACCAACAGTGGGACAACTTTCACCAACCGGTTTCCACCACGAATCCAGTCCGTCAAGAACGCCTATTAGTGGATGACGTCCCCTTCTGTGTAAGAGGGGATGCTGTTTCAAAAAGAAGCACTGGACCAAGTCTTGACGTCAGACTCCTCGGGCACGAGGGGTGGGGGAGGGCACACCTAAACATTCACAGGACTCTGGGTTCCTGGTCTGTGAATGAGGGGAGACTCCACATTAATATTCTGGAGATGAGAGCAGTTATCTATGCCCTGCAGGCCTTGACCACCATGCTACGCCCAGGACCCCCTTTGGTATTCTACCTCAACAAGCAGGGAGGCACACACTCCTACACCCTCTGCCGGGAAGCAGTGAGGGTGTAGAACTGGGTCGTATCCCACCACCTAGAGATCTCAGCAGTCCATGTCCCAGGGATCCAGAATACTCTGGCCAGTGCGCTCAGCCGCACGTGGTCCAGGGCACACGAATGGACTCTGTTTTAATCTGTCGTAGACTGTCTTCGACAGATAGGACAAGCCGGAAGTGGATCTGTTTCTCCCCTATCAACACAAAATGGACCAGTTTTTGCTCGCTTGATCCAGGGCCTGGAGTTTTCTGTCAAGATGCGTTGTCCCTCTCCTGAAAGGAGAGGTTCTTCTACGCCTTTCCTCTTTCAGCTCCTTCAGAAGATCCTTCTCAAGTTGCAAGTGGAGGGTGCAGCAGTGATCCTCGTGGCACCACTATGGCCACGACAGATTTAGTTTCCATTGCTGCAACAGTTGACTGTGGAACCTCAGACTCCCTTGCCATTGAGCACTCATCTGCTCTACCAGGACAATGGGACCTTGGTTCATCTGAATCTTCAGTCCCTGCACCTACATGCATGGCTCCTGAGGACCTAGCCGGACTCCGTTTTGGGGTCTGTGACAGGGTCGCTGACATTCTGGTGGCTGCCAGGAAATCCTCCACCAGAGCGACTTACACCATGAAGTGGAAACGCTTTTGTCTCTGGGCTGTGGCTCGCCACCTAGATCCCTTGTCCTGTTCGGTGAACTCGCTAGATTACCTGTTGTTGCTTTTGGACTCAGGATGGACCTACTCCTCCAGCAACGTGCATTTAGCAGTCATTTCTGCCTACCATCTTCCTGTCCAAGGCAGAACTGTAGCACAGATGGAAGGAACCTGTACCTTTCTCAGAGGAATTCTGCACATAAGGGGCCCTGTCCCTCATTGGGATTGATTTGTTTTGGAAAAGCTGCCCTTACCCCCGTTTGAGCCAGCCACAGATTTCGAGCTTCTCTTTCTTTCTTTCTTGGAAAGAGTTATTTCTAGGGACATGGATATGTTGTTCATCCACACTCATTGGCAGTATCCTTGCCGCTTTAAATCTTGCCGGAAGGTCTTCAAGCTTGCTCCTCCCACCCACCCGGGTGGTATAACTCTCGGCTCCGCCCCATGACGCCAGATCTTCCTTACCGCTTGGAAGCTCAGGTTCCCTCCTTAACGCTCTGCGTTTGCGACTGGTTCCTATTTCTCCGTTTGCGGATTTAAAAATAAAATTTGCAAAAAGACTTCAGTCTTCGATCCCTCGCGGCTGCGATGGACAAATCGACTCCCGGATTTCGGAGATGCCCATGCGGGCAGAAGATGTCTCGGACGGATCCACTCCGTGTGTCTACTGCTTAGGCCTTGAATGACCCGCGGGCTTCGACCTGTGCTCATCTTTCTAGACCCTCGTCCTCGAAGAACCGTGCTGCCCGATTACCCAGCTGGTGCGTCCGAGGCGTTCCCTCCGGTGAAGTCAAGGGAGGCCCGGTTAGGCGGTATCCATTTGGTAGTGTTTCGGCGGATCAGCTCGGCGGATGAGTAAGCCCTCGAAGAGGGCGGGCGCGGGCAAAATGTCTTCGACGTGACATTTATCCGGCTCTCTGGGTTCTTCCACGGCTTCTTTTAAGGGCTTTGTCTGTCCCTCTCCACTAAAGGAGAAGAGGCCTGCGTCTGCTGGACCTTATTCTCGGTCCAAAGAGGGACAAGGGTGGTCCTCCGTCGGCGCTCTGGGGGCAAGGAAAGGTCCCTCTCCAGACCGTCGATCCGTCGAGCGATCGTCGACCGCTCGACTTGGCCACTGGCCTCACGGTGTCCCGTCAGGTCAGTTGACTGAGACTCCCACTGATGAAGTCGAGATTTTCTCGACCCATTAGACGGAGCTGTCGCCTTTGGCAGCCAAGTTCCTCTCCGGTTCCGGGGAAGTTGAGGATCCCGATGGGCTCGTCTGTGCCTCCGGTTCGGAGCCCCTCGGATGGACCTTCCGGGCGGAAGGGAGTGCCGGTTCCGGCCGACACCTCCCCGCACGACCGAAATTCCGGGACTCTCATCTGGACCTCTTAGCGGTCCAGCCGTTCCCGTCCTAAGGGTCGGTCGGTCGGCACCCAGCGGTGGCGGCGTCGCCGCTCGTCCTCGTCCTCCTCCTGGGATGAGGGAAGCCGGCGTAAGTGCGTTGATTACGAAGGACCTTATGTTGCAACAGCTCCTCCCTGGCTGAGGAATAAACCCGACTCCGGTATCTTCCCGGCCATTAAGTGGCTGTCACCGGGCAGCCGACACAACCCGGCTTGTCGAGGCCTGCTCTGGGCGGTTGTTGCGGCCAAAACCAGCTGCTCCACGATCCGGTGGAACCTCCGCCTCCACAGCACCAAGTGGGGCTCCGACCAAAAGTTCTCGGTCGACTAAGGGTTACCCATCGGCTGTCAAGTTACCCTCACTCCCGACCGACCTCGGCGGGTGAGAAGGTAGCTCAGGCCAGAGCAGCTCTTGAGGACTCTTCGAGTCAGAAGATGATTCCTCCCTTCTTCTCCAAGCGACTGGACTTGGAGTCTTCAGGAAGGTCAGTCAATGGGCGATAGCCCGTCGTCCTTCCTGGGACTGCTTGACTCATCTGGAGTCTACCGGGATGGAGCTAGAACCACGTTTCCAAGCAGGCCAGGTATCCCCTCACGGAGATTCTGGACGAGGATTCTCCGGCGGAGGCCTTTCCGGTGGCGAGGCCATAGTGGAGTCGGCTTGCACGGAACTTTGGCAGCAGACCTGCTTCCTGCCCTCGCCTTCGGCCAGGATGGCCAGGAAGTATCACGGTCCGGTTCCTTGTCCGGTTTTCGGAACACCCTCTGCTGAGGGGTTGGTTACCGAAAGCGTTTTCCGGTAGCGCCCGGCTGGCACCAGGGATGTGGACAAACCTCCTGACAAGGAGTCAAGAAATTGGACTCGTCGGGCGAAAAATCACGCTCGTCCTCTCTCGGCCTTGTCGTCAGGCCAGTTCGGCCGTCCTCATGGCACATTTTCTCATGCCCTGGTTGGGCTCCCTGGATGGAGGTCATCCCTCATCTTCCCTTCGATCTGCAGACTACGGTTAGCAGAATGCGGGACCAGGAGCAGGAGCAGTGGCCAAACAACAGCTCCAGACTGCTTTGGATACTATAGGGACTCATGTGGATCGAGTAGCGGCCGCAAGTCGGCTATCGTCGTGAGGCTTGGCTAGAGGATATCACCTTTGCGGATACCCAGCACAAGTTGGCGGATGTTCCCTTTTGGGACTGACCTCTTGACCCTGGGGTGGAAGGTCACCTGCGGGATCGGAGTCCAATGCCACCTTGGACTCGGGTCTCTTCCGCTCAGAAGGACAATAAGAGCTCATTCTACCCGCCATACTGCTGCAACGGTGGCTGCTTCCCGGGACGTCCCTATCCAGGAAATCTGCAGGGCTGCTACCTGGAAGTCAGCAAACACCTTCATTACCCACTACCACATCGACCTTGAGTCACGCCGGGATGCTGGTTTTGGGGCCTCGGTTCTCCAGTCTCTCTTTCCCAAGTAAGTATATGGGGTGTGCGTCTTGCCTCCCTCCTCCCGGAGAACTGCTAGGAGTCTGCCAATGAGTGTGGATGAACAACATATCCATGTCCCTAGAAATACAGGTTACTCACCTGTAACAGGAGTTCTAGGAATGGTATATGTTGTTCATCCACACGACCCACCCGACCTCCCCGGCCTGGACAAGACAACTGAGCTTCCAGCTGGCCAGATCTGGCTGTGAAGTGGAGCGAGAGTTATACCACCCGGGTGGGTGGGAGGAGCAAGCTTGAAGACCTTCCGGCAAGATTTAAAGCGGCAAGGATACTGCCAATGAGTGTGGATGAACAACATATACCATTCCTAGAACTCCTGTTACAGGTGAGTAACCTGTATTTTTAGTTGCTGTCCCTTTTTTGTGTCTCTTCTTTGCTCCCTTCACTGGTCCTTGGGTTTCTGTCCAGCTCTGTTCACCACTTACCCGATATCCCGCTCTGTTTGAGACTCCCCACCATCCTATCTCCGGCAGGCACACCTCCCCCAGTCCCAACTGGTGCCTGACTTCCCAGCTCTGAGCCCCCTGGGTGAGGGCCACCAACTCCATCAGTGCTCTATATTAAGGGTCAGAGTTGCTGCCAGGGGGATGGAGGAACGGAGATGAACGGGGAGTGTCCAGTGAGCATGGCTGGATCTGGTGAGCAGGCCTTTGCCTACCCGGGTGCCAGCTGTTTTCTGCTGTTTTTTGTTTCCCCAGGAGCTCGGACATGCAATGATGTCCAGTGCGAGACGGGCGCGCCCCTGCCCACAGGACATTCACCGAGACCCCATACACCATAGTTGTGGTCTGCACAGCTTGCGATCCCCGACCACCGCCAGAGGTCACTCGTGCTGCGAAAGCCAGTGCTTTCCCCCTCCCAGGAGAGGAGAGCAGTCCTATGGATGCTCTATCCTCTCCTGCCCTTGCCGACCCCCAGTGGCCCGAGGTCATTCCTGAACCCAGGTGGCCGTTGTGGTGCAAGGTGTGGTGTCCAGCGCCTCAACCCTCAGTGCCACTGGGCCGGCTTAGTTGCTGTCACTTCTGCTCGAAGGATTTCCGACCTTCAGGCCCAGATGTGCAAGGAGTCTTATTTGGTGTTTCACAAGAACTGAGTGGCCTCGAGAACCAGTCCTAAGTTTTTACTAAAGGTGGTGTCCGAGTTGACCTTAAATCAAGACATCCATCTTCCTGTATATTACCCTGATCACTCAAACTGGGGAGAGACTCTTTTTTCATACTCTTGATGTTCGCTGCATTTTGCAGTTTTATTTGTCCGGAGCAAAGGACTTTAGTTGTTCAGATCAGTTGTTTGTTTCCTTTGCTCCCAGGATCCAGGGGGCTTCTGTAGCCAAACAGACCCTTTCAGAATGGCTTGTCAATTGCATCTCCTTCTGTTACCAGAAGTACAACAAACCCTTGCCGGGCTCGGTGAAGGGTCACTCCATCAGAGGAGTAGCAGCCTCCTTTGCTGCCCTTAGAAATGTTTGCGGCTGACGTGCAGCAGCCACGTGGCACACAGTCCACACATTCATCAGACGCTACAGTCTGGACATTGCCTCTCAATGCAAAGCAGGCTTCGGCCTTGCAGTTTTGCAGGGACTCCTCTCATAAGAGAACTTCCCCATTCACTTTTTCCTTATCTCTTGAGACTAGTCTGGTTTATTGTACTGCCTGGGACTCAGTCCTATATGTGTTACCTGCTGCAAGAGCTGACTCTCTCCAAGTAAGATAGTACAGTTATGCAAGAACTTACCATAACAGTAGATCTTTAAGAGAAGCTCTTGCAGCAGGTATGCTTCCCGCCCTCTTTCCGCCTAGAGGTTTCTCACCTGCAATCTGCTTTCGTTGGCAACATCCGAATTGCACTGTGAGGTATTGGCCTTGGTTCTCTGGTTCTGTTCACATTCCTGTCTGATACTGGGGTCTCCGGTGGGAGAACTGCGTCACGCTGGGAACCGCCCACCCTTTATACCATACGTGATGGGGGGTGGTCCCCGCTGCAGACTGCTAGCTAGAAGTTCTCCGTGGGGTCCTGCCGGCTGTAGTCCTATATTATACGAGTTACCTGCTGCAAGAGCTTCTCTCGACTATCTGTGGTAAGTTCTTGCATAACTGTACTTTACCAACAAATTCTGTGTTTCTGTGGAAAGTTTATTTATTTTAATTTAACTGAGTTTTTATTTTTAGGGCCCAGTTGGAGGTTTTCGGTGAGTAAAGATACCAGCCATGTTTGTAATGGCAGTCAAGAAGGAGTGAAATGGGTCATGAGTTCAAATTCCAAATCCCACTGTTTGAATATGTTCCAGCCTGGATGTTTGTGAGGGTATTACATGTCTGTCTCAAAACAAATTTAGCCAGTTGGGGACTAGATATTTCCAATCCCATTTTATAACAGACAACGTAAAATATAACCTACAAAGACAATGCAAAGCAATTCCATCAAAACCAGAACCATCCCAATGAGATGGAGCATTCCGAAACGATCCGAAAAGCCTAAACTGAAAATTTGGTTAAACCCTTCTACCCATAATGTAAGAAGCAACTGATAATACTTGTAAAACCCTCACCAGTGAATACAACACACATAATAAATAAATAAAAAAAAAAAAAAAAAAAACACAAACGTACAGAAACTAAAATGGCTAAAATGGTCTCTCTAACTTCCTCTTACTGTCTTGTATACTCTTCTAAAACGATGCCTGAGCACAGATTTAAACAAAAAAATTAAATAAAAATCCAGTGCACTGAATATTAAGGAAACCTAGGCTTTTAACCAGCAGCAAACTCACCTGTTCATATTTTAGCCATCTTTACCTCCTCTCTGCTTGGATCAAATAGAAGTGGTGCACTTGGCTCTTGAAGAGTGCATTTGCTGCCTTTCTATATTAAAAATTCCTCCCATAAACACTATAGGTTCCTTACCTGCCCCAGAGTCCACTGGAGCCAGTCTAGTTTTGCTGTGGCCAGAAGTTTGGTATTTAAAAGGGTTGTAATTTGGCTCTGTGGATTCGAGAGCTGGATCCTTTCCTCTTCCCAATCTGAAGACACTCCCCTTGCGTGTCGTTTCATGATGTAATACTATGGAGGGTGTGGGGACATGCTCCATAGAATTGTATAGGAACTCATGTTCAAGAACTTTGTTAAATACATAGATACATAGACAGTGTCGGCAGATAAGGGTCTATGGCCCACCTAGTCTGCCCATTTGAGCTTGTAAATTCAGTTTGTTTTCCTAGAAGTCTGTTTCCCCTTACCCCTGCCCTCTAGAATTCCTTTATGTCTATCCCATGCATTCTTAAATCCCGTGATTGTTTCAGCCCCCACCACTTCCTCTGGCAGGGTGTTCCACTTGTCCACCACCCGTTCTGTGAAGAAATTCTTTCTCATGTTTCCTCTGAATCGTCCTCCCTCCAACTTCATCCCATGCCCTCTAGTCCTGAAACATCTTTTTCGCTTAAAAATGGTGTTTTCCTGCACCCTGTTCCTCCCTGTAAGATACTTGTATGTCTCTATCATATCCCCTCTCTCCCTCCTCTCCTCCAGAGAGTACATGTTCAGTTCCTTCAACCTGTCTTCATAGGACTTGTGATGCAACCCATGCACCATCTTTGTTGCCCTCCTCTGAACCTTCTCTACCCTGTCTGAACATTTTAAACATTTTAGAGTGCTGACTGCAACAAATCAAGGCCATTGCTCAGCTAACAAGGACCGTGCTAGTTGAGTGCTGCCCTTGATTGGTTGAAATCTGCACTCTAAAATGTTTAAAAAAAAAAAAAAAATGTTCTTGGAACAACTCTCTGGAGCTTGCCCCCACACCCTCAATAGTAGTACATCATGAAAAGGAGTGCAGGGGGAGTGTCTTCAGATTGGGAAGAGAGGGAATTCTGGCCTCAACAAAACTGTAATTATGGCTCCAGTAGACTTTGGGACAGGTAAGGCTCCTGTAGAGTTTCTGTATTGAGCACCAGTAAAGGTGCTCTTTAAAGTCAAAGGGAAGCACCACTGTTCGTCATCAGCAAATCTGCTACATCCCCTGCAGCAACGGCACAATGCTGACACGTGGTATTGTGCCATCCACAAACAGTGGGTTTTGTGGGGGTTGCACCCCCTATGCAGGGAGCTCTGGACCCGCCCTCCCTGCAGTTATGTATTATCAACTCTAGTTTGGGGAAAGGGTAGAATACCGGGAGATGCCGCATCAGTGAAACCCAGACCATTACAGCAGCTTTCGCTGTAAAGGACTTTTTTTCAGGTTTTGCTGTTGTGGTGTTGCTGTGCAGTGGACCACCGAAGTCAAAGTACCATGCAGTGCCTATGTAGTCATTCAAACTGACTAAAATGTTCTGATTCATTTATTTAAATTCAAAACAGGTAATTATGCTTTAAATATCCTTCCCTATGTTTGTATCCTTAGACCTGTGGCCTTGGGGATGCAAATTGCCAGTTGGAAATAGTAATATAGTATAATTCTGTGTCTTGTATTTATTATATAACAGCAGTACGTGGCTTCTGTAAACTGATTATAACTGTATCTAACCAGTTATTAATAAGCTACTGGATCATTGAGGTCAAGTAAGTCACTTGACTTGTGTCTCCGATGAAAAACTGGGTAGCAATAGATTTCCCACTGACAGAGTTGTAGTGTTTTAGTCTTACCCTGGGTAGATATGTTGCAACCTAGAAAGTTATAAACAGAGTATTGGACAGTTTGCTATCTTTGTGAAGTCTTCATTGAAGTAAATTTGGTGCAGTTCAAAGATTCTGAAATCCTCTTAGTTCTGCATTAAAATAACTTTGGTGCGGTTTGATCCTTACAGAATGTTCAGTGTAACTGTTGAACTCTTGTCTTGGCTCCTACATGGAGTTAGTTGGCATGGGCTGTCCTCTGCTGTTAGATGGGACAGGTTGCAGCAGTCTGATAGAAGTCTTGGTATAACGCACACCCCTTCCCAGACTCCATCCTAGCATAATTAAGTGTACAGTAATACTTGTGCTTTTATGTTTTTGGTTCAGCCTGGGTTATATCTCAAGTGTTGGCTCCCTCTTTCTTGCTGCCTGCCCTGGGACACAGCTTATTTGATTGCACCTACCACAATCCAGTCACCGTTTGGCCAGGGTGTATTTGGTGGTTCCACTGGTGTCGAGGTGTAGTTGGGTCGAAGCATTCAGGATGCTTGTCTTGTGTGGGCACCGATTTGCTACTGCCCTCCTCTAGCAGCCAGCATGTCTCCCTTTCTAAACCCAGGAATACCTCACTTAATGGCTACACTGTTAGGCATCATCTCCTAGGAGATCTATTCCCCCAGAGACAGAACCTTATTCTAATAGCAGAATTTAGAATAGGTGTTTAAACTCTTAAGAGCCCCCTTCCACTCTGGCAGTCGCACAACATTGACAGCAGCACCTATATGAAGGCTCCCTAATTTGTTTGTGTGTTTTATATATATTAATATAAAATAAATATGATTCTGTGATGTCCCCTTATTCTGTTGCTTTTAAAATTCCTTTTTTTCTCCCCATCAAGCTGGTTTCCTGACCCTGAAACTTACTGGGCTAAAGGCCTCAACCCACCAGTGGCGGTCTTCCCCCAGAACGCTACTGTAAATCCCTACTATGAATTTCCCTCTACGTCTGCGCCAGGAGAGAGTGGGCTGTCCTGTCCTCCCTTCATCCCCGGAGCACGATCCAGATGAGCAGTGGGCCAGGTGGCAGGTTGGGTTTCATTTGTCAGCTCGAGACATGTCCTTTTTCTGCTTCTGCTGCAGGATGTATCCCCATGGAGCTGCACTGTCTGCCCTGGCACCAGGCTGCCACTTGGCAGTCTGGGAGTAGCGTGGCTGAATCCCACCCCACCCGCTGCCTGGAGAGAAGAGCAGTTCTCTGGATGCTGAATCCTCTCCCACCCTGGCCAACCCCCATACCTGAACTCTGGTCGCTGATGTGGCAGGAGGTAAGATATCTAGCGCTTCAGTCTTCTACGCTACAGGGCCGGCTACTTGTCAGATACTCAAGTTGCCAGAACAAACGCCTCCCAACCTCTGCTGTTGTCCCAAACTCAAGTGAATGAAATGTTTCTCATATCAGTCTTGCTCTTAAAAGCAAACCGGTTTTGTATATCTCCCTACTCCAAAGTTTCAGGACACTTGCATAGGTGACTCCTAAAATCAAACAACCATAAAATAACATATAAACCAAATCAACTGAAATGCCATGGAATTCTTGTCATTTTATACATTCTTGAGATGGTGACTGCATGGCAAAGGCCTGTACACAAAAGGTCAGTTTTCAGATCTGCCTTAAAATGCTGCTCTGTATACCAGTGTAGCTGTAAAGTGGTGCATATATTCTAAACCACCAGAGCTGCCACAGGAAAGACCCAGTTCCCTGAGGAGTTAAGCAAAGACTTGGGAACAGCTAGCAGATCCCCATCTGTGAAGCAGAGGGATGCACAGGGGCATAAGGCATCAAGAGGCAGTTAAGAAAATGAGAACCCCATCTGTTTTAGGTTTTCTAGTGTATGTCAAACCTTGAAAATGATAGTACCAGTTAACTGGTAGCCGTCTGAGCTTGTGTAGCACAGTTTTGAAATGGGACAAGATTCTTGATATGGTCAGCCTGGCCTCTGGATTCTACACCAGCAGTAGGAGGTGCATCAATCTTGCAGGCAGTTCTGGGTATAGGATGTAACAGTAGTCAAAGGGGCAACATCACAAGTGTTTACATATTGTGACCAGAGCGTTGACCACCAGATACAAGACTTCAGCCCGGTGATGGCTTTTCAGATGTTAAAAGCTGCATCAAACTCCTTCCGATATCTGGGACTCTAATGTTGTCAGCCCACAGTCGAATGTTGTTTCCAGGTTTTTAGCCAGATCCACAACTCTGAGTGCAGTTAAACGATCATACCATATTACTACCCTGTGTCATTGCCAATGAACGAGTACCCGGTCCATTTAGCTGCATTTCCATTACCAGGGATGAAACTCCAGCAGTTGTGGCCATTAGTGATTAATCTCAAGACAAATAATGATGAATCTCAGCTGCCAAGTCAACCTTGCCTGGTGCAAACAACTGGTATAACTGAGTATCCTCTGTGTTACAGTGACTTAGTGTCTTAACCATCTTACCCAAGTACAGCATGCACATCAGACAACTTGGACAGAATCAAACCGTGAGGCATTTCACATCTTAGGACAGCGGATTCTGAATCTCCTCCCACTGTTCACCTGTTGTTCCTTGCTAGAGAGAATGGACTTGAATCAGGCCAAAGCAGTTCCAGGTGTCCCCTGTAGCACTTGGGCAAGCTATCCAAACCCAATGGACCACAGTGTAAAATGGTGCGGAGATCTAAAGAATAGATTGTTCACCCCTGTTTCTCCTGTAGATATCCTTCAGTAATCTGACAACCTGTCTCCATGCTGTGCTGAGATCTGAAACTAGAATGGAATGACTCGTGGATGTCCTAACATTTCAGGTGTGCCTCGAACTGTGACACCACTACCTTTCTCAGCTACCTTTCCTAAAAGGGGGAATGTTGGAGAAAAATCTTAAGGTTTGTCATTTCTGGGTCCACTGGTGGTGTTTTGAAGAGAAGCCTCAACGCTGCCTTCCACAGGACAGCTAGGAATTCACCCTCAAAGAAACCTCATACGAGTCCCAAGTACATAGATACATACATAGATACATAGACAGTGTCGGCAGATAAGGGCCTATGGCCCACCCAGTCTGCCCATTTGAGCTTGTAAGTTCAGTTTGTTTTCCTAGAAGTCTGTTGCCCCTTACCTCCAGAATTCCTTTGTCTATCCCATGCATTCTTAAATTGTTTCATCCCCCACCACATCCTCTGGCAGGGTGTTCCACTTGTCCACCACCCATTCTGTGAAGAAATTCTTCCTCACGTTTCCTCTGAATCGTCCTCCCTCCAACTTCATCCCATGCCCTCTAGTCCTGGAACATCTTTTTCGCTTAAAAATAGTGTATTCCTGCACCCTGTTCCTCCCTGTAAGATACTTGTATGTCTCTATCATATCCCCTCTCTCCCTCCTCTCCTCCAGGGAGTACATGTTCAGTTCCTTCAACCTGTCTTCATAGGACTTGTGATGCAATCCATGCACCATCTTTGTTGCCCTTCTCTACCCTGTCTGTCCTTACGTAGGTATGGTCTCTAGAACTGTACACTGTACTCCAGGTGGGGCCTCGCTAGTGTCTTGTATAGTGGAATTATGACCTCCCTTTTCCTGCTGGTGGTGCCCCTACCTATGCATCCCAGCATCCTATTTGCTTTACCTGCTGCCTTGTCACACTGTTTCCCTACCTTGAGGTCATCAGAGATGATAACCCCAAGATCCCTTTCCTGCTTGGTGCATGCTATATCCTCACCCCCCCAACTGATATATTGTGCCAGAATGTTTGTGCCCCATATGCATTATCTTGCACTTCTTTGCATTGAATTTCAACTGCCAAACCCCTGACCATTCTTCAAGTTTCTGCAGGTCCCTTCTCATTCTGTCTACACCTCTGGTGTGTCTACTCTATTACAGAGGTTTTGTCATCAGCGAACAGTGAAATTCTGCCTTCTAGGTCCTGCGCAATGTCACTGATGAAGATGTTGAATAGGACCAGTCCCAGCACTGATCCCTGTGGTACCCCACTGGTCACTCTTCCCTCTGTGGAGTGACAGCCATTTACCACCACCCTCTGTGTCCTGCCACCCAGTCAGTTACCTACCCACCACACTACTGTCCTGCCCACACCCATATTCCCCAGTTTGTGTAATAGTCTTCTATGTGGCACAGTGTCAAAGGCCTTGCTGAAGTCCAGATAGGCCATGTCCACTCCCTCCCTGATCCACCTCCCTAGTCACCCAATCAAAAAATTCAGCGAGGTTGGTCTGACATGACCTCCCCCTGGTGAAACCATGCTGCCTTGGGTCCTGTAGTCCATTCACAACCAGATGTTCCACCAATCTCTCCTTCAGTAGTGCTTCCATGATCTTCCCCACTACAGAGGTGAGGCTGACTGGTCTGTAGTTCCCTGCTTCCTCTTTGTTCCCACTTTTGTATACGGGGACATCTGCTGTCCTCCAGTCTTTGGGTACCTCCCCTGTTTTCAGTGATGCTAAAACAGGATAGCCAGAGAGTTCAGCCACGCCTCTCTTAGTTCTTTAAGGACCTGGGGTGCACCCCATCTGGCCCCATTCTATATCAACTCTTATTACTTCCAGTTCCTTCAGGACCCTTTCTCATGTAAAGGGACTTGTGTCCATTTCTGCACCATTCTCACCCCTTGTACTCCTTCAGACCCATTACCCTCCTCTTCCTCAGTAAAGACTGAACAGAAATACCTGTTCAGTATGTCAGCTTTATTGTTGTCATCCTCCACGCGGCCCCCATCCTCCCCCTTCAGTCTCATTATCCCTCCCTTTGTTTTCCTTTTTTCACTTGTGTACCTGTAAAAGTACTATATCCAGTTGTCCACCCTGAGGTACTCTCACACATGGTGAACCTCCACACTAATCAGTAAATCGGTGCTTATGCATTCAAAGACCAGAATACCAAGAGGAACAATTAGGATTTATAATGGTATTTTAAAATTGATCTGTGTGCTGTGTGCTGTTCTGGAATATAGCTAATATGGTCTTTTGCCAATCTTCCTTCTAGAAACTGCTCTTACAGCAGGTTACACAATTAGGACTGAAGCCAGCAGGCGCCAGGACCCCACGGAAATTTTCTAACTAGCAGTATCCAGCGGGGACTGCCCCCCACATTGGCCCTGCCCCTGACATCAGGCATCATACAAAAGGTGGCGGTCCCTTAGAATCCCCAGTTCTTTTCCCGCCCTAGACTTGCCAGCATCGGCCTCAGTCCCGCTTCAGCGAATGGCTACCAGAACTTCCAGCGTTATCTCTAAATGTCTGCATTTCCTACTCCTTCCTCAGAAGGACACCCCTTCCAAGTGTGCCTGCAGGAAACGGATTCCTTTTAAGGATCTGCACTCGTCCTGTCTGCCGTGCCTAGGCCCGGACCACGACACCAAGGCCTGTCCATTTTGCCAGCGGTTCAACAGTTGCACCAGGATCCGCCGCCAGAAGGCACTTAAAGGGTTCCTCTTGGAAAAACAACTCAAACTTATGGAGAAAGACCCTGCCTCCAGAGATGAGTCCACCTCTAAGACTCATAAGCACCAGGAGAAGGCCAGGTCCGGATCCCCGAACTGGGCCTCGGACTCACGTACTAGCTCCGGCTCTACGTGTTCAGATCGCTCTCCCTCCAGGGCTCGCTGTCTGCCTACTCACGTGAAGGTTAGGACTCCGGGCAGCTCTTTGGCTTCCTTGCACCCCATCAAGACTTCCAGGACCTCGAACCCTTCGCCAGTGCCCTCCCGGGTCTCTACGAAGTCTACTGATCATAGGTCCAAGTCCTCTTCCAAAATCGCTCATTCTTCCTCGGACAAACGCCGGGAGCCCGCCGCTAGATCTGCATCCCTGCCTCCTAGGGGACCAGACCACCCCTCCCAGGAAGACTAAGGACCTGACGTCCCTCAAATGGACGACTGATACAAAACGGACCTGACCCGTCACGGTGGCGCCGGGCAAACACCCGACGCCTGCCTCGCGTTCCAAGGAGCCAACGACTGCCTCTTCGTCACCGGTGGACACCGGTCGCTAGGAGTTTACGGAGGAAGATACAACGTTGCCTGATGAACAGGCAGGTGACAGTGAGGATGCCGGGCTTCTGCAGGAGCCTTTGCCTGACCCGGCGATGCCCGGGAACATGATGCCGGCTACCAGTGACAGGCCAACCCAGACGCCAGGACTGTCGTCCGGTATGAATATTTAGGAGGTTAAAGACCTCTTCACCTTTTGGTGGGACACAGTCAAGAGGGATGTTGTCCCAGTTAAAATGCCTCCGCCTCCTCCTCCACCACCACCACCACAGGGGCCAGTAGGAAGACCACCGACCCCCAAGGAGCCTACTCTCCTCCTAGGAGCAGGTCAAAAGAAAGAAGGCCCCCTTCAAGATCTCCCTCGGGGTCTCCCAGCCCCAAGCGACCCAGACGTCGACGGTCCACTCCGCCGGGGGAACGACTCTAGACCTGACACCTCAGATACCTCCAGGTCTCCTTCTCCGATCAGCATCCCATCACCTGACCCATGAAACCTACCCAGGTCACCTCCGGATTATCCATCTTTCTCCGAAATCATGAGGCACATCCAGGAGAACATGGGATGGGAAAATGGAAGAATTAGACCCTGAATGACAGCGCCTAGCCTGTTATCTTCGGCAGAACGACCCTAAGCCTGTGGTGGTCCCACCCTTGGTGGACACCTTTGCGGACGTCACCAAGGCAGCGTGGAAATGTCCGCACTCCACCCCCCGCGGTGCTGAAGAAGACTGATTGCCTGTACAGGGCCCCAGCAGAGAGCCTATACTTAGCGCAACAACCCCTGGCTGATTCCCTGGTTGTTATGGCCTCCCATGATGGGTCTCAATGAGCACAGCATCTGAGTACACCACCTCCAGACAAGGAGTCCAAGCAATTGGACTCACTGGGTAGGCGCATGTATGCGGCTGCTACATGCTCCATTAGGTCACTGAACTATCTGACACACGTGGTTCAGTTTCAGAATGCCCTGTGGGAACAGGGTCAAGACCTAGTTAAAATACTTCCAGATGGGGAACAGGAGGAGCTTCTCAACCTCCTCCGCACTGGGTCAGACTTGGGGGACCCAGGTTTTGAGAGCCGCCTACAATTTGGCAGACTCTGCAGCAAGGGGTGCAGCCTCAGGCGTCTGTCTCCGGAGACACTCATGGCTTCACGTCTCTGGATTTACCCTGGATGTCCAGAAAAACATCTTGGAGGTTCCATATAACGGTGAAGTCCTATTTGGTGAAGACTCCGAAAAGTTAATCACCAAATTACAGGACGCTGGGAAAGCAGTAAGGACTGTACAGGCCAAAATCTGGTTACTTCGTAGGAACCAGAATTGTTTCATGACCAGCGGCAGCAGCCACGCCGCGTTGTGACCAGCAAAGGGCACCTTCCACCGTAGGCCCAACCTAAGTCTTCCCCAGGCTGAGGTCAGCGGTATACCAAATCGGCCCAGCCTGGGGGGGTAATGCCGCCACAGCATGACTCCTTCCCGGCCCCTGCTCCTCCTCTGGATCAACGGGCAGAAAAGGTTGGGTGCCTCATCACTTGCCACCTTTCAGGATGGCAGTCTATTACCGCCGACCGGTGGGTCCTTCAACTGGTCGAGAGGTCACTTTATAGAATTCCTCAACCACCACCATCAGACCTCCCTGCTTTCGTTGTTCGGGTCCAGCACTGCTCATACAGCAGGAGGTGCTGCGTGCTTCTGGGAAAGGAAGCTATAGAGCACGTACCAAGGAGCCAGAGAGGTGCAGGTTACTATTCCCTCTTCTTTCTGGTTCCCAAGAAGACTGGGGACCTCCGTCCGATACTGGATCTCGGCGATCTCAATGCTTCGGTCCTTTACAAATGCTTCTGCATGGTGACCCTTCCTGGTTTGATACCCATGCTCAAGCAGGGCGCCTTCCTAGCGTTTTTGGACATGTAGGATGCCTACCTGCACATACCCATTGCTCGAGCGCACAGGAAGTTCTAGCGCTTCGAATTTCTAGGTCTCCGTTATCAGTTCCGAGCCCTCCCCTTTGGACTGTCATCGGCACCTCAGGTGTTTACGAAGTGCATGGCAGTCATAGCGCGGCTCTAAGGAGACAATGCCACTACATGTTCCCCTACCTGGACGACTGGCTCCTCATGGCACCCTCTCAGGAGGCTCTGATGTCCGCAATCCACTGTACTCTGTCCCTGTGCGGGGCGTTTGGCATCAGCATCATCATCAGTCGGGAGAAGTCACACCTGGTCCCGTCACAGAATCTGCAGTTCATAGGCGCAGTTCTGGACACCGTCCAGGGGAGAGCTTTTCTGCCCCAGGACCGAGCGGAACACATCAGATCCCTCATCAGGGACATCTTGGCAAAGAAGACAGTCCCAGCCAGACTGGTCCTTTGCCTTCCCGGACACATGGCTGCGGCCATTGCAACAGTCTTGCTAGCCCGTCTCCACATGCGAGTGACATAGTGGATGTTACGGGTACAATAGGATCAGAAGGAGATATAGGAGGCAGTATAGCGCAGTGGTCTAAGGCTCTGAGCTGCAAATATGGTGACATCCTGCAGACCAGACCTGGGGTTTGAATCCCACAGCTTCCACTTGCATACTGTGTGACCCTGAGCAAGTCACTTAACCTGCTTGTGCTCCCAGGTCGCTCCTGTAAAAAAGCTTTCAGCTTAGTGTGCTATACCTGGTTAAACAACTAAATAAAAAAAATAAATAAGAAGCAAGACCATTTGCAGCTTCCAGTTTGGATCACGAATGCCGTCATCTGGGATTGGCAGTGGTAGCTAGATTCAAAGAACCTGTCAGCGGGGGTCCCCTTCCTTGTGCCATCTCAGATTGTGATGCTCTCCACGGACGCCTCAGGGTTTGTTTGGGGAGCACACCTCGACAGGGTCAGGTCTCGGGGCTCATGGACGCCCCAGGAAGCTCATCTCCACATAAATATTTTGGAAATGAAAGCAGTTCTTTATGCCCTGCAGGCCTTCCAGTCTGAGATCCCACCAGGTACTCTGCTGTTAGACAATACCGCGGTGAAGTATTACCTCAACAAACAAGGAGGCACCCATTCCTACCCGCTTTGCAGGGAGGCCATGAGGGTGTGGGATTGGGTTCTACAACACGGCGCAAACCTCATTACTGTTAATGTCCCAGGAGTGGACATCGCAGATGGTCTGAGTTGCTCTCGGGCCAGAGTCCATGAGTGGGAACTACTCCATGAGGTGGTAGAGGATCTGTTTCACAGATGGGGCACACCAGAGTTGGACCTTTTCGCGTCCCCATTCAACGCAGAACTGCCCAATTTCAGTTCGCTAGATCCAGGGCCTGGTGTTTTCTGGTGAGACGCGTTGTCCCTCTCCTGGACGGGCAGATTCCTGTACGCGTTTCCTCCCTTCCCGTTGATCCAGAGGGTCCTTTTGAAACTCCGCAGAGAGCAGGCGACGCTGATATTTATTGCGCCTTTTTGGCCCAGACAGATTTGGTTCCGTGTGCTACACTAGCTGTCCCAGGAACCTCCGGTGCTTCTGCCAATCAGCTCTCACTTATTGTCCCAGGAGGCAGGTTCTTTGGTCCATCTGGACCTTTGCTCTCTGAACCTACACGCCTGGCACCTAGAGACATAGCTATCATGCAGTACGGGGTCTTGCAAGAAGTAGCAGATGTTCTAGCAGCTGCTAGAAAACCGGTCACTCATGCCACATACGCCATGAAATGGCGCAGATTTTGCCTCTGGGCTCAAGCCTGAGGACTTTCCCTGATGGATTGTCCGGAAAGGTCGATCCTAGACTACCTCCTGTCTGTGTTCCAGGCGGGCTCGGCCTACTCCTCTATTAAAGTACACCTTTGTGCCATCTCAGCCTATCATACACCTATAGGCCTACGTCCCATAACTCAATTGGACACAGCACAAGCCTTCCTGAGGGGCGTTCTCCACCTTAGACTTCCGATTAAGGATCCTGTTCCTCCATGGGATTTACACTTTGTCCTGGAGCAGCTCATGCTGCCACCTTTTGAACCAGCCGCAGATTACGAGCTGCGTCTCCTGACACGGAAGACGTTATTTTTAGTTGCTGTTACTTCGGCCAGAAGGATTTCTGAACTTCACGCACTGATATGCAAAGAACCTTATTTGATTTTTCACCAGGACAGGGTGTCCCTAAGGACAAATCCAAAGTTTCTACCTGAGGTGGTCTCAGCTCTCACCCTCAATCAGGACATCGACTTACCGGTGTGATTTCCTAAATACTCTAATAGAGGAGAGGCACTGCTGCACACTCTAGATGTGCCTAGGTGTCTTAAGATACTACCTGACCAGAACCAGGCACCACTGTAAATCTGATCAGCTTTTTGTTTCCTTTGCCCATAGGATGATGGGAGCTCTGGTTTCTAAACAATCTCTGTCCAGGTGGCTCATCCATTGTATCATGTTCTGTTACCAGAAACGTAACAAACCTTTACCGGGCGCGGTTAAGGGACATTCCACAAGGGGGGTGGTTACCTCCTTTGAGGCCATGAAGAACGTGTCCACTTCAGCCATCTGCGCAGCAGCTACCTGGAGCAGCGTGCACACCTTTATCAGGCATTATAGCCTGGACGTTGCATCACGGCGAAGAGATGGTTTTGGTTTAGCAGTCCTTCAGGGACTCTTCTCCTAGGCTTCGGTCCAACTCGCGATCTCTACATAGCCTCCTCTCACCCGGAGGGATTTCCAGTATTGCTTGGGAATCAGTCCTAATGGCGTAACCTGCTGCAAGAGCCGTTTCTCTAAGTCAGATAGTACAGTTACGCAAGAACTTACTGTAACAGTAGATCTTCGAGGACAGCTCTTTCAGCAGGTAGTTTCCCTCCTGCTATCCCCTCTGGAGGTACAGTTGTTCCGATATCCCTTTCCTAGGATTAGGTGTTTCTAACACCGCTCTGAATACCTTTTGATGGCGGATCCTCAATCTATTCTTCTGATGTCTCCTAGTGGCCGGGAGTCTCCGGTGGGAGAACTGGGGATTCTGGGGGACCGCCCCCTTTTGTATGATGCCTGATGTCGGGGCCGGGGCCGATGTCGGGTGCAGTCCCCGCTGGATACTGCTAGCTAGAAAATTTCCATGGGGTCCTGGTGCCTGCCGGCTTCAGTCCTAATGGTGTAACCTGCTACAAGAGCTGTTCTCTATAAGATCTACTGTTACGGTAAGTTCTTACATAACTGTACTTTTCCATTGTACTGTATTTTGTAACTCGCAAACGTCTGAACCAGATTTTATTTAGATCTTTGTCAAGTCCATCTACTCCATAGAACCCTCTCTATGGTCTTTGTGTTGGAGGCACTAGGACCCTGTGGGAGTGAAACATTTGGGGTTGCCTGCTCTGAACCTCAGTGCTGGCATGGATGTCAAGTGTCTGCACAGTAAAAAGGCAGTGAGGCCCCCAGTTGCCTTAGTCGCTCCCCCCCCAACCCCCTCCAAGCTGTGTGTAGTGCAGGGTCCTTGCTAGTGAAATGTGTAGCTCAACATGTGTCATTTAATTACTACTTTTAAATTTTCTGTTTGTTGGGTAACACTGTGCCCACTATCTAGTGGCCTTGTGGTATAAAATTGCCAGGATTGGTTAGCACTCTAGTTTCCTCTGGCCTGATCATGATGCTTCTTGCTGCAGATGTGGCTGGGAGATGATACTGAGGATCCATGAGTGTGTTACAAGCTGCAGTGGTTCCTGTCTGAATCACAAGATCTCACTTCCAGAGAGTTCTTGTAGCAGGCAGTAACCATCAGGACTATGCCGCCAGGCACTTGGACCCCACGGAAAAATTCTAGCTAGCAGTCTATGGTGGAGGACTGCCCCTGATGTCAGCCTCGCCTGGCGTCACCTATGGCACCTCGTCTTCCCCGTCGTTGACCTGTGTATTTTGCCTCCACAGGGGGAGGCAGTAGGAGGGCGATTCTCCCTCTACCTCACAGGCTGGTCCAGCATCACGTCAGAGCAGTTGGTACTCCAAATCATAGAATTTGACGACAGATAAGGACTGCTTAAATTCTATGTTTCTGTATGCCCTGGAATTTACCCAAATGCCTCCAGACAACCCACTAATTCCCACCCACTGCTCCCCCATACCACGCAGATCTCATCTGGGCAGAAATCCAAGCCCTCCTGTCAATGGCAATCCAGGTAGTTCCTCCGTCTCGGAGGAAGCGGCTACTATTCTTAGTACCGAAAAAGACAGGGCACCTCCGTCCCATCCTGGATCTCACTCACCTGAACAATTTCATAGAGTACAAAAGGTTCAGGATGGTGACCCTTCTGGGCTTGCTACCCGTGCTCTTTCAGGGAGACTGATTCTGTTCCCTGGACATGCAGGACACACACACACGTGCACATCAAGATCCTGCCATCACATAAGAAGTACCTTCACTTCACCTTCCCAGGAGGGCATTACTAGTTTCGGGCCCTGTCGTTTGGCCTCTCATCGGTACCTTGGGTGTTTACAGGTGCCTGATAGTGGTGGCCACGGCCCTCAGGAGGCAAGGGTACTATATCTGCCCCTACCTAGATGACTGACTCTTGACTGCTCCCACAAGGGACCAGCTGCTTCACACACTGGAAGGGACTTTCTGGCTATTCTAAGACTTCGGGATCACTTTAAATCTTCCAAAATCCTCCCCTTGGTCCAGTCAGAGACTACAATACATAGGGCTGTCTTGGACACTGTCTAGGGGAGAGCCTTCCTCCCCTCAGACAGGGCAGATATTCTCCAGTCGCTGGCTGGGAAGATCACCTCATCCAGCCAGGTTCTGACCCATATGGTCTTACAGCTGCTAGGCCACATGGCAGCCACCATCGTGACCGTCCCCTTAGCTCGGCTCCACATGAGGGTTCTTCAGTGGAACCTCAGAATGCAGTGGGACCAGTGTATGGACGATCTAGAACACCAAGTTAGAATCTCCCAACACAGTGTGCCAGACCTTGGAGTGGTGGCTGACTCCCTCCCATCTGGAAAGTGGGGCCCCCTTTTGGAGGCCCAGTCCTCAACCGGTACTAATGGAAGCCTCAGAACTGGGGTGGGGCGTGCATTTCATGGACAACCAGACAAGAGGGGGACATGGACCTCTTCGGAATGAAGCCTTCACATAAATGTGTTGGAGATGAGAGCAGTCCTTTACGCCTTACAGGCGTTTCACACTGTTCTTCCGGTGCCTTACTGATCCAGACAGACATGTACATAGTATTTTACATCAGCAAGCAATGGGGGACACACTCCTATCCCCTTTGCAGAGAGGCCATGATAGTCTGGCAGTGGAACATAGTCAGGAGCTCACCGCGGTCCATGTTCCAGAAGTCTCCCACCTTGGCCGACAACCTAACCCACTCTCTGTCTCAGGCTCACAAGTGGGAACTACTACAGACCATAGCAGATGACCTTTTCGAAAGATGGGAACTGGCTCGGAAGAGGGCTTGGATTTCTGCCCGGATCAGCCTAGAGGTTAGAGCAACGAGCAGTGAATGAGCTTGGTATATCCAGCAGACCAGGGTCTGATTTCCACAACCTCCACTTGCATACTACGTGACTCTGAACATGTCCCTTAACCTCTCCAGAACTTCCAGGTTGACCCTGAAAACCGGCACTTAGTGGGCCTTACTTGGTTACCAAAGACTAAAAAAATAAATAAATAAATAAATAAAAAAAATAATTTCCAGAGCTGGACCTCTTTACGTCCCTGCTCAACGTCAAACTGCCCAATTTCTGCGTACTAAATCCAGGGCCTGGTGTTTTCTGGCGAAATGCATTGTCCCTCTCTTGGATAGGGAAGTGTCTCTATGCCTTCCCTCCATTCCCACTACTTCAGAAGGGTTCTACCCAGGCTACAAGCAGACATGATTCTTATAGCCCCTTTCTGACCTCATCAGATTTGGTTTCCATTGCTGCAACAGCTGGTGATAGAGCCTCCAATACCTTTGCCCCTGTCCTCACATTTGCTCTCCCAGGAGCAGGGGACACTGGTGCATCTGGATCTCAGATCCCTTCACCTGCATGCATGGCTCCTGCAAACTTGGGCAGGAGCCGGTACAGACTTTCTTCTAGGGTCACAGATGTTCTCCTGGTGGCCAAGAAACCTTTGACCAGGGCCACGTATGCCATGAAATAGAAACGTTTAAGCCTTTGGGCTTCTGCCTGTCATCTGAACCTTTCACCTTTCAGGTGAGCTCGGTCCTGGAGTACCTTCTTTCCCTGTCTGACTCTGGTCTAGGCTACTCTTCAATAAAGGTACACCTTTCTGCAGTATCAGCCTGTCATGCGCCAGTGGATGGCAGAACCCTGACACAGTTGGATCCATCTCGTACCTTCCTGAGAGGTATGATGCATATCAAGCCACCCATACAGGACCCTATTCCCCCATGGGATCTTTTATTTATGTTCGAGAAGCTTACGTTGCCTCCCTTTGAACCAGACGCTTGTTGCGAACAACGCTTCCTGGCTTGGAAAGCATTATTTTTAGTTGCCATTACCTCTGCCTGGAGGATTTCCGAGCTTCAGGCTCTGATGTGTAAAGAGCCTATTTAATTTTCCACAGGGACAGGGTGTCCCTGTGTACTAATCCTAAGTTTCTTCTGAAGGGTGGTGTCTTGAGATTACTCTTAACCAGGACATTCATCTACCCGTCTACTACCCAGAGTACTCAAATCGAGGGGAGGCCCTGTTATCGTTGTCCATAGAGTTCTTCATTTTTATGTAGACCACACCCAGTCTTCCAGGAAAATCAGTTGTGCCTTTAGCCCCGAGAATATGGGCGCCAGTGACTAAGCACGTCCAAATGGTTGGTCAGTTGTATAATACTTTGCTACCAAAAGTATGACAAACCATTACCGGGCTCTGTTAAAGGTCACTCCACCAGGGTAGTTGCCATTTCATTTGCATCCATATGAAATGTCTGCAGTGGATCTCTGTGCTGCAGCCACTTGGAGTTCTGTTCACACATTCATTAAGCACTACAGTTTGGACATTGCTTCCAGAAAAAAGAGCAGGCTTTGGCCTAGCCATTCTCCAGGGACTGCTCTCCTAGGAACTCCTGTGGATTTATATATCAACCACCCTTCTGACCTGGATCTATATCATTGTACTGCTTGGGACTCAGTCCTAATGGTTATTGCCTGCTGCAAGAGCTGTGTCTCGAAGTGAGATAGTATAGTTAAGTAAGAACTTACCGTAGCGGTAGATCTTCAAGAAGAGCTCTTGCAGCAGGTATGCTTTCTCTCCCTCCTTCCTGCTGGTTACGTATGTATAATTTTTTTTTTCTCCCCCTTTGGGGTTGTTAGAACCTCCTCGGTTCCCCATCCTTCATGCTAACCGGGTCTCTGGTGGGCGAACTGAGGTAGTGCTGGGGGACCGCCCCTTTATGCCATTGGCGATGTTGGGGAAGGGGCCGACGTCGGGAGAGGGAGGCCTCCGCCATAGACTGCTAGCTAGAATTTTCCGTGGGGTCGTAGTGCCTGGCTGCATAGTTCTGATGGTTATTGCCTGCTGCAAAAGCTGTTCTCGAAGATCTACTGTTGCAGTAAGTTCTTGTTAACTGTACTTTAATGGGGCCACCCTAGGATCTTCTTTTTTGTTGGAGCTGGATGCTGCTGTTTTCACCCTTCAGTCCTTGCGACATCTAGCATCTTTCTGATGTACAGAATAACTTCTCCCTGTGTGATAAGACTATTCTTATGGTGTCTATTTCTGTGGTCTTTGCCCCTCCTTCTGGGAGTGTTTCTCAGCTTTTGGCACCATTTTCATTGCAAGTTGTTAGCTCAGTCCTTTCTTCTTCTTAACCAATCTGTTACTGTCTGGTGCTGACGTCTGCACTGACTTCAGCATCTTCCTCCTTCTGGGATCGGAGCTATGCTCCTCTAAATCCACTGTGTTGCACATGTTGCGGTACTAGTGTGTCTCCAGCCATTCTCCTTTTTGTTTTCCCAACATCCTGTAGCTCTTCTGAAAGAGTGGTTCCTCCCTGGTACACTTTTCTCCTTTGAGGTGGTCCACTCACTGTTCTTTCAGCCCCTGACCCCTGTGGGTTTTCGAAAGCCAGCAGGCACTCTGCACCCTTAGTTTCCTCCTGCTGCGCCATCTCATTAATGTCCCCACCACCTAAACTCTCTCAGCCCATGTGAATAGTACTTCTGTCCCATCCTCGTGCTTTTTTAGGCATTTGACTCCCTGCCTGATTTTCATCATTGGTCACTCGTTTAGCTCATTGGCCTTTCACCGATTTCAGACCTCCTGATATGTTTTCTTTTTAGCAACACTTTTTTCTTCTTGCATCCCCCTGTGCTGCAGCTCCCACCAGCACTGCCACTGACCCATCTGGTGGGGCTCACCACTTATCTATCCAGAGTGGCCTGACACCTGGGGTCATGCTGTGCTTGTGGGGAAGTTGGGCATCCTGGGTCCGTTTTCTAGGAAGTTTTCGCCAGTGGAATGTTGGCATGCAGTGGTACCTGTTGAACTGTCTGGGGCTCAACCCAAGGAAGACAGAAGTATTGGTTGAGCCAGGTGGAATGGGGGCCTCTGGGGAAGGTTTAGAGCTTTTTATTGGTCAGACCGAACTAGAGGCCTCCCCCTAAGGTGAGGAATTTGGGCGTTGTTCTGGACAATGAGTTGACACTTGATGCTCTGATGTCTGCTGCGTTCTGGACCAGTTTTTACCTTTTCCGAAACATTGCCCGAATTAGATCCCTTATTCCCCTGATGACCTGGCCACACTGGTACATGCGTTTGTCACCTCGAGGCTCAACTACTGAAATACACTTTACCTCTGGGTCAGAGGAGGTGCGGTGCCTGCTGCTGAGGAGTGCAGCAGCCCAGCTATTGACAGCCCATCAAGGTCCAGTCCTATTACACCGGTGCTGCACGAACTGCACTGGCTACCGGTGTGCTGGCGCATCTCCTTCAAGGCCCTATATGGGGTGGGTCCGGGCTACCTGAAGGAGCTTCTGCATCCCTACACCCCCTGTCGTTCTCTCAGATCAGCAGGGGAGGCCTCCCTTCCCTGGAGGTCCTTGGAGCAAGGCTGAAATCTTCCGGGAAAGGGCATTCGAGGTGGCCGACCCGGCCCTTTGGAATTCTCTGCCGGGGTACCTCCGGGAGGTGCCCTCCCTTGCAACATTTAAAGAAACTCAAAAAGTTCCTCTTTCAACAGGCCTTTGGGGTCTGAGGAATATATTTGATATGATGAGCAGCTTGAGATTTAATTGATAAGAATTTTATTGGTGATCTGATGTTGTTTATAGTTATTATGGTATTAGTTTTGTATATTCTATGTACACTACCGGTCAAAAGTTTTAGAACACCCCCATTTTTCCAGTTTTTATTGAAATTTAAGCAGTTCAAGTCCAGTGAATAACCTGAAATGGTACAAAGGTAAGCTGTAAACTGCTAGAGGTTAAAAAAAAAAGTTTAGGTTAGCAAAAACTGTTGTAGAGAAATTGCAAAGAAAGCCAAGATGTCAGTGAGTACAGTTTCCTACACCATCAAAAGGCACTTGGAAACTGGAGGAAACTCTGACAAGAAGAGGTCTGGCACACCCAAAGCCACAACAGAATCAGAAGACAAGTTTCTGAGAGTCAACAGCTTGCGTGATAGGCGGCTCACAGGACAACAGCACAGAGTGACTGGCACCCTGAACCAAAAGGGCTACCACAGCATTTTGCAGCGCCATGCAATACCCTCTGGTCTACTAGTTGGTCAGGGTTCATCCTACAGCAAGATAATGACCCAAAACATACCTCCAGGCTATGTCAGAACTACCTTCGAGGAAAAGAACAAGACGGTAGGCTTCAAATCATGGAATGGCCAGCACAGTCTCCAGACTTAAACCCCATCGAGCTGGTTTGGGATGAACTGGACAGAAGGGTGAAAGCAAGGCAACCTACAAGTGCAACACATTTGTGGGAACTTGCAACAGTGTTGGGAAGAACTTCCCAACAATATTTGATGTCCATTGTAGGAAGAATGCCACAGTGTGTTCAAGTGTTACAGTATATCTGCAAAAGGTGGCTACTTTGAGTCAAAAATTTAGATTAAATTTTGTTAAACAAAATGATTCTATGATTTCTTTTTTATCTTCAATTGTTTATTTGTTCTATGCTTTAATTTCAGAGTACATTGAGACATTAACCTGCGTAAATTTCAATAAAAACTGGAAAAATGGGGGTGTTCTAAAACTTTTGACCGGTAGTGTATTGTTTGTCTTTGTATTTCGTAAGGGCGCTCTGAGCCTATGGGGAAGGGTGGCCGAATAAATAAAATCTACCACGACTGCTACTACAACCCGTACCCACCCCCAGTGTTCTGATCCCACTGGTGCTGCCACCTGCCCTTCTGACAGTGGTAGTCAGGTAGCATAATACAACCCCCACACCCCCCAATGGAAGTGAGCAGTCCTTCCGAAGCCTAATCCTCCCTCACCCGCCCAACCCCCAGCTACCAGAGTCCATTTCTGAACTGGTGTCATCGGTGTGGCGGCAGGTAAGTGCGTCCATTGCCTCAACTCTCCACTCCACGGTGCCTGCCTCTTGGTATGCTTTCAGATTCCCAGTTCGCTATTTAACTGGTCTCAGTCCGAACATGGTTTAGGGAGACTGATGAGGTGGCATCTGTTACTTTTCAGTCTGGGGTTGATGCTCCTTGGACCTCCCCCCCTGGGGCTCTCTGTTTCCATCCCATCTGAATGTCTCCGTTTGCCAGTTTTTATTTCCTAGCCTTCTGAAGGTGCAGATTCAGTGCTGCATTTTAGACCTCTGTTAAGCCTTACAGTGCTTTTTAATTCTCTCACAATCTACACAGAGAATTTCTGTCACAGTGGGCTGAATTCCTTCTTCATTCTGGCTGTTTTTCCATGTCTGGAGTCCTGAGCACAGGTAGCTTGGCAGAACCCCTTTTTCCTTATGCCTGTCCTTGAGAGTGCTGCTTGTGTGTTGGGTTCCATAGGCATGCAGTTTAGTGTGGGCCAAATAGTTCAAGAAGGTGATCCTGGGCAGTCTTCTCTCACTGTGGTTCCTGATGGTCTGGCTTTTGGGGGGCTGACTTTGTTTTTTGGTTTTTTTAACATCCTCATCCCCTGAATCTGTCAAGATTAACGGTTTGGAACAGAAATCTTGTGGGACTGCAGGATTGATTGCTGTGTTTAGCAAAAGTGCATTTCTGTTCAGTTAAAATTCTGCTTCCTTTGTGGTCTCCCATGTGCATCCTCATTCTAGCAATGAGAGTATATTTGTGATACCAAACTACTAGCACTGTCTCAGCCGGGAGATAAAGCTTTAGAATATTAAAGTTAACTCACCCTTTGTGTTCTTAAGGCAGATTGATTTTTATGCTGAAGAGAGATGTTGCCCAAGAGTCCTGTTCCAATCTTAGTGGTCAGGTTTTCTTAGTGTTGACTACTGTTTCCTTTATAAAGTTTGAGTTTCTTCGATACTCTGCATCAGTACAAGAGACAGTCCAAAAATGGAGTGGAACACCGTGACATCTCTGTGGACTAGCACAGACTTCAGCAGGACTGTTCATCTTTGGGGAGCTCAAAGACAACGTAGAAAAGAAAACCGAAAGAAACAAAAGGAGAAATGCAGACGCTGTTGAGAAGGCAGCTGAAGCAAGAGGGGAAGGGTGTGGTTAGTTTTTGTACTCCTTCTCCATGGCCGGTGCAGTCTATCCTTCTTGGTATCATCCCTCCTCATCACCTGGCTTCCAGGGACTTACCTCAGTCCCTGTACTTCACTCACAGCTTAACCCTCCCGGTGGTGGGGGTCGGCAGCATACCACCGACAAAATGGATCTGGTTTCTGAGAGAGGGCCTGGCGATGTAGACTGGTGCAGAGCCTGCGAAGAGTCTGTCATCTTGCGCCGCACCCGGTCCTTTTCCTCTGCTTCCCCCCCCGGAGGAACAGACGTGCAATGCCATCCAGACAGACTCATGGACGCTCCCATGTGTGGGACGTCGCCAGCTGCCATTCCTCCATTCCCAAGTTGTGGTCCCTGGCTGCCTGCACCCTTAGCCACCGCTTGAGGCCAGACGTCTTCCGGGATCTGCATCCCTCCCTCCCCAGAGGAGGAGATTAGTAGCCACCAGACGCTCAGTTCTTCTCTCATTGGCCAACCCCCAGTGACACAAGTCCATCCCCAAACCCGGGTCGCCGGTGTGGCAGCAGGTGAGGCACAGAGCCTCAGTCCTCCGTGCCACCGGGCTGGCCAGTGTGCCGTTTTCAACCTGCAGCTAATATGAATAGCTTAGAAAACAGGACCGTGTAGAGTAAGGGTTGACATAAAGGGACAGAGGCACTGACCATATCACACATTTTACTTTCATGTGGAGAGGACAAACTGAAACCTAGAACTAGTGATTTTTGTTACTAATAGTTTATTGATTTTAACCAGCCAACTAACTCGTACCGCCAATGTTCCATGGCCCCAAGGCGTCCTTTGTTCATAGTCTATTTGTTTTAGTATTTTTATATCTTTACAGGATTTCCCAAAGCTTTTATGCATAGGGGCACCGCCATGCTTTTATTTCAAGCTTCCTGTCGTTTTGTAACTCCTTGCTTTCTCCCATGTTTAAAGCAGAACTTTGGTCCCAAATATTGATATTACAGTATACAGGGGCACTCACTGAGGAAAACAGTAAAGGAAAGATGATCTAGAGCTTTCAAAGAAACATGCAAATAGAAAATAAAAAATTAGTGAGTAGGCACAGGGGCGGATGCAAAGCTGGTGAGATGGGTAGGAAACTGGCTGCAGGGAAGGCAACAGAGGGTGGTGGTGGGTGGGAGCTCTCACACCCAAGGGCAGTGACAGTGGTGTTCCACAGGGCTCGGTGTTGGGACCAGTGTTGTTTGGGATATTCATTGCAGACATATTATGGGACATCAAGAGCAAGATCAGTCTGTTTGCTGATGATACCAAGGTAGGCGCGGTGGTGGATGACCTAGGGGGATGGCAGGGGTTGCAGGATGATCTGGCAAAGCTTGAAACCTGGTCAGACACCTGGCAACTGGGCTTTAATGCCAAAAAGTGCAAGGTGCTGCATTTGAGCCTTCATCTCCCCTCCTCGGAATGTATCACTATCCTAGGTGGCTATAGACCCCGTCTGGTGGTGATGAAGCCCTTAATCTTTTGAAATCCATGTTCGTAGATGCAAAAACTGAAACAATATTTCTAGGAGATCTAAATATGGACTGGCTGTCACCTAAATCACATGGCCTCAGATCCCTTTGTGACGAGCTAGGTCTTGGGCAATTAGTCAGAGAACCTACTAGGAACAACACTAAATACTGCCAACAGTTCCATTCTAGATGTGGTACTAACCACCCATCCACACAAAATATCTCATTTGGCAGTGTTTCTAGCGACATGAGCGATCATGGAATTGTTGCTTGCATAAGATCTCAAATTAAGGCCGGCGCAACCCATCTTTATAACAAAAAGATCCTTTGCATGAAATTCAGTGCAGTAAACTTCCTATCTGACCTGAGCATGATCAGATGGCAAGATCTTTACCTAGCCAAAGATGTCAACAAGGCAGCTTGCATCCTTAATGACAAACTCACTACAGTAATAAATAAGCATGCCCCTTTCATCAAAGTAAAGTGGAACAGTTCCAATCCCTGGTTCACCTCCGGATCTCAAGGCAGCCCTTATAGCTCGAGATAAGCTCTGGGCTAAAGCTAGACATTCAAAGAATCTTCGGATTGGCAGGCCTTTAGAACAGCCAGGAATAACTGTGAAAAAACTTTGCTCTGCTAAAGCTAACTATTATATTTCTGCTCTCAACAAGCTAAAGGTAACCCTCATAAAATATGGAAGACTATCAAAGCTATAGAAGAATGACCCATGGCCCTCTGTCCCAACAAAGATAGTCGCAAGTGGCAAGATTGTGGAAAACAAGTCCCTAATCCTGGAGGAACTTAACTCCCACTTTGCCACAGCTGGATTAGCTTTTGACTCGTCACCTTATGCTGGTGCTGCAGTGAGCCAGCATACCCCTCCCGCCACATCTAGTCCTGCACCCAGTCCCTTCCAACTGTGCGAGATAACTTATAAAGAAGTAGAAGATTCTCTTCTTAACTTAGACACCAAAAAAAGCGCAGGGGACGATGGCTTGGAACCCTTTTTCCTAAGGTCAGGCTATGCCCATCTCACTGCCCCAATTCTCCACATCTTCAATCTTTCCATTACATCTGCTGCTGTGCCGTCCTGCTGGAAATCAGCACATATCCTCCCTCTATTTAAATCTGGTGACCCATGCGATGTAAACAACTATAGGCCTCTCTCCACATTGCCTATCCTTTCTAAAGTTCTCGAAAAACTGATCCATATTCAGTTAAAATCTCACTTGGAAACCTTCTGTCTCATTAACCCAGCTCAATCTGGCTTCCGGCTAATCATAGCACAATCACTGCACTAGCAAAAGTAACCAATGATTGGATCTCTGCTATAGATGCTAAGAAGGTAACTGGTGCAGTCTTTTGGACCTCAGCAAAGCTTTTGATACTGTTGATCACAAACTATTAGTCAATTGCCTTGCAAAGTTGGTGCCACATACCATACCACCCAGTGGTTCTCTAGCTACCTAACTGGAAGATTCCAAAAGTAAAGGCGGAGGCTTTTTTCTGCTGCCTTGCCAGTTGCAAGAGGAGTCCCCAAGGATCCATCTTAGGCCCTATCTTGTTTTCTCTGTACATCAATGACTTAGATGCTAACATATCTACGTCCAATCTGCACTTTTTTGCGGATGATACTGTGTTGTATACTTCTGGCTCATCGTTATCTGAAGTCAAGGGAGTGCTTCAAGCGGACTTCGCACAACTTGAGCATAATTTAATAGAGGCAAAGCTTTTGCTCAATGCCAAGAAGACTAAAGCGATGATATTCTCCCGCAGTGCTGTCTCAGGCCCCCCAATACTCTTGCCCAAGACTTCATTGTCACCACGCTAAACGAGCCTCTGGAAGTTGTAACCAAATTTAAATATCTAGGTATCTGGATCGACAATCTTTCAGTGACCACATCGAAGATGTCTCTAGAAGGTTAAAAGCAAGGTTAGGTTTCTTCTACAGAAATAGGCCCTTTTCCCCTTGAAACTCGAAACAGGCTTGTACAGGCCACTTTTCTCCCCCTACTCGACTATGGAGATGTAATCTATTCCTCCACCACTCTTGCAAGTCTAAGTAAACTGGACATCCTTTATCACCGTGCGTTACGGTTCATTACCAACTCCCCTTACCGTTCGCACCACTGTGACTTATATGCAGCTGTTGGTTGGACATCCCTTACTACTAGACACCTGCTCCATGCTGGGCTATGGACTCTTAAACTGCTCCTGCAGAAATTGCCAAGCTATCTCTCTTCCCTTATTAGTATCTCACATAGTGCATACTCGTTAAGAAAAATCTGACTTTATTATGCTTGACATACCAAGGGCCTGGACTTCTTTTGGTAAGCGTGCTATTGCATATGCCCTTCCCTCCATTTGGAACCAATTACAAACCATACTGAAACTAACTAGCACAGTTTCAATAAACTTCTACAAATCGCTAATTTCAGCCAAAATAAGACACCTGTAACTGTCATTAAGTCTCTTCCTTCCCCATGTGTGCCATATTTATCCACTGGTAAGGTATAATTGATTTGTCATATTAACTGCTTTCCCTTCCCCTTCTACTCCTGGCTTTATCTTTGCTTACGCTCACTACTCTATCAAATCTCTCCTCCCTCCATATCAGTTGTAGACTGTTGTTTGTTCTAGCTGCCAAAATACTGTATATTTGATTTGATTTGATTAAATCAAATCACACCTGTCATCATGTTCATTTATCAGTATGCGACCTATAAGTAGCTTCCCTGTCTCATATCAATGTTTACCACCTGCGGTCACCCTATGTGGTACCCTTGTATGTATATCCAGCCTGTATCATGTAACGTGTATCATGTATATACAGTTATTACCTATCTGTGTTTGTACTTTAAGTGTTTATTTCACAGGACCTCCTTGTGAATGAGCTTGCTCAATGGAGTTTTCCTGCAATAAACTTGAACTTGAACTTGGGATGAAGAACCCAAGGAGGAGTTACCAGCTAGGGGGAGTGCAGCTAGCCCAGACAGAGGAGGAGAAGGATCTGGGTGTGCTCATTACAGGGTCAATGAACAACTCGGCACAATGTAAGAAGGCAGCTGCAAAGGCCAACAAAATGCTGGGTTGTATTGCAAGGGTATATCCTCAAGGAGGAGGAGGTGACTCTGCCACTGTATAGGTCATTAGTTAGACCACACCTGGGTACTTGCGTGCAGTACTGGCGTCCGATTTGAAGAGGGACATTAAGTTACTGGAGGGTGCAGGCGCAGAGCGACAAAGATGATCAAGGGGCTGGGGACTTACCATACAGAGAGGAGGTTGAAGGAGTTGAACATGTACTCACTGGAGGAGAGGAGAGACAGGGGTGACATGATTGAAACCTTTAAATACATGAAAGGAATAAACAAGACAAGTACAGAGGGGCTGTTCAAAGTAAGGGAGAGGAGGGCCACGATATGAGACTGAAGCGAGGAAGGTTCAGAAGGGAGATGAGGAGACACTTTTTTACAGAGAGGGTGGTGGCTGGGTGGAATGCGTTACCTGCTGAAGTGGTATGCAGTAGAACAGTGGACTGCTTCAAACGAGGATGGGACAGGACAAGGAGGAGGGTTAATGAAGGGGAAGGGTGGAAGGGAGGGGCAGCTGCAGAATAAGGGGTGCTAGCTGCACATTCGAGCAGACTTGATAGACCTCTAGGCCTTTATCTGCTGGCAAATTTCATATGTTCGTATGAAAGGACTCCGAGAAAGGAATGGGGAGGAAAAAAAGCAAAGCTCAGAGGAGACTGTACAGACAATGCCTGTATTGCTTGATAAATTCCCCCATTCTTTCAAATTTTTCTGGGGAAAAGCACTGCTTTATCTTCTGTTCCGTCTAGGGAAGGGGGAAGCAAGTGAGGCTGTTGGGGTCGGTGCCTTTTTACTGGAACTGTGCAGGTGTATGATGACAGTTGTGCCCACGCAGTTTGTCAGCACAGACTACCCCAAACATGTTCCACCCAGCAGACTGGTTAACAAGTTGGGTAGCCTGGGGGTGGGCCACAAAGTGGAGAACTGGGTTAGAAATTGGTTAGGAGGCAGAAAGCAGAGGGCGGTGGCTAATGGTATCCAAACTGAGGAAAGGGGGGTGACCACTGGGGAGTCTCAAGGATCTGTCCTGGGGCCAGTTCTTTTAATGTCTACATTAGTGACATTGCTGAAGGGCTGGAGGGGAAGGTTTGCTTATTTGCTGATGACACCAAGATCTGCAACAGCATAGACACTCGGGGGAAGGGGGGGTCGAGAAAATGAGCGAAGGGACCTAGGAAAGCTGGAAAATGGGTCCAATGGATGACAATTAAAATTTTATGCAAAGAAGTGCAAAATCATGCACCTGAGCCTCAGAAGCCCTACGAAGTTGCAGGATGAGGGGAGAGTTGTTGACGTTTACCAGGAAAGAAAGGGATTTAGGGATAATCGTCTCAGATGACCTAAAGATGTCCAGTGTATCAAGGCTGTGGAGAGGGCCAGTAGCATATTGGGGTGCATAGGAAGGGGTATTACTTGGCAGAAGGGAGGTGGTGATGCCACTGTACAAAAACACTGGTGACTCCTCGTCTGTAGAGTGTTGAACAGTTCTGGAGGCCACATCTTCGTAAGGACATAGACCGGATGGAGGCGGTTCAGAGAAGGGCAACAAAGATGGTGCAGGGTTTGGACCAGGAGACATAAGAGGAGAGATTAAAAGACCTCAATAGGTATACACTGGAAGGGAGGGAGGATTGAAAGGGGAGATATGGTAGAAACCTTCAGGTATCTTAAAGGGCATAAACAAAGTTCAAGTGGATGACGTCTTTCAGTATAGGAGGTGTACAAGGTTGAGGGGGCATAATATGAAATTGGAGGGAGGCAGGGTAAAGGGGAATGTGAGGAAGATGTTCTTCACAGAAAGGGTGTTAGATGCATGGAGTAGCCTACCCCAGAAAGTAGTGGGAGCTAGCACAGTGGGGGGGATTCAGACACGCATAGGATAGGCACAAGGGAACCCTAGAGGTGAGTAGAAAAGGCTTAAAGCAAATGACCAAGTAGGGTCAGCAACCACTGAGGCAGACAGGGAATACGGGCAGGCTGGGTGGGCCTAGTACTCCTTATCTGCCATCATATACTATGTTACTCCCATGGGGTTTTAGCGGCTCCAGCACGAAGACCAAAGAGTATTGCTCTGTGGGGAAGACGCTGTAGAAGATTCTTTTCCATAGTGTGTAGTAGTTTGTAATGACAATCACAGACTTCTGTAAAATGAGTTTTCACACAAAGTAATTTTGGTGCAAACACAAATGCAACCACGGATGCATAAATGTCATTTTAGTGCCAAGTCATTAGCACCACATTCACTAATGGGGGGACGGGGAGTGGTAATAGTGCTAATTAGTGCAAATTTATTTTAACTAGTGCTTCAGTGAAAATAGCGAAAATTATTTCACCGTGAAAATTTCAAGTTTTACAGCATTTCCCTGCCAAATTTTAACTTGGTACTCTAAAGGATTGCCAGGGTATACTGATTCTTCAGACTCCCCCAGTCTAGCTCTAACTGTAGGTGCACTACTGACTTGTCTTTCAGGGTATGGTGGGCTGCCCTTTTTAAGGTGTTATCACATATAAAAGAGTTACATTGAGATCCTTTTTGCCTTCTGGTTGCCCAGGTTGAAATTAACCCTTAGGCTGTCAACATAATTAGAACATATAGGAATTTTGGGCTATCAGTCCGCGGTCCTGCAAGGGTTAATTTCCTTTTGGCATTTTCTGAAAAGCGCAAGGATCCTTTGTCTGGACTAACAAGTTTAAATGCAGTTTTGTTTTTGTGTGCGCCTGTATTTATCTGTGTGTCTCTTGCCTCTGTCTGTGTGCGTGTGTGTCTGTGTTCATCTGCTTGCCTGTATGTGTGTCCGTGCGTGTATCGGGCATAATTAGGGGTTGGGGGTTAGGGGCTAGAGCTCTGAATCTTTATTCATTTGCCCCTAATAAAATATTCCCAATTCCTAAAACTGACCCGCAACTTGTTTATTTTTTTCACTTGACAGGAGGGGTGTGGGCTCAAGCCCCTGATCTTTTCAGGCACTAGAACCCCCCTCCCCCCCCAGTGTGTGTGGGTGTGTTTTGAGCTCATAAATACTGCTCAGTGACTTCAGAGGCAGTATCGAACTCTGCTTGGCAAATGCAAAAGGTACTTTATGTATGAAAGGTACTATATAAAACCAGAGTTATGCTCATTCCATTATCTTATCTGCTTTCAAATGTGATTATTTTTATTTGATGTGGTCTGTTAAACCTGTAAGATATTTTTGTTATTTAACCCTTTAACTGGCTGAAAATACAGATAATTAGTTATTCCTAATCTTAAGGAGAACAAAGTACATCGCCTTGCGTAAGTATATCAAAACTGCACTATAAATTGCAAGTTTTGCATGAGTAATCAAGCCACAGATCAGTCATCAACATTGTACAATTGGGCTTTATTTTTTGTTTTAAGTAATAACGTGTAGTATGCAGCAAAAGCTTGAGAAGGTTATTATTGTGTTGGGGTTCATTCTGTTTTTTGAGTTTATTTTGAAGAGATCATTACATAAAGCCATGTACGGCATAGATCAAGTCACCAGTGATTTCTCATTAGCAGCCTGCAGTACAGAGATAGTGTAATTGTAATGCTGGCTGTGTACGTATTTGATAAAGCGTGTTCAGCCAGCAGCAGAAACATAGTTAGTTGTGTACAAATAAATTGGTTATTACCATCAATAGTATAAAATATCCCATCAACTGTGCCTCTTTCCATATTGATATTTAATTAGCAAGCTAGCTTCCATCTCCGTATCTCTTTATTCATTATTTAAGCAATAAGCCACGAGGTGGGTGTGGGTTATCGGGGGATTTACCACGGCTGGAGTGGTTTGCCCCCAAGGCGCGGCCGAGTGGGTAAATCCTCGCCAGCCGTGGTAAATCCCTCGAAAACCCACATCCTCAGAGTGGCTTATTGCGATTATACCAAGGTTAATTTTATTTCTATAATAAAATACAACTTTTAAAGAGGTTGCTTTGTGTGTTTATTTTTATTGGTATTCATTCCTGTGCTGCAGAGGATTAGGATGTAGATGACCATTTGCTCAACAGCCAGTGATTATCGGAGGATTTACACCAGTGGTAAACTGCCAGTCTGACCATTTCATTGGCTGTTCACTTATGTCCATGGTATAATAAACCTTGCTGTACCATTGACTGACATCGGTCAACAATTCCAGCACGTTCTAATTGTCAGCAGCACAAGGGTTAATACCGTTTCGGAGAATGTGTACAAAGCTTTGCATTCTCAGTTAGTATTCATAGAAACGTTGTCATTTAATCAGCTACCAGGATTGTAGGTTCAAGAACATTAGCATTGATGCCACAACCAAAAGCACTGAAACAAGAAACAGGAGTGATACCTTTGTTTGGGTCTGGGTACTTACCTGTAATCTGCTGTTTCTTCTAAAGTGGGAAGTGAATAAATAGTTATAATGGCGTTTTAGCAAAATGCTTTGGGTCCCAGCTACTGGAAAAAGCAGAACATAGTCACTTGTGACACCTTCCTCTGTATAGCTGTAAAATAACAGTTGGTCAGAGCCTCCAGAAATAAATACATCACTGTTTATTACACTGTATCAATAGTTTTCCTATTCATGTTGATCCAAAAGTTGGAGTGGGATAACACTGGTATCTTAGGGTCTTTTAAAATGTCGCATACAATTGAAAAACAAAACACACTCTGCACGACTGCTGTCTGTGTAAAGGCTTTATTCAGTGTTTTATATGTAGTGCAGTTTCAGATAGCCTCACAAGTGCAAATGTTTGAAGCACTGTCTCGAATGTACAGCTGACACCCATACCTGTAGAGGAGCTGTGTGCTTCTAAGGGGATAAGTAGCCGGTGAAGAGGCGCGGAGTGCCTCAGTAGGTAGGGCTGTCAGCAGTACAGTCAAGGCAGTGCTTCAGCCTTTTGCTCATGTGCACTTTCAGGGCTGTTTGAAACTGCACTACATGTGAATAATAGAATTGAGACCTAAGTGTAGGGACCTGATGTGTACTTTTTTCACTTATGATGCATGCTGCCCTGTATGCAAGTAATGTAGCAATGAATATTGCCATCTGATTTGAGGTATTCAATAAATACATAAAAAAAGGGGTCCAGATACCGCTCTGGTAACGAGATGGTCCATAATTGTTCTTTTCTCTTTATAGAGGAACATAATATATATTGCTGTATGGAATCTTTTCAGCCATTCCACAGGGTCATACCCTTTCTCCTCCAAGGTTTTAAAATATCTTCTCAGTATGTCTGCCGATAGCATCTGTTCCATCCTCAGGTTGGTGTAAGCCTGTCTGAGCTTGGGATTTTTTTAAATCGAGAGGTAAGGTTCCCCATAAGTGGGTAGTTTTAAATTTAGAGTACAAACTGGCAATTTGAGATTCATTGACTGCTTTAGGAACATTTTGCTTAGCTAGTTGTAGGTGAACTATAAGAATCAAAGCCTCATTTTTTCTGTACTGTCCAGGCTCCACATTAAACTGTTTGACTGTTATAAACGAGTTGTGCTCATACCAACTGAAAATGGTGTGGCATCTTCTGAAGTCCCTCCTTAAAACTGAATCATCATAAAACATTAGCAAGATGAGTTGTTGGTTTAAAAAAAGAAAGAAAACTCAGACCTGAAAGAATGTTGTGTAAGGAAATGTTGTACCTGAGAGAAGAAAGCGGTAAAACTGAAAAAGATGTTTTGACGACATTACCGTTGCAAAATGCAGACGCAACAAATGGGCAGCTGTCAGTGTATTTTGTGTAGTGCTAGAAATGTACGTTTTTATATCTTAAAAAGGAGCATTTGTAAACAGTATCCATCATAGTTTGAAAACGCATGAAACCTCTTCTAAAGGCAGTGTTGGGCATCCATGTAGAGCTGGCACTAGTCCGGAGATACTGATGACTTTCTGCCCCATGTTGATGCTGTATTGCTGCTATTCATGGAAGTTTGTAATGTTGCTGATGATCAAACTCGGGCTAACTGCACTGTAGTCAAGCACAGCTCGAATATCCGTGACATCGTAAGGTTCCAGAAATGGCGACAGTGTAGTATCCGTATCATCAGTATCACTGGACTGATGCCACTTACAGAAGAGTGCAATACCTTGTTTTAAAAGAGCTTCTCGTGGACTTCCAAACTGTGACAGGCACTGTTCACAAATGTTCCTCTTTAAGGGAAATTAATGAAAGGAGCAGTGCAGTGAAGCATGATGGGGGGACTAGTCGACCCTAATTTTACTGTAACAGATTTGTGGGATCTTCCATGAGTTTATTGATTCTGATTTTTTTTAAATAATTTTTAGGCAGCAGTTAAGTGAAATGTTTTACCTATACCTTTTGATTCTATGTAACATTGCTATCTTCCTCCTGTTTTGTAAGGTGATCGTTTGAGTCTACATTACCTGCCCCAAAAAAAATTAAGATCTGAAAATGAGCAGCTTGAGTTTAGCGGTATTAAGGCATGTTTGAAATACCACTTTTAGGCATTAAGTACCAAACCGTGCCCCTCTGGAAATTGATAGGGATTACTACCCATTTGTACACTGCCTAAGCTGCACCACTCTTACACCCAAAGGCTCCCTTCTCCGACCTTTACCTTAAATCAGTTATTTATTGCAGCATCCCCTAATTTGGGATTTTGAAAGCGCCGCCATGGCCGCAAGTCACGGCAGTGGTTAGATCAGCCATGAGCTGGTCTTACAAACATTGCACCATAGATCGGGACTGTGCCAATTTGGTGGGGGGGGTGCCCTGCAGCCTGCAGGGAATAGTGCCAGTAGTCATTTGGAGGTTCCCTATTGGGTATGTGTGCCACAGTATGGTGTGGCAGTATAGAATTGTGGCACTGGGTAGTTATGCCTAATACAGTCCCACAGTGCCTCAGACAGGGTAATCCTAGAGCGTGAAGGCACCAACCCTGACTTGGACCCCTTGGTGTTCTCACCCTGCTGGCTATCCTGTAGCCATCAAACTCCCTGGCAAGCATGAACTGCCCCATGGCGCACAGTATGTGGTGCAGGATTGTGAGGCATGGACCCATTGGCAGCACGGCATGCCTCTGCACCCCAGCCCTCCTGTGTCCTGGCATACTACATCTATGTGTGCCGTGGTAGCAAAGGCAGGTTTGTGGGCACCCCTGAGCAGATGACATACGACTGTGGGGGAAGGACTGGCAATGGACCTGCTGCCAGTGCTGTACTTTGTGCACCCATCCGACATGTCAGTGACCTTGTTCCAACTAGGTAGGGTACGGTGACAGAGACTGAGCTTCCCCACTCCTATATCTGTAGTAGCAGGTCCACTGGCATTCCTTCTCCCGTGTGTCTCCTGCCTGTAGGGTTTTTTACCAACCTGCTGTTGCTACCACTGCATCTGTAGATGCGGTATTCCAGCACATGGAGTGCTGGGTCGCAGAGACATGCCATGCTGCCAGTGGGTACATGCCTCACACGGTCCTGCAGTACATACTGTGCAGCCATGGACAGTTACCACTTGTCGAGGAGTTTGACAGCTAAGGGATAGCTGGCAGGGCTGAGAACACCAGGGGGTCCAGGCCAGGGTGGGTGCCTTCACTCTCAGGATTATCCAGTCTGTGGGACTGTGCTGGGCACAACTGCTCTGTGCCATCATTCTACCCTGTCACACCATGCCATGGCACCGTTCAGTAGGGCACTCCTAAAGGACCATTTGCTCTGTACGCTGCAGACCCCCCCAGTGTTGTGGTTCCAAGGCCAGCTTTGTGGGGTATTTGGCACAGGGGAAAAACTGGCACAGGGTCCCTGGGCCACCCAGAGTTCACCATGGACAGGGATCAGTGCAACGTGTGCCAGTCTAACAGCCTTTTGAAGATCGGGCCCTTAAGTTCACAGCACCAATTTTTTTTTTTTTTCTGGAGTTCTTTAACTAGTGGAACCTTTTGGAATGTTGGTGCGAGTTTCCCTTTTATTTTTGGACTTACAGTTAAAGAATTGGTCGGAATTCCAGATATCTTGGTAAATACTAAAATAAGGGCATACCACTTTGTTTCTTAAATTCTGCCCTTGATAAAGGGGAGCTTTGGTGGTTTGGAGTTGGCCGTGATGTTCACCAGTGTCCATAAGGTCTTGAACATGGTCTGTTCTAGTTTTCATTACAAAGAATGAAACAGCTAAAGAATACTAATGACAAAGTCCCCTTTATTTCAGTTTTTTTTTTATATACCACAAAAAAAGACTCCGTAGGACAGGGTACATCTTACAAGGCAGGAGAAAATTGGAATAACACATGAACTGCTGCTTTAAAGTGTTTTGCTTTGGAAACAGAAGTTGGGCTGCATTCAGCTGTCATGTGGTGGTCTATTTTCCTGGCAGGTTTTCATCAGTTTTTGACTTTGTCTACCTAGTCCACACTGTGTCCATGTCATGGGTACTGTTCAGCTGTTTTGTACTGCCCAACCACCATAGAAATATCAATGGTGGGATTGGCAAAGCTGTAGGCTCAACAAAATAGACAACCACTGTATGCTTCATAAGAAGCATTTAGAAAGGGAAATCAGACTTAGCTGATTTTTAATTGTTTCAGCTAGCAACGAGATTAGAACTGTTGTACTGCTGCTTTTATCATCCAGTAAGAAATTACATGGCGAGTTTGAATGAAAAAAATGTTAGCTTGCAGTATAAAGATCTAGAAGGTTGGTTGAGATAACAGGACAAGATGCCACTATAAATCTGTTCAGGTTACACCTTCACTTGGCTGGTGATTTCAAAGGAAAAGTGCCCCTCTTGCTGATATCCCCCCCCACACACACTTTTCTTAATATTTTTTTAATACCTTGAGATACACATTGTGGCAGCGGGTGTTTATACTAGCTGTCTGTATGTGTGTGGAGCCTTCACACAACGGGAATTACTGGTAAGAAAGTATAAATCTTGGAGGATATCGCTTTCATCAGGCCACACCTTTGGAACTATTCCCATGTAAGCACAAGGACCACGTGGAAACTTTTAAAAGCCAGGGGTTTTCCACATCAGCGTCTACATAAACATGGGTGGCCCCATCGCTTCCCAGTTCTTTTCCTGCCAATTATATTTGTTGGACTTACTCATGGAAATGTGGACTGTTGGCCGCCATTTTTTCCTTTCTGTTAGCAAAGTATCACTATTCTAATGATTTTCAGCTCCTGCATGCTGCCGAAGGAAGCGTCCCAAACTATTTCAGTACTGTGATTCTGCGGCTGGCCTAAATCGGCCAGCCACCCACAGGCAAGCTGCAGAACTACAGACAGACGACTCTGAGACAGCCCTCTGAGGTGCACCAAGATGTGCTCCAGCCACCTACACGCAGCAGTCGTGCCAGGACGGTAGTACCCAAGGCCACAGCTACGCTATGCCAGCTTGGCGGGTGCCACTGGGTGACACCTCCAGCACTGCCCAGTCAGCCACCCCCCTAGCACACCAGTGGAGCAGACAGCTACAATGTAGCACATATACCAGATACCATGGCCTGCACCCATGTGGCTGTCAGAGTGCCACCTGGTGGAGGCATGCTCCCATGGTGGCATCTGATACAGTGGTAAGCAGGATGTGTGGCAATGATAGTGGCAGTATGGCATGGGTCAGGGACCGCCCAGTGGCACACACCCATGGTGGAACACCACAGGTGCACACAGCACACCCGCGCCAGACCCATGCCACAGGGGCCCCTGGGTTCAGGTCACTGTGGTGTAGTTGTGGTGGACAGTGCACGCTAAGAGAAGTGCAAGGCAGTGGTGGCACCATCTGTGGCCTGGAGGCGGTAGGGGCATGCCCCAAGGACACTGGACCCTTCCATTGTTGTGTGTGCAGCCACCTAGGGCACGGACATGGCCATGGGTAGTAGCACTGCAAACCTCTCAGCTGTCACACAGTATTGTGTATGGCACTCATGTTACCCCTCAAACACCCACTGACCCACATAGAGTGACTGACATTACTCATTGACCACTGGGACTGTTATGCAGAATTGTATGGTAATATGAGATGCTAGGTATCGGCACACTGTAGCAGCATTGGTGCACTCATTTAGAGTCTTCTGAGCTTGCACTGTCATGTTTGCTGCTAACTTGCACATTCTGTCCAGTTGTCGCACACCTTGGCACACATTTTGGTGCTAAGGGGTTGGGGGGGGGTGTAGCACTGTGCGTAGGTCAGTGCAGTCCACCCGCAAACAACTATGCATTCTACCTGCCTGCTAGACTGCAGTACCTCCTGATCCACTTTGTGGAGTGGTGATGCTGCCCTGTAATGCTGGAACTGTGCATGCCAATGGTATGCAAATAGCTTGCATACATTCCAGCAATGAGATGCAGATGTGCTGTTTGGGCACTGACTGTGCAGTGAAGCCATTTGCATATCCTGGCTGAATATTGCAAATCTGGGTGCCGCACAAGTGGCTTTGCATCATGCACTTCTCTGTGCTCTGCATTGAGCTCTGGGCACCTGCCGCGCATCTCCCACTGCGACCGTGCATGTTCGGGATATTCAGCCACACATATGCAATCGCATAATACTACGCAACGTCTGAATATACCATTATTTTGTGCAGTTGCATTGTGCGGCATAAGCATTTGCGCAGTGTGGCCTGCCACTTTTGAATATGGGGCCCAAGGTGTGTCTGCTGTTTGGGCCTTGCTCACAACACTCAAATGTGTAGGATTTGAAAGAGCTTCAGTTCAGCCTCCATGCGACCCAGAAAGGGAGTGCTGGAAAAGTTAATTTTAAGAAAACTTTAGCAGTGATGGAGGGGAAAAAAATACAGGAAAAGCCCGCATCACCTGCCCTATTGACCAGATTGCATCTTTGAATCTTAAGGAAAAATCTTCAGCCAGCCATAAGCATAAGCGCTGCGACAAGGACAAAGACAAGGCGTCACCCACACACTCCAGTTTGACCGTTGCGGCCAGCACGTACCTTATCTTTGTCATTTTTCTCTGGCTGTGGTGACCACAGCTCCCACCCTGACAGTAGAGATACCAAGGTTGGGACTTGGCTGAGGCGCTGCCAGGCATTATGGGTGGTATAATGCTGTTGTCGCTGGGACTGAACTGTTACGATCCCTACTACAGGGATTGTTGTCACACAAACAATGCTGGTATCTTTTCCAAAAATGATATGTCTACTCCTACCAGGTTTGCCTGACAAGGCAGTGGTAACGTCAGCGGGACTCTTCAGCACTCTGACTCCAACATCACAATCCAGCACTATATAAAAGGGACCTTTTCAGCTGCTGCCAGTGTCACCAGTGCGGTCCTCTGTACCCGTAGTCAAAGGGGATGACTGTGAGGTGGACAATAACTCAGACATCATAATCGAGGAAGATTATGAGGAGGAGGAGGGTTAGGAAGACTTGTATTTACCTGGTACTAGTTCCACTATGTCCTCTTGCAGTGAGGAATCTGTAGTAAATACCCCAAGATCACTACTAGAAGATCCCTCCTTCCAAGCATAGATACATAGACAGTGTCTGCAGATAAGGGCCTATGGCCCACCCAGTCTGCCCATTTGAGCTTGTAAGTTCAGTTTGTTTTCCTAGAAGTCTGTTGCCCCTTACCCCTGACCTCCAGAATTCCTTTATGTCTATCCCATGCATTCTTTAATCCTGTGATTGTTTCAGCCCCCAACACTTCCTTTGGCAGGGTGTTCTGCTTGTCCACCACCCGTTCTGTGAAGAAATTCATCCTCACGTTTCCTCTGAATCGTCCTCCCTCCAACTTCATCCATGCCCTCTAGTCCTGGAACATCTATTTCCCTTAAAAATAGTGTATTCTAGGGACATGGATATGTTGTTCATCCACACTGTCTGACAGGTTCCTTGCCGCTTTAACTCTTGCCGGAAAGTCTTCAAGCTGGCTCCTCCCACCCACCCAGGTGGTAAAACTCTCGGCTCCGCCCCATGACACCAGATCTTCCTTACCACTTGGAAACTCAGGTTCCCTCTTTAACGCTCTGCGTGATAGACTGATCCTAATTCTTTGGTTCGTCCGAAACTCGTTTTAACATTTTCAAGACTTCGGCCATCTTACTCCCTCGCGGCTGCGATGGACAAATCGACTCTCAGATTTCGGCGGTGCCCTTGTGGGCAGGAGATGTCCAGGACGGACCCGCACTCCACGTGCATCTACTGCCTCGGCCTAGAACATGACCCACAGGCCTGCGAGTCATGCCGTTCGCTTTCGGCCAACGTCCTGGAGGACTGCGCTGCCTGGTTACAGCTTGGGCGCCCCGAGAAACGTTACCGCGGCGGCTGGCTCGGCTGAGCAACTCGAGCAGATGATCGCCCTCGAGGAGGAGGCAGCCCAGGCCGCATTATCCTCTTCCTTGGTCTCTGCATTTATCCCGCTCTCACTGGGTACCTCATATTCAGCTTCGTTCAAGGAGCTTTGCCAGTCCCTTTCCACGAAGGGAGAGGGGCCATCGGGACATTCCTCTCGGTCCAAAAAGAAGGACTCGAAGGGTAAGTCTCATCGTCGGCGTTCGTGGGAGCGGGAGAGGTCTCCTTCCCCGGACAGCCGACTGTCGACTTCGGTCGAGGTTGTGGCTAAGGCGCTGGCTTCACGGTGTCCCCGTCAGGCCAGCCGGCCGAGACCCCCGTTGACGCGGTCGAGATTTTTCTCGACCCGTCGGACGGGCTGTCGACTGGTGAGGCCGACAGCCCTTCTTCACCGGTTCCCCTGGTGGAGACCGAGGATCTGCCTGCGCCCCCAGTGCCGTAGTCCCCGGTTAAGGCTTCTGAGCCGAGGGAAGAGCGGGCGTCCCCCGTTCCTTCCCAGACTCGTCCTCGGAAACACCAAGGGTCCCTGTCTTGGACATCGTCTCGGTCCAGCCGATCCCACCGACATCGTCGGCCTCAGCACAGAGGTAAGCGGCGCCGCCGCTCGTCCTAGTCTTCCTCCTCGGAAGAGGAGAGGCTTCGGCGCAAATTACGTAGACGTTACGAGGACCTGATATGGCAACAGTTACTTCTGTCCGGAAACAAGCCGACACCGTTGCCTTCCCTGGCCATCAAGTGGCTGTCACCCGAGAGGCCGAAACAACCCCTCGCTGTAGTCGAGGTGCAACCGGTTGATCTCCACAACCGAAATCGGAACGCTGACCAGGACTCGTTGGTAAGACCGAACCTACCTCACAGGTTGTCGGTCACCTCACTCCCGACCGTCCTCTGCAAATGGAGGTGGCTGAGGCCCCAGGCAGTGCTGGCGGACTCTCCCTGTTCTCCAGGCCCATTGACCTGGAGTCCTCCAGGAGCCAGTCGATGGGGAAAGCCCGTCGTCCTTCATGGGTTTGCCTCGACTCATCTCAGTCCACCGGGATGCAGCTCGAGCCTGTATCCATGAGGCAAGTATCCTAGACGGAGATACTGGACTGAAGATTCACCCACGAGGCCTTCCGGTGGCACAAGCCATTGTTTGCCCAGCCTTGGAGCTCTGGCAGCGGCCTGCTTCCTGTCCTGCGCCTTTGGCCAGGAAGTATGCGGTCCCTACTGGCTCTTTGCCCGTTTTTTTGGAACACCTCTCGGCCGAGGGGTTGGTCACAGACAGCGTTTTCCAGTGTTCCAGGAATGCTAGGGATGTGGAGAAGCCCCCCGACAAGGAGTCCAAAAAGCTGGACTATGCCGGGCGCAAGGTGTACGCTGCGTCCTCCCTTGGCCTCTGCCGGGCCAGCTCGGCCATGCTGATGGAACACTTCTCCTATGCCCTCATGGGCTCCCTGGATGAGGTGATTCTTCATCTCCCCGCCGACCTGCAGACCACGGGTCTGGCAGGTCGAAGGACCAGGAAATGGAGCAGTGGCTAAGCAGCAGCTCCAGATGGCTCTGGACATAGACTCCTGTGCCAGATCGGTTACGGCCGCGGTGACCATACGCCGCAGAGCATGGCTGAGGATATCCACCTTCTGACGGCGGATACCAGCGCAAATTGGCGGATGTCACCTGTCAGGGGACCGACCTTTCCCGGCCCTGGGTGGAAGGTCACCTTCAAGCGGATCAAGTCCAGTGCCACTCTGGCACCGGTCACCTCCACCCTTCTGGACAAAGGCCGACAGCAGCTGTGCAAACCCTTTGTCCTTCTGCGCCTCGCGGCGTCGACCCAACAGCCCAGGGCCAGCAGGCTGTGCAGCAGCATCCCAAACCCAAGCCTGTGGCTTCCTCCAACAGGAAGCAGGAGGTAAAGGCCCGGAGGGCCTCGGCTGGTCCTCCTCAAGCCTGCCCAGTGACAGGTTGAAGGTGTCGCCCCCAGCCTTGTCACTCCCCTGGGTTCCCCGTGGGGACGGCTCCGCCACTTCCTTTCCACCTGGTCGCTATCACCACGGACCGGTGGGGTGTTGAAGGTGGTAGGAAAGGGCCTGCCTCTGGAGTTCGAGCAGGCCCCACGCTTGACCGTCGCCTCGCGGGGCGGACTCTGGTCTGCAACCTCTCTGTCGGCTCCTTGACCGATATGGCCTGCTCCTCAACAGGTGATCAGGAAGGTGGCGGATCTACCTCCAGACCGGGGTTTGTGTCCAGGTACTTCCTGGTCCCAAAACGGACGGGGGGCTGGCGCCCCATTCTCGACCTGAACAGGTTCCTAAGGTCTCGGACCTTCAGGATGGTCACTCTGGCTCAGATAGTCCCATCCTTGGAACGAGGCGTGTGGTTCTGTTCTCTGGACCTTCAGGATGCGTTCTTTCATGTCCCAATCCATCCGTCCCACAGAGATTCCTCTGCTTCAAGCAGAGGATCCCTTCAAAGTTCGGGCCATGCCCTTGACCTTTCCTAGCTCCCAGGGTCTTCACCAAATGCATGGCAGTGGTGACGGCATTCCTAATGGCGCCCGAAGAGGTCGGGTGTCACCCCCTACCTGGATGACTGGCTGATTGCAGCCCGTCCAGAAGCGGAGGTGGAAGCGGTCCAGAATCTGGCCCTCAGGTTTGCTCTCAGGTTGCGCCTCCTTATCAACTAGGCCAAGTCGAACGTGCCGGCAGGTGATAAAATTCATTGAGGCAGACTCGAGACTCTCTGAGCCAGACACGGCTCGGTGGACAGAGGCGAGGTTCTTTCCTCCTTTACCCAGTTATTTCAGGTTGGGCAATTGCGCCCTGCACGGGACTTCCTGCGCCTCCTGGGCCTCATGGCGGCCTGCACCAGCGTGGTCCGTTTGGCCCGCTGGTACCTGTGTCCCCTCAAATGGGGGCTGGCCAGCCAATGGTCACAACACTTCGATCCCCTGGATCGGCTAGTGACAGTGACCCAGGGGATGTGAACCGCTCTCAAGTGGTGGACTGTTCCAGCACATCTGCAGGGCATCCCATTTGTCCGCCCCGAGCTGATGGTCTCGCTATCGACTGATGCCTCTCTGATGGGTTGGGGTGCCCATCTGGGGGAGCACAGAGTGCACGGCGTCTGGTCCCCTCGGGAGTCCTGATGCCATATCAGCCTGCTGGAGCTTGAGGCGGTTCGTCTAGCCCTCACCGCCTTTGCTCCGTTTCTACGGTGTCAAGTGGTTCGAGGTTCAGGCCGGACAGTACCGCACCATGTACTAACTAAACCGCCAGGGCAGGGCCGCCCATGCCTCTGTGCAGGGAAGCTCCTCGCATTTGGTCACTCGTGCGCAGCCTGGAGGCGGATCTCCTTGCCATTCATGTGGCAGGAGCCTCCAACACCCTGGCCGATGCCCTAAGCCAGATAGTGTCTGTATCTCATGAGTGGTCTCTCCTGCCGGAGGTACAAGTACAAGATCTCTTCTCCCACTGGGGCATGCCTCAGGTGGACCTGTTTGCCTCCAGGGAGAATGCGAAGCTGAGACTGTTTTATGCCGGCCCCCCTCAGCAGGGCTCGCTGCAGGGGGATGCCTTCTCGAGGCCGTGGATCCCGGGCCTCTTCTCCGCCTTTCCCCCATTTCCCTTGATCCACAAGGTGCTTCTCAAGGCGAGGAGGGACAAGGTGCAGGTGATTCTGGTAGCCCCAGACTGGTCCCGCCAGTTCTGGTATCCAGATCTCCTCAGTCTCAGCTTCAGGCTCCCGGGGCGTCAGTCTGCCCGGCCTGATCTCAGTCAATCAGGGGAAGGTATTCCATCCGGACCTTCAATCCCTGCACCTGACAGCCTAGTTCCTGAGTGGCTAGAGTTCCGGGCCTTGGGTCTTTCCGACGAGGTCCTCAAGATCGTTGAGGCGTCCCGTAAGGAGTCTACTAGAAAATGCTACGCCTTCAAATGGAAGAGATTCTCCATTTGGTGTCAGGGCAAGGTCCTGGACCCTTCCTCCTGTTCCTTGGCAAGCATTCTGGACTACCACCTCAGTCCCTTTTTCAGCAAGTGCTTGGTCGGCGGCGCTTGGGTGCACCCTGCATAGCCACCTCTGCTTACGAGCGCGGGCAGGACACAGTCGGCACAGGAGAAGGTGGTGGGGCTTTTCAAAGGCCTTGATCACATATCCCCTTCGGTACGAGAACCTCCACCTCCGTGGGATCTACTGCTGGTATTGGCTAAGCTCATGGGTAAGCCATTCGAACCGATGCACAGGTGTGACATCTCTCACGTGCCGTGGAAGACCGCCTTCTTGGTGGCTATCCTGTCAGCCGGAAGGATGGGAGAGCTCCAGGTGCTTTCCATCGAGTCTTCTTATCTGGTCTTCCACAGGGACAAGGTTGTCCTGTGCCCCCAGCCGAAATTCCTTCTGAAGGTGGTGTCAGAGTTTCACCTTAACGAGGTGTTGACTCTGCCGGTGTTCTACCCCAATCACACCTCGAGGCGAATATGGGCTCCATACTTTCGGACCTAAGGCTCGCTTATTATAAGGAGGCGGATGGCTGAAGTTTGGGGAGGTTAGCCAGCTGTTTGTCACCTACGCTGAAGCCGCACCTGGCAGACCTGCAGCCAAGCGAACGATAGGCAGGTGGGTCACCTCCTGCATAGATCTGTGCTATAGGTTGGTGGGCATGGAGCCTCCCAGAGGGATAAGAGCTCATTCTACTCGTCATACTGCTGCATCGGTGGCTGCTTCCAGGGACGTCCCTATCCAGGAAATCTGCAGGTCTGCTACCTGGAAGTCAGCGCACACCTTCATTTCCCACTACCACATGGGCCTTGAGTCATGCTGGGATGCTGGTTTGGGGGCCTCGGTTCTCAGTCATTATTCCTAAGGGGTGTCGTCTTGCCTCCTTCTCCCGGAGAACTGCTAGGAGTCTGCCAGACAGTGTGGATGAACAACATATCCATGTCCTAGAAATACAGGTTACCACACCTGTAACAGGAGTTCTAGGAATGGTATATGTTGTTCATCCACCATTCCCCGACCTCCGGCCTTCAACGCACAACCTGGCTTCCAGCGGGCTAGATCTGGTGTGATGGGGCGGAGCCAAGAGTTTTACCACCCGGGTGGGTGGGAGGAGCCAGCTTGAAGACCTTCCGGCAAGATTTAAAGCGGCAAGGAACCTGCCAGACAGTGTAGATGAACAACATATAGCATTCCTAAAACTCCTGTTACAGGTGAGTAACCTGTATTTACTGCACCCTGTTCCTCCGTGTAAGATACTTGTATGTCTCTAACATATCCCCTCTCTCCCTCCTCTCCTCCAGGGAGTACATGTTCAGTTCCTTCACCCTGTCCTCATAGGATTTGTGATGCAATCCATGTACCATCTTTGTTGCCCTCCTCTGAACCTTCTCTACCCTGTCTATGTCCTTACGTAGGTAAGGTCTCCAGAACTGTACACTGTACTCCAGGTGGGGCCTCACTAGTGTCTTGTATAGTGGAATTATGACCTCCCTTTTCCTGCTGGTGATGCCCCTGCCTATGCATCCCAGCATCCTATTTGCTTTACCTGCTGCCTTGTCACACTGTTTCCCTACCTTGAGGTCATCAGAGATAACCCCAAGATCCTTTCCTGCTTGGTGCATGCTATATCCTCACCCCCAACTGATATATTGTGCCAGGGTTTTTGTGCCCCATATGCATTATCTTGCACTTCTTTGCATTGAATTTCAACTGCCAAACCCCTGACCATTCTTCAAGTTTCTGCAGGTCCCTTCTCATTCTGTCCACACCTCTGGTGTGTCTACTCTATTAGAGCTTTGTGTCATCAGCGAACAGTGAAATTCTGCCTTCTAGGTCCTGCACAATGTCACTGATGAAGATGTTGAATAGGACCGGTCCCAGCACTGATCCCTGTGGTACCCCACTGGTCACTCTTCCCTCTGTGGAGTGACCGCCATTTTCACCACCCTCTGTATCCTGCGCCCAGCCAGTTACCTACCCACCACACTACTGTCCTGCCCACACCCATGTTCCCCAGTTTGTGTAATAGTCTTCTATGTGGCACAGTGTCAAGGTCTTGCTGAAGTTCAGGTAGGCCATGTCCACTGCCCTCCCTGATCCACCTCCTAGTCACCCAGTCAAAAATTGAATGAGGTTGGTCTGACATGACCTCCCTGGTGAAACCATGCTGCCTTGGGTCCTGTGGTCCATTGACAACCAGATGTTCCACCAATCTCTCCTTCAGTAGTGCTTCCATGATCTTCCCCACTACCGAGGTGAGGCTGAGTGGTCTGTAGTTCCCCATTTCCTCTTTGTTCCCACTTTTGTATAAGGGGACTACATCTGCTGTCCTTCAGTCTTTGGGTACCTCCCCTGTTTCCAGTGATTGGCTAAACAGGATAGCCAGAGGTTCAGCCACCACCTCTTAGTTCTTTAAGGACCCTGGGGTGCACCCTATCTGGCCCCTTTGCTTTATCAACTCTTACTACTTCCAGTTCCTTCAGGACCCTTTCTCTTGTAAAGGGACTTGTGTCTATTTCTGCACCATTCTCACCCCTTGTACTCCCTTCAGACCCATTACCCTCCTCTTCTTCAGTAAAGACTGAGCAGAAATACCTGTTCAATATGTCGGCTTTACTGTTGTCATCCTCCACGTGGCCCCCATCCTCCACCTTCAGTCTCCCTATCCCTCCCTTTGCCTTTTCTTTTTTCACTTATGTACCTGTAAAAGGTTTTGTCCCCTCTACCCACTGATTTTGCAATGTGTTGTTCTGTTTGAGCTTTGGCTTCCATTACAGACCTCCCTGACTCCCTTTGCTTCTCCTGGTACTTCTCCCTATCCCCTTCTGCCTGTGTCTTTTTGTATTGCCTGAATGCAATCTTTTTGGCTTTCACTTTCTTTGCTACCTCTCTGGAAAACCATAATGGTCTTCTCTTTCTTTCCCTCTTGCTAACCTGCTTAATGCATAATTCTGTTGCCCTTGTAATCCCCATTTTAAATACTGCCCACTGTTCCTCAACCCCTGATTCCTGCCCCATTCCCCTTAATGCCTCTTTCAAGTATCTCCCCATTTTCCCAAAGTTTGCCCCCCTAAAATTCAGGATACGTGTTTTTGTGTGGTTTGGTTCTGCTCTTTTTGTGATTTCAAATCACAATGACTAGTAGTCACTGTTTCCCAGGTGCTCCCCACTGTTACCCCATCACACTGTCCCTGTTTGTGACACAAGGTCAGTATTGCCTTCTGCTGAGTTGGTTCCATGACAAGTTGCTTGAGGAAGAGCGCGCTCAAGGAGTCCAGGATAAATCTGCTCCTAGTTGATGCTGCTGCTGCTGGAATGCTCCAGTCACGTCTGGAATATTGAAGTCTCCAGCCAGTACTACCTCACCCTTGTCTGCCATCCTTTGGATGGCTAGCATCAACTCCTATCTGTTTCTTCCTCCTGGGCTGGTGGTCTGTAGACCACACCTGTCGGATAGCTGGCCCCATTTTCCTTTCCAGCTTAACCCACAGTATCTCTTCCCCAATTTGTTCCTCCTGGATCTCTGTGGCCCTTATGTCATTTTCACATACAGTGCCCTCCTCCTCCTTCCTACCTGCCTGTCTCTTCTGAATATGTTATAGCCAGGTATGGCCATCTCCCAGTCGTGGTTATCGTTACACCAGGGTTTCAGTGATGGCCCACGTTGTCCAGGTCCTGACTGCACCATGACAGCCTCAGACCTTCCATCTTGTTGCTAAGGCTCCTGGCATTGTGCACAGCTTTCCATGATTTTACCTCCCTAGACTGTTTAGCTGTTCTCTCCAGCCCTTCCTTGGTTGTCCTTTATCCCTGGTTCTCCTTGCTGACTGCCCTTCTGCTGAATTTTGCCCCTTTTCTGCCTGTCCACCTCTTGGACGCTAATCTCCATCTTTTGCACACTGCTTTATAGAGATAGCCACTCCTCCGATTCACTGGTTCCACTGCTAGCTGTGGGGGGTGAGCAAGTAGGTACCCTCCTTGCTGGCCTGCCACCCCCCTTTGCTAGTTTAATTGTTTGTCAGTGTAGCATTTAAACTTATCATTGAGTGCTTGGATTCCCCTCCAGGATGGATGCAGGCCGTCAGGCTTGAACAAACCTCCATCCCTCCAGGTGGGTCCCCAGTCACCAGTGAATCCAAACCCTTCCTCACAGCAGCAGTTATTCAACCATGAGTTAAAGTTCCTGGTGCATGCACCCCTATGCTCTCCCTTGCCTCTCAGGTAGTACTTCTGAGAAAGTGACAGAAGTAGCTACTTGCTTGAGACCCCTCCCCAATTTCCTAAACTCTTCCTGAACTTCCTTTGGCTCCCCATTTGCCAGGTCATTAGTACCTAGGTGGATAATGACATCCAGCTCACCCTCCCGTCTTGCCTTCCCAGTGATGCCCAGGATCTTCCTTCTATCCCTCCATGTCGTGGCACCTGATAGGCACCTCACCTCCCTGTTCTTCCCCTCCTGTGTTCCTAGCTGGATCCCTCTAATGATGTATTCCTCCACCAGGATTCGCTTCCTCCTCCTCCTCCTCTGGGGTCTACTGCTCTCCCCCATGAGGTCACCTCCTTGGCTAACCTCCACATCCTTTCCTTCCACTTCTCTGGGTACCTCTATTTGGTTGTCCCCGTTTGCCAGTGTGGCATACGAGTTCTTGAGTGGAATAGGATCTGGGATGGCCTCTGCCTGACCGCTCTAACCCTCCCTGAGCCCACTGTCATCCAAGTGCTCCTCGTTCTCGGCATCCTTTGAGGCAGTTGCATTGGACTGGGTGGTCTCTGGATAGGGGTGATGGTACTCCTGACCCAGTTTACTTCTGCTCTGAGTCTGGCTACCTCATCCCGCAGTCCAGAGAGATGCATGCAGATAGGGCAGCATCTGTGTCCAGAAGGTCTTCCTGAATATGGCTGCCCCACAGCCACTGCAGTGCACCACTCCCCCACATTATACTGCTATTCCACTACTTGTCTGCTACTGAAGCTCTCCTGGTTCCCTTTTTATTAATTTACTGTCCTAAAAATCCTGCCACTGATCCCCAGATACTTTTCTTTTTAAAAAAAGAAAATAAATGAGTCAAAACACTTGTCATGCTGAGCAATGATACAGAAAATGCAGGCTGATATGGGAGTCACCTTTGAAGAGGTAGACTCCACAAAGAGGAATTTGTTGCAGTTGTTTGAGTTTTTTGAGGTGCAAGAATCCCGCTCCATAGTAATTCCCTCCACTATACCTAGATTTGGAGGATGCGAGTTATGCAGCCTTCTGTAGGCCTAATGCTATACCAGCAGTCCCTGGGAAGGATGACAAGATGTACCCTGCACCATCTCACAAGCCTTATTATGCTAACGAGCCAGGAATTGATTCGGTGTTTACCACAGCTGCCCAATGACGGAGCAGGGGTGCCCAAACACATGAGCACCCTTCCTCCTGACAAGGAATTCAGGAGGTTGGATGTTATGGGGACACATCCCTCTGCATTTGTATCACTGGGGCCGTTTATTGCAAACTGCCATACCCACATAACATACCAGAACACACTATGGAGGAGCACTAGGGCTCCTGCACGGGCCCTACCTAATGTTAATGCCAAAACAGAGTTGCTGGAAACTTTAACTACAAGGACTGAGGTGGGCAAATGGTTGCTCCGCTCAGTCTATAATGTTTCGGATGCCTCTGCCAGGGCAGGTGCCTCTGGCAAGTTGCATGAGGAGATATTCATGGCGTAGGTAGCTGGGTTTGCTAATGATGTTCAACAAAAGCAGTAAGCCCCTCTTTTTAGAGGCCATAAACTGTTTGAGCATGACTTGGAAGAGGTCTTTCAGTCATCTAGGATGACTCTAAAGTCCATTAAATCCTTGTACTCCACACCATGGAGGGGCATGGGAAGAAGTTATTTTTGTCCCCCACCAGCCAGGGTTGGTAGACAAACTTACAGGCCATAAGGATGAGGTAAGGTGTCTGAGTCTTGCCTGTCTCCCCGGTGCCCATTCCAAAGCAGCAAGAGGAGGTGGAAGTGGTGGTGTTAACGTGTTGCCCCCACCAATTCACTATGATTCTCAAGTGCACACCACCCCCCTGCCCCGAACCACCATTACCGGCAGTGGTGATTGTAGGGGCGGCCTCGCCCTTCACTTAAACCAGTTGAATTTGATAACCACAGACGAATGGATACTGGACATCATTGTGAAAGGTGATACTCTGGAGCTTCTGGAAATCCCTCCAGATCATATGCCATTTGTCGCAGCTTACTACTTGGGGCACATGTCTCTGAGAGAGGGAAGTACAAGCTTTGCTGAGAAAACGGGCCATAGAACCAGTTCCTGTTAGGCAGAGGGGCTTCTATTGCAGACACTTCCTAGTCCCCAAGTGGACAAAGGGACCTTAGGCCATTTCTAGACCTGAGAGTTCTGAATGTCTTCATAGACCATATGAAACTTCTTGTAGGTGATCTACAGACTCCCATTCACTTGTTTGAAAACAGGACTGGATACGTTCTCTAAATGTGAAGTATGTTTTCTTCATATCAAAATTGGGAAGACTCGCAGAAAATATGAGATTCCTTCTGGTTGGGGAACATTACTAGTTCCGATTCTTGTGCTTTGACTTGTCTTGTGCGCTACGTGTCTTTACCAAATGCTTGGCGGTGATAGCAGCCAACCCCAGGGAAGGCCTGTGTATACTTCCCTACTTGGACACTTGGCTGTTGAAGACCCACTCCAGGGAGCACCCAGTGCATACCCTGGCTTGAACCAGGACACTATTCGACCACTTAGAGGTGACCGTGAAGTTACCAAAGTCAGTACTGACCTGATGTCAAAGACTGCAGTATATAGGGGCAGTATTTGACACAGCTCCAGGCTATGTGTTCCTGCTTCTGGACAGAATGGAATGCTGTATAACGCAGGTATACCACAGTCTGTACGTCCCAGCCAGGACCCTTTCATGCCTTCTGGGCCTTAAGGTGCAGTCATTGTAACAATGCCAGTGGCCTTTCATATGAGAATCCCAAAGTGGTCCCTGCAAGTCCAGTGGAATTAATTTTATGACCTAGACAGACCAGTGCTGGTCTCATCTCTTTTTTGAGAAAGGCCCTGACATGGTAGATGGACCGTACCAACTTACTCAAGGGCATACCATTTGGAATCCAACCCCAGCACACATTCTCACATCAAATGTCTCAGGATCTGGTTGGGGAGTGCACCTATGTGCTTACCAGACAGAGTTCTTGGACCCAGAACTGCCCTCTACTGTCTGCATGCATTTCTGCCTGTTGGAGGCAGTATAGTGCAGAGGTTAAGGGCACTGAGCTGCAAACCTGGAGACCTGGGGTTGAATCCCATCAGCATGCAATGTGACCCTGAGCAAGTCACTTAACTTCCTTGTGCTCCCAGGTTGCACCTGGAAACAAGCTCTGGCTTAGTGTGCCTTTCCTGGTTAAACAGTTCCCCTTCTGGTTCCCTTCTCTGTTTCAGACATATCTAACACCAGGTCCTCTGTTAGTACAGACAGGCAATGTCAGTGTGATGCATTACATCAACAAACCGGGGGGACTCATTCTTACCCCTTGTGCAGTGAAGCAGTGAGAAAATGGTCTTGGGCTCTGGGTCATGGCCTAGAGCCCTCAGCTGTACATTTTCCAGGTGCCCAAAACACATTGGCATGTAGGTTAAGCAGGTCAGTTAATGGGAACTGCTGACTTCGGTAGTGGAAGACCTCTTCGCAAGGAGGGGTTGGCCAGAGTTGGACTCTTTTGCCTCCCCACAGAATGCAAAACGACTGTTTTTTGGTTGCTCTGTCCAGGGCTTGGAGTTCTCTGGTGAGACTTGTTGTCCCTCACTTGGAAAGGGAGGTTCCTGTATGCCTTCCCCTCCTGTTCCTGTCATACAGAGTACTTATTACGCAAACTACAGCTGGAGGGAGCAACCTTTATCCTCATTGCTCCACTATGGCCGCTGCAGATTTGCTGCCGGCTACTTCAGTAGTTAGCAGTGGAACCACCAGTCCCTCTGCTGCTGTGGAGTGGCCTGTTGTCACAGGACCGGGGATCTGTGGTACATCTGGACCTGAAATCCTATATCTACATGCATAGCTTCTGAAGACATACCTATAGCTAGATTTGGGGCATTTCCTAAAGTTGTTGTTCTGGTGGGTGCCAGAAAACTCTCCACCAGACATACATATTCTCTGAAGTGGAAGCGATTTACGTTGTGGGTCGTTTCCAAGCTTTTGGACCCATTTACTTGCATGGTCAGTGCAGTGTTGGAATGCATGCTGTCCCTGTCAGACTGTGGTCTCCAGTATTCCTCACTGAAATGTGCATTTGGCTGCTATTTCAGCCTTTCTTGCCCCTGTGGATGACTCTAAGGTTACCGAATTAGAGGTAATCTGTACTTTTTTAAGATGGATATTACATATAAAACCTCATGTTAGTAATCCAGTCCTGGCTTGGGACCTGAATGTTGTGTTAGAAAAGCTTACATTGGCTCTTTTTGAACTTGACTTGACTTGCACTTTCTTTTGCAGAAGGTATTGTTTTTTCAGTTGCAGTCTCTTCTGAAAGCAGATAAGGCAATCTGGCTGGATGGGATACATCCCAGAATATTAACAGAACTTGGAGAGGTGCTGGCAGCACCACTGTGTGCCCCATTCAACAAGTTGTCGGAAACCAGGTGTGGTTCCACAGGACTGGAAGAGTGCGAATCTAGTCCCTGTACACAAAAGTGGGAGCAGGGAAGAGGCTGGTAATGCCAGGCCAGTTGGTCTGACCTCAGTGGTGGGAAAATTAATGGAATCACTGCTTAAGGAAAGGATTATGATCTGTCTGGAATCCAGCGGAGCACATGATCCGAGGCAGCATGGATTTACAGCAGAAAGGTCTTGTCAAACAAATCTGAAGGATTTCTTTGGATGACCAGGGAGGTAGATCAGGAAGGGGCAATGGATGTGGCCTAACTAGATTTCAGCAAGGCCTTCAACACCGTCCCACATAGAGAGCTAGTAAACAAGTTGGGCAGCTTGGGATTGGCTCCCAGAGTGGTCAGCTGGGTCAGAAATTATTGGTTGAGCGATGGGACACAGAGGATGGTGGTAGTGAATGGAGTTCAATCCGAACAGAGGGGGTGACCAACGGGGTGCCCCAGGGATTGGAGCTGGGGCTTGTTCTCTTCAGTGTCTTCATAAGAGACATTGCAGAGGGGCTGGAAGGGAAGGTATGCCTCTTTGCAGACTACACTAAGATTTCTGGAGGTGGAGAAAATGAAATGACCTAAGCAAGCTTGAGGAGTGGTCAAGAGTGGCAGCTAAGATTCAGTGCAAAGAAGTGCAAAATCATACATTTGGGAAACAGAAATCCAGTGGGAAGAGTACATAATTTTTTTTTTTTGGGGGGGGTTACTGGTGGCCACCAAACAGAAAAGGTACCTGTGGGTAATCATATCTGATGATTTAAAGATGACCAGTGTGAGAAGGCTGTGGGGAGGGCCAGTGGGATGCTAAGATGCATAGGGAAAGGTATCGCCTGCAGAAAATAGGAGGTGGTGAAGCCGCTGTACAGATCACTGGTGAGACTTCATCTGGAGTACTGTGTCCAGTTCTGGAGATCGCATTTCCGGAAGGACGTAGAGTGGAGGCAGTTCAGAGAAGGGCAACAAAAATGGCTAAAGGACTGCACCTGGAGTCTATATGAGGAGAGACTAGAGGACCTCAGTAAGTATTCCTTGAAGGAGGCGTGGGGTGGGGTGGGGTGGGGTGGATATGATGGAGACCTTCAAGTACCTCCAGGATATAAATAAGGTACAAGAGGGTAGCATCTTCCAGAAAAGATGGTAAAAGAACAAGGGGTCATGATATGAGGCTAGAGGTCGGTAGATGGGGGTGGTAACTTGAGGACGTTTTTTTTTTTTTTCACACAGAAAGGGTGGTGGATGCATGAAACTGCCTCCCTGTGGAGGTGGTGGACAAAAACAGTTTGGGAATTCAAGAAGGCATGGGCTAGATGTGAGGGTACTCTAGAGATGGGGAAGAGAGTAAGCCGCAGACAAATTAGGGTGTCTGTGGTGCAGTATATTTCCTGGAGTATGCCGATCAAGGGGAAGCATTACTCCATACTTTTGATATGTATAGAATTCATTATGTGACTCGCACCATGGACTGCAGAAAGTCCTCTCAGCTTTTGTTTTGTTTGCCACTGGGAAAGGGGCAGCTCCTCTGTCTAAACAGTGCCTGTCAAAATGGCTGGCACATTGTTTTACTTTCTGTTATAGGCACATTGTTTTATTTACCTTTTTTTTAAATATCTTTTTATTAAATATTTTCAAAAAGACACACAGTTCACATTCTTTACAGCTTAATATCATCAGTGATCATCCAAATTATTCCCATTTTGGCTTACAGGCAGCATCCAGCATGAAGACATCATTTAAAGATTTTAAGTCTTACACATTGTTTTACTTTCTGTTATAGGAAGTACAGTAAGGAACTTCTGGTGTGGTTTGTGATCTTTCTACCAGAGGCATGGCCACATAGGTAGTAAGTAGTGAGTACAAACTACAGCATTCCTCCAAAGCTACAGTAAAATTTCTGGTTAATAGCTCTTGACAATGGGACAGTCGTAGGGTTTAAACATATATTGTTTAATTTTACTGAACAGGCTGTGAGGGAGCCAAACCGGTAAAGGACAGACTGTTTGTTATGCGTCTTGCCTGTTGGGAAGTGAGTCCCTGGAGCTGATTCGAATATATTGTGCTGTGGGAAGTGAGAGCCCCATCGCAATCAAGTAAAGAATAGAACTAATAGGACTTTTGCACTGCGTACTGGAGAACATTAATAAAGAACTACCTACATATATTTAAGGACTAATGGCTTTGAATTGGGGGGGGCTGGGGCTCGGGATTTTTGTTAGTATGATTGATTGTATGAATGGGCGAGTGTGTGTGGTAATTTTGTTGGGTTCTTTTTAAAATTGTTTTGAGGGGTTGAAATAAGGTGGTATAGAGTAGTGAAATTATTCTGTGTTGTGTATTTAGTTCGGTTTTAAGTTAGGGGTAGATATGTGTTGGTCTTTGGCTAACAAGGTGAGATCTTAGTCCCCTTCCAGGCTCTATGATCTCCGCCCTTTTGAATGTCCCCCCACTAATATACAAAGTCTACACGTTGTAGAGCTCTGGGGGGGAGGAGAGAAATCACGCGTAGTGGAAGGAGGTGGAGATTCGCAGGGGCTGGTGAGAGGAATACTATGGAAGGGGGTGGATTGGGTTGGCGAGGTCCAGGAGGCGCCTTGGGGTGAAATGGGCCCAGGAGAGGGGTCTCCCCTGCCTGGTGTCCATATCCAAGGGCTCTGCAATTAGTGGGCAGGTGACCGGACCAGCCCTATTGACCTATTCTCCTCAGGCGGTATTGTGCATTGCCAGGCGATTAAATAAACAAGACTGCAATGATTGCTGATCTTGTTGCAACATCTGATCTGGCTTGCAGCAGTGAGACTTGCCTGGACGATAATGCTGGCCCAGTCTTGGAAGCATCTGTTCCGGCCAGGTACTTGGTGATACACTGCCCGAGAAAGGATCGTAGAGGTGACAACGCAGTCCTGTATAGGTTGGATAAATGTTACCTGAGCCATTAAATCGGACCTAGAAAAGGATTTCTGGCTTCTCAAAGCCTGGTTCAAACAAAACCTACTGGTTCTCAATACGAAAAAAACAAAAACCATGCTGTTCCGACATGCCTCCTATGACCTATCCACTCAACAACCCTTTATAATCAATACTTCTACAGGCATGGCGCTAGGAGTGGAATCCTATAAATACTTAGGAGTTACCTAGATGAAAATCTATCCCTTGAAGTGCATGCTCTTAGAACTGTCAAGTGTACGCATCAAAAGTTTGGCATGCTTTACCGAATTGACCCTTAAGTGATTCCCCCAATCTTGGAGGAGCATGGTGTCTGCAAGCTTACTTCCGTGTCTCTTCTATGGAGCCAGCCTCTGTACTCGGCCAAGGAAACCACTGTCTCCAAATTGAAGCAAATCTACCATAGAATTGCACACTTTGCCGTCATGAAACCTACTCGAGCGCACCACCGCGATGTCCTTAAAGCCCTAGGTTGGCCGTCCTTCGAAGCTAAACTTGATCTCCCACTTCTTTGTACTACGTTCAAACTCATCCACCTTCCCTTCCCACCCATCCTTTCCAGCGTGCTCACCCGTAAACCCATCTCTCGGACCCTTCGTTCTTCACATCTCCCTTTGCTAAATTTCCCCAAGATTAGCCTAACCGCAGATAGATCCTTTGCCTTTCTAGCTTCACAAAAATGGAACAATCTCTCGCAGACTACTTTCCTGCACATCATTACCCCAGTTCAAAAACTGCTTTAAAGAACTCTTCTTTCCCCCACCAATCTGCACCTGTTTCTAACTACCTTGTACCCCCCCACCTCACTCAACACTACTCTGCATCCTTTTATTACCCTCTCCCTATCGCACCTCCTCTGTGTCTCTCAAACTTCTTTACCTTACCTTACTTGCAGTGTCTGCATACAATTTGACCCCATCACTTATTGGCCTGATTGTCAGCAAACATAGAAATGTCTGTTAATTTTTCTTTTTCGTGGCACTTAATGGAACATCTGGTAACATGCGGTATTCTGTATGAGACTCTCTGTAAACTACTCTCCTGTGTCTAACCTGAATTGTGTGCACACACTACTATGTATGATCTTACTTCGAGATACAGCTCTTGCAGCAGGTTACACCATTAGGACTGAAGCAGTCAGGTGCCAGGACCCCACGGAAATTTTCTATCTAGCAGTCTTCAGCGGGGACCGCCTCCGACGTCTGTCCCGCCCCCGACGTCAGGCGTAGCACATAAGGAGGTGGTCCCCCCACAGTCCCCAGTTCTTTTCCCGCCGTCGACATCGCAGCATCAGCCTCTCGGTCACTTTATAGCGTGCGATGACTAGGAACTATGACGTTCTCTTTTCTCTCATACGAATTTGGATTCATCTGATGTCCTCTCCAAACACCTCTCTGGAAGGTCACCCGTCGAAGTGTGCCTGCGGCAAACAGATCCCCTTCAAGGATCCTCACTCAGCCTGTGTGCGTTGTCTAGGCCTGGAACATGACACCAAGGCCTGCTCCTTCTGCCAGGGCTTCAACAGTCGCACCAGGATCTGCCGCCAGAAGGCCCTTCAAGCGTTTCTCTTGGAGGAGAAACTCAAGGCCATGGATAGGGAACCTTCCTCCAGGGGAGAGTCGTTGGGGAAGACCCGCAAACACCGGGAGAAGGAAAGGCCCAGGTCCCCGTCGAGGGCCTCGGACTCCCGAAGCTCCAGCTCGCGGTCGGACCGCTCTCCCTCCAAGGCTCAATCTCGGCCTCCCCCGGTTCAGGTCAGATCCTCCAGTGGTTCCTCCTCCCTGCAGCCTATCAAGACTTCTAGGCCATCGGCTTCATCCACTCCTTCTAAGGCCTTGTCCAAGTCTGGGGAGCGCCACAAGTCTTCCTCCCGCCATCGGGACTCCTACGCCAGGTCGGTGTCCCATCCTCCACGTGGGTCGGACCCGGTCCCACGTAAGACTAAGGACCTGACGTCCCTAAAACGGACGCCGGACCCGATGGCCCACCCAACGTCTGCCAAACATCACAGGCACTCCCAGGAGCCGGCTACAGCAAGACACCAGCCAGGCGTTCGCCTCCCAGGGCGTCGGCCAGGGGACTGACATCGGCTACCCCAGAGGGGAGGACCGCACTGCCGCCACTACCGACATCGGTCGGAAGGTATTATCGGAGGAGGACGCTACTCAGCCCGAGGACCAGTCGGGCGACTCCGGAACCGTCTAGCTCCCACGGGGACCCGACGTCCGACCCTGGCGACAGGCCACTGGTACCTGGCCCATCGTCAGGCCTGAATTTGCCAGAGGTGAAGGAGCTCTTCACCTTCTGGTGGGACACCATCAGGAAGGATGTGGTCGCCACGCATCCTCCTCCTACTTCGGCTCCGCCTCCACCTACACCTTCAGCGCCTACGCCCCCTCCTCCACCCAAGAGGCCCGTAGGACGGTCACCAACCCCCAAGGAGCCAAAACCTCCTCCTAGGGGTAGATCCTCAGATAGAAGACCTCCCTCAAGATCCACTTCAGAGTCACCCAACCCTAAGAGACCCAGACGATGCCGGAACACCTCGTCGACGGAGGATTCTAGATCTGACACCTCAGGGTGCTCCAGATCTCCTCCTCCCAACAGCATTCCCTCCCCAGACCCACACGACCTTCCCAGGTCTCCGGATGACCCATCGTTCACTGAGATCATGAGGCACATTCAGGAGAATATAGGGTGGGATGTTGAAGAGCTGGACTCCGAGAGACAGCGCCTTGCCCACTACCTTTGGCAGAAGGACCCAAAGCCTGTGGTAGTGCCACCCTTGGTGGACGTCACCAAGGCTGCGTGGAAGCGTCCGCATTCAACTCCGGCAGTGCCAAAGAAGGCTGACCGCCTATACAAGGCCCCGAGGGAGGACCAGTATCTGGCGAACCATCCTCTGGCTGATTCCCTGGTCATCACGGCCTCGCATGACCGGTCTCGGAGACCTCAGCACTTGAGCACACAGCCACCGGACCCGGAATCCAAGCAGTTGGATGTCCTGGGTAGGCGCACGTACGCGGCTGCGACTTGCGCCATCAGGTCTCTAAATTACATCACCCACATGGTACAATTCCAGAACGAACTGTGGGAACAGGGACAGGACCTGGTTGAGAAGATGCCCGGTGGTCAAAAGGAGGAGCTTTTAAATTTCCTCCGTACGGGTTCGGATGTGGGAACCCAGGTGCTCAGAGCCACATATGATTCTGCGGACTCTTCGGTCAGAGCTGCAGCCTCAGGCGTGCGTCTCTGGAGACACTCTTGGCTCCGCATCTCCGGTTTAACCCCGGACGTCCAAAAGAACATCCTGGACGTCCCCTACAACGGGGAAGTCCTTTTTGGTGAAGCCTCCGAGGAGGTGATTACCAAACTTCAGGACGCAGGGAAGGCAGTTAGATCTGTCCAGGCCATGTACAGATCTCGACCTAGTTGCTTTCGTAGGAACCAGAGTCGCTTTCGTGGCCAGACACAAAGGCAACAACCTCGTTCCGGCCAACAGCAGAGGGGCTCCTTTACCCGAAAAGCCCAGGCCAAGTCATCCCCAGGCAGGGGCCATCGAGTCTCAGTCAGCCCAACCTGCGGGATCTAACGCTGCCACAGCATGACTCCTTTCCGGCCCCCGCCCCTCCTCAGGATCAATGGGAAATGAAGGTCGGGGGTCGCATCGCACGTCACCTGCCAGGGTGGCGGTCGATCACCGACTGGTGGGTGCTGCAATTGGTCGAAAAAGGCCACTATATAGAATTCATAGGCAGCCCACTACAAGGCCTCCTCTGCTTTCCCGCTACTCGAGTCAGCACACTCTGCTTATACGGCAGGAAGTGCTCGCGCTTCTGGAGAAAGAAGCCTTAGAGCACGTTCCAGAGAACCAGAGAGGGTTAGGCTATTATTCACACTTCTTCCTGGTTCCAAAGAAAACAGGGGACCTCCGTCCAATTCTGGACCTCAGCGACCTCAACCTGTCGGTCGTCTACAAACGCTTCTGCATGGTGACCCTTCCGGGCCTAATCCCCATGCTGAAGCGGGGCCCCCTGGCATTATTAGACATGCAGGGCGCCTACCTGCACATCCCAATTGCTCAAGCGCACAGGAGGTTCCTGCGCTTTGAGTTTCAAACCGCCATTATCAGTTCCGAGCGCTTCCTTTCGGGCTGTCCTCGGCACCTCATGTTTCACGAAATGCATGGCGTTCGTAGCAGCATCTCTGAGGAGACAGGGCCACTACGTGTTCCCGTACCTGGACGACTGGCTTCTCATGACTCCCTCCGAGGAAGCACTGATGATGGCCATTCATCATACCCAGGCTCTTTTTCAGTCACTGGGTATTCTCATCAACTACGAGAAGTCACTCCTGGTGCTGTCCCAGAAACTGCAGTTTATAGGGGCAGTTCTGGACACTGTCAGAGGGAAGACTTTTCTTCCCGCGGACAGAGCGGAACACATCAGATCCCTCATCAGGGACCTGTTGGTGAAGAAGACCGTCCCGGCCAGATTGGTCCTTCGCCTGCTCGGTCACATGGCTGTGGCCATTGCAAAAGTCCCGATAGCAAGGCTCCACATGCGGGTAACTCAATGGATGATAAGGGTGCAGTGGGACCAAAGGCATGACCATCTGCAGCAGCCAATTCGAATCACGAATGCCGCGATTCGGGATTGGCAATGGTGGCTAGATCCGGGAAACCTCTCTGCGGGGGTTCCTTTTATAGCGCCATCTCCGACTGTGACTCTCTTCACAGATGCCTCAGGGCTCGGGTGGGGAGCATACCTAGACAGGGTGAGGTCTCAGGGCACATGGACAGCCCAGGAATCTCATCTCCACATAAACATTTTGGAGATGAGGGTGGTTCTTTATGCTCTGCAAGCCTTCCAGTCGGAGATTCCACCGGGTACTCTCCTGTTGCAAGCAGACAATACTGCGGTGATGCATTACCTCAACAAACAAGGAGGCACTCACTCCTACCCGCTTTGCAGGGAGGCCATGAGAGTGTGGGAGTGGGTAGTACAGCACAGCGCAAACCTAATCGCAGAACACGTCCCCGGAGTGGACAGTACCGTTGCAGACAGCCTGAGTCGCTCTCAGGCCAGAGTCCTCGAGTAGGAACTTCTACAGGAGGTGGCAGAGGATCTGTTTCACAGATGAGGCACTCTGGAGTTAGACCTCTTCGCGTCCCCATCCAACGCAAAACTGCCCAATTTTTGCTCGCTAGATCCAGGGCCTGGTGTTTTCTGGCGAGACACGTTGTCCCTCTCCTGGGCAAGCAGATTCCTCTATGCCTTCCCTCCTTTCCTGTTGATCCAGAGAGTCCTCTTAAAACTTTGCAGGGAGCAGGCTCATTTAGATAGCGCCTTTCTGGCCCAGACAGATTTGGTTCCCGCTTCTGCTTCAGCTATCCCGGGAACCTCCACTTCCTTTGCCAATCAGCTCCCATCTGCTGTCTCAGGAGGAGGGTTCATTAGTCCATCCGGACTTGCGTTCTTTGAACCTGCACGCTTGGCTCCTAGAGACATAGCCATGTTGCGATACGGGGTCTCGCAATAAGTAGCAGATGTACTCTCTGCCACCAGAAAACTGGCAACCCATGCAACATACGCCATGAAATGGCGCAGATTTTGCTTGTGGGCTCAAGCGTGCGGTTTCTCGCCATTAGAATGTCCCGAAAAGCTGGGTCTGGATTACCTGCTTTCACTCTTTCAGTCCGGACTGGCTTACTCCTTGATTAAGGTGCACCTTTGCGCAGTTTCGGCTTACCATGCCCCCATAGGCCATCGGATGGTGGCCCAGTTGGACACTACTTGTGCCTTTTAAGGGAGTTCTCCACCTTAGGCCGCCTATCAAGGATCCGATTCCTCCTTGGGACTTGCCCTTCGTCCTGGAGCAGCTTACGCTGCCACCTTTTGAACCAGCCGCGGATTGTGAGCTACGTTTTCAGTCATGGAAAACGTTGTTTTTAGTTGCAGTTACTTCGGCAAGAAGGATTTCCGAATTGCATGCACTGATGTGCAAAGAACCTTATTTAGTTTTCCATCAGGATAGGGTATTCCTCAGGACAAACCCAAAGTTTCTGCCTAAGGTGGTTTCAGCCCTCACCCTTAATCAGGATATCGACTTACCAGTGTATTTCCCAAAGTACACCAACCGAGGAGAAGCCCTTCTACACACCCTTGATGTACACAGGTGCCTCAGATACTATCTGACCAGAACCAAGCAGTTTTGAAAGTTGGATCACTTGTTTGTCTCCTTTGCTGTCAGAATGAAAGGAGCTCCTGTTTCTAAACACACTCTCTTGAGGTGGCTCATCCAGTTTCTCTCTTTTTGTTATAAGTGCAATAAATCCTTATCAGGCATGGTTAAGGGTCATTCCACGAGAGGAGTGGCCACTTCCTTTGCGGCGCTAAGGAATGTCTCCACCTCAGCTATTTGCGCTGCAGCCACTTGGAGCTCGGTGCATACCTTTATCAGGCATTACAGCCTGGATACTGCATCGCGGGGACGAGCAGGGTTCGGCCTAGCCGTCCTTCAGGGACTTCTGTCTTAGGCTCCAGTAGGGTTGTGATCCCTACCTTTCCTCCTCTCTGTGGCACAAGATTGCCACTATTGGTTGGAATCATTTCCTAATGGTGTAACCTGCTGCAAGAGCTGTAACTCTAAGTAAGAGAGTACAGTTGCGCAAGAACTTACCGTAACAGTAGATCTTCGAGAACAGCTCTTGCAGCAGGTACCTTCCCGCCCACCATTCCCCCTTTTTGTGGAGGCGGGTAGTAGCCAAACATCCATCTTAGGGGATGGGAAGTTCTTTTAGTCTTAGCCATCTGGTGGTGGATCCTCTGTCTCCTCTTCTGATGTCATCCACCGTCCGGGAGTCTCCGGCGGGAGAACTGGGGATTGTGGGGGGACCGCCTCCTTATGTACTACGCCTGACGTTGGCAGGCGGTCCCGGTTGAAGACTGCTAGCTAGAAAATTTCTATGGGGTCCTGGCGCCTGCCGGCTTCAGTCCTAATGGTGTAACCTGCTGCAAGAGCGTTCTCGAAGATCTACTGTTACGGTAAGTTCTTACATAACTGTACTTTCTTCCTTGTCTAAAGTATGCTCACATTATTTTGTATATTCTTTGTCAATGCCTACATGCTTTTTGTAACCTGTTTTCGTTCAGATTGGAATTGAAATTCCCCGGGTCGCCCCTGAAAAAGGGATATGTCTATCTCAGTGGGCCCATCCGGTCATCAGAATTCAAATAAATAAGACTAATATGGGCCTCGTCACCTTCCCAGTGGGAGAGACTAAATCCTTTGAATGTGTCTGGTGTACAGGTGTAGGTTGTAGGATCAGCCTTATCTACCAATCTCCAGGGGATGAGAAGGAATTCCTACAGGAAGTCGTGACCTTCGTCAGTATGGTGTTGGGAGTCGCCCAGATGGATTATTCTGGGTCACTTCAGTGCCTGGGTGGTTGATGTACTCTCGCAGTTTGGTCAAAACTTCTCCAGCTAATGTGTTCGTTGGGCCTGATGCAGGTTGTTGGCTCTACCACCCATGAATTTGACCATTTGTTGGACCTAGTCTTCTTACTGTGAATGGAAGTCTTTGACCTCATGGTGGAACCAGTTGTATGGTCTGACCACCATACTGTGAGATTCCAGTTCGAGGCTCCTTCCCCAATAGACCCTCCCTATGGAGATGGTCCAGTACAGTCTTTTAAGGGGTTTGACCCTTCCAGGTCTGATGATGGTGCTGGACCTATCTGGCCTAATGGAGGCTTGCGAGAAGTTTGGGGAGCTAGTGTTGACCTATAATAGGGTCTTCACTGAGACTCTCTACTCTTTTGCACCTAAGATCCGTCACTTCGTCCAGCTGGTGGTATGGGACTCGGGGAGTTGAGGAGGAGGGGTTGAAGGTTGGAGAGATGCTGGCGGAGGTCCGGTCTGGTGGAGGACAAGCTTTTATTGATGGCACATTATAGGGACTGTTAATCCACAGTCTCCTGTAAGAAGGCAGAATTCTAGAGCTGTGGATATGTTCTCTCCACACTTTGTGGCAGGTTCCTTGCCACTTTAAATGTTGCCGGAAGGTCTTCAGGCTGGCTCCTCCCACTCACCCGGGTGGTGAAACCCTCTGCTCCGCCCCATGATGCCAGATCTTCCTTACCGCTTGGAAGCTCGGGTTCCCTCCTTTGCGCTCTGCGTTTTAGGCCTGGATCCACACACTTCGGAATTTCCTAAACTAATTTTAAAATTTACAAGACTACGTACGGTCTTAGTCTTCCCTCACGGCTGCGATGGACAAATCGACTCCAGGCTTCCGTCGGTGCCCTTGTGGGCAGAAGATGTCCTAGACCATTCCACACTCCACGTGCGTCTACTGTCTGGGGCTTGGACAAGATTCGCAGACCTACGAATTGTGCAGGTCTTTCTTGGCATCGATCTTGGAGGACCGCGCTTCCAGACTACTTCCTGGGCGCCCCGAAAAACGGTACCAGCCGGTCAATTCTAAGGAGGCCCGTTGGGTGGTGTCCGGCGGCGGGCTCCGCGGAGCAGTTGGAGCAGATGATTGCTCTCGAGGAGGAGGCGTCCCAGGCCGCTTCTTCCTCCTCGGCCGCAGCATTTATCCCGCTCTCCTTGGGCTCCTCCTACACTGCTTCCTTTTAAGGAGCTTTGCCAGTCCCTCTCCACGAAGGGAGAAGGACCATCTGGACATTCCAGTCAGTTCAGAAAGAAGGACTCTAAAGGTAAGTACCACCGTCGACGTTCATGGAAGCGGGAGAGATCCCCTTCACTGGACTGTTGACTCTCAACTTCGGTTGAGGTTGCGGCTATGGCCGCTGGCTTCACGGTGTCCCCATCAGGTCAGCCGGCCGAGACATCTGTCGACACGGTCGAGATTTTTCTGGAGACTGGAGAAGCCAGCAACCCTTCTTCACTGGTTCCCCTGGTGATTACCGAGGACTTGCCTGTGCCGAAGTCCCCGGTTAAGGTCCCTGCACCGAAGGAGGGGCGGGTTTCTCCCGTTCCCTCTTTGACCCATCCTCGGAATCCCCGAAGGGTCTCTCTGTCCTCTTCCAGGTCCATCCGGTCCGGCCAACGTTTGCGGTCTCTTGTCTCGGCACCATGGAAAGCGGCTTCACCGCTCGTCCTCTTCAGAGGATAGGCTCCGATGCAAGCTGCATCGGTGCTACGAGGACTTGATGTGGCAGCAACTTTTACTGACCGGTAACAAGCCGACTCCATCGCCTTCTCCGGCCATTAAGTGGCTGTCACTGGAACGGCCGAAACAACCACCCCTTGTGGTAGTCGAGCCACCCCCAGCGCCGGTGGTTTGGCCGAAACTGGCTGTTCCACTCACTGTGGTGGAACCTCTGCCTCCTCAACGGAAGACTGGGGCCCCGACCAAGGATTCTCTGTCAGGTCAGGGCTTGCCCCATAGGTTGTCGGTCACCCACACTCCCGATCGACTTCGGCAGGAGGAGAGTGGCTCAGGCGCTCGGCCGCTGTTCGCAGACTCCTCGAAGTCTGACGACGAGTCCTCTCTGTTCTCCTGGCCGATTGACCAGGAGTCTGCAGGGGGCCAGTCAGTGGACGAGAGCCCATACTCGTTTTTGGGTATGCTTCAACTCATCTCCGAGTCTACAGGGATGCAACTTGAACACGTTCAAAAACGGGCCAGGTATCCCCTCACGGAGATACTGGACCGAAGGGATTCCCCTACGGGGGCCTTTCCGGTGGCTGAAGCCATTGTTGGCCCGGCCCTGGAGTTGTGGCAGTGGCCAGCATCTTGTCCCGCGTCTTCGGCCAGGATGGCTCGAAAGTACACGGTCCCCACCGGTTCACTCTCTGGTTTCTCGGAGCACCCCTCTGCGGAGGGGTTAGTGACCAATAGCGTTTTCCGGCGTTCCGGGAATGCTCGGGACATGGACAAACCGCATGATAAGGAATCCAAAAAGTTGGATTACTTGGCGGAAGGTTTACGCTGCTTTCTCCCTAGGTCTTCGTCAGGCTAGCTCGACGTTCTTATAGTACATTTTTTCACAGGCTCTTATGGGCTCCCTGGATGAGGTGATTCCTCATCTCCCGGCTGACCTTCAGACAACAGTCAGGCAGGTGCGGGATCAGGGAAGGGCGGTGGCTAAACAACGGCTCCAAACTTCTTTGGACATTGGTGACTCTTGTGCTCGGTCAGTAGCGGCTGCAGTGGCCATGCGCCGCAGAGCTTGGCTGCAGATCTCCACCTTCACGGCGGACACCCAGCACAAGCTGGCAGACGTTCCCTTCCTGGGCCCAGACTTGTTCGGGCCCAGAGTGGAAGGCCATCTCCAGAGGCTCGAAGTCCAATGCCACCTTGGACTCTGTCACGTCTGCCCAGATGGACAAAGGCGCCCGCAGCAGCGTAAGCCCTTTTGCCCTTCCGCTCCTGCGGTACGTCTGGCCCAGCAACACCAGCATCAGGGCCAGCAGGCTCGCACTTGGTGCTCTAAGGCTAAGTCTGCCGCTTTCTCTAGTAGGAGGCCTGGGGGAAAGGGTCCAGGAGGTCCTTCAGCGGGCTCTTTCTCCAAGCCTGCCCAGTGACTGGTTGAGGGGTGTCGCCCCCAACCTCGTCACTCCTCCCCAGGTTCCCCCCATGGGAGGCTCCTTTCCTCCTGGTCCGCTATCACACGGATCGCTGGGTGATAGAAGTGGTCGGCAGGGGTCTGCCTCTGGAATTCGAACAGTTCCCTCCCTATCGGGCAGTCGTCCCACGGGGAGTTACGGGTTCCTCAGCGCATCTGTCTGCTCGTCGAGCCGACATTGCCTTGCTCCTCCAGAAGGAGGTGATCAGAGAGGTTGCGGACCCTCCTCCAGACCCAGGGTTTGTGTCCAGGTATTTCCTGGTCTCAAAATGGACAGGGGGCTGCCGCCCCATTCTTGACCTACACGACCTGAACGAGTTCCTAAGGTCTCGCACCTTCAGGATGGTGACTCTGGCTCAGATCATTCCATCCTTGGAACCAGGCGTGTGGTTCTGTCTCTGGACCTTCAGGATGCGTTCTTTCACGTCCCAATCAGTCAGTCTCATCAGCGATTCCTCCGCTTCAGAGCAGAGGGATCTCTCTACGAGTTCTGGGCCATGCCCTTCGGCCTCTCTCCAGCTCCCAGGGTCTTCACAAAATGCATGGCAGTGGTGACAGCATTCCTGCAGTGCCGAGGGTCCGGGTGTACCCTTACCTGGACGACTGGCTGATTGCAGTCCCCTCAGGTTGGAGGTGGGCCCGGTCCAGGGATTTGGCCCGCCAGGTCTGCTCTCAGATTGGCCTCCTCATCAATGAGGCCATATCGGAACTCTTGCCATCGCAGGCGATTCAGTTCATTGGGGCAGAGCTCGACTCTCTTCGAGCCAGAGCCCGGCTCCCGGTGGACAGGGCCAAGGTCCTTTCCTCCTTTGCCCAGTCATTTCTGGTTGGGCAGTTGTGCCCTGCTCGGGACTTCTGCGCCTCCTGGGCCTCATGGCGGCTTGCACCAGCGTAGTCCGTTAGGCCCGCTGCCATATGTGTCCCCTGCAATGGGGGCTGGCAAGCCAGTGGTCACAGCACTCCGGTCCTCTGGACCGGCCGGTGACAGTGACCCAGAAGATGTGGGACGGCCTGCAGTGGTGGTTTGTCCCAGCTCATCTGCAGGAGGGTATCCCGTTAGTCCGCCCCGAGCCGACGGTCACTCTAACGACCGATGCCTCTCTGATGGGTTGGGGTGCCCATCTCGGGGATCTCAGAGCCCACGGCCTCTGGTTCCTTCAGGAGTCTGTCACATCAACCTGCTGGAGCTTTGAGCGGTTCGACTAGCCCTCACCACCTTCGCTGTGTTTGGTCGGGGTCAGGTGGTTCCGGTCCAGACGGACAACACCATGACCATGTACTATCTCAACTGTCAGGACGGGACGAACTCCTTGCCTCTGTACAAGGAGGCTCTCTGCATCTGGTCTCCCGTGATCAGCCTGGAGGTGGATCTCCTAGCCATCCATGTGGCAGGAGCCTGCAAGTGTCTGGCCTATGCCCTCAGCTGGATAGGCGCTGCTTCTCATGAGTGGTCTCTCCTGCAGGAGGTAGTGCAAGATCTGTTCTCCCATTGGGGCTACCCTCAGGTGGACCTGTTCGCCTGCAGGGAGAATGCGAAGCTGAGGCTTTTTCATGCCTGCCCCCCCCAGCAGGGCTCGCTGCAGAGGGTGGTGCCTTCTCGAGGCCAAGGACCCCGGGCCTCTTCTGCGCCTTCCCTCCATTTCCCTTGATCCACAAGGTGCTCCTCAAGGTGAAGAGGGACAAGGTGCAGGTGATTCTGGTAGCCCCAGACTGGCCCCGCCAGTTCTGGTATCCAGATCTCCTCAGCCTCAGCTCCAGGCTCCCGTGGCGGCTTCCAGCCCGCCCGGACCAGCTCTCAGTCAACAAGGGGAAGGTTCTCCATCCGGACCTTCAGTCCCTGCACCTGACAGCCTGGTTCCTGAGCGGCTAGAGTTCCAGGTCTTGGGTCTTTCCGACCAGGTCCTCAATGTCGTTGAGGCGTCCCGTAAGGAGTCGACCAGAAAATGCTATGCCTTCAAATGGAAGAGATTCTCCATTTGGTGTCAGGACAAGGGGTTGAACCCTTCTTCCTGTTCCTTAGTTAGCACTCTGGACTACCTGTGGTCCCTTTCTCAACTAGGGCTTCGGTCGTCGACCCTTAAGGTGCACCTGGCAGCCATCTCTGCTTACTGGGCGTGGGCCAGCAAGCAGTCGGTGGCGCAGGAGAAGGTGGTCGGGCGCTTTTTTAAAGGCCTTGATCACATATCCCTTCCGGTGCGAGAACCTCCACCTTCCTGGGATCTACTGCTGGTATTGGCTAAGCTCATGGGCAAGCTATTCGAACCGATGCACAGGTGTGACATCTCCTGTCGTGAAAGACCGCCTTCTTGGTGGCTATCACGTCAGCCAGAAGGATGGGAGAGCTCCAGGCACTTTCCATTGAGTCTCCTTATCTGGGCTTCCACAGGGACAAGATTGTCCTTCGCCCCAACCCGAAATTCCTTCCGAAGGTGGTGTCGGGGTTTCACCATAACCAGGTTTTGACTCTGCCGGCGTTCTACCCCAAATCACACCTCGGAGGCTGAATATAGGCTCCATACATTGGACCCTAGAAGAGCACTCTCTTATTATAAGGAGTGAACAGCTGAAGTTCGGGGAGAGGTTCGCCAGTTGTTTGTCACCTACGCTGAAGCCGCACCTGGCAGACCTGCAGCCAAGTGGATGATAGGCAGGTGGGTCATCTTCTGCCTAGATCTCTGCTATAGGTTGGCGGTCATGGAGCCTCCCAAAGAGATAAGAGCTCATTCTACCCGCCATACCGCTGCTTCGGTGGCTGCTTCTAGGGACGTCCCTATCCAGGAAATCTGCGGGGCTGCTACCTGGAGGTCAGGACACACCTTCATTTCCATTACCACATTGACCTTGAGTCACGCCGGGATGCTGGTTTTGGGACCTCGGTTCTCCAGTCCTTATTCCTTAAGTAGGGGGTGCATGCCTTGCCTCTCTCCTCCCTGAGAACTGCTAGGAGTCTGCCACAAAGTGTGGATTGAACAACATATCCACGTCCCTAGAAATACAGGTTACTCACCTGTAACAGGAGTTCTAGGAGCGGTATATGTTGTTCATCCTCACGACCCACCCGACCTCCCTGGCTTCGCGCAACCTGGCTTCCAGCGGGCTAGATCTGGCGTCATGGGGCGAGCCGAGGGTTTTACCACCCGGGTGGGTGGGAGGAGCCAGCTTGAAGACCTTCCGGCAACATTTAAAACGGCAAGGAACCTACCACAGAGTGTGAATGAACAACCTATACCAGTCCTAGAACTCCTGTTACAGGTGAGTAACATGTATTTCCTGTCCAGGAAGACTGCGGCAGCAGGAAACGGACCAGCTCTGCTCTTCTGCACTGTCGACAGGCTGTGTAATCCAGCCTACCTGCAGTCCGGAGGAGCTTTAATCAGAATCAAGATGGGAAGAGTTTGCTCTTTTTGCCGTGAAGATTGCCTCTATCAGATCGAAGACCCAGTCAGTGTCCCCTAGTGGGCATTGTAGTGACATGCATGGGGTCACAGGCACTCTGTCTGATCTGACTTTGACCAGGTAGCGGTAGTAGATGTTAAGGGTCCTCCAGGAGATGTGGCCTACTTAACTGTAGTTTGGACCCAGGAAAAACACGCCTCCTTGTGGGGTGGGTTGAGGTCATCTGCCCGGCCCTAGCCAAAATAGTCCTATGTGCTTTGATGTCGAAGTGCCTTAGCCCCTGAAGAAGAAGGCTGTGGTTGAAGCCCTCTTATTTAAAAAAAAAAAAAACACATTAGATGCGGACTGTCTTGCAAACTACAGGCCGGTCTCTAACCTTCCCTTTGTGGAGAAGGTGGTGGCAGCTCAACTGGAGACCCATTTAACAGCTCATGACAGCTATGAGCCTCTCCAGTCTGGTTTTAGGAAAAAGCATAGCACTGAGACCGCCCTGGTTCGGGTGCTAATGTTCTCCTTGATCTCTCTCTCAGTGGCATTCGACACCATGGACCATGGGGTACCATCTGCGGGTATGCTGTGGGCTAGGGGGAACAGTCCACAGCTGGTTTAAATCTTACCTCACAGATAGATTGCAACGTGTGGTGTCTTTGGTATATTCCTTAGCCCCCGTGCCTCTGCCTTGTGGGGTCCTGCAGGGCTCCATTTTGTTTGTGGTGTACAGCCTGCCTCTAGGGGACATTATAAGGCGTTTAGGCTGAGTTTTCACTGCAATGCAGATGATACTGTGCTCTACATTCCTTTACGCCTGAACAGCAGGAGTCTGTTTCGGTGCTTAACTGCTTTGATGAAATTCAGGACTGGATGTGGGTGAATTGGTTGAATTTAAATCCAGATAAGTCAGAGGATCTAATGCTGGAACCTGGTAGCCGGGAGATGGGAGAGCAGTCTGGTCGAGTCTTGAGGCTAAGGCTTGGGGACTTCCTGTTGCTCACCTCTGATCAGGTGATGAACCTTGGTGTGGTTCTTGACTGCAGTTTGACACTGAATTCTCAGGTGTCAGCCATGGTCAAGACTTCTTTCTGCCATCTTAGAAACATTGCCAGGGTGGCACACCTGATTTTCCCTGGCAGACCTGCCAGCATTGGTTCACGCCTTTGTGACCTCACATTTGGATTACTGTAATGCCCTATGCCTGAGGCTGGCGGGGGTGGATCTGTGCCGCTTGCAGCTGGTGCAGAATGCTGTGGCCAGGCTGTTAACCGGTCTACCAGGATTGTCACATTACGCCTGTCCTGCGCTCTCTGTACTGGCTGCCAGTTGGTGGTGGATCGCCTTCAAGGTCAGTTTGCTAACCTATAAAGCCCTGCACGGCCAGCGGCCCGGGTACCTGCAAGACCTCCTGATTCCCTACCGCCCAGTTCGCTCCCTGTGCTCCAGTGACGAGTTTATTGGAAGTTCCTAAAGTTAGTCTGAAATCTTCAGGGGCACACGCTTTCTCATTTGCTGCCCCAGTCTTTTGGAACTCCCTCCCTCATCCATTGTGTGATAGTTCAACTGTTGAAATTTTTAAAAGGGAGCTGAAGTTCTTTAACCAAGCTTTTGTAGATCCCTAATTTAATTTATGTTAAGACGGTCTGCCTGTTTTTATTGATTTTAAATTTTGTTTTATTGTAAAGTGCACTGAATCAAAATGAGAAGTGCAGTATAACAAATAGTTTGATAGGTTGCTTGTTTCAGAAATGTCTTAGCTGTTGAGTTTTGTGCATCTGCCACTTGGAGTACTGTCCACATTTTCGCTAAACGTTAGTCTGGATGTTCTCTTGCAGATGAGTAGGCTTTGGCCTGGCTGTTTTACAGGACCTACTCTTATGAGTTTGTATGTCTCCATTCGCCCAGACTGTAACTTTTTGGTACTGCTTGGGACTCGTTCCAGAGGTGTGGCCTGATGAAAGAGATATCCTTGAAGAAGGCAGAAGTTACTTACATACCATAGCAGTAGAACTTTGAGAGGATCTCTTTCATCAGGCTATGCTGATCCACCCTCCTTCCCCCTTCAGGGGTAGGACACTGGACTTCCTGTAGTCTTGCATCGCTGCCTTTTCCAGCACCCATTGTCGCCTGGTATGCTGGATGGTGCACTTAGCTCTTGGTTCCCCATAGTGTTGTCCTCAGAATATCATCACTGTCACGGGGAACTGATGCTGACATGTGACATCATTGTGGGCGGTCCTGGCTTGTAAAGGTTTTCGAGTGGTCCTAGTGCTAACGCAGGACTAATTCCAGAGGTGTGGCCTGATGAGAGATTCTGTCTCAAGATCTACTATTATGGTAAGTATGTAACTGTTCTTTCCCCTTTATGGCACTTTTCTGTTATGCCATAGATTAAGATCAAAAGACTTGGCCTACATTCATTTCGAAGTCACCAGCCTGTGTCTGCTGTTTGTGCTGTGCTAGTGAGCACTGCCGACGTGGTGAGGGGAGTATTTTGTGCATTTTATCTTTAAGAGTGTTGCTTTCTCAAAAGCAAAATAAACCTCGACTCAGCAGTGTCATATTTTGGGGAGGGTTTCAAGCAGAGAATAAGTTAAGTTTATATTCATTATTTTAAATCTGCAGTCATTTTATTTTGGAAATTCCTTGCAGTTCTTTCTCTTGACATACTGGTAAAGTCAAATATATGCTTACAGAATGTTATCGCTCAAGTACAGAAGGAAAAACAAGTCTGTACCTACGACAAGGCAACAGTGTCTGTTATGTGTTAACATAGCTGCATTTTGTGCCACAGGTTTCAGAGTGAATGAAATTGCTCGACCTCTGCTGTTCATGCTCAGATTTTTATATATATATATATATATATATATATACACATACACACACGCACACCCTCTCTCTCTCACACATACGCACGCACACACAGTGCAGGGATACTAGTGACATACTAGATACAGTAGCAGAATAGCGAGGCTCCTGTATCTGTATTAGCTACTTAACTGACTACTCCAGTGATACAGTCAGATGCTGTATCCAAACACTTGGAGAAGTTTATTTTTTTAAATCCCCTCTAGTCCAGCATCCCCAAGAATTGAAAGACCTTTCCAGACAGTTGGCGTCTGAGTTGGAGTATAGGTGATGGCTAATGCTTTAACCTGATCGCCACTGCTGTCGCTGAGTGCCATTAAACTTCCCCGGTGGATGCAGCTCATTTTATGAGGTAGACAAGTTAACCAAAAGAAGTAATGCACAAACTGACCAGAAGAAATTATGCAGATTCTGTTTTCCCGGAGCAGTGCATTTTGAGAGAAAAGTTTGTGAGGAATTGCTAAATCCTGATGTAACTATAGAACTCTTGGAGCCTGAACTGTGGGATCAGCTGAAGCCTGTGGGGAATCTGAATAATATGGAATCGGAAGAACTGGAATGTCAGTGATTTAGAACCAGAGAATAAGTTAAAACGTGGCCAGGAAATCTTGTGATCAGAATAGGACTAGACAGAGCCTTGGGCTCAATATGTGGCATAAAGAAGGAATCATTTCTTCAATTTTTCCTCTGCAGTGGTGGTGACCGTGGTGGCTCCAAAAATGTTGGTGGTAAGTGCCGAGTATCAGAACTGTTTCAGTGGAAATTCTGTATAAATCTTCTAAAAGCCACCAATGTCTTCATTTAGTTATTACAACCTTATAAAACAGTTTTAGCGTTGTTTTGTTATGGCTGGTGTTTTTCATGTTCCCTTAAAGTTTGAACACTATAAAAACTGGATTTCAGCGCTGCTGAATTGCATGAGTGAGGTAGCAGTGCCAGGTTACATGAACTTCACATTTGGTAAGAAGGGAGAATTTTATAGATGACCTGCCTTGAAAGGTGGTACATAAGTACTACATGTGGGTTTTCTGCTTGGTGATGTTCAACCCAGCACTTGCAAGAAATACACCAGTGTGAAAGGAATTGGCACATGCCACAAGTTGACAGCTGTGTAATGTTCGCTCTCTGTGCAGAGGGGTAATAATAATTAAAAGTTGCATTTTTAAAGATTTCTACACCTCTCTGTTATTGTTTCACATCACATGAATACATTACATGCAGAGTTTTAATCTACTGAATTTAGTTTGCTTTTGTAGTGCTTATGTATTCAAAAAGAGTTCACATTCCAAATGTCATGTTTCTTTTTTCGTTTTTTTTTTTTTTTTTTATCAGGCCAGAGAGATTTTGGGCAAAGATCTGATTCAGGTGAGGAGTAGTGTTGTGCTGAATCTTTAAGTATGCCAACCGACTGCTGCTTTCTGTTAATTTGTGACATTATACAAGATTCAGAAGTCTCTGTATACTGCATCTTGTTAAAAATGCACATTTTCTAGAAAGATGCTCTAAAAATTGGCCAAATAGCACAATATTTGCATTGTTCTATGCCACACTATCCAAAGTGCCCATTTTCTCATACAGCTTGCTAAAATGTGCAATTTTTTTCACTGTACAGTATTTTAATTTCTATATTGAGTAATTTTATATGATGTAGATACATAGTATATATAGCTGTTTGCCCCCTATTGCTACCTGCTCCTGCCATTGGGTCCCCTTTGCTCCCAACCCTGTTAGCCTCTCCTTTCCATTGTCTCTACTGGTGGGGATCCACAGGGAGCAGGGTCAGAGAGTGTTGGCAACGGGGAGACATGGGCATTTTCTGTGTTTCTCCCGTCCTGACCTGGAACTGTGGCATGCACGGCAGGTGCACGTGCATGGAGGCGCGCATGCACTCGTGGAATCGGAGCTACTTCCACCCTCCCAACATAACGTCAGTCCCCCGTACCTTTGCTCTGATACCCAGCCCCCACTATGTGTCAGCAGTGAGCGAGGAAACTTGCCTCCCTAGTCTGGCAGATGAGAGCAGCCCAGTGGCCGCTATAATCATCTCCCAGCCCCCACCTTCACCAACCCCGGCAACATAAGCTTGCTCCTGAAAAAAAAGTGCCGGCGTGGTGGTGAGGTGTGGTGTTCATCACCTCAACCCCAACAGGCTGGCCTTTATTGGGTAATTTGAGAAGTAAACATTGTTCAGCTGAACGTCACTTAAACTTGAGCCAATTTTGGTTTATTCAGAACAGACACTGCAACCCACAAGGTACTTGAAAGCTAAAATAGGCACATTGTAATAATAACAAAACCAAACACATCATAATGGCATACTACAAATGATGCACAAATAAGTATCTGTAAAATTTAGAAACTACATAGCCTTAAAAGGGTCAAAAACCCAATTAAAATAGATACAAATATACAGCATCAATTACAGGAGTGAAGTAGATGGCAAAACAGTGCTCAACCTGTTTTGTAAAACCAAAACATGGCTGAGCCTGTTTCGCAAAAGTTCTAGCAGCCATGGAATAAAACTGTTGCTAAAAACAGGTTGTTGTAGCTGCCTCTACAAACCCGAACCCCCGATACCTGAAACCAGCTTGTCAGGTTTTTTAGTATGAGCAGATGATGATTAAAGAGCTAGTGTACTGCCTAAAACTAATATTAGTTTTTAAAAGCAGTCAACCATTACCTTGTATATCTGAGGTACTTTTTCTATTACATAGATACATAGATACATAGACAGTGTCGGCAGATAAGGGCCTATGGCCCACCTAGTCTGCCCATTTGAGCTTGTAAGTTCAGTTTGTTTTCCTAGAAGTCTATTTCCCTTACCCCTGACCTCTAGAATTCCTTTATGTCTATCCTATGCATTCTTAAATCCCGTGATTGTTTCAGTCCCCACCACTTCCTCTGGCAGGGTGTTCCACTTGTCCACCACCCGTTCTGTGAAGAAATTCTTTCTCATGTTTCCTCTGAATCGTCCTCCCTCCAACTTCATCCCATGCCTCTAGTCCTGAAACATCTTTTCGCTTAAAAATAGTGTTTTCCTGCACCCTGTTCCTCCCTGTAAGATACTTGTATGTCTCTATCATATCCCCTCTCTCCTCCTCTCCTCCAGAGAGTACATGTTCAGTTCCTTCAACCTGTCTTCATAGGACTTGTGATGCAACCCATGCACCATCTTTGTTGCCCTCCTCTGAACCTTCTACCCTGTCTATGTCCTTACGTGGTATGGTCTCCAGAACTGTACACTGTACTCCAGGTGGGGCCTACTAGTGTCTTGTATAGCGGAATTATGACCTCCCTTTTCCTGCTGGTGATGCCCCTGCCTATACATCCCAGCATCCTATTTGCTTTACCTGATGCCTTGTCACACTGTTTCCCTACTTTGAGGTCATCGAGATGACAACCCCAAGATCCCTTTCCTGCTTGGTGCATGCTGTATCCTCACCCCCCAACTGATATATTGTGCCAGGGTTTTGTGCCCCATATGCATTATCTTGCACTTCTTTGCATTGAATTTCAACTGCCAAACCTTGACCATTCTTCAAGTTTCTGCAGGTCCTTCTCATTCTGTCTACCCACCTCTGGTGTGTCTACTCTGTTACAGAGCTTTGTGTCATCAGCGAACAGTGAAATTCTGCCTTCTATATCCTGTGCAATGTCACTGATGAAGATGTTGAATAGGACCGGTCCCAGCACTGATCCCTGTGGTACCCCACTGGTCACTCTTCCCTCTGTGGAGTGACAGCCATTTACCACCACCCTCTGTGTCCTGCCACCCAGCCAGTTACCTACCCACCACACTACTGTCCTGCCCACACCTATTCCGTTTGGTTAATTAAAAGATTATTTACGTGATGTCAGTAGAAGTGATGTATGGAACAGCAGTCTGCCTGGCAGCTGACATATCTAGCGCTCTTCCCCATTACACCATTAGAATTGTTATCTCACTGACTTTCACCATTGCTGCTTAGGAACAGCCACTAGGTAGCTGCCAGGTCAGTCACCTGTGATGTCATTGTCAGTGAGATCACAATGCTGATGATGTAGTTGGAGGAGACTAGAGATAGATATTTCAGCTGCCAGACTGAGAGCCATTTTACACGTCCAGCACATTATCACATAAACTTTCTAATGAGCAAAAAATACAATTTTTCAGAAATAAAAAGTTACAGCTGACTTAAGGTTCGTGTTATTTTCCTGTTTGTCTTTGATTCTACTAGCTCTTTAATTTTTTTTTTTAACTTACTGTTTGCACCCCCTTCTCACCACTCCTGCTCCCTTCCCTCAGGGACTCCCAAGGCATCCGACTAGGCTGCACCAAAGATTGGTGGGCTTTCCACTCCCTTTGTGTGTCCTCCTTTCTTCATCCCTCTGATTGCGCCCCCCCCCACCCCCACCCGAGCGGGGTGAAGGGGGAGACCCAGACTCCTCCATCCTGTGTCCAGTGGTGGCGGACACACTATGGAGCTTCTCCTCTGATCCCCAGTCACTACTGCCTGGGCCCGTCTCCAGGGAGCTGAAGTGGGATATTTCCAATTTTCTCTGGACGTGATGTGCGCCCTGATATCAAGGCGTGGCCACCGACATCCATCCATCCCGTCATCTCACGATGGCTAGGTGCTTGCTGTACCCCAGCCTCTGCCTGGTCAGTCAGCTGAGCCTCTGACCCCCGAGAGGGCGAGGCAGTCCCTGGGATGCTCAGCCCCTCTCCCCAAAGCTGGCTCTCCAACTCCCCAGGCTCATTCCGGAACCCGGGTCGTCTGTGTTGCAAGCAGTAGCTCTACCGCTGTGCTGGCGGGCCGGCTCTGCTAGCTCTTTAAGGTGCTATTGCGACATACCTTCAGAGATCTCCTGCAACAGGATTCAGACTGGTTATCCAAAGGATCAAGCTCAATTAATATAATGGCATTAATCTGTTTTTCCAAGCTACCATACAGGGGCCAAATCTGTGCGACTCGCTACCCTCCCCCCTTTTTTTGGGGGGGTGGGGGGTTTATTGTCTTTGTCTTTTGGAACTCTGGTTTATTGAAAGTTCTAAGTACTTGGATTCAGTTAGCTAGCCACACTCTGACAGTTTGCAGGGTGTAACCCAGTTCACCTTATTAGTCTTCAAGCTAGACATCTCTCAACACCAATGGCATCTTCCTTGAATTCCAGCCCTTTTGACGTCCAGTCTTTCTTTCCACTAGGAGGAGATGGGTCTCCTTCATAGTTCCTGCTGCGCGAGTCTATTCTGAAGCTTTTAAGCGCTAAACAGATCACTAGTTCTTGAAATTTAACTTGTTTTTGACTGACTGTGCCTCATTTTCTAGTTGCCACTCTGTTTCAAGATGAAATGAAAAAGAAAAGTTTTAAGCACTGTGTAGAGAGCAGGCTAAAGGTGTCTGTCATGTAAGGATATGATCTCATTTCTACTGCCTGGTGGCTCAGCACAAAGTTGGTAACTGCTCATGTTTTATAGACAATATATCCATTGTCACTTGATGAGTTCCAGATGCCCTTTCTCCAAGGTAGGTCTCTGAAAAGGCCTCCGTGGCCATGGGTAAAAGCAGCCCAGCTTTGGCCCATGGAGGAAGGGGGAACCTTGTCTTGGTCCCGGTGGGGTCTTCTGTGGACTGGACATTGTTCCAGAAGCACTTGTAGTCGAAAGATCTCTTTCTGGCTATGGAAACTTTTGAGTCCACATGTTCCCGCTCTGCCCTTTAGGCTCCCCTTAATGCCCAATTTTTGTCAAATTGTTTCCAGATAATTGAGTTGTCCATCTTGCTGACTTTTGTAGGTGATATGATTTGAGATCGTGCTTAACCCCAGAGTGTAAGACGAGACTTTATTCGTGCTGTGGAGGCCTTAGGTCAAAGAGGTGGTTCAGACCTTGCCTCTGATTGAACCTGCCCCTGTTCCACCTTAATGGGTGATCTTATTTTGAGAGGGTTCCTGCAGTAGGTCATTACACATAGGACTGCACCACCTGTCGTCAGGGCCGCATGGCAAACTTTTCCAGCGGTGCCTGTCAGGGGACCGCCCACCCGATGTCACGTGACTGATATCCCCATGCCCGCGTTCCAGTTCTTTCCTGTCGTCGTCCTGTGCATGGTACCTCGCTGTAAAATTGCCCAGTCGATCGCCATTAAAAACCCGCCTTTTTCTTTTAAAATGAGCCATTTGTCTTTGTCTTCTCCATCATCTAAAGCCAAAAAAGTGTGAGGATTGCAGTGTTCACATTCCACACAAGGACGGTCACCGAATGTCTTTTCTGCCTAGGCCCGGACCACGACACCGCGGCTTGCCCAGACTGTCAGCCCTTCAGTCCGGCAACCCTCAAGAGAAGGCGGCAGGCCCTGCAGTCCCATCTCTTAAAAAATAGGATGGCCACGCTTGAAAAAGAAATGGAGCGCCTTTGAGATTCTGCATTTTCACCTTCCCCAGAGGCCAAGAAGAAAATGAAAGACAAACACTAGGAGCGGTAGCGCCATGAGGACAAGGACTGTCGGGACTATAGTAGGCCTTCTACCAGCAAAGGCCTCTCCCCCGCCGCCTCCCATAGTGGTAGTCCAGGCCGCGTCCGGGTACACTCCAGGCCCACCTGCCACACTGCTCCTGATCTCTACTGGTAAGCCGCCCACCGGCTCCTCCAGTGGATGCCCAATATCCGCCTATAAGTCAGCCCGCCTGGCTACTGATAAGTAGAGCCCCTGCTCCTCGGGGACTCGCCCGGTCATGGCTGATAAGCTGGCAAGGGGTTCCACCCTCTCCCGCCCGGCCCCTTTGTCCGGTAAGTCTGGCGCCTGCCCGGACATTATTCGTCCGGTGGCTTCTGCCGATTTTACCTGACGTTTGACTGAGCATCCAGAAGACCCAGAGTCTTCCCTCTCTTCCCACCCCACCCCCGGTGGTCCTGCTTCGCTTCCTGCCACCCTGGGTCGGGAAGAGAGTGGTGAACAGCTGGATGTGACCCTGTCTCCGGCTTCTGTTCATCAGTCCCCTTGAAGACGAAGAGTTAGAGACCCCTCCGCAGACTACTGTCCCTCGCCGGAAACTCTTCTGAGCCTACCATTGGATCCTTCCCTTGCACCTAGCGGAAGAGGACCTGTCCCTCCATTGGGATCCCTTCGTCCGGCCCCAGCACTGGACCCATCTCCGGTTTCTCTGACGTCTGGCCCAGCCCTATGCTGGAGCCCTCTCATCCGGTCCCAGCGCCTGTGCCGGACCCGGCTCTGCCATCGGATCCCCTGTGTCCGGCCCCGACATCAGTGGTCCCGACGCCCCTCCCCCCCAATGCCTGCCGCCTCCTCCTATCTACACAGTGGGGTGGTTCGTGCCTATTCCCTGATGTCTGTCTGGTACCCTGACATACAGGAATTTTCTGGGCCCTACTAGGCCTTTTTAATGTCCCGAGCTACCCTCACTGATTCCCACCAGACCCCACCCCCCCGGTCAGGTCCTTCTCCAGATCTGTATTACTCAGGACATCACTATCCGGGATACCCCTTTTACCAAGGGTGCCTTCATCTTTATTATAAGGGCTTGGTTGCCCATGGGTAACATTACCCTCCTACCCATGTGCCTCCTACACACCTCTTCCTCTGGCTCCACCTCAGGACTTCCCGGCCCTGGTGGAAGGAGGCCATGACAGAGTTGGTGTCAGACCTAGAGAGCAGTCTCGCTATGCAGGCTCCTACCACCCCCCGATCTTTGTCCTCAGTGAGCTCCGTTCCCACTGTTCATGTTTCGTGGGCTACCCCTCACGAGATCCATGTCCCGGATTTTGAACCCATAGATGATCCAGACAACCCGGACTCGGGAGAGGATACTTTGGAGGACTTGTCCGATCGACAGTTTCCAGACCCTAAAGGGGAAGGCTTCTCCTAAATCTCCTCCTGAGGACCCTTCCTTCTTGGACTTGTTGAGGGCCATCCAGGAATTTTTATAATTGGGAGACTGAGCAACAGGACCCCATGAGGAAAAGACTCACAGAACATCTGGACTTGGGAGTCCAATTCCTCAATCCTGGTTCCTCCCTTGATGGGGCCCCACGAAGACCTCACTACCATGATTTGGCAACTGCCACACTCCATCCTAGCGGTCCACAGGAAGGCTGATCGGATATACCGGGCTTCTGAGGGTGCTTCCTTTCTAGGTTCGCACCCAAAGGCAGACTCCATTGTCATCTCTGCGGCTCATGACCGCTCAACTGCCCCGAAGCACATGAGCACCTCTCCTCCCAACAAGGAGTCTCAGCAGATTGATCAATATGGCAAAAAAGTGTTCTCTGTGGCTACGTAAGCATTCCGTTCCCTAAATCGCCTTCCCTGGGACCCCCCTTGCTCTACCCCTTGTAACTACGATGTCGCCTCATGGCTGAACACTCCCCGACAGTGCCACCTTTTGGCTGACCACCCTTCTCTTTCCTTCAATCAAGCTTGTGTAATTAAGTACTAAATTGATGTGTAAAACCTCAGACTTGTTCTGTTTACTGGTTGTATATATGATTCAATGTTCCTTTTACTGTTAATCCTGTATTTTATACTGTTATGTCTATTTTTAACAATTAACATGGAACCTTTGAAAATGAGTCCTTGACTCAAAGGTATTAATCCTAAACTGAAATAAGTAAATTACGTAGCTCATATGGTGTCCTTTCAGAAAGCGACCCTGGCAAGCTAGAGGCCCAAATCCAATCTATGGATCCCTTGGACCTCAAGGAAGACCTCGCCAAGGATTTACACCTATACAGAATTTCCTGTATGCATGCTTTTCGGGCCACCTACGACTTGGTCGACGCAGTGGCCTATACCTCGGTGACAGCCATCTCCCTTCGGCGGCACACTTGGCTATGCATCTCTGGGCTTGCCAGTGAGGTCCAGACCACATTCCACGATGCTCCATTTTGGGGCTCTGTCCTTTTCGGGCGGGGGCACAAAAGACATCATAACGGACCTACAGGACAGAGGCCAAGCCTTGAGGTCAGTTAGGTCTGTGTACTGATCGGGTGTACAAAGGCAACGGCCCTTTCGGAAATGGACCAGGAGGCCGGCGAAGCAAACCCAGGCCTGTAATTGGGGCAAGAGAAAGACTATGGGTGCTTTCTTTCCCTCCGACCTCAAAGTTCCAGAGGCGTTCGGGTGCCTTCCCCCTACTGTCCCTGCCACCTCCTGACTCCTTACCCCTCCCCCCTCCTTGTCCCCAGAGCGAGGAGCCAGTGGGGTGGAGGAGGAGGTTCGCACTCCACACGCAGTAATGGAGAGGTGTAACCTCCGACGCATGGGTCCTACAACTTGCCTCTCAGGGACACACTCTGGAGTTCCTCGAAATCCCTATGGAATCTCTACCAAGTTGCTCATCTTACACACCCCACCAGATTATTCTAGTAAAGGGAGGAAGTTCACGCTCTACTGCAAAAAGCAGCAATAGAGCTGGTCCCCCTTCATCAGAGGGGTTGGGGGGGGATTTACTCCCACTTTTTTCTGGTTCCAAAAAAAGACGGGCAACCTCTGACCCATACTCTACCTCAGTCTCATAGAGTACAAAAGCTTCAGAATGCTGACCCTCCAGAGCCTCCTACCTCTTCTTCAGGAGGCCCATTGGTCATGCACACAGACATGCAGGATGCCTACCTGCATTTTACAATATTTCTGGGCCACCGCCACTGCCTGCACTTTTGTTTCCAAGGGGAGCATTTCCAGTTTTCGGCACTTTACTTTGGCCTTTCCTCGGCACCCAGGGTTTTTACCAAGTGCCTAGCGGTAGTGGCAGCAGCCTTATGTCATCGGGGCATTACGGTTCTCCCCTACCTGGACGACTGACTAATTTTGGCCCTATCCAGGGAGGCTTTGTTGGAGGCTCTCTTGCGCGCTCTGGACCCATTTTCTCATTTGGGTATTACAGTCGGTATCCCCAAGGAGCTGTGTTGGACACAGTCCAGTGCAAGGCCTTTCTCCCTCCAGAGGGGGTGGAGGCCATTCAAGAACAGGCGACCTTGGTAGCCTCCTCCAGTTTTCTCCCAGCCAGAGCGGTGCTCCAGCTCTTGAGTTTGATGGTGGCCTCCATCTCCACGGTTCTCCTCGCCAGGTTACACGAGTCTCAGTGGACCTTGCGTGTCCAGTGGGATCAGTTCAGAGACTATCTGGATCGTCCAATCCTGATTTCCACCGCAGCCCAGAAGGATCTGCAGTGGTGGAGGGATCCCTCGAACTTGTCCCGGGGCCTTCCCTTCCGGAGGCCTGCTCCCTGGTGTGCACTCACCACAGATGCTTCCAGCCAGGGTTGGGGAGCTCGAATGGGGACCACCAAACTCAAGGTCTGTGATCCCAACTCAAGATGTCCTTGCACATCAATGTCCTGGAGATGAGGGCAGTCCTGTATGCCCTTTAGGCCTTTCAGTCCATCCTTCCCAGGGGATCACTGTTTATGCAGATGGACAACATGTCAGTAGTCTGGTATATCAACAAACAGAGAGGCATTCGGTTGAACCCCCTTTGCAGGGAGGCGATGCGAGTGTGGAACTGGGCAGTCCAACATGGAATATCACTCGCAGCCATCCACATGCAAGGCGTTCAGAATGTTCTGGCGGACAGCTTCAGCAGAACATGCACCCTCACTCACGAATGGGAATTAAGTCAGGAAGTGGCAGACTTCCTTTTTCAGCAATGGGGGCGACCGGAACTCTTACCTGTTCACCTACTCATCCAACGCAAAACTTCCCAGTTTTTGCTCGCTCGTTTCAGGGCATGATTCTGGCACAACGTCGTGTTGCTTTGTTGGATGGGGAAATTCTTGTACGCTTTCCTTCCACTTTCTGTGCTTCAGAGAGTCCGGCAGAGGGAACCAGGATAATTCTCATAGCTCCCCTCTGGTTGAGACAGATCTGGATTCCGCTTCTGCAGCAGCTCTCAGTGGAAGCCCCAGTTCCTCTTCCTCTCAGGCACAACCTGTTGAATTAGGATCAGGGCAGACTAGTGCATCCCGAGCTCAGGACCCCGCATCTTCATGTGTGGCTCCTATAGACATAAAGTCTTGTTTCGGGGTCTCGCATAAAGTCACCCAGGTCCTGTTAGAGGCCAGAAAGCCCTCTACCAGATCAACCTGTGCTATGAAATGGAAGGGTTTTTCCATTTGAGTGGTGCCAAAAGGCTGGGACCCCTTTCACATGCTCGGCTCCACAGATCATGGAGTATCTGTTGCACCTGTCTGATCTGGGTCTCTTACTCCTCCCTAAAGATTCACATGTCTGCCATTTCAGCCTATCATGATTTGATGGGGTGAAAACCCATGGCATGGCTGGAAATTTCAAAAACCTTTCTGAAAGGGATTCTCCATCTGAAATCCTCTATCCGTAACCCCATCCCACCGTGGGATTTCAATTTTGTTGTCAGGAAGCTTACGCTTCCCCCTTTTGAACCAGTGATGAGCTGTGATTTGCACGCTGTCTCCTGGAAGGCGCTATTTTTGGTTGCCATTACTTCTGCTCAAAGGATTTCCAAGCTTCAGGTTCTGATGTGTAAGGAGCCTTATTTGATTTTTCATAAGGACCGGGCGGTCTTACGAACCAATTCTAAGTTTCTTTCCAAGGTGATTTCTGAGTTCACCCTCAGACAGTTGAACTTCCGGTGTATTACCCTAACCATTCTAACAAAGGTGAGGCTCTTCCTCTTAACGCTGGATGTACACAGGATCCTGCATTGTTACGTCCACAGGAGTAAAAGCTCCAAAAAATCAGAACAGCTTTTTTCTTGTTTGTCCCCAAGTCCATGGGTTCAGCGGTGTCTAAGCAGTGCTTATCCAAGTGGCTCGATAACTGGATTCATTTCTGTTATCAGAAGTATGACAAACCTCTGCCAGGGAGGTCAGGGGTCATTCCACTCGTGGAATGGCTGCGTCCACAGCATTCTTGAGGACTGTATCTGCAGCGAAGATTTGTGCAGCAGCTACCTGGAGTTCGGTCCACACCTTTACCAAACACTACAGTCTGGACATTGCCTTTAGGTGTAGGACTGGGTTTGGCCTAGCCGTGCTGTATGTCCTATTGTCCTAGGCCAGTCCTGTACTGTCCTTTCAGTTGCTCCTCCTCCCGTGTCTGTCCCGGTCTCTTTCTGCAGGACTGCTTGGGATTTAGTCGTATGTGTAATGACCTACTGCAGGAACCATCTCGAAGTAAGATAGTACAGTCACATAAGAACTTACCGTAACAGCAGATCTTCGAGAGGTTCCTGCAGTAGGTAATGTTTTTTTCTCTCCCTCCTTCCCTCAATTTTCTTTTGGGCTCCAGAAACTGTTTCCTTCTCCTGTCTTTCCTTTTAGGATCTCTGGTGGGAGAACTGGAAGGCAGGCGTGGGGACCGCCCACTATAATAAGGCCGCGCTGACGTCAGTCACGTGACATCGGGTGGGCGTTCCCCTGACGGGCATTGCTGGAAAAGTTTGCTCGATGTCCTGATGCCAGGTGGCGAGTCCTGTGTGTAATGATCTACTGCAGGAACCTTCAAGATCTACTGTTACGGTAAGTAACTGTACTTTTCCTACACTGGCCACATTTATGGTTCCTCAGATAGTGAAGAAGGTGCCCCAGCAGGTGGTGGTTGCCATTATCACCGGTGGTAGTCGTTCAGCTCATCCTTTTCTGGCGGGTGTCGGCTGTGCCACAAGTATGAGGATATCATGTGAAAACACTGGGCCCTGGGGGCATTGGGCCAGAGGTGGGGTCGACTGACATTGCTGGCCACCTGACTTGCTTTTGGTTGCTATGTCAGAGCTGGTACTTAGCCAGTTGGCCCTTTTCATTGGGGTAGAACTGGACTTCCTCCAAATCAGGGCTTGCATACATTCAGTCCTGTTGGATGAGCTTTACCTCTTTGTCCCAATCATTTCAGGTTGGGCAATTGTGCCCAGCTTGGGACCTTTGGCTGTTGAGGTTCATGACAGCTAGGACATCTGTGGTCCATTGGGCCCACTGGCAAATACGTCCTCTTCATTTGGAACTGGACTGCTGGTGGTCCCAATACTAAGTCTGCCTGAACTAGGCAATTTCAGGTAACAGCTGGTGCAGGAAGCAGTTGAATGGTGGCTGTGCCCCCGGAACGTTTCGGAGGAAATTCCCTTTGTGTGGATGCAGCTGTCGCATTGATGATGGATGTTATTGTTGGGGTTGGGTGCAAGTCTGTCAGGCTATAGAGAGCCCATGGATTCTGGTCACAGAGTGAGACCCGCAAGCATATCAACCTGCTGGAGCTGGCCTTGTGCCTGGTTCTAAGTGAGTTTGCTCTGCTGATACAGGCTCAGGTTTCATGGGTAAACACAGAAAACATGGCCAGTGTGTTCTACCCGAACAGACAAGACAGGATGTACTCATTTCCCCTGTGTTGGGTGGTACTGCTCACCTGGTCCCTGTATACAGCCTTCATATGAACCTCCTTGTAGTGCATGTGATGGGGGAGAAAATTGACAGATGTCCTCAGCAGAGTGGGAGAGACGTCCTATCAGTGGTCCTTGTACCAAGATGTGGTGACACAACTCTTCACCCAGTGGGGCGAACCTCAGATGGACCTGTCTCATGGGAGAACAGAAAACTAAGGTTATTCTCTGTATGCCCCTCTCCCCAATTGGGAACACTGAGGGATGCATTCTCCGAACCCTGGACCAGGGGCTTTCTTGTGTGCCTTCCCTTCTTTCACCTTGATCCAGAAGCTGGTACTTGAGGTGCTTGGGGACAGGATAACATGCTTCTGATAGCTCCTAGATGGCCCAGATAGTTGTGGAACCAAGGTCCCCTTGGCCTCTGCAGCAGCATCTGTTGCATTCAGACCTGCTGAAGAGAATAGGGTAACTTTCAGGTGTCTGAAGTTGCAGTCCCTGCACCTGTCCACCTAGTTCCTGAGCAGTGAGAGTTGTAGGCTCTGGATCTTTTGGAAATCATTCTTCAGGCTTTGAAAGTGTTGTGTAAGGAGTAGTCTTGTAAAACTTCTATAGTGGACATGGTTTTTGCTCTGGTGGACGGGAGCTAGACGACCCCTCCCAGCCTCCCTGTCCTGGGGCATGCGTCCTTGACTGCCTTTGGTCCCAGTCTCAGTTGTAGTTATGAGTCATGTCCCTCAAGGTGCAGTGGGCTTGTATGCTGACAGTGGCCCAGGGGAAAAGGAGTAGTGCTTTTTTGAGAGGCCTGGATTTAAACTGAGATTAAGTTTCTGTCTTTGTATTTGCTCTGTGGAAGATAATAGCAGCTTTGCTTCCCTTTGCCTGAGCTGTGCCTAAGGATAAGGGAGCTCTTAATGAGATAGTAGTATGACGTGGCACTCGTGGACTGGACAGTGGCCAACGCATGCCCCTGCCCTTCAGTTGTTTTCCTGCCATTGAATCAATACCATGGGGCTTGACTTTGCTAACTCGTTACACCACCTGTCACCCATGCATTTCAGTTGGTGCCATTAAATTTTTTTTTACCATTTCTGTGTACTCCGATTACAGGGCAGAGGCAGTTTTTTTTTTTGTTCCTCTCTGCCTTTCAGTCATGTTCAACTCCCAGTGGCAAATGAAAAAGGACAAGAAGAACAAGGTGCCCCCCCCCAATGCATCAGTTCCCCTGTGGGAGACCTATGTCCATCCGGGATCAGCATGACTGCTGCTGGACCTGCCTTGGGGATGACCACGATATAGACCACTGCAACGCCTGCTTCTGAATAGAGTTCAGCACTCTTGAGATTCACATGATGAAGGGTTGTCACCCCCCACCTTTGGAGGCAGGCTGCACACATGGGACTCCAAGGTAAGGTCCCTGGGCTCTTACCCCAAGTCCCTCCCCAGTACAGTACATACTGAGGGAGCCCAGGCTTCTCCTAGTCCTTGCCTCGCTGAGCCTGAGAGCCTGGGGTCGGGTGGGCAGTCGTCCTTCCCTGGGGGCCGGCTGAGCACCTCTCCCAGTCCATAGCCCCTACGGGGCAGGAGACCTCCCTGGTGGTGAGATTAAAACTATATGCTGGGCCTACACTGGTGGGTACCTTGGAGTTGGGGTCTCCACTGACGCTTCGGCTCATGGCACTAAGGTCTGTGCCGGTGAGCAAGACTATGCTGGCTGCAAGAGCAGGTTCTGACACCGCTTGTGGCACTGGAAGATGGAAGACCTACAGAGCCGGGTCTGCCAGGCATCGTATCGAGATCTTCTGGGTCTTCCCCCAAGTGGTCGGATGACCCGGGGATTGAATTTGGGGGACAGTCTTGGTTACTTGCACAACTCCATTGGTGGTGGATATCTTCCTGGGCTTGACTCTAGGCCTCAGTCGGGATCGTCATAGTCTTTGGGGGCTATCTCTCTGCTTCGTGCTACTTGCAGCACCAGTGCTCGGGCAGTGCTTGGGAGGGTGTCTGTGCTGTTCGCAACACTGGGAAGGGTTCAGGCATAGCCCAAGTGGCAGGACCTTCTTTGGTGAGGTAGGCGCTTGTCTAGAATAGGTGGCGGGAGTCGCAGTGCCAACTCGGAGCCAGTCTGTCCCTGTTTTTGGCAGGGATTGCGGCTGCCTTATGCAACCTTCACGGCTCCACTCTCCCAACCAGTAATTCCCTCTCAAGAGCACCACCTTGACCACTTCTTGTCTTTGGGTGCTCTTTGGTGGATGAGCTCACCAGGCCCTCCCTCCAGGCGGGGTCCTCGGAGCACTCTTGTAGCCATGGCAGAGGGTCTGGCTTGATCATACATAGTTCCCGGGCATTATAAGTGCTGAGCCCCCTGTCCTGTAACAATTCAGGGCACTATGCAGTGCATCGCCAGTCACTAGACCAGGCCATTTTTGGCCTGAGGCCCTTGTACTACCACCGCTGCCTGACTCCAGTGCTTCCTTCTCGGAGGAAGAGGATGCCTCCCTGTACCTCGCCTCTGACGTTGAGTGCACGCGATACCAGCAGATCTTCTTGGAGGATATCAGGCCACACCTATGGAACTTACAGTCGCCAAGCAGTAGGACCACGCGGAAACTTTTTGCAAGAAGTCCACCATGGGCCACTCACGATGACGTCAGACATTGGCTGCCATATAAATGTGGGCAGCCCCTTCCCTCTTCATTTCTTTTTGTCGCCGTTGACCATACTCGTTGGACTATTCATGGAAATGTTGGTGCTATGGCTGACGTTTTCTTTGTTTCCTCTTAGTAATCTCTTTAATAAGTGATTTTCGATTGTGTGTCATTGAGGGAACAGTCGGAACTATTCCACTGTTGTGACTGTGGTGAGGAGATTTACACCAGCGATTCACATGACCTCTGTTTGTGCTGCCTAGGCCCAGACCGTAACGTGCAAGTCTGCCCGATTTTGTAAGAAGTTTTAACATTGCTACCCGGCAATGCCTAAGAGGAGCCTTGGAGAAGCACCCTTTAAAGCAGCGAGTAACTGGCATGGAGAAAGGGCTCCAGCAAAAAAGTTCTGCCGTGCTGCTGGCACATTCCTCTGGGTCTAGGGCTTCAAAATCCCGGGAAACTTCCTCTGGTTCCCATAAGCACAAGCACCAGGAGAAGGACAAGGAGAAAGAAGAATCTTACCCGGTATGCTGCAGGTCACCCCTTCGCATAGTCAGTGTGACCTCTTCAGTGTCGCCATCTGCCTCTGCAGCAATGCTGCTAGCCTCCCTGACTGTCTACCTGACTCCTAGGTCAGCATGGTGTAGCTGCTATCGGGCCCAATACGGCTGGTATGTCAACGTTGGGGACTCTTCCTCCCCCGTCAACCTCCTTTGGTGTTCCAGTTGAGCATACGGGCGATGATCTACAGGCAGTGTTAGCATCCTTCACCAACATGCTACGACACCTACTGTCCCGCTAGGATGGCCCGTCAAGGTGGCCTATACCTCATACTCTTGCAGTGATATGTAATGTGTGGCCCTAGGCTACCTCCTGGAGTACTGTTGTCTCCGGCGTGCTCTCTGGTGCCTGTTGGTCATGACACCGAATATAATCTTGAATTAATGATATAGGATGATGAGGTGGATGTAGAGGATTATTTAGAAAGTCCTTATGATAGGGGCACTTATTCTACCGTATCCATTGCCAGTGAGGATTTGGTGGTGTACAGCCCAAGGCCCCCTCCAGAGTGCCCATCTTTCCTTACCATGATGCAGCAATTGCAGGCTGCCAGGGGCTTTGAATTGGAGGAGCAGGATACTACCAAGAAAAACCTCGGATTTCTTGGAGTTACCTGATGCACCTCCCATTATATCATCCCCTTCCCTGCCATTGCACATGCCACCTTTGCTGCTTGGCATAAGCCACTTGTGATTCCTGCCATACCAAGAACAGTGGACAAAATATATTTGGCACCCTCAGGGCATCCATTCTGTGCTGTTCAGCCTAAGGTAGACTCTGTAGTAATCTTGTCCATGGTAGGTCAGAGGCACCAAAACACCTTAGTTCCCTCCCTCTGGATAAGGAATCTTGGATGTCGTGGGCAAAAGGACTTCTGGGGACATGGTTATGTTGTTCATCCACACTGTCTGGCAGGTTCCTTGCCGCTTTAAATCTTGCCGGAAGGTCTTCAAGCTGGCTCCTCCCACCCACCTGGGTGGTAAAATTCTCGGCTCCGCCCCATGACGCCAGATCTTCCTTACCACTTGGAAGCTCAGGTTCCCTCCTTAACGCTCTGCGTATAGACTGGATCCTAATTCTTCAGTTCGCCCGAGAATAAGTCTAAAGTTTTCAAGACTTCGGTCTAATTACTCGCTTGCGGCTGCGATGGACAAATCAACTCCCGGATTTCGGCGGGCAAAAAATGTCCAGGACGGACCCACACTCCACGCGTGTCTACTGCCTCAGCCTAGATCATGACCCGCAGGCCTGCGAGTTATGGCGTTAGTTTTCGGCCAACGTCCTGGAAGACCGCGCTGCCAGGTTACAGCTTGGGTGCCCCGAGAAGCGCTACCCACCGGTGAAGTCCAAGGAGGCCCATTGGGCGGTGTCCGTGGCGGCTGGCTCGGCTGAGCAACTCGAGCAGATGATCGCCCTCGAGGAGGAGCTGGCCCAGGCCACATCCTCATCTTCCTCGGTCGCGGCATTTATCCCGCTCTCTCTGGGATCCTTCTACACAGCTTCTTTTAAGGAGCTTGCCAATCCCTTTCCACGAAGGGAGAGGGGCCATCGGGACACTCTTCTCGGTCCAAAAAGAAGGACTCTAAAGGTAAGTCCCGGCGTCGGCGTTCATGGGAGCGGGAGAGGTCCCTTTCCCCGGACAGTTGACACTCTACTTCAGTCGAGGTTGTGGCTAAGGCCACTGGCTTCACGGTGTCCCGTCAGGTCAGCCGGCCGAGACACCAGTCGACAAGGTCGAGATTTTTCTCGACCTGTTGGACGGGCTGTCGACTGGTGAAGCAGACAACCCTTCTTCACCGGTTCCCCAGGTGGAGACCGAGGACTTTCCTATGCTGGAGTCCCCTGGTCAAGCTTCTGAGCGAGAGAGAAGGCGGGTGGCACACCCCTTCCAGACCCACCCTCGGAAACGCAGAGGGTCTCGGTCTCTGTCTAGGACCTCGTCTCGGTCCAGGCGATCCCGCCGACATCGGCGGTCTTGGTCTCTGCACCGAGGTAAGCGGTGGCGCCGCTCATCCTTGTCTTCCTCCTCGGAAGAGGTGAGGCTTCGGCGCAGATTGTGTCGATGCTACGAGGACTTAATGTGGCAGCAGTTACTTTTGTCCGGTAACAAGCAGACGCCGTCACCTTCCTCGGCCACCAAGTGGCTGTCACCCGAAAGGCCGAAACAACCCCTCGCTGTAGTCGAGGTGCCCAAGCCTGGGCCGGTTGTTCGTCGAGAAACCAGCTGCCCCACCAATTGTGGTGGAACCTCCGCCTCCACAACCGAAATCGGGGTCGCCGACCAAGGACTCTTGGTCGGGTCAGGGTCTGCCCCCACAGGTTGTTTGTCACCCTCGCTCCTGACCGTCCTCGGCAGGTGGAGGGTGGCTCAGGCCCCAGGCAGCTCTTCGCGGACTCCTCTGAGTCCGACGACGACTCCTCCCTGTTTTCCAGGCCCCTTGACCTGGAGTCCTCCAGGGGGCAGTCGATGGACGAGAGGCCATCGTCGTTTATGGGTCTGCTTCGGCTCATCTCAGAATCCACCGGGATGCAGCTCGAGCCTGTATCCAAGCGGGCCAAGTATCCCCTGACAGAGATACTGGACTGAGGGGATTCACCCACAGAGGCCTTTTCGGTGGCTGAAGCCATTGTTGACCCAGCCTTGGAGCTCTGGCAGTGGCTGGCTTCCTGCCCTGCGCCTTCGGCCAGGATGGCCAGGAAATATGCGGTCCCTACTGGCTCTTTGTCCGGTTTTTCAGAGCACTCCTCTGCGGAGGGGTTAGTCACCGATAGCATTTTCGGCGTTCCGGAAGCGCTAGGGATGTGGATAAGCGCTTCCTCGACAAGGGAGTCAAAAGCTGTACTAAGCGGACGTAGCAGGTGTCAGCTCCGTCCTCCTAGGTCTCTGCCAGGCCAGCTCGGCCGTGCTGATGGCACACTTCTCCCACGCCAACATGGGCTCCTGGATGAGGTGATCCTCATCTCCGGCCGACCTGCAGACCACGGTCAAGCAGGTGCAGGACCAGGGAAGGGCGGTGGCGAAACAGCAGCCCAAATGGCTCTGGATATTGGAGACTCCTGTCCGCCAGATCAGTTACGCAGCAGTGGCCATGCGCGCAGGGGCGCAGCTGAGGATATCCACCTTCACGGCGGATACCCAGCATAAACTGGTGGACGTCCCCTTCTTGGGGACTGACCTGATCGGCCCTGGAGTGGAAGGCCACTTCCAGCGGATCGAAAAGTCTAATGCTACCCTGGACTCTGTCACCTCCGCCCAGAAGGACAAGGGCCGTCATCAACAACATAAGTCCTTTCGCCCTTCTGCGCCTGCGGCACGTCCGGCCCAACACCAGCATCAGGGCCAGCAAGCTTGCGCTTGGCATCCCAAAGCCAAGCCTGCGGCTTCCTCTAACAGGAAGCAGGAGGAAAAGGCCCAGGAGGTCCCTTGGCCGGTCCCTCCTCCAAGCCTGCCCAGTGACGGGTTGAGGGGTGTCGCCCCCAGCCTCGTCACTCCCCTCTGGGTTCCCCCATGGGGGGACGGCTCCGCGATTTCCTTTCCGCCTGATCCGCTGTCACCATGGACCGCTGGGTGTTGGAAGTGGTAGGGAAGGGCCTGCCCTGGGTTCGAACAGGACCCGCCCTTCCGAGCCGTCCGCCTCGGGGCCTTGTCCGCAGCCCCTTTGCCAGCTCGAGAAGCCGACATTGCCCTGTTCCTCGAAAAAGAGGTCATCAGGAAGGTGGCGAATCCTCCACCAGACCCAGGGTTTGTGTCCAGGTACTTCTGGTCTTGAAACAGACGGGGGTCTGGCGCCCCATTCGAGACCTGCACGACCTGAACAGGTTCCTAGGGTCTCGAACCTTCAGGATGGTCACTCTGGCTCAGATCATTCCATCCTTGGAACGAGGCGTGTGGTTCTGTTCTCAGGACTTCCAGGACGCGTTCTTTCACGTCCCAATCCATCCGTCCCACCAGAGATTCCTCCGCTTCAGGGCAGAGGGATCCCTCTGTGAGTTCCGGGCCTTGCCCTTCGGCCTTTCCCTAGCTCCCAGGGTCTTCACCAAATGCATGGCAGTGGTGACAGCATTCCTGTGGCGCCGAAGGGTCCGGGTGTACCCCTACCTGGACGACTGGCAGAATGGAAGTGGAGCTGTCCGGAGATCTTGCCCTCCAGGTTTGCTCTCAGGTTGGCCTCCTCATCAGTGAAGCCAAGTCGGAACTCGTGCCAAAGCAGGTGATACAATTCATCAGGGCAGAGCTCGACTCTCTACGAGCCAGAGCGCAGCTCCCGGCGGACAGGGCCGAGGTTCTTTTCTCCTTTGCCCAATCATTTCAGGTTGGGCAGTTGCACCCTGCCCTGGACTTCCTGCGTCTCCTGGGCCCCATGGCGGCCTGCACCAGCGTGGTCCATTGGGCCCGTTGGTACATGCGTCCCCTTCAATGGGGGCTGGCCAGGCAGTGGTCACAGCACTCCAATCCCTTGGATCAGCTAGTGACAGTGACCCAGGGGATGTGGAATGCACTCCAGTGGTGGACCGTTCCAGCACATCTGCAGGAGGGCATCCCGTTTGTCCACCTCGAGCCGACTATCTATCGACTGCCTCTCTGATGGGTTGGTGTGCCCATCTGGGGGAGCAGAGAGCTCACGGCCTCTGGTCCCCTCGGGAGTCCCGATGCCACATCAGCCTGCTGAAGCTTCGAGCAGTTCGTCTAGCCCTCACCGCCTTTGCTCTGTTTCTGTGGGGTAAAGTGGTCCAGGTCCAGATGGACAATACCACGACCATGTACTACCTAAACTGCCAGGGCGGGACGCGCTCCATGCCTTTGTGTAGGGAAGCTCTCTGCATTTGGTCACTCGTGCACAGGCTGGAGGCTGATCTCCTTGCCATCCATGTGGCAGGAGCCTCCAACATTCTGGCCGATACCCTAAGCCGGATAGGAGCCTGCGTCCCACGAGTGGTCTCTCCTGCCGGAGGTAGTACAAGATCTGTTCTCCCACTGGGGCATGCCTCAGGTGGACCTGTTTGCCTCCAGGGAGAATGCGAAGCTGAGACTGTTTCACGCCCACCCCCCTTAGCAGGGCTTGCTGCAGGGGGATACCTTCTTGAGGCCGTGGACCCCGGGCCTCTTCTACGCCTTTCCCCCATTTCCCTTGATCCACAAGGTGCTTCTCAAGGAGAGGAGGGACAAGGCGCAGGTGATTCTGGTAACCCCAGACTGGCCCAGCCAGTTCTGGTATCCAGATCTCCTCAGTCTCAACTCCAGGCTCCCGAGGTGGCTTACAGCCCACCCGGACCTGATCTCAGTCAATCAGGGGAAGGTATTCCATTCGGACCTTCAATCCCTGCACCTGATTGCCTGGTTCCTGAGTGGCTAGAGTGCCAGGCCTTGGGTCTTTCCAACGAGGTCCTCAGCGTTGTTGAGGCGTCCCGTAAGGAGTCGACCAGAAAATGCTATGCCTTCAAATGGAAGAGATTCTCCATTTGTTGTCGGGGCAAGGGCCTGGACCCTTCCTCCTGTTCCTTGGCAAGCATTCTGGACTACCTGTGGTCCCTTTCTCTGCAAGGGCTTCGGTCGACGACCCTTAAGGTGCACCTGGCAGCCATCTGTGCTTACCGGGTGCGGGCCGGGAAGCAGTCGGTGACACAGGAGAAGGTGGTCAGGTGCTTTTTCAAAGGCCTTGATCACATATCCCCTCAGGTGTGAGAACCTCCACCTCCGTGGGATCTGCTGCAGGTATTGGCTAAGCTCATGGGCAAGCCATTTGAACTGATGCACAGGTGTGACATCTCTCACCTGTCATGAAAGACCGCTTTATTGGTAGCTATCACGTCAGCCAGAAGGATGGGAGAGCTCCAGGCGCTTTCCATAGAGTCTCCTTATCTGGTCTTCCACAGGGACAAGGTTGTCCTTCGCCCCCACCCGAAATTCCTTCCGAAGGTGGTGTCAGAGTTTCACCTTAACCAGGTGTTGACTCTGACGGTGTTCTACCTCAGTCACACCTCGGAGGTTGAATTATAGGCTCCATACTTTGAACCCTAGAAGAGCTCTCGCTTACTATAAGGAGCGGATGGCCGAAGTTCGGGGAGAGGTTCGTCAGCTGTTTGTCACCTACGCTGAAGCCGCACCTGGCAGACCTGCAGCCAAGCGGACGATAGGCAGGTGGGTCATCTACTGCATAGATCTCTGCTGTAGGTTGGCGGGCATGGAGCCTCCCAGAGGGATAAGAGCTCGTTCTATCTGCCATACCGCTGCATCGGTGGCTGCTTCCAGGGACGTCCCTATCCAGGAAATCTGCAGGGCTGCTACCTGGAAGTCAGCTCACACCTTCATCACCCACTACCTCATCGACCTTGAGTCACGCCGGGATGCTGGTTTTGGGGCCTCTGTTCTCCAGTGTTTATTTTCTAAGAAGGGGGTGTGCGCCTTGCCTCCCTCCCTCCCGGAGAACTGCTAGGCAGTGTGGATGAACAACATATCCATGTCCCTAGAAATACAGGTTACTCACCTGTAACAGGAGTTCTAGGAATGATATATTGTTCTTCACCTGACCCTCGACCTCCCGGCTTTGGCAGCACAACCTGGCTTCCAGCGGCTAGATCTGGTGTCATGGGGCGGAGCTGAGAGTTTTACCACCCGGGTGGGTGGGAGGAGCCATCTTGAAGACCTTCCGGCAAGATTTAAAGCGGCAAGGAACCTGTCAGACAGTGTGGATGAACAACATATACCATTCCTAGAACTCCTGCTACAGGTGAGTAACCTGTATTTTTGTCCCATCCTCCCTGGGCCTTGGAGTGGCCAACTACCAGGCCCCTAAGTACTGAAATACACTCTGGGGAAAGGCCAAGGCAGTTGCACAGGCCTTGCCGGAAGGTACTCCTAAACAGGAATTTTAAAAATCTCTCTCCGCTGGGGCTGATGTGTGAAAACACGTGCTCCATACGGCTTATGATGTCTCTGATGCCTCAGTCAGGGCTGCTGCTTCAGGCATCTATTGAAGGATGCATGCCTGGCTCAGTGTGGCTGGCTTTGCAAATGATGTACAGTGATTCATTTTCAGTGCCCCTTTTAGAGGATATAGATTCTATGAATCAGATGTCCAAGATATGTTTTCCGGTCTTCAGGTCTTAGGCAGAACCCTGAAGTCCGTGCACTCCCTCACCATACTCAGCCTAGGAGTAGGACTAGGGTACCCTTTTGTCCAGCTGGTGCTAGACACAGCCCTGCCACCAGACAGCAGAAACATAGACTTTAATGGCAGATAAGGACCACTTGGCCCACCTAGTCTGTCTATTTCCTTATTTATTGGATAAGCTACAGATTCTAGTTAACCAACAGCCTTCTTCCTCCTACCCCCCACTATAATTGCCTTATGTCTGTCTCATGCATTCTTGAATTCCCCCACTGTTTTTTGACTCCACTACCTCCTCAGGAAGGCTGTTCCATGTGTCCACTGCCCTCTCCTCACGTCCCTAAGCTGTCCCCTCTCTATCTTCAAATTTATGCCGCTTTGTTCTTGCACATCTTTTTCTGAAAGATGCTCCCCTCTTGGACTTTCTCGATTCCCTTGAGGTACTTGAAAGTTTCTTTCTTGTCCCCCCTCCCTCCTTTCCTTAAGGGTATACGTATTAGAGACTTACCAAACTAGTCTAAGGCACCACATCTTTCAGTGCCTCACCAGAAGGAAATGCTGCCTGTGTGTAGTTGCCCCAAAGATTTGCGGTTCTGAAAGAGGAAAAAACGCTCATAAATTTATATTTGCTGGATCTCCTGTACTTAGATCCGCCCTGCGGTCTGCCAACTTTATGACTTGATGACAGGGAGAGCGCGGGAACGTGCTACATTATAGACTATGGGGGTAATTGACGAGCAATTTTTTGTATATTATATTGATCATGTGGTGATGAAGCGAGGGCACCGGGTGACTACCAAGGCCCTTGTCAGTCACCCAGTGCGCTCGTTTCAAGTAGGGGACTGGATCTGTTCCCTCAACATGGATGGTTACCTTTATATCAAAACTGGCAAACCTCACAGGATATTTGAGGTTCCTGTTTCATGGGGAAAACTACTAATCCAGAGTATTGCTCTTTGTCTTTCCTTACCTGGATGATTGGCTGTTGAAAGCTCACTCAAGGAACAGCCCCTGCACACCCTAGCTCAAACAAGGCAGATATTCAGTGCCCTGGGGGTCACAGTCAGCGTACCAAAGTCTTTTGACACCTTGTCAGCGCCTGCAGTACGTAGGAGCAGTCTTTGGCACTTTTCAGGGTTTAGCTTTTCTGCCTCTGGACAAGGCCAAACGTCTGATTGCTCAGGCCTAGCTGGTACACAACTGATGTCTCAGCCAGGACATTCCTGTGGCTCTTGAGCCTCATGGCAGCAGCCATTGTCACAGTGCCACTGACCAGGCTGCATATGAGGATCACTGAGTGATGTACAATGTCCAGTGGGACCAGCTCATAAACAATCTAGAACAAAGGGTTCTAGTAACCTCACCTGTATGCACAGTGCTCAAATGGTGGATTGAACCGAGCAACCTGCTAAAGGGTTCCTTTCTGGTTCCATCCTCTTGTCTAATAGATGCCTCGTGGGTGGGCTGGGGGCACACTTAGGGCACCGTCAGATGCAGGGGACATGCACTGCAGTGGACAGTATCCTGCACATAGATGTTCTAGATATGGGGCTGTCTTTTATGGGCTTCAAGCCTTCCAGGCTCATCTCTCGCCATGTGCTATATTAGTGCAGACAGACAACATCAGTGTGATGCATTACATCAACAACTGTGAGGGGGGGGTGGACAACTCCACTCATATCCCCTTTGCAGGGAAGCAGTAAGGGTGGTATTGGGCTTTGGAATGGGGTCTGGAACTGTCAGCAGGTCATGTTCCGGGTACCCAAAACATCTTGGCAGACAGGCTAAGCAGGTCCCAGTCCAGAATGCATGAGTGGAAACTGCTGAGCTCAGTAGTAGAACTGTTTGACAGATGGAGTCATCCAGAGTTGGACATTTTTGCGACCCCAGACAATACAAAACTGCTGCTTTTCTGCTCATTCCAGGGGTTGGGTTTACTGGCAGGACATGTCCCTCTCTTGGAAGGGAGGTTCATGTATGCCCCAATCCAAAGGGTGCTGATAAAGCATAAAATGGAGGGGGCCACTCTGATCCTTACTGCTACCCTGTGGCTTTCACAGATCTGGTTCCTGCTGCAGCAGCTGGCAGTGGAACCACCAGTGCCTCTGCCCTTGCACAAGGGCGTGCTGTCACAGGAACAGGGAACCCTAGTCCATCCAGACCTCAGATCGCTTCATTTTCATGTGTGGATCCCGAAAATATAGCCATTACCAGGTTTGGAATTTCCCAAAAGATGGCTGATGTCTTGGTGGCTGCCAGAAAGCCTTCCCACCAGATCATCTTTTCCATGAACTGGAAGTGATTTACTTTGTGGGATGCCTCTCATGACTTAAAGATCTACTGATGCCTCAAAGAAAACCTTGAGAACCTTACTAATTAGGTGTGTCATTTTTTAGTTGCTATTCTTCTGCTTGAAGAATGTCAGAGCTTCAGGCTCTAATGTATTAGGCTCATTATTTGATTTTTCACAAAGGCAGTGTTGGCTTGGCCTTTACTGAGCCTTCCTGGGTTGAGGGTCAAGCTGCTAGTTCCCTCCGTCACATGTTGTGTCAGCATTACAAGGAGCTGACATGGCAGCAGTGAGTCCTAGGCCATGGTATGCCCCTTTCACAGTCCCCAGCACTTAGCTGGTCTTGCCCGCTCCAGTCCTGCAGAGTCTGGTAGTGCCCATGCTGGCTTCTCTGCCTATTCTGGTGGAGCCATTGCCCAAGCAGCTTTTACAGGAGGCTCTGACCAAGGCCGCTCATCTGGCTGTCAACCTTCCTGGTCAGTTGTCCATCCACATCACCCACTTGTATGAGTCTAGGGTGGTTCATGGGGAGAAACTGCAGAGGGCGATATGCGAGGAGTCTTCTGACTCTGAGGGGTCCTCTATTTTGTCCTCCAGGACCCTTGTCTTCGACCATGAGTCAGCCGAAAAGCTGCCTACTGAGCATGGTCTCGTCTCCTTCAGGGATCTGCTTCAGCTTCTCTCCAGATCAGTGGCGATCCCTCTGAAGCCATTCCAGAACTGGGCCAAGTACTCCATTACGGAGATCCTCGACAGGGATGACTCCATGGGGGGGGGGGGAGTTGCCTTCCCTGTGGTGGAAGCAGTTTTGGGTCCCACGTTGGAGCTTTGGCAGCATCTAGCTTCGTGTGTGGCCCCATCAGCCTGCATGGTCCACAAACTGTTCTTTCTTTCAAGGGACAGATGGCGGATTCAGTCTTTTGTGAAACAGAAAATGTTGGTGATGTGGACAAGCCCCCCCCCCACCCCCAACAAGGAGTCCAGGAAGCTGGATCATACAGTGAAAAGGTCTGTGCTGCTTCCTCCCTGGGTCTCTTGTCAGTTCGGTTCCACCTTGATGAAGGCCAGCTTCAGGGACGCCCTTGTGTGTCCTGGACCATGCCCTTTTCCTCCTTCCTGCGGACATACAGTAGTTGGTCAAGATGGTCCAAGAGCAGGGTTGCTCTCTTGCCAGACGCCAGATTCAAATGACTTTGGATATCTGCGACTAATGCGCCTGGTCTTTGGCTGTAGTGGTCGCTATGCGCCATAGAGCCTGGCTGCAGATTTCCCCTCTTTATGGCGGATACCCAACACAAACTAGCTGATGTCCCCTGCTTGGGTGCCGACCTGTTTGGCTCAAGGGTGGGTGGACATCTCACTAGGATAGAGTCCAGTGCCACCTTGGATACAGTTATGTCTGAAAAGGACCCTAAGGAACAGAAGCCGAAGAAGCCCTTTTTAGTTTGTCCTTTCTGTCACTGCAGTCCAAACCGCAGTAGCCACAGCTGAGGTCATCCCAGGCCAGGCAACATAAGTTTGTTTGCCAGTCAGGGTGCAAAAAAAACCCATTGGCCAGCATTGGGGCCTCCTTCAAGGCTGCTCAGTATAAGGGTAAGGTGTGCCTGACTTCCTCCAGTCGGTTCACTTCATCAGCTTCCTGTGGGGGATTCTGGATGGTCACTCCGAACCCGATAATACCATCTCTGCAGCAGGGCATATGATTCTGCTGTCTTGGCCTCCAGGACACCTTCACATTCCTTTCCGTTCATGCCACTGGTGGTACCTTCAGATCTGTCTTTGAGGGTAGAGCTCTTGGAGCAGGTAATAACATTAGGACTGGAGCCATCAGGTGTCAGGACCCCACTGAAAACTTTGTAGCTAGTAGTCTGAGGCATGGGACTGCTCGACGTGTCTGCTCTGCTCGACGCCAGATGGTGGTATAAAGGGGCGGTCCCTGGTGCTACCTCGTTCTTTTTCCCCATTGCCACTCCATGTAGTTCGGATCTCGGACCATCTCTCAATAGTTGCAGCTTGAACGTCAGATAAGTCATTTTCTTCTTTAATCAAATTATTACCTTCACCTTGTTTATGTTGTCGCTGTCACCACTGCAGCAAAAGTCTAAGTGTGCATGTGGGAAGCAGATCCCTGCCAAAGACAGCCATGCGGCCTGCCTCATCTGCCTAAGCCCGGAACACCAGCCTGAATCCTGCACCCACTGTGAGAAGTTCAGCCAAAAGACGTGCGTCAAAAGAGCTCACACCCTCAAAACTTTCCTTTTGGAGAAAAAGCTTGCTGCCATGCAGCGGGGTTAGGGTGCCAGCTCATCCTCTCTCGCTAGAGAATCGCCACCTAAAGATAGGTCCTCCGGGGAGAAGCATCACCACAAGAAGGATTGGGCCAGATCTGAATCTCGCCCTCGGTTGCCAGCCAGACGGGTGTCGTCTTCATCCAGCAAGAGGTCTGGTTCCGTTGCGGCCCTGCCAACCGGACCTTCCTGCTCCTCCAAGTCCATTCCCGCCCCTCCTCAGGGACACCACTGGGAGTCTGCCTCAGCAGGACAGCGCTCTACCTCCCTGGCTCATCGACCTCCAGAAACCACAGGGCCAACCCAGATAAGCCTGCCCAGGGCTCAGGACAGGCTGAGTTCCTCGGAGAAGAGGAAACGTTCCAAAGAACCTTTCGGTAGGCAGGAGGTTGCCCGGCGCCTCCACCCCAGGCTAAAGTGCCCTCCTGACAGACAGCTCCCCACCTAGCAATCGCCCTACCCGACCTTTGGCTCCCAGGTGCCAGAGCTTTAGGCGGTTGCGGATAAGGATCAGTTATCTGCCCCCCGACCAGAGACACCCTGTCAAGGCCACCGGATACCAGTTTGACCTGCTGACGCTGGTTCCCAACCTGGCGCTCACATTCCAATAGGGGTTCCAGACCCCAGATGCCCACTCCTGAGGATCCGATGCCCAGTCCCTCTGACCCGGCACCCGCTGTCATCTCAGTGGCAGATATAGGTAAGCTTTTTACCACCTGGTGGAACATTGTAAAAGGGGACCTTTTATACCGACCACCAGACAGGGTCCCTCTACCACCCATGGGGTCCCCCTCCTGCCCCCAGAGCCTCAGGGGAACCAGGATGAGCGCCCAAGTCCATATCTGAAAGGGAAACGAAGGAAGCGGCCTTCATCCCCATCTCCTTCGTCCCCATCCATCACGTCATCCTCGGACGAGGTGGGCATAGACTCTGATATATTGGATGGAGGCTTCTGTCCTCCCTCGCCAGAATATAAGGGTTCTCCACGGTCCCCTCCGGATGATCCCTCATTCCTCGACATCATGAGGCACATGCAGACCACATATGAGCATGATACAGAGGACCTAGATCCGGAGCATAAACGCCTGGCCAAGTTCCTTGGAGAAAAGGAACCCAAGCCCTTGGTGATATCACAGTTTGTGGAGCCCTTCCAGGATGTTACTTGCCTCACTTGGCGCACATCATCCTCTATCCCGGTGGTTCCAAGGAAGGAGGACAGACTCTATAAGCCTCCCAAATCAGAACCTTTCCTGGCAGAACAATTAAAGGCTAACTCGTTAGTCCTTACGGCTGCCCACGGGAGAGAAGCTCAGCCAAAACACTTAAGCTCCCAACCTCCCGACCCCGTTCCAAGAAACTAGATAGTTGGTGCCGTAAGGTCTTCTCTTCTGCTATTGGGACCATCAGGTCACTGAACTTTATGGCCCATATGATTTCCTACCAGTAGTCTCTGTGGAGAAAGACCATGGACTTAATAGAGACCCTCCCTGACTCTAAACAGGAGATTTTAGCTTGTGCCCAGTCAGGCCTGGATGTGGACAAGCATGCCCTCTGATGTTCTTATGACGCCATAGATATGGCTTCCAGGGCTGCCTCCTCTGGGAATCTGTATGAGATGGCAGTCCTGGCTCAGACTTAAAGGTTTCCAACCAGATCTTCAGGAATTCATTCTAGATTCTCCTTTTCAGGGCCCTGTTTTTCTTTGGCCCTAAAGTTGGACAGATGGTGAAACAGCTTCAGGAGTCGGGGAGAGCAGTGGCGGATGTACACCCAATGTACAAATCCCAGACCCAGGAACCCCACCAGCGCCCTTTTCGTTGAGGTCAAGGGCAAGGACAAAGCGGCAAACAGTCCCAGGGTAAGGGAATCAAGAGGTGGGGTCACCCTGCCCCTCAAGGTTCCTGGGGCCCAAAGCAGCCTAAAGCTCCCAGGGCCTAGGCCCCCACCCCTTTGCCTGACTCCCTCTGCCGCCCCCCTCCCCTCGGGGACAGGCTGACCGAGCAGGTAGGAGGGTGGTTAGCGCTTTACTTGCTCGAATGGTCCAGTATCACTGCAGACCAGTTGGCACTGGATACCATTCGGAAAGGGTATTCGATAGAGTTCACCTCTATCCCACCGGACAACCTCCCGCCCAAATGTCCAGTTATCCACCGGATCACAGCCTTCTCCTAGAAGTGGAGATCCAACAGCTCCTAGAGAAAAAAGCTATTCAAAGGAACCCACAGGCCCAGAAAGGAAGCGGTTTCTACACCAGTTTCTTCTTCATCCCGAAGAAAACTGGAGTCCTTCGTCCTATTCTGGACCTGTGTGAGCTCAGCCTCTCAGTGAAGTACCAGAGGTTTCGCATGGTCATCCTGGCAAGCCTCTTCCTTCTGCCTCAGCAAGGAGACTGGCTGTGCTCCCTAGATATGCAGGATGCCTACATGCACGTCAAGGTCCCACAGAAAGTTTCTGCGATTCAGCTTCAGAGACGAGCACTACCATTTCAGGGTTCTACCACTTCAGGGTTCTGCCCTTCGTCCTTTCCTCAGCTCCCAGGGTGTTCACCAAATGCCTAGTGGTGGTAGCAGCAGCTCTCTGCAGGAGAGGCCTCTTCGTCTACCCCTACCTGGATGATTGGCTCCTCTTTGATCAGTCAGAGGAGGAGCTCCTAAGAGAGACGCAGGCTCTGTTTTCCCCCTGGGCATCACGGTAAACTGGCTGAAGTCGCACCCCTGGCCGACACAATGGCTGCAATTCATCGGAGCTGTCCCGGACACCGGACAGGGGAGAGCTTTTCTGCCTCCAGACAGGGCATATCGCCTTCAGGGCTTGGCCAGAGAGCTCCAAAGAACCCCTTCCTCTCCTGCCTGGGTGGTCGTGCAGCTGTTGGGACACGTGGCAGCAGCTATCGCCACAGGTCCCTTAGCCAGACTCCATATGAGGACTCTTTAATGGCACCTCAGGGTGCAGTGGGACCAATCTGTGGACGATCAGGATCTACGAATCCGGATCTCTCGAGCGGTCCATCGTTCTCTGGAATGGTGGCTCCGCCAGGACTGTCTAGAGGGAGGAGTTCCTTTCCAGAGACCCCAACCTCTTCAGACTCTAACCACAGATGCTTCTCTGTCAGGTTGGGGGCTCATCTAGGGTTCATAGGACTTGGGGGGTTGAGCTATCACAGTGTGCTCAAACATATCGATGTTCTGGAAATGAGAGCAGTGCTGGAATGCACTAACTGCATTCAGAGACCAGCTTTTGCCGGGTCCTTTTCTGGTGCAGACAACACACCAGTAGTCTTCTACATCAGCAAACAAGGGGGGACTCACTTGTACCTCCTCTGCAGGGAGGCCATGAGAGTATGGGACTCGGCAGTAGAATACAGTTTGGACCTCATCGCAGTTCACCTGCCAGAGGTCCAGAACATTCTTGCCGACAGTCTCTGTTGCTCTACCTCTCAGAATCATGAGTGGGAACTGCTCCAAGATGTCGCAGACGACCTCTTCGACCAGTGGGGCCATCCAGAGTTGGACCTCTTTGCGTCCCTGTACAACGCCAAACTGTGCAATTGTTGCTCGCTCGCTCCAGGGCCTGGTGTTTTCTGGCGAGACGCATTGTCCCTCTCTTGGACAGGGAAGTTCCTGTATGCCTTTCCTCCCTTTTCCCCTCATTCAGAGAGTATGTTCAAATTGCTGTCAGAGGGCACCAGATTGATTCTGGCGGCCCCCCTATGACCTCGTCAAGTCTTGGTATCTGTTGCTCCAGCAACTGTCCCTGGAACCTCCAGTTCAGTTGCCACTCATCACCCACTTGCTCTCACAAGAACAGGGGACTCCCGTCTATCCTGCTCTTCAATCTGTTCACCTGCATGCATGACTCCTGCAGTCCTAGCGGAAGAGAGACTGGGAGTGTCGAGCAGGGTGGCTGAAATTTTGGTTGCAGCGAGGAAGCCTTCCACCAGAGCCACATACGCTCTGAAATGGAAACTCTTCCGCCTGTGGGCTTAGTCCCGCGCTTTAGATCCCTTGGGTTGTCCGGCTAGGCATGTGCTAGAGTATCTCTGTCACCTTCTGGACTTAGGATTGCGTTACCCTTCAGTCAAGGCGCACGTGTGTGCGGTCTCCCCATATCATGCCCCGATAGGAGACATATCTGTGGCACAGCTTAATGCCTGCAAAACCTTCCTTCGAAGGGTATTATACGTCGGACCTTCCAAGAGGGACATCGTTCCTCCTTGGGATCTTCCGTTCGTACTGGAGTAACTAACACTTCCTCTCTTCGAGTCGGCAGCTTCTTGCGTGCTGCGCTTCCTCTCATGGAAGTCTCTCCTCTTGGTAGCCATTACCGCTGCTTGAAGGGTCTCTGAGCTCCAGACTGTGATGTGTAAAGAGCCTTGCATAGTCTTTCACGGGGACAGGGTGGATCTTCGCACGAACCCCAAGTTTAGTCCTAAGGTGGTGTCCGTACTGACTCTTAACCAAGACATCAACCTTCCGGTATATTATCTGACATTTTCTAACCAAGGTGAAACATTGTTGCACACCTTGGATGTTCATCGTATTTTGAGGTATTACTTCCACAGGACTCGCTCCTCTAGACAGTTGGACCAGTTGTTCGTCACCAGGTTGCACCTGTAAAAGCTTTCAGCTTAGTGTGCTAGTCCTGGTTAAATAACTAACAAAAAAAAAAAACTTTCGCTAAGCGAAGTTGGGAGCTTCTGTTTCTAAGCAGACACTAGCCTGTTGGTTAGTACAGTGCATCTCGTTCTGTTACCAGCACCATGACAGACCTCTTCCGGGTGCTGTTAGGGGCCATTCCACCAGAGCGGTGGCATATTCTTTTGTGGCCCTCAAGAACGTCTCTTCAGCCGATATTTGTGCTGCTGCCATATGGACTTCAGTTCACACCTCCATCAGGCACTACAGCCTGGACATCGCATCCAGAAGGAGAGCAGGTTTCGGACTAGCAGTCCTGCAAGGCTTTCTCTCGTAGATGCTTTATCAGCCTTTGCAGCATATTTCCCACCACCCTATCAGACCTGGGCCTAACCTTGGCTATTGCTTGGGACTCAATCCTGAATGCTGCAAGAGCTCCACCCTCAAAGACGGATAGCACAGTTACGTATAAACTTACCTTAACAGATCTTCGAGAGGAGCTCTTGCAGCAGGTGGCCTTTCCACCCTCCATCCCCCAGGATAGTTTTTTCATTGGGTACCTTATCACCAGACCATGGTGGGGAATTCCTGCCCGGTTCTCCAACTTTCTCTAGCCGGGTCTCCGGTGGAAGAACTGAGGTGGCACCAGGGGACCGCCCCCTTTATACCACGTCGGGCGGAGCCAGTGTCAGGGGCGGTCCCTTGCCTCAGACTGCTAACTACAAGTTTTCCGTGGGGTCCTGACACCTGACTGTTTCAGTCCTAATGGTATTACGTACTCAAGAGCTCCTCTCGAAGATCTACTGTTACGGTAAGTTCTTACGTAATTGTACTTTTCTGCGCAGAAGGGGTTCTTTACGAGTTCTGGGTCATGCCTTTCGGCCTCACCTCGGCCCCTAGGGCCTTCACCAAGTACATCATAGTGGTGGCGGCCTTCCTGAGATGCCAAGGAGTTCGGGTCTGTGCATACCTGGATGACTGGCAGATTTCTGGAGCATCTCTGGAGGCAGTGGAACAGTCCGGGGATCTGTCCCTCCAGACTTGCTGGGCCCTGGGTGTTCTAATTAACCTGGTCAAGTCGGAACTCGACCCCTTGCAGGTGATTAACTTTATTGAGGCAGAGTTAGACTCCTTCTGGGCCAAAGCCCATCTCACAGCAAACCAGGCAGTGGATCTTTCCTCCTTTGCCTGATCATTTCAGGTTGGGCGTTCACGCCCTGCTGTGGACTTACTGTGGCTGCTGGAGTACATAGTGTCCTGCACCGGCATAGTCTGGTGGGCCTGCTGGTGGATGCAACTCCTGCAGTGGGAGCTGGCCTGCCTATGGTTTCAGCGCCTAGGTCACTCGGACCAACCTGTCATGGTGATGCAGATGATGATGGGTTTCATCCAGTGGCGGTTCATCCCAGAACGTCTAGAGGAAGGAGTCCCATTAGTCTGCCCAGAGTCAACTGTCAGTCTGATGATTGTGGGTCTCTGGTGGTCTGGGGAGCACACCTGGGGGCCCACAGGGCCCATAAGCTTTGTTCCTCCAGGGAGTCCCATTTCCACATCGGCATGCTGGAGCTCCATGCAGTGCACCTTGCTCTGATGGTATTCACTCCATTTATCTGGGGTCGGGGTCGTGCAAGTCCAAACTACACTACTGTGACCGTGTACTACCAGAACAGGCATGGCGGAACGCATTCCCTCTGGTTGTATTGGGAGGCTCTCCACACCTGGACCCTCATGTGCATCTTGGGTGCCGAGCTCTTGGCGATTCATGTAGCAGGACCCTCCAGCCAGCTTACGGACTTCCTCAGCTGAGTGGGCGAGGCGGCTTACGAGTCATCTCTACATCAGGAGGTGGTAAACCATAATTCACCTACTCTCCCTGTGGGGCACTCCCTGGTCGATCTGTTTGCGTCCTGGGAGAATGCAAAGCTGAGGCAGTTCTGTAACCCCCCATGCAGGACACTGCTGGGGTATACCTTCGCAAGGCCCTTGACCCCAGGCCTCCTTTATGCTTTCCCTCCCTTTCCCCTGATCCAGAGTGTTGGCAAGGTGCGGAGGGACAAGGCATGGATGATCCTGGTAGCCCCAGACAGGCTGCATCAGTTCTGGTACTCAGATCTCCTCAGCCGCAGCAGCAGGCCTCCGTCGTGCTTGCCTTTTTGCCCGGATCTGTTCTCCTGTCACAAGGGGAAGATCTTACACCTGGACCTTCAGTCCCTGCATCTGACAGCCAGGTTCCTGAGTGACTAGAGTTCCAGGCTTTGTCTCTCCAGAGGTGTTATCCATGTTGTGGAAGCCTCCTGGAAAGAGATGATCCACCAGTGCTGTGCCTTCAAATAAAAGCACTTTTCCATTTGGTGCCAGGGCAGGGAGCTAGACCCCCTGTCCTGCCCCTTGGTTAGCATTCTGGACTACCTGTGGTCCCACTCCCAGTTGGGCCTGAGGGAGACGACCCTCAGGGTGCACCTGACAACCATCTCTGCATACTGGGCATGGGCTGGTGTGCCGATTGCACTGGAGAAGGTGGTTGGATGCTTCTTTAAAGGCTTTGAGCACTTGTCCGTGCTGGTGCATGAACCACCACTACCTTGACTTGTTGCTGGTACTGGTAATGCCCATGAGCACGCCATCTGAACCAGTTCACAGGTATGATATCTCCAGCCTGTCGTGGAACACTGCGTTCCTGGTGGTCTCCATATTTGGTGTAGGGACAAGGTTGTCCTCCACCCCAACCTGAAGTTCCTCCCGAAGGTTGTTTAAGAGTTTCAGCTTAACCAGACTATTAACCTTCTGGTTGTACTTCACGAGTCCAACCTTGAAGACAGAGCACAGGCTCCGTATAGTGGACCTGAAGCGAGCACTTATTATATGGAGCACACAGCTGGAGTTTGGGGAGAGTTTTGTCAGCTGTTAGTCACCCATGCTGAAGCCGCTCCTGGCAGCTGATCGGATGATTTGCAAGTGAATTGTATCCTGCATCGACCTCTACTATAGGTTGACTGGCCGTAGGGCTTAAGTCTCATTCCACCAGACATAGTATTACCTCAATGACTGTTTCCGGGTATGTTTCTGTCCAGAAAATCTGCAGGGCTGCTACATGGGAGTCTGCAAACACCTTCATTTCCTACTGCCACATCGAACTTTGAGTCACTCAGGGATGCTGGTTTGGGGCTTCAGTTCTCCAGTCTCTTGTTTCCAAAGTTGGAGTGTGTGCCTTGCTGCCGCCTCCTCGTGGAGATTTGCTAGTAGTCTGCCACAGTGTGGATAAGTGCATCCTATCCACGCCCCTAGAAATGATGGATCTTACTTCGAGACACAGCTCTTGCAGCAGGTTACACCATTAGGACTGAAGCCGGCAGGCGTCAGGACCCCATGGAAAAATTCTAGCTAGCTATCTTCAGCGGGGACCGCCCCTGACGTCGGTCCCGCCTCCATCAGGTGTGGTACAAAAGGGGGCGGTCCCGCCAGATTCCCCAGTTCTAGGGACATAGATATGTTGTTCATCCACACTGTCTGGCAGGTTCCTTGCCGCTTTAAATCTTGCCGGAAGGTCTTTAAGCTGGCTCCTCCCACCCACCCGGGTGGTAAAACTCTCAGCTCCGCCCCATGACGCCAGATCTTCCTTACCGCATGGAAGCTCAGGTTCCCTCCTTAACGCTCTGCGTATAAGGCTGGTTCCTAATTCTTTGAATTCTCGAAATTAATCAGACTTCGGTCTTCTCTCCCTCGCGGCTGCGATGGACAAATCGACTCCCGGTTTCCGGAGATGCCCTTGTGGGCAGAAGATGTCTCGGACGGATCCGCACTCCACGTGCGTTTACTGCTTGGGCCTTGAGCGCGACCCGCGAGCCTGCGACCTGTGCTCTTCCTTTTTCGGCCTCGTCTCGACACCGTGCTCCGTTTACAACTAGGGCGTCCCGAAGAGAGATTTCCTCGTTAAGTCAAAGAGGCCGGTCGGCGGTGTCACGGTGGCGGGCTCGCGGATCAGCTCGAGCAAATGATCGCCCTCAAAGAGGAGGTGGCGCGGGCCGCTTCTACCTCGGCTGCGGCATTTGTCCCGCTTTCTCTCGGTGCCTCTTATTCGGCTTCTTTTAAGGAGCTTTGTCTGACCCTCTCGACAAAAGGTGAGGGTCCAACTTCTTCTGGACGTTTTCTCGGTCCAAAAAGAGAGACAAGAATAAGTCTCACCGTCGATGCTCTTGGGAGCGGGAAAGATCTCTCTCCCCTAGTTGTCGGCCGTCAACTTCGGTCGACCCCTCGGCTTCGGCCACTGGTTTCACGGTGTCCCCGTCAGGCCAGTTGACCGAGACTCCCGTCAGCCAGTCGAGATTTTTCTCGACCCGTTGGACGGGAGTTGTCGACTAAAGCTGAGAATCCCTCCCTAGTTCCCCAGTGGGAGTTGAGGATCCCGTTGGCTCGTCTGTGCCTCCGGTTCCGGGCTCGGTGGAATCGTCCGTCCGAGGAGTGCGATTCCGACACCTCCCTCACCGTCCTCGGCCTAGCCGAGGATTCCCGATCTCGGGCGTCTTTGCGGTCAGCGATCCGCCGTCATAGGCGGTCTCGTCTCTGCACGCGGCAAGTGGCGCGCCGCTCTCCTCCAGACGAGGAGGCTTGGCGCAGATTGCGTCGAGGTATGAGAACTCATGTGACAACAGCTCCTTCTGACCGGGAATAAGCAGGCGCGTCGTCTTTGACCATTAAGTGGCTGTCACCGGGCGGCGAGACAACCCTCGTTTTAGCGAGAGCCTGTTCCCAGGCGGTTGTTCGGCCAATTCCAGCTGCCCCACCGATTCCGGTGGAACCTCCGCCTCCACAGCCGTTAGTTGGGGCTTGGACCAAAAATTCTCGGTCGGCTCAGGGACTGCTCCATAGGCTGTCTGTCACCCTCACTCCCGATAGACCTCGGCAGGTGGAGGGTGGCTCAGGCCCGAGGCAGCTCTTTGAGGACTCTTCCGAGTCCGAGGATGATTCCTCCCTTTTCTCCAAGCGAATGGACTTGGAGTCCTCAGGAGGACAGTCGGTGGACGATAGCCCTTCGTCCTTCCTAGATTATTTCGGCTCATCTCGGGTCCACGGGATGAAGCTTGAACCCGTTCTAAGCGGCGGCAGGTATCCCTCACGGAGATTCTGGACCGAGGGATTCCCGGAGGCCTTTCGGTGGCCGAGGCCATAGTCGAGTCGGCCTTGGAGCTCTGGCAGCGCCTACTTCTGTCCCTGCGCTTCGGCCAGGATGGCGGGAAGTATCACGGTCCCTACCGGTTCCCTGTCGGTTTTGGAACACCCTTGGCTGAGGGGTTGGTTACCAACAGCGTTTTCCAGCATGCCGAGCGCTAGGGATGTGGACAAACCTCCTGACAAGGAGTCCAAGAAATTGGATTATGCCAGGCGAAAAGTCTATGCTGCGTCCTCTCTCTGCCTTCGCCAGGCCAGTTCGGCCATCCTCATGGCACATTTTTCTCATGCCCTGTTGGACTCCCTGGATGAGGTCGTCCCTCATCTTCCCGCGGATCTGCAGACTACGGTCAGGCAGGTGCAGGACCAGGGCAGGGCAGTGGCCAAACAGCAGCTCCAGACTGCTTTAGATATTGGGGACTCATGTGCCAGGTCTGTGGCGGCCGCAGTGGCTATGTGTCGGCGGGCTTGGCTGAGGATATCCACTTTTGCCGGATATCCAGCACAAGTTGGTGGATGTTCCTTTTTGGGACTGACCTCTTGACCCTGGGGTGGAAGGTCACCTGCAGAGGATCGAGAAGTCCAATGCTACCTTGGACTCTGTCTTTTCGCTCAGAAGGACACAAGGCCGCAAACCACAGCCTAAGCCCTTTCGTCCTTCACGCCCCAGCCCGGCCCAGCAGCGTCAGAGCCAGCAGGCTGGGCTTGGCATCCCAAACCCAAGCCGGGCTTCCTCCAACAGGAAGCAGGGAGGTAAAGGCCCAGGAGGTCCCTCGGCCGGTCCCTCCTCCAAGCCTGCCCAGTGACAGGCTGAGGGGTGTCGCCCCCAACCCAGTCACCTCACCCCAGGTTCCCCCCGTGGGGGGACGGCTTCGGCACTTCCTTTCCGCCTGGTCCGTTATTACCACGGACAGGTGGGTACTGGAGGTGGTGGGGAAAAGGCCTGCCTCTAGAATTCGAGCAGGCTCCGCCCTTCAGAGCCGTCGCACCTCGGGGTCCGCAGCCTCACTGTCAGCTCGTTGGGCTGACCTCGCTCTCCTCCTCCAAAAGGAGGTGATCAGGGAGGTAGCGGACCCTCCCTCAGACCGGGTTTGTGTCCAGGTACTTCCTGGTTCCGAAGCGGATGGGGGCTGGCGCCCCATTCTCAAACCTACGACCTGAACAAGTTCCTAAGGTCTCGAACCTTCAGGATGGTCACTCTGGCTCAGATAATACCATCCCTGGAACACGCGTGTGGTTCTGCTCTCTGGACCTGCAGGCCAGCGTTCTTTCACGTCCCTATCCGTCCGTCACGCCGGAGATTCCCTTCGCTTGGCGGAGGGATCCCTCTTTGAAGTTCGAGCCATGCCCTTGGCCTTTCTCCAGCTCCAGGGTCTTCACCAAATGCATTGCAGTGGTGACAGCTTTCCCTCTTGGCCGGGGTCGGGTGTGCCCTTACCTGGGCGATTGGCTGATAGCAGCCCCTCCAGGCAGGAGGTGGGCGGTCAGAGATCTGGCCCTCAGGTTTGCTCTCAAGTCGGCCTTCTCATCACACGAGGCCAAGTCGAACTCGAGCCGAGCAGGTGATTCTGTTTATGGGCAGAGACTGACTGTCTTGAGCAGAGCCTGACTCCAGCCGGACAGGGCGAGGTTCTTACCTCCTTTGCCCAATCATTTCTGGTTGGGCAATCGCGCCCTGCCGGGACTTCCTCGCCTCCTGGGTCTCATGGCGGCCTGTCCCAGCGTGGTCCGTTGGGCACGCTGGCACATGCGCCCCTTCAGTGAGGGACTGGCCAGCCAGTGGTCACGACGCTGCGATCCATTGGACCAGCTAGTGATGGTGACCCAGGAGATGTGGAACGCTCTCCGGTGGTGGACCGTTCCATCTTATCTGCAGGAGGGCATCCCGTTTGTCCGCCCTGAGCCGACGATCTCTCTATCGACCGATGCCTCTCTGATGGGTTGGGGTGCCCGTCTGGGGGAACACCGAGCGCACGGCCTCTGGTCCCCGCGGGAGTCCCGATGCCACATCAACCTGCTGGAGCTCCGAGCGGTCCGCCTAGCCCTCACCGCCTTTGCTCCGTTTCTCCGGGGTCAAGTGGTCCGAGTCCAGACGGACAATACCACGACCATGTACTACCTAAACCGCCAGGGCGGGACGTGTTCCATGCTTCTTTGCAAAGGCTCTCCGCATTTGGTCCACATGTGCGCTGCCTGGGGCGGATCTTCTAGCCATTCGTATGGCAGGAGCCTCCAGCACCCTGGCCGATACCCTGAGCGGATAGGGCTGCATCTCACGAGTGGTCTCTCCTGCCGGGGTAGTACAAGATCTGTTCTCCCACTGGGGCACACCTCAGGTGGACCTGTTTACCTCCAGGGAGAGCAGGCTGAGGCTTTTCATGCCCGCCCCCTCAGCGGGCTCGCTGCAGGGATGCCTTCTCGAACTTTGGACCCCGGGCCTCTTCTCGCCTTTCCCCATTTCCTTGATTCACAAGGTGCTTCTCAAAGCAAGGAGGGACAGGCGCAGGTGATCCTGATAACCCCAGACTGGCCCCGCCAGTTCTGGTACCCAGATCTCCTCAGCCTCAGCTCCAGGCTCCTGAGGCAGCTTCCAGCTCGCCCGGACCTGCTCTCAGTCAATCAGGGGAAGGTGTTCCATCCGGACCTTCAATCCCTGCACCTGACTGCCTGGTTCCTGAGCGGCTAGAGTTCCAGGCTTTGGGTCTTTCCGACGAGGTCCTCAATGTTGTTGAGGTGTCTCGTAAGGAGTCAACCAGGAAATGCTATGCCTTCAAATGGAAGAGATTTTCCATTTGGTGTCAGGGCAAGGGCTTGGACCCTTCCTCCTGTCCTTTGGCAAGCATCTTGGACTATTTATGGTCCCTTTCTAGTCAAGGGCTTAGGTCGACTACTCTAAGGGTGCACCTGGCAGCCATCTCTGCTTACCGGGCGCGGGCCGGGGAGCAGTCGGTGGCGCAGGAGAAGGTGGTCTGGCGCTTTTCCAAAGGCCTTGATCACATTTCTCCTCCGGTGCAAGAACTTCCATCTCCGTGGGATTTACTGCTGGTACTGGCTAAGCTCATGGGCAAGCCATTCGAACCAGTGCACAGGTGTGAACCCTCTCACCTGTCGAGGAAGACCGCCTTCTTGGTGGCTATCACGTCAGCCAGAAGGATGGGAGAACTCCAGGCGCTCTGCATTGAGTCTCCTTACCTGGTCTTCCACAGGGACAAGGTTGTTCTGCGCCCCCACCCGAAATTCCTTCAGGTGGTGTCGGAGTTTCACCTTAACCAGGTGTTGACTCTGCCGGTGTTCTACCCCAATCACACTTCGGAGGCCGAATACAGGCTCCATACTTTGGACCCTAGAAGGGCGCTCTCTTATTATAAGGAGCGCACGGCTGAAATTCGGGGAGAGGTTCGCCACGGAGAACTGCTAGGAGTCTGTCACCTACGCTGAAGCCGCACCTGGCAGACCTGCAGCCAAGCGGACGATAAGCAGGTGGGTCACCTCCTGCATAGATGTCTGCTACAAGTTGGCGGACATGGAGCCTCCCAGAGGGATAAGAGCTCATTCTACCCGTCATACTGCTTTATCGGTGGCTGCTTCCAGGGACGTCCCTATCCAGGATATCTGCAGGGCTGCTACCTGGAAGTCGGCACACACCTTCATCACCCATTACCACATCGACCTTGAGTCACGCCGGGATGCTGGTTTTGGGGCCTCGGTTCTCCAGTCTCTATTCCCTAAGTAGGGGGTGTGCGCCTTGCCTCCCTCCTCCCGGAGAACTGCTAGGAGTCTGCCAGACAGTGTGGATGAACAACATATCCATGTCCTTAGAAATACAGATGCAGAAGCAAATGATTTGATACCTTTTAATGGACCAACATAGATGTAACAACAAGAACAAGTGCTCTAGGCTTTAGGACCAACCAGTCCTTCAGAGCTGAGCTTCTGAAGAAGGACTGGTTGGTCCGAAAGCTAGAGCACTTTGTTCTTGTTGTTACATCTATGTTGGTCCATTAAAAGGTATCAAATCATTTGCTTCTGGATCTATTCTTGCAAGGACCAATACGGCAACTACTAAATCTAGATTCCTAGAAATACAGGTTACTCACCTGTAACAGGAGTTCTAGGAATGGTATATGTTGTTCATCCACACGACCCACCCGACCTCCCCGGCTTCGACGCACAACCTGAGTTTCCAGCGGGCTAGATCTGGCGTCATGGGGCGGAGCCGAGAGTTTTACCACCCGGGTGGGTGGGAGGAGCCAGCTTGAAGACCTTCCGGCAAGATTTAAAGCGGCAAGGAACCTGCCAGACAGTGTGGATGAACAACATGTACCATTCCTAGAACTCCTGTTACAGGTGAGTAACCTGTATTTCTTTCCCGCCGTCGACTTAGCTTGTCTCGACCCTTCGGTTACAGTCTAGCGCGCGATGCGTGGTTTAAGTGCTTCTCTTCGAGAAATTCGATTTTCTTCAAGCAAGACCTTTGCTGATGTCCTCTCCGACCTCTGGTCACTCTTCCAAGTGTGCTTGCGGGAAACAGATCCCCTTTAAGGACCCCCACACAGCCTGCGTTAGGTGCCTGGGCCCAGACCACGATACCCGGGCCTGCCCGTCCTGCCAGGGGTTCAACAGTCGTACTCGGATCCGACATCAGAAGGCCCTTCAGGCTTTTTTGTTGGAGGAAAAGCTGAAGACCATGTCCTCCAAGGGGGAATCTTCTCAAAAATCCCACAAGCACGCGGTGAAAAGAAGAAGGCCCCTTCCAGGGTGCCCCTCAGAGCTTCGGAGTCACGCAGCTCCGGTTCTAGGTCCGACCGCTCTCCCTCCAGGGCCAGCTCTCAGTCTCCCCCGGCTGCGGTAAGGAAACCTTCTCAGGCCAAGTCCGCCAGGCCGTTCTCGTCTTCCTCCAAGGCCTTGGCGAAGTCCGGGGAGCGCCACCACCATCACCACAAGTCTGGTTCCCGCTCCTCGGTACCCAACATCAGGTCTTCTTCTGTGCCTCCTCGCAAGACGCTGGAGCTCACGCCCTTAGAGACCTGTGGACCCGACGCCGGCGCGACCGTCGCCGGCCAAACCATCACCTCAGCAGACGCCAGCAGGGGGACCGACGTCCGCTCCTCCTGAGAAGAGGGCCCTGTCGCCTCCGACCAACGTCGGTCAGGAGACTAACTGAGGGGACCTAGCATGGCCCGAGGGACCAGACGGGCAACCCCGGTTTCATCGAAACTCCCAGGGAACCCTCGCCGTTACCTGAGCCCCCTGCGGAGCCGACGCCGGGACCCGACGACCGCCCACTGGCGCCTGGGCAACCGTCGGGCCTTTCTTTAGAGGAAGTGAAGGACCTCTTCACCTCCTGGTGGGACACCATAAGGAAGGACATGGTTCCCACTGTTCCTCCTCCTCCTCCTTGGTTCCTGCACCCCCTTCACCATCGGGGTCGGCAGGCCGTTTACCTTCTCCCCGGGAGCCTAGATCCCCTCCCAGGGGGAGACCAGAAAAACTGAGACCTCTGTAGAAATCTTCTTCTGGATCACCCATCCCCAAGAGATCCAGGAGACACCAACGTTTGCCTTCGACGGAGGACACGGGATCAGACTACTCTACCTCTAGATCCCCATCTCCACTCTCCATCCCTTCTCCGGACCCACGTGGGATGCCCAATCTCCTCCGGATGATCCTCGTTCCCTTGATATTATGAGACACATACAAGAGAACATGTGATGGGATGCAGAAGACCTAGACCCGAAGGGTATGCCTCGTAAATATCTTGGCCAGAAGGGCCCCAAGGGCAAAGCGTGGGCGTCCACACTTCGCTCCGGCGATGCGAAAAAGCTGATCGTTTGTACAAGGCTCTAAGGAGCTAGCCAGTACTTGACGCGAAAGGTTGAGCCTTAGGTCGATTCTCTGGTCATCACAGCCTCACATGACCAGTCACAGAGGCCGCAACATTTGAGCACCCTGCCACTGGACCCAGAGTCCAAGCAGTTGGACTCGTTAGGTAGGCGCACGTATGCCTCCGCTACCTGCGCCATCAGATGCTTGAACTATTTAACCCACATGGTTCAGTTCCAGAACGCTTTGTGGGAACAGGGTCTGGAAACGGCTGAAAAATTGCCCGAAGGTGAGCAGAAGGAGGAGATGCTTCAGCTCCTCCGTACGGGTTCAGACGTGGGGACCAAAGTGCTACGAGCCACGTACGACTCCGCAGACTCATCGGCCCGAGCAGCAGCTTCTGGCGTACGCCTCCGGTGACGCTCCTGGTTACGCGTCTCTGGTTTTACCTCGGACGTCCAGAAGAATATTATGGACGCTCCTTTTGAGGGAGAAGTCTTGTTTGGTAATCCTTCAGAGAAGATCATTACCAGACTTCAAGAGGCCGGGAAGGCAGTAAGGTCGGTTCAGGCCATATGCCGACCCAAGCTTGGTTCCTTCGTAGGAACCAAAGCCGTTCGATGAAGGCGGACGCCAGAGGCAGCACCGCTCCGCTGCACATCAGAGGGGCTCCGGCTTCCGTAGAGCCCAGAGCAAGCCCGCCAGCGTTCTCCTAAGTAGGCCCAGCCAGCGGGCCCATCTGCCGCCACAGCCTGACTCCTTTCCGGCCCCGGCCCCTCAGGATCAATGGGAAATCAAGGTCGGGGTCGCATTGCGAACTTCCTGCCGGGATGGCAGGCTATAACCACAGATAGGTGGGTTCTTCAATTGGTCAGTCTAGGCCACTTTATAGAATTCGCAGAAAAGCCACCCTCGAGGCCTCCTTTGCTCTCCTGGTACCGGGTCAGCACAAAGCTTTGATCTGGCAAGAAGTACTCGCGCTCCTGCGAAAGGAAGCGATGGAGTATGTCCCGGAGAACTAGAGAGGACAAGGATATTACTCCTACTTCTTCCTGGTTCCAAAGAAAACAGTGGACCTCCGTCCAATTCTGGACCTCAGCGACCTCAACGTGTCGGTCGCCTACAAGAGATTCCGCATGGTGACTCTTCCGGGTCTTATTCCCATGCTGAAACAGGATGCCTTTTTAGCGTCTCTAGACATGCAGGACGCATACCTGCATATCCCTATGGCTCAGGCGCACATGAGGTTCCTGCGCTTCGAGTTTCTCGACCACCACCTTCAGTTCCGAGCCCTTCCGTTCGGACTGTCTTCCGCACCAAGGGTCTTTACCAAGTGCATGGCAGCGTCTCTGAGGAGACAGGGCCATTATGTGTTCCCGTACCTGGACGACTGGCTTCTCATGGCCGCCTCCAGAGAGGTGTTGCTACATGCGATTCAGAGCACCCAGGACCTGTTCCGGTCTCTGGGCATCCTCATAAATTACGAGAAGTCTCTCCTGGTACCGTCACAGAAACTGTAGTTTATAGGCGCAGTACTGGACACTGTTCAGGGAAGAGCGTTTCTTCCGGCCGACAGAGCGGAGCGCATCAGATCCCTCATAAGGGATTTATTGTTGAACAAGATCGTACCTGTCAGGTCGGTCCTTACCTGTTCGGACACATGGCTGCGGCCATTCCTACTGTCCCTTCGCAAGGCTCCACATGCGGGTAACTCAGTGGATGCTCAAAGTGCAATGGGACCAAGGCAAGACCACTTGCAGCATCGGTCAGAATCACAAATTCCGTGATTCGAGACTGGCAGTGGTGGCTAGTCCCAGGGTCGCTCTCCTCGGGCGTCCCGTTCAGAGACCGTCCCGGGTAACCCTCACCACGGGCGCCTCAGGTCTTGGGTGGGGGGCACACCTGGACGGGGTAAAGTCCCAGGGTACGTGGACCCAGATGGAAGCTCATCTTCATATCAACGTCCTAGAGATAAGAGCGGTTCTCTATGCCCTGCAGGCCTTTCAGTCAGTAATCCCACCGTGTACTCTTCTGCTTCAGACAGACAACACGGCGGTGATGTATTACCTCAACAAACAAGGAGGCGCACAATCTTACCCCCTTTGCAGGGAGGCCATGAGGGTGTTGGATTGGGTAATCTGACACGGTGCAAATCTGATCACTGTGCACGTTCCCGGGGTGGACAACATGATTGCAGACGGCCTGAGTCGATCCCAGGCCAGAGTCCACGAGTGGGAACTTCTTCAAGAGGTAGCAGAGGATCTGTTTCTTTGATAGGAATTCCAGAACTAGACTTGTTCGCATCCCCATCAAGCATAAAACTGCCCAATTTTGCTCGTTAGATCCAGGGCCTGGTGTTTTCTGGCGGAGCGTTATCCCTCTCCTGGGAGAACAGATTCCTCTCGCTTTCCTCCCTTCCCGTTGATCCACAGAGAGTTCTTCTCAAACTGCGCAGGGAGCACGCACTCATGATCCTGGTGGCCCCATTCTGGCCCAGACATATCTGGTTCCCTTTGTTGGTGCAACTATCTCGGGAACCCCCGCTCCTGTTGCCGCTCAGCTCCCACCTACTGTCTCGGGAGAAAGATTCACTTGTCCATCCGGACCTACATTCGTTGAACCTGCATGCTTGGCTCCTAGAGACATAGCCATCTTGCGTCATGGGGTCTCGCAAGAGGTTGCAGAGGTCCTTTCTGCAGCCAGAAAGCCGGCAACGCATGCGACGTACGCCATGAAATGGCGCCGTTTTTGTTTATGGTCGCGAGCACGCGATTTTTCTCACCTTTAGGCTGTCCTGTGGGAGTAATTTTGGATTATTTGCTCTCCCTCTTTCATTCAGGTCTAGCCTACTCCTCTATTAAGGTGCACCTCTGTGCCATTTTGGCCTATCACCTCCCGGTGGGACATCATACAGTGGCTCAGTTGGACGCCTCTCGGGAATTTCTTAGGGGAGTGTTACACCTTAGGCCTCCTGTTAGGGACCCTGTGCCTCCATGGGATCTGCTCTTTGTCCTGGAACAGCTCACGCTTCCCCCCTCTGAACCTGCCGCGGATTGCGAGCTACGTTTTCTGTCATGGAAAACGTTGTTTTTAGTTGCTGTTACTTCGGCGAGAAGAATATCTGAACTTCACGCTCTTATGTGCAAAGAGCCTTATTTAGTTTTCCGCCGGGACAGAGTATCCCTGAGGACGAACCCTAAATTTTTGCCTAAGGTGATCTCTTCACTCACTCTGAACCACGATATCGACCTTCCGGTCTACTTCCCGAGTTACTCGAATAGAGGAGAGGCTCTGCTTCACACCCTGGATGTTCACCGCAGCCTGAGGTATTACCTGACAGAACTCAATCTTTTCGTAGTTCTGAGCAGCTTTTCGTTTCCTTCTCTGGAGAGAAGGATGGGCCAACCCGTATCCAGACAGTCCCTTTCTGCTGGCTTGTCCAGTGTATTTCTTTTCTGTTATGATATAAAACAAAAGCCCTCCCGGGCACAGTCCGAGTCATTCTAGAGGTGTGGCCACCTCCTTTGCAGCACTCAAACGTCTCCACCTCTGCTATATGTGCTGCAGCCACTTGGAGTTCTGTGCATACCTTTATCAGGCATTATAGCCTGGACATCGCCTCTCGGCGAAGGGCTGGTTTCGGCCTGGCGGTGCTACAGGGTCTCCTGTCCTAGGTTCAGGACCTGGAATTAATTTCCTATTTTCCTCCTCCCGGAATTTGTGGCAGCGTTACTGCTTGGGAATCAGTCCTAATGGTGTAACCTGCTGCAAGAGCTGTGTCTCGAAGTAAGATAGTACAGTTACGTAAGAACTTACCGTAACAGTAGATCTTGGAGAACTGCTGTTGCAGCAGGTACCTTCCCGCCCACCTTCCCCCTTGGAGGAGGCATGGCTCTGTTTTTCTGAGCAGGGATTTATACCTTTCTGTCTTCTGACGGCGAATCCTCGGTCTCCCATTTCGATGTCAGCCTGTGGCTGGAAGTCTCCGGCGGGAGAACTGGGGAATCTGGCGGGACCGCCCCACTTGTACCACGCCTGACGCCAGAGGCGGACTGACGCTGGGCAGTCCCCGACGAGGATAGCTAGCTAGAATTTTTCCGTGGGGTCCTGACGCCTGCCGGCTTCAGTCCTAATGGTGTAACCTGCTGCAAGAACTGTTCTCGAAGATCTACTGTTACGGTAAGTTCTTACGTAACTGTACTTTACTTGCCTTTATCCGTAGTTCTAGAAGTGGTGTATGATGCACATCCTCTTGACCCAGCCGACCTCCCCTGGCAAGTGGCACATGGATCCCTGCTTCCAGCATGTAAGATGTAACATAGGGTGGTGCCAAGGAGAATACCACTGGGGTGGGTGGAAGGAGCTTAGCTAGAAGATCTTCTGGCTGAATTTAAAGGGAAAGGAAGACTGCCGCCCCAGTGTGGATGTGAACCGTATACCTCTCCTAGAACTGTGGCTGCAGGTGAGTAACTCTCATTTCGGTGCCATGTGAAATGCATGAAATAATTACGGCGACATGTGATTTCGGCGAGGAAACTTGGGTGACTGCAGATATGGTGACTCACATCTGCGAGGAGGCCTCGTTTCCCCCCATGACCACCCCCTTACATAATATTGCAACTCTGGGAGGGGGGAATCCCCAGTCATCATTTCAGTAGTTGCCCATTTCCGTTATTGTAATTGCTCTTTCTGTAGTAGCTGTTATCACAGGTCACCCTCATTTCACCTTAACCAGGTGATTAACTTACTGGTATACTTTTACCAAGCCTACTTCGGAGGTCAATCACTGGCTTCATACACTGGACCTGCAGAGAACACACTCATTATGTGGAGCGTACGGCTGTAGTTCAGGGACAGGTTCATCCGCTGTTTGTCACCTACACTGAAGCAGCACCTGGTAGACAGCAAAAAGGATGATTGCATTATGGATCACCTCTTGCATCGATCTCTGCTATAGGTTGGCTGGTTGAGAGCCTCCCATTGGGATTAGGGCTTATTACACCAAACATACTGCTGCCTTGGTGGTTGCTTCTGAGGATATACCCATTCAGGAGATGCTGTAGGGCTGGTACCTGGTAGTCGGCACACACCTTTAGTTTCCATTACCACATTGAACTAGAGTCACGTAGGAGTGCATGTTTTGGGACCTTGGAATCTCTCTGCCAAGTAGGGGTGTGCACTTTGACCTTTCTTCATGGAGAACTGCTAGGAATCTGCCAGTGTGAATAAGGGAACCATATCTACACCCCTCGAAGAATTGGTTACTCTCTTGTAACCTTAGATCTTGCATCGAGAGGGCTCTTGCAGTAGGCAACACCATAAGGACTGAGCCGCCAGGCATAAGGACCACACGGAAAACTTAGCTAGCAGCATCTGACGGGGGACTGCCCACCTGTCGTCACGTGACAAATGTTGGCCTGACAGTATTTAGTGGGTGGTCCCCCATGCCCCCCTCAGTTCTTTCCCGTCCTTGACCTGCGCAAGTCAGACCTCACAGAATGCTGTTAGTCGATCATTAAGTATAGACTTTCTAATTTTATTTTTCTTAGAAAAATAGTGATCTTACTTCGAGAGGGCTCTTGCAGTAGGTAATTACATATAGGACTGACGCCGGCCGGCGGCAGGACCCCACGGAAAAATTTCTAGCTAGCAGTCCCTGGCGAGGGACCGCCCCCACGTCAGGTGACCGGCATCATGCGTCTTCGGTATAAAGGGGCGGTCCCGGACGCCCACCTTCCAATTCTTTCCGGCCGTTAGCTCGTGTATCGCCTCGCGGAAAGTTAGGTACTTAGTCAGCCCTGTTCTTTCGTCGGTTTTACGAGAATTTTCAGTATTTTTTCTTCTTGTCATCAGGTCATCGTCGGTGTATGTCGTCCTCTACACCTTCCGAGCACAAAAACAAGTGCGACTCGTGCGGCGCCCAACTGCCACACAAGGACGGCTATTCCCTGTGCCTCTTCTGCCTAGGCCCCGACCACCCGTTCGACAAGTGCCCGCATTGCCTTCATTTCAACACGCGTACCCGCAGACGACGCCAACAGTCCCTGGAAGCCCATCTTCTAAAGAAAAAGATGTCTTCGATGGAAAAAGAATTGAAGAAGCTCAGGCAGGCGTCGACTTCTCCAGAAGGGCATCGTAAAAAGCGGGAGAAGGAGAGGCACCGGGAGAAGGCCTCCTCGCCCACGACTCCGGCCGGAGTCGCGGCCCAGGTAACATCCCCTCCGGGGGACCGTCCGATGGCAGCCTCCAAGGCTTTGGAGGAGGCATCGGCCCGCCTGTCGGGCTCGCGCTCGGGCCTTGCGGGCGCCTCCGGCCAAAAGGAGGCCTCTGCCCCCAGTTCAGCCGCTGGCTTGCGGCCTACTGGTGCGGGCGACCCCCATAAATCGGACGTCGGCTCCTCCAAAATCCGCCGGGAGAAGGTCGATAAGACGCCCGACCCTTGAGGCGGCGCGACCTCATCCCTCGGACGGGCCCCCCTCGGCCCGCCTCCGACAAGGGACCCGTAAGACGGACGCCTCCCGGCCCCGCCGGCGCTAGTCCCTAAGCCGCCGTCGGCTCCTCCGATGTGCACGGGCGATGGAACCTCGACCAGACCCTCAACCCCCACCATTACCTGGTTCCCACGGCCTTCGCTGCCATCTGGGGAGCCAGTCACCCAGCTGACCCCGAGACTCCCCGTCCCTGGGCGTGCGAGGATATTCCACCCTCAGACCCTCCTCCCAGGGAACCGGATCTGATGCCGGCCCGGCCTCGGCCCCACAGGCGCCGGTGGGGATATTCCCTTCTGTCGGGCCCTGCTCCCCCCCAGGCCTCTCACTGTTGACCCGCCCATGGGGCTACCTTCCGGGCCGTCTGCTCCAGCAGCTCCTCCGGTGCCCGGGTACCCGCCGTCGTACCCAGGACCGCAGTACCCAGCGCCGCAGTACCCGACGCCGATCCCTCCGACGCCGCAGTACCCGACGCCTCAATACCCGGCACCGGTTTTCCCGCAGCCGGGTTTTGGATTCTCGCCTTACAGATACAACCCGTATTCTTATCCCCCTCCTCCTCCACCTCCACCACCCCCTCTGCCGCCGGTGGATCTGCAGGAGACTCTGGCTTCCTGGTGGGCTGAGGCCAAGGCTCAGCTCACCAAGGAAGTAGAGAGCTGCCTTACGGTGCCGCCCCCGGCCCCCGTACGCCCGAGGAGGCACACTCCCTCACCGCCTCTGGACTCCAGAGCCTTCCTCTGGATCCCGAGAGGGCAGGACACGCGTCCAGGATCTCCCCAAGGAACCCGTTCCTCCCCCTAGCCGTGTTAGGGAGTCTTATTGTGTTTCTGATTCTTCTTCTTCGCTCTCGGATTCCTCCGACAGATGCTCCGAGAGAGACGAGCCTCGCTCTCCGTCCAAGCCCCAGCCAAGGACTCCTCTGAAGTCTCCTCCGGAGGACCCTTCCTTCACGGAGTTGCTCGGAAAAATCCAGGAAGTACATCAGTGGCGCTCATTGGAACCAGATCCTCAGTGGGTCAAAGTGCGAACATCTGGACCTGCCCCTGACAGCTCCTACTTTAGTGCCACCCTGGATCGAGCCTCACGCCCACCTTGTTTCCACTATTTGGAAACAACCATCGGCTTTAGCCCCGCTTCCTAGGAAGTCTAACAGGCTATACCAGGCTCCTGAGGGTGTAGATTTTTTGGACTCTCACCCGCGTGCAGATTCGGTCGTGATTAGCACCGCTAACGGCCGGTCAGCACATTCCAAACATCTAAGCTCGTCTCCTCCGGATAAGGAATCTCGCCTCCTGGACCAGTATGGAAGAAAAATCTACGCCTCTTCCACACTAGGAATTCGGGCCCTGAATTATGTTGCTGATATGGGGCATTACCAGAAGGCCATCCTTACCCAGGCGGAATCCAAGATTGACTCCTTTCCTGACTCTCAAGTCAAACAGGAGTTAGCTGAGTTAGTCCGTTCTGCTCATTCGGCCAGTCGTCACATTCCGCGGACGACATACGATGCAGTGGACACTGCCGGGCGGCGCTCCGCTTTCGCCACAAGTCTTCGGCGTCATGCCTGGCTCCACGTGTCAGGTTTGGTCCCAGAGGTGCAGTCAGCAATCCAGGAAGCACCTTTCAGGGGTTCGGTGCTTTTCGGCGGTGATGTCAAGGACATCATCACCGACTTGCAGGAGAAGGGGACGGCTCTGAAATCCGTGGATTCCATGTACCGTCCCCATCCCCCACAGCGCCATCCTTTTCGCAGACTCAGTCAGCCACAAGCGAAACCCCAAGGAAGGCGGGCCCCCGCAGCTGCCAGGCCCCCCGCCCAAAAAAGCAGCGGGTGCCCCAGCTGCGGCGCTGCCCCATGCCACCTGACTCCTCCCCTCTCCCACCGCCTCCAGACACACCAGAGGAACCGGTAGGAGGGAGGTTCTCCCTCCACCTTCCGGGTTGGGAGAGGATAATAACGGATTCTTGGTTGCTTCAGATTATAGCAGAAGGGCACTCTGTAGAGTTTCTACAGAAACCACCCTGCCACCTCGCTCTGAAGTCTTCCTATGCAAGGGACCATCTTCCTTTGGTCCGGGAAGAAATTTCTGCCCTCCTCGCGAAGCAGGCCATAGAACCCGTCCCTCCTCATCTTCAAGGGCGGGTTACTATTCTCATTTCTTCCTGGTCCCAAAGAAGACTGGAGATCTCAGACCCATTCTCGATCTCAGCTCTTTGAACCTTTACGTGGAATACAAAAGGTTCAGGATGCTCTTCCTACAGACCCTTCTGCCCCTCCTTCGGCCAGGTCAGTGGCTTTGTGCGCTGGATATGCAGGATGCATATCTGCACATCCCCATTCGCCCCTCTCATCGCAGATATCTTCGGTTTGCTTTCCAGGGGGACCATTACCAATTCCGGGCACTCCCGTTTGGTCTTTCCTCGGCACCCCGAATTTTTACCAAATGCCTGGCTGTGGTAGCGGCCCACCTGCGTACGATGGGAGTTCAGGTGTTTCCTTACCTGGACGACTGGCTCCTGGCGGCCTCATCCAGGGAGGAGTTCCTGCATTTTCTCTCCCTCACCCAGCAGGTTTTCACTTGCCTGGGTATTACCATCAACCATTCCAAGTCTCATCTGGATCCCTCCCAGAGGCTACAGTTTATTGGGGCTATACTCGATACGACGGTGAGCAAGGCCTTCCTGCCTCCGGACAGGGCGGCCTCTCTTCAGTCACAGATCTCCCTGCTATCAGAACGCAGGAAGGTTCCGGCGAGGTTGGTTCTCCGTCTCTTGGGGCTTATGGCGGCTGCCATCCCGACAGTTCCACGCGCTCGGCTCCACATGAGAATCTCTCAGTGGACTCTTCGCTCCCAATGGGATCAACTTGTAGACTACCTAGATCATCTAGTTCTGATCTCCTCGCCGATGGCAAGAGACTTGCAATGGTGGATGGTTCGAGAGAACCTGTTTCGGGGGGTCCCCTTCTGTCATCTTCCCCCCTCCCAGAGTCTGACCACAGACTCATCAGGCGAAGGTTGGGGAGCCCATCTGGGTCCTCACCGGACCCAGGGATCTTGGTCCAGATTGGAGCTAGCTCTCCACATCAATGTGCTCGAGCTTCGAGCAGTATGGTATGCTCTCCAAGCCCTTCACCAATACATTCTTTCCGGTCACCTAGCCGTCCAGACGGACAACATGTGCGTGGTGTGGTACATCAACAAGCAGGGAGGGACTCGATCCTATCCTCTGTGCAGGGAAGCAATGAGGGTCTGGGACTGGGCAACTCAGCACAACCTTCGCTTCACTGCGATTCACGTTCCAGGAGTCGACAGTACTCTGGCAGACAAGCTAAGCCGCTCGTCTGCCCTACCACACAAGTGGGAATTGGACCAAAAGGTGCTAGACGATATCTTCCAGCTTTCGGGGACTCCGCAAGTAGACCTGTTCGCCTCTCCCCAAAACACAGAACTTCTCGCCTTTTGCTCGCTTGTTCCAGAGCAAGGCGCTTTCTGGAGCGACGCTCTGTCTCTAGACTGGAAGGACAGATTTGTCTATGCTTTTCCCCCAATTCCTCTAGTCCCTCGTGTATTGCAGAAACTAACCACAGAAGGAGCGAGAATGATTCTGATCGCTCCTTTCTGGCCCAGGCAAATCTGGTTCTCTCTTCTAGAACAATTCTCAGAGGTTCTTCCTCTTCCTTTATCTCGAGGTTTGCTGACTCAGGATCAGGGGACCCTGGTCCATCCGGCCCTCAAGTCCCTGCAACTTCATGCATGGCTCCTGCAGACCTAGCTCAATCTCGTTTTGGTGTCTCTCCAAAAGTGGCGGAGATTCTGGTGGAGGCCAGAAAACCCTCCACTAGGTCCACTTATGCCATGAAATGGAAGAGATTTTCTATTTGGGCCGCCTCTAGGAACGTGGAGCCTTTCTCCTGTTCAGTGGCCGTTCTGCTGGAATATTTACATCATCTCTTCGACCTGGGTCTCAGTCATTCCTCCTTGAAAGTGCACATGGCTGCTATTTCAGCCTACCATGTTCCTATCGCAGATAAAGCGTTTGCCCAATTAGAGGTCTCTAAGACTTTTCTTAGAGGGGTCCTTCATCTGAGGCCCCCCATCCGAACTCCTGCTCCCCTTGGGACTTGAACTTTGTTCTTGAGAAACTTACCCTTCCTCCCTTCGAACCTCCGGCATCCACAGATCTGAAGCTTCTTTCATGGAAGACGCTCTTCTTGGTGGCCATTACTTCCGCTCGAAGAATTTCCGAGCTCCAGGCCCTTATGTGTAAAATCCCCTATTTGATTTTTCACAAAGAACGAGTGGCTCTTCGCACGAACCCTAAGTTTCTGCCTAAAGTGGTAGCAGAGTCTACCTTAAATCAGTCTATAGAGTTACCTGCCTTTTTCACGCAGTACTCCAACCAAGGAGAATATTTACTCCATACCATGGATGTTCACCGGATTCTGAGATACACCAACAGGACAAAGGATCTCAGAAAGACTGATCAGTTGTTCATCTTTTGTTCACAAAAGGGAAGGCAATGCTGTTTCCAAGCAATGCCTGTCGAAGTGGTTGGCTCATTGCATCACTTTCTGTTATGACAAGTACAAGAAGACCCTTCCGGGTCAAGTCAGAGGTCACCCCACTCATGGAGTAGCGGCCTTTGCGGCTTGTTTCAAGAATGTGTCTGCGGCAGACATATGCGCTGCTGCCACCTGGACTTCCGTCCATACCTTTATGAAACATTACAGTTTGGACATTGTCTCTCGCCGTAGAGCAGGCTTTGGGTTAGCTGTTTTGCAAGGCCTCCTGTCTTGAGGTTTGCAAGGCTTCTGCTACTTTTTGGAGTAGTTCCTCCTCCTGGTGCCTTTTATTTGTTCCAGACTGCTTGGGATTCAGTCCTATATGTAATTACCTACTGCAAGAGCCCTCTGGAAGTAAGATAGTACAGTTACGTAAGAACTTACCGTAACAGTAGATCTTCGAGAGAGGCTCTTGCAGTAGGTAATACCTTCCCGCCCTCCATCCCCCTAGGCTTTTTCAGCTCTTTTTCCAGGAATGGAAACATCTGCTTCTCTCTTGTCCGGGCCTTCTGGGCCTGTGGAGGGAAAGAACTGGAAGGCAGGCATCCGGGACCGCCTCTTTATACCGACGTCGCATAACGCCGGTCACCTGACGTGGGGGCAGTCCCTCGCCAGGGACAGCTAGCTAGAAATTTTTCCGTGGGGTCCTGCCGGCGTCAGTCCTATATGTAATTACCTACTGCAAGAGCCTCTCTCGAAGATCTACTGTTACGGTAAGTTCTTATGTAACTACTTTCTTTTGTTATCCGATTGCATGTCATCTCCTACTACTTCTCTCACGAGAACAAGTGCTCCTGCGGTAAGCAGATCCTGGACAAAGATGGCCACTCCTCGTGTCTGTGCGTAGGGCCAGACCACAGCACCGAGGATTGCGAGGCCTGCCAGAGCTTCAGTCAAGCCACGTGGCAACACCATCAAGTCCTGGAAGCCCATCATCTTAAACAAAAGTTGGCTTCAATGGAAAAGGAGCTGCAGTAAGGAGCGCTTCTTCATCTCGGGGTTCTTCAGGCTCCCATTCTTCCAGAGAGGAGCAGAAGCAGGACATGGACAGAGGCCGGGATTGGTCTCCCTCTAGGCTGTGGCCCTCTTCGGAGGCCGCAGCTGTCAAGCGTCCCTCTTCCAGCAAGGGAGGTGCCCCTCCGGCCTAACCTGCTCCTCCCCTTCGGGCCCGCCTGAGCTGGTAATGGTCCTGGCGGGAACCTCCAGAGAGTCGGGGCTACTTCCACTCTCATTCTCTTCACTCCTTCTTCAGGGCCTAAGTCGAGTGGTTTGGCTGGTAAGTCAGATGTCCGCTCTGGTGCCTGTACAGCCCCGGCACTCGCATCGGACCCTGACTCGAGATCTGACGTCAGTTCCTCTGACCCGCGCCTGCCTTTGCCTCGGCCACAGCTGTTCCATGAGGACTCCCTTTCGGGACTTGTCTCTGGTGGGACCTCTGAGAACTCCCCCACCCGATGGCTGATGGCAACTGCCCGCTGGCCCCATTCTTCAGCCAGCGCCGGTCTGCCCCCCGACCCACTGGCTGATCTGATTTCAGTCCCTCTATCTGGGCGTTTTCCTCCCCCCCCAAACCCCTTTGCGACCACTCTTCCCGCAAGGGCCAACACCGGCGGGTTCGCAGCGGGTCCCCCCCTCAGCCTGGACCCTCTGGCCAAGGGCTTCACCTAGGCCCCTCAGCCCCACCGTCTGGCCCTTATCCAGGCTACCCCATGCTGGGGTAGACAGTGCCGGGTTACCAGACACCGGGGTACCCAACGCCAGGCTATCCACAGTCTGGGTACCAGAATCCGGCCTATCAGTTCCCCTGTCGGCACCCCCGCAGCCGCCGGTGGATTACGATGCTCTTTTTGACTCCTGGTGGAGAAAAGCTAAGCAGCAGCTAACATCGGAATTGGACAGACGCCTGGTGGACACCTCTGCATGCTGGCCTGTTTGACTCAGATTCCACAGTTCCTGTCTCCTCTTGGGGCCCGATCTCCGTCTTCCGGACGCATGATAGTTGCCCCCGTGATGGAGGATTGATGTCTCATTCTGGCTTCCCTTCCTATGGAAGACCCCCGTCAGAGGTCTCTGTCACCCAGCAGGAGCCCTTTGCCCAACTCAGTCTGCTCCTCTTCGGGCTCTGAATCTCCTCTGCTGGAGGATGCCAAGCCCAAGGAGACGTCAAAGTCTCCCCAAGAGGATCCCTGCTTTATGGATATCATACTAACATACTAAATGCCAGCAGATTAGGCCTTACGGACTATCGAGTCTGTTCGAACCTCAGAGAAAAATTCAGGAGGCCAACGGCTGGAAGACGAAGGAGCAGGACCTCCAGCACCAAAGGTTAGCGGAGCACCTTGACCTCCCGGAACTGGACCCTATCCTCATTCTGCCATGGATGGGGCCCCATGATGACCTAGCCTCTACTATTTGGCAGCAGCAGTCGTCCGTCTCCACCTCCCCCATGAAGGTGGACAGACTGTACCACAGTCCAGAGGAGAAAGATCATTTGGTTAACCACCCCAAAGCTGATTTTGGTAATCATCAGTGTGACTCATGACTGCTCGACAAAACCAAAGCATGACTTACGACACCATGGACGCTTTTGCCAGATGTACAACGATGGCGGTTTGTATTCAGAGATGCTCCTGGTTATGGGTGTCTGGTTTCGCCCAGGATGTGTAGGCGTCTGTTCTGGATGCTCCCTTGAGGGGCTCTCTGCTCTTTGGAGGGGACATCAAGGACATAATAACTGATCTGCTGGAGCAAGGGAAGGCTCTCTGATAAGTGCACTCCCTCAGTCATACCAGTCCCAACCCTCTGGCTCCCTTTTGCCACCAACAGAGGCACCATACCAGGCAGGAGCCCGCCAAACATCAAAACAAGCATCGGGCTACCTCTTCTGCCTCACTGCCAAGTCACACAAGAGTCTTCTGGGCGGCGCTCCCTAATCCCCTCTCTGCCTCTTGACTTGTGTGACCCCGCCCCGCGCCCACAGTTCCGGAGCAGCCCATCAGGGGCAGATTCGCCAGCCACCTGTCCACATGGGAGGCGATCACGACACTCTTGGGTCCTTCAGCTAATAGCTCAGGGTCACATGGTGGAGTTAAAGGAGTGACCTCCAGAAGATCCTCCCAGTAGCTCTCATTACCGGCATGGTCACATTCCCCTCATCAGAGAGGCGACTGCAGCTCTGTTGCGAAAGTCCACCATTGAGCCAGTTCGTCAGGGCCAGGTAGGAAGGGGGTATTATTGCCACTTCTTACCCTGGTCCCCAAAAAGATGGGATACGCTCAACCTGTAGATAAAGTACAAAAGGTTTTGCATGCTGACCCTCCCAGGATGCTTGCCACTGCTACATCAAGGATACTGGATCTGCCCCCTGGTTATGCGGGATGCATACCCACATATCCCCATCTTCCCTGCCCACTGCCGATTCCTCCAGTTTACTTTGCAGGGGGAGCATTTCCAATTCAAGGCTCTTCCCTTTTGCCTTTCGTCGGCACCCAGGGTTTTTATCAAGTGCCTAGCAGTGGTTGCAGCGACATTACGTCGGCAAGGCCACTATGGTTCCTTTACCTCGACGACTGGCTTCTGTCGGCTCTGTCATGGGAATGCCTGGTGGCTTCTCTAGCAGCTACTTTGGATCTGTTTTACAATGTGGGAGTCGTGGTGAATTTCCCCAAGTCTCATCTTACTTCCTCCCAGCGCCTCCAATTTATTGGAGCAGTGTTGGACAGAGCCCAGGGTCAGGCTTTTGTCCCCGTAGACAGGGCGGAAACGCTGCAGAGACAGGCTTGGCAAGTGGCCTCCAGTCATTGGACTACGGCCAGGACCGTCCTCAGACTCTTGGGTCTCATGGTGGCGGCTATTCCCACAGTACTGCTAACCAGTCTACACATGCAAGTCATGCAGTGGACACTAAGGGTACCGTGGGACCCAGAGGTCGGACGACCTGGACCACAGGGTTCTGGTGTACAATCCTATGAGAAAATATCTAATTTGGTGGTAGGATCTGAAGAATTTCTGTTGGGGGGGCCCTTACCCCCCAGTTCAGACCCTGACAACGGACATGTCAGGGCTGGAGAGCACATCTGGGGAATCTCAGGACCCAGGTATCCTGGTCTCAGCAGGATCTCTTGAGATGCATCCTGTGTTGTATGCCCTATAAGCCTTCCAGCCACATCTCCTCCCAGTTCCACTCCTGACTGTGTGTGTGTGTGTGTGGTCTGGTACCTGAACAAACAGGGAAGCACTTGGTCGTATCCCCTATGCAGGGAAGTGATGCAAATGTGGTACTGGGCAGTTCAGCTCCAGCTCACGGCAGTGCATATCCTGGGCATCCAGAACGTCCTAGTGGACAGTCTCAGCCACACTCCGGCAAGGGCTCATGAGTGGGAACTGCGTCAGTCGGTGGTCAAGGACATCTTTGACCTCTTGGGATCATCCAGATCTCGATCTGTTCACCTCCTCGTACAACGCAAAACTACTTAGTTTTTGCTCGCTCGTTCCCGGGCCTGGTATTTTTTGACGAGATGTGCTGTTTCTTTGCTGGACAGGGGTATTCCTGTACGCCTTTCCTCTCTTTCCGTTTGTGCGGAGGGTACTCCTCAAGCTGCAAGTGGAGGGAGCTCAAATGATTGTAATCGCTCCATTTTGGCCTCGCCAAATATGGTTCCCTCTGCTCCGGCAGCTAGCTGTGGAGCCTCTGGGACCTCCACCTCCACTCCCACCCTTCCCCCCGCAAGGACCTTCTGACCCAGGATCAGGGCATGCTGGTCCATCTGGACCTCAAGTGCCTTCACCTTCATGCTTGGCACCTTCAGACATAGCAGTCTCACATTTTGAGGTCTCTCCCAGGGTCGCTGAAGTCCTTGTAGAGATCAGACAGCCATCTACAAGAACTGCCTATGCAATGAAGTGGAAGAGATTTTCTATCTGGGCAGCCTTCAAGGGTTGGGACTCCTTTCATGCTCCGGCAGTTAGCTGTGGAGCCTCTGGTACCTCCACCACCCCTTCCCCCTCAAGGACCTTCTGACCCAGGATCAGGGCATGCTGGTCCATCTGGAGCTCAAGTGCCTTCACCTTCATGCTTGGCGCCTTCAGACATAGCAGTCTCACGTTTTGGAGTCTCTCCCAGGGTCGCTGAAGTCCTTGTAGTGGTCAGACAGCCATCTACAAGAACTGCCTACGCTATGAAGTGGAAGAGATTTTCTATCTGGGCAGCCTTCAATGGTTGGGACCCCTTTCATGCCCGATTCCTCGGGCCATATGGTACCTGTTGAACCTCTCTGACCTGGGACTCTGTTATTCTTCTTTGAAGGTCCGCTTGTCTGCCATATCCGCCTACCACACCCCGGTGGAAGGCAAAACCTTGGCTCAGTTTGAAGTCTCCCGTACGTTTCTGAAGGGAAATACTCCATATGATACCCCCGGTCAGAAACCCTGTTCCCCTGTGGGATCTGAACTTTATCCTTGAAAAACTCCCTTTGCCTCCCTTTGAACCAGCCCGAGTTGTGACCTGTGCTTTTGGTCTTGGAGAGCACTCTTTTTAGTTGCTATTACCTCTGCTTGACTGATTTCTGAGCTTCAGGCTCTTATGTGTAAGGAGCCCCATTTGATTTTCCATAGAGACTGGATGGCTCTGCGTACAAATCCTAAGTTATTACCAAAGGTTATTTCTGAGTTTACTTTAAATCGGACTATACGCTTGCCAGTGTATTACCCTACATACTCCAATCAAGGGGAGGCACTTTTGCACACTCTGGATGTGCACAGAATTTTGCGATACTACACAAATTGGACAGTCTGTCCGAAAAACATATCAGTTTTTTGTTTCTTTGGCGCACAGAAGGGCGGGTGTAGCAGTTTCAGAACTGTGTGTATGTATGGAAGAGATTTTCTGTCTGGGCAGCCTTCAAGGGTTGGGACCCTTGCTATTTATTTATTTTACTCCTGATCTCGGCCTGGAGGAACCCTACCTTCTTCCGGTCTTGTCGGCTGGGCCCCGACGTACCGGGAACCCAGCGTCATGGTGCTTCGTTACCGGGAGATTTTTCCTATGGTTTTCGACCATTTTTGTCCCTACCCCGAGGGTGCCAATGCCAAGGACTTGCATCCAGATGTACGGCATGTCCACAGCACACTCCCCACCCCAACTCTTGAGCTGTTGTGCCTTACCGCCCATTCCTCCACCGGCAGCAATGCTACGGGTGCGCTCACTGCCCGGTAACACCCCCCCCAAGGAGGAGACCATCTGTTGGGACGCTCAGTCCTTCTTCCCCCGGTGACCCGGGGCTGTTGCCAAACCCGGGTCGCCGACATAGCACGAGGTGTGGCATCCAGTGCCTCAAACCTCTGCACCATCGGGCCAGCTTTAAATCGGTGTTTATTTAAATGGTTAGTAAACTGCACTCTCCTGCTATCAGACGTACAAGCCCCTTCCGGGGGAAGTCAAAGGGCATTCAGCCAGAGGCATGGTTGCATCTACTGCTTGTTTCAAAAATGTCTGTGCCACAGATATTTGTGTGGCAGCTACTTGGAGTTCTTTCCACACTTTCACTAAGCACTACAGTCTGGACATTATCTCTAAGCGCAGGGCAGGCTTTGGACTAGCTATCCTTCATGGCCTGCTGTCTTAATTCTTTGCCTACTGCAGACCTTTATCCTGCCTCCTGTGTTAAGTCTCTACTTGACTTGCACTGCTTGGGACTCTGTCCTTATGGTGTTGCTTACTGCAAGAGCCCTCTCGATGTAAGATAGTACAGTTAAATAAGAACTTACCGTAACAGTAGATCTTCGAGAGAGGCTTTTGCAGTAGGCAAGATTTTCCTGCTTGCCTTAACCTTATGTCTTCTCCTTTCTTTTCAGCCTTACTAGTGACTCCAGGAGTACTCTCGTTCTCCTGCTGTACCTGTCACAGGTCTCTAGCGGTAGAACTGAGGCGGGCGTGGGGGACCGCCCACTGTGTACCAATTGGCCGATGTCAGTCATGTGATGATGGTTGGCCGGTCCCCTGCCAGACACTGCTAGCTGAGTTTTCCGTGTGGTCCTGGCAGCTCAGTCCTTATGGTGTTGCCTACTGCAAGAGTGCCTCTCGAAGATCTACTGTTACAGTAAGTTCTTACCTAACTGTACTTTCTAGGAATGGTATATGGTTCACATCCACACAACCCACCTGCCCTGGCACGTGGCACCTGACCCTGCTTCCAGCATGTGAGATCTGTCATGGGGAAGAGTCTGAAATGTCCTCCTGGGTGGTGGGAGGAGCTTACTGGCCTATCATTGCATTCTAGTGGAACTGCCAGAGTGGATGTGAACCATACACCACTCCTGAAACTGTGGTTACCGGTGAGTAATGTATTCTTTCCTCACATGTCTCCTGAACCACCTTGTGTTGGCTTCCACTGATTACCGCATGATATTCAAGTTAAGTAGATTCCTGCAGTTTGCCCTGTTAATTCATTTTAGGAATTTGAACATATCTATCTCCCCTCTCCCTTATGGTATCCACAGAGTACATGTTCAGGGACTTGAGGCGCTACACGTAGTACATGCCCTACTGGCCCAGAATCATTTTTGGTGCGCTGTGTTGCACCATCTCGAGTCTGCCCCTGTGCTTCCTAAGGTGAGGACCCCAGAACTGGGTGCAGTACTCCAGGTGTGGTTTCACCAAGGATCTCTACAGGGGAAGTATTACTTTCCTTCTGCTACAAGTACCGCTCCTGATACATCCAAGCATCCTGTTTGTGTTGCTATAAGCCTTGTTGCACTGACTGTTTCATAGTAAAAATATAGGTTCGTAAGGCCATTGCCCGTTATGAACTCGCCACCATGTAATCAGTGGTGATATTTATACTTCATGTCTCCCATATAATTATTCAATCATCTTTTAAAGCGCTCTACAGTGTCATTTACTACAACATATTCAGGTAATGCATTCCATAACGGTGGTGCCCTCTGAGTAAAGAACCTCAGTCTCTTTTGGGTTTTATTGATAGGGAACTTAATTTTGTCCTTATGCAATCTAGTATTGTTTCGGCCATTTAGTTTCTCAAGGCATATATCTAGTGTTTCACCTTTATGCATTGTGTTATATATGCATATAAGATCTCTTAAAAGTCTGTACCGATATGCGTACAGGTTTAATGATTTTAATCTATCCTTATATGTAAAGTTTGCCAGGTCTTTAATTCTCGCCTTTCTCTGTACCTTTTCAGCCATGCTCAAACTTCCTACTGTAGTTGGTGCACAAAAGGGAGCACAGTACTCCAAGTGGGGCCTAACAAGACCTGTGTATATATACAAGGACATCAGTACCTCGGCTTTCTTACTCTTAATGTCTGTGTATACATCCCAATATTGAATAACATTTCTTGAATTTTTTTGTATGTTTATCAAATTTTCGATCATTATATGGTTACTCCCAAATATCTTTCCTCCGTTGTTTAAAGTATAATGTCATTCAAAGTATAATTAGCCCTCTTGTTGTTCTTACCAAAGTGCATCACCTTGCACTTGGACACATTAAATGTCATTTTATTCTCTCTGGCCCATATGCCTATTTTATTTTTACAGTCCTGGAACCTCTCAACTGATTGTTGATTATTAACTATGCAGCCGATTTTACAATTGTCTGCATATTTACCAATCCAGACATGGTCTGTAGTTTGCATTGTCGACACTAAGATGTTAAATAACAAGGGACCCAATACAGAACCCTGTGGCACACCTCTAGTCACTTGGCCCCAAGATGATTCATGCCCTCTTAGTACAACCTGTTGCTCTTTCGTTTAACCATGAGGATATCCAACTAATGTGTTTATTTAGTTTTATTTTAAGCAGATGTTCCAATAAGATTTTATGTGACACTGTATCAAATGCCTTGGCATTGTCCAGGAAAATGACATCCACAGGCATTCCCATATCAAGGGCTTCACTAACTAGGGAGTTGCCGATAACTCCAGGGTCTTGATCCTCAGCTATGGTAGTGTGTATGTGAACTGAATACTAGTAGTAGAACTGGTTACAAGTGGGTAACCTCTATTTCATATACATACACATTGGTATTCGTATCAGGACAGTAAGAAATCTCATATGATCATTATGGCAAAGAGTACGTAAAACGGTGAAACCTCTGGAACTCATATGCGCTCCCACTGGGAACCAACAAAACGGATCAGTATACACCAATATGTGTGTAGCTGCTCCGTAATTAAAAGGGCAGCTCTGCAGTTATTCTTTCCATTTGACATACCATATCTAGGCAGTCTCTTCCATTCCTACAGCTAGTGCATTGTAATGCCCTGATCTGCTACTGTACACACAGAATAAAATGGGATCCTTTGCCCTATGGAGTGGATACCCCTCACTGGGATTGTGAGCACTAGATTTTGCTGTGGTCTGTTATTCCACAAACTGAAACAAAGGGGAAAGAAAGGCAGTAGCGTGGCTTCATAAAAAAAACTTGGTTAAACCATTACTAGATCTTCCAAGAATCAGTCTTCACTCACCATTCGTTACTGGTGGGTCTGTGCTGCAGGCGCTAGGACCCCACGGGAGCATTCACCTTTAAAATTACAGAGCTAGGGGACCGGTGGGGATGCATGACATGGCACTCGTGGGCTGGCCAGTAACTGACGCTGGTCCCCTGCTCTCCTCAGTTCTGTTCTTCCTGCTGTCGAGGTCGCACTCCTTGGGAGAGTTTCATTTTTAGCTGTGTAGTTCTGTTTGCCACTTGCTCGACAGTGTAGCCCTTTTCACCTCCTTTGTCCATCGACTGTTCTTTTACAGTACTAAACTCTTTGTTTTGCTAGTTCCCCCAATAGTCAGTCGTGTCCAGGTCTCGGGGTTAAGAAGTCAGAGACTCAGTCTCCCCCATGTGTCCATACCTGTATGGGATAAATATGTCCATCTGGGACATGTATGATCGCTTCTTGACCTGCTTTGGGGTGCAACACTATATGGATCACACTGAGACATCTGCTTCTCTCTGGTCTTCTGCACTTTAGAGATCCGTGCAGTGAAGTGGGGTGTGACAGGGTGCTCCTGCCACTCTTATGGACTGACCTTTTCTTAAATCTGTTGCAACAATTCTTCTGTTTCTTATTCTATTCTTTACAACTTCTAGTCCATGAGGTTGGCCACCAATGGGCACCCCTTCCCCTTTCTTGACTATGCTGTAGTATCCTCTTTAATTTTCCTTTTCCCTCTCAGGTCCTCGTACAGGGAGGTTATTGTTGTGACCGCCAAGCATATGTAAAACAGGTTGTGTTTATCGTTGTTGGATTTAGTATGTAATAGCACTATGTCGCAATGTACCTTATGTTTATGAAACCTGTAAGTGTTTAAAATACCATGGCACTAAGTGTTTTTGATAATGGTAAAAAGTACTAGGTGGTGATTATTATAGAAATTAAGTTAGTTGTGCCATTTAAAATGCACGTAAATTGCTGTAAACTGAGCAAGTCAAATGTCATGGTGATTTGCATATATCCCATGATGCTTTGTATTATGCACATATGTATGATGATGTATTTCTTTGAAACTTGATTTGTTGCCAGTGCCCTTTGGGGTAACCCTTTTTTCATTGTTTCTGCACTGAGGTTCTTTGTTTTTATCTTGTTTAGTTTTTTTTTTTGTGCCGCCACTACCCAAACAAACAGGGCCCCACATAGGGATGAAGGGTTTTCACTGAAAAGTGGTCAGATCAGAGATCAGTGTCGGTAGGTACTGGCTAAGTGCAGAGAAAGGACATACATAGCCTGTTGCTGCAAACTGACGTGCTGGAGAAGGGATATGTGTAAGAAACCACTGTGGTTCTCAAAGGAGGTGGCAGTGAAAGTTCAAGAAAAAGAGAAAGCATTCAGAAAGTACAAGGAATCACAGGAGGAGCAGGACAGAGAAATGTATCTGTTAAAGCAAAAAGAAGCTGGGAAGGCATTCAGAACAGCAAAGGCCCGAACTGAGGAAAAGATAGCCAACTCAGTTAAGAAGGGGGATAAAATCTTTTTTAGGTACATCAGGGAGCGAAGGAAGACTAAGGGAGGGTTAGTGAGGCTTAATAAAGGGAAGGGGAGGGGAGGTGGGCAGAGGGTGACTGAAAAGGTAGAGATACTAAACAAATATTTTTGCTCAGTATTTACAAACGAAGAGGGGGAGGTACCTAAAACAAACAGTGGAAGCACTCTGGATACAGAAGTTGATACCAGCCCATTTACAGAAGAAAGGGTTCTGAAAAAACTCTTAAAACTGAAGGTGGACAAAGCAATGGGGCCTGATGGGATTCATACCAGAATTCTAAAAGAACTAAGGGTAGAACTAGTGACACCACTGACTACTCTCTTTAACAAATCATGGGAGGATGGGGTGGTACCTGAGGACTGGAGGAGGGCAGATGTGATTTCCCTTCACAAAAGTGGGAGCAGGGCAGAAGCGGGAAACTACAGACCAGTTAGTTTAACCTCAGTGATAGAGAAAATGATGGAATAACTTCTGAAGGAAAGAATTGTCGAGTATCTAGAGGACAGAGGGGCACAGGACCCAAGGCAGCATGGATTCACAGCAGGAAGGTCATGCCAGACGAATCTAATAGATTTCTTTGACTGGGTGACCAAAGTAGTAGATCAGGGAGGGGCTGTGGACATGGCCTACCTAGACTTTAGCAAGGCATTTGACTCAGTCCCACACAAAAGATTAATATACAAGTTAGCCAGCCTGGGAGTGGGTCCCAAGATGACAGCCTGGGTAAAGAACTGGCTGGAGAATAGGACACAGAGGGTAATAGTAAATGGAGTCCACTCAGAAGAAAGGAGGGTTACTAGTGGGGTGCCGAAGGGTTCAGTATTAGAACCGGTCCTCTTCATTGTCTTTGTAAGCGACATTGCAGAGGGACTGGAAGGAAAAGTATGTCTCTTTGCAGATGACACAAAGATCTGCAACAGAGTTGATGCACAAGGTGGGGTGGCAAGGATGAGAAGGGACTTGGCAAGGTTAGAGGAATGGTGAAATGTATGGCAGCTTAGACTTAATGCTAAGAAGTGCAAGGTAATGCACCTGGGAAACAAAAACCTAGGGGAAGAGTACACAATGGGGGGTGAGATACTAACAACAACAAAATGGAAAGGGACCTGGGGGTAATCATATCAGATGACTTAAAGGTGGGCAAGCAATGTGAGAGGGCAGTAAGGAGGGCTGGGGGATACTGGGATGCATAGGGAGGCATCACCAGTAGAAAACAGGAAGTTGTTATCCTCTGTACAGACAGCTGGTGAGACCCCATCTGGAGTACTGTGTGCAGTTCTGGAGACCCAATCTCCGCAAGGACATAGACAAGATGGAAGCAGTCCAGAGGAGGGCAACTAAAATGGTGCAGGGTCTGCACCGGAAGACCTATGAAGAGAGACTAAAGGAGCTTAATATGTATAGCCTCGAGGAAAGGAGAGAGAGAGGGGGACATGATAGAACCGTTCAAGTACCTCAAGGGAATCAACAAAGTCCAAGAGGGTAGCATCTTTCAAAAAAAGAGGTGTGCAAGAACAAGGGGCACAATTTGAAGATGGGGGGCAGCTCAGAGGTAATGTAAGGAAGTATTTTTTCACAGAGAGGGTTGTGGATGCATGTAACGGCCTTCCAGAGGAGGTTGTGGAGTCAAAAACAGTGGTTGAATTCAAGTATGCATGGGACAGCCATAAGGCAATTCTAGGGGGTGGGGGTAGAAAGAAGTAGGCTGCTGGTTAACTAGGATCTGCAGCTTACCCATTAGGTAGGGAAATGGGCAGACTGGGTGGGCCAAGCGGTCCTTATCTGCCGTCAAATTCTATGTTTCTGTGTCATTACTTAAGGTTATCTCCTGTATTTTGAATAAACATCGCACAGAGATTGTGTGTTGAACTTGAGGCTCGGTGTCTGGTCCATCTGTTATCCCACAACCCCTCTACGTGGGGTCAGTCGCCCACTACTTTCAAGGGCAGGCATCGCTCAAGGAAGTCCAAGGTAAGGTCCCTGGGCTTTTCCCCTTAGCCGCTCCCCAGTACAGTTCAGACTGAGGGAAACCAGGGCTCTTCTGGTCCTTGTCTCACCGAGATGGGGAGCCTGGAAGAGGGGTCTGTGGGACAGCTGACCCCCTCCAAGGGGCTGGTTGTGCACCTCTCCCAGTCCAGGACCCCCTTGGGGGCAAGGTCAGAGCTATATGCTGTGCCTGCACCGGTGGACTCCTTGAAGTTGTGGTCGGGTGCTGCTTTGGCTCCTGGCACTGAGGCCAGTGCTGGTGAGTGGAGCGGTACCTTTTGTGTGGCCAGGTCCCTTCCTCATGCCGCTTTCAGCAGTGGAAGAGAAAGGGTTTCTGGAGCCAGTGGTGATCTTCTGAATCTCATCTCTTGAGCAGTCCTATGACCTGGGAGTTGGGGACTGGAATGATCCCAACTAACTTCTGGGCTCTGGTGATGAAAGGAGCCTTTCTGGGCCTAGTCCTAGGCCTCTGTCCTCAGCAGCATCCCTGGCTGCTGCCCAGCCTTGTGCCGGCCTCTATGCTGCCTCTCATCTGTCTTGCAGTGCCACGAGGCTGCAGTGCCAATTCTGGTGCCAGGAGGGGGGCCACTGCCGTGCACAGGGTAAGGTGCTGGGTCGGGTTCCTGCGCTATTCCCTGTGCCAAGTCTGACTCTGGTGCCTTCTCCCTCAGCTCAGGTTCCAGATGTTGGTTCTGCCTTAGGCCTAGCCCAAGGGGAAGAGCCCATTCCGGTGAGGTGGGAGCTGGTAGGTCCCAGTCTGTGCCTTACTCCATGCCCAGGGTTGCTTGTGCCTCCGGCAGGGGTCACAGTGCTGACTGTGGTCCTCTGACCTCCGTAGAACTGTCTAGGTCCCCTGTACGCTATGGTAGCCCTGGCAGAGGATTTAGCCTCCTCCTTCTCTATCTACCTCTCCTGCTGTTCCAGGTATATTGGGTCCTGTGGGGCCACTGACCTGGGGCAGTTCAGGGCATCGGCGACTGCCTTCTCCGCTTAACTTATGGTACTAGATTAGGCTATTTTCCAGCCTGAGACCCTAGCACTGCTTCTCCTTGAGTCCAGCTCCTCCTCCTCCTCCTCCTCCTCCTCCTCCTCCTCCTCCTCCTCCTCCTCATCATCTTCCTCTTCTGAGGAAGAGGACTCTTCCCTTCACTAGTCCTCCAGTGCTGAGTACCCTCATTACCAGCAGTTCCTTGCAGAGATGAGGGAGCTGCAACTACTCTACTTTACAGGCTGCTGTTCTGCTGGTCTGATGCTGTCCTTCTTTGAGGAGTACAATCATGACTGTACAGTCATACCTCCTTTGCCTAGGCCATTTGTGGAGGCATCTAGAGACATCTGGCTCCGTTTCTCTGCCTCGTTTCCAGTTCTGAGGGCTATCCAGTGTAGGTATTGCACACCCATGGGGTATCCAGGAGCCATGCCACACTCCACTTCTGGGGTCCAGCTCCTGGCCATTCTCTCTGGGCATAGGTGCCCAGTGTGACCTTTCTCCAGAGTCTGACTCTACTGAGGTTGATGCCTGGGGTTGAAGAGTTTTCTCAGTGTCACGCACCATGTTGTGCATCTCTGCACACCAAGTGTCCTATGGCAGGCACTTGTGGGTGATGCTGGGACAGCTCCTGGCATCCATGTCAGACTGTGAGCAAACCAGACGAGCCATGCACCTTTCTGCACAGGGTATGAAGCTTGCGAGACACCAGGCAGGGGCATCCTAGAATGCCAGTGAAGTAGTGTCCAGGTTGGTGGGAACTGCAGTCTGCATTAGGTGGACGGCGTGGCTGTGTGTCTCCAGGTTGTCACCCTTGGATGGGCGTAGGGTGTTGCCTCATGGTTCCAGAGTCCCACTTATTCTCTCACAGGGTCAGGTGTGAGTTTGCAGGGTGCATTCCTGTTCTCAGGCCATGGGAGCCTTTTTCCTGCTCCTGACCACTCTCTGGCCTCAGTCAAGCCTGTAAGAGGCCCCAGCCTCCGCTGGGTCCCCCCAAAAAAAAACACCGGAGGCTGAGGGAACAGCCATTTCCCTCAGGGTTGGTCAACACCACCCTTGATGGTAAGCTTGGCACTCTGACCCACAAACAGTGAATGGGGAAGATTGATTCTTGGAAAATATGAAAATTATGTACTCACCGTAATGCTTGATCTTCCAGAATATCTTCACCATGCATTATTGCAACCTGCCCACTTTTCCCCTCAGTGGCCAAACTTTTGGACAGTTTTTCTTCCTCTCCTCCCTGTCTCTCTGTCTCTCTCTCACCTTGTGAGGCACTTCAAGTTTTAAAAAAGAAAGACTCTTACCTCATTTGTGGCCCTCTAAATAAATTTTTGCTTTCTGATTCCCCTATTTCCACCTGTCGCTTCTCCTCCTTGTCTCCCCCAACCCCCTGTCCCCCACATGGGGGAGTCTGTGTAGCTGTTTGCTGTCTGGGAAGTTCCTTTTTCCTTTACGCTTTTAAACTGAAAATGCATGCAAGAGGGCAGGTGTAGAAGGGCACCAGGAGACGCATCCTGGAGTTCCAGCCCAGACGTCTTCACCTGGTGCAGCTCTCCTTTTTCCCTTGCAGTGTGTCTCCTGTGCTTCCTTCCCAGCCAGCCAGCTACATTTTTCTTCTTTTCTTCCCTCCTTATAGGGAGTCCTTTTAGTAAGAAGAGGGGAAGATGTGGTCAGAGAATTGTAAGGATGTCTTTGGTTCTCTGTTGCTGTTTGTCCTTCTAGCGGGGACCCCCTCCTCCCAATTTTTTTTTTTTCCTCCTCTTCTCTGGTTTACTCTTAGCTTTCGAGCTCCTACGTGTTTTCTCCTCGATTTGAGAACCTTTGTTAGTGCATTTCAAGGGCCCTGGCCCTTCTGATTACCATGCTTCAGGGAACCGTGAAAATTTCAACAAATTGCATCCCATAGTTTTGCATTGGCTATATGGGATATCTGAGCCCCTGACCCTTCTGCAGTTCACCAATCTGCGGGTGAAGAACCTTGCTGGTAATACAGTTTCAGGGCTCATAGCTCTACCATTCCTCAAGAATTCATCCCATACTTTTGCTTTGTTATATGGAATTTTTGAGACCTTTGACTTAGCGTGAAGTCCTATATTCTGCAAGATGGCATAGCTGAATTTCCCTGCATTTGCAAACAAGTCAACTCTTTGGAAAGCACTCATCTCCTACTGGGAGCTCGGGGTCCCTGCTGCACACTCTCTCTCCTTTTCCTCTCTCTCTCCTGTCCAGTTTTCCTGGTCATCCTGCTACCCACTGCCTAGGCCCTCCCTTACAGCCTCCTCTTTCTCTCCTCTGGTTGCTGGGTTTTACTACCTTGTTCTTTTTATATCCTGTATCCTTGTTCTATCCCTTGGGCAACCTTGCCTCATCCTTTCCTTTTTTGTCACCCTTTGTTTCCCCTACTGACGAATGGAACTGAGGAGAGGAGGGGGTTGGCATCTGTTACTGGCCAGCTTGTGAGCGGCACTTCATGCGTCTGCCTCATGGGTGACGTTATCCCCGATGTTGGTCCCCTAGCTCTACAGTTTTAAAGCTGTATGCTCCCACAGGGTCCTAGTGCCTCTGGCACATATCCACCAGTAGTGAATGATGAAGATACTCTGGAAGGTCAAGAATTATGGTGAGTACATAGTTTTCATTCTCAGACTTTGTCATAGTAAGCCTCCCTCAAGCCATGGAATCTTGAACGGCCCCGAAATATTGAGTAATGTTGGGCCTCTCCACAGAAAAATAGCATACTTTGCACAGTGTATCGGGAGTAAAGTTAAACCCCTTTTGGCTCTCTTTGTATTTGGCTTATTGCATCACTGCTCCCCAGGCGAGCCTACTTGCTCTGTTACCCCCTTGCTGTAATGCCTTCGTGAGTCTGTTTCTCCTCTATCTGAAATAACCTGTCCACCTCCTGCCTCTTCCCTGAACCCTGCTGTTGAGCAACTTTTCAGGGATCCCTTTGCTCTCTCTTGCTCTTGTTCCTAGTACCTTTTGCTTAACCCTTGTATTTGGACTGTTACGCTGCCAGTCTGATTGATTAATGAATTGTTACCTCTTATTATTTGTTCATTGTTCCTCTTTGTTTACACTGTTGTAAATTTTGTATTGCTTGAGTTTGTTTGTTTTTTTTTTTTGGTTACCTTTTTGAATTGTATTCACTCCTACCCTTCTCTGAATACATCTGAAAAGAGCCTTGGCTCAGTGTGCCTTTCCTGGTCACTGATTTGTAAATACATATATAAAATTAACCTACTGTTATCCTTTTTCAGTTTGTCTAATGCATTCACACAAAATATCTGAAACTCAAAATTTAAATACAGTACTTTTTGCAGACATGTTTGAACCTCCCGTGGAACATGTTGGGGCTTCCTCTGGGAATCTGGTCTCAGAATTTTGAGAAACCCTGGATTAAACAATAACTACTTCAGATCAGTCTGTAATAGCTTTTTGCATAAATGTGAGAAGTTTATGTATTTAAGCAGAAGGGCAGTAGTACCAAGGAAGGGTTCCAGAGCAGCGGTTTGTCTGCATTTACTGTCCTCTGTTTCTAGGTATACTGTGGGGATTATGATGATGTAATCTGAATGTTACTACTGCATGTGTTCTTGATGTTTCCAGAGAGTAAAATGTCACTTCAATTTGCTTGCAGGTGCTGACCAGGACAACTCTGATAACAACACCATTTTTGTCCAGGGATTGGGAGAGGATGCGACCATTGAGCAGGTGGCAGACTTTTTCAAGCAGATTGGCATTATTAAGGTTTGTGTCTTTTGAAACTACATTGAAGGACATGAGAAAATGAGGTGCAGTAGAGGTTTTGTGTGGGTGGTTGCTGTATGGGTTATACACAATGTGATTTTTAGTTGCGAGTTTGAGTTACAGTCTCCAGTGTAACATGAACAGCGCGGAGACAAGTTTCTTTGTTTGATATTGAATTACATTTTTTCAGTTGTTTTTCTGCTACCCATATGGCGTTATCATTTGGGATCACCGTTAGATTTTCTTCCTTAAGATGGTATGCTGGCCCGGTGGCACTGAGGGTTGAGGCGCTGGATGCCACACCTTGCGCCATGCCGGTGATCCGGGTTTGGGAACGAGCTGGGGACGGCGGGGGGTGGTAGAGAGATTGAGCGTCCGATGGACTGTTCTTTCTTCCTGTGGGTGGGTATGGGGTGTGCTTGCTCTTGGAGCGACCTCTGACGGTGGCTGGAGGATCGCCAACTGCAGCAGTGCGGCGTATGCCTGGGGGCGGAGCCACGGTACTCCGTTGCCTTGCTGGCCGGGCTCTGCGGGGGAGGGGGACCAAGTTTAAAAAAAAAAAATATATAAAAAATCCCCAGCTCACTGAGGAGATTGAGGGCCCAGGGTTCTCACTCTCATCCCCATTGCCAGGCCAGGCCACACTGGGGATCCACGGCAGCACTGGGAAGTTCCTCTGGGAGGGGTGAACTGGTGTTGGCTGGCCATGGTGGGGAGAAGGGGTAGGATTGAGTGGGCACCTCTGAAGGATGCCTCTGAGAGAACCGGTGCATAAACAAAACTGAGAGAGAAAAAAGATGGTATGCTGTAATTCACTGGCATTGGAGAAGGTGCAGCTTTTTTTGCAAGGGTTGTTGCAGTAACAAAATCTGCTGCAGTGACATCGCAGCTGCTTTAACTGCTTCTGTACCAGCTTCATGGACATTTAGGTGCGGGCGGGGGATTTTTTCCACTATTTTCTCCCTAGTTCCCACCGCACATGCAGTGGACATGATATGCATACTCCACCTCCGTGGAAACGTCCAGCTGTCTTGCATGTGGGGTCCATCTCCCTGCATGATCCTGCAGCGCTGCCGCCCAAACGCCTCCATGCTGCAGATCAGCAGAACACTGTCATTCCTCCCCAAGGGAGGAGAACTGTCCTGGAATGCTCAGTCCTCCCTATCCCCCGACCAGCCCCTGAGTGGCCTGCGTCTGTTTCTGAACCCTGGTCTTGGGCAAGGCAGGAGATGAGTCGCCCGGTGCCTCAAGTCTCCATACCACTGGGCATCAGGAAAAAAAAATGTTTCTGTCAAGATAGGAACAGTAACTGCATTAGCGGCAGCATGGTGATGTGCACTATGCCTGTAATCATTTGTTTTGGCCCAACTGCTTCAGTTTACATTTTTTCCCTGCCATCGAGTGTGATCATGGAAGCAAAGAGACTCTGTCATAGCACAGTTTAAGCCTTCTATTTTTTTACAAATTGCAGTACGTTAGTTTGGTGTCTAAGAAAAGAACATCCCAAGGTGCCGCCTTTCTGTTGCCCCTGTGGTCAGAATATTTCCCTTGTGGATCAACATATGTTTTGCATGGTCTGCCATGACTCCGATCAGGATATGGATTCCTGCCATGCCTGTTTGTCTTTCGGACATTGGAGAGCAGGTGTCTGAAGTGGGGTAGGCCAGTGGCAGGCAGCAGTCCAGAAAGTCTGTCACCTGATTTCCCCCATGTGCTCTCACTGCTGTTTGTTGGTGAGGCAAAGGTTAGGAAGCAAGGCAAAACAGAAATTGTAAAATTTGCAAGTTAGCATTTATTAATTTTATTTTTTTTTTTTTTTTAAAAAACACTTTTTATCCACCACACGCACAATCCCAGACTCTCAGGTGAGGGGCACTCAGCAAACCTCAATCCTGCCCCATCGTAGGCTCAGTCCTGACTCTTGGTCGGCCATGCTCCCTCTCTGTCCATGCATCTGCACCCCACCCCCACCCCCAAAAATTATATTCTGGGCAGATGTCCTGTGACCTGAGGGATCTAGGGATCTCCGAGGTCAGCCGGCACACTAGCCTTTGGGTGTGGGGGGGTAGCTCCTGGACCCCACCGTCGCCTACCAGGATTGGGCTCTTTTTCCGTGTTTTGGTTTCCCCCTGAACCTTGGACGTGCAGTGGACTCCTGCACGCGAGGTATCACACACCCCATTGGGCGTCCTGCTGAGGCTTTAATCCTGCTACGCTGCAAGCCTCTGGTGTAGTGCCCCAGCCACCGCTAGAGGCCACGAAGAATAGTGGCTAGCCTAAGCTCCCCCGAAAGGAGAGCAGTCTTCCGGACTCTCGATCCTTTCCTATCCCTACTGACCTGGGCTCATTCCTAAACCCAGGTCACCGGCGTGGCGCAAGGTGTGGTGTACAGCGCCTCAACCCTCGGTGCCACCGGGCCAGCCCAGCGTGTTTTTTTGTTTGTTTGTTTTTTATTATTATTGATATAATGGAAAATTAAGTTGTACAGGATAGGGCTTCATAAAGATAGTACAGACAAAAAGAAGGCCCTTCATTTGAGTCTCTTTCCAATTTAAATCCTAATCTCTGTCTTTCTCTAACTAACCAAACAGAACATTGCTCTCTTTATAAGATTTTTTTTCCTGGCAGTTCAGTTCCATAGTCTGTTCTCATTAATCTATATTTCCCATTTTCACGTGTGACAAAACTTTGCCATTGCCCTTCCTGTGACCAGCTTGAAGAGTACATGCAGACTTCTTAACAGGTGTCGCCCATTAATGCATTCTGTCCAGAGCTGACTTCCTGCTGACAACTGTCAGCAAGCTTGTGAAGATCAAAAGATCTCTCAAGGTTATCCCCCTGTATTCTAGATTGCTAACTTTTCTAACAAACCCAAGTAGCTGTGTGCATTCATTTCAACAGTATAATTATACACACTTGCAAACCAAAGGATCCCAGTTTCACATAAAGATTCACGTGCATTTATTTTTATCTATAGAGAAACGTGAGGAGAAAGAAAGAATAGAAACAGTAAGTGAAGAAAGGGAAAAAACAGGGAGAAATTGTGGGACCATCGGAGTGGTCAGATCTTGCTTCGAGAGGGCTCTTGCAGTAGGTAGTTACAGATAGGACGGACACTCCCAGTGCCTCTTCTGTCTGGGCCCGGATCACCCCGTGGAGAAGTACCAGCATTGCCTGAAGTTCAGCGCCGCCACCCGCAGACAGAGGCAGCAGTCCCTGGAGGCCCACATCCTTAAAAAGAAAATGACCTCCATGGAAAAGGAGCTGAAGAAGCTTCATCAGGCCTCAACTTCCCCCGAGGGTCACCGTAAAAAGAAAGACAAGGAGAAGCACCGGGACCGGGACTCTTCTTCCTCGGCCACCGTGGCTTCGACTGGAGTCGCCGTGCTCAAGGTACCGCGACGGCTGTCTTGGAGGCTTCCAAGCAGGCGTCAACCCACCCGTCTGGCTCGCGCTCGGGCCCTTCGGGTGCCTCAGGGTAAAAGGAGGCCTCCACTCCTGACAAGGCCGCCCCTGTGCGGCTACTGGTGTGAGTGGCTCCAGTAAGCCAGACGTTGACTCCTCTGACGTCCGCCCAGAGAAGGCTGCTAAGTCGCTCGACCAGGCTGCACCCCCTTCGCGGCCTGTCTCAGGCGATGGTTCCACCAAGTCTGATGGCTCCTGCATTTCTCCATGGGGTAATCCGGACCCAGACAGAAGAAGCACTGGGAGTGTCCGTCCTATCTGTAATTACCTACTGCAAGAGCCTCTCTCAAAGATCTACTGTTACGGTAAGTTCTTGCGTAACTGTACTTTCCTAGGTGCCACAAAAAAATTTGTGCGATCAGTCAGGCAAGAGATAGACCTTTGACTAGGCTAGGAAACAGAATAGATCCTTGTTTTTAACTCTTTGTATAACAAATGGGACTGTCTTATCCCAACGCATTTAGAGTCTTAGTTTGTCAAGGCACAGAGACTCCCCGGTGCTTAAGTTGTGTTGGGAATGTTATTGGTAGCATTGGGCGACCAAGGGAGCACCTACCACGTCCCAATAACTTTGTGCTTAGGGCTGCCTGAGGTATTGAGTCTGCAGTTTCGGTGCTGGTGTTGGTGGTTGCATTGGTGCCACTGCTGTAGCCTGTCTGTGCAGTCTATGGCTGGAAGGGGGGATTCTGGCATCTTTGTCGCCACCACTCTGTGTCTGCCTGTGTTCATTCCCTCCTCAGCCGTTGGGGAGCCCAGATGTGGCTTAGGTTTTGCTGAGGGGTGTGCCATGTTTACATAAGAACATATGATGAAGCCAGCAGATAAAGGCCTTAATGGCCTATCAAGTCTGTAGTCCAACCTGGGTCTCCAAACTGCCACCATGGTTGGAGCTTAAGACTGTGGATACAGTGGGCTGCCCCCCACCCACCCCACCCCACCCACCCACTTAGCTGGGACAGAATGGATTGAGTGTAGGACACATCTCATTACCCATACACCATCAGTCTTTTTAACCTGTCTCTAAGGTAGTAGACTGCTCTCTGCCTAGCAGGGAAACTTTTTGTTTTTTCCAACTTTTGTTTTTCAGCTGTCACCAGTTTACGTCCCCAGCAGCAGAACATCATCCTGGCACTGAAGGAGTCTGCAAAAACTGTGGTGCTGCTAGGGACAATGGAGAACTGAGCCCTGAGTTGCAGTGCCTGATAGGATTACTAGAGCCCCACTCTTTTGTCGGAGGCATACCCCAGGAGCCCAGGTAGTAGATAGGCCTTTATAGTTTTTATTTTGGAGAAGGAGGAATGCCCTTAATTCTCATAGTCTGTATCCTTTCTTTCTTATACTACAAGCATATGCTTGTCTGTCATGTTCTTCTCTCCTTGCTTACAGTACTGAGGAAGTTGGGGCATTGGTAACAGGTATAGGACATAGTGTGTGGCACTATGTGGTGGTATGCATGTGCTGACACAATTGCCAGCATCCTGACGAGAAAATGTTTGCATTTCCCCAAGGAATCCATCGGTATATATTCAAAATATGCAGTCATTCCCCCTGGATTGAATAGCCCCTGAGATTTGGAACTTTGTTAAATATGGAACTTTAAAATGAAGTTCAGACTTTGCTGTGTGGGCATGCTCTACCCTGCTTTCTAATGATTTGCTTCTCTACTACTGAGAGCAGACCTTCTTGGACTGTATCTTCACCATTGAGTCAAACTGATGGGTTCTAAACCAGAGGTGCTAGGAACCAGAACTTTGAGGAGTGCGAGTGCCAACATAGGCTGCACACATGCTCAGTACCGTGAGACCAGCTCGCACTGCATGGCCTACCTCGGCACCAGCCCTCAACTGCCTCAGTTCCTTGATCTTCCTGGATTAAGTCTCTATCCCTCATTCACGCTAGTGGGATAGCGCTGGTTTTCCGCTGATGGAACTCTTCTGTATTGTTCTCCCAGCGGAATCTCTCATTCCCGCTCAGCACTTTCTCTGCTCCCTACATGGTGCCAAGCTCCTCGACATCCTTCCTGGTGGCAGAGTCTCTAGTGGCTCTGACCTAGACCTCCCTTAGGGGTCCTTCTGGGGTAGAAGTGCATCTAGACGATTCTCTCCCTTTTTATTAGTTACACTTCACCTCCTCGGTTGAAAAGGTACTGAGGCAGTTGGAGGGTCGACGCCGAGATAGCCTGCACAGATGCAAGCTAGTCTCACGGTGCCGCGCATGCATGGTCCTATCTCAGTGCCGACCCTTCTGAAAAATTTTGGCTCCCACTTGGTCCTAGCGCCTCCGGCGCTATCCCACTAGTGTCAGTGAGTGATGGAGACTGTCCAAGAATATCAATAATTAAGGTAAGTACGTAATTTCCATTTTCCTGCCATCGAGTGCGCTTCAGTGACGACATCGCTCATCTGCCAGGAGTCTGATCTTCACATCTGTGCAACAGCATTTAGTTCATTCGGTATAATAGATTTTAAACTAGTGTTTGTTAATCTTATCTGTCAGTCTTCACCATTCATCACTAGTGGGTATCTTGCCGGGGCTAGGACCCTGCGGGAGACTCCCAGAGGCGGAGTGGCGGGGTTGAGTGCAGCTCCTGAGGCCAGCGTGCTACATGGTGCTTGTGGGTTAGCGTTAACTGCCGTCAGCTCTGCCCTCGCCCCAGTTCTTCTCCCGCTGTAGAGTGAGGACCTCGTGGAGATTCTTCAAGCAACTGCAGATTTTCGGCCTGCTTGCAGCCTAGTCGGTTGGTAGTCTCAGTTCTGTTTCGACTGCTCGGCGCCACTTCCTAGACACTGGTAAGATTGTTCCAATTTTCTAAGTGATGCAGAGTACTGTTTTGAATTTATTTTTTGTCCGGTCATTCCTTGTCCCCGGGACAAGAAAAAGTCGAAGGCAGGACGGCCTCCTATACATTGGTGTCCCTGCGGCCGCCTTTGCTCCATTTCGGACCAGCATGACTGGTGCCTCTTCTGCCTCAGCCTGGCCCACGATATGGATAACTGTGACACCTGCTTTTCCATGAACCTCCAGGTTCTAGAAATGCAGACGTTTAAAGTCTGACGTGTGCCGCAGATTTTCGGAGGGCGGGTTCGCAGTCAGCGGGCCAAGGTGAGGACACTCTACCCTTCTTCCAGGTTCTGTATGGCCCGTGGAGGAGGGGACCTCCACCATTTTTTTTAGCCTTGCCACGTCGGGTGCTCTTCCCTCTCAGGGGCCAGTCAGGAGGCACTGTTCTGGCAGTCGCTTCCTCGGAAGCGAAGGCTCCCCCGGTGTCTAGCTCTGGGGCCCGCGCCGGCACCATTCTTGACACAGTCTGTTGGTGCCGCCCTTGGCCTCTATGTCTCTTGCGGCACTGGGGGTCCGGGCGACGCAGTGGACTGCTGGGCCGTCCTTGCGGTGCCAGAGAGGGAAGTGGCGCCACGGGTGGTGCAGGACCAGTTTCCGGGGCATCCTCTGGTTTCGGGGTCGGTGCCACACCTGTCTCTGGTGCCGTTCACAGTGCCGGGGGGGGGGGTGGCACCATAGGCGGTGACGCTTTCAGCTCTGCCGTTCGTGATGCCTGGGGGGGGCGGCACTGGACGTGGTGCCACTCGCGGTGCCAGGGCTGCAAGCGGCTCGTGGTCTTGGGACTGGGAGGGACCGGGGAGTAGTCTGGCTTCGCCCTGTCAGTCGTCCTCCTCTGAGGAGGATTCAGGGTCTGATCCGGACTGGCTTCTGGATTCTTCTGAATCCTCCGGTTCCTCGGTGTCCAGCATCTCGGCCCTCACTCAGCCTCCCTCTGTGGGTCAGACAGGTTTTGTTGGTTCTGGGGTCAGTGGGACTGACCAACCTGCGGCGGTCCAGGTGGCCGCTGCTGCGCAGCCTGGGACCACAGACTTGTCCGTTCCCTCAGTTGGGGTACCTCCCTCTTTGATGTCCCTGGACAGTCTGAGTTGGGATGGTCCAGGGCACCCCAGGAGGGGAAGGGTACTGTACCCTTGGCTGACTCCCAGGGGTCGGCTAGGGGTTGCCAGCTACCTAGGCTGGTGGTCATGAGGAAGAGGGCTCTTTCAGAGTCTGAGGGGTCGAGGGGACAGGGTTTAGTGCAGTGGCCTCTCCCTGGGACCTGCCTGGGTTCTGGGAGGAGTTGTCATGCAGATCTTCCTGGACATAAGTCTCCACCACTCATTCACACTAGTGGGATCTGCGCCGGAGGCACTAGGACCCATCGGGAGCAAACTTTTTGCTGGAGGTGGTGGCGAGAGATGGCGCCGCGAGGCATGGCGCCGCGAGCAGTGGCTCACGCGGTAATGACCATCTTGGCGACGACCCTCCAACCGCCTCAGTTCCTTTTTTCCAGCCGTCGAGTGCGCTTCAGTGACAACGTCGCTTGCCTGTCGGGAGTCAAACTTCAAACTAGCGCATAGTTTTCAGTTTATTTTTTTGTAATTCTATCTCGATAGTAGTATCGCTTAATTTTATTCTATTTCTGTTATATTTTAGAATTTAACTTATAGTGAAGAAGTCTCGGCCTACTGGACGGAGTCGACCATGAGCAGGTCAGGTGACGGTAGGGAGACTTCGTATGAAAGCTGTTCAGTCGGGCTGGGTCCGGTCAGCCCCCTTCTCCTCAGCGGGGGTTCCGACAGCGGTCAGTCCGATGCCCAGGGATGGGCCGGTCCCCGCGGCATAAAATAAGCGGTCGCATTCCGCACCGTTCGGCCTCGAGCTCTTCTTCGCCCACAGGTCAAAAGAGAAGGCATCACCCGAGGTCGCCCTCTGATATGTCTGCGTGTCGACGGTCGGTTATCGCTCCTAGTTGCCGGTCTCCTCCTTCTCGAGTCGCCAACTTCGGCTTCCGCCGTCTCGACATCGGAGCCCACCCTGCCTATAGGTAGGACTCCAGATGAGCAGTTTCATCAGTGGGCGCTTTTATGGAGCGATGGGCCCGAGGTTGGTTCTTCTGCCTGGCTCGGTTGCCCAGAGCCCGGCCTGCCGGGCGATCAGGCAGGCGGTTGACCTTCCTAGTCAGCGGCGCCTCCTTCGGTGCCAGCGACTCTGTGCTTAGGTGTTCCCCCCCTCACATGGCTGCGGCGCAGGGGGCCACACCGATGCCCTTATCTCCTGGTTTTTTCCCTTCTCTTCCTTTCCAGGTTCCAGGGGTGTCTCGGCGCCTCCCCAGTGGAATCGCTGCGCTTGCCAGTGCCGTTTTCGGCACAGCGGGGCCTTGCGAGCCGTCCAGCGGCACCGCTGGGTCTGCGGCGCCGTCCGGCGGTGCAGCGGTCTCGCCTGCGCTGCCTGCGAAGCGCCGCGCGCCCAGCGGTGCGCTGCGGTGCCGGGTGCTGTGGCGCCGTGCGCCTCCGCGGCGCCGTTTTCGACTCCTTTAGCCTCCTCGGCGCCGGGGGCCCTCGGGGACTCTCCCTTTCTATCTGCTCTTTCTTCTTCTCCTATCTTTCACTCCTTTCCTGTCCAAGCAGTCCTTCCTGGACTATCAGGAGATGATGTTGAGCCTGACCCAGACCTTCGGTTGGGTGATGAAGTGGAGGAAACAGGATCCTTCACGCTTCTAGACCTGTGGTGGGGACCTATCCTTTAAGTCTCTGTTGAGGAACCAGAGATCACTCTTTCTCTCCAGACTACGGACGCCGATCCTGGGAAAATATTAAGACTCCAGTATCTTCATGCTTGAGATCCCTACAGATTGACTCCTCCGATTCAACCCTCCTTGAGCGCTGTCTCAAATGGTATGGAATAATCCTGCTCTTATTCCTTCAGTGGCTAAATCCATTGATAAAAATATTCAGCTCCCAAGGATCGTTCCATTTGGCATCCCAAGCCTTTGCGGATCCTGTTGTAGTCGTAGCAGAGAATGACAAGGTCGTTCTTCCTCAAGCTACTACAGCTCGACCTATTAACAAAGAGTCTCGTAAAATTGATACATTAGGTAGAGTCTTTGCTCCTCCACTTTAAGTATGCGTGTTGCCAGCTATCAAGGCTATTTTTCTCAGTATGAGTATATCCTGTGGCACTCTATAAACGAAATGGTTGAAGCTCTTCCAGATTCCGACTCCAAGTCAGAGCTCCTTCTAACGTTATCAAGTATTGGGTCCAATAACCAACAGGTCAAAGCCCATGGGCGCTTCGACACTGCTTCTCGTTCAGCAGCGCATGGTGTTGTACTCGACACCATTCCTGGCTGCGTACTTCTGGCTTCACGAATGATGCTCAGCAGCAGGTAATGGCGTTGCCTTTGATGGCTCCTATCTTTTGGGCCTCAGGTAGAGCAAGCCCTAGAGGCCGCAGAGACTAGGTCGGCCATTAAGTTGGCTGAGCCACCGCCTACCCTCTCGGGGGCATGTGAGCAAGCGTCAGTTTCATAGTCACCAGTCCTTTCGAGGCAGAGGCAGAGGAAGCTTCCATAAAAGCCAACCTGCCCAACCTCAAAGAGAGGCGCAGCAGAAGCGCGGGACCTAAAGCCCCCAGCGCTACTCTTATGAATGCCCGCCCCAGTTCCATCCACACTGCCGAGATGGAACTTTCTCCTCAGTGGGAGGTCGTCCTGATGTACTTCTACAATCAGGGAAGTCTATAACCTCGGACAAATGGGTACTAGCATAATCGCGAGGTTATTCTCTCAATCTTTGGAAAAACCCCGAATTGCCCTCCCAAGCGACAACCCAGTTGTCGACCTCTCAGTCAGACCTCCTCACCGCCGAGATCCAGGGCCTTCTAAACAACAGGGCAATAGAACTGGTGCCCCGCATCAGCGAAACACAGGGTTCTACTCCCATTACTTTCTGGTTCCAAAGAAATCTGGGGATCGCCCGGTCTAGACCTCAGAAAGTTGAACAAATTCCTCCCCAGGAGAAATTCAGAATGATTTCCCAAGTGCACTGTTACCTTTGCTGCATCAACACGACTGGCTGGCCTCCTGGATATGCAGGCGGCTTACCAACATCATCCCATCCACCGACCATCGCAAATTCCTGAGGTTTGTAGCTCTGGGTCAGCATTATCAGTTCAGAGTCCTGCCTTTTGGGCTATCTCGCCCATGAGGTTTACAAAGTGTTGTGCAGTTCTCGTAGCGCATCTCAGGAAGCTCAGACTCAGGTGTTTCCCTACCTGAGCGATTGGCTCCTAGCGAGTCCTTCCAGCCAAGGGACTCTGGAAGCCGTTCAACGACCTCTCGCCTTCTTACGTCCATGGGAGTTCTGCTAAATCTGAAGAAGTCACAACTGCAGCCCTCCCAGAGCTCCTTTTCATAGGACTCTTCTGGACACCTCTTCCAGAGCTTTCCTTCCAGAGGACAGAAGACTCGACATCCTTCAGATGGCCCGTTACATCGGGGAGAACCGATCGGTCACAGCTCTCTCGATGCAGCGTATGTTGGGTCTCATGGCGTCCTCAGTGTTCACTGTACCCCTAGCTCGGTTACACATGAGGACCACCCAGTGGATGCTCTCCGCTCAGTGGTCACCGACCTCTCACCCCCAGTCTTTTCCCATCAAGGTGACCGAGCCCCTACGAAGGTCTCTCACCTGGTGGTCTCAAGAGAGCAATCTCCTGGAAGGATTCTCCTTTGCTCCTCTGGATCGTCAGATCTCCATCACCACAGACACATCGCTAATGGGATGGGAGCTCACTGTCTCTCTCCACACCCAAGGTGTATGGACTCAGCTCGAAACTCAGCTCCACATAAATGTTCTGGAGATGAGAGCGGTCCTCTATACAATCCAGCGTTGAGGATGTTCTTTGTCAAAGAACATTCTCCTTCAAGCGGACAACAAGGCTGTGATGTATTACATCAACAAGCAAAGCCGGTGCTCACTCTTATCCCTTTGCAGGGAAAGCAATGAGAGTGTGGGAGTGGTGCTTGGAGCACAAGTCTCTCTAATTCAAGCCGGTATATCTGCCGGGTGTACAAAAGCGACTTGTGAGATCACCTCAGCAGAGACGGAGGCAGACCCTCACGAGTGGTCTCTCGACCCAGCCGTAGCTGGGTCACTGTTCGAAGAGTGGGGACTCAGACCTGGACCTTTGCATCCCACTCAGCATAAAACTGCCTCTCTCTGCTCCAGAAATCCAGGGCCTGGCATTTCTGTCAGGCTGCGGTGGACAAAGCAGCTTTCTTCACGCTTTCACCTCCTTTAATTCAGAGAGTTCTCATCGAGTTCGAGTCTCAGGGACCAAGATGATTCTCATTGCTCCCTCCTGGCCTCGGCAACTATGGTTTCTCTACTCAACAGTATGTTGGCAGCCTCTCCGAGACCCACTTCCATACTGAATCAGTCTTTTGACTCCAGAGTTCGTTGGTCCATCCAACCTGAGGTCACTTCACCTTCATGCTTGGCTCTGAAGAGGTAGAAGTGAACGGTTCAACGTCTCGTAGAGTCTCAGGCGTCCTTCTGGCTGCTTCGGAAGCCAGCTACCCAAAACTACGCTTCCAAGTGGAACAGCTTTCTCTCGGGTGTGCAAAGCCTCTTGAACCCTTTTCCTGTCCTCCAGACAAGCTTCTGGAGTACCTTTTGGACCTATCAAACTCAGGTCTCCAGTACTCCACGGTTAAAGTTCACCTTAGTGCCATTTCGCGTTCCATGAGCGGTTTCTTCCTTGTCTCTGGCTCAATTACCTATGGTAAAGAGATTTCTTGAGGGAATTCTGCATACCAGACCCCCTGTTAGACGTCCAGTCGCAGCCTGGGACATTAACCTTGTGCTAGACATGCTCACTTGCAAGCCTTTCGAACCCCTAGCTACCTGTGAGCTAAAATTTCTTACCTGGAAGACAGCCTTCTAGTGGCCATTACCTCAGCCCATGAGGTCTCTGAGATACATGCCCTGGTTACGGACCCTCAGTATACTGTGTTCCATAAGGACAAAGTAGTTCTTAGTACTCATCCTAAATTTCTTACCAAGGTTGTGTCAGAATTCATCTAAACCAACCTCTGGTGCTTCCCTCTTACTTAGCGAACTTCCAAAATGAAGGAGAAGCGGTCTCTTCATTCCTTGGATGTTAAAGAGCCTTCATGATTCTACTTAGATAGAACCAAGAATTTTCATAAGACTCAGCAATTGTTTGTTTCCTTCAGCGAGACCCGGCTGGGTCAGCCTGTCGCTATCAGATGCATCTCATCATGGTTAGTAGCATGTCTCGACATTGCTATTCCATGGCACAGGTTAAAGTGGAAGGTAGAGTGTACGCTCACTCTACTAGGGCGGTCGCGGCATCCCTAGCGGAAATTCGCAATGTTCAATTGCAGATATCTGCAATGCCGCCACCTGAGCTCAGTGCATACCTTCGTTAAGCATTATGCACTGGATGTTCATGCCAGGCGTCATTCCGCCTTGACAGAACCATCGCCAATGGACTTCTGTCCTAGGCGTGTGAGCTCTGGCTCCCCTGCACGCCCTTTTGGGGGATTATCAGCTTGGTACTCTCCCACTAGTGTGAATGAGTGGTGGAGACTTATGTCCAGGAAGATAAGGAAATTCACGTACTCACTGTATTCTTGATCTTCTTCAACGAGTTCCACCACTCATCTGCCACACGCCCACCCTCCATCCCCCGAGCTCACCGCTGTGTTGGTCTTCACTCCTCAAATCTTTGAGGCCGTGAAGATTTCTTTGCTGACCCTTCTTACAGGTCGTCCGGACTATCTTATGTCCGTTTTGTAAGGATTAGGTTTACTCTTTACGTTAGTTAGCTACCTCCTTGGCAAAAATTACTGGCGGTTGGGTGCGTCGCCAAGATGGTCATTACCGCGTGAGCCACTGCTCGCGGCGCCATCTCTCGCGCCAACCCTCTAGCAAAAAGTTTGCTCCCGATGGGTCCTAGTGCCTCCGGCGCAGATCCCACTAGTGTGAATGAGTGGTGGAGACTCGTCCAAGAAGATCAAGAATTACGGTAGGTGCGTAATTTTCATATCCTTGCCCCTCCCCTGGACACTCTTCGAGAGGGGCTTCTACTTTGAGGGGCAAGGGCCTTCCATCTGGGCTTCCACGGTCCTGATCACCTCATGGGGGCATTTCTTCCTGTGACCACAGCTCCAGCCATTCCGACCCGGCTGAACGGCTTTTGTCTGATGGGACCACCTGGTTTCGCTCCTTGTTGAGATCATCCTTTCGGTCCCCCTGCCTGGGTAGAGGCCGTGCTCCTTCTCTGAGGTGCTTGTTCCCTGTGCCTCTACCTACTCCTCCTCTTTTCCCGGGTGTTCCCGGTCCTATGAGGCCCCTTACTGGGAGCAGTTCAAGGCTTCAGCTGCACTTTTCCCTACCTATCTTAGAGCCATGGACGAGAAGGTGTTTCACCGCGCTGCTGTGCAGCCTGACCCTGACTCTCTGGACTTGTCTGCTTCCTCGTCTTCCTCTGAGGGAGAGTAACCCTCTGTCCACCTTTTCCCCAGCAGCTGATCTTACTTAGCAGCGCTTCCTTTCGGGGATGCTAGGTGTGCTCCACATCACCCCTCTCTCTGAAAGCAATCCAGACCGGGCGGCATGCGCCTTTTTAGGCAGGTTCAATGCAGCCAACCTTGCGGTTCCCGCCTGGCCCGCTCCCTTCCAGGAAGCGTCGCTCTGAGCCTGGCGACGTCCCTTTTCCTCTTTCAGCCCCAAAGGACCTTCGCCAAAGGTATTGCACCCTCCCTTGGGGTCGCCAGGAACTCTGCCTCACCCTTCTTCGGGCGTGACGTGTCTGGATGCCCCCTCTGGGCATAGAACCCCAGGTTGTGACCGACATTCACTCTTTAGATTTTCACTTCTGGGGTAGGAGAACTTTCTCCTTGGCACAGATTCTGCTTTGTATAGCAGCCCATCAGGCCCACAATGCTACCTACAACAGGTACTTGTGGTTCAGACTAGGACAACTTCTAGCCTCCATGCCTGATTCGGAGGAAACCAGGCAAGCCATTGCCCTCTCTGCACAGGGCCTGGAGCTTGCAAGGCATCAGGCAAGGGTGTCTTACGATGCCAAAGAGGTGGCTGCAGGATAGTGAGGACAGTGATCTGCACTAGGTGGACGGCATGGCTTTGCCTTTCCCGGTTGCCACCCCTGGCCCCGTCATAGGGTGATTTCCTCCACGTTCCAGAGAACCCATCTCTTTTCTCGTAGGGTGAGACTGTGGCTTCAGGGGTGCCTTCCTTCTTCTGCTGGAAGTTCCCTGTCTCAGCCAGACCAGTCACAGGCCTATAGGGGTTCTGCCGTCCGGTGTCTTCCCCACTGGAGGCTAAGGGACTCCATCCCTTAGGGACGTCTTGGGCCCCTTTTGGGGGGCTCGGTACTCTCCCACTAGTGATAAATGGTGAAAATTGACACGGTAGGTACATAAGATATGAAAATTATGTAATTCTTGATCTGTCTGTGCATCTTCACCATTCATCACTATATCCCGCCCACCTTCCCCTCTTGGACCTCAGTCTCTGGGCAGTCCCCCTCCCCTTGTGTGAGTCTCTGCTGCTCTCCAGCTCCCCTCCTTTCCCTTGTGGTGAGGGAGGGAAAGGACCTTTTTGAGACGCATGGGGAGGATTTCTTTCCTGGGTGTCTCCTCTTTCCTCCCCTCCCTTGCCCTTGGCTCAGCTCTCCCCCACCCCCTTTGGGGGTCCGGGGTGGAAGGGAGGGATTAGGGGACTCTCGAGTACCCCCACTTCAGTCTCTATTATTTTAAGTGTCGCCTTGGGACTACTACTCCCCTTTCTTTGAATTAATAGGTGTATCCCCTTTTTTGGAGTTTTCTCCTTAATTTGATGGGAGGGACAGACCCTGCCTCCTTGTCTACCCTGTTTGACCTCGATATTCTTCTAAAGGTATTAGTTGCTGTGGGACTAGCTGACTGCTTGAGAGGCAGTTCATGCCTTGTACATTTTCTGCAGCCTGGAAGTTTTTAAAATCTTCTTCCTCTCAAGGTCCAGGTCCACATTAGCCAAGAGTCCTTCCCTCCCCCCCCATCTCTTTTCCCCTCTTCTACCCTCCCTTTCTCATCCCTTCTTTCTTTTCATCCAGAGATTGGGGGCCCCTTCTTCCCAATCCCTTAGCCTTTTCCTCTCTCTCTTCCTGTCCTCTTCGTCGTTTTTTTCTCCTAGTTATTTTATCCTTTCCTTTTGTCTATCCCTTGGACTCCCTTGCCCAACCCCTCCATCCCTTCCTTCCTCTCTCTCCGGCATTTCAGAACTGGGGCGAGGGCAGAGTAGACGGCAGTTAATGGCCAACCCGTGAGTGCCACGTAGTATGTCGGCCTCGAGGGCAGCGCCACTCCTACGTTGACTCCGCCTCTGGAGAGAAAAAGTTTCCCTCGGGGTCCTAGCCTGGGCAAGATGCCCACTAGTGATGAATGGTGAAGATGCACAGAAAGATCAACAATTACAGTAGAGGTGTAAATTTCATTTTTATGTTCAGTTTAAAAAAAAAAAAAAAAAAAAAACGCAAAAATTTTTCTGTCAGTTCTCAGCCCTACTGCAGAATGGCCTACGACCATGGACTGTGACGGTAGGGAGCCTTTTCAGGCATGCTGCTCCAGTGGCAGGGCCATGTCTGGTCCTCTTGTCTCTTAAGGGAGGCTTCTGATGACGGGTGGTCCTGTGCTCTGGAGGGGGGCGGGGGTGCAGCAGGCCTCTAGTAAGCACAAAAAGAAGTGGGCCCATCCTCGATCCTGGTCTGGCACCACTCAGCCTAGAGATGTTTGGGGTCGGGGAGCAGGAAGCCTTCTCTGGAGACTGTATCCCGGGCTTCCCCTTCTCGCGGACCGCAGTTGTTCGAGGTCTCTGACCCAGAGCCCCTCACTTTCCTCTGGAGGGGATTCTGGTGGGCAGTTTCACCACTGGGCAGCTCTTATGCAGCAGTGGGTACAGTGTCTAGCTCATTTTCCCCTTCCTGCAGAACCAGTTTCAGGCCCCTCGGGGCTAGGGACTTTGGTGATGTGGTCTGGTCAGTCTAACCAGGTAGAGCATTTGGCTCCACCAACACATCCTAATCCCTTGACAGTGACCATGTCACCGACTCCAGTTCTACTGCCCGTACCCCCTTGCACTGTCATGGTGCATAGATCGGTCCTGGTACCGTCGCCAGCCACTCCGGTGCTGACTGGACCTCCGTTGGGTTCAGCATTGGGCTTAGGCCTCCTTGGGCCTGTCCTGGTGACCCATTTATTTATTTAAAAGTTTCACCAGGAAGACGTACTGAGCAAAAATTGCTAGATCTTACTTCGAGACACAGCTCTTGCAGCAGGTTACACCATTAGGACTGACGCCGGCAGGCGTCAGGACCTGGAAAATTTCTGGCTAGCTATCTTCCAGCAGGGACTGCCCCGGCGTCAGGCGTAGTAAATGAGGGCGGTCCGCCGAATTCCAGTTCTTTCCGGTCGTCGACTTGCAAATCTCGACCCCGGTTCCAATTCTGGCCTTGTGACGCGCGGTTAATTTTTTCCTTCGGAAAATTCGTTTTTCTTCAGTCAGTTTTTTGTCTGATGTCCTCTCCAACCTCGGTCATTCTTCAAGTGCGCCTGTGGAAGCAGATCCCTTTCATGATCCGCATTTGGCCCAAGGCCCGCAGTACCCAGGGCCCAGACCACCCACACCCGGTCCTGTTCCTTGCCAAGGCTTCAACAGCAGAACCCAGATCCGTCGCCAGAAGGCACTACAGGCGTTCCTGCTTGAGGAACAACTCAAGACCATGGCCTCCAGGGGAGATTCTTCAGGGAAGGCCCTCAAACATTCGGAGAAGCATAGGGAGAATGACCCTTCCAGGTCCCCGTCTAGGGCCTCTGATTCTCATAGCTCCGGCTCCAGGTCCGACCGCTCGCCTTTCCGGGCCAGTTCTCAGCCTCCCCCGGCTGTGGTGAGAATCTTCGGGCTCCTCTTCTCAGGCTAAGTCTTCCAGGCCTCCTTCGTCTTCCAAGGCCTTGGTCAAGTCGGGGGACCGCCACCATCATCACAAGTTGGGTTCCCACCATTCTGAACCAGACGTCAGGTCTGCCTCCTTGCCTCCTCCTCCCCAGCGGAAGACCAAGGAGCTCACCTCTCTGAAGAGACCTTCAGACCCGACATCGACCCGCCCGACGTCGGCCTCTCGCCACAGGTCCCCAGAGCCGTTGACCGTCGCCGGCCAAGCCTACACACCCCCGGATGCCGGTAGGGGGACCGACGTCCATGCCCGTCCGGATTGAGAAGAGGACCCCGACGCCTCCGACCGACATCGGTCAGTAGACCATTACAAAGGAGAAGTTAACACAGCCCGAGGACCAGACGGGCGACCCCGGTCCTGTCGAGCCTCCCAGGGAGCCCTCCCCGCAACCCGAGGCCCCTGTGGAGACGACGCCGGAACCAGACGACCGACCACCGGCGCCCGGTCTGTCATCGGGTCTTTCTGTCTCAAAGGTTAAGGAGCTTTTCACCTACTGGTGGGATACCATCAAAAAGGATGTGGTCCCCACTCCTCCTCCTCCTCCTCCTAGGCCGGTTACTCCTCTGGTTCCTGCGCCCCCTTCTCCATCTGGGTCTGCAGGCCGGTTACCTCCTCCCCGGGAGCCCAGAGTCCCTCCAAGGGGGAGACCACATAAAAGGAGACCTCCGTCCAGATCCTCTTCTGGGTCACCCAGCCCTAAGAGACCCAGAAGATGCCGTTGTTCGCCTTTGACGGAGGACCTGGGATCAGAGTTTTCAACAGAATCTAGATCCCCATCTCCCCTCCACATCCCTTCTCCGGGCCCACGTGAGCTTCCAAGGTCTCCTCCGGATGACCTTTCGTTCTCGGACATCATGAGACACATCCAAGAGAACATGGGATGGGATGCGAAGAGTTAGACCCCGAAAGGCTACGCCTCACGATATATCTTCGGCAGAAGGACCCCAAGCCTGTGGTGGTGCCACCCTTGGTAGACACTTTCGTGGACGTCACCAAGGCAGCATGGAAGCGTCCACATTCACTCCCAGCGGTGCCGAAGAAAGCTGACCGCCTGTACAAGGCTCCAAGGGAAGACCAGTACTTGGCTCAGCATCCTCAGGCCGACTCTCTGGTCATAACAGCCTCTCATGACCGATCCCAGAGACCGCAACATTTGAGCACTCTGCCACCGGACCCGGAGTCCAAACAGCTGGACGCTATGGGTAGGCACACATATGCTTCCGCTACTTGCGCCATCAGATCCCTGAATTACTTGACCCACATGGTGCAGTTCCAAAATGCCTTGTGGGAACAGGGTCTGGATCTGGCTGAGAAATTGCCAGAAGGTGAGCAGAAGGAGGAGATGTTGCAGCTCCTCCGGACGTGGGAACCCAAGTGCTACGAGCTGTGTACGACTCCGCGGACTCCTCGGCCCGAGCAGCAGCTTCAGGTGTATGTCTCCGGAGACACTCTTGGCTCCGTGTCTCCGGCTTTACCCTGGACGTCCACAAAAACATAATGGACGCCCCATTTGAGGGAGAAGTTCTCTTTGGTGAGCCTTCTGAGAGGGTCATCACCAAGCTTCAAGAGGCTGGTGAGGTCGGTCCAGGCTATGTACCGACCGAGGCTTAGTTCCTTTTGTAAGAACCAAAGCCGTTTTCGTAGACGGGCACAGAGACAACAGTCCCGCACCGGACCACAACAGAGGGGCTCCGGTTCCTGCAGACCCAGGATAGACAGCCAGCGGGCGAGTCACGCCCAGCAAAACCGGCCCAGCCCAGGCCTCCGTCAGCCACAGCATGACTCCTTTCCGGCCCCCACCCCTCAGGATCAACGGGACATCAAGGTCGGGGGTCACATTGCGAAGTACCTGCCAGGATGGCAGTCCATAACCACCGACCGGTGGGTTCTTCAGTTGGTCTAAAGAGGCCACTTTATAGAATTCGCAGAAAAGCCACCCTCGAGGCCTCCTCTGCTCTCCCGTTACTCGGGTCAGCACAAGCCTCTGATCAGGCAAGAAATACTCGCGCTCCTGCAAAAGGGGGCGACAGAGTATGTCCCAGAGAACCAGAGAGGATACGGGTGCTGCTCCCACTTCTTCCTGGTTCCAAAGAAAACAGGGGACCTCCGTCTGATTCTGGACCTCAGCGACCTCAATATGTCGGTCGCCTACAAAAGACTCCGCATGGTGACTCTTCTGGGTCTTATTCCCATGCTAAAGAAGGACGCATTTTTAGCGTCCTTAGACATGCAGGATGCATACCTGCACATCCCTGTAGCTCAGGCGCACAGGAGGTTCCTGCGCTTCGAGTTTCTCGGCCACCACTTTCAGTTCCGAGCACTTCCATTCGGACTGTCATCGCCCCAGGGTCTTTACCAAATGCATGACAGTCGTGGCCGCGTCTCTAAGGAGACAGGGCCATTATGTGTTCGCGTACTTGGACGATTGGCTTCTCATGGCCGCCTCCAGAGAGGCGTTGTTACTGGCTATCCAGAGTACCCAGGATCTGTTTCAGTCTCTGGGCATCTTGATCAATTACGAGAAGTCTCTCCTGGTACCGTCGCAGGAACTGCAGTTCGTAGGCGCAGTCCTGGATACCGTTCAGGGAAGAGCATTTCTTCCAGACGACAGAGCGGAGCGCATCAGATCCCTCATCAGGGATCTTTCGTCGAACAAGACCGTTCCAACCAGGTCGGTCCTTCGCTTGCTCGGACACATGGCTGCGGCCATTCTGACCTTCCCTTTCGCAAGGCTCCACATGCGGGTAACTCAGTGGATGCTCAAGGTGCAGTGGGACCAAAGGCAAGACCATATGCAGCATCCGGTCAGAATCACGAACGCCGTGATTCGAGACTGGTAATGGTGGCTAGACCAAGGGACACTCTCTACGGGGGTCCGTTTATAACCGCCGTCCCGGAGGTAATCCTCACCGCAGGCGCCTCAGGGCTGGGTGGGAGCACACCTGGACGGGGTGAAGTCCCAGGAGCGTGGACCCCTCAGGAGCTCACCTTCATATCAACGTTCTGGAGATGAGGCGGTCCTTATGCCCTGCAGGCATTTCAGTCAGAGATCCGCCGACACTCTTCTGCTACAGACAGATAACATGGCAGTGACGTGTTACCTCAGCAACAAGTGAGGAGGCACACCTCTTACCCCTTTGCAGGAGGCTATGAGGTGTGGGATTGGAAATAATACGACACGTCATGCGAACTCTGATCACAGTACATGTTCCGGGTGGACAACACAATTGCAGGCACGGCCTGAGTCGTTTCCCAGGCCAAGTCCACGAGTGGAAACTTCTTCAGGAGGTAGCAGAGGATCTGTTTCTTGATGGGGTACTCAGAATTGGACTTGTTCGCTTCCCCATCCAACACAAAACTGCCCAATTTTTGCTCGCTAGATCCAGGGCCTGGTGTTTTCTGGCGAGACGCGTTGTCCCTCTCCTGAGCGGACAGATTCCTCTACGTTTTCCCTCCCTTGCCGTTGTTCCAGAGAGTTCTTCTCAAACTGCGCAGGGAACATGCAACAATGATCCTGGTGGCCCCTTTCTGGCCCAGACAGATCTGGTTTCCTTTACTAATACAGCTATCCCAGGAACTTCTGCTCCCGTTGCCATTCAGCTCCCATCTCTTGTCTCAGGAGGAGGGTTCACTGGTCCACCCGGACTTACGCTCACTGAACCTGCATGCATGGCTCCTAGAGGCGTAGCCATTTCGGCACCCTCGAGGTCTCGCAAGAGGTTGCGGAAGTTTTTCTGCAGCCAGAAAGCTGGCACATGCGACATCGCCATGAAATGGCGCTGTTTTTGTCTATGGTCACAAACACGCGGCCTTTCCCTTTAGAGTTGCCGGTGAAAACGGTGTTAGAGTACCTGCTCTCCCTTTTCCGTTCGGGTCTCGCCTACTCCTCTATTAAGGTGCACCTCTGTGCCATTTCAGCTTATCACCTCCCGGTGGGACAGCGAACAGTGGCACAATTAGATGCATGTTGAGAATTCCTGAGAGGGGTGTTACACCTTAGGCCGCCCATTAAAGACCCAGTGCCTCCATGGGACTTACTCTTGTCTTGGAGCAACTCCGCTCCCCCCTTTGAACCACCCGCGGATTGCGAGCTCGTTTTCATGTAGTAAAGCGTTTTTAGTTGCTGTTCGTCAGCGAAGAGTTTCGAGCTTCATGCTCTCATGTGCAAGGAGCCTTATTTGATTTTCCACGGGACAGGGTATCCCTGAGGACGAATCCTAAATTTTTGCCTAAGGTGGTTTCACACTCACTCTCAATCAGGACATTGACCTGCCTGTATACTTCCCTAATTACTCTAATAGAGGGAGAGGCTGCTCCACACCTGGATGTTCACCGCAGCAAGGTGCTACCTTAGCAGAACTAAGCAGCTTAGTAAATCGAGAACAACTTTTCGTTTCCTTTACGAAAGGATGATGAGCCAACCAGTATCCAAGCAGTCCCTTTCTGCGCTGGCTTGTCCAGTGCATATCATACTGTTATGATATCAAACAAAAGCTCCTTCCGGGATCAGTCTGGGGCCATTCTACTGGGGGTGGCCACCTCCTTTGCAGCATGACGCTCCACCTCTGCCATTTGTGCTGCAGCCACTTCAGGGCTCTGTACATACTTTATCAGGCACATAGCCTGGACATCGCTTCACGGCAAGAGCGGCCGGCCTGGCTGTGCTACAGGGTCTCTGTCCTAGAATCAGGACCTGGAATGATCTTCTAGTTTCCTCCTCCCAGAATGTTCCCAAGCGCTACTGCTTGGGAATCAGTCCTAATGGTGTAACCTGCTGCAAGAGCTGTGTCTTGAAGTAAGATAGTACAGTTACGTGAGAACTTACCGTAACAGAAGATCTTTGAGAACAGCTCTTGCAGCAGGTACCTTCCCGCCCACCTTCCCCCTTGGAGGAGGCATGGCTTAAGCCTTTTCTAGCAGGGATTTATTCCCTTTTTGTGTTCTGACGGTGGATCCTCAGTCTCCCATTTCGATGTCAGCCTGCGGCCGGAAGTCTCCGGCGGGTGAACTGGGGAATCTGGCGGGACCGGCCCCTTATGTACTACGCCTGATGTCGAGGGGGACCCGGCGTGAGAGCGGTCCCGCTGAAGATACTAGCTAGAAATTTTCCGTGGGGTCCTGACGCCTGCCGGCTTCAGTCCTAATGGTGTAACCTGCTGTAAGAGCTGTTCTCGAAGATCTACTGTTACGGTAAGTTCTTGTGTAACTGTACTTTCTAAACATGGATATGTTGTTCATCCACACTGTCTGGCAGGTATCCTTGCCGCTTTAAATCTTGCCGGAAGGTCTTCAAGCTGGCTCCTCCCACCCACACGGGTGGTAAAACTCTCGGCTCCGCCCCATGACGCCAGATCTTCCTTACCGCTTGGAAGCTTAGGTTCCTTCCTTAATGCTCTGCGTATAAGACTGGTTCCTAATTCTTCGGTTTTCCGAATTTAAAAGTTTTTTGCTTAAAAGACTTCGGTCTTCTATCCCTCGCAGCTGCGATGGACAAATCGACTCCCGGTTTTCGGTGGTGCCCTTGTGGGCAGAAGATGTCTCGGACGGATCCGCACTCCACGTGTGTGTACTGTTTGAGCCTCGAAACCGTCCGCCCGGGCTTGCGACCTAGTAACTCTTCCTTTTCAGCCTCGTCCCCGGGAGCCATGCAGCCGTTTACAACTAGGGCGCTTGATTTTCCTCAGGTTAAGTCAAAGAGGCCCGTTCGGCGGTTTCGGCGTGAGGCTCGGCGGATCAGCTAGAGCAGATGATGATCGCCCTCGAAGAGGAGAGGCGTGGGCCGCATCTTCCTCGACCCTGACTTTTATTCCGCTTTCCCTGGGTTCCTCTTACAGCTTCCTTTAGGAGCTTTGTCTGTCCCTCTCCTCTAGGGAAAGGGACCAACGTCTCTGGACCTTCTTCTTCTCGGTCCAAGAAGAAAGACAAGGGTAAGTCTCTTACGTCGACGCTCTTGGAGCGGGAAGGTCCCTCTTCCAGTTGTCGACCATCGACTTGGTCGATTGTTAGGCTTAGGCCACTTGTCTCACGGTGTCCCCGTCAGATCAAGTTGACGAGACTCCCATCGGCTTGTCCGCCTCAAGCCGATGGTCTCTATCGACTGATGCCTCTCTGATGGGTTGGGTGCCCATCTGGGAACACCGAGCGTGCACGGCCTCTGGTCCCCTCAAGGGAGTCCCATGCCACATCAACCTGCTGGAGCTCCGAAATGGGTCCTCTAGCTCTCACCGCTTTTGCTCCGCTTCGTTCTCAACAATGGTCCGGGTCCAGACGGACAATACCACGCACCATGTACTATCTAAACCGGCCAGGGCGGACGCGCCTCCATGCTCCATGCATGGAAGCTCTCCGGATCTGGTCACTGTGAGCAGCCTGGAGGCGGATCTCCATTATTCATGTGGCAGGAGCTCTAACATTCTGGCCGGCCCTAAGTCGGATAGGGGCTGCCTCCCACAAGTGGTCTTTTCCGCCGGAGGTAGTATCAGATCTATTCTACCATTGGGGCACACTTTGTGGTGGACCTGTTTGCCTCCAGGAGAATGCGGTTGAGGCTGTTCCATGCCCGCCTCAGCAGGGCTCTGCAGGGTGATGTCCTTCGAGGCCGTGGACCTCGAGCCTCTTCTACGCCTTTCCCTGTTCCCTTGATGCACAAGGTGCTGCTCACAGCAAGGAGGACAAGACTTTATGGTGATTCTGATAGCCCCAGACTGGCCCCGGCTGAGTACCACTGGTACCCAGATCTCCTCAGCCTCAGCTCCAGGTTCGCTGAGGCAGCTTCCAGCTCGCCCAGACCTGCTCTCGGGTCAATCAGGGAAGGTATTCCATCCGACCTTCAATCCCTGCACCTGATGGCCTGGGTTCCTGAGCAGCTGGGAGTTCCAGGCCTTGGGTGTTTCCGACGAGTCCTCAACGTAGTTGAGGGCCCTTAAGGAGTTCACTAGAAATGCTACGCCTTCAAATGAAAAAGGTTTTCCATTTGGTAGCCAGGGCCCGGGTGACCTCTTCCTGTCTCCTTGGCAAGCATAGACTGCCTGTGGTCCTTTCTCAGCAAGGGCTTAGCTCGACGACCCTTACAGCAACTGGCAGCCATCTCTGTTTACTAAGGCCGGAAGCATGTCGGTGGTGCAGGAGAAGGTATTGGGCGCCAAGGCTTTCCTGATCAACATTTCCCTGTAGCGAGAACTCCACCGTGATCTACTGCTGGTACTTGCAAAGCTCGCAGGCGTTTATTCAACCAATGCACAGGTGTGTGAACTCTCTCACTCATCGTAAGACCTCTTGGTGGCTATCACGTCAGCCAGAAGGATGGGAGAGCTCAAGCGCCTGCATCGAGTCTCCTTACCTGGTCTTCCATAGGGACAGAGCGACCTGCGCCCCCACCCGAAATTCCTTCCGAAGGTGGTGTCAAGTTTCCACTTTAACCAGGTGTTGACTCTGCCGGTAGCCCCACCCAATCACACCGGAGGCCGTAATACAGGCTCCATACTTTGACCTTAGAAGCGCCGGTCGCTACTTGCGGAGCGATGCACGGGTTGAAATTTGGAGAGGTTCGCCAGCTGTTTGTCACTCACGCTGAAGCCGTGATCTGAGCAGACCTGCAGCCAAGCGGACGATAGGCAGGTGGGTCACCTGCATAGATTTCTGTTATAAGTTGCCATGGAGCCTCCCAAGTGGGATAGAGCTCATTCTACCCGCCATACTGGTTGGCATCGGTGGCTGCTTCCTAGGGATCGCCCTATCCAGGAAATCTGCAGGCTGCTATCTGAAGTCAGCACACCTTCATCACCTATTGCTCACATCGACCTTGAGATACGCTTGGGATGCTGGTTTTGGGGCCTCGGCCTCCAGTCTCTCTTCCCAGGTAAGCATCGTGTGTGTGCCTTGCCTCCTCCTCCCGGAGAACTTCTAGAGTTCGATAGTGTGGATGAACAATATATCCACAAACCCAGAAATACAGGTTGGGTTACTACCTGTAACAGGAGTTCTGAGGAATGATATGTTGTTCATCCATTACCCACTCCACCCGACCTCCCCGGCTTCGATAAGACAACCTGGAGCTTCCAGCTGGTCTGAGTTATAGAGCCGAGACACTGGTGAGAGGAGCTGTTGAGATTCTTCCCGCAGATAGCGGATGGCGCCTGTTAGATAGTGTGGATGAAACAACATACTATCTTCTAGAACTCCTGTTACAGGTGAGTAACCTGTATTTCTAGGGACATAGAGATGTTGCATCCACACTGTTCTGGCAGGTATCCTGCCACTTTTAAACTCGCTTGGCAGGCCTCTAGTGCTGGCTCCTCCCACCCACCGGGTGTTAAAACCCGGCCCGCCTCCCATGATCACAGATATTCCTTACCGCTTGAAGCTCAGGTTCCTTCCTTAACGCTACATATAAGACTGGTTCCTACCTTCTTCGAATTTTCAAATTAGAAGTTTTTTTTTTTTTTTGCTAAAAGATCTCGGTCTTCTCTCTCAAGGGCTGCTATGGACAAATCGACCTGGTTTCCGAGATGCCCTTTGCGGGGCAGAAGATGTTCTTGACGATCCGACTCCAAGCAAGGCTCACTGTTTAGGCCTTGAGCACGCACCCGCAGGCTCATGACCTGTGCTTCCTTTTCGGCCTACGCCCTCAAGACCGCATGCCCATTTACAACTGGGGCGTCCCCGATATTTCATCCGTGAAGTCAAGAGGCCCGGCCCGGTGTCCGTATGGCGGGCGGCTCAAGGATCAGCTCGAGCAGATGATTGCCCTCAAGAGGAGGTGCGCTGGCCGCTTTACCGCTGCTGCGGCATTTGTCCCGCTCTCTCGGTGCTCTTATTCAGCTTCTTTAAGGAGCTTTATCTGATTCTCTCTACTAAAGGTGAGGGACCAACTTTTTCTGGACCGCTTTCTTGGTCCGAAGAGAGACAAGGTAAGTCTCATCGCCTGACGCCTGGGAGCGGGAAATCTCACTCCCCGAGTTGTCACGCCGACTTCTCAAGCTTCGCCACTGGTCTCATGGTGTCCCGCCAGGCCAGTTGATCGAGACCCGACGCCGGGTCGAGATTTTCTCAATCTGCTGGACGGTTGTCGGCTGAGAAGCCGAGAACTCTCTCGCTTCCCCGGTGGGAGTTGAGGACCCGCTGGCTCATCTGTGCCTCCGGTTCGGAGCCTTCGTTGAATCTTTCTCCGAACCGAGGGATTGCCGGTTGCCTGACTTACACTCTCCTCAGACCGCCCTCTCGGCAAAGCCGAGGTTCTGGTCTCGACTTCGCGTCCAGCCATCCCGCCACATAGCGGTCTCGCACTGCTGCAAGCGGGCGCCTGGCTCGGTCCTCTTCCTGCTTCTCGGACGAGGGAGGCTTCGCAGAAGTTGTGTCGAAGATATGAGGAACTCATGTGGCAACAGCTCCTTCTGACCAGGAATAAGCCGACCGTAGTCTTCCCGCCATTATGGCTGTCACCGAGCGACTAAAACAACCCTCGTTTTATCCGAGGAGCCTGTTCCCCAGGCTGGTTGTTCGGCCAAACCAGCTGCCCCACCGATTCCGGTGGAACCTCTGCCTCCACAGCTGTTAGTTGGGGCTCCGACCAAAAATTCTCGGTCGGCTCAGGGACTGCCCCATAGGCTGTCTGTCACCCTCACTCCCGATCGACCTCGGCAGGTGGAGGGTGGCTGAGGCCCGAGGCAGCTCTTTGAGGACCCTTCCGAGTCCGAAGACTATTCCTCCCTTTCTCCAAGCAAATGGACTTGGAATCCTCAGGAGGACAGTTGGTGGACGATAGCCCTTCGTCCTTCCTGGGATTGCTTCGGCTCATCTCGGAGTCCACCGGGATGAAGCTCGAACCCGTTTCTAAGCGGGCCAGGTATCCCTCACGGAGATTCTGGACCGAGGGGACTCCTCACGGAGGCTTTCTGGTGGCCGAGGCCATAGTGGGCCCGGCCTTGAGCTCTGGCAGCGCCCTGCTTCCTGCCCTGCGCCTGGCCAGGATGGCCAGGAAGTATGCGGTCCCACCTGCTCCCTGTCCGGTTTTTTTCGAACACCTCGGCCAGGGGTTGTTACCAGCGCCCGGCATGCCGGGAACGCTTAGGATGCGACAAACCTCCGACAAGGAGTCCAAGAAATTGGACTATGCCGGGCTTAAAAGTCTATGCTGTGTCCTCCTCGGCTTCGCGCCAGGCCAGTTCGGGCCGCCCATGGCGGCACATTTCTCTCATGCCCTGTTGGGCTCCTTGGATGAGGTCGTCTCTCATCTTCCCGCTGATCTGCAGACCACGGTCAGGCAGGTGCGGACCAGGCAGGGCAGTGGCCAAACAGCAGCTCCAGACTGCTTTAGACATTGGGGACTCATGTGCCAGGTCTGTGGCAGCGCAGTGGCTATGCGTCGTCGGGCTTGGCTGAGGATATCCACCTTTATTTGGATACCTAGCACAAGTTGGCAGATGTTCCTTTTGGGGACCGACCTCTTGACCCTGGGTGGAAGGTCACCTGCAGAGGATCAAGAGTCCAATGCTACCTTGACTTGGTCTCTTCCGCTTAGAAGGACAAAGGCCGCAAACCACAGCCTAAGCCCTTTCGTCCTCTGCGCCTGCGGTGCGCCTGGCCCAGCAACGTTAGTTAGCAGGCCCGGGCTTGGCATCCCAAACCAAGCCCGGGCTTCCTCCAACAGGAAGCAGGGAGATAAAGGCCCAGGAGGTCCTCGCCGTCCTCTTCCAAGCCTGCCCAGTGACTGGCTGATGGGTGTCGCCCAACCCCGTCACTCACCCCAGGTTCCCCCCGTGGGGGGGCGGCTCCGGCACTTCCTTTCCGCCTGGTCCGTTATTACCACAGACAGGTGGGTGCTGGAGGTGGTGGGAAAAGGCCTGCCTCTAGAATTCGAGCAGGCCCCGCCCTTCAGAGCCGTCGCACCTCGGGGGGGGCCTCGGGGTCCGCAGCCTCACTGTAGGCTTGTCGGGCCGACATCGCTCTCCTCCTCCTCCAAAAGGAGGTGATCAGGGAGGTGGCGGACCCTTCCTCAGACCCGGGGTTTGTATCCAGGTACTTCCTGGTTCCGAAACGGACGGGGGGCTGGCGCCCCATTCTCGACCTACACGACCTGAACAAGTTCCTAAGGTCTCGAACCTTCAGGATGGTCACTCTGGCTCGGATAATACCATCCCTGGAACGCCGTGTGGTTCTGCTCTCTGGAGCTGCAGGACGCGTTCTTTCACGTCCCTATCCGTCCGTCACATCGGAGATTCCTTTGCTTTCGAGCGGAGGGATCCCTTTTCGAGTTCCGAGCCATGCCCTTCGGCCTGTCTCCAGCTCCCGGGGTCTTCACCAAATGCATAGCAGTGGTGACAGCTTTCCTGTGGCGCCGAGGGGTCCGGGTGTACCCTTACCTGGACGATTGGCTGATAGCAGCCCCCTCCAGACAGGAGGTGGAGCGGTCCAGAGATCTGGCCCTTCAAGTTGGCTCTCAAATCGGCCTTCTCATCAACGAGGCCAAGTCGGAACTCGAGCCGAAGCAGGCGATTCTGTTTATCAGGGCAGAGCTCGACTCTCTTCGAGCCAGAGCACAGCTCCCGGCGGACAGGGCCGAGGTTCTTACCTCCTTTGCCCAGTCATTTCTGGTTGGGCAATCGCGCCCTGCCCGGGACTTCTCGCCTCCTGGGTCTCATGGCGGCCTGTCCCAGCGTGGTCCGTTGGGCACGCTGGCACATGCACCCCTTCAGTGGGGACTGGCCAGCCAGTGGTCACAACGCTGCGATCCATTGGACCAGCTAGTGACGGTGACCCAGGAGATGTGGAACGCTCTCCGGTGGTGGACCGTTCCAACTCATCTGCAGGAGGGCATCCCGTTTGTCCGCCCCGAGCCGACGGTCTCTCTATCGACCGATGCCTCTCTGATGGGTTGGGGTGCCCATCTGGGGAACACGGGCGCCGCGGCCTCCTGGTCCGCGGGTCCGATGCCACATCAACCTGCTGGAGCTCGGCGGATCCGCCTAGCCCTCACCGCCTTTGCTCCGTTTCTCCGGGGTCAGTGGTCCGAGTCAGGCGGGCAATACCACGACCATGTACTACCTAAACCGCCAGGTGGGGACGCTGTCCATGCTTCTATGCAAGGAAGCTCTCCGTATTTGGTCACCGTGCGCAGCTTGGGAGGCGGATCTCCCAGCCATTCATGTGGCAGGAGCCTCCAACACCCTGGCCGATGCTCTGAGGCGGATAGGGGCTGCATCTCACAGTGGCTCTCCTGCGGAGGTAGTACAAGATCTGTTCTCCCATTGGGGCACACCTCAGGTGGACCTGTTTGCCTCAGGAGAGCGAGCTGAGGCTGTTCCATGCGCCCCCTCAGCAGGGCTCGCTGCAGGGGGATGCCTTCTCGAGGCTGTGGACCCCGGCCCTTCTACGCCTTCCCCCATTTCCCTTGATTCACAAGGTGCTTCTCAAAGCAAGGAGGGACAAGGCGCAGGTGATTCTGATAGCCCCAGACTGGCCCCGCCAGTTCTGGTACCCAGATCTCCTCAGCCTCAGCTCCAGGCTCCCGAGGCAGCTTCCAACTCGCCGGACCTGCTCTCAGTCAATCAGGGAAGGTGTTCCATCGTACCTTCAATCCCTGCACCTGACGGCCTGGTTCCTGAGCGGCTAGAGTTCCAGGCCTTGGGTCTTTCCGACGAGGTCTTCAATGTTGTTGAGGCATCCCGTAAGGAGTCGACCAGGAAATGCTATGCCTTCAAATGGAAGAGATTTTCCATTTGGTGTCAGGGCAAGGGCTTGGACCCTTCCTCCTGTCCTTTGGCAAGCATCTTGGACTGTTTATGGTCCTTTCTGCGTCAAGGGCTTGGGTCGGCGACCCTAAGGGTGCACCTGGCAGCCATCTCTGCTTACGAGGCGGCGAATTCGGGGAGCAGTCGGTGCGCAGAAGGGAGGTGGTTGGCGCTTTTCAAAGGCCTTGATCACATTTCCCCTCGGTGCGAGAACCTCCACCTCCATGGGATTTACTGCTGGTACTGGCAAAGCTCATAGGCAAGCTTATTCGAACCAATGCACAGGTGTGAACTCTCACCTGTCGTGGAAGACCGCCTTCTTGGTGGCTGTCACGTCAGCCAGAAGGATGGGAGAACTCCAGGCGCTCTGCATCGAGTCTCCTTTCCTGGTCTTCCACAGGGACAAGGTTGTCCTGCGCCCCCACCCGAAATTCCTTCTGAAGGTGGTGTCGGAGTTTCACCTTAACCAGGTGTTGCCTCTGCCGGTGTTCTACCCCAATCACACCTCGGAGGCCGAATACAGGCTCCATACTTTGGACCCTAGATGGGCGCTCACTTATTATAAGGAGCGCATGGCTGAAATTCGGGGAGAGGTTCGCCAGCTGTTTGTCACCTACGCTGAAGCCGCACCTGGCAGACCTGCAGCCAAGCAGACGATAAGCAGGTGGGTCACCTCCTGCATAGATCTCTGCTACAAGTTGGCAGGCATGGAGCCTCCCAGAGTGATAAGAGCTCATTCTACCCGCCATACTGCTGCATCGGTGGCTGCTTCCAGGATGTCCCTATCCAGGATATCTGCAGGGCTGCTACCTGGAAGTCAGCACACACCTTCATCACCCATTACCACATCGACCTTGAGTCACGCTGGGATGGTTTTGGGGCCTCGGTTCTCAGTCTTTATTCCCTAAGTAGGGTGTGCGCTTTGCCTCCCTCCTCCCGGAGAACTGCTAGGAGTCTGACAGTGTGGATGAACAACATATCCATGTCCCTAGAAATACAGGTTACTCACCTGTAACAGGAGTTCTAGGAATGGTATATGTTGTTCATCCACATGACCCACCCGACCTCCCCGGCTTCGACGCACAACCTGAGCTTCCAGCGGGCCAGATCTGGCATCATGGAGCGGAGCCAAGAGTTTTACCACCCGGGTGGGTGGGAGGAGGAGGAGCCAGCTTGAAGACCTTCCGGCGAGATTTAAAGCGGCAAGGATACCAGCCAGACAGTGTGGATGAACAACATATACCATTCCTAGAACTTCTGTTACAGGTGAGTAACCTGTATTTTCCAGACGTGCCCTGGTGGAAGGGAGTAGGGAAGGGTACAGAGGATGGGGAACATGATATACCAAGGCAAAAAAGATTACAGGAAGTACAGAAGCAGTAAGTGCCAGACATTACATTACGCATAGGAATAATATGCAGTAACGTTAGAGTAGATAAAACATGAATAATACACCAGTGATATCGCAATAGTAAGGACTTGTAGGCATAAATTCAGCCATTGATATAGCGATAACAAGGACTTGTACATGTATATTCAACAATTAGTGGATAGTGAGAAGTGCTAGACGTGACCACATTAGGTCATTGGTCAACGTGGGGGAGCCAAGCGAGATTTGGGACAGTTGCATGTTGGGGCAGTGAACGAGTGCGTTAGAGAGGAGAGAACGTGGGACTAGGAGGAGTTTCTAATGTCTGTGGGGAAGTGAGTACCAGAGTTTGGGAAATCTGTAGGAGAAGGATGCCTTACCTGCTGATCTGTGAGGGGTGAGAAGAGTGCAAATGTCATGACTCCTGAGACCGAGGGGGGGGTGGAGATGAGAGTGAAGACAATGGGTAGGGTAGCACACTGAACCAGAACTTGACAGTGAAGGTGGTGCAGTGAAGCGAGCGGTTTGTGAGGGAGGAGGAGAGCAAGGGATTGGTAGAGTGAGCAGTGGGTAGTTGAGGGCAAAGCGACCTACCCATTCAGCGACACCTGCAATGTTGAGGATCTCCTTGCTGCCAGGTTCCGTTTCTGTGGGTTCAGTGCCGCCCCCTTTGGAGCTGGTGCTTGGGCTGATCCCTGTGGGGGTGGTGCTAGGCCCTATGCAGGCTCTCTTGGTGCCGGGCCCAGCACTGGTACCTGTGCTGGTCACCTGTCTGTCCAGCTCCCAGGATTGGACTAGGCATCTATAGGTGTGCGCACCTTCCTACTCCTCTTCCCAGAGAGAAGTTGGAGGAAGATGAGTCTGACTCTGACCTCATTATTTTCGAGGGTGGTGACGATGACTCCTTTCTTTCATAGCCTGGATACCCCTACGCCAGGCACTCCTGTCCCCTCAGGAGGATCTTTTTTGAAGACTCTGCTTCGCAATATGCAAGCAGCACTTGCTCTCAAGACCTCTGCATTGGCTCCAGGTAAGCGGTTATGTCTCGAGTGGCTGCATGTGTGTAATATTCCAGTTAACCTCACACTTCCTGTCCTTCCTGCTTTTTGAAATGTTTTCGGAGGCATTGTGGGTCAGGCCTGCTTCTATTCCTCAATGTTTAAGCAGATAGGCCCCAAGTACATGCCTCTCCCGCGATGTTTATCTGCTTCTCAATCTATTAGACAGAATGATCATTCTGGCTGAGAATGATAAAGCTGCCCTTCAAGTCAAGAAGTCACAGCACACCCCATCAGTAAAGAGTCTTGTAAAATTTATATGATATTTTGGGGGCCTTTGCTGCAGCTGCCTTGGGTATGCGTTTAGGTAGTTAGCAAGGACATTTCTCTTAGTACAAGTATGTCCTTTGGACCTCTCTCAAATCGTTTGCTGAGACCTTGCTGGACTCTGACACTAAGCACCAGATTCTTCAGGCTGTTACCTGTGGCATGGAGTCTTAACAGTCACCAGTTATAGGCAGCTATGGATGCATATGACACTACTTCCCGTGCTGCTGGTATCTGCATTAGGAGACATTCCTGGCTTTGGACATCGGTTGTTTTTTTTGTTTTGTTTTGTTTTTTCTCCCAATGATGCTCAACAGCAAGTCGTGAATGTTCCCTTTGGTGGCTCTTTCTTGTTTGGCCAACAAGTGGAGAAATCCCTTGAAGTCTCTCAGAAGACCAAAACAGTCATCAAGACTGCCTGACCTGCCCTAACTCACCCTCAAAGGGAAGAGCAGAGTCTTCTGTCGAGTAAGGATTCCTTTGTGGAAAGGTAGATGAGCCCAAGTCAAGTCCCAGCCTCCTCAAGCTCAGAATAAAAAGGCAAAATGCCCTGTCTACTTTTGCTGTATATACCTGGGGTTTCATGCAACATCTGCTGACTAATGTAATAAAATATCTGTGGTTGCTACCTGACGTGGTACTCGTGTACCTATATTATGACTACTGTGATCTACCTATTACCAAGCGTGTACCACCAGTGAATGCCTGTAACACTGGTTGCTTTTTTTAATCTAAGCATTATCTACTGTACTGTTTTGTTTGCTGTGATGTATTGCTGTTTTGACGAGGTGCCTTTGTAAATGAGTCTATGACTCAAAGGTCTGTAAACCGATCTGATAAATGAATAAAAAACAAATGGTAGATGCACTTGATCTTGCACCAATGAAGTGGTAGAAGATGAAGAGTCAGAATTTTAGATATGATGGTCCTGGCACCCACCAAAAGGCTGTTCTAGGAGCGTGGATATGTTGTTCATCCACACTTTGGCATGTCCCTTCCACTTTAAGATGGACTGAAATCTTCAAGCTGGCTCCTCCCACCCTCCCGGGTGGTATATACCTCTGTTCTAGGGACATGGATATGTTGTTCATCCACACTTATTGGCAGGTCCTTTCCGCTTTAAATCTTGGGAAGGTCTTCAAGCTAGCTCTTCCACCCACCGGGTGGTAAAACTCGGCTCCGCCCCTTGGCGCCAGATCTTGCTTACCTTGGAAGCTCAGGTTCCCTCCTTAGCGCTTAGGTCGAAGTGGTTCCTGAAATTTCGGTCTTCAAAATCATTGGAAGTGTGTTTTCTAAAACTTCGATCTTTTCTTCTTCACTACGGCGATGGCTCAGTCCTTTTCCGGCCCCGGGAGGCACACGGTTAGTTCCTCCAGGAGAGACTCGCATTCCACGTGCGTTTATTGCCTGGACTTGGATCACGATCCTCAGGCTTGCGATTTTCGGTCAGCTCTCTGGAGGACCGCGCGGCCCATTCGGGGCTCGGACATCCGGTAGTTTTTTCCTCTCCGGAGATTCCCTCGGACCGGCGGGTGTCCGCTTCGACTGTTTCTCAGCAGTTCGATCCTGCCGGGGAGGGGGCGGCTTTTCCCCTCTTTCCCTCGGTTGTGGCGCTTATCCCGCTCTCCTTGGGTTCATCTCATGCAGCTTCGTTCAAGGAGCTTCGTCATTCCCTCTCCTCCAAAGGAGAGGGACCCTGGAGCCCTGCCGCTCGGCCTAAATCTAAGGGGCCGCCAGGTGGGGTCTCTTGAGGCGGGGCGGAAGTTTTCCCGTCCCTCATCGGCCGCCTTCCGGCCTCGCTCGGGATGGTGGCTCGGCTCTGGCCTCACGGTGTCCCTGGCCAGGTCAGCCGCCAGGTCCCCTTGACATTATCGAGTCTCTCGACCCGCCTTTTGGGCGGTCTTCTGGTCCCGCTCCTTCCCAGGCCCGCCCGGTCCCCGAGGTTTGGGTCTCGGTCATCCTCTCGGTCTAGCTCTCACGCCCGATCTTGGCTTCTCGGTCGGAACACTGAGTTAAGTGGCTTTGCCGTTCTTCCTCGTCCCTCCTCGGATGAGGAGCGGTTTATGTCGCTACGCTGGCCATACGAGGAACTTTGTGGCGACAGCAGTTGTTGTCCGTATCAATCGACCCGATTCATTCTCCGGATAGCATGCAGCCGCCGGCCCGGTCGGCAGCCGTTCGACCTCGAGGAGCCCTCTCCAGGGCGGTTGCCGTCTGACCTCGCTGCCCTCCGCCTTTGGCGGAGCACAGGCCAGGCCATGACCTGTTCCTCAGGTTACCGGTCCACTGCCTCCTGCCCCGCCCGCGGACGTAAGAGTGCCTTGGCCTGGCGGCAGCTTTTGCAACCCTTCGAACCTGAAGCCGCTCTGCTGTGTTCCTAGCAGGGAGGACCCGGGTCTTCCCTGGAACATTCCGTAGATGACAGCCCATCGTCTTTGATGGGTCTGCTTCCTCATTTCGAATTCACTGGGATGCAGCTCGAGCCCGTCTCCAAGCGGCACCTTACCCCTTACGGAGATTCTGGATCGAGGGGGTTCTCCCTCGGAGGCCTTCTCAGTGGCTGAGGCTATCGTGGGCCCAGCCTTGGAGCTATGGCGGCGGCCTACTTCCTGCCCTGCGCCTTCGGCCAGGGTGGCTCGGAGGTACCCTGTCCCTGTCGGTTCTCTGCACGGTTTCTCGGAGAACCCCTCGGCTGAAGGGGTAGTCACCAACGACGTTTTCCAATGTCTTGGAAACGCTGGGGATGTGGATAGATCCCCTGACAGAGTCCAAAAGGATGGACTACGTCGGGCGCAAGGTTTACACTGCGTCCTCCCTAGGCCTCCGTCAGGCCAGCTCGGTGGCTCTTATGGCACACTGTTCCCACGCCCTTCTGGGCACCCTGGACGAGGTTCTACCTCATCTCCCCAGCCGAACTGCGGACCGCGGTCTGGCAGGTACGGGACCAGGGTAGGGTGGTGGCAAAACAGCTCCAGGCGGCTCTGGATCTGGTGACTCCTGTGCCAGATCGGTGGCGGCCGCGGTGGCGACGTGTGCCGAGGGCATGGCTGAGGTTATTCTCCTTTCTTGAAACCCAGCACGAGTTGGCGGACATCCCCTTCTTGGGGACTGACCTTTTCGGCCCTGGAGTGGAGGGACATATCCAAGTGCCTGAGAAGTCCGATGCCACTCCGGAATCGGCCACTCTCGCCCGGAGGGTCAAGGGCAGCCGTCAGCCTTTGTGTAAGCTCCTTTGCCCCCTGAGCCCTGCGGCTCAACCAGCCCAGCACACATGCGCTGGGCAGCCTGTGGCCAGTCCAGCGTCTTCCTCCAAAAGGAAGCAGGGAGGCAGGAAACCGAGAGCCTTCCCCCTTCAAGCCTGCTCAGTGACGGGACGAGGGGCACTGCCCCGCCCCGTCGTCCCGTCGGTTCCCCATGGGGACGGCCCGCACTGTTCTGGGAGGTATGAAGGTAGATCCTGTCGCAGGTTGCTAGCGGTTTCCCCTTTGAGCCCGTTGCCCCATGGGGATCTTGGGTCCCCTGCCTCTTGTCGGTCGTGCAAACCCGCCTCGACCTCTAGTTAGAGGTGATCAGGAGGGCTGCGGACCCCCCCAAACCCTGGGTTCGTGTCCAGGTATTCCTGGCCTCAAACAGACGGGGGCTCGCGACCATTCTCCCACACGCCTGGATATTCCATCCTCAGAACGTGGCGTGTGGCTGTTTCCTGGGCCTTCGGGGATGTACCTACTCCTCGTTCTGTCCGTTTCTTGGGAAGCTCCTCCCCTTCTTAGCGGGGGATCTCCTTACGAGTTCCTAGCCAGGCCCTTCTTTTGCTCAGCAGTCTCTGCAGCACTGAAGGGTCCGGACGTAACCCCACCCGGAAGGCAGACTGGTCTCCCGTTACAGGAGCCAAGTGGGAACTCGTGCCTTAGCGGTGAGGCTTCTTCGGGACTTAGCTCGACTCTTGAGTCCGAGCTCGGCTCCGGGCGGTCAGGGCTGAGGTTCTTCCTCCCTTACCCAGTCGGATTGGCTGGGTAATTATGTCCTGTCAGGACCTCCTGCACCTCCTGGGCCTCAGGGCAGCCTTCCCCTAGTGGGAGGGGCCAGCCAGAGGTCACAACGCTGCGTCCTTTGTACCAGTCCATGACTACAACCCAGGAGCTAAGAGAATGCTTCCTTCGGACCGTTCTAACTGCGGCAGGAGAACATCCTTTTCGTTCGCCCTGAGTCGGCGGTCTTCTCCGACTGATGCTTCTCGGATGGGTGGGGTGCCCATCTAGGGAGTACAGAGTGCCGCCTCTGGTCCTCTGCGAGGTCCGATGTCCTTCCTGCTCGCTGGAGCACCAGGCGGTCCGCTAGCTTGCACCGCCTCGCTCCAGTTTGTACGGGGTCTAGTGGTTAAGTCCAAGTAGGACAACACCACGACCATGTGCTACCTACCCCGCCAGGTTCGGTCGATCCCTGTGCCTCGGACCAAGGAGGTTCTCCGCATTGGGTTTTCGCGCGGTCGGGGTTCCCCGCCAACATTTGATGGAAGGAGCCCCAATTTCCTGGCTGCTGCCGTAAGCCGGGCATAGGCTGTGCCTCATGAGTGGTTTCCCCTGCCGGAGGTAGCACAGGATCTTCTTCCTCTTTCCTCCAGGGAGAATACGAGGCCGAGACTGTTTTATGCCCGCCCCCTCAGCAAGGCCTGCTGTAGGGGATGCCATCGGGGCCACGCACCCCGAGCCCCTCGGTGCCTGTCCCCCATTTCCCTTGACCTGCGGGCAAGGCGAGGAAGGACTTGGCGCAGGTGATGCTGGTAGCCCCAGACTGGTTTGCCAGCTCTGGTATCCGGCTCTCCTCAGTCTCAGCCCCAGGCTCCCGAGGCGGCTTCTAGTCCGCCCGGTCCTGTCTCTCCTTTTCAGGGGAAGGTTATCCATCTGGACCTTCAATCCCTGCACCTGTAGGCCGATCCCTGTGCGGCTAGGGGCCAGGCCTAGGGTCCTTCGGCAAGGTCCTCGACCTTTCGAGGCGTCCTGCTAAGAAGTCTGCCAAGATGCTCGTCCTCTGGGAGAAGTTCTCCTTTTTGATAATGGGATAGGGCCTTGCCCTCCCCCGTCCCTGAGCGAGCATTCTGGACCGTCTGTGGTCCATCCTTAAACCAGGGCTTCGGCCGACGACTCTCTAGGTGCTTCTGCGGGTCACCCCTGTCTTCCGGGCGCGGGCCGGGAGGCAGCTGGTGGTGCGGAGAAGGTGGTCTGGCACTTCTAGGCCTCGATCACGCCTCCCCTTTTGGGGAGAGTATCCCTGTTTCTGTGGGATCCTTGCTGGTATGGGCTTAGCTCATGAGCAAGCCATCCGAACCTTTTGCACAGGTGCGAGTTTCCCCACCTGTTGTGGAAGAACACCTTTTGGGGCTACTCTGCCATCCAGAAGGTGGGAGAGTTCCAGGCGCCTTTAATCTCCCTATCCAGTCTTCCACAGGGACTAGGTTGTCCTGCGCCCCACCCGAAGTCCTTCCGAAGGCAGTGGCGGAGTCTTCCCTTTGGGGGTATTGCCTCTGCCGGGGTTTATCCCCATTCACACCTCGGAGGCCGTATACAGGTTCCACAGGAACCTGTTTAACGCTCACCTATCTAGGGAGCGTAAAGCTAAAGTTCGGGAGAGGTGTGCCAGCTGTTTATCACCTTCGCTGAAGCCACATCTGGCAGACTTGCAGCCAAGTGGACGACGAGCGGGTGGGTCACCCCCATAGGTCTCCGCTATAGGCAGGCGGGCATGGAGCCTCCCAGAGGGATAAGCGCTCATTTTTACCCGTCCTTCCGCTGCATCGGTGGCTGCTTCGAGGATACTCGGTCCAGGATATCCGCTGAGCTTCTGCCTGAGCAGGCTTTACTGCCCTTCCACATCGACCTTGGGGTGCGCGGTGCTGGTCGGTGCCTCGGTTCTCCAGTCTTTCTACCTAAGTAGGGTGTGCGCCTTGCCTCCCTCCTCCCGGAGAACTGCTAGGAGTCTGCCAATAAGTGTGGATGAACAACATATCCATGTCCCTAGAAATACAGGTTACTCACCTGTAACAGGAGTTCTAGGAATGGTATATGTTGTTCATCCACACGACCCACCCGGCTTCGACACACAACCTGGCTTCCAGCGGACTAGATCTGGTGTCATGGGGCAAAGCCGAGAGTTTTGCCACCCGGGTGGGTGAGAGGAGCCAGCTTGAAGACTTTCCGGCAAGATTTAAAGTGGCAAGGGACCTGCCAATAAGTGTGGATGAACAACATATACCATTCCTAGAACTCCTGTTACAGGTGAGTAACCTGTATTTCTGCCCCATGACACCAGATCTTCCTTTCCGCTGGAAGATTCAGTTTGCCTCCCTTGTGCTCACACATTTTGTAAATCCTGGCTTTCAAACCTTTGGTTATTCTGAAAATTTGCATTGTTCGCATTAGCAAGTTTACGCTTCGATTTATGGAAGACGGGTCTTCCCAGATTTCGTCTGTGCCCTTGTGGCCAGAAAATGTTAGCATGCTGTCCCTACACCACATAGTCCTGTTGCCTCAGTGTCAACCATATGACACCTCAAAATGTGACGGTCTTGCCTTCATCCCAACGCTCTTGACGACCCTCTCGCATGCCTGAAGCTAGGGCGGCTGGAGAAACTGAATCCTCCATTGAAATCCAAGGTGGTTCAGTGGGCAGTTTCCGTGGCTGTGGGATCCGCCGAGCAATTGGAATACATGCAAGCATTCGAGGAGGAGGCGGCTCATGCTGCAGATACCTCTCTGAACTTCTTTGTTCCACCCAACGTGGGCTCCACCTTCTCTGGTTCCTTCTGAGAGTTGTGCCAATCTCTCGTGACCCAGGGAGGCACCTGCGGGCTCACACTCCTCTCTATCCCGTAAGCTGGAGAAGGATCTGGGATCGTCTTCGTCTTGACGGAGGTGTTCTTGGGCGTGGGAGAGATCTCGATCCCAGGAACATGCGGTCTCGACCTCGGTTGAGATTGTTTCTTCGGCCGCTGGCTTTTCGGCTTTGCGGTTTGGTCAGTCTACCAAATTGTCGATCGATCAATGTTGAAATCATGATCGATCCGATATCACAGTCTCTAGTCAACGATTCCCTCGATCGAACCCCTAACTTGGTCTTCCCAAATGATGAGACCCAGCCTGCTGGGACTTCCATCGAAGAAGTGGTCCCTGATCCTGAAAATCACTGGTCCCGCCGGTGTCTCCGAAAGTGACAGAGTTGGCCTGTCCGATCTCAACCGACAGGTCGAGGAAGAGCCATAAACGCTCTAAAGAAAAGCAATGCCATCGGTTGTCCTTGTTCTCCTCAAATGAGGAGAGGCTTCGGTGGAAACTCTGGCACTGCGAGGACCTCATGTGGCAACAGCTGATTTTGACTGGGCACAAGCAGACTTCGGCTTCCACAGCGGCTATTACCTGGCTTTTGCCTTCTAGGCCGAAGCCACCGACTCCTTCAGAGCCAGTTAAACCACCAGTTCAGCCTAAAATGGTCTCTTCCATCGATTGTGGTGGAACCACTGCCCAAACAGCCTATGGGAGGGGCTCCTTCCAAGTAGGACAGACCGGACACCAGGCTTCCCCGGCGTTTGTTGGTCACGGTCACCCCGGACCACCCTCGGTGAGTCGAAGGTGACGTTGGTGGTCGGCTGTTATACCCGGATTCCTCTGATTTGGACGTCACCGGCTTGCATTCTCATCCAGGTGATGATGAATCAACGGTTGGCTTAGAGCTGGAGGAAGGTCCCTCGTCTTTTCAGGGCATTCTCCGCCTCATCTGAGTCTAAAGGGATGCCCCTGGAGCCAGTCCAGAAAAAGGCGTAGTACCCTCTTACGGATATCCTTAAGAGAAGGGGATACCCAGACGGAGACCTTTCTTGTGGCTGAGGCTATTGTTGGCCCGGCCCTAGATCTTTGGCGGCGCCCTGCCTCTTGTCCAGCTCCGTCTGCCCGCATGGTCCGCAAGTATGCGGTGCCCATGGGGACCCTTGCGGGGTTTACAGAGCACCCTTCAGCAGAGAGCCTGGTGACCGCCTCTGTGTTCAGGTGTACTGGCAGTTCTGCCGACACTGACCGATCTCTTTATGGAGTCCAAGCTCGTGGAGCATTCAGCCAGGAAGGTCTATGCTGCTTCCTCCTTGGGCCTTCGCCAGGCAAGTTCGGCCGTTGTCATGGCACACTTCTCTCACGCCCCACTAGGGTCGCTGGATGATGTCCTCCCACATCTCCCCACGGACATGCAGACCACAGTCGAGCGGGTCCTGGATCAGGGCCGACCTGTCGCCAAACAGCTTCAGACGGCCCTGGACATTGGGGATTCCTGTGCCCGTTTGATGGCAGCTGCAGTTGCCTCTCGTCGCAGGGCTTGGCTGAGGCTTTCCTCCTTCCCGGTGGATACCCAGCACAAACTAACTGACGTGCTCTTCCTTGGGACTGACCTGTTCGCCCAGGAATAGCCTGTCGCCTTCAGCGCATTGAGCAGTCCAGTGCCATCTTGGACGCCATTTCTGCCAAGGGTTCTTTGGGCAAGAACCAGCAAAAGAAAAGAAGCCTTTTCGCTATTCTTCCCCTGTGGCTCAGCAGTCGTCCTTTCAAGGTGGACAGCAGCACCAGCAGCAGGCTCAAGCTTGGCGGTCCAAGCCCGGACCCCAGCAGGCTCAGAAGGAGGCCGAGGTTCAGGTGCTGAGCCTCCTCCTCAAAGCCTGCTCAGCACTTTGTCCTCCCGAGGGCGGCTGGCTCCACCACTTCCTTTCCACCTGGTCCGCTGTCACTTCATACAGGTGGGCTCTCAAGTGGTCGGTCAGAGACTGCCTTTGAATTCGAGCAGTACCTCCAAGCCAAGCCCCTCGGTAGGAAAGAGTATCCACCCAGACACCGTCGGGTCTCTGAGACGACATCGCTCAGCTCATCCTCGAGGCTGTAGCTCCAGTGGTGGATCCTTCAGCAGACCCAGGCTTTGTCTCCAGGTACTTCCTGGTGCCCTGTGACGGGGCTGGCGCCCATTCTAGATCTGCACGACCTGAATCAATATCTCGGTCACGACCTTTTAAATGGTCACTCTGTCCCAGATCATACCATCCTTGGAGTGAAACATGTGGTTCTGTTCACTGGATCTGCAGGATGTGTTCTTTCACGTCCCAATCCATCCGTCCCATTAGTGGTTCTTCTGTTTCACTGTCGAAGGACCCTGTACGAGTTCGAGCCATGCCATTCAGCCTGTCATCGGCACCATGGGTCTTCAGCAAATGCATTGCAGTGGTGGCGGCCCATCTCGGTGGGGGTGTCAGGATTTATCCTTACTTTGTCGGATTGGCTCCTAGCAGGTTTCACCCAGCAGGAGGTCGAGAGGACAGGGACCTGGCCTCGGCCTCCTGATCGAGGCAAGGTCGGAACTTGTGCCTTCTCAGATGATGGACTTCATTGGGGCAGAGCTCTACTCTCGTCAAGCCGGAGCTCGGCTCCCGGTGGACAGGGCGGAGGTTCTTTCCACCTTTGCCCAGTAATTTCTGGTTGGGCAATTGCACCCTGCCGGGACTTTCTGTGCCTTCTGGGTAACGTGGTGGTGTGCACCTCAGTGGTCAATTAGGCGCGGTTGCACGTGTGCCCCCTCCAGTGGGAGCTGGCTGCCCAGTGGACTCAGCACCACGGTCATTTCGGCCAGCTGATCACTGTCCTGTCCAGTGGCTAACATTCTATACTACCTTTGGTCTTTCTCCAGAGGGGGTCTTCGGTCACTGACCCATAGGTTGCACCTGGCAGCCATCTCTACTTGCCAGGTGCAGGCCAGTCAGCTGACGGTGGCGCAGGAGACGGTGGTCGGGCGCTTTCTCAAAGGCGTGGATCACATCCCCTGTGGTGCGTGAACCTTCATCTCCGTGGGATCTACTGCTGGTACCGGCAAAGCTCATGGGCAAGCCATTCGAACCAGTGCACAAGTGTGCCTTGTCACACTGTCGTGGAAGACGGCCTTCATGGTGGCTTCGCGTCTGCCAGAAGGACGGAACTCCAGGCGCTTCAGTGGACTCCTTATCTGACTTTCACGGGACAAGGTTGTCCCACGCCCCAACGAAATTCCTTCCGAAGGTGGTGTCAGAGTTTCACCTTAACCAGGTGTTAACCCTGCCGATATACTACCCTAATTACACCTCGGAGGCAGAGTATAGGCTCCATACCTTGGAACTGAGATGAGCCCTCTCCTATTACAAGGTGAGGATGGTGGAAATTTAGGGAGAGGTTCGCCAGCTGTTTGTCGCCTATGCCGAAGCCGCTTCTGGCAGACCTGCAGCAAAACGGACTATTGTAAGATGGATCACATCATGCATAAGTCTGTGCTACGAGCTGACGGGCAAGGAGCCTCCCAGAGGGATGAGAGCTCATTCTACCCGCCATACTGCTGCATCAGTGGCTACATCCAGGGACATCTCTATCCAGGAAATCTGCTGGGCTGCTACCTGGAAGTCTGCAAACACCTTCATCACCCACTACCACATCGACCTTGAGTCATGCCGGGATGCTGGTTTTGGAGCCTCAGCTCTCCATTCTCTGTTCCCTAAGTAGGGGGTGTGCGCCCTGCCTCCCTCCTCCCAGAGAACTGCTAGGAGTCTGCCAAAGAGTGTGGATGAACAACATATCCACGCTCCTAGAAAAACTGGTTACTCACCTGTAACAGTAGATCTTCCACGGAATGTTCTCTTGCAGCAAGTCATTACTTCTGGGAGTTCCCGATAGGTGGCTTTCCAGCACGGAAGTTTCTTCCAGCAGTCTGCACACCAGGGACCACCCACATGACCTCATTTCCTGGGCTGTACTTATAAAAGTGGGTGGTCCCTGGTAGGCTCTGTTCATTTTCCCACTGGCTTCAGCTCTGGCACACTCTTCTGTGAGGTGGCCTGCACGTGGATTATATAGCCTGGGGTGTCTGGACTTCCAAGGCACCAGATTCCTGTACTAGATGAGTGCTACAATGGATGTCTCCTGTCATACACACAGGTTACTAAATTAAAGGGCCTATGAACAGAGTCCCATTCAACGACTAAAATAGGAAAGAAATCTAGATTTAGTAGTTGCCATATTGGTCCTTGCAAGAACAGATCCAGAAGCAAATGATTTGATACCTTTTAATGGACCAACATAGATGTAACAACAAGAACAAAGTGCTTTAGCTTTTGTACCAGCCAGTCCTTCGTCAGAAGCCTAAACTAGGGAAGGAAACTCCTTCACCTAAAGTCCTGCCTGACTGCCTTTCAACGGTCATATCTTCGAAACATGGGTCAAGAAGATATTCATAGTTGACGGGCTAGATTCCCCCGTTGATGGCAGCTTGACGGGCATCCACCCCTGTCGACTGCATTCTCTTCCTCATCAAAAGAAAGGATCATTCCTCGTCGACGGGCATTCACCTCCATCGATGGCAGCCTGTTCTTTATCAAAAGAAAGGAACAGTCTTACTTCGAGAGGGTTCCTTCAGTAGGTCATGACATGTAGGACTGGCGCCGCCTGGTGTCGGGCTGCACGGCAGACTTTTCTAGCAATACCTGACGGGGGACCGCCAACCCGATGTCACGTGACCGATGTCAGCGTGACTGTATATAGTGGACGGTCCCCACGCCCACCCTTCAGTTCTTTCCCGCTGTCGCCTTGTGTCAGTCACATTGCAGACTTCCATTAGCGATCGTCGTGAAAGTTTCTTGCACGTTTTTTCCTTGCCTTTTTGTCGCTTTATTTCTTGATGTCTTCACCCAAGAAGACGTGGCCGTCCTGTGGCACACAGATCCCACAAAGACAGTCACCCTCAAGTGCGACCATCCTGTTTCCTCCTGCCCTGAGTGCCAGACCTTCAATCGGGCCACAAAGAAAAGGAGACAGCAGGCTTTGGAGGCCCATCTTTTAAAAGCCCGCCTGGCTTCCCTTGAAAAGAAGATGGACTGGTTGAGAGTCCTCTGCTGAAAAATCTTACAAGAATCATAAGGAGAAATCCAGGGAGCGGGAGCGCACCGCAGGCAACTTGTAGCTCTTAACGAGGAAGGCCCAGCTGCCACCCAGAAAATCGGACGGTAAGTCTGGTAAGACCGTAGTGGGTCAGCTGGTCGTCTGCTCCTCTAACGACCACACGGCGGCCGGTGAGTCGACTACCTAGACTATAGGTACTTGCCCGGCACCAGTCGATAAGCTGGTCGGGGGATCCTCCTCTAGCCCGACTCCACCCGCTAAGACTGCCGTCTCTGACGGGTGCAGTTCCCCCATCAGGGCCTAATAGCGCTCACCCGACGCCTGGTGGAACCAGAGGGAGAAAGCCTCTCCTTCACGTGTTCCCTCCCCTCTCTGGGCACGTATCTGGCACAATAGCGGCAACCCCTGACATTGTCGATGCTGCGGATCATCTCCACGCTCCTCTCAAGGTCAAAGAGAAGGATGCTCCGCCAGCCAGCAGGTTTACCGTGGAGGCTCCTCCTCCGCTTTTGGATGGCATTCCGGTGCCCCTTCTGATGCCGGACGTCCCAATGACAGTCCCGCAGCCTGGACTTTTCGACCAGCCTCAGCCTGTGGCCCGGACGCCGGATCAGGTCCTGCCGCCAGGGCCCCTTTGTCCAGCCCCTCCGACACCTGATTCCCTTCTGGCGCAGGATCGGGTGGTGCCGGTCCCAGCGTCTGTTCCCCTGATGTGGGCTGTCCCGACGACACCCCCCCCCCCTCGCAGCCGATATACACAACGCAGGTCCGACATGGGTACCCCTGCCGCTGATTTGACGACGGGATTTACTCTAGACCAAGTGTCCCGAATTTCCTGGGACCACTACCTGGCTGGTCCTCCTCCACACTGGAGTCATTTGATAGTTTTGCCCTGGGTTTAATCTCTACTCTGATTATCAGGGATTCCAGGGTTATTACCCTCCACCGTAGTTCCACACCCCCAAAAGCCTCTGCTAACTCCCCCAACCCCAAGAGATGGTAGTGGTGAGGTGCAATCCAAGGAGGACTGGGGACAGAGATTCTAGGTCGAGGTGTTCCATGAGCCTTTGTCTCATAGGGTCCTGATCCTTAGACTCCCAGTCGAAATAATCCTTCATGGACCTCAGAAGGTCTGAAAAGGGCAGGGTTCTCCGGTGGAGATTTCGGGGAAACCTTGCCTTTCGGGCCCTCAGGTGCCTCCTCGGGGGGTACTGAGGTGGTTACAGGGTCGACGCCGAGATAGTCATTGCCGCACGGGCCGAGGCTCGCAGCGCCACTCCTTGCGGCTCCATCTGACACCGACCCTCTTGCAAAAAGTTTACTCCCACTGGGTCCTAGTGCCTCCGGTATAGATCCCATCGAAGTGAATGAGTGGTGGAGACTTCGTCCAAGAAGATCAAGAATTATGGTAGGTACATAATTTCCATATCTCTTTGCCTCTCAGGACAACCATCAGTTGCCCAAATTGTGCTGCAGGCCTCTAGCAAAGAGGACAGTACCTCTGGAAGCTATGATGCTGGACTGGTCAGGGGGGAAGCTATATGCTTTTTCCCCATTCCCATTGCTGTTCAAGGTCCTAGTCAAGCTCAGATCCCAGCCAGCTTCAATGTTCCTGATGGCTCCAGACTGGGCCTAGCAGCCATGGTACTCGCTTCTACTTTCCTGTCGGTAGCTCCCACCCATACACCCTCCCTCTGAGTTGCAATCTCCTAACTGCCTCCACAAGGGAGGATCCTGTACCCAAACTCTGGTCACCAGGCTCAAGGCCTGGCTCTTGAAGCCCTAGAGTATGTTGGTTTAAACCTTGTGGAGTGTGTTCTTAATGTCATAAGGGCACTAGGAAACTCTCAACCAAGAGAACTTGTGCTTCAAATGAGGTAGTGCCTTCACAGGCAGGGTTGCCAGCCTTTTGGACTACCTCACCCATCTCACATTCTCTGGGCTTACAGCCCACTGAAGCCAGGTGAACTTTGAGAGTAGGGTTGTGGTTGATGCCATGGAAACACTGTTTTATTTCAACTGGCAAGAGTGTTTCCATGGCATCCAACCCTATCCTTAAAAACGTTTTCAAGGGATTGGCCCATCTGCACCCCTCACAGGAAGCTGTGCCAGCATGGGACCATAATATCTGTATTGCCAAGCTTATGTAACCCCATTTGAATCTATGCTTACAGCACATCTGAAATGTGACCTGCAAAGCTTGTCTCCTGGTAGCTGTCGCTTCAGCCAGGCAGATTAGTGAACTACAGGCCCTGTGTACAGTGCTGAATTACATTTCCTCTCATAGAGATAAGGTGGTTCTCGGGACTAATAGGAAATCCTACCAAAAGTAGTTTCAGACTTCCACCTGAATCACTTTGCCAATCTTTTTTAATGAACACTCTAGTTCAGGAGATCGAGGGTTGCATAGCTTGGCTTTCAAGAGCATTAAGCTGCTATAGTACTCATACCAAGGCCCACAGGCAGGACAGTCGACAACTGTTCCTAAGTTACGGGGATGTGAGAAAAGGAAAGTCAGCATCTAAAAGGACTGTTTCACACTGGATAGTACCGTGTATCCAGTTCTGTTACAGTAAGGCTGGTAAGGAGCCCCCAATAGGCCTGAGGGCCCATTCCACAAGGGGTACAGCTGCTATAGTTACAGCAGCTAGAGATATTCCCCTACTGGAAATGTGTAAAGTAGCTACATGGTGAACACTACATACGTTTACAAAGCACTACTGCTTGGATACTCGATCCAGAAGTGATGCCAGGTTTGGCACAGCAGTGCTGCAGAGCCTTTTTCCTAAGTAGGTCATGTACCCTCCTCCAAAGGTACTGCTTCATAGTCTGCAAGAGTTAAGCACATTGAAGAATTCCTGGGGTTAAAATAAAATGACTCACCTTTGTAATCTTGTTTCTTCTAAGGTATTCTTCAGTATGCTTAACTCTCCTTCCCTACCCCTTCCAGAACCAGTGGCCTCTGCATAACAGCTGGACTTCTGTATTAAAATGAGGTTTATACTCTAGTTGTGTTGTACGTCTTTGAACCCAGATGGGTGTTGTTTTTTCCCCTCTTTGGGTCCTATATGACTGTTTAAGGGATATGTTATGGTGGATGTTGTCATTTAAAAATTTTAGTTGTATTAGGATAGCTTAGTTAGGGGGTCTTGCCCCGCAGGCTGTCACACAATTCATACATAAATCATAGTACCGCACCCAACTCGCAACAAGAACTGAACATTTTTCTGTACATGGCAGACTGTAAAACACTTCACACCTGCAGTTGAAAATTATAGGCACTCTCGAGAAACACCCCACACTCAGAGACCAAACACATAATACCTGTCAAAGCAAGCCACACCAGGCAAGAAACTCCCAAGAACCAGCCCACGCTCACACATCACACCTGTTAAACCTGTAAGCACGACACTCAAACGGGACGCCAACACACCTGTTACTGCAGCACCACCAAGTCCACATTACACTGCATCAACAAACAGCATACTATAAAACCACCGCTTCTCCGCTTCACACAGTCCTCCCAATAATAATTACAACACAATGTCTTTCCTGTGCTGTATTGATGGGATACCACGTTTGCTATAGGTTGGCTGGTAGGAGCCTCTCTGGGCTTTAGGGCTCATTCCACCAGACGTACTGCTGCTGCTTCCAGAGATGTCCTTATCCAGGAAATATGCAAGGCTGCTTCCTGGAAGTCCGCCACATCTTCATTTCCCACTACCACATCGGCCTTGAGTCACGCCAGGATGCTGATTTTGGGGCCTCGGTTCTCCAAGTCTTTTCCCATGGGAGGTATGTGCATTGCCTCTCCTTCCGGAGAACTGCTGGGAGTCTGCCGGAAGTGTGAATAGTAGACCATATACACACACCTAGAGAAACTAGGGATCTTACTTTGAGATACAGCTCTTGCAGCAGGTAACACCATTAGGACTGAAGCCGGCAGGCGTCAGGACCCCACGGAATTCTTCTAGCTAGCTATCTTCAGCGGGGACCGCCCCCGACGTCGGTCCCACCTCCGTCAGGCGTAGTACATAAGGGGGCGGTCCCGCCAGATTCCCCAGTTCTTTCCCGCCATCGACTTGCATGTCTCGACCCTTTGGATTGTTTCTAAGCGTGCGACGCACGGTCAGGTTCTTCCTTTGGGAAAACACTATTTTCTACGGCTCAGTTGCTGTCTGATGTCCTCTCCAACCTCCGCTGAAGGCCATCCCACGAAGTGCACCTGTGGGAAGCAATCCCGCTTAAGGATCCGGGATTCAGCCTGCTTCCGTGCCTAGGCCCAGACCACCACACCCGGTCCTGCAATTTCTGCCAGGGTTCAACAGCCGGACCCGGATCCGTCACCAGAAGGCTCTGCAGGCGTTCCTGCTCGAGGAGAAGATTAAGGCCATGGACACCTCCAAGGGGGATTCAGCAGAAAAGGCCCGGAAACACTCTTGAGAGGCACAGGGAGAGGGTTCCTTCCAAGTCCCCGTCTAGGGCCTCTGACTCCCGTAGTTCCGGCTCCCGGTCCAACCGTTCGCCTTCCCGGGCCCATTCTCAGCCTCCCCCCGCTGCGGTGAAGACACCTTCAGGCTCCTCTTCCTCTTCACAGGCCAAGACTTCTCGTCGTCGTTGCCTTCCTCCAAAGCCCTGGTTAGGTCTGGGGACCGCCACCATCATCACAAGTCGGGTTCCCGCCATTCCGAACCCGCCAGGTCTGTCTCCTTGCCTCCTCCTCCCAGAGAAAGACCAAGAGCTCACCTCTCTGAAGAAGCCGTCGGACCCGGCGTCAGCCCGTCCGGTCGGCTACCCTTCACAGGTCCCAGGGCCGTTGACCGCCCAGGCGCCCGTCGCGGTCCAGGCCCCGCTCTCTCGGTGGGTCGGCGGGAGGCGATGTCCGTACTCCGTATGTAGAGAAGAGGACCCCGACGCCTCCTACCGACGTCGGTCAGGAGACTATCACAGAGGAGGAGTTGACGCAGCCCGAGGACCAGACGGGCGAACCCGGTCCTGTCACACCCTCCGGGAGCCCTCTCCACAACCTGAGGCCCCTGAGGAGCCGACGCCGGAACCCGACGACCGGCCACTGGTGCCCGGTCAGTCGTCTGGCCTTTCCCTTTCAGAGGTTAAGGAGCTCTTTTCTCACTGGTAGGATACCATCAAAAGGATATGGTTCCCACACCGCCTCTTCTTCCTCCTCCTCCTCCACCACCTGCGACCCCTCCGGCTCCTGCGCCCCCTTCCCCATACAGGGCTGCAGGCCGAGTACCTCTTCCCCCAGGAGCCTACGGACCCTCCAAGGGGGAGACTTGATAAAAAGAGACCTCCGTCTAGATCTTCTTCAGGGTCACCCAGTCCTAAGAGACCCAGAAGACGCCGTCGTTTGCCTTCGACGGAGGTTACGGGATCGGAGTTCTCAACAGGATCCAGATCCCCCTCTCCTCTTCACATCCCCCTCTCCGGACCCACGTGAGCTTCCTAGATCTCCTCCGAATGACCCATCGTTCTCAAATCATGAGACATATCCAAGAGAACATGGGATGGGATGCGGAAGAATTAGACCCCGAGAGACTACGCCTTGCTAGGTATCTTCGGCAGAAGGATCCCAAGCCTGTGGTGGTACCACCCTTGGTGGACACTTTTGTGGACGTCACCAAGGCAGCGTGGAAGCATCCACACTCATTCCTGGCGATGCCGAAGAAAGCTGACCGCCTGTACAAGGCCCCTAAGGAGGACCAGTACTTGGCTCAACATCCTCTGGCCGACTCTCTGGTCATAACAGCCTCTCATGACCGGTCCCAGAGACCGCAACATTTGAGCACCCTGCCACCGGACCCGGAGTCCAAACAGCTGGATGCTATGGGCAGGCGCACGTATGCTTCCGCTACTTGCGCCATCAGGTCCCTGAACTACTTGACCCACATGGTACAGTTCCAAAATGCCTTGTGGGAACAGGGTCTGGATCTGGCGGAGAAATTGCCAGAAGGTGAGCAGAAGGAGGAGATGTTACAGCTCCTCCATACGGGTTCGGACGTGGGAACCCAGGTGCTGCGAGCCGCGTACGATTCCGCGGACTCCTCGGCCAGAGCGGCAGCTTCAGGCGTATGCCTCCGGAGGCACTCATGGCTCCTTGTCTCCGGATTTACCCCGGATGTCCAGAAAAACATCATGGACGCCCCTTTCGAAGGAGACGTTCTCTTTGGTGCACCCTCTGAGAAGGTTCTCACCAAGCTCCAAGAGGCGGAAGGCGGTGAGGTCGGTCCAGGCAATGTACCGACCGAGGCTTAGTTCCTTTCGTAGGAACCAAAGCCGTTTTCGTGGATGGACACAGAGACAACAGTCCCGCACCGGTCCACAGCAGAGGGGCTCCGGTTCCCACAGAGCCCGGGGAGGACAGCCAGCGGGCCGAGGTCAGCGTCCAGCTAAACTGGCTCAGCCCGCGGGCCCCTCCGCCACCACAGCCTGACTCCTTTCCGGCCCCCGCCTCAGGATCAACGGATATCAAGGTCGGGGTCGACATAATTTCCTGCCAGGATGGCAGTCCATAACCACCGACAGGTGGGTTCTTCAGTTGGTCGAAAAAGGCCACTTTATAGAATTCGCAGACAAGCCACCCTCGAGGCCTCCTCTGCTCTCCCTTACTCGGGTCAGCACAAATTGCTTATCAGGCAAGAAATACTTGCGCTCCTGCAAAAGGAAGCGGTAGAGTATGTTCCAGAGAACCAGAGAGGGTACGGATACTATTCCCACTTCTTTCTGGTTCCGAAGAAAACCGGACCTCCGTCCAATCCTGGACCTCAGCGACCTCAATATGTCGGTCGCCTACAAACGATTTTGCATGGTGACCCTGCAGGGTCTTATTCCCATGCTAAAGAACGACGCCTTCTTAGCGTCCCTGGACATGCAGGACGCATACCTACATATACCTGTAGCTCAAGCGCACAGCAGGTTCCTGCACTTCGAGTTCCTCGGCCACCACTTCCAGTTCCGAGCTCTCCCGTTCGGACTGTCATCGGCCCCCAGGGTCTTTACCAAATGCATGGCAGTCGTGGCAGCATCTCTAAGGAGACAGGGCCACTGTGTGTTTCCGTGACTTGGACGATTGGCTTCTCATGGCTGCCCCAGATAGGCGTTGTTGATGGCTATACAGAGCACCCAGACTCTGTTTCGTCTCTGGGCATCATAATCACCAGCGAGAAGTCTTTCTTGTACCGCCGCAGAAGCTGCAGTTCATAGGCGCAGTTCTGGACACCGCTCAGGGAGAGCATTTCTTCCAGACGACAGAGCGGAACGCATCAGATCCCTCATCAGGGATCTCTGCAAGAAGACTGTCCCTGCCAGGCTGGTCCTTCGCCTGCTCGGACACATGGCTGCGCCATTCCGACCGGCCCTTTGGCAAGGCTCCACATGCGAGTAACTCCAGTGGATGCTCAAGGTGCAGTGGGACCAAAGGAAGACCAATGCAGCATCCGTCAGGATCACGAGCGCCGTGATTCGAGATTGGCAATGGTGGCTGACCCAGGGACACTTTCTGGGTGTCCTGTTTACAGCGCCGCCCCTGGAGGTAATCCTCTCCACAGACGCCTCAGGGCTGGGGTGGGGAGCACACCTGAATGGGGTGAAGTCCCAGGGAACGTAGACCCCTCAAGAAGCTCATCTCCACATCAACATTCTGGAGATGAGGGCGGTCCTTTATGCCCTGCAGGCCTTTCAGTCAGAGATCCCGCCAAGTACTCCCTTACTCCAAACAGACAGTACGGTGGTGATGTATTACCTCAGCAAACAAGGAGGTGCACACTCTTACCCCCTTTGCAGGGAAGCGATGAGAGTGTGGGATTGGGTAATTCAACACGGCGCGAGCCTGATTGCAGTTCACATTCCCGGAGTGGACAATACAATCGCAGACGGCCTGAGTCGTTCCCAGGCCAGAGTCCACGAGTGGGAACTTCTTCAAGGGGTAGCAGAGGATCTGTTTCTTTGATGGGGCACTCCAGAACTGGACCTATTCGCTTCCCCATCCAATGCAAAACTGCCCAATTTTTGCTCGCTAGATCCAGGGCCTGGTGTTTTCTGGCGAGACGCGTTGTCCCTCTCCTGGGCGGACAGATTCCTCTACGCTTTCCCTCCCTTCCCGTTGATCCAGAGAGTTCTTCTCAAACTACGCAGGGAGCATGCAACAATGATCCTGGTAGCCCCATTCTGGCCCAGACAGATCTGGTTCCCCTTGCTAACGCAGCTGTCCCGGGAACCTCCAATTCCGTTGCCTTTCAGCTCCCATCTCTTGTCTCAGGAGGAAGGTTCTCTAGTCCACCCGGACTTACGCTCACTGAACCTGCATGCTTGGCTCCTAGAGACATAGCCATTTTTGCGACACGGGTGTCATGAAGAGAGGTGGCGAAGTCCTTTCGGCCAGAAACCGGCAATGCATCGTGCGTCGCCATGAAATGGCGCCGTTTTACCTGTGGTCGTAAGCACGCGGCCTTTCCCTTTAGGTTGCCCGTGAAAGGGTAAGAATAACTGCTCCCTTTCCATTCGGGTCTCGCCTATTCCTCTATTAAGGTGCACCTCTGCCTATTTCTGCTTACCACTCCGGTGGGACAGCGCACAGTGGCGCAACTTGACGCCTCTCGAGATTTTCTGAGAGGGGTGTTACACCTTAGTCCACCCATTAAGGACCCTGTTCCTCCATGGGATTTACTCTTTGTCCTGGAACAACTCAAGCTTCCCCCTTTTGAACCTGCCGCGGATTGCGAGCTGCGTTTCCTGTCGTGGAAAACGTTATTTTTAGTTGCTGTTACGTCAGCAAGGAGTATTTCCGAGCTTCACGCTCTCATGTGTAAGGAACCTTATTTGATTTTCCACCAGGACAGTGTCCCTGAGGACGAATCCTAAGTTCTTGCCTAAGGTGGTCTCTGTACTCACTCTCAATCAGGACATTGACCTGCCTGTATATTTCCCTAAATATGTTAATAGAGGAGAAGCGCTGCTCCACACCCTGGATGTTCACCGCTGTCTTAGGTATTACCTGAACAGGACTAAACAGCTTCGCAAGTCGGAGCAACTTTTCGTTTCCTTCGCTGACAGGGTGATGGGCCAACCAGTACCGAAGCAGTCCCTTTCTCGCTGGCTTGTCCAGTGTATATCATACTGCTATGATACAAAGCAGAAACCCCTCCCGGGTACAGCCCGGGGCCATTCCACTAGAGGGGTGGCTACCTCCTTTGCAGCACTTCGTAACGTCTCATCCTCTGCCATCTGTGCTGCAGCCACTTGGAGCTCTGTGCATACTTTTATCAGGCATTATAGCCTGGACATTGCTTCACGGCGAAGAGACGGTTTTGGCCTGGCCGTGCTACAGGGTCTCCTGTCCTAGAGTCAGGACTTGGTATGGACTTTCTAGTTTCCTCCTCCCAGAATGCTTACAAGGGTTATTGCTTGAAATCAGTCCTAATGGTGTTACCTGCTGCAAGAGCTGTATCTCGAAGTAAGATAGTACAGTTATGTAAGAACTTACCGTAACAGTAGATCTTCGAGAACAGCTCTTGCAGCAGGTACCTTCCCGCCCACCATCGTCCCCTTGGAGGAGGCATGGCTTTCCGAGCCTTGGCAGGGGTTTACGCCCTTTTACCTTCTGATGGTGGATCCTCGGTCTCCCCTTCTGATATCGTCCTGCGGCTGGAAGTCTCCGGCGGGAGAACTGGGGAATCTGGCGGGACCGACCCCTTATGTACTACGCCTGACATCGGGATGCGGTCCTCACGAAGATAGCTAGCTAGAAGAATTCATAGTTCTGACGCCTGCCGGCTTCAGTCCTAATGGTGTTACCTGCTGCAAGAGCTGTTCTTGAAGATCTACTGTTACGATAAGTTCTTACGTAACTGTACTTTACTCACTTGTAACAGTAGTTCTAGAAGTGGCATATGGTGCACATCCACACAACTTCCTCTGGCACGTGGCACTCCTTGCTTCCAGCCTGCAAGATCTGACATCATGGGGCGGTGCCAAGGAGGATACCACCAGGGTGGGTGGTAGGAGATAGATTGAAGATTTTCCGGTCAGATTCTTAAAGGGAAGGGAGCATTGCCAAAAGTGTGGATGTGCACCATGTACAACTTCTAGAACTACAGTTACTGGTGAATAACCCTTATTTTCATATAGTAGTGGACAGAAATAACACTGCTTCAAGGGTTCTTGCCCATGCAGTGCCCTTAAGAATGTTTGCCTGGCTTAGAAGCACAGATTTCTGCAGGACACACAAACTCTGGATTTCCCCTTTCAGGGAAACTCCCCATTTGGTGACAAAACAGAGGCTTACATGAAAAAGGTGTGGATGAGTAGAAAACCACCTGTAAAAAGTAATACTGAAAAAAGAAAATCCTCCACTTCCTACAGGCCTTATGGAAGGGGAAGTAGGGACTGGGGCTGCTGCCCACAACCTTATCTTCACTTAGTGCCCACCACAAAGAGGTTACTGTAGGAGTAGGGGGAAAGAAGCACCAGGTGTGCATCTGCAACTCCAGCCTTTAATCCCAAGCAAAAACAAAACCCTTGACAACTCTGCCCATGTCAGCCATCCATTGCCAGTGGGAAGGTTGGCTGACTGTTTTAAGCAGTGGTTAAAGATTACCCCAGACAAGGCTTTTTAACCTCACACACCAACAGAAAAAAAAACCCTTCTCTTGGAGCTGGAAGTAAAGAAACTACTGTAAGCACAAGAAGCGGAGACAGTACCTGCCACACAAAGGGGCAGGAGTCTTTTCTCCAGATTCTTCTGTCTCACAAGAAAAACGAGTAGTGGTTGACTGATTTTCATACCCGATGTCTGAGCAAGCACACAAAGAAAGATTCCGAATTATCACACTGGGCTCCGCGATACCATCTTTGCAAGTGGGAGCCTGGTTGGGGTCACTGGATCTGAAAGATGTCTACTTTCACATAGCAGTCAGACCTGGTTATGGAAAATACTTCCAGTTCAGACTTATGGAAGTGCTAGTACCAGTTCACATCCCTTTCCTTCGGCCTTACCTCAGCACCAAGGGTTTTCACAAGTGCCTAGCTATGGTGGCAGCACATCTGAAAAGGCAAGGTGTGGTGGTTTTCCCTACTTGGTTGACTGGTTAGTCGGCGGGTGGGGGGGACAAAGCAGGGAGAGAGTCCTGTGTGCAGTTGACATAAAGCACACTAGCGGACTTGAGTTTCTCAGATCTGCAGAAGTACCAACAGAACCAGCTCAAGTTTGTGGACTTCATTTATGCAGAACTGGAAACCCTGCATTGGGCCTTTTTTTCCATGAGCAGTTTAGCAGACCTGGTTTCAGCTGCAGACTCCTTCAGGGCAGGTCGGCCAGGACTTGCAAGGGATTTTTTTATAGTTGATGAGACATATGGTCTTGTCCCAGTGTTTTGCTACCAGGGGTCAGGTTTCAAATGAGACCTTCTGTGTCATCTAAGGGATCACTGATCTCTGAGACTGGATCCTTTGTCCAAACTGGTGGCTGTCACAAAACAACTTGCTAAGTGCAGTGGACTGGTGAAGGAAAGATGGCAACCTTAGAGAGGGAATTCCTGTTAGCCAGCAGTCTCCCTCAGCTATCCACACAACTGTTGCCCACCTGGAGGATCTTGCTGTACGTGGTACCTGGAGCACACGGGAGACTCTGGGAGCATATCGGCCTCCTGGAGCTCAGGGCAGTGAACCTGGCAATACAGGCATTTTTCTTGGATATCCAGGGTCATTCTGCCCAAATCAGGACAGACAACACCACAACTATGTATTACAATAACAGGGTGGAACAAGATCTTCAAAGGTATGCACAGAAGTTATGAAGACCTGGAACGTAGCCCACTCCCTGGAAGTAGAGCTGTCAGCAGTACACCTGCCAGGGAAGTACAGTGTACTGGCGGTCTCCCTAAGCAAGATCAGCCAGGGAGAAGTGTACACTGAACCAGCAAGTGCTAGCGTCAGTGTTCAGATGTTGGGGTAAAGCAGAAATAGATCAGTTTTGCTTCCTGGGAGAACAGTCACCTCACATTCTTTTGTCGTAGACCTCAGTGATGGGCTCCATTCAAGAGGATGCACTAGGTCTGGACTGGTCAGAGAAGTTTCTGTATATGCCCCCCAAATCATTCCCACTGTTGAGAGTGAGTGCTCATAAAGCTGAGAAGGGGTCCGCAACAGTTATTCTCGTAGCACCAGACTAGGCCAAGCAGCCCTGGTGTTCCATGGTCCTGTCCCTCTCCAACAAGACTCGTATCAGTCTACCACTGAAATACAATCTGCTGGCATTGTCTCAGAAACATAGAAGTTTTGACAACAGATGAGCACTGCTTGGCTCATCCAGTCTGCCTGTTAACAGGTCGGGATAACTTTCCCAGACCTGAGAACTCTATGCCTCGGGCATGGTTCTTGAAGAGCTAGAGATTTATTGGCTAAATCTTTCCAACACAACAAGACAAAGGTGCTTCATAATGGTGGAGGGTTTTTTCTGGTGTGCTCCTAGACAGATTAACCCCATCCTGTCAGGTCTGTCTGTAGTCTTGGATTACTTGGTCCACCTCCAGTCAAAGGGCCTGAGGCCATCAATCCTAAAGGTGCATTTGACCGCAGTGTCCGCTTGCACATCAGCTGGCAAAGATAGGTCAGTGACTTCACAACCCATTTTGTAAAGGTGTTTTTTCCAGACTGTTGGATACCCTGTCTTCCCCCCCCCCACCACCACCAAAATCTGTATAGTACCACGGTGATGGAGGCTTCTTTCAAGCCTATGGCCACGGCTGCACTGAAGTATGTCACCTGGAAAACACCTTTCCAAGTGGCAGTGACATCTGCTAGAAGGGTGGGTGAGCCACAAGCCCTCTTTGCAGATCCAAACTACGTAATTTTCCAAAGGGACAATGTAGTCCTGAGGACAAACAGGAAATTCCTCTCTGAATTGGTGTCTGAATTCCATCCAAGGCAGTAATCTGTTTTCTTCAGTGAAAAATCCGGCTGCGGAACAAAACCTCCATTGCCTGATGTCAAAAGTGCACTGAGTTACTACCTGGACTACACAGAAGACATCCGGTTCACTAGAACTCAGCTGTTTGTCACTTATGGTGAAGCAGGCAAAGGCACACCAGCATCCAGGAAAACTATTTCTCATTAGTCTGTGGCATACAGTTCTGTTATGACAAAGCTGGTAAATTTGCCACCCAGAGGTCTTAGGGAACACCTTACAAGAGGCATTTTTACTCTGTGGTAGTATCAAAGGGTATCCCCCTGCAAGATATTTGTAAAGCAGTTACCTGAAAGATAGTAACACCTTCACAAAACATTACGAGTTGTTGTCTGGACATACAGTTCAGGAGGGATACCAGCTTTGTGACTGCTGTCTTGCAGAACCTTTTCCCTAAATGGATTCTGTACTCAGATTCCCAAAGTGCTGCTATGGAATCGGCACATTATGAATATATATACTGATGGATTCTTGAGGTTGGGAGGAAAAATTACTCACCATAATATTGATCTTACTTTGAATGGGAGCTCTTGCAGCAGGCTAGAACAGTTAGGACTATGCCGCTGGCACTAGGACCCTCCGGAAAACTTTTCAGCCAGCAGTACCAAGCAGCATTGCTTGTAAAGAGCTTTGGGATACTGTGTATGAAAAGCGCTGTATAAATGCTGATACTGATTCTTCTTCGACTGTCCCCGACATCAGCCCTGGTACAAAAGGTGGCGGACCAAGCTCCACTTCAGTTCTTTTCCCACCGCGCACGTGAGAAAGAAGCCTTCTTTCCTCAGCTTGCCAGGAACAGCGAAATTCCTTTTCTAACCGTATTTTAACTTTTTTTTTTTTTTTTTTTGAGTGTTTTGATAGATGTCATCACACTCGTCTGTCTCTCCGGAGATTCACTAAAACAAGTGCAACTGCGGACGGCAGATCCCCGCCAAAGACTGGCACAAGCGCTGCATCTTCTGCCTCGGGCAGGACCACGATACCGCGGCCTGCTCAGCCTGCCAGGCGTTCACCAGCGGACCGGATCCGACATGTCAAGGCCCTGAAGGCATTTTTGTTAGAAGATGGATCTGCACGGGAAGCGCAAGGAGAAGACAAAGCACCACGGGAAAGACTGCAGTAGGTCCCGACACCAGTCCTGTTCTCGCTCATGGCCCTCTCCCAAAAAGGCCCATGTGTCCCTGGGCCCAGGTGAGTGTCCGAAGTGATCTCTGGCCAAGGCCAGCCCATCGGGGAAGAAGCCAGCCAAGCCTGAGGTAACCCTGCTAAGGGTCACCACCAAGACCTTGGAGGTGAAGGCTTCGGCCCCACCTCTCAAGGCACCGGCGCCACCTGCTAAAGGCGCGCCTCTGGAGCCGAAGGACTCTCCGGTGCAACCCCCGACACCCCGTTGTTGGTCCCTCCTCAGATGCCGGTTGTAGGGGCGAAGGGTTTGGGCGAGGCCACGGAACAGCAGACATCCCCCAAGTTCCCCCCGGGCTCTCCTTTGTGGGCTGAGGTCCCAGATACTCCCTTTCCGGGACGAGCGGCCGAGGTTTTCTCTGACGAGCTACAGGAGTTGTTCTCCTTTTAGTGGGGGCAGGTCCAGAAGCGTTACCCGGACACGGCCCGGAACTGGACCCTGCGGGCAAACTACAGCCTGGAGGTGAGCCTTCCCTGAAGAAGTCCCCGAGCGGCCGCCTACACCACCATCCAGGGCTCGTTCTCGGTCCAAAGACCACTGCCGATGCTCCAAGGATTCTGGGGCCGTTGTCAGTCCAGGTCTCGCACTCTCAGCCCTACCGTTCCTCTGGCGAGAAACACTCAGCGGTCTTTGGACCCGACATTGAATCCCAGCTACCGGCGACAGAGGAGTCTGGCTACAAGGAGATCAGACTATTCCAGACCTAATAGTCGATCCTCCTCTTCATCGGCATCCTCTTCCTCTCTTGGGATCTGGGAGTCCCCGGGAGAGAAGGACCAGCCTTGCTCACCTCCGGATGATCCAGCCTTTATGGACGTCATGAGGCATATCCAGGCCTCCAGTGAGGTGGGAAGCTGAGGACCTGGATCTGGAACACCAAAGGTTTTGCCAAGTACCTGAGGCAAAAAAAACATTAGTGGCCCCTCCTCTGGTGGACACTTTCCAGGACCTGACCCGGACTACCTGGAAGCGTCCGGCCTCCATCCTGGCTGTTCCCAAAAAATCAGACAGGTTGTATAAGGCCCCGAGGGCAGAAGCCTTTTTAGCTGAGAACCCTCAGGCGGACTTTTCGGTCATTATGGCTGTCCATGACAAGTCCAGGCAGCCGAAGCACCTTAGTGCACAGCCTCCTGATCCAGAGTCTCGGTATTTGGACCAGGTGGGCAAGAAGGTTTACTCTGCCTCCACCTGCTCCATCCGGTCCCTCAGCTTCTTGACGCATATGGTCCAGTACCAGAATGCTTTGTGGTAGAGGGGAAAAGAGCTGCTGAGAGCCATGCCAGATTCCGAGCAGAGGACGGAACTTCTGGACATACTTAAATCGTGCTCCAATATAGGTTCCCATGTCCTGAGAGCCTCGTACGACACTGCAGATACGGCAGCCCGGGCAGCTGTATCCGGGGTTTGCCTTCGGTGCCATGCCTGGTAAAGAGTCTCTGGCTTTCACCAGGATCTGCAGTCCGGTATCAAGGATCTGCCATTCCAAGGTACCGTGTTGTTTGGGGAGGAGCCAGAAGCTCTGATTTCACATCTCCAGGAGTCGGGCAAGTTCATCTGGTCGGTTCGCCGGATGTACCGCGGCAATGGCCCTTTTTGCAAGCCCTCAGGTGGTCAAGCCCGTGGTAATCAGCAGGGTCAGAGAGGTGGCTTTCGTAGGAGAGCCGGTAACCAGCATTCTGGAGGTGCTCCTAACCGTGGGCCCAGGTTATCCCAGACCTCTCTGCCTACGCCCGGCTCGGCCCAATGACTCCCTTCCACCCCCAACCTCCGGAGGGGGACTGTCGGGGTCCGCTTCTCCCTTCATCTCGAAGGGTGGAGATCGATAACTGCAGACCAGTGGGTCCTGGATATTATCAGGAGAGGACACACGCTAGAGTTCACGGAGTTTCCTCCAGACACTCCACCAAAGTACTCCCGATATCCTCCTCCTCACATCCTACTTATAGAAGGAGAAATTCGGACTCTCCTGTAGAAGAAGGCAATAGAGGTAGTCCCCTTGCATCAGCAGGGAAAGGGGTTTTATTCCCACTTCTTCCTGGTCCCAAAAAAGACGCAGGATCTTCGACCCATTCTGGACCTCAGTGCTCAATCTTTTTATAGAGTACAAAAGGTTCAGGATGGTGACCCTCTAGGTCTACTTCGCCTGCTGCACCAAGGAGACTGGCTCTGCTCCTTAGCGTGCAAGATGCATATATGCATATCTGGTCTTCCTCCCACCGGATGTTTGAGGTTCCATTTCCAAGGGAGCACTATCAATTTAGAGTCCTTCTGTTTGGCCTCTCCTGCGCTTCTTGAGTCTTCACAGGGTGCTTGGCAGTGGTGGCTGCGGCTCTGGGGCGTCAGGGACATTATATCTTCCCTTACCTCGACGATTGGCTACTTGCGGCCCCGTCCAGGTCAAACCTGCTTCACACTCTCGGAGATGCCTATGCTCTGTTCCGAGAGCTGGGGATCACCCTGAACCTTCAGAAATCGTCCTCTGAGCCCAGTCAAAGTCGTCTTCATTGGAGCGGTCCTGGATTCTGTCCAGGGCATGGCCTTTCTACCCCCGGACAGGGGCGATCGCCTGTGGGAGATTGCCGAATGGATCTCAGTAACTCCTCAGGTTCCAGCAAGGAACTTCCTCAGGCTGCTGGGGCACATGGCGTCTGCCATTCCGGTTACTCCTCCGGCCTGCCTCCACATGTGGGTCCCACAATGGATGCTCAGGGTGCAGTGGGACCAGGGCTCCAACAATCTAGACTTTCTAGTCAGGATCACCGAGCCAGTCTGGAGAACTCTGCTTTGGTGGATTGACCCCCGGAATTTGGAGAAAGGGGTCTGATTTCATCCGGAGCCACCAGCTCAGACCCTTACGACAGATGCATCAGATCTGGGATGGGGATGCACCTGGGTACTTGTCAAGCGCAAGGGTTTGGACATCCGAGGGCGATCTCTCCATATCAATATACTGGAGTTATGAGCGGTCCTCTATGCCTTACAGGCATTTCAAGAGGACCTGGTGCCGGGCTTTCGTCTAATTCAGACAGACAATATGGCAGTCATCTTTTACATCAGCAAGCAAGGGGGCACTCATTCGCATCCCCTTTGCAGGGAGGCAATGAGAGTCTTGTACTGTGCACTGGAACGACACATTCTGCTGTCAGCGGTGCGCGTGCCAGGCCTCCTAAACAATCTGGCTGACAGCTTAAGCAGGTCTTGATCCAGAGCTCACGAGTGGGAGCTGTTACAGTCCAGAGCAGATCAGCTCTTTGACAAGTGGGTTGTCCAGAGCTGGACCTTTGCGTCCCATAACGCCAAGCTGCCAATTTTTGCTCGTGAGAGTGCGCACCTGTGGTTTTCGGGACAGACGTGTTATCCCTTCGCTGGGCAGGGAGGTTTCTCTACGCCTTCCCGCCCTTCCCTCTCATTCAGAGAGTTTTGCTGAAGTTGCAGGTAGAAGGGGCTCGAATGATTCTAGTAGCCCACCGGTGGCCTCGGCAGATTTGGTTCCCACTCCTTCAGTGGTTATCCATGGAACCTCCAACTCTGCTGCCCATATGCTCGCAGTTGTTATGCCAGGAACAGGGATCGCTGGTCCATCCGGACCTCCGTTCCTTACATCTGCATGCTTGGCTCCTTCAGACGTAGCCCAACAGAGAAATACGGGGATAGCGGCAGTCCTAGTGTCAGCGAGGAAGCCTTCCACCTTCCGCCTGTGCTATGAAATGGAAGCGGTTTTGTTTATGGGCCTGGTCACAGCGTTTGGACCCGGTCACCTGTCCAGGGAACTCAGCGTTACAGTACCTCCTCTCCTTGTACCAACATGGCCCGAGTTACTCTTCTATTAAGGTGCATATGTGGGCTGTCTCCTTCCATCATGCTCTGATTGGAGATGAGGCTTTGCTTTAGCACAGTTGGATGTAGCCCACACCTTTGAGGGGAATTTTGCATATGAGACCTCCCATTAGGGATCCTATCCCACCCTGGGACCTCCTTTTGTGTTGGAGAAGCTTACCTACCTCTCTCCTTTTGAACCGCAGCAGATTGTGAGCTGCATTTCCTTCCTGGAAGGTGTGTTTTTGGTTGCTATTACCTCAGCTCAAGAGTTTCTGAGCCTCAGGCTCTGATGTGTAAAGAGCCGATTTGGTTTTCCACAGGAAAGGGTTTCCTTAGAACAAATCCTAAGTTTCTTCCAAAAGTGGTCTCAGGTTGACCTTCAACCAGTCGGTTGACCTTCCAGTCTATTTCCTTTCCCATCTAATAGAGGGAAGCTCTCCTCACATATTGGACGCCCACAGGACTTTGAGATGTTACCTTGTGGACGACCGCGCATAGTCAGTCTGAGTAACTTCTTGTGGCCTTGCACCACAGTGCTTTGGCAAACCGTGACCAAGCAGACTATTTCAAGTGGAACGTCCACTGCATATCCTTCTGCTATGAAAAGCACAATAAACCCATACACTGGGTCTGAGGTGGAGTCACTCCACTGGGAGTGTCTGCATCTTTTGCCGCCCCGAGAAATGTCTCCATAAGGGACATGTGTGCGGCCGCTACCTGGAACTCTGTGCATACCTTGTCAAGCATTACAGCTTGGATATCGTCTCCAGACGCCGTGCCGGTTTTGGTCTGGCTGTTTTGCAGGGACTTTTGTCCTAGGCCTCTGGAGTCTGTATTTTCCACCTCCCAGGGTCGATTACCTCTTTGGCGTGGGACTGCTTGGTATTCATTCCTAACTGTTACAGCCTGCTGCAAGAGCTCCTACTCGAAGTAAGATAGTACAGTTATGTAAGAACTTAACATAACAGTAGATCTTCGAGAGGAGCTCTTGCAGCAGGCGTTACTTTCCCCCCCGCCTTCCCCCTCGAGTTGTGCAGATCTTCATCTATATCTTCATCTATTGCTTTGTTTCCTCTTGTCAGGGCTTGTTCGCAGGCCTCGGCTAGGGGAACTGAGGTGGACCTAGGTCCGCCTCTTTTTGTACCAGGGCTGATGTCGCGGGTCGACGTTAGGGCAGTCCCTGCTTGGTACTGCTGGCTGAGTTTTCCGAGGGTCCTAGTGCTCATGCGCAATAGCCTGCTGCAAGAGCTCCTCTCAAAGGTCTACTGTTATGGTAAGTTCTTGCGTAACTGTACTTTTCTTCTTAAGGGATCCATCAGTAATATTTACAATCTCTTATCTTGCCTCACTTTCCAGAACCTGGAAGCAAGAACTGGTTTCTTTTCTATTTGCTTGGGCATTACTTGTTACACTGCCTTTATAGTTGCTGCTCTGTGGTCTGATTGCAAATTCTGTTTCAGTATAATTGTTACTCTGCCATGTTTTAAACATTTTTCAAAATTGTTAACATTAAATTTGGTAGTCAAATGGTTTTAGTGGTCACAGCTCCCATCTAGTCATAGAAATAAATATAGTGTTAGAAAGTAGGCTGGAGCTTGACCACACAGTGGAGTTTTCATAATTGGCATACAGTTCCAGTTCTCCAGGGCTGCTCATAGAAGGGGAGTGAATACACATTGTGAATATTACGCATCTGTCATTTTTAACAGGTGAGCAAACAATTCAGGAAGGGTTTGATCTTTCTTCGAGGGGGGAACTCTTGCAGCAGGTAACACCATTAAGACTATGCCGCCAGGCACTAGGACCCTACAGAAAACTTCTAGCTAGCAGTCCATGCAGGGACCGCCCCTGACGTCCCCTCTGCCCCGACGTCCCCTGTGGTATAAAGGGGGCTGTCCTCCAGCATCACTTCAGTTCTTTTCCTGCCATCAGCTCACTGTCTCACTCTCTAGAGGTGGGGGACATTAACTGCCACCTGAATGCTGACCTAAGTAATATTCAGACATGGATCCTGAACCATAAGCTAGTCCTTAATCTTAAAAAAACAAACAAAAAAAAAAAAAACAGGCCATGCCCTTTGGGTCCCGGGCTAAGATTAAGGCCTCCCCTCTGCCTTTGTGTTTCCGGAAAGGGGGGTGTTCCGATTCCAATCATGGACAACTTCAAATGCCTTGGGGTAACGTTGGACCCGCAGCTTGACCTTGGCCGCCATATCCAGAACACATGCAAAACTGTCAACTGTAAACTGGGTATGGCCTATAGAGCAAAAAATAACCTCACTCCGGCTGCACATATTGCACTTGCCAGAGGTATGCTTCTCCCCTCGCTATGCTACGGGCTCCTGTTGTTTGCCAGCACCACTAAGGTCCATCTCTAGGTGGTCAACTGCCTACACACGTCTGTCATTTAGTGGCCCTCGGCTCACTCACCACTGAGGATCTCTAACAAGCTGAACTGGCTCTCTCCCTCAAAGCACATTGACTTTGTCCTTGGTTGCTTCACAGGAAGGTGCTAACTGAGCACCCCGGGGTGGCAGACTTGCTTGTCCAACCTGTTCCCTCTTCCTACCACCTTGGGTCTCGGTGTGCTACACTCAAGGTACATGTGACTAGGATGCAATGGGTGAAAGGGATTTGGCATGCAGCCCTCAAACTATGGAACACCTTCCTGACGAGATCCGTGTCGCCTCATCCCAGGGCTGCTCATGCCTCCCCTGTGGAACGATCTCAAACTCGCGTCGGCCTGTGGGTGCAAAAAACCCCCGTGATATAACGTCTGGACTCAGCCCTTACACACAACTGTTGGCCCTTATGTTGCTGGTTTTGTGCCCACTGCTACTAATCCCTGCCTTGTACTGCGCCAATCTGGCACATACCATTTTACTCTGTTGTACTTACTCCAACTAAAAGTTGCCTCATGACCTGTACTTTGTGTATTCTAAATTAAGATGTTTGCGTGAGACATGAGTTGTTTTTTTCCTAACTTGTACCTTGTTCTATGACTTGTATTCTTTCCATAATTATGTTCCATGTTGTCCAAAGTGTGTTTTGTATGTAATTTCCTGTACTCTCCCGGTCGTATTCCTGAAAATAGACAAAGTTTTGTCTAGTGACTACCTGGTTAACAACGAAATAAATAAATAGTATTCACTCCCACGGCGCCTCCTATCACAGTCGGCACTGCTTTGGCGCCTGGGCGTAGTTATCATTCATGTTGTCCCTTTCATCGAATTTCATCTGTTTTGGATGTTAGTGCATGTCTTCTTGGTCTACTCAGCGCGGAAGTCTAAGTGCGCATGTGGCAAGCAGATCCTGGCAGAGACGGCCACTTAGCCTGCCTGATCTGTCTGGGCCCTAACTACAAGCTGAATGACTGCCCACATTGCCAGAAATTTAACAAAGCGCATTCCCGACTCAAGACTCTCAGAACCTACTTGTTAGAACAAGTGGCTGCCATGCAGAGGACCCATTCGGGGCATAGCTCTTCATCTTCAGCCAGGGACTCTTCCTCCAAAGAGAAGAGATCGGGAGGGAAACGCCACCATAAAGACAAGGAGAGAGCCAGGTCAGAATCCCACTCTAGGTCCCCCACAAGACCTTTGCTTCTTCCACCTTTGGCGGGAGGTCGGAATCAGTCTCCTCCGGTTCAGCAACTGCTACAGGGGTTGCTCCCAAGAAGGCCTCTGCCCCTTCTCACTCACAGGGCAAGAGGCTTCCAGCCATGGGCATTCGTCTGCCCCCGTGTCCCTGGCTCTTAGGCCCCACAAGCCATCGCTTGGGTCTGTGCCAGAGGGATAGGCATCTTGTTTGCGCAGTAAAGCTGGGGCTCTCACCTGAAAATCTTCAGGGTCATCTGACTGGCACAAGGGGTCGGGCAACTCCTCCGGTTGCCAGGAGGCCATCAAGCATCCGATGCCTCCTCTGCCCAAAGAAAGGGAGACATCCACCTCTGAGGGTCGTCGGACCACTGGACCTTCCGATTCGGTGTTGGAGACGAACCAGGAGCCCCTTCCAAAGCAGCTGTCTGCTCCGAAAGAGCAGCTGTCTGATCAGGTGACAGATAAGCCTACAGACCGGACGCCAGGGCTTATAGACAGTCTTAACGACTCCTCTGCCTCCCCCCCAAGGAGCCGGATGTCGACCCACAGGACAAAGGCTCCTTTGTCCATGACGCCAGAAGATAAACGGCCAGAGAACCAAGTGAAGGCACCCAAAGCTCCGCGGGGCAGACTCCAGGACTCTCTAACATCCCTACTCTGCCACCGCAGCCACCTGTTGTCCCGCTGGCAGAAGTAGGGGCACTATTGAGTTCATGGTGGGGCACAGTCAAAGGGGACTTTCTTCCCAGACCAAGGGAACCATCCCTTCTTCCCAGAAGACTCCCTCCACCAGTGCTGCTGAGGGAGCTCTTGCCATTCAGACCTAGATGTCCTGCCCCAATGCCAGGTCGCCAGTCAGGATGACAACAGGGGTTGCCAGCTCCCAGTGATTGTAGAAGATACCCATCATCTGTTCCCTCTTCCAAGGGACGACCACACCCTTCCTTGGGGAAGATGCAGGAGATTCCTCTCTTCCTACTCCTCTGAGGACCTAACTGCCTTTGCCATCTCCGACCACAAGAGGGACTCCCGAAGGTCTCCTCCAGATGATCTGTCCTTCCTCGATGTGATGAGGCACATCCAGGCCTTGAACTAATGGGACATGGAGAAGCGTGACCCAGAGTGCCAGCGTCTGGCCAGGTTTCTTGGGGCGACTGACCCAAAACCTCTAGTTGCCCCCCTGCAAGTCAAACCTTTCCAGGACGTAACAAAGTTGGCCTTCCACTACAGCAGTCGTGCCTAGGAAAGTGGACCGGCTCTAAAAAAACCCCGAAAGGGGAACCCCACCTGAGTGACTCCATGGTGCTCAGGCAGCACATGGCAGGGTACAGCAGCCAGACCCTTAATCAAAGAGGCTGGACCAAATGGGCTGTGAGGTCTACTCCTCGGCCACTTGCACTGTCAGGCCGCTAAACTTCTTGGCACATATGGTCATGTACCAAAAGTCACTATGGAGTAAGGCCTTAGACATGGTCAAGGCACAGCCGGACTTGGAAGGCAAGTCAGAGCTCATGGCTATCATCCAGTCAGGGACAGATGTTGGCAAACCTGTTCTGTGGAGCTGTTATGACTCAGCAGACACAGCTGCCAGGGCAGCAGCTACTTGGGTGTGCTTGAGGAGGCACGCCTGGCTGCGGGTCTCTGGGTTCCGTCAGGACCTACAAGATGCCGTATTAGGTGCACCCTGTCAAGGGTCGGTTCTCTTTGGCCCGGATGCTGAAAACCTAATTACAGGGCTTCAAGACTCAGGAAAAGCGGTTTCCGACATACATAGAATATACAGATCGGAACCAGCTATTGCTCGGCGCCGCCCCTTTCATAAAACTAGGGTCAGCAGGGAAGGCTCTAGCAACCAAAAGTGGGGTTCAAAAGAAGAGGCCCTTCCCTTTCTTCAGGTACCATGGGTCCCAAAAATGCCAAGTTGGCCAGACCTCCCTTGCCTAACCCCACCGCCTCGGCATGACTCCCTGCCGGCCCTCCCTCCGAAGGAGGCCCAGGGGAGGCTGTAGGAGGGAGGTTCTCCCTTTACCTGTCAGGATGGTCCAGTATCGCCACACATCAGTGAGTTCTCCAGATTATCCAAAGAGGGTACTCTCTGGAGTTTACCCAGATCCCACTGGACAGCCCACCCATCCCCTCCCACTGCTCCTCATCCCACGCTGCTCTTCTGCAGGCAGAAATCATGGCCCTGCTGGAAAAGAAGGCGATCCAGGTGGTGCCCCCAGACCAAAGTGGCAGGGGATACTACACTCGCTTTTTCCTAGTCCCGAAGAAGACAGGAGATCTTCATCCCATCTTAGATCTGAGCCAGCTGAACACTTGCCTAGAATACAAAAGGTTCAGGATGGTGATGCTGCCTGGCCTGTTACCAATAATCCACCAAGGGGACTCTGTCTGCTCCGTAGACATGCAAGATGGTTATGTCCTGCCGTCCCACAGAAAGTACCTCCGCTTTACCTTCCAAGGAGAGCACTACTAGTTAGGGTGCTGCCATTCGGCCTTTCGTCAGCACTGTGAGTCTTCACCAAGTGCCTGGCTGTAGTGACAGCAACCCTCAGGAGACAGGGATTTTATGTCTACCCATACTTGGATGACTGGCTGCTCACAGCATCATCAGTGGTCCAACTGCTTAAGTCACTAAAAGACATTTTAAGCCCTTTACAAGTCTTGGGCATAACTCTGAATATTCCCGACTAGTACCCCTGGCATACCCAGAAACTGCAATACATAGCAGTCCTGGATACTGTCCAGGGAAAAGCCTTCCTTCCCGATGACCGAGCAGACAGACTTGAGGGCAGTCTCTCTCAGGATAATGACCTCCAGTCCAGTTCCGGCCAGAGTGGTGCCTAGCTCTCGACCTTGGCATGATCATCGCAGCAGTTCCCTCGCTCGTCTGTATATGAGGGTCTTGCAGTGGAACTGCAGAGTGCAAAGGGACCAAAGCACGGATGGCCTCGATCAGAATTTCCAGTACTGCCCTTCTGTCCCTAGAGTGGTGGGTCACCCCGGCTCGACTAGACGGGTTGCCTTTCAACGCCTGAGTCCTTGGCAAATCCCGATGACAGACTCCTCTGGGATGGGCTGGGGAGCACATCTGGCATCCCATCAGGCGAGGGGCTCTTGGACCTCGGTGGAACATGCTCTCCATATAAATGTTCTGAAGATGAGAGCCATCCTGAATGCCTTGGAGGCCTTCCAAGCTGTTGCCTGGTCCCCTGCTGGTCCAGTTGGACAACACTCTGGTAGTCTTCTGACTCAACAAGCAAGGGGGCTCTCATTCTTACCCCCTTTGCAGAGATGCCATGAGAGTTTGGTATTGGGTGGTGTATCACAACCTGGAAATCACAGCAGTGCATGTTCCAGGGATCCACAACGTCCTTGCAGACAGTCTAAGCCACTCGCGCTCTGAGTCACGAATGGGAGCTACTGCAGGAGGTTGCAGACGACCTGTTAGAAATATGGGACCATCCAGAACTGGACCTCTTTGCGTCCTCACTCAGTGCCAGATTGCCCAATTTCTGCTCGCTAGATACAGGGCCTGGTGTTTTCTGCCGCAATGCATGGTCCCTCTCCTGGACAGGGAGGTTTCTGTACAACTTCCTCCCTATCACTTCTGAGAGGGTACTGCTCAGTTGCAGACAAAATGCTCACATGATCTTGATAGCGCTCTTTCTGGCCTCTGCAGATCTGGTTCCCGCTGTTGCAACAGGTGGCATCTGAACCACCAGATCTTACTTCAAGAAACAGCTCTTGCAGCAGGTTACACCATTAGGACTGAAGCCGGCAGGCTCCAGGACCCCACGGAAATGTTCTAGCTAGCAGTATTCAGCGGGGACCTCCCCCAGTGTCTGCCCCACCCCCGACGTCAGGCATCATATAAAAGGGTGCGGTCTCCCAGAATCCCTAGTTCTTTTCCCACGGTCACCCCGCCAGCATCTGCCTCATGGTCCCACTCTAGCGTACGATGACTAGAACTTTACAGTTTACCACTAAATGTCGGCATCTCCAGCTCCTCCTTCAGAAGGACATACTTCCAAGTGTGCCTGCGGCAAACTGATCCCTTTCAAGGATCTTCATTCATCCTGTCTGCGGTGCTGAGGCCCGGAACACGACACCAAGGCCTGCTCCTTTTGTCAGGGGTTCAATAGTTACACCAGGATCCGCCGCCAGAAAGCACTTCAGGGGTTCCTCTTGAAAGAAAAGTTTAAAAGCATGGACAAAGACCCTACCTCCAGAGGTGAGTCTATCTCCAAGTCACACAAACACCGAGACAAACATCGGGAAGGCCAGGTCCAGATCCCTAACCGGGCCTCGGACTCGCGCACAGTTTGGCTCCACACGCTCAGACCGCTCTCCTCCAGTAAGGTCAAGTCTTCAGGCAGCACTTGACTCTCGGCATCCCATCAAGACTTCCAGGCCTTGGCTTCCTCAACACCTTCGGGCCTCTTGAAGTCTTCAGACCGTTACAGTCAAGTCTTCTTCGTCTTCTTCAGACAGACACGGGACCTCGACACCAGATCGGTCTCCCAGCCTCCCAGGGGTCGGATCTCCCCAAATCAGGAAGACTAAGGACCCGATGTCCCTAAAACGAAAAACTGACCCAAAGCGGGCTTCCGACCCTCCATCGGGCAAATGCCCTTCGGACCAGACGTCTGTTAAGCACCCGATGTCAGCTAAGCACCCAATGCTGGTGAGACGTTCGGAGCCGAAGACTGCCTCCCCGTCACCGGTGGACACCAGTCGCTGGGACTCTACAGAGGAGGACCTGACGTTGTCGGATGACCAGGCAGGCAACAGTGAGGATGTCGGACTTCCACAGGAGCCTCCGCCAATCCCAGTGACTCCCTCTGACCCGACGCCAGCGACAGACCACCGGTACCAGGTGTGAATATGCAAGAGGTCAAAGATCTTTTTACCTTTTGGTGGAACACAATAAAGAAGGATGTGATCCCAGTCAAACCTCCTTTCCTCCACCACGGGCCATCAGGAAGACCACCGACCCCCAAGGAGCGCACTCCACCTCCTAGGGGAAGATCCAAAGCACGGAGAAGGCCCCCTTCAAGATCTCCCTCAGGGTCTCCCAGTCCTAAGCGACCCAGACGTCGCCGGCCCACTCCGCCAGGGGAGGATTCCAGACCTGACACTTCAGATACCTCCAGGTCTCCTTCTCCAATCAGCATCCCATCACCTGACCCACAAGACCTGCCCAGGTCACCTCCGGATGATCCCTCCTTTTCCGAGATCATGAGGCATATGCAGGAGAACATGGGATGGGATTCAGAAGATCTCGACCCAGAGAGACAGCGCCTAGCTCATTACCTTCAGCAGAAGGAGCCCAAGCCTGTGGTAGTGCCACCCTTGGTGGACACCTTCACGGACGTCACCAAGGCTGCATGGAAGCATCCACACTCCACCCCCACGGTGCCGAAGAAAGCTCACCACCTGTACAGGGCCCCAACAGAGGACCAGTACTTGGCGCAACAACCTTTGGCTGATTCCCTGGTCATTACGGTCTCATGACAGGTCCCAACGACCACAGCATCTGAGCACAAGCCACCTGACCAGGAATCCAAGCAGTTGACGCCCTGGGGAGCCCGCATGTACTGGCTGCTACCTGCTCCATCAGGTCCCTGAACCATCTGTCTCATATGGTGGTTTCTTAATGCCCTGTGGGAACAGGGTCAGGACCTGCTTGATAAACCACGGATGGTGAGCAGAAGGTGGAGCTCTTGAACCTCTTCTGCACAGGGTCAGATGTGGGGACCCAAGTGTTACGAGCCGCATATGATTCCGTGGACTCGTCCGCCATGGGCGCAGCTTCAGGCGTCTATCTTCAGAGACACTCCTGGCTCCGTGTCTCTGGATTTACCCTGGACGTACAGAAGAGTATCCTCGACGTCCCTTACAGTGGAGAAGTCCTGTTTGGTGAACCCTCTGAAGAGGTCATCACCAAGATTCAGGACGCCGGGAAGGCAGTAAGGTCTGTACAGTCCATGTACAAATCTAAATCTGGTTCCTTTCGCAGGAACCAGAACCATTTCGTGGCTGGCAACCACGACAGCAGCCACGTTCCGGCCAGCAACAAAAGGGCACCTTCCACCGTAAGGCCCAACCTAAATCTTCCCCAGGCAGAGGTAAGCGGTATACCAAACCGGCCCAGCCTGCGGGAACCAGCGCTGCCACAGCATGACTCCTTCCTGGCCCTCCTCTGGATCAACGGGCAGAAAAGGTCGGGGGTCACATCGCTCGCAACTTTTCAGGGTGGCAGTCGATTACCACCGACCGGTTGGTACTTCAGATCGTCAAGAGAGGTCACTTTATAGAATTCCTCGACCATCCATCGTCAGGACCTCCTTGCTTTCCTGTTATTCGGGCACGCACTGCTGATACAGCAGAAGGTGCTCGCGCTTCTAGGAAAGAAAGCTATAGAGCACGTACCGAGGAACCAGAGAGGTACAGGTTACTATTCCCACTTCTTTCTGGTTCCCAAAAAGACAGGGGACCTCCGTCCAGTACTGGATCTCCGCGATCTCGATGCTTTGGTCCTCTACAAACGCTTTTGCATGGTAACCCTTCCCGGTCTGCTACCCATGCTTAAGCAGGGTGCCTTCCTGGCGTCCTTGGACATGCAGGATGCCTACCTGCACATACCCATTGCTCGAGCACACAGGAAGCTCTTGTGCTTCGAGTTTCTAGGTCACCATTATCAGTTCCGAGCCCTCCCTTTCGGACTGTCAGTGGCACCTCAGGTGTTTACGAAGTGCGTGGCAGTCGTAGCGGCGGCTTTAAGGAGACAGGGCCACTGCGTGTTCCCCTACCTGGACAACTGGCTCCTCATGGCACCCTCTCGGGAGACTCTGATGTCCACCATTCACTGTACTCAGGCCCTGTTCGGGACGTTGGGCATCATTATCAATCAGGAGAAGTCACGTTTGGTTCCGTCACAGAATCTGCAGTTCATAGGCGCAGGGGAGAGCCTTTATGCCCCAGGACCGAGCAGAACACATCAGATCCCTTATCAGGGACATCTTGGCAAAGAAGTCTGTACCAGCCAGACTGGTCCTTTACCTGCTCGGACACATGGCTGCGTCCATTGCAACAGTCCTGCTAGCCCGTCTCCACATGCGGGTGACCCAGTGGATGTTACGGATGCAGTGAGATAGAAGCAAGACCATTTGCAGCTTCCAATTCGGATCACGAATGCAGTCATCCAGGTTTGGCAGTGGTGGCTAGATTCAAAGAACCTGTCATCGGGGGTACCCTTCATTGCACCGTCTCCGATTGTGATGCGCTTCACAGACGCCTCAGGGTTCAGTTGGGGAGCACACCTCGAGTGGGTCAGGGCTCATGGACGTCCCAGGAAGCTCATCTCCACATAAATATTTTGGAAATGAGAGCAGATCTTACTTCGAGATACAGCTCTTGCAGCAGGTTACACCATTAGGACTGAAGCTGGCAGGCGCCAGGACCCCACGGAAATTTTCTAGCTAGCAGTCTTCAGTGGGGACCGCCTCCAACATCGAGTCCCGCCCGGCGTGCAGGGCGTAGTACATAAGAGGCGGCCCCCCATAATCCTCGGTTCTTTTCCCACCATCGAACATCGCCAGTATCTGCCTCTGTCTCTCTCTTCTGGCTTACACGACCATTAGAACTACAATGATTTTCGTCTGCCTTCGAGTTTTGATCAATTGATGTCCTCTAGAGGGTCACCATACGTGAAGTGTGTCTCGGCAAACAGATCCTTCAAGGATCCACATTCGGCCTGTGTGCGCTGCCTAGGCCCGAACATGACACCAAGGCCTGCTCCTTCTGCCAGGGCTTCAACAGTCACATCAGGATCTGCTGCCAGAAGGCCCTTCTAGCGTTTCTCTTGGAGAGAAACTGAAAATTATGGATAAGGAACCTTCCTCCGGGGCCTCGCAAACCCACGAGCACCGGGAAAAGGAAGGATCCAGGTCTCCTGTGAGGGTCTCGGACTCCAAGCTCGGGCTCAAAATCGGACCGCTCCTCCAGGGCTCGGCCGCAGCCTCCCGCAGTTCAGGTCGGGTCATCCAGCGGCTCCTCTTCTCTTCAGCCTCTGAAGACTTCCAGCCTCGGCCTCTTCCACTCCTAAGGCCCATCAAAGTCCGAAAGCGCATAAATCTTCCGCCAGCGGGACACCGACACCAGGTCAGTTTCCAGCCTCTGCATGGTTCGGATCTGGTTCCCCATAAAACCAAAGACCTGACGTCCCTCAAACGGACATCGGCCAAACACCACCGGCACTCCCAGGAGCCGGCGACACCTAAACACCCGTCGCTGGCCAGGCATTCGCCTTCGAGGACGTCTGCCAGGGGACCGACTTCAGCTACTCCTGAGAAGAGGAATGCACCACCGTCGCCGGCGGACACTGGTCAGAAGTATTCATCTGAGGAGGACGCCACACAGCCCAAGGACCAGGCAGGCGACACCGGAGACGCCGGGCTCCCACAGGAACCTTTCCCAGAGCCGGAGACCCCCGGGGACCCGACGACAGGCCACTGGCGCCAGGCCCATCGGGTATGAATCTGGCAGAGGTAAAAGAACTTTTAGCTTCTGGTGGAACACCATCAAAAAAGATGTGGTCACCACACGTCCTCCGACTCAGCCTCCACCCACTCCTTCACCGCCTACGCCCCCTTCTCCACCTAGGAGACCCGTAGGACGACCGCCAGCCCCCAAGGAGCAGACACCACCTCCTCGGAGCAGATCTTCAGAAAGGAGACCTCCCTCTAGATCCCCCTTAGGGTCACCCAGCCCCAAGAGACCCAGACAACGCCGGTACACTCCGTCTGGGGAGGATTCCAGATCTGACACTTCGGAGTGCTCCAAATCACCTTCTCCTATCAGCATTCCCTCTCTGGACCCACACGACCTACCCAGGTCTCCTTCGGATGATCCCTCTTTCGCGGAGATCATGAGGCACATCCAGGAAAACGTGGGATGGGATGCTGAAGAGCTTGACCCCGAGAGACAACTCCTTGCCTGCTACCTTCCAGCAGAAAGACCCAAAGCTTGTGGTAGTGCTGCCCTTGGTGGATACCTTTAAGGCGTCACCAAGGCCGCCTGGAAGCGTCCGCACTGCACTCCCTGGTGCGAAGAAGGCTGACCGTCTATACAAGGCCCCTAGGAGGACCAATACTGACGAACCATCCTCTGGCTGACTCTGGTCATCACTGTCAGTGACCGGTCTCAGAGACCTCAGCATTTGAGCACACAGCCACGGACTAGGAATCCAAGCAATTGGATGTCCTGGGTAGGCGCACGATGCTGCCATGACTTGCGCCATCAGGTCACCGATTACCTCACCCACATGGTTCAATTCCGAGCACTGTGGAGCAGGACAGGACCTGGTCAAGAAGATGCCCGATGGCGACAACCAGGAGGGAGCTCTTGAACCTCCTCCATACGGGGTCAGATATGGGGACCCAAGTGCTCAGAGCTGCATCACGATTCTGCAGACTCTTCAGCCAGAGCTGCAGCCTCAGGTCGCGCCTCCGAGACACTCTTGGATCCTGTCTCGGGCTTTCCCGGACGTCCAGAAGAACATCTAGACGCCCTTGTAGCAGGCGAGGTTCTGTTTGGTGAAGCCTGAGAGAGTAATCACCAAACTTCAGGATGCAGGAAGGCAGTCCGATCTGTACAAGCTATGTACAGGTCTCGGCCTAGTTCCTTTCAGTAGGAACCAGAGCCGTTTCCGTGTCCGCTACAAAGGCAACAGCAACATTCCGCCAGCACCAGAGGGCACTTTCACTGTAAGGCCCAGGCCAAGTCATCTCCAGGGAGAGGCCAACGATTTTCAAAGTCAGCCCAGCCTGCCGGATCAAACGCTGCCACAACATGACTCCTTCCCGGCCCCGGTCCCTCCTCAGGATCAGCGGGAAAAGAAAGTCAGAGGTCGCATCGCACGCCACTTCCCAGGGTGGCAATCGATCACCACCGACAGGTGGGTTCTGCAGCTGGTCAAAAAAGGCCATTATATAGGATTTGTAGGCAGTCCACCTACAAGACCTCCCCTGCTCTCCTGATATTTAGGTCAGCATGCCCTGCTCATACAGCAGAAAGTGCTCGCGCTGGAAAGAGGCCTTGAGCACGCTCCCAGAGAAACCAGAGGACTGGGATACTGTTCTCACTTCTTCCTGGTTCCAAAGAAAACAGGAGACTTCACGTCCAATACTGGACCTCAGCGACCTCAACCTTTCTGTCGTTTACAAACGCTTCTGCATGGTGACCCTTCTGGGCCTAATTCCCATGCTGAAGCAGGACGCCTTTCTGGCGTGTTTGGACATGCAGGATGCCCACTGCATATATTCAGATTGCTCAGCGCACAGGAGGTTCCTGCACTTCCGAGTTCCAGAGCCGCCATTATCCGCTCCGAGGCCTTCCCTCGGCTGTCATCGCACTCCGCGTGAGTCACGAAATGCATGGCGGTCGTGAGCGGGCCTCTGAGAAGACAGTGCCACGCGTGTTCCCATACCTGGACGACTGGCTTCTCATGGCGACCTCCAGGGAGACCCTGATGACGGTTATTCACTGCACCCAGTCCCCTTTTCAATCACTGGGTATTCTCATCAACTACGAGAAGCCACTTCTGGTACTGTCTCGGAAACTGCAGTTTATAGGAGCAGTTCTAGACACCGTCAGAGGGAAAGCTTTTCTTCCCTCGGACAGAGCAGAACACATCAGATCCCTCATCAAGGACTGGTCGGTGTAGAAGACCGTTCCAGCCAGACTGGTCTTTCGCCTGCTCAGACACATGGCTGCGGCCATTGCGACAGTCCCACTAACACATCTCCACATGCGGCTAACCCGGTGGATGCTACGGGTGCAGTGGGACCAAAGGCAAGACCATCTGCAGCATCGAATCCGAATCATGAAGCGTTGATTGGTTTACAATGGTGCTAAATCCAGGAACCTCTCTCCGGGTTCCTCTCACAGTGCCGCCCCGACTGTGACCCTCTCTACAGACGCCTCAGGGCTGGGGTGGGGAGCACATCTCGGCGGTGTTCGGTCTTTGGGCCTGTGGACAACCCAGGAGTCTCACCTCCACATCAACATCTTGGAAATGAGGGCAGTCCTTTACGCTCTGCAGGCCTTCCAGTCGGAGATTCCATTGGGTACATTTCTGCTTCAGACAATACCGCGGTGATGTAGTACCTCAACAAACAAGGAGGCACTCACTCCTACCCGCTTTAAGGGGAGGCCATGAAAGTGTGGGAGTGGGTATTGCAACACTGCACAAACCTAGTTGCAGTACATGTTCCAGGGGTGGACATCATCGCAGACAGCCTGAGCTGCTCTCAGGCCAGAGTCCACGAATGGGAACTTCTGCAGGAGGTGGCAGAGGATCTGTTTCACAGATGGGGTACTCCAGAGTTAGACCTTTTCGCATCCCCATCCAACGCAAAACTGCCCAATGTTTGTTCGCTAGATCCAGGGCCTGGTGTTTTCTGGCGAGACATGTTGTCCCTCTCCTGGGCGGGCAGATTCCTCTATGCCTTTCCTCCTTTCCTGTTGATCCAGAGAGTCCTCTTGAAACTTCGCAGGGAGCAAGCGACGCTCATTCTGATCGCACACTTCTGGCCCAGACAAATCTGGTTCCCTCTCTTACACCAGCTATCCCGGGAACCTCCAGATCTTACTTCAAGAGGGCTCTTGCAGTAGGTAATTACATATAGGACTGACGCTGGCCAGCAGCAGGACCCCCACGGAAAAATTTCTAACTAGCAGTCCTTGGCGAGGGACCGCCCCCACGTCAGGTGACTGGCGTCATGCGACGTCGGTATAAAGGGGCGGTCCCAGACGCCCGCCTTCCAGTTCTTTCCCGCCGTTAGCTCGTGCAGCACCTTGCAGTAAAGTTCGTGCTTAGTCAGCCCTGCTCTTTCGTCAGTTTTAGCGAATAGTATAAGTATTTTTTTCTCTTATCTTCAGGTCATCGTCGGTGTATGTCGTACCCTACACCCTCCGAGCGCAAAAACAAGTGCGACTCGTGCGGTGCCCAACTGCCACACAAGAACGGCCATTCCCTCTGCCTCTTCTGCCTAGGCCCCGACCACCCGGTCGACAAGTGCCCGCATTGCCTTCACTTCAACGCGGCTACCGGCAGATGACGCCAACAGTCCCTGGAAGCCCATCTTCTAAAGAAAAGATGTCTTCGATGGAGAAAGAATTGAAGAAGCTCAGGCAGGCGCGACTTCTCCAGAAAGACATCGTAAAGCGGGACAAGGAGAGGCGCGGAGAGGCCTGCTCACGACTCCAACCGAGTCACGGACCAGGTAACATCCTCCGGGGACCATCAGGCAGCCTCCAAGGCTTTGGAGGAGGCCGCCCGCCTGTCTGGCTCACACTCAGGCCTTGCGGCGCCCGGCAAAGGAGGCCCGCCCCGTTCAGCCGCGCAGGCTTGCAGCCTCACTGGTCGCGGGCGACCCCATAAGTCAGACTTGGCCTCCTCCGGCGTCCGCGGAGAAAGGTTGCTAAGGCGCCCGATCGTCGGGCGGCGCGCGACCTCGTCCCCTCCGGACGGGCGCCCTCCTCCTCTGCCCCCCTCCGATGAGGGACCCAGTAAACGACGCCGCTCCTCCGGCGCCCGCCGAACTCTAACCCCTAAGCGCACATCGCTTCCCGGCGTGTGCCAGAACCTACACGGACCCACCAACACCCATCGTACCTGTTTCCGCAGCCTCGCTGCCGTCCGAGAGCCCGAGTCACCCCAGCCTGACCCCGAGGACCCCCCAGCGATGGGAGATGTTCCACCTCTGTCAGACCCTCCTCCTAGGAACCCGATCTGACGCTGGTGGGCGTATTTTTTTTTTTTTTTTTTTTTGTCCCCGTCGGACCCTGCCTCCGGACCTCTCAATGTTGTACCCGCCTGGCCCCTTCCGGCTGTCTCACTCCAGCAGCTCCTCCGGTGCCCGGGACCCGCAGTCTTATCCGATGCCGTCGTGTCGGGACCGCAGGTATCCAGCGCCCGCGGTACCCGACACCGGTCCCTCTGACGCCGCAGTACCCGACGCCTCAATACCTGGCACCGTTTTCCCGAGCCGGGTTTCAGATACTTCCTTACTGTACAACCTGATTCTTTTCCCTCCTCCTCCACCGCCCCCAGGCCGCCAGTGGATCTGATGAGTCTCTGGCTTTGGTGGCTGAGGCCAAGGCTCAGCTCACCAAGAAAGTAGAGAGTCGCCTTTACGGCGACGGTGCCGCCCGCCCCCTGTGACACCCGAGACGGCACACTCCCTCACCGCCCAGACTCCAGAGCCCTTCCTTCTGGATCCTGAGAGGGGCGGGACACTCGTCCAGGGATCCCCCCAAAGGAACCCGTTCCTCTCCCTAGCCGTGTTCGGGAGTCTTATTCTGCTTCTGATTATTCTTTTCCCTCTCGGATTCCTCCAACGGATGCTCCGAGAGAGACGACGAGCCTCACTCCGCCCAAGCCCCAGCCGAGGACACTCCGCTCCTCCGAAGACCTTCCTTCACGGAGTTGCTCAGAAAAATCCAGGAAGTAAATCAGTGGCGCCTCCTGGAACCAGATCCTCAGTGGGTCAAACTCTCACGAACATCTGGACCTGCCCCTGACAGCTCCTACTTTAGTGCCACCTGGATCGAGCCTCATGCCCACCTTGTTTCCACCATTTGGAAACAACCATCGGCTTTAGCCCTGCTTTCTAGGAAGTCTAACAGGCTATACCAGGCTCCTGAGGGTGTAGACTTTTTGGATTCTCACCCTAGCGCAGATTCGGTCGTGATTAGCGCCGCTCATGGCCGGTCGGCGCATCCCAAACATCTAAGCTCGTCTCCTCCGGATAAGGAATCTCGCCTCCTGGACCAGTATGGAAGAAAAATCTACGCCTCTTCCACACTAGGAATTCGGGCCCTGAATTATGTAGCTCATATGGGGCATTACCAGAAGGCCATCCTTACCCAGGCGGAATCCAAGATTGACTCCTTACCTGACTCCCAAGTCAAACAGGAGTTAGCTGATTTAGTCCATTCTGCTCGTTCAGCCAGTTGTCACATTCTGTGGACGATATACGATGCAGTGGACACTGCCGTGCGGAGCTCCGCTTTCACCGTAAGTCTTCGGCGTCATGTCTGGCTCCGCGTGTCAGGTTTGGTCCCAGAGGTGCAGTCAGTGATCCAGGAAGCACCTTTCAGGGGTTCGGTGCTTTTCAGCGGTGATGTCAAGGACATCATCACCGACTTGCAGGAGAAGGGGACAGCTCTGAAATTCGTGGATTCCATGTACCGTCCCCATCACCCACAGTGCCGTCCTTTTCGCAGACGCAGTCAGCCACAAGCGAAACCACAAGGAAGGCGTTCTACTAAACGCCGGGCCCCGTAGCTGCCAGGCCCCCACCCACTCCAAAAGCAGCGGGTGCCCCAGCTGCGCGCTTGCCCCACACCACATGACTCCTCCCCTTCCCACCACCTCCGGACACACCGGAGGAACTGGTAGGAGGGAGGTTCTCCCTCCACCTTCCGGGTTGGGAGAGGATAACAACGGATTCATGGGCGCTTCAGATTATAGCAGAAGGGCACTCTATAGAGTTTCTACAGAAACCACCCCGCCACCCCCCTCTGAAGTCCTCCTATGCAAGGGACCATCTTCCTTTGGTCCAGGAAGAAATTCTGCCCTTCTCCATGCAAGCCATAGAACTGCCTCCTCACCTTCAAGGGACGGGTTACTATTCTTATTTCTTCCTGGTCCCAAAGAAGACGGGAGATCTCAGACCCATTCTCGATCTCAACTCTCTGAACCTTTACGTGAATACAAAGGTTCAGGATGCTCTCCTCACAGACCCTTCTGCCCCTCCTTCGCTGGGTCATTGGCTTTTGTGCGCTGGATATGCAGGATGCATATCTGCACATCCCTATTCGTCCTTCTCGCTGCATGAGGTCCTTCGGTTTGCTTTCCAGGGGACCATTACTGTTCGGCACTCCCATTTGGTCTTTCCTTGGCACCCCTTCTTTTACCAAATGCCTGGCTCTGGTAGCGGCCCACCATGCACGATGGGAGTTCAGGTGTTCCTTACCTGGCGACTGGCTCCTGGCGGCCTCGCCCAGGGAGGAGCTCCTGCATTTTCTCTCCCTCACCCAGCAGGTTTTCACTTGCCTGGGTATTACCATCAACCATTCCAAGTCTCACCTGGATTCCTCCCAGAGACTACAGTTTATCGGGGCTATCCTCGATACAACGGTGAGCAAGGTCTTCCTGCCTCCGGACAGGGCGGCCTCTCTTCAGTTACAGATTTCCCTGCTATCAGAACGCAGGAAGGTTCCGGCGAGGTTGGTTCTCCGTCTCTTGGGGCTCATGGCGGCTGCCATCCCGACAGTTCCCGCGCTCGGCTCCACATGAGGATCTCTCAGTGGACTCTTCGCTCCCAGTGGGATCAACTTGTAGACGACCTAGATCATCTAGTTCTGATCTCCTCGCCGATGGCACAAGACTTGCAATGGTGGATGGTTCGAGAGAACCTGTTTCGGGGGGGTCCCCTTCTGTCATCTTCCCCCATCCCAGACTCTGACCACAGACGCATCAGGCGAAGGTTGGGGAGCCCATCTGGGTCCTCACCGAACCCAGGGATTATGGTCCAGATTGGAACTAGCTTTCCACATCAGTGTGCTCGAGCTCGGCAGTACTATATGCCTCCAAGCCCTTCACCAATACATTTTCCTGGTCACCTAGCTGCCAGACGGACAACATGTGCGTGGTGGTACATCAACAAGCAGGGAGGATCTTGATCCTACCTCTATGCAGGGAAGCAATGAGGGTTTGGGACTGGGCAACTCAACACAACCTTCACCTCACAGCAATTCATGTTCCAGGAGTCGACAATACCCTGGCAGACAAGCTAGTCGCTCATCTGCCCTGCCACACGTAATGGGAATTGGACAAAAGCTAATAAATCACATCTTCCACCTTTGGGACTCCATAGATAGACCTGTTCGCTTCTTCCCAAAAATGCAAAATTTCCCAATTTTTGCTCGCTCGCTCCAGAGCGAGGCGCTTTCTGAACGATGCTCTGTCTCTAAGCTGGAAGGGCAGATTCTGCCTATGCTTTTCCCCCACTCCTTCTGGTCCCTCGTGGTGTTGCAGAAACTATCAACAGAAGGAGCGAGAATGATTCTGATGCTCCTTTCTGGCCCAGGCAAATCTGGTTCTCTCTTCTTCAACAATACTCAGAGATTCCTCCTCTTCATCTTCCTTTATCTCGAGGTTTGCTGACCCAGGATCAGGGGACCCTGGTCCATCCGGTACTCAAGTCCCCATAACTTCATGCATGGCTCCTGCAGACCTAGCTCAGTCCCGCTTTGGTGTCTCCAAAGGTGTGGAGATTCTGGTGAAGGCTAGGAAACCTCCACTAGGTCCACTTATGCCATGAAATGGAAGAGATTTTCATTTGGGCCGCCTCTAGGAACGTGGAGCCTTCTCCTGTTCAGTGGCCATTCTGCTGGAGTATTTACGTCACCTCTTCTCACCTAGGTCTCAGTCATTCCTCCTGAAAGTGCACATGGTTGCTATTTCAGCTGCATCATGTTCCTTTTCTGCAGATAAAGCATTTGTCCAATTAGAGGTCTCTAAGACGTTTCTTAGAGGGTCCTCCATATGAGATCCGGACCCCTGCTCCCCCTTGGGATTTTAACTTTGTTCTCGAGAAACTTACCCTTCCTCCTTTCGAACCTGCGGCCTCCGCAGATCTGAAGTTTCTTTCATGGAAGACGCTCTTCTTGGTGGCCATTACTTCCGATCGAAGAATTTCCAAGCTCCAGGCCCTTATGTGTAAAATCCCATACCTGATTTTTCACAAAGAACGAGTGGCTCTTCACACGAACTCTTGTTTCTACCCAAAGTGGTAACTGAGTCTACCTTAAATCAGTCTATAGAGTTACCTGCCTTTTTCACGCAGTACTCCAACCAAGGAGAATATTTACTTCATACCATGGATGTTCACCGGATTCTGAGATACTACACTGACAGGACGAAGGATCTCAGAAAGACTGATCAGTTGTTCATCTCTTTTGCTCACAAAAGGGAAGACAGTGCTGTTTCCAAGCAGTGCCTGTCGAAGTGGTTAGCGCATTGCATCACTTTCTGTTATGACAAGTACAACAAGACCCTTCCGGGTCAGGTCAGAGGTCACTCCACACGAGTAGCGGCCTCTGCAGCTTGTTTCAAGAATGTGTCTGCGGCAGACATATGCGCTGCCGCCACCTGGACTTCCGTCCATACCTTTACGAAACACTATAGTTTGCACATTGCCTCTCGCCGTAGAGCAGGCTTCGGGCTAGCTGTTTTGCAAGGCCTCCTGTCTTGAGGCCTGCAAGTCTACTGCTACTTTCAGGAGTAGTTTCCTCCTCCTGGTGCCTTTTATTTGTTCCAGACTGCTTGGGATTCAGTCCTATATGTATTACTCTGCAAGAGCCCTCTGAGAAGATAGTACAGTTACATAAGAACTCACTGCATCAGTAGATCTTAGAGAGGCTCTTGCAGTAGATAACACCTTCCCGCCTCCATCCCCTAGGCTTTTCAGCTCTTTTCCAGGAATGGAAACATCTATCTCTCTCGTCCGGGCCCCTGTGGCGGGAAAGAACTGGAAGGCGGGCGTCTGGGACCGCCCCTTTATACCGACGTCGCATGACGCCGGTCACCTGACGTGGGGGCGGTCCCTCGCCAGGGACTGCTAGCTAGAAATGTTTCCGTGGGGTCCTGCCGCCGGCTGGCGTCAGTCCTATATGTGATTACCTACTGCAAGAGCCTCTCTCGAAGATCTACTGTTACGGTAAGTTCTTACCTAACTGTACTTTCCTTTGCCAATCAGCTCCCATCTATTGTCTCAGGAGGCGGGTTCATTGGTCCATCCGGACCTACGCTTATTGAACCTGCACGCTTGACTCCTAGAGACATAGCCATGATGCGATATGGGGTCTCGCAAGAAGTGGCAGACGTACTCTCTGCCGCCAGAAAACCGGCTACCCACGCAACTTACGCCATGAAATGGTGCAGATTCTGTTTGTGGGCTCAAGTGCGTGGCTTTCCGCCATTAGACTGTTCAGAAAAGCTGGTTCTGGACTACCTGCTTTCCTCTTCCACTCTGGACTGGCTTACTCCTCGATTAAAGTGCACCTTTGTGCAATTTCTGCTTACCATGGCCCCGTGAGCCATCGGTGGCCCAGCTGGACACTACTCGTGCCTAAGGGGTGTCCTCCACCTTAGGCCTCCCATCAAAGATCCAGTTCCTTCTTGGGACTTACTTTTTCTCCTGGAGCAGCTCACGCTGCCACCCTTTGAACCAGCCGCGGATTGCGAGCTACATCTTCTCTTGGAAAACGTTATTTTTAGTTGCTGTTACTTCTGCTAGAAGGATCTCAGAATTGCATGCTCTTATGTGCAAAGAGCCTTATTTAGTTTTCCACCAGGACAGGATATCCCTAAAGACAAACCCAAAGTTTTTGCCTAAGGTGGTCTCAGCTCTCACCCTTAATCAGGATATCGATCTACCAGTGTATTTTCCAAGGTACTCTAATCGAGGAGAAGCCCTTCTGCACACCTTGGACGTGCATATGTGCCTCAGATACTACCTGACCAGAACCAAACAGCTCCGAAAGTCGGACCAACTTTTCGTCTCCTTTGCTCACAGGATGAAAGGAGCTCCTGTCTCCAAACAGTCACTCTCTGGGTGGCTCATCCAGTGCATCACTTTCTGTTATGACAAGCGCAATAAACCCTTACTGGGTGCGGTCAAGGGTCATTCCACAAGAGGGGTGGCTGCTTCCTTTGCAGCGTTAAAGAACGTCTCCATCTCAGCTATTTGCGCTGCAGCTACTTGGAGCTCTGTGCATACCTTTATCAGGCATTACAGACTGGACATTGCATCGAGGCGAAGAGCGGGGTTCGGTCTAGCCGTCCTTCAGGGACTTCTGTCCTAGGCTCAAGTTACCCCGAGGTCTCTACCTTTCCTCCTCCTCCCGGTGGTGCATGATTGCCACTACTGCTTGGAAATCAGTCCTAATGGTGTAACCTGCTGCAAGAGCTGTATCTTGAAGTAAGACAGTACAGTTACGTAAGAACTTACCGTAACAGTAGATCTTCGAGAACAGCTCTTGCAGCAGGTACCTTCCTGCCCACCATCCCCCTTTTGGAGGTAGGTCGTAGTCAAGCACCCATCTTATGGGATGGGACATTCCTATTAACTAGTTTTTGCCATCTGTTGTACAGATCCTCTGTCTCTTCTTCTGATGTCATCCAGCGGCCGGGTCTCCGGTAGGAGAACCTGAGGATTATGGGGGAACCGCCTCCCTCCCGTACTCGCCCGATGTAAAATGGGACCGACATCTGAGGCGGTCCCTGCTGAAGACTGATAACTAGAAAATTTCTGTGGGTCCTGGCGCCTGCCGGCTTCAGTCCTAATGGTGTAACCTGCTGCAAGAGCTGTTCTCGAAGATCTACTGTTACGGTAAGTTCTTACGTAACTGTACTTTCTTTATGCCCTGCAAGCCTTCCAGTCGGAGATCCCACCTGGTACTTTGCTGTTACAAACAGACAATACCGCGGTGATATATTACCTCAGCAAACAAAGTGGCACCCATTCCTACCCACTTTGCAGGGAGGCCATGAGGGTGTGGGATTGGGTTCTACAGCACGGCGCAAACCTCATTGCTGTTACCAGAAATGCAACAAACCTTTACCGAGCGCAGTTAAGGGTCATTCCACAAGAGGGGTGGCTGCCTCCTTTTTGGCCATGACGTGTCACTTCAGCCATCTGCGCCTTCACTTGGGCACTGTGCACACCTTTATCAGGCATTATAGCCTTGATGTGGCATCACGGCTACAATTTTAGTCTAGCAGTCCTTCAGGGACTCCTATCCTAGGCTTCAGTCAGCTCGGCTAGTCGAACTCGATCTCTACCTAGCCTCCTCCCACCTAGAGTTTCCAATATTGCTTGAGAATTGGTCCTAATGGTGTAACCTGCTGCAAAGACTGTTTCTCAAAGTAAGATAGTACAGTTACTTAGAACTTACCATAACAGTAGATCTTCAGAACAGCTCTTGCAGCAGGTAGTTTCCTCCACCATCCCCTCTGGAGGTAGAGTTGTTCCATGTCTCTTTTCTAGGATTAGGCGCTTCTAACACTGTTCTGAATACCTTTTGATGGCGGATCCTCAGTCTCCTCTTCTGATGTCCTCAAATGGCGGGAGTCTCTGGCGGAGAACTGGGGATTCTGGGGACGCCCTTTTATATGATGCCTGGCATTAGGGGGTGGGGGTGATGTTGGGGCGGTCCCCTTCATCTGCTAGCTTGAAATTTCCGTGGGGTCCTGGCAGTCCTAATGGTGTAATCTGCTGCAGAGTTGTTCTCGAAGATCTACTGTTCGTAAGTTCTTACATAACTGTACTTTCCGTTGCACCTGTCAACTCACTTGCTCTCCAGGAGCAAGGTGCCTTAATACATCAGATCCTAGATCTCTGCACCTGCATGCATGGTTCCTGCAGACTGTCAGGGACAGATTAGACATCTCCAAGTGGCAGAGGTTCTAGTGGCACATGAAAACCCTCTACCAGGGCAACATGGCCATGAAGTGGAGCGTTTCTGCTTGTGGGCATCCCCCAATTGCCTAGTTTCCTTCCACTGTCTGGTGGAATCTGTGCTGGAGTGCCTTCTTTTCCTGTCTGATATGGGTCTCTGCTACTCATCTGTTAAGGTAGATTTATGTGCGCTTTCAGCTTATGCACCGCAGGATGGAAAAGCTCAGGCATAACTGGACTTGTGCAAGGCCTCTTTAAGAGGTATCTTACATGTCAACCCCCCTAGGAGGGACCCTTTTCCTCCTTGGGAGCTTCTTTTTGTTTTAGAGAAACTTACTTTGCCTCCCTTTGAGCCTGCCGTAAGTTGAAAGCTTTGTCTTTAGTTGCCATTACTTCAGCTCGACAGATTTCCGAGCTTCAGACTCTGATGTGTAAAGAGCCTTACCTGGTTTTTCACAGGGCAGAGTAGCCCTGCGCAAAAACCCTAAGTTCCTTCCGAAGGTAGTGTCCGTTTACTTTAAACCAAGACATACAGCTACCAGTTTATTTCCCAGAGTACTTCAGCAGAGGGGAGGCCTTGTTACATACTCTGGATGTACATAGAATTCTTAGGCACTATGTAGACCATGCTAGTTCCTCTAGAAAGGATGGATTGTTTGTCTCTTTCACTCGCAGATTACTGGGATCCCCTGTGACCAAGCAAACGCTGGCCAAGTGGCACTTTCTGTTACCAGAAGTATGATGAGCCCTTATGACTGGATTCCATCGGGGGGCTGTGTCCTTCGCTTCCCTTAGAAATGTCTTGGCAGCATTTCTCTGTGCAGCTGCTACTTGGATCTCCGTCCACACTTTTGTTAGGCGTTACAGTTTGGGCATTGCTTCCAGAAGGAGAGCAGGTTTTGGCTTAGTGGTCCTCCAAGGACTCCCCTCCTGAGTGTACCTTGGGCTTTGTTTATAGTCCTCCACCCTTCTGACCTGGGTCTCTCTTTGTACTGCTTGGGACTCTGTCCTAATGGTGTTACCTGCTGCAAGAGCTCTCCCTCAAAGTAAGATAGTACAGTTATGTAAGAACTTACCGTAATAGTAGATCTTCAAGAGGAGCTCTTGCAGCAGGTGGTTGTCCCACAGGGTTATGTAACTGTACTTCTTTCTGGGGGATGTGGGAGAGCCTCCTCGGTTCCCCATCCAATACATCAGCTGGGTCTTCAGTGGGAGAACTGAGGTGGTGCTGGGGGACCGCCCCCTTTATACCACAGGGTCCCTCGCATGGACTTCTAGCTAGAAGTTTGCCATGGGGTCCTGGTGCCTGGCAGCATAGTCCTATTGGTGTTACCTGCTGCAAGAGCTCGTGTCGAAGATTTACTTTTACGGCAAGTTCTTACGTAACTGTGCTTTTCCAATTGCTAGGGGGTGGGAGTGATATACTTGGAATGTATCGAGGGAAAGATGTGTAATCAGTATTGCAGTATATAGCATTCAAAGATTTATTTTAATATTTACATCAGAAGTAAATAGATAACAGATTAGTACAGTGAAGCCATACGATAAACAGGAGCCTTGCTAGAGAACAAAACTGTCCATATCGATAAAATTCAGAACATTGCTAATGTGGGAAGGGGGAGGGGCAGTTAATGTGTTGTAAGAGCTTTATAACATACAGATATATATCTAATGTTCATTTATTTATGTATTTTTGGTGTGTGTATGTGTGCAGACCAACAAAAAAACTGGCAAGCCTATGATAAACTTGTATACAGATAAAGCAACGGGCAAGCCCAAAGGAGAAGCAACAGTGTCTTTTGACGATCCACCCTCTGCAAAGGCAGCCATTGATTGGTTTGATGGTAAGAGGACTTCTACTGAGTTTGGAACAAGTTCATATTTTTGGAGCCAAATGTTGTGTTTTTATTTTGTTTTGTTTTTAATTTTTATGCCTTTGCAGTATAATTAGGATTTGGTGCTCCTTTTGGGTAGATGGATTGGGTGTGTCGTCATAGCCAGGAGACTGGCTGAAAATGATGATTAAAGAACTGCACCTTTACCTAGACTCCTCGGTCTTCAGTTTATGTCTTAGCCAGGAGCACACACCCTGTACTGACAACTGATATCTTCTGTCCCCAAATGCAGAGGCCTCCAAAGACTCAAGATTGGCAGTAAGATAGAATTACGAAGGAGTTTCAAATGGATCCATTTTTGTATTTACTTACCAATTCCTGCACCATTTCACGAGTGACTGAGATGGGTGCTGCCTCAAAGGTGCTCAGTGAGCCCAAAGTGCAGATACTGTACTTCAATACTGCATCTTCAAATGCAGGCCTCTGGGTTAGAGAACAGTGCGACTAAATGCTCTGAATCTTGAAAAGTACATATAAAAAGGAATTGTGCAGCAGTTCAGCAGGCTGGTGGTATCTTGAGAGGTAGAGAGAGGGCCTTCTGCCAGGGAACACCATCTGTATTCCTTACTTACTCCTGTCAGGGTCGCTGGCCCACAGTACTAGGGCGCTTCGGCCATGCCCAGGATCCTCTTTGCACACTGCTAGTGGACTCTGACTCATACCATGCAAAGCCAAGGTTACAAGAAGAAAGAAAAGCCTTTATTCTAACTGTACCTGGCTGATTGCCTTATCATAGGCAGTACCAGGGAGGCTGTGGAGTGCTCCAGGGTTCTGGCCAGCAGTGTTGTTCTGGGATCTAGGCTTAATGGTCAGTTTTGCCAAGTAAGAACTGGTGCTGAACAGGTGATCCTGTTCATTGGAGCGGAACTATATTCCTCAAAACCAATACTCTAGCCCTCAGACCAAGCAGAGGATCTCACCTCCTGTGTCCAATCCGTTTGGGTCGGGCAGTTGTGCCCGCTCAGGATTTACTGTGGCTGTCGGGGTTCATGGCATCTAGGACAGCAGTGGTTCATTGGGCCCACTGGTAGATGTGCACTCTTCAATGGGAATAGGAGCATCATTGGTCCCAGTACCACGACAAATATACTAGCTGGTTCGGGTGACCCAGCCAGTGCAGGATGTTATCTAACAATGGCTGTGTCCCCATATCTTCTTAAAAGGAATTCCCTTTGTCCGGGCAGAGCCGTCCTCTGGTTAATGCACATTCTTCACAGTTGGGGTGCTTTGCTGAACCGCAGTGATGGGTTTTGGTTGCTGAGTGAGTCCCAGACAGCACATCAGCTGATACACTTCTTGGTCCTGAACCCTGGGCCTTCTGTATACTTTCTCAGATCTTACTTCGAGAGGAAGCCCTTGCAGCAGGTAACACATATGTAGGACTGATGCCACCTGGCAGCAGATCTCGTCATTTCTTTTTCTGTAGCAGTACCAATGTGGGACTGCCTGCCTGGCATTGGCTCCGGCCCCGACGTCACGTAGTATAAAGAGCGTAGGCGTCCCCACGTGCTCCAGTTCTTTCCCACCGCGGCAATCCGCTAGTCTGCTCTCGGCTCGCCTACAGGTTCCTCAGCCTCTAAAACAGTTCAGTTTGTAATTTTTCTTCAAGTTTGATGTATGTCCTCCATCTTGACCGGGCACCATAACAAGTGCTCTTGTGGACGGCAGATCCTTGCCAAGGACGGTCATTTTTCCTGAGTTTTTTCCTAGGCCCAGACCACAATATCGACGCCTCTACCCATTGCCAGGCCTTCAATAGTCGCACCAGGATCCGCAGACAGAAATTGCTCTAGGCCCATCTAGCGCAGCAGCAACTGGCCCAGATGCAGCAGGATTCGTCCTCTGGGAAGGAAGTCTCACTCCCTGACTCCTTAAAAAGGAAAGGAGAAGCACGACTCCTCGCTGTCCAGGCCTAGGTCTTCCAGCTCCACTGGTCGTTCGGCTCCTCCGGATGTGAGGCCTGGCTTACCTCCCTCAAGTCTCCTGCCTCTCTTTCTAAGGTGCCCGCCTTGCAGCCTATCCGATTCGGGCTCCACGGTGGCATCTAAACCCGCTGATTCTAGTTCTTCTAAGAAGCCTTCCAGTTTGGACTCCTCTGGACACAAGAGGCACTCCGACTTCAGTTCCGTGCCTCCCTCAGGTAAGCAGTCCTCCCGCTCGGCTTCGGTCGACCCCCGGGATGCTAAGCTACCCTCGGGCCACTCTGCTTCTCGGGCCTCTTCTTTGCCGCCTAAACATAAGCATGACCGGCGTCCATCCGTGGAGTCAGACCGACACCACCCCAGGAAGCACAAGGCAGACCAGCCTTCTAAAGCCTCTTCCTCCGACCGCCCTCCACCGCCTCCGGCTAAAGGGAGCCCGTCTGAGGTGACTTCAGTACCAACACTGTCACTCCTCCACCTACACCAGTGCCGGCTGTCCCGCAACAGTTGTCTGTCTCTCTGACGTCACCTCGGGACCGTTCGCTGGTCCACCCTACGCGGGTTGCCAGATGTCATTAGCGAGGTTGAAAGCGTCACCTGTTGTAGTGAATAAGGACCCTGGCCATCTGACATCGCCGCTCAGGCCAGAATCCCTAAGTGGGATGGTCCCAGGTCAAGGAGCTTTTGCTCATTGGTGGGAGACAACAAACAGGACGTGGTGGGCCTTGCTCCCCATGTGCCTCAGCTTGATCGGAAGACCACACCTGTCCCTTCAGGAAATGAGGATGACAAATCACCAACCAGCGCAAGGATGGGATGTCCTGGCCAAATTTCCCTCATACACTGAAAAATACCACCAACAGCTTAATCTGGTTCAAGGTCAGTTGGCATTCATCTGTATCCCCCTTCCCCGGGTCATGCCTGAAAATAGGCAGGATTTGTCTAGTGCACTTACCAGGTCAACAAACTACACAAAATAAATAAAAAATAAGCGCGCAAGAGGACTCTTGTCTCCTTCCTCCTCTCGCTGTCCTTCACTTTCATGGCCCAGGCACAAGAGGAGATGGAGGGTTTCGTTGTCCTCCTCCTCTTTCTCTGCCTGTGGCGAGTCGGACTCGTACCCTGATTCTGACCCGGGCTCGCTCCCTGGCGACACTGAGGACCAACCTAAGTCTCCTCCCGATGACCCCAGTTTTCTGGAGGTTATGCGGTACATTTAGGAGAACATGGGCTGGGATGCGGAGGCCCTGGACCCCAAACGCTTGCACCTGGTAAAATATCTACGCCAAAAGGATCCTAAGCCGTTGGTTATCCCGCCCCTCATGGACTCTTTCCAGGACGTTACCCTAGCTACCTGGAGGCATCCACATGCGTCCTCAGCGGTGTCCAAGAAGGCCAACTGCTTGTACTGGGCCCCCAAGGGTCATTCTTACCTGATCGAACACCCCGTGACTGATTCCATGGTCATTTTGGCCGCGCATGATCGTTCGCAGAGGCCAAAGCATGTAAGTACCCAGCCGCTAGATAGGGAGTCTAAGCAGCTGGACTCTTTGGGTGTCACAGGGTGTACTCATTTGCCACCTGCAGTATTAGAAGTCTAAATTTTTTGATTCATATGGACCAATTCCAGAATGCCCTTTGGGACCAAGGATTGGACATTCTGCAAGGTTTGCCTGACTGTCCTCAAAGGACAGAGCTTGCAGAACTATTGAAGCGGGCTGGGATGTGGGTACCACGTTCTTCAAGCTGCGTATGACTCTGTGGGCCTTGGTGAGGGGCAGCCGCTAGTGGAATTTGCCTTCGGTGCCACTCCTGGCTCGGTCCAGAGGTGCAGATTACACTTCTGGACGCCCCTTTAAAGGGCTCTGTGCTCTTCGTGAAGACACAGAGAAGGTTATTGTTAGACTGCAGGACTCTGGAAAAGCAGTCCGTACGGTGCAGTCTATGTATCGCCTGAAACGGGAGCATTTTTGTCGGCCCCATTTTCGTGGCAGAGGGGGATACCAGCCTCAGCAACCCCGTGCTCAGCATCGTGCACAGCGGGGTGGTTTTGGTCTTGACAAGGGGGTCAGCGAGGCTCTACCTCCGCCCCTTCTAGACAGGCTAGACCTCCAGCAGCTGCCCTCCCGCCCCCTCCTTCCACCTGACTATACAAACTATCCTCCCCCCCCAGACCTGTTGTCGGGAGAGCGGGTGGGAGGTCGTTTCTCTCTACACCATCTTGCTTGGAAAGAAATGACCTCCGACAGATGGGTCCTTGACCTCGTGGAGTTCAGCACTCCATAGAGTGAGTCTCTGCCACAGACAGACCTCCACCGCCTGCCCACTACCGAGAGACCACAGGCACTCCCATTAGCGGGAGATCAGTTTCTCCTAAACAAATCGCCATTGAGTGCGTCCTGGAGGCAGAAGGGGACTCTGGGTTTTACTCCCACATCTTCTTGGTTCCGAAGAAGTCCGGGGACTTGCGGCCAATCTTGGACCTCAGTGACCTCCACCAATGGGTCTCCTACCGCAGATTCCGTATGGTCTCTTCCAAATCTCCTCCCCTTCCTACCGGTCAGGGATTGGCTGGCGTCTCTGGACATGCAGGATGCCTACCTTCACATTTCTATTTGCCACAGTCATTGGAGTTTCCTGAGGTTCAAGTTCGAGGGTCGGGCCTGTCAGTTCAAAGTTCTTCCATTCGGCCTTCCTCCACTCCCAGAGTCTTCACCAAGTGCCTCGCTGTCATTGCAGCGGCGCTGTGCCGAGACGGTCACTTTCTGTTCTCTTATCTCGACGATTGGCTCCTCTTGGTCCCGTCCAGGTCTCACCTTTGGGAGACCGTCCTGGCCACTTTGTCCCTTTAGCCAGCATCTCGGGATCACTGTAAATCAGAAAAATCTCAGTGCTTTCCCTTTCAGCATCTTCAATTTATAGGTGCTCTGTTGGATACCACTTTGGGAAAGCTTTTCTCCTACAGACTGGGCTGGCGCATCCAGGCTCTGGCGTCCTAAGGTTTTCAGCCTCCGTGTTTCCAGCCAGGTCTGTTTCAGGCTTCTGGGGCACATGGCCCGGCCATAGTCTCGAGTCCCCTCCAGCCAGACTACGAATGCGCACCATTCAGTGGGCACTTCTGGTCCAATGGGACCAGACCAGGGACGACTTGGACCTGACGTTCGTAATCTCGGAGCCAGTTTGTCGCGAACTCCGCTGGTGGGCGTCTCCCCAGCATCTTTGCCGAGGACTTCCCTTCCAACCGGAAAGTCCTGTCCAGACGCTCACTACAGATGTGTCCAGGATGGGATGGGGAGCTCACTTGGGGACCCACAGGACTCGAGGGCTGTGGTCTCCATTAGAAGAGAATCTGCATATCAGTGTGCTCGAACTCAGAGCAGTCCTGTACGCCCTACAGGCTCTGGCTGTATTTATCGAACCCGACCACCTCCTTATTCAGACAGACAACACGTCGGTGGTATTTTACATCAACAAGCAGGGAAGCACACACTCTTGCCCCTCTGTCGGGAAGCAATGAGGGTGTGTGACTGGGCGGTTGAGCATCATCTCCATCTTTTGGCAGTCCACGTTCTGGGCTCTTTGAACGTAGTCGCCGACGCCTCAGCCAGGCAAAACCGCTTCCATCTCAGGAATGGGGGGGGGTCCCCAGGAGAAAAGGACCAGCCGCGTTCGCTTCCTGATGATCCAACCTTTATGGATGTCATGAGGCACATCCAGGCCTCTAATGAATGGAATACAGAGGATCTGGATCCGGAACGCCATCGACTGGCAAAGTACTTGAGGCAAAAAGAGGCTAAAACCTCTTGTGGTGCCTCCTTTGGTGGACACCTTCCAGGATCTCACCTGGATCACCTTGAAGCGTCCAGCTTCGGTCCCGGCAGTTCAGAAAAGTCGGGTAGGCTGTACAGAGCCCCGGGAGATGAACCTTTCCTGGCTGACCACCCTCAGGCAGACTCTTCCGTGATTACGGCTGCCTATGATAAGTCTAAGCAGCTGAAGCACCTTAGCAGACAGCGTCCCGACCCTGAGTCTCGCTATTTGGACCACGTGGACAAGAAGGTCTATTCTGCCTCCACCTGCTCCATTAGGTCCCTTAATTTCCTGACGCATATGGTTCAGTACCAGAATGCGCTCTGGGAGCGGGGACAAGAGCTAGTGAATGCCTTGCCAGATTCCGAAAAGAAGACTGAAATTCTGGATGTCCTTCAGTCAGGCTCGGACGTAGGCACACATGTTTTATGTGCCTCGTAAGATACTACAGATACAGCGGCCAGAGCATCAGGGGTCTGTCTCTGGCGCCACGCTTCATTGAGGGTCTCAGGCTTTCACCAAGACCTGCAGTCCGGGATCTGGGACTTACCGTTCCAGGGTTCAGTTTTGTTTGGGCAGTAGACAGTTGCTCATCTCTCGTCTTCGGGGGGGGGGGGGGGATCCATCTGGTCTGTCCGTCAGATGTACAGATGAGACCAAGGTAGCGGCCATTTTGTAAGCCCTCAGGTGCCCAAGCCAGAGAAGTGGCTTTTGAAGGAGAGCCAGCAGCCTGGGGACGCTCCTTCCCGTGGCCCCATGTCCTCCCCGGCGCCTCTGCCCACTCCCGGCTCCGCCCAATGACTCCCTCCCAACCCCCTCTTCTCCGGCGGAGGTTTCAGGGGAGGCAGTAGGGGGTCGCTTCTCCCTTCATCTGAAGGGGGTGGAGCTTTATTACTGCGGACTAGTGGGTCCTTGATATCATAAGGAGGGGACATACGCTAGAGTTCAGAGATTCCTCCAGACACCCCACCAAGGTCCTCTAGATATCCTCCTTCTCACATTCCACTCATAGAAGGAGAGATCTGGGCCCTCTTGCAGAAAAGGGCAATAAAGACGGTCCCTCTGCAGCAACGGGGGAAAGGGTATTACTTTCACTTCTTCCTGGTTCCAGAAAAGACTCAAGACCTTCGTCCCATTCTGGACCTCAGCTCTTTAAACAATTATATAGAGTACAGAAGGTTCCGGATGGTGACTCTTCCAGGACTGCTTCCTCTGCTGCATCAGGGAGATTGGCTCTGTTCCTTAGACATGCAAGATGCGTACATGCACATCGGGGTCTTTCCCCCTCACAGAAAGTACCTGAGGTTCCACTTCCGGGGGGGGGGCATTTCCTGTTCCGGGTTCTCCGCGGCCTCACCTCGCCTCTGCTCCTCCAGTCTTCACAGAATACTTGGCAGTAGTGGCTGCGGCTCTAAGGTGCCAGGGATATTGTTTTCCCTTACCTGGACGACTGGCTGCTTGCAGCCCTGTCCAGGTCGCGCCTTCTTCAAGCTCTCAGAGAAACCTATATTCTATTCTTGAGATCTGGGGATCACCCTGAACCTTCCAAAGTCTTCCCCAGAGCCCAACCAAAGGTTCGTCTTCATAGGAACAGTCCTGGATTCGGTCCAGGGCATGGCTTTTCTACCCTCAGAGAGGGGCGATTGCTTGCGGGAGATTGCCAGATCTGTTCTAATATCCCCTCAAGTCCTGGCCAGGACCTTCCTCCGACTTCTGGAGCACATGGTGGAAGCCATTCCTGTCACTCCTGTGGCCCACCTCCATATGAGAATCCCACAGTGGATGCTCGGGGTGCAGTGGGATCAATGCTCAGACAACTTAGACCACATGGTCAGAGTCGCAGAGCCAGTAAAGAGGACGCTTCTTTGGTGGTTGGACCCGATAAATTTGCAAAAAGGGGTCCCTTTCTGTCCGGAGCCCCCGAATGAGACTCTTACCACAGATGCCTCGGATTAGGGTTGGGGGGGCGCACCTAGGGGCCCGACAAACACAGGGTACCTGGACCCCCATGGAGCGAGAACTCCGCATCAATGTCTTGGAGATGTGAGTGGTCCTCATTGCGCTACATGCCTTCCAAGAGGACCTCATGCCAGGCTCTCCTCTTGTTCAGACGGACAACATGGCAGTCGTCTTCTATATCCACAAGCAAGGGGGTGCTCATTCTTAACCCCCTGTGCAGGGAGGCGATCAGAGTCTGGTATTGGGCACTGGAGCAACACATCTCTCTGTCGCAGTACACATTTCAGGCGCCCTAAACAACTTGGCCAACAGCATAAGCAGGTCTCTGTCCAAGGCGCATGAGTGGGAGCTATTATAATCGGTAGCGGATCAGCTCTTCGACACGTGGGGTCTTCCAGAGCTGGACCTCTTTGCATCACCACGCAATTCCAAACTGCCAGTTTTCTGCTTGCAAAATGCAGCGCCTGGTGTTTTCTGGCCAGGCAGCGTTGTTTCTTTGTTGGACAGGGATGTTTTTACACCTTCCCTCCCTTTCTTCTCATCCAGAGGTTCTCTTGAAGTTACAGGCTGAAGGGCTGGATAATTCTAATCGCCCCTCTATGGCCTCGGCACATTTGGCTCCCACTACTTCAGCGGTTGTCCATGGAACCTCCAGTCCCGCTGCCAATATGCTCGCAGTGGCTGTCCCATGATCAGGGCTCGCTGGTCCATCCCGATCTCTGGGCTTTGCACCTTCATGCTTGGCTCCTTCGGACATAGCAAAGTCCAGGTATGGGGTATCACAAGAGGTGGCAGACATTGTTTCAGCGAGGAAGCCCTCTACTCGCTCCACTTATGCTATGAAGTGGAAGCGTTTCTGCTTATGGGCATTGTCTCGCCATCTGGACCCCTTACCTGTCCGGTGAACTCAGCATTGCAGTGTCTCCTCTCCTTATACCAGCAAGGCTTGAGCTACTCCTCCATAAAGGTGCACATGTGGGCCATTTCTGCTTATCGCATCCTGTTGGGAGACAGAACTTTAGCCCAATTGGATGTGGCCCACACCCTTTTACAGGGGATTTTACACAAGACCTCTCATTCAGGATCCTATCCCACCCTAGGACCTCCTATTTGTGTTGGAGAAGCTTACTCTTCCTCCATTTGAACCTGCAGCTGATTGTGAGCTGCGTTACCTTTTTTCCCTCTAATAGAGGAAGCCTCCTTCACACTCTGGATGTCCACAGAGGCTGAGGTGTGCTAGCAAAGCTACGGCTGCTCACCGTCATCGGAGCAACTGTTTGTAGCATTTAGCCACAACACTTGGGGTAAACTAGTGTCCAAGCAGACTATCTCCAAGGGCTTGTCCACTGCATTACATTTTGCTATGAGAAGCACAATAAACCCTTCGCGACCGGTTAGGGGTCACTCCACCAGAGGAGTTTCTGCTGCTTTGCCGCTCTACGGAATGTCTCCATTAGGGATATACAGTATGTGCGGCAGCTACCTGGAACTCTGTGCACACTTTCGTGAAGCACTATAGCTTGGACATTGCATCCAGACACTGTGCCGGCTTCGGCCTGGCAGTCCTTCAGGGACTCTTGTCTTAACTTGCTGTTTCCAGCTTATTATCTTCCACCTCCTTGGCACGGGACTGCTTGGGATTCAGTCCTAATTGTAATAGCCTGCTGCAAGAGCTTCCACTTGGAAGTAAGATAGTACAGTTACATAAGAACTTACCGTAACAGTAGATCTTCTAGAGGAGCTCTTGCAGCAGGCATTACTCTCCCGCCCTCCATCTCCCAAATGAGGTGTACAGATCGTCATCTTCAGGCTTCGCCTCCTTCTATTGTCGGGGCCCGTTCGTTGGTCTTGGCGGGGGAACTGGGTCCTCTCCCTTTTTATACCATGGCCGACAGGTTGGCGCCGACGTGGGGGAAGGCGGTCCCTGCTGGGTACTGATGGCTGAGAAGTTTTCTGGTGGGTCCTAATGTCTGCGGCATTAGTCCTAATTGTAATAGCCTGCTACAAGAGCTCCTCTCGAAGATCTACTGTTATGGCAAGTTTTTACGTAACTGTACTTTTCATTTCACATCATTGTTTACTTGTGTAGCCTATTTATGCCAAAATAGATACATTTTTTTCTAATGACTTGACAAACGTGGCAAAAAAAAAAAAAATACTGTAAACTTGCTACATTGTAGCACTATAAAATAACATTGTATTGTTTGGGTTACTATTCAAAACTCAGAACTCAGTAGTCTTCGGCATATACTGTGTTTTCCAGTGCATGCCACTGAGACTGACCAATTATTCCGTTATATGGCTGAAATACTTCTGATTCATGTGTGATATGTCATACCCTGATCAGGTTGACGTCTGCTTAACTCATCTGACGATACCCAGTGATGGCCAGTCTGGCTTGTCTTTCAGCCATAACCCTGTAACGAATACTAATAATGGAATACTTACAGATAGAATACAAAATTCTCTTTATATGCTGATATACTGCTCTCAGCACCTATCGGTCCTAAGACCACACTATATGTACAGCAGAATGCCACATCTGGCCACCCCACTGCCATATAACTGCTTGGGAATCTCCCAGAAGTGTAATGACTTGCTGCAAGAGATCATTCTGTGGAAGATGGATCAGTTACGCAGAGACTTTTGCCGTAACAGTAGATCTTCTAGAAATGTCGCTTGCAGTAAGTAGCTTCACTCCCTCCAACCCCCTGCCATTCTGTAACAGGGAAAATGATGTAGAGTTGGGAGGCTTTGGTACCTCGGTTCCCCTCGGTCCCTCACTTTCACGAGCTGAAACCGGCAGGGACGGAGACTACCAGGGACCACCTACTTTTATTGGCACAGCCCAGGAAGTGAGGTTGTGTGGGTGGTCCCTGGTATGGAGACTGCTAGAAGAAACTGCCGTGTTAGAGCACCACCTATCTGGAACTTCCAGAAGTAATGACTTGCTGCAAGAGACATTCCTAGAAGATCTTCTGTTATGGCAAAAGTCTTTGCGTAACTGATCTTTCTAGGAGTGGTATATGTTCATCCACACTGACCCACCCGACCTCCCCGGCTTCAACGCACACCTCTGCTGCTTCCAGCGGATAAGATCAGGCGTCGTGGGACAGAGCCGAGGCTTATACCACCTGGGTGGAGGAGCCAGCATGAAGACATTCCGGCACCCTTAAAGGGAAAGGTGATTTGCCAGAAAGTGTGGATGAACAACATATACCACTTCTAGAACTACTGTTACAGATGAGCAACCTGTGTTTTTAGTTGCTCATTTCTTCTGCTTGAAGGGTTTTTGAGGTGTAGGCTCCCATGTGTGAGCCTTCTAATTTGAGTTTCCACAGAGTACCTTTGCATACCAACCTTAAGTTTCTACCAAAGGTGGTGTCTGAGTTTACTGTGATATCTGCCTGCCGGTTTATTTTCCAGAGCATGCCAATCCAAAGGAAGCATTGATCTTTCTTTGAGGATAGCTCCTGCAGCAGGCAACACGGTGAGACTGAGCCACCAGGTGCTAGAACCCCCGTGAAAAACTTCCAGCCAGGAGTATACAGTGGGGACTGCCCCTGATGTCGGCCCTCCCCGACAATGGCCAATGGTATATAAGGGGCAGTCCCCCAGCCCTACCTCATTTCTTTTCCCGCCGTCGACCCTCACACATCTGCTTCACGGACGCCTTCCTGCTTCAGTGAACTGCCATTTTTTTTTTTTTTTTTTTATTTCACCAGTGTTAGACTTGTTCCTGCATGACTTCGTCGTCTCCAGAGTGGCGGACAAATAAGTGTGCCTTCGGTAAACAGATTACTCATTTCGGCCATTCAGCCTGCCTTTTCTGCTTGGGCTCCAACCACTACACCAAGGCCTGCCAGCACTGCTGCAGCTTCAGTTGGAGTACTAGGATCTGCTGCCTGAAGGCCCTCAAGAGTCATCTACTCGAATAGCTGGCCACCATGGAATCTTGTATACCCACTGGGTCATCGTCCTCCTTGAGCTCTCACCGAGAGAAGTCTGAAGGGAGGTATCCTCACTGGGAACGGGACAAGGAGAGGTCCCAGTCAAGCTCCTGTCCTCTGTCCCCGTGCCACACAACTACCGAACTACTGACTCAAATTCTTCCTGCCCCCCCCCAACAGCCCTCTCTTCCACCAGGTTGCCATTGGTTAGGCCCCCTGCTCCAGTGCTGTCATCCGGTGGGGGCTTTCAGGGCCAGGGTCGTCTTTGGCCCTAATTCCCCTGTGCCTTCGGTCCTGTGTCCATCTTACTGGACCAAAGCCAGGAGGCCTAGCCTGCTACCCCTTTGGGCGCCGACCCTGTCAGACTGTCAATCAGGGTCTGAAGGCCCTCCTCAGTGCCAGGAGTGGGATCACTGACCAGACGCCTGCTCTTCGGGGGCGGATGCCACCTCAGCAGCTGCTGGCCAGTACCATGGCTGGTACTTGGAAGCCTCCCGCCAGTTCGACTCCAGCTGCACCGGACATGAACCCAGCGACCCCAGAGACGCCTACTCCTCAATCGCGGGCTGGTCCTTTAATCCCTGCAGGGCAGACTCCCAAGGAGCTGCTGCCGCCAGACCCGATGACGCCTGGCAACCAGATGCCAGGCACCCCGGCGCCTAACCTCTCAAGACCCGCAGATGCATCGCCACCTACGAACCCGACGCCAGGTCCATCGGGGAATGTTCCTCAGGGTCCAGGGACTCCTCTGATTCCCCTGTTTTCACATAGTGGTGGAACACCATCAAGGGGGATTTGTTGCCGAAAGGACCTGAACTGTCCCCAAAGAGCCTCAGGCAAAAGCTCCCACCCTTCCACCTATTTATTTAATTAGCTTTTGTTTAACAGGTAAGCACATTAGACAGTGACGTGCCTATTTTCAGGTGCGACCCGGGAGAGTTACAGAGATACATGCAATAACAGTACAGAGGCTAGCATCAAGTTACACCAAGGTACAGTCAGAATACAAGCAAGAAGGACCAGCCGAAACAAAGTACAAGAGCTTGGGTCCAACTCTCAGGCAAAGTACAGACAGGTATAAGCAATCCTCTACAGTCAGAGAACAATTTTAGTGCAGTTCAGTATGAGCAGAACAACCCAGGGAGGCAGCCAGGAAAAATTAGAGCCAGTGTCAGCAGCAACAATATTTGTGAATATTGCTTATTTGTTTATTATTGGAATAAGTGCAGCCAAGCCAGGCAATTTTTTCTTTCTTTTTGGTGTACTTCACGGATGGAGGGACTACAGGGGACAACACCTGACATGCCTAAGCGGATAGGGCTGCCTCCCACAAGTGGTCTTTCCTGCGGTAATCCAGATCTATTCTACCATTGGGGCACACACCAAAGGTGGACCTGTTTGCCTCAGGGAGAATCACGAAGTTGAGGCTGTTCCATGCCGCCCCCCCCACCAGCAGCGCTCTGCAGTGATGTCTTCTGAGGCCGTGGACCCGAGCCTCTTCTCGCCTTTCCCCTGTTCCTTGATACAGGTGCTGCTCAAAACAAGGAGGACAAGGCACGGGTGATGCAGTAGCCCAGACTGGCCCCGATACTGGTACCCAGATCCTCAGCCTCAGCTCCAGGCTCGTGAGGCAGCTTCCAGCTCGCCCAGACCTGCTCTCGGTCAATCAGGAAGGTATTCCATCCAGACTTCAATCCCTACCTGATGGCCTGGTTCTGAGCAACTGAGTTCCAGGCCTTGGGTCTTTCGACGAGGTCCTCAGCGAGTTGGCGTCCCTAAAAGTCTACCAGGAAATGCTACGCCTTCAAATGAAAAGGTTTTCCATTTGGTGTCAGGAACAGGGCCTGGACCCTTCCTCCTGTTCCTTGGCAACATATAGGACTACCTGTGGTCCCGCTTCTCAGACAAGGGCTTAGGCTCCACTGACCCTAAGAGTGCACCTGGCAGCCATCTCAAGCTTACTAAGGGCGCGGGCGAGGAAGCAGTCGGTGGAGAAGGAGAAGGTGGTCTGGCGCTTTTCAAAGGCCTTGATCACATTTCCCCTGTGGTACGAGAACCTCCACCTCCGTGGGATCTGCTAGTACTAGCAAAGCTCATGGGCAAGCCATTAGAACCAATGCACAGGTGAATTGCTCTCACCTGTCGTGGAAGAACCGCCTTCTTGGTGGCTATCCGTCAACCAGAAGGATGGGAGGCTCAAAGCGCTCGCATCGAGTCTCCTTACCTGGTCTTCCACAGGACAAGGTTGTCCTCTCGCGCCCCCACGAAATTCCTTCCGAAGGTGGTATGAGAGTTTCACCTTAACCAGGTGTTGACTCTGCGGTGTTCTACCCCAATCACACCTCCGGGGCCGAATACAGGCTCCATACTTTGGACCTTAGGCGTCGCGTTACTCATAAGGAAGCACATGGTGGGAATTCGGGAGGTTAGCCAGCTGTTTGTCACCCACGCTGAAGCATCTGGCAGACCTGCAGCCAAGCGGACGATAAGCAGGTGGGTCACCTCCTGCATAGATTTCTGCTATAAGTTAGGCGGGCATGGAGCCTCCCAGAGGATAAGAGCTCATTCTACCGCCATACTGCTGCATGGTGGCTGCTTCAGCGGCGTCCCTATCCAGGAAATCTGCAGGGCTGCTACCTGGAAGTCAGCACACACCTTCATCACCCATTACCACATCGACCTTGAGTCACGCTGGGATGCTGGTTTTGGGGCCTCGGTTCTCCAGTCTCTCTTTCAAAGGTAAAAGTATCGGGCCGTTTGCCTCCCTCCTCGGAGAATCCGCTAGGAGTCTGCCAGACAGTGTGGATGAACAACATATCGCATGTCCTAGAATACAGGTTGCCACCTGTAACAGGAGTTCTAGGAATGATTATGTTGTTCATCCACCTGACTCAACCGACCTCCCGGCTTGACGCACAACCTGAGCTTCCAGCGAGCCAGATCTGGCGTCATGGGGCAGAGCCGAGTTTTACCACCGGGTGAGTGGGAGGAGCCAGCTTGAAGACCTCGGCAAGATTTAAGCGGCAAGGATACCTGCCAGACGAGTGTGGATAGAACAACATATACTATTCCTAGAACTCCTGTACCAGGTGAGTAACCTGTATTTCTAGGGACATAGATATGTTGTTCATCCACACACTGCTCTAACGAAACTATCCTGCCGCCATCGCTGGAAGCCTTCAACAAGCTCGCCACCTACCAGTGTTCGCTCTGGCTCCGCTCATGCCATGTCCGACAGCTTGAGCTCAGGTTCCTACTAACGCTCTACATATAAGACCTGGTTCCTAATTCTTCGAATTTTCGAAATTAAAAGTTTTTTTTTTTTGCTAAAAAGACTTCGGTCTTCTCTCCCTCGCGGCTGCGATGGACAAATCGACTCCCGGTTTCCGGAGATGCCCTTGCGGGCAGAAGATGTCTCGGACGGATCCGCACTCCACGTGCGTCTACTGCTTGGGCCTTGAGCACGACCCGCAGGCCTGCGACCTGTGCTCTTCCTTTTACTCTCGTCCTCGAGAAGACCGTGCTGCCCATTACAACTGGGGCGTCGAAGCGATTTCCTCCGGTGAAGTCAAGAGGCCCGGTCGGCGGTGTCCGTGGCGGCGGGCTCGGCGGATCAGCTCGAGCAGATGATTGCCCTCGAAGAGGAGGTGGCGCGGGCCGCTTCTACTTCGGCTGCGGCATTTGTCCCGCTCTCTCTCGGTGCCTCTTATTCAGCTTCTTTTAAGGAGCTTTATCTGATTCTCTCTACTAAAGGTGAGGGACCAACTTTTTCTGGACCGTTTTCTTGGTCCGAAAAGAGAGACAAGGGTAAGTCTCACCGTCGACGCTCTTGGGAGGCGGAAAGATCCCCTCCCGAGTTGTCAGGCGTCGACTTCAAACTGACCACTGGTCTCATGGTGTCCCCGTCAGGCCAATGACGAGACTCCCGTCGGCAGCGGTCGAATTTTTCTGACCCGTTGGGCCGAGGTTGTCGACTGGAGAAGCGAGAATCCCCTCCCGGTTCCCCGGTGGGAGTTGAGGACCCGTTGGCTCATCTGTGCCTCAGGTTCCGAAGCCTTGGTTGAATCTTCCGAACCGAGGATTGCGGTTACCCGACACCTCCGCGACCGTCCTCGGCAAAGCCGAGGTTCGATCTCCGGACTTCTTCGGCGGTCAGCCCGATCCGCCCGTCATAGGCGGTCCGACACTGTGACAGCGGCGCCGCCCGCTGATCCTCTTCCTGCTTCTCGGACGGGGAAGCCGGCGGGGATTGTGTCGAGATATGAGGAACTCATGTGGCAACAGCTCCTTCTGACCAGGAATAAGCCGACGCCGTAGTCTTCCCCGGCCATTAAGTGGCTGTCACCGGAGCGACTAAAACAACCCCTCGTTTTATCCGAGGAGCCTGTTCCCAGGCTGGTTGTTCGGCCAAAACCAGCTGCCCCACCGATTCCGGTGGAACCTCTGCCTCCACAGCTGTTAGTTGGGGCTCCGACCAAAAATTCTCGGTCGGCTCAGGGACTGCCCCATAGGCTGTCTGTCACCCTCACTCCCGATCGACCTCGGCAGGTGGAGGGTGGCTCAGGCCCGAGGCAGCTCTTTGAGGACCCTTCCGAGTCCGAAGACTATTCCTCCCTTTTCTCCAAGCAAATGGACTTGGAATCCTCAGGAGGACAGTTGGTGGGCCGATAGCCCTTCGTCCTTCCTGGGATTGCCTGGCTCATCTCGAGGTCCACGGGATGAAGCTCGAACCCGTTCTAAGCGGGCCAGGTATCCCCTCACGGAGATTCTGGACCGAGGGGATTCCCCTACGGAGGCCTTTCTGGTGGCCGAGGCCATAGTGGCCCGGCCTTGGAGCTCTGGCAGCGCCCTGCTTCCTGCCCTGCGCCTTCGGCCAGGATGGCCAGGAAGTATGCGGTCCCTACCGTTCCCTGTCCGGTTTTGAACACCCCTCGGCGAGGGGTAGTTACCGGCTGGCGTTTTCCGGCATGCCGGGAAACGCTTAGATGCAGACAAACCTCCCGCAAGGAGTCCAAGAAATTGGACTATGCGGCGTAAAAGTCTATGCTGTGTCCTCCTCGGCCTTGCGCCAGGCAGTTCGGCCGTCCTCATGGCACATTTCTCTCATGCCCTGTTGGGCTCCTTGGATGAGGTCGTCCCTCATCTTCCCGCGGATCTGCAGACCACGGTCAGGCAGGTGCGGGACCAGGGCAGGGCAGTGGCCAAACAGCAGCTCCAGACTGCTTTAGACATTGGGGACTCATGTGCCAGGTCTGTGGCAGCCGCAGTGGCTATGCGTCGTCGGGCTTGGCTGAGGATATCCACCTTTATTTCGGATACCTAGCACAAGTTGGCAGATGTTCCCTTTTTGGGGACCGACCTCTTCGGCCCTGGGGTGGAAGGTCACCTGCAGAGGATCAGGAAGTCCAATGCTACCTTGGACTCGGTCTCTTCAGCTTAGAAGGACAAAGGCCGTAAACCACAGCCTAAGCCCTTTCGTCCTTCTGCGCCCGCGGTGCGTCTGGCCCAGCAACGTTAGGGCCAGCAGGCCCGGGCTTGGCATCCCAAACCCAAGCCCGGGGCTTCCTCCAACAGGAAGCAGGGAGATAAAGGCCCAGGAGTTCCCTCGGCCGGTCCCTCTTCCAAGCCTGCCCAGTGACTGGCTGATGGGTGTCGCCCCCAACCCCGTCACCTCACCCCAGGTTCCCCTCGTGGGGGGGCGGCTCCGGCACTTCCTTTCCGCCTGGTCCGTTATTACCACAGACAGGTGGGTGCTGGAGGTGGTGGGAAAAAGCCTGCCTCTGGGAGTGAGCAGGCCCGCCCTTCAAACCGTCGCACCTCGGGGGCCTCGGGGTCCCCGCAACTCACTGTGAAGCAGCCGACATTTTGTCGCTCTCCTCCTCCTCCAAAGGAGGTGATCAGGAGGTGGCGGACCTCCCTCAGACCCGGGTTTGTATCCAGGTACTTCCTGGTTCCGAAGCAGACGGGGCTGGCGCCCATTCTCTTACCACGACCTGAACAAGTTCCTAAGGTCTCGAACCTTCAGGATGGTCACTCTGGCTCGGATAATACCATCCCTGGAACACGTGTGGTTCTGCTCTCTGGAGCTGCAGGGCCAGCGTTCTTTCCGTCCCTATCCGTCCGTCACATCGGAGATTCCTTTGCTTTCGGCGGAGGGATCCTTTTCGAGATTCGAGCCATGCCGTTCGGCCTGTCTCCAGCTCCAGGGTCTTCACCAAATGCATAGCAGTGGTGACGAAGCTTTCCTATTGGCGCGAGGGTCCGGGGTGTACCCTTACCTGGACGATTGGCTGATAGCAGCCCCTCCAGACAGGAGGTGGAGCGGTCCAGAGATCTGTCCCTCCAGATTTGCTCTCAAGTCGGCCTTCTCATCAACGAGGCCAAGTTGGAACTCGAGCCGAAGCAGGCGATTCTGTTTATCAGGGCAGAGCTCGACTCTCTTCGAGCCAGAGCACGGCTCCCGGCGGACAGGGCCGAGGTTCTTACCTCCTTTGCCCAGTCATTTCTGGTTGGGCAATCGCGCCCTGCCCGGGACTTCCTGCGCCTCCTGGGTCTCATGGCGGCCTGTCCCAGCGTGGTCCGTTGGGCACGCTGGCACATGCACCCCCTTCAGTGGGGACTGGCCAGCCAGTGGTCACAACGCTGCGATCCATTGGACCAGCTAGTGACGGTGACCCAGGAGATGTGGAACGCTCTCCGGTGGTGGACCGTTCCAACTCATCTGCAGGAGGGCATCCCGTTTGTCCGCCCCGAGCCGACGGTCTCTCTATCGACCGATGCCTCTCTGATGGGTTGGGGTGCCCATCTGGGGAACACGGGCGCCGCGGCCTCTGGTCCAGCGGGTCCGATGCCACATCAACCTGCTGGAGCTCCGGCGGTCACGCCCTAGCCCTCACCGCCTTTGCTCCGTTTCTCCGGGGTCAAGTGGTCCGAGTCCAGACGGACAATACCACGACCATGTACTACCTAAACCGCCAGGGTGGGACGCGTTCCATGCTTCTATGCAAGGAAGCTCTCCGCATTTGGTCACTCGTGCGCAGCTTGGAGGCGGATCTCCTAGCCATTCATGTGGCAGGAGCCTCCAACACCCTGGCCGATGCTCTGAGCCGGATAGGGGCTGCATCTCACGAGTGGTCTCTCCTGCCGGAGGTAGTACAAGATCTGTTCTCCCATTGGGGCACACCTCAGGTGGACCTGTTTGCCTCAAGGGAGAACGCGAAGCTGAGGCTGTTCCATGCCCGCCCCCCTCAGCAGGGCTCGCTGCAGGGGGATGCCTTCCCGAGGCCGTGGACCCCGGGCCTCTTCTACGCCTTCCCCCATTTCCCTTGATTCACAGGTGCTTCTCAAAGCAAGGAGGGACAAGGCGCAGGTGATTCTGATAGCCCCAGACTGGCCCGCCAGTTACAGGTACCAGATCTCCTCAGCCTCAGCTCCAGGCTCCCGAGGCAGCTTCCAACTCGCCGGACCTGCTCTCAGTCAATCAGGGAAGGTGTTCCATCCTTCAATCCCTGCACCTGACGGCCTGGTTCCTGAGCGGCTAGAGTTCCAGGCCTTGGGTCTTTCCGCGAGGTCTTCAATGTTGTTGAGGCATCCCGTGAAGTCGACCAGAAATGCTATGCCTTCAAATGGAAGAGATTTTTCCATTTGGTGTCAGAGCAAGGGCTTGGACCCTTCCTCCTGTCCTTTGGCAAGCATCTTGGACTGTTTATGGTCCTTTCTCGTCAAGGGCTTGGGTCGGCGACCCTAGGGTGCACCTGGCAGCCATCTCTGCTTACCGGGCGCGGGTCGGGGAGCAGTCGGTGGCGCAGAAGGAGGTGGTTGGGCGCTTTTTCAAAGGCCTTGATCACATTTCCCCTCCGGTGCGAGAACCTCCACCTCCATGGGATTTACTGCTGGTACTGGCAAAGCTCATAGGCAAGCCATTCGAACCAATGCACAGGTGTGAACTCTCACCTGTCGTGGAAGACCGCCTTCTTGGTGGCTGTCACGTCAGCCAGAAGGATGGGAGAACTCCAGGCGCTCTGCATCGAGTCTCCTTTCCTGGTCTTCCACAGGGACAAAGGTTGTCCTGCGCCCCCACCCGAAATTCCTTCTGAAGGTGGTGTCGGAGTTTCACCTTAACCAGGTGTTGCCTCTGCCGGTGTTCTACCCCAATCACACCTCGGAGGCCGAATACAGGCTCCATACTTTGGACCCTAGATGGGCGCTCACTTATTATAAGGAGCGCATGGCTGAAATTCGGGGAGAGGTTCGCCAGCTGTTTGTCACTACGCTGAAGCCGCACCTGGCAGACCTGCAGCCAAGCAGACGATAAGCAGGTGGGTCACCTCCTGCATAGATCTCTGCTACAAGTTGGCAGGCATGGAGCCTCCCAGAGTGATAAGAGCTCATTCTACCCGCCATACTGCTGCATCGGTGGCTGCTTCCAGGGATGTCCCTATCCAGGATATCTGCAGGGCTGCTACCTGGAAGTCAGCACACACCTTCATCACCCATTACCACATCGACCTTGAGTCACGCTGGGATGCTGGTTTTGGGGCCTCGGTTCTCCAGTCTTTATTCCCTAAGTAGGGGGTGTGCGCCTTGCCTCCCTCCTCCGGAGAACTGCTGAGAGTCTGACAGTGTGGATGAACAACATATCCATGTCCCTAGAAATACAGGTTACTCACCTGTAACAGGAGTTCTAGGAATGGTATATGTTGTTCATCCATGACTCTCCACCTCCCGGCTCGGCAGCACAACCTGAGCTTCCAGCGGGCCAGATCTGGCATCATGGAGCGGAGCCAAGAGTTTTACCACCCGGGTGGGTGGGAGGAGGAGGAGCCAGCTTGAAGACCTTCCGTCGAGATTTAAAGCGGCAAGGATACCAGCCAGACAGTGTGGATGAACAACATATACCATTCCTAGAACTTCTGTTACAGGTGAGTAACCTGTATTTTCCAGACGTGCCCTGGTGGAAGGGAGTAGGGAAGGGTACAGAGGATGGGGAACATGATATACCAAGGCAAAAAAGATTACAGGAAGTACAGAAGCAGTAAGTGCCAGACATTACATTACGCATAGGAATAATATGCAGTAACGTTAGAGTAGATAAAACATGAATAATACACCAGTGATATCGCAATAGTAAGGACTTGTAGGCATAAATTCAGCCATTGATATAGCGATAACAAGGACTTGTACATGTATATTCAACAATTAGTGGATAGTGAGAAGTGCTAGACGTGACCACATTAGGTCATTGGTCAACGTGGGGGAGCCAAGCGGTTGGGACAGTTGCATGTTGGGGCAGTGAGCAGTGCGTTAGAGAGGAGAGGCGTGGGACTGGGAGGAGTTTCTAATGTCTGTGGGGAAGTGAGTACCAGAGTTTGGGAAATCTGTGGAGAAGGATGCCTTACCTGCTGATCTGTGAGGGGTGAGAAGAGTGCAAATGTCATGACTCCTGAGACCGGGGGGTGGAGTGAGAGTGAAGACAATGGGTAGGGTAGCACACTGAACCAGAACTTGACAGTGAAGGTGGTGCAGTGAAGCGGCGGTTTGTGAGGGAGGAGGAGGCAAGGGATTGGTAGAGTGAGCAGTGGGTAGTTGAGGCAAAGCGACCTACCCATTCAGCGACACCTGCAATGTTGAGGATCTCCTTGCTGCCAGGTTCCGTTTCTGTGGGTTCAGTGCGCCCCTTTGGAGCTGGTGCTTGGGCTGATCCCTGTGGGGTGGTGCTGGGCCCTATGCAGGCTCTCTTGGTGCGGGCCCAGCACTGGTACCTGTGCTGGTCACCTGTCTGTCCAGCTCCCAGGATTGGACTAGGCATCTATAGGTGTCGCACCTTCCTACTCCTCTTCCCAGAGAGAGTTGGAGGAAGATGAGTCTGACTCTGACCTCATTATTTTCGGGTGGTGGCGAGTGACTCCTTTCTTTCATAGCCTGGATACCCCTACGCCAGGCACTCCTGTCCCCTCAGGAGGATCTTTTTTGAAGACTCTGCTTCGCAATATGCAAGCAGCACTTGCTCTCAAGACCTCTGCATTGGCTCCAGGTAAGCGGTTATGTCTCGAGTGGCTGCATGTGTGTAATATTCCAGTTAACCTCACACTTCCTGTCCTTCCTGCTTTTTGAAATGTTTTCGGAGGCATTGTGGGTCAGGCCTGCTTCTATTCCCTCAATGTTTAAGCAGATAGGCCCCAAGTACACGTCTCCCGCGATGTTTATCTGCTTCTCAATCTATTAGACAGAATGATCATTCTGGCTGAGAATGATAAAGCTGCCTTCAAGTCAAAGTCACAGCACACCCCATCAGTAAAGAGTCTTGTAAAATTTATATGATATTTTGGGGGGGGGGGGCCTTTGCTGCAGCTGCCTTGGGTATGCGTTTAGGTAGTTAGCAAGGACATTTCTCTTAGTACAAGTATGTCCTTTGGACCTCTCTCAAATCGTTTGCTGAGACCTTGCTGGACTCTGACACTAAGCACCAGATTCTTCAGGCTGTTACCTGTGGCATGGAGTCTTAACAGTCACCAGTTATAGGCAGCTATGGATGCATATGACACTACTTCCCGTGCTGCTGGTATCTGCATTAGGAGACATTCCTGGCTTTGGACATCGGTTGTTTTTGTTTTGTTTTGTTTTTTCTCCCAATGATGCTCAACAGCAAGTCGTGAATGTTCCCTTTGGTGGCTCTTTCTTGTTTGGCCAACAAGTGGAGAAATCCCTTGAAGTCTCTCAGAAGACCAAAACAGTCATCAAGACTGCCTGACCTGCCTCAACTCACCCCCAAAGGGGGAAGAGCAGAGTCTTCTGTCGTAGTAAGGATTCCTTTTGTGGAAAAGGTAGATGAGCCCAAGTCAAGTCCCAGCCTCCTCAAGCTCAGAATAAAAAGGCAAAATGCCCTGTCTACTTTTGCTGTATATACCTGGGGTTTCATGCAACATCTGCTGACTAATGTAATAAAATATCTGTGGTTGCTACCTGACGTGGTACTCGTGTACCTATATTATGACTACTGTGATCTACCTATTACCAAGCGTGTACCACCAGTGAATGCCTGTAACACTGGTTGCTTTTTAATCTAAGCATTATCTACTGTACTGTTTTGTTTGCTGTGATGTATTGCTGTTTTGACGAGGTGCCTTTGTAAATGAGTCTATGACTCAAAGGTCTGTAAACCGATCTGATAAATGAATAATAAAACAAATGGTAGATGCACTTGATCTTGCGACCAATGAAGTGGTAGAAGATGAAGAGTCAGAATTCTTAGATATGATGGTCCTGGCACCCACCAAAAGGCTGTTCTAGGAGCGTGGATATGTTGTTCATCCACACTCTTTGGCATGTCCCCTTCCACTTTAAGATGGACTGGAAATCTTCAAGCTGGCTCCTCCCACCCTCCCGGGTGGTATATACCTCTGTTCTAGGGACATGGATATGTTGTTCATCCACACTTATTGGCAGGTCCCTTTCCGCTTTAAATCTTGCGGGAAGGTCTTCAAGCTGGCTCTTCCCACCCACCCGGGTGGTAAAACTCTCGGCTCCGCCCCTTGACGCCAGATCTTGCTTACCGCTTGGAAGCTCAGGTTCCCTCCTTAGCGCTTTGCGTTTCGAGTGGTTCCTGAAAATTTCGGTCTTCAAAATCATTGGAAGTGTGTTTTCTAAAACTTCGATCTTTTCTTCTTCACTACGGCGATGGCTCAGTCCTTTTCCGGCCCCGGGAGGCACACGGTTAGTTCCTCCAGGAGAGACTCGCATTCCACGTGCGTTTATTGCCTGGACTTGGATCACGATCCTCAGGCTTGCGATTTTCGGTCAGCTCTCTGGAGGACCGCGCGGCCCATTCGGGGCTCGGACATCCGGTAGTTTTTTCCTCTCCGGAGATTCCCTCGGACCGGCGGGTGTCCGCTTCGACTGTTTCTCAGCAGTTCGATCCTGCCGGGAAGGGGGCGGCTTTTCCCCTCTTTCCCTCGGTTGTGGCGCTTATCCCGCTCTCCTTGGGTTCATCTCATGCAGCCGTTCAAGGGGCCGTCCATTCCCTCTCCTCCAAAGGAGGGACCCTGAAACCCTGCCGCTCGGCCTAAATCTGGGGCCGCCAGGTGGGGTCTCTTGAGGCGGGGCGGAAGTTTTCCCGTCCCTCATCGGCCGGCTCTCGCCTCGCCGAGGATGTGCTCGGCCTCTGGCCTCACGGTGTCCCGGCCAGGTCAGCCGCCAGGTCCCCAGTTGACATTATCGAGTCTCTCGACCCGTCTTTTGGGCGGTCTTCTGGTCCCGCTCCTTCCCAGGCCCGCCCTCGGTCCCCCCGAGGATTTGGGTCTCGGTCATCCTCTCGGTCTAGCCTCTCACGCCGATCTTGGCGTTCTCGGTCGGAACACTGAGTTAAGTGGCTTTGCCGTTCTTCCTCGTCCCCCTCCTCGGATGAGGAGCGGCTTCGATGCCGTTGGCGTCGTCGTTACGAGGAACTTATGTGGCGACAGCAGTTGTTGTCCGGGTATCAATCGACCCCGATTCATTCTCCGGATAGCATGCAGCCGCCGCTCGGTCGGCAGCCGTTCGACTCCGTCGAGGAGCCCTCTCAGGGCGGTTGCTCGTCTGACCCTCGCTGCCTCCGCCTTTGGCGACACAAACCAGGCAAAACTTTCTCAGGTTACTCGGTCCACTCGCTCCTGCCACTTCCCGGTAACGAAGGAAGATGCCTTGGGCCTGCGGCATGCACACGAACCCTGGAACCTGAAGCCGGCTCTGCTGTGTTTCCTAGCAGGGAGGACCGGGGTCTTCCCTGGAACATTCCGTGAATGACAGCCCGCCGTCTTTGATGGGTCTGCTTCAGCTCATTCGAATTCACTGGGATGCAGCTCGAGCCCGTCTCCAAGCAGGCACCTTACCCCTTACAGAGATTCTGGATGGGGGGTTCTCTCGGAGGCCTTCTCAGTGGCTGAGGGCTATCGTGGGCCCAGCCTTGGAGCTATAGCGGCCTACTTCCTGCCCTGCGCCTTGGCCAGGGTGGCTCGGAGTACCCTGTCCCTGTCGGTTCTCTGCACGGTTTCTCGGAGAACCCCTCGGCTGAAGGGGTAGTCACCAGCAGCGTTTTCCAATGTCTTGGAAACGCTGGGGATGTGGATAGATCCTGACAGAGTCCAAAGGATGGACTACGTCGGGCGCAAGGTTTACACTGCGTCCTCCCTAGGCCTCCGTCAGGCCAGCTCGGTGGCTCTTATGGCACACTGTTCCCACGCCCTTCTGGGCACCCTGGACGAGGTTCTACCTCATCTCCCCAGCCGAACTGCGGACCGCGGTCTGGCAGGTACGGGACCAGGGTAGGGTGGTGGCAAAACAGCTCCAGACGGCTCTGGATCTGAGTGACTCCTGTGCCAGATCGGTGGCGGCCGCAGTGGCCGTGCGCCGCAGGGCATGGCTGAGGTTATTCTCCTTTTCCTTGGAAACCCAGCACGAGTTGGCGGACATCCCCTTCTTGGGGACTGACCTTTTCGGCCCTGGAGTGGAGGGACATATCCAAGTGCCTGAGAAGTCCGATGCCACTCCGGAATCGGCCACTCTCGCCCGGAGGGTCAAGGGCAACCGTCAGCCTTTGTGTAAGCTCCTTTGCCCCTGAGCCCTGCGGCTCCAACCAGCCCAGCACACATCGCTGGGCAGCCTGTCAGCCAGTCCAGCGTCTTCCTCCAAAGGAAGCGGGAGGCAGGAAACAAGGCCTTCCCCTCAAGCCTGCTCAGTGGCAGACGAGGGGCACTGCCCGGCCCGTCGTCCCTCGGTTCCCCATGGGGCAGTCCGCACCTGCGTTCTGGAGGTATTTAAGGTAGATCCTGTCGCAGGTTGCTAGCGGTTTCCCCTTTTTGAGCCCGTTGCCCCATGGGGATCTTGGGTCCCCTGCCTCTTTGCGGTCGTGCAGACACGCCACAACCTCTAGTTAAGAGGTGATCAGGAAGGCTGCGGACCCCCCAAACCCTGGGTTCGTGTCCAGGTATTCCTGGCCTCAAACAGGACGGGGCTCGCCCATTCTCCCTACGCCTGGATATTCCATCCTCAGAGCGTGGCGTGTGGCTGTTTCCTGGCTTCGGGGATGTACCTACTCCTCGTTCTGTCCGTTTCTTGGGAAGCTCCTCCCCTTCTTAGCGGGGGATCTCCTTACGAGTTCCTAGCCAGGCCCTTCTTTTGCTCAGCAGTCTCTGCAGCACTGAAGGGTCCGGACGTAACCCCACCCGGAAGGCAGACTGGTCTCCCGTTACAGGAGCCAAGTGGAACTCGTGCCTTAGGGTGAGGCTTCTTGGGACTTAGCTCGACTCTTGAGTCCGAGCTCGGCTCAGGCGGTCAGGGCTGAGGTTCTTCCTCCCTTACCCAGTCGGATTGGCTGGGTAATTATGTCCTGTCAGGACCTCCTGCACCTCCTGGGCCTCAGGGCAGCCTTCCCCTAGTGGGAGGGGCCAGCCAGAGGTCACAACGCTGCGTCCTTTGTACCAGTCCATGACTACAACCCAGGAGCTAAGAGAATGCTTCCTTCGGACCGTTCTAACTGCGGCAGGAGAACATCCTTTTCGTTCGCCCTGAGTCGGCGGTCTTCTCCGACTGATGCTTCTCGGATGGGTGGGGTGCCCATCTAGGGGAGTACAGAGTGCTTCGCCTCTGGTCCTCTCTCGAGTCCCGATGTCCTTCCTGCTCGCTGGAGCACCAGGCGGTCCGTAGCTTGCACCGCTCGCGCCAGTTTGTACGGGGTCTAGTGGTTCAAGTCCAAGTAGGACAACACCACGACCATGTGCTACCTACCCCCAGGTTCGGTCGATCCCCTTGCCTCGCGCAAGGAGGTTCTCCGCATTGGGTTTTGCGGTCGGGGTTCCCAGCCATTTGATGGAAGGAGCCCCAATTTCCTAGCTGCTGCCGTAGCGGGCATAGGCTGTGCCTCATGAGTGGTTTCCCTGCGGAGGTAGCACAGGATCTTCTCCTCTTTCCTCCAGGGAGAATACGAGGCCGAGACTGTTTTATGCCCGCCCCTCAGCAAGGCCTGCTGTGGGGATGCCATCGAGACCCAGCTTCCCGAGCCCTCGGTGCCTGTCCCCATTTCCCTTGACCCTCTGCGGGCAAGGCGAGGAAGGACTTGGCGCAGGTGATGCTGGTAGCCCCAGACTGGTTTGCCAGCTCTGGTATCCGGCTCTCCTCAGTCTCAGCCCCAGGCTCCCGAGGCGGCTTCTAGTCCGCCCGGTCCTGTCTCTCCTTTTCAGGGGAAGGTTATCCATCTGGACCTTCAATCCCTGCACCTGTAGGCCGATCCCTGTGCGGCTAGGGGCCAGGCCTGGGGTCCTCGGCAAGGTCCTCGACCTTCGAGGCGTCCTGCTAAGAAGTCTGCCAAGATGCTCGTCCTCTGGGAGAAGTTCTCCTTTTGATAATGGGATAGGGCCTTGCCCTCCCCGTCCCTGGCCGAGCATTCTGGACCGTCTGTGGTCCATCCTTAAACCAGGGCTTGACAGCGGTCCTCTAAGTGCTTCACGGGTCACCCTGTCTTCAGGGCGGGCAGGAGGCAGCTGGTGGGCTGGAGAAGGTGGTCTGGCACTTCTAGGCCTCGATCACGCCTCCCCTTTTGGGGAGAGTATCCCTGTTTCTGTGGGATCCTTGCTGGTATGGGCTTAGCTCATGAGCAAGCCATCCGAACCTTTTGCACAGGTGCGAGTTTCCCCCACCTGTTGTGGAAGAACACCTTTTGGGGCTACTCTGCCATCCAGAAGGTGGGGAGAGTTCCAGGCGCCCTTTAATCTCCCTATCCAGTCTTCCACAGGGACTAGGTTGTCCTGCGCCCCACCCGAAGTCCTTCCGAGAGGCAGTGGCGGAGTCTTCCCTTTAGGGGTATTGCCTCTGCGGGTTTATCCCCATTCACACCTCGGAGGCCGTATACAGGTTCCACAGGAACCTGTTTAACGCTCACCTATCTAGGGAGCGTAAAGCTAAAGTTCGGGAGAGGTGTGCCAGCTGTTTATCACCTTCGCTGAAGCCACATCTGGCAGACTTGCAGCCAAGTGGACGACGAGCGGGTGGGTCACCCCTGCATAGGTCTCCGCTATAGGCAGGCGGGCATGGAGCCTCCCAGAGGGATAAGCGCTCATTTTTACCCGTCCTTCCGCTGCATCGGTGGCTGCTTCCGAGGATACTCCGGTCCAGGATATCCGCAGGGCTTCTGCCCGGAAGCAGGCTTTACCGTTCCCCTTCCACATCGACCTTGGGTCGCACCGGGGTGCTGGTCAGTGCCTCGGTTCTCCAGTCTTTCTACCTAAGTAGGGGTGTGCGCCTTGCCTCCCTCCTCCCGGAGAACTGCTAGGAGTCTGCCAATAAGTGTGGATGAACAACATATCCATGTCCCTAGAAATACAGGTTACTCACCTGTAACAGGAGTTCTAGGAATGGTATATGTTGTTCATCCACACGACCCACCCGGCTTCGACGCACAACCTGGCTTCCAGCGGACTAGATCTGGTGTCATGGGGCAAAGCCGAGAGTTTTGCCACCCGGGTGGGTGAGAGGAGCCAGCTTGAAGACTTTCCGGCAAGATTTAAAGTGGCAAGGGACCTGCCAATAAGTGTGGATGAACAACATATACCATTCCTAGAACTCCTGTTACAGGTGAGTAACCTGTATTTCTGCCCCATGACACCAGATCTTCCTTTCCGCTGGAAGATTCAGTTTGCCTCCCTTGTGCTCACACATTTTGTAAATCCTGGCTTTCAAACCTTTGGTTATTCTGAAAATTTGCATTGTTCGCATTAGCAAGTTTACCGCTTCGATTTATGGAAGACGGGTCTTCCCCCAGATTTCGTCTGTGCCCTTGTGGCCAGAAAATGTTACGCACTGATCCCTACACCACATGCGTCTGTTGCCTCAGTGTCAACCATGACACCTCAAAATGTGACGTGTCTTGCCTTTCATCCCAACGTTCTTGACGACCCTCTCGCATGCCTGAAGCTAGGGCGGCTGGAGAAACTGAATCCTCCATTGAAATCCAAGGTGGTTCAGTGGGCAGTTTCCGTGGCTGTGGGATCCGTCGAGCAATTGGAATACATGCAAGCATTCGAGGAGGAGGCGGCTCATGCTGCAGATACCTCTCTGAACTTCTTTGTTCCACCCAACGTGGGCTCCACCTTCTCTGGTTCCTTCTGAGAGTTGTGCCAATCTCTCGTGACCCAGGGAGGCACCTGCGGGCTCACACTCCTCTCTATCCCGTAAGCTGGAGAAGGATCTGGGATCGTCTTCGTCTTGACGGAGGTGTTCTTGGGCGTGGGAGAGATCTCGATCCCAGGAACATGCGGTCTCGACCTCGGTTGAGATTGTTTCTTGACCGCTGGCTTTTCGCTGCGGTTTGGTCAGTCTACCAAATTGTCGATCGATCAATGTTGAAATCATGATCGATCCGATATCACAGTCTCTAGTCAACGATTCCCTCGATCGAACCCCTAACTTGGTCTTCCCAAATGATGAGACCCAGCCTGCTGGGACTTCCATCGAAGAAGTGGTCCCTGATCCTGGAAAATCACTGGTCCCGCCGGTGTCTCCCGAGTGACAGAGTTGGCCTGTCCGATCTCAACCGACAGGCCGAGGAAGAGCCATAAACGCTCTAAAGAAAAGCAATGCCATCGGTTGTCCTTGTTCTCCTCAAATGAGGAGAGGCTTCGGTGGAAACTCTGGCACTGCGAGGACCTCATGTGGCAACAGCTGATTTTGACTGGGCACAAGCAGACTTCGGCTTCCACAGCGGCTATTACCTGGCTTTTGCCTTCTAGGCCGAAGCCACCGACTCCTTCAGAGCCAGTTAAACCACCAGTTCAGCCTAAAATGGTCTCTTCCATCGATTGTGGTGGAACCACTGCCCAAACAGCCTATGGGAGGGGCTCCTTCCAAGTAGGACAGACCGGACACCAGGCTTCCCCGGCGTTTGTTGGTCACGGTCACCCCGGACCACCCTCGGTGAGTCGAAGGTGACGTTGGTGGTCGGCTGTTATACCCAGTTCCTCTGATTTGGGCGTCACCGGCTTGCATTCTCATCCAGGTGATGATGAATCAACGGTTGGCTTAGAGCTGGAGGAAGGTCCTCGTCTTTCAGGGCATTCTCCGCCTCATCTGAGTCTAAAGGGATGCCCCTGGAGCCAGTCCAGAAAAGGCGTAGTACCCTCTACGGATATCCTTAAGAGAGGGATACCCAGGCGGAGACCTTTCTTGTGGCTGAGGCTATTGTTGGCCCGGCCCTAGATCTTTGGCGGCGCCCTGCCTCTTGTCCAGCTCCGTCTGCCCGCATGGTCCGCAAGTATGCGGTGCCCATGGGGACCCTTGCGGGGTTTACAGAGCACCCTTCAGCAGAGAGCCTGGTGACCGCCTCTGTGTTCAGGTGTACTGGCAGTTCTGCCGACACTGACCGATCTCTTTATGGAGTCCAAGCTCGTGGAGCATTCAGCCAGGAAGGTCTATGCTGCTTCCTCCTTGGGCCTTCGTCAGGCAAGTTCGGCCGTTGTCATGGCACACTTCTCTCACGCCCCACTAGGGTCGCTGGATGATGTCCTCCCACATCTCCCCACGGACATGCAGACCACAGTCGAGCGGTTCCTGGATCAGGGCCGACCTGTCGCCAAACAGCTTCAGACGGCCCTGGACATTGGGGATTCCTGTGCCCGTTTGATGGCAGCTGCAGTTGCCTCTCGTCGCAGGGCTTGGCTGAGGCTTTCCTCCTTCCCGGTGGATACCCAGCACAAACTAACTGACGTGCCCTTCCTTGGGACTGACCTGTTCGGCCCAGGAATAGCCTGTCGCCTTCAGCGCATTGAGCAGTCCAGTGCCATCTTGGACGCTACTTCTGCCAAGGGTTCTTTGGGCAAGAACCAGCAAAAGAAAAAGAAGCCTTTTCGTCATTCTTCCCCTGTGGCTCAGCAGTCGTCCTTTCAAGGTGGACAGCAGCACCAGCAGCAGGCTCAAGCTTGGCGGTCCAAGCCCGGACCCCAGCAGGCCCGTAAAGGAGGCCGAGGTTCAGGTGCTGGAGCCTCCTCCTCAAAGCCTGCTCAGCACTTTGTCCTCCCGAGGGGCGGCTGGCTCCACCACTTCCTTTCCACCTGGTCCGCTGTCACTTCATACAGGTGGGCTCTCGAAGTGGTCGGTCAGAGACTGCCTTTGGAATTCGAGCAGTACCCTCCAAGCCAAGCCCCTCGGTAGGAAAGAGTATCCACCCAGACACTGTCGGGTCTCTGAGACGACATCGCTCAGCTCATCCTCGAGGCTGTAGCTCCAGTGGTGGATCCTTCAGCAGACCCAGGCTTTGTCTCCAGGTACTTCCTGGTTCCCAAGCGGACGGGGGGCTGGCGCCCCATTCTAGATCTGCACGACCTGAATCAATATCTCGGGTCACGCACCTTTTAAATGGTCACTCTGTCCCAGATCATACCATCCTTGGAGTGAAACATGTGGTTCTGTTCACTGGATCTGCAGGATGTGTTCTTTCACGTCCCAATCCATCCGTCCCATTAGTGGTTCTTCTGTTTCACTGTCGAAGGGACCCTGTACGAGTTCCGAGCCATGCCATTCAGCCTGTCATCGGCACCATGGGTCTTCAGCAAATGCATTGCAGTGGTGGCGGCCCATCTCGGTGGGGGGGTGTCAGGATTATCCTTACTTTGACGATTGGCTCCTAGCAGGTTTCACCCAGCAGGAGGTCGAGAGGGACAGGGACCTGGCCCTCGGCCTCCTGATCGAGGCAAGGTCGGAACTTGTGCCTTCTCAGATGATGGACTTCATTGGGGCAGAGCTCTACTCTCGTCAAGCCGGAGCTCGGCTCCCGGTGGACAGGGCGGAGGTTCTTTCCACCTTTGCCCAGTAATTTCTGGTTGGGCAATTGCACCCTGCCGGGACTTTCTGTGCCTTCTGGGTAACGTGGTGGTGTGCACCTCAGTGGTCAATTAGGCGCGGTTGCATCTGTGCCCCTCCAGTGGAGCTGGCGTCTAGTGGACTCAGCACCACGGTCATTTCGCCAGCTGATCACCGTCCTGTCCAGTGGCTAACATTCTATACTACCTTTGGTCTTTCTCCAGAGGGTCTTCGGTCACTGACCCATAGGTTGCACCTGGCAGCCATCTCTACTTGCCAGGTGCAGGCCAGTCAGCTGGCGGTGGCGCAGGAGGCGGTGGTCGGGCGCTTTCTCAAAGGCGTGGATCACATCCCCTGTGGTGCGTGAACCTTCATCTCCGTGGGATCTACTGCTGGTACCGGCAAAGCTCATGGGCAAGCCATTCGAACCAGTGCACAAGTGTGCCTTGTCACACTGTCGTGGAAGACGGCCTTCATGGTGGCTATCGCGTCTGCCAGAAGGACGGGAACTCCAGGCGCTTTCAGTGGACTCCCCTTATCTGGACTTTCACGGGGACAAGGTTGTCCTACGCCCCACCCGAAATTCCTTCCGAAGGTGGTGTCAGAGTTTCACCTTAACCAGGTGTTAACCCTGCCGATATACTACCCTAATTACACCTCGGAGGCAGAGTATAGGCTCCATACCTTGGAACTGAGATGAGCCCTCTCCTATTACAAGGTGAGGATGGTGGAAATTTAGGGAGAGGTTCGCCAGCTGTTTGTCGCTTATGCCAAGCCGCTTGGCAGGCCTCCAGCAAACGGACTATTGTAAGATGGATCACATCATGCATAAGTCTGTGCTACGAGCTGACGGGCAAGGAGCCTCCCAGAGGGATGAGAGCTCATTCTACCCGCCATACTGCTGCATCAGTGGCTACATCCAGGGACATCTCTATCCAGGAAATCTGCTGGGCTGCTACCTGGAAGTCTGCAAACACCTTCATCACCCACTACCACATCGACCTTGAGTCATGCCGGGATGCTGGTTTTGGAGCCTCAGCTCTCCATTCTCTGTTCCCTAAGTAGGGGGTTTGCGCCCTGCCTCCCTCCTCCCAGAGAACTGCTAGGAGTCTGCCAAAGAGTGTGGATGAACAACATATCCACGCTCCTAGAAAAACTAGTTACTCACCTGTAACAGTAGATCTTCCACGGAATGTTCTCTTGCAGCAAGTCATTACTTCTGGGAGTTCCCGATAGGTGGCTTTCCAGCACGGAAGTTTCTTCCAGCAGTCTGCACACCAGGGACCACCCACATGACCTCATTTCCTGGGCTGTACTTATAAAAGTGGGTGGTCCCTGGTAGGCTCTGTTCATTTTCCCACTGGCTTCAGCTCTGGCAGCAACTCTTCTACAGCAGTGTACAACGTGGATTATATAGCCTGGGGTGTCTGGACTTCATACAAGGCACCAGATTCCTGTACTAGATGAGTGCTACAATGGATGTCTCCTGTCATACACACAGGTTACTAAATTAAAGGGCTCATGAACAGAGTCCCATTCAACGACTAAAATAGGAAAGAAATCTAGATTTAGTAGTTGCCATATTGGTCCTTGCAAGAACAGATCCAGAAGCAAATGATTTGATACCTTTTAATGGACCAACATAGATGTAACAACAAGAACAAAGTGCTTTAGCTTTTGTACCAGCCAGTCCTTCGTCAGAAGCCTAAACTAGGGAAAACTCCTTCACCTAAAGTCCTGCTGACTGCCTTTCAACGGTCATATCTTCGAAACATAGGTCAAGAAGATATTCATAGTTGACGGGCTAGATTCCCTGATGGCAGCTTGATCGGCATCCACCCTGTCGACTGCATTCTCCCATCAAAAGAAAGGATCATTCCTCGTCGACGGGCATTCACCTCCATCGATGGCAGCCTGTTCTTTATCAAAAGAAAGGAACAGTCTTACGCCGAAGGGTTCCTTCAGTAGGTCATGACATAGGACTGGCGCCATACCAATTGTCTGGAGCTGCATGTTTCTAGCAATACCTGACGGGGGACCGCCAACCCCGATGTCCGTGACCGATGTCAGCGTGACTGTATATAGTGGACGGTCCCCACGCCCTTCAGTTCTTTTCCGCTGTCGCCTTGTGTCAGTCACATTGCAGACTTCCATTAGCGATCGTCGTGAAAGTTTCTTGCACGTTTTTTCCTTGCCTTTTTGTCGCTTTATTTCTTGATGTCTTCACCCAAGAAGACGTGCTCGTCCTGTGGCACACAGATCCCCCACAAAGACAGTCACCTCAAGTGCGACCATCCTGTTTCCTCCTGCCCTGAGTGCCAGACCTTCAATCGGGCCACAAAGAAAAGGAGACAGCAGGCTTTGGAGGCCCATCTTTTAAAAGCCCGCCTGGCTTCCCTTGAAAAGAAGATGGACTGGTTGAGAGTCCTCTGCTGAAAAATCTTACAAGAATCATAAGGAGAAATCCAGGGAGCGGGAGCGCACCGCAGGCAACTTGTAGCTCTTAACGAGGAAGGCCCAGCTGCCACCCAGAAAATCGGATGATGAAGTCTGGTAAGACCGTAGTGGGTCAGCTGGTCGTCTGCTCCTCTAACGACCACACGGCGGCCGGTGAGTCGACTACCTAGACTATAGGTACTTGCCCGGCACCAGTCGATAAGCTGGTCGGGGGATCCTCCTCTAGCCCGACTCCACCCGCTAAGACTGCCGTCTCTGACGGGTGCAGTTCCCCCATCAGGGCCTAATAGCGCCTCACCCGACGTCTGGTGGAACCAGAGGGAGAAAGCCCCTCTCCCTTCACGTGTTCCCTCCCCCTCTCTGGCAAGTACGTCTGGCGACAATAGCGGCGAACCCCTGGACATTGTCGATGCTGCGGGATCATCTCCACGTTCCCCTCTCAAGGTCAAAGAGAAGGATGCTCCGCCTCAGCCAGCAGGCTTTACCGTGGAGGCTCCTCCTCCGCTTTTGGATGGCATTCCGGTGCCCCTTCTGATGCCGGACGTCCCAATGACAGTCCCGCAGCCTGGACTTTTCGACCAGCCTCAGCCTGTGGCCCGGACGCCGGATCAGGTCCTGCCGCCAGGGCCCCTTTGTCCAGCCCCTCCGACACCTGATTCCCTTCTGGCGCAGGATCGGGTGGTGCCGGTCCCAGTGTCTGTTCCCCTGATGTGGGCTGTCCCGACGACACCCCCTCGCCGATATACACAACGGCAGGTCCGACATGGGTACCCCTGCCGCTGGATTTGACGACGGGGATTTACTCTAGACTCCGAAGTGTCCCGAATTTCCTGGGGACCACTACCTGGCTGGTCCTCCTCCACACTGGAGTCATTTGGATAGTTTTGCCCTGGGTTTAATCTCTACTCTGATTATCAGGGATTCCGGTTATTACCCTCCACGGTAGTTCCACACCCCAAAAAGCCTCTGTAACTCCCCCAACCCCAAGATGGTAGTGGTGAGGTGCAATCCAAGGAGGACTGGGGACAGAGATTCTAGGTCGAGGTGTTCCATGAGCCTTTGTCTCATAGGGTCCTGATCCTTAGACTCCCAGTCGAAATAATCCTTCATGGACCTCAGAAGGTCTGAAAAGGGCAGGGTTCTCCGGTGGAGATTTCGGGGAAACCTTGCCTTTCGGGCCCTCAGGTGCCTCCTCGGGGTACTGAGGTGGTTACAGGGTCACGCCAGATAGTCATTGTCGCACGGGCCGAGGCTCGCAGCGCCACTCCTTGCGGCTCCATCTGACACCGACCCTCTTGCAAAAAGTTTACTCCCACTGGGTCCTAGTGCCTCCGGTATAGATCCCATCGAAGTGAATGAGTGGTGGAGACTTCGTCCAAGAAGATCAAGAATTATGGTAGGTACATAATTTCCATATCTCTTTGCCTCTCAGGACAACCATCAGTTGCCCAAATTGTGCTGCAGGCCTCTAGCAAAGAGGACAGTACCTCTGGAAGCTATGATGCTGGACTGGTCAGGGGGGAAGCTATATGCTTTTTCCCCATTCCCATTGCTGTTCAAGGTCCTAGTCAAGCTCAGATCCCAGCCAGCTTCAATGTTCCTGATGGCTCCAGACTGGGCCTAGCAGCCATGGTACTCGCTTCTACTTTCCCTGTCGGTAGCCCCACCCATACACCTCCCTCTGAGTTGCAATCTCCTAACTGCCTCACAAGGGAGGATCCTGTACCCAAACCTCTGGTCACTCAGGCTCAAGGCCTGGCTCTTGAAGCCCTAGAGTATGTTGGTTTAAACCTTGTGGAGTGTGTTCTTAATGTCATAAGGGGCACTAGGAAACTCTCAACCAAGAGAACTTGTGCTTCCAAATGAGGTAGTGCCTTCACAGGCAGGGTTGCCAGCCTTTTTGGACTACCTCACCTATCTACATTCTCTGGGCTTACAGCCCACTGAAGCCAGGTGAACTTTGAGAGTGGTGGGCTGTGGGTTGGATGCCATGGAAACACTGTTTTTATTTCAACTGGCAAGAGTGTTTCCATGGCATCCAACCCTATCCTTAAAAACGTTTTCAAGGGATTGGCCCATCTGCACCCCCTCACAGGGAAGCTGTGCCAGCATGGGACCATAACATCTGTATTGCCAAGCTTATGTAACCCCCATTTGAATCTATGCCTACAGCACATCTGAAATGTGACCTGCAAAGCTTGTCTCCTGGTAGCTGTCGCTTCAGCCAGGCAGATTAGTGAACTACAGGCCCTGTGTACAGTGCTGAATTACATTTCCTGTCATAGAGATAAGGTGGTTCTTGGGACTAATAGGAAATCCTACCAAAAGTAGTTTCAGACTTCCACCTGAATCACTTTGCCAATCTTTTAATGAACACTCTAGTTCAGGAGATCGCGGGTTGCATAGCTTGGCTTTCAAGAGCATTAAGCTGCTATAGTACTCATACCAAGGCCCACAGGCAGGACAGTCGACAACTGTTCCTAAGTTACGGGGATGTGAGAAAAGGAAAGTCAGCATCTAAAAGGACTGTTTCACACTGGATAGTACCGTGTATCCAGTTCTGTTACAGTAAGGCTGGTAAGGAGCCCCCAATAGGCCTGAGGGCCCATTCCACAAGGGGTACAGCTGCTATAGTTACAGCAGCTAGAGATATTCCCCTACTGGAAATGTGTAAAGTAGCTACATGGTGAACACTACATACGTTTACAAAGCACTACTGCTTGGATACTCGATCCAGAAGTGATGCCAGGTTTGGCACAGCAGTGCTGCAGAGCCTTTTTCCTAAGTAGGTCATGTACCCTCCTCCAAAGGTACTGCTTCATAGTCTGCAAGAGTTAAGCACATTGAAGAATTCCTGGGGTTAAAATAAAAATGACTCACCTTTGTAATCTTGTTTCTTCTAAGGTATTCTTCAGTATGCTTAACTCTCCTTCCCTACCCCCTTCCAGAACCAGTGGCCTCTGCATAACAGCTGGACTTCTGTATTAAAATGAGGTTTATACTCTAGTTGTGTTGTACGTTTTTGAACCCAGATGGGTGTTGTTTTTTCCCCTCTTTGGGTCCTATATGACTGTTTAAGGGATATGTTATGGTGGATGTTGTCATTTAAAAATTTTAGTTGTATTAGGATAGCTTAGTTAGGGGGTCTTGCCCCGCAGGCTGTCACACAATTCATACATAAATCATAGTACCGCACCCAACTCGCAACAAGAACTGAACATTTTTCTGTACATGGCAGACTGTAAAACACTTCACACCTGCAGTTGAAAATTATAGGCACTCTCGAGAAACACCCCACACTCAGAGACCAAACACATAATACCTGTCAAAGCAAGCCACACCAGGCAAGAAACTCCCAAGAACCAGCCCACGCTCACACATCACACCTGTTAAACCTGTAAGCACGACACTCAAACGGGACGCCAACACACCTGTTACTGCAGCACCACCAAGTCCACACATTACACTGCATCAACAAACAGCATACTATAAAACCACCGCGCTACTCCGCTTCACACAGTCCTCCCAATAATAATTACAACACAATGTCTTTCCTGTGCTGTATTGATGGGATACCACGTTTGCTATAGGTTGGCTGGTAGGGAGCCTTCCGTTGGGCTTTAGGGCTCATTCCACCAGACGTACTGCTGCTGCTTCCAGAGATGTCCTTATCCAGGAAATATGCAAGGCTGCTTCCTGGAAGTCCGCACACATCTTCATTTCCCACTACCACATCGGCCTTGAGTCACGCCAGGATGCTGATTTTGGGGCCTCGGTTCTCCAGTCTTTTTCCCATGGGAGGTATGTGCATTGCCTCTCCTTCCGGAGAACTGCTGGGAGTCTGCCGGAAGTGTGAATAGTAGACCATATACACACACCTAGAGAAACTAGGGATCTTACTTTGAGATACAGCTCTTGCAGCAGGTAACACCATTAGGACTGAAGCCGGCAGGCGTCAGGACCCCACGGAATTCTTCTAGCTAGCTATCTTCAGCGGGGACCGCCCTCGACGTCGGTCCCACCTCCGTCCAGGCGTAGTACATAAGGGGGCGGTCCCGCCAGATTCCCCAGTTCTTTCCCGCCGTCGACTTGCATGTCTCGACCCTTTGGATTGTTTCTAAGCTCGCGACGCACGGTCAGGTTCTTCCTTTGGGAAAACACTATTTTCTACGGCTCAGTTGCTGTCTGATGTCCTCTCCAACCTCCGCTGAAGGCCATCACTCGAAGTGCACCTGTGGGAAGCAAATCCCGTTTAAGGATCCGCATTCAGCCTGCTTCCGGTGCCTAGGCCCAGACCACGACACCCGGTCCTGCAATTTCTGCCAGGGGTTCAACAGCCGGACCCGGATCCGTCACCAGAAGGCTCTGCAGGCGTTCCTGCTCGAGGAGAAGATTAAGGCCATGGACACCTCAAAGGGGGATTCAGCAGAAAAGGCCCGGAAACACTCTTGAGAGGCACAGGGAGAGGGTTCCTTCCAAGTCCCCGTCTAGGGCCTCTGACTCCCGTAGTTCCGGCTCCCGGTCCAACCGTTCGCCTTCCCGGGCCCATTCTCAGCCTCCCCCCGCTGCGGTGAAGACACCTTCAGGCTCCTCTTCCTCTTCACAGGCCAAGACTTCCAGGCCCTCTTCGTCGTCGTCTTCCTCCAAAGCCCTGGTTAGGTCTGGGGACCGTCACCATCATCACAAGTCGGGTTCCCGCCATTCCGAACCCGTCAGGTCTGTCTCCTTGCCTCCTCCTCCCCAGAGAAAGACCAAGGAGCTCACCTCTCTGAAGAAGCCGTCGGACCCGACGTCAGCCCGTCCGACGTCGGCTACCCTTCACAGGTCCCAGGGCCGTTGCCGCCCAGGCGCCCGTCGCGGTCCAGGCCCCGCTCTCTCGGTGGGTCGGCAGGAGGCGATGTCCGTCTCCGTATGTGTAGAGAAGAGACCGCGCCTCCTACCGGCGTCGGTCAGGAGACTATCACAGAGGAGGAGTTGGCGCAGCCCGAGGACCAGACAGGCGAACCCGGTCCTGTCACACCCTCCGGAGCCCTCTCCACAACCTGAGGCCCCTGAGGGAGCCGGCGCTGAACCCGACGACCGGCCACTGGTGCCCGGTCAGTCGTCTGGCCTTTCCCTTTCAGAGTTAAGGAGCTCTTTTCTCACTGGTAGGATACCATCAAAGGATATGGTTCCCACGCCTCTTCTTCCTCCTCCTCCTCCACCACCTGGACCCCTCGGCTCCTCGCCCCCCTCCCCCATACAGGGCTGCAGGCCAGTACCTCTTCCCCAGGAGCCTACGGACCCTCAAGGGAGACTTGATAAAGAGACCTCCGTCTAGATCTTCTTCAGGGTCACCCAGTCCTAAGGGCCAGAAGGCGCCGTCGTTGCCTTGACGGAGGTTACGGATGGAGTTCTCAACAGGATCCAGATCCCCTCTCCTCTTCACATCCCCCTCTCCGGACTCACGTGAGCTTCCTAGATCTCCTCCGAATGACCCATCGTTCTCCAAATCATGAGACATATCCAAGAGAACATGGGATGGGATGCGGAAGAATTAGACCCCGAGAGACTACGCCTTGCTAGGTATCTTCGGCAGAAGGATCCCAAGCCTGTGGTGGTACCACCCTTGGTGGACACTTTTGTGGACGTCACCAAGGCAGCGTGGAAGCATCCACACTCATTCCTGGCGATGCCGAAGAAAGCTGACCGCCTGTACAAGGCCCTAAGGAGGACCAGTACTTGGCTCCAACATCCTCTGGCCGACTCTCTGGTCATAACAGCCTCTCATGACGGTCCCAGAGACCGCAACATTTGAGCACCCTGCCACGGACCGAGTCAAACAGCTGGATGCTATGGGCAGGCGCGCGTATGCTTCGCTACTTGCGCCATCAGGTCCCTGAACTACTTGACCCACATGGTACAGTTCCAAAATGCCTTGTGGGAACAGGGTCTGGATCTGGCGGAGAAATTGCCAGAAGGTGAGCAGAAGGAGGAGATGTTACAGCTCCTCCATACGGGTTGGGCGTGGGAACCCAGGTGCTGCGAGCAGCGTCTTGATTCCTTGGACTCCTCGGCCAGGCGGCAGCTTCAGGCGTATGCCTCCCGGAGCACTCATGGCTCCTTGTCTCCGGATTACCGGATGTCCAGAAAAACATCATGGGCGCTTCTTCGAAGAGGCGTTCTCTTTGGTGCACCCTCTGAGAAGGTTCTCACCAAGCTCCAAGAGGCGGGGAAGGCGGTGAGGTCGGTCCAGGCAATGTACCGACCGAGGCTTAGTTCCTTCGTAGGAACCAAAGCCGTTCTGTGGATGGACACAGAGACAACAGTCCCGCACGGTCCACAGCAGAGGGCTCCGGTTCCCACAGAGCCGGGAGGACAGCCAGCGGGCCGAGGTCAGCGTCCAGCTAAACTGGCTCAGCCCGGGCCCTCCGCCACCACAGCCTGACTCCTTTCCAGCCCCCTCAGGATCAGCGGGATATCAAGGTCGGGGTCGTATCACAATTTCCTGCCAGGATGGCAGTCCATAACCACCGACAGGTGGGTTCTTCAGTTAGTCGAAAAAGGCCACTTTATAGAATCTGAACAAGCCACCCTCGAGGCCTCCTCTGCTCTCCCTTATAGGGTCAGCACAAATTGCTTATCAGGCAAGAAATACTTGCGCTCCTGCAAAGAGGCGGTAGAGTATGTTCCAGAGAACCAGAGAGAATGCGGATACTATTCCACTTCTTTCTGGTTCGAAGAAAACGGACCTCCGTCCAATCCTGGACCTCAGCGACCTCAATATGTGATGCAGCCTACAAACGATTTTGCATGGTGACCCTGCAGGGTCTTATTCCCATGCTAAAGAACGACGCCTTCTTAGCGTCCCTGGACATGCAGGACGCATACCTACATATACCTGTAGCTCAAGCGCACAGCAGGTTCCTGCACTTCGAGTTCCTCGGCCACCACTTCCAGTTCCGAGCTCTCCCGTTCGGACTGTCATCGGCCCCCAGGGTCTTTACCAAATGCATGGCAGTCGTGGCAGCATCTCTAAGGAGACAGGGCCACTGTGTGTTTCCGTACTTGGACGATTGGCTTCTCATGGCTGCCTCCAGATAGGCGTTGTTGATGGCTATACAGAGCACCCAGACTCTGTTTCGGTCTCTGGGCATCATAATCAATTACGAGAAGTCTTTCCTTGTACCGTCGCAGAAGCTGCAGTTCATAGGCGCAGTTCTGGACACCGTTCAGGGGAGAGCATTTCTTCCAGACGACAGAGCGGAACGCATCAGATCCCTCATCAGGGATCTCTCGGCGAAGAAGACTGTCCCTGCCAGGCTGGTCCTTCGTCTGCTCGGACACATGGCTGCGGCCATTCCGACCGGCCCTTTGGCAAGGCTCCACATGCGGGTAACTCAGTGGATGCTCAAGGTGCAGTGGGACCAAAGGCAAGACCACATGCAGCATCCGGTCAGGATCACGAACGCCGTGATTCGAGATTGGCAATGGTGGCTAGACCCAGGGACACTTTCTGCGGGTGTCCTGTTTACAGCGCCGTCCCTGGAGGTAATCCTCTCCACAGACGCCTCAGGGCTGGGGTGGGGAGCACACCTGAATGGGGTGAAGTCCCAGGGAACGTAGACCCCTCAAGAAGCTCATCTCCACATCAACATTCTGGAGATGAGGGCGGTCCTTTATGCCCTGCAGGCCTTTCAGTCAGAGATCCCGCCAAGTACTCCCTTACTCCAAACAGACAGTACGGTGGTGATGTATTACCTCAGCAAACAAGGAGGTGCACACTCTTACCCCCTTTGCAGGGAAGCGATGAGAGTGTGGGATTGGGTAATTCAACACGGCGCGAGCCTGATTGCAGTTCACATTCCCGGAGTGGACAATACAATGCATGAGCGGCCTGAGTGGTTCCCAGGCCAGAGTCACAGTGGGAACTTCTTCAAGAGGTAGCAGAGGATCTGTTTCTTTGATGGGGCACTCCAGAACTGGACCTATTGCTTCCCATCCAATGCAAAACTGCCCAATTTTGCTCGCTAGATCCAGGGCCTGGTGTTTTCTGGCGAGGCAGCGTTGTCCCTCTCCTGGGTGGACAGATTCCTCGCTTTCCCTCCTTCCGTTGATCCAGAAGTTCTTCTCAAACTCGCTGGGAGCATGCAACAATGATCCTGGAAGCCCCATTCTGGCCCAGACAGATCTGGTTCCCATTGCTAACGCAGCTGTCCCGGGAACCTCCAATTCCGTTGCCTTTCAGCTCCCATCTCTTGTCTCAGGAGGAAGGTTCTCTAGTCCACCCGGACTTACGCTCACTGAACCTGCATGCTTGGCTTCTAGAGACATAGCCATTTTGCGACACGGGGTCTCGCAAGAGGTGGCGGAAGTCCTTTCCGCGGCCAGAAAGCCGGCAATGCATGCGACGTACGCCATGAAATGGCGCCGTTTTTGCCTGTGGTCGTAAGCACGCGGCCTTTCCCCTTTAGGTTGCCCGGTGAAAGCGGTGTTAGAATAACTGCTCTCCCTTTTCCATTCGGGTCTCGCCTATTCCTCTATTAAGGTGCACCTCTGCGCTATTTCTGCTTACCACTTCCCGGTGGGACAGCGCACAGTGGCGCAACTTGACGCCTCTCGAGATTTTCTGAGAGGGGTGTTACACCGTAGTCCACCCATTAAGGACCCTGTTCCTCCATGGGATTTACTCTTTGTCCTGGAACAACTCAAGCTTCCCCCTTTTGAACCTGCCGCGGATTGCGAGCTGCGTTTCCTGTCGTGGAAAACGTTATTTTTAGTTGCTGTTACGTCAGCAAGGAGTATTTCCGAGCTTCACGCTCTCATGTGTAAGGAACCTTATTTGATTTTCCACCAGGACAGTGTCCCTGAGGACGAATCCTAAGTTCTTGCCTAAGGTGGTCTCTGTACTCACTCTCAATCAGGACATTGACCTGCCTGTATATTTCCCTAAATATGTTAATAGAGGAGAAGCGCTGCTCCACACCCTGGATGTTCACCGCTGTCTTAGGTATTACCTGAACAGGACTAAACAACCATAGAGTGGAGCAACTTTTTCGTTCCTAGCTGACAGGGTGATGGGCCAACCAGTACGAAGCAGTCCCTTTCTCGCTGGCTTGTCCAGTGTATATCATACTGCTATGATACAAAGCAGAAACCCCTCCCGGGTACAGCCGGGGCCATTCCACTAGAGGGGTGGCTACCTCCTTTGCAACGCCATTAGCGTCTCATCCTCTGCCATCTGTGCTGCAGCCACTTGGAGCTCTGTGCATACTTTTATCAGGCATTATAGCCTGGACATTGCTTCACGGCGAAGAGACGGTTTTGGCCTGGCCGTGCTACAGGGTCTCCTGTCCTAGAGTCAGGACTTGGTATGGACTTTCCTAGTTTCCTCCTCCCAGAATGCTTACAAGGGTTATTGCTGGAAATCAGTCTAATGGTGTTACCTGCTGCAAGGCTGTATCTCGAGTAAGATAGTACAGTTATGTAAGAACTTACCGTAACAGTAGATCTTCGAGAACAGCTCTTGCAGCAAATACTATCCATCGTCCCCTTGGAGGGCATGGCTTTCCGAGCCTTTGGCAGGGGTTTACGCCCTTTTACCTTCTGATGGTGGATCCTCGGTCTCCCCTTCTGATATCGTCCTGCGGCTGGAAGTCTCCGGCGGGAGAACTGGGGAATCTGGCGGGACCACCCCCTTATGTACTACGCCTGACATCGGGGGCGGTCCCCGCTGAAGATAGCTAGCTAGAAGAATTCCGTGGGGTTCTGACGCCTGCCGGCTTCAGTCCTAATGGTGTTACCTGCTGCAAGAGCTGTTCTTGAAGATCTACTGTTACGATAAGTTCTTACGTAACTGTACTTTCACTCACTTGTAACAGTAGTTCTAGAAGTGCATATGGTACATCCACACAACTTCCTCTGGTCACGTGGCACTCCTTGCTTCCAGCCTGCAAGATCTGACATCATGGGCGGTGCCAAGGAGGATACCACCAGGGTGGGTGGTAGGAGATAGATTGAAGATTTTCCGGTCAGATTCTTAAAGGGAAGAGCATTGCCAAAAGTGTGGATGTGCACCATGTACAACTTCTAGAACTACAGTTACTGGTGAATAACCCTTATTTTCATATAGTAGTGGACAGAAATAACACTGCTTCAAGGGTTCTTGCCCATGCAGTGCCATAAGAATGTTTGCCTGGCTTGAAGCACAGATTTCTGCAGGACACACAAACTCTGGATTTCCCCTTTCAGGGAAACTCCCATTTGGTGACAAAACAGAGGCTTACATGAAAAGGTGTGGATGAGTAGAAAACCACCTGTAAAAGTAATACTGAAAAAGAAAATCCTCCACTTCCTACAGGCCTTATGGAAGGGAAGTAGGGACTGGGGCTGCTGCCCACAACCTTATCTTCACTTAGTGCCCACCACAAAGAGGTTACTGTAGGAGTAGGGGAAAGAAGCACCAGGTGTGCATCTGCAACTCCAGCCTTTAATCCCAAGCAAAACAAAACCCTTGACAACTCTGCCCATGTCAGCCATCCATTGCCAGTGGGAAGGTTGGCTGACTATTTTAAGCAGTGGTTAAAGATTACCCCAGACAAGGCTTTTAACCTCACACACCAACAGAAAAAACCCTTCTCTTGGAGCTGAAGTAAAGAAACTACTGTAAGCACAAAAGCGGAGACAGTACCTGCCACACAAGGGGCAGGAGTCTTTCTCCAGATTCTTCTGTCTCACAAGAAAAGCAGTAGTGGTTGACTGTTTTCATACCCGATGTCTGAGCAAGCACACAAAGAAAGATTCGAATTATCACACTGGGCTCCAGCGATACCATCTTTGCAAGTGGGAGCCTGGTTGAGGGTCACTGGATCTGAAAGATGTCTACTTTCACATAGCAGTCAGACCTGGTTATGGAAAATACTTCCAGTTCAGACTTATGGAAGTGCTAGTACCAGTTCATCCCTTTCCTTGGCCTTACCTCAGCACCAAGGGTTTCACAAGTGCCTAGCTATGGTGGCAGCACATCTGAAAAGGCAAGGTGTGGTGGTTTTCCCTACTTGGTTGACTGGTTAGTCGGCGGGTGGGGGGGACAAAGCAGGGAGAGAGTCCTGTGTGCAGTTGACATAAAGCACACTAAGCGGACTTGAGTTTCTCAGATCTGCAGAAGTACCAACAGAACCAGCTCAAGTTTGTGGACTTCATTTATGCAGAACTGGAAACCCTGCATTGGGCCTTTTTCCATGAGCAGTTTAGCAGACCTGGTTTCAGCTGCAGACTCCTTCAGGGCAGGTCGGCCAGGACTTGCAAGGGATTTTTATAGTTGATGAGACATATGGTCTTGTCCCAGTGTTTTGCTACCAGGGGTCAGGTTTCAAATGAGACCTTCTGTGTCATCTAAGGGATCACTGATCTCTGAGACTGGATCCTTTGTCCAAACTGGTGGCTGTCACAAAACAACTTGCTAAGTGCAGTGGACTGGTGAAGGAAAGATGGCAACCTTAGAGAGAATTCCTGTTAGCCAGCAGTCTCCCTCAGCTATCCACACAACTGTTGCCCACCTGGAGGATCTTGCTGTACGTGGTACCTGGAGCACACGGGAGACTCTGGGAGCATATCGGCCTCCTGGAGCTCAGGGCAGTGAACCTGGCAATACAGGCATTTTTCTTGGATATCCAGGGTCATTCTGCCCAAATCAGGACAGACAACACCACAACTATGTATTACAATAACAGGGTGGAACAAGATCTTCAAAGGTATGCACAGAGTTATGAAGACCTGGGCGTAGCCACTCCCTGGAAGTAGAGCTGTCAGCAGTACACCTGCCAGGGAAGTACAGTGTACTGGCGGTCCCCTAAGCAAGATCAGCCAGGAGAAGTGTACACTGAACCAGCAAGTGCTAGCGTCAGTGTTCAGATGTTGGGTAAAGCAGAAATAGATCAGTTTTGCTTCCTGGGAGAACAGTCACCTCACATTCTTTTACGTAGACCTCAGTGATGGGCTCCATTCAAGAGGATGCACTAGGTCTGGACTGGTCAGAGAAGTTTCTGTATATGCCCCCAAATCATTCCCACTGTTGAGTGAGTGCTCATAAAGCTGAGAAGGGGTCCATAACAGTTATTCTCGTAGCACCAGACTAGGCCAAGCAGCCCTGGTGTTCCATGGTCCTGTCCCTCTCCAACAAGACTCGTATCAGTCTACCACTGAAATACAATCTGCTGGCATTGTCTCAGAAACATAGAAGTTTTGACAACAGATGAGCACTGCTTGGCTCATCCAGTCTGCCTGTTAACAGGTCGGGATAACTTTCCCAGACCTGAGAACTCTATGCCTCGGGGCATGGTTCTTGAAGAGCTAGAGATTTATTGGCTAAATCTTTCGCACCAACAAGACAAAGGTGCTTCATAATGGTGGAGGGTTTTCTTTCTGGTGTGCTCCTAGACAGATTAACCCCATCCTGTCAGGTCTGTCTGTAGTCTTGGATTACTTGGTCCACCTCCAGTCAAAGGGCCTGAGGCCATCAATCCTAAAGGTGCATTTGACCGCAGTGTCCGCTTGCACATCAGCTGGCAAAGATAGGTCAGTGACTTCACAACCCATTTTGTAAAGGTGTTTTCCAGACTGTTGGATACCCTGTCTCTCCCCCACCACCACCAAAATCTGTATAGTACCACGGTGATGGAGGCTTCTTTCAAGCCTATGGCCACGGCTGCACTGAAGTATGTCACCTGGAAAACACCTTTCCAAGTGGCAGTGACATCTGCTAGAAGGGTGGGTGAGCCACAAGCCCTCTTTGCAGATCCAAACTACGAATTTTCCAAAGGGACAATGTAGTCCTGAGGACAAACAGGAAATTCCTCTCTGAATTGGTGTCTGAATTCCATCCAAGGCAGTAATCTGTTTTCTTCAGTGAAAAATCCGGCTGCGGAACAAAACCTCCATTGCCTGATGTCAAAAGTGCACTGAGTTACTACCTGGACTACACAGAAGACATCCGGTTCACTAGAACTCAGCTGTTTGTCACTTATGGTGAAGCAGGCAAAGGCACACCAGCATCCAGGAAAACTATTTCTCATTAGTCTGTGGCATACAGTTCTGTTATGACAAAGCTGGTAAATTGCCACCCAGAGGTCTTAGAGAACACCTACAAGAGGCATTTTTACTCTGTGGTAGTATCAAGGGTATCCCCTGCAAGATATTTGTAAAGCAGTTACCTGAAAGATAGTAACACCTTCACAAAACATTACGAGTTGTTGTCTGGACATACAGTTCAGGAGGATACCAGCTTTGTGACTGCTGTCTTGCAGAACCTTTTCCTAAATGGATTCTGTACTCAGATTCCCAAAGTGCTGCTATGGAATCGGCACATTATGAATATATACTGATGGATTCTTGAGGTTGGGAGGAAAAATTACTCACCATAATATTGATCTTACTTTGAATGGAGCTCTTGCAGCAGGCTAGAACAGTTAGGACTATGCCGCTGGCACTAGGACCCTCGGAAAACTTTTCAGCCAGCAGTACCAAGCAGCATTGCTTGTAAAGCTTTGGGATACTGTGTATGAAGCGCTGTATAAATGCTGATACTGATTCTTCTTGACTGTCCCCGACATCAGCCCTGGTACAAAGGTGGCGGACCAAGCTCCACTTCAGTTCTTTCCCACGGCGCGTGAGAAAGAAGCCTTCTTTCCTCAGCTTGCCAGGAACAACTAAATTCCTTTTCTAACCGTATTTTAACTTTTTTTTTTTTGAGTGTTTTGATAGATGTCATCACACTCGTCTGTCTCTCGGAGATTCACTAAACAAGTGCAACTGCGGACGGCAGATCCCCGCCAAAGACTGGCACAAGCGCTGCATCTTCTGCCTCGGGCAGGACCACGATACCGCGGCCTGCTCAGCCTGCCAGGCGTTCACCAGCCGGACCCGGATCCGACATGTCAAGGCCCTGAAGGCATTTTTGTTAGAGAAGATGGATCTGCACACTTCGGAGGGGAAGCGCAAGGAGAAGACAAAGCACCACGGGAAAGACTGCAGTAGGTCCCGACACCAGTCCTGTTCTCGCTCATGGCCCTCTCCCAAAAAGGCCCATGTGTCCCTGGGCCCAGGTGAGTGTCCGAAGTGATCTCTGGCCAAGGCCAGCCCATCGGGGAAGAAGCCAGCCAAGCCTGAGGTAACCCTGCTAAGGGTCACCACCAAGACCTTGGAGGTGAAGGCTTGACCCCCACCTCTCAAGGCACCAGCGCCACCTGCTAAAGCGCGCCTCTGGAGACGAAGGACTCTCCGGCGCCTTACCCCCGACACCCCGTTGTTGGTCCCTCCTCAGATGCAGTTGAGGCTGAAGGGTTTGGGCGAGGCCACGGAACAGCAGACATCCCCCAAGTTCCCCAGGCTCTCCTTTGTGGGCTGAGGTCCCAGATACTCCCTTTCCGGAGACAGCGGCCAGTTTTCTCTGACGAGCTGGGAGTTGTTCTCCTTTTAGTGGGGGCAGGTCCAGAGCGTTAACCCCGGACCGGCCCGGAACTGGACCCTGCGGGCAAACTACAGCCTGGAGGTGAGCCTTCCCTGAAGAAGTCCCCCGAGCGGCCGCCTACACCACCATCCAGGGCTCGTTCCCGGTCCAAAGACCACTGCCGATGCTCCAAGGATTCTGGAGACCGTTGTCAGTCCAGGTCTCGCACTCTCAGCCCTACTCGTTCCTCTGGTCGAGAGCACTCCCGACGCCGGTCTTTGGACCGACATTGGTCCCCCAGCTACCGACGACAGAGGGAGTCTGGCTACAAGGAGAGATCAGACTATTCCAGACCTAATAGTCGATCCTCCTCTTCATCGGCATCCTCTTCCTCTCTTGGGATCTGGGAGTCCCCGGGAGAGAAGGACCAGCCTTGCTCACCTCCGGATGATCCAGCCTTTATGGACGTCATGAGGCATATCCAGGCCTCCAGTGAGGTGGGAAGCTGAGGACCTGGATCTGGAACACCAAAGGTTTGCCAAGTACCTGAGGCAAAAAACATTAGTGGCCCTCCTCTGGTGGACACTTTCCAGGACCTGACCGGACTACCTGGGCGTCCGGCCTCCATCCTGGCTGTTCCCAAAAATCAGACAGGTTGTATAAGGCCCGAGGCAGAAGCCTTTTAGCTGAGAACCCTCAGGCGGACTTTTCGGTCATTATGGCTGTCCATGACAAGTCCAGGCAGCCGAAGCACCTTAGTGCACAGCCTCCTGATCCAGAGTCTCGGTATTTGGACCAGGTGGGCAAGAAGGTTTACTCTGCCTCCACCTGCTCCATCCGGTCCCTCAGCTTCTTGACGCATATGGTCCAGTACCAGAATGCTTTGTGGTAGAGGGGAAAAGAGCTGCTGAGAGCCATGCCAGATTCCGAGCAGAGGACGGAACTTCTGGACATACTTAAATCGTGCTCCAATATAGGTTCCCATGTCCTGAGAGCCTCGTACGACACTGCAGATACGGCAGCCCGGGCAGCTGTATCCGGGGTTTGCCTTCGGTGCCATGCCTGGTAAAGAGTCTCTGGCTTTCACCAGGATCTGCAGTCAGTATCAAGGATCTGCCATTCCAAGGTACCGTGTTGTTTGGGAGGGCCAGAAGCTCTGATTTCACATCTCAGGAGTCGGGCAAGTTCATCTGGTCGGTTCGCGGATGTGCATGGCAATGGCCCTTTGCAAGCCCTCAGGTGGTCAAGCCCGTGGTAATCAGCAGGGTCAGAGAGGTGGCTTTCGTGGGAGAGCCGGTAACCAGCATTCTGGAGGTGCTCTAACCGTGGCCCAGGTTATCCCAGACCTCTGCCTCACGCCGGCTCGTCAATGTCTCTTCCACCCCAACCTCCGGAGGGGGACTGTGGGTCCGCTCTCCTTCATCTCGAAGGGTGGAGATCGATAACTGCAGACCAGTGGGTCCTGGATATTATCAGGAGAGGACACACGCTAGAGTTCACAGGTTTCCTCCAGACACTCCACCAAAGTACTCGATATCCTCCTCCTCATCCTACTTATAGAAGGAGAAATCGGACTCTCCTGTAGAGAAGGCAATAGAGGTAGTCCCCTTGCATCAGCAGGGAAAGGGTTTTATTCCCACTTCTTCCTGGTCCCAAAAAACGCAGGATCTTCGACCCATTCTGGACCTCAGTGCTCTCAATCTTTTTATAGAGTACAAAAGGTTCAGGATGGTGACCCCTCTAGGTCTACTTCGCCTGCTGCACCAAGGAGACTGGCTCTGCTCCCTAGACGTGCAAGATGCATATATGCATATCTGGGTCTTCCCTCCCCACCGGATGTTTGAGGTTCCATTTCCAAGGGGAGCACTATCAATTTAGAGTCCTTCTGTTTGGCCTCTCCTGCGCTTCTTGAGTCTTCACAGGGTGCTTGGCAGTGGTGGCTGCGGCTCTAGGACGTCAGGGACATTATATCTTCCCTTACCTCGACGATTGGCTACTTGCGGCCCCGTCCAGGTCAAACCTGCTTCACACTCTCGGAGATGCCTATGCTCTGTTCCGAGAGCTGGGGATCACCCTGAACCTTCAGAAATCGTCCTCTGAGCCCAGTCAAAGTCGTCTTCATTGGAGCGGTCCTGGATTCTGTCCAGGGCATGGCCTTCTACCCCCGGACAGGGGCGATCGCCTGTGGGAGATTGCCGAATGGATCTCAGTAACTCCTCAGGTTCCAGCAAGGAACTTCCTCAGGCTGCTGGGGCACATGGCGTCTGCCATTCCGGTTACTCCTCCGGCCTGCCTCCACATGTGGGTCCCACAATGGATGCTCAGGGTGCAGTGGGACCAGGGCTCCAACAATCTAGACTTTCTAGTCAGGATCACCGAGCCAGTCTGGAGAACTCTGCTTTGGTGGATTGACCCCCGGAATTTGGAGAAAGGGGTCTGATTTCATCCGGAGCCACCAGCTCAGACCCTTACGACAGATGCATCAGATCTGGGATGGGGAGTGCACCTGGGTACTTGTCAAACGCAAAGGGTTTGGACATCCGAGGAGCGATCTCTCCATATCAATATACTGGAGTTGCGAGCGGTCCTCTATGCCTTACAGGCATTTCAAGAGGACCTGGTGCCGGCCTTTCGTCTAATTCAGACAGACAATATGGCAGTCATCTTTTACATCAGCAAGCAAGGGGGCACTCATTCGCATCCCCTTTGCAGGGAGGCAATGAGAGTCTTGTACTGTGCACTGGAACGACACATTCTGCTGTCAGCGGTGCGCGTTCCAGGCGTCCTAAACAATCTGGCTGACAGCTTAAGCAGGTCTTGATCCAGAGCTCACGAGTGGGAGCTGTTACAGTCCGTAGCAGATCAGCTCTTTGACAAGTGGGGTTGTCCAGAGCTGGACCTTTTTGTGTCCCCACGCAACGCCAAGCTGCCAATTTTTTGCTCGTGAGAGTGCGCACCTGTGGTTTTCGGGACAGACGTGTTATCCCTTCGCTGGGCAGGGAGGTTTCTCTACGCCTTCCGGCCCTTCCCTCTCATTCAGAGAGTTTTGCTGAAGTTGCAGGTAGAAGGGGCTCGAATGATTCTAGTAGCCCACCGGTGGCCTCGGCAGATTTGGTTCCCACTCCTTCAGTGGTTATCCATGGAACCTCCAACTCTGCTGCCCATATGCTCGCAGTTGTTATGCCAGGAACAGGGATCGCTGGTCCATCCGGACCTCCGTTCCTTACATCTGCATGCTTGGCTCCTTCAGACGTAGCCCAACAGAGAAATACGGGGATAGCGGCAGTCCTAGTGTCAGCGAGGAAGCCTTCCACCCGCTCCGCCTGTGCTATGAAATGGAAGCGGTTTTGTTTATGGGCCTGGTCACAGCGTTTGGACCCGGTCACCTGTCCAGGGAACTCAGCGTTACAGTACCTCCTCTCCTTGTACCAACATGGCCCGAGTTACTCTTCTATTAAGGTGCATATGTGGGCTGTCTCCGCCTATCATGCTCTGATTGGAGATGAGGCTTTAGCACAGTTGGATGTAGCCCACACCTTTTTGAGGGGAATTTTGCATATGAGACCTCCCATTAGGGATCCTATCCCACCCTGGGACCTCCTTTTTGTGTTGGAGAAGCTTACCCTACCTCTCTCCTTTTGAACCGGCAGCAGATTGTGAGCTGCATTTCCTTTCCTGGAAGGTGTGTTTTTTGGTTGCTATTACCTCAGCTCGAAGAGTTTCTGAGCCTCAGGCTCTGATGTGTAAAGAGCCGTATTTGGTTTTCCACAGGGAAAGGGTTTCCCTTAGAACAAATCCTAAGTTTCTTCCAAAAGTGGTCTCGAAGTTGACCTTCAACCAGTCGGTTGACCTTCCAGTCTATTTCCCTTTCCCATCTAATAGAGGGGAAGCTCTCCTTCACACATTGGACGTCCACAGGACTTTGAGATGTTACCTTTAAAAGGACGACTGCGCACAGTCAGTCTGAGCAACTCTTTGTGGCCTTTGCACCACAGTGCTTTGGCAAACCGGTGACCAAGCAGACTATTTCGAAGTGGAACGTCCACTGCATATCCTTCTGCTATGAAAAGCACAATAAACCCATACTGGGTCTGGTCGGGGGTCACTCCACTAGGGGAGTGTCTGCATCTTTTGCCGCCCCGAGAAATGTCTCCATAAGGGACATGTGTGCGGCCGCTACCTGGAACTCTGTGCATACCTTGTCAAGCATTACAGCTTGGATATCGTCTCCAGACGCCGTGCCGGTTTTGGTCTGGCTGTTTTGCAGGGACTTTTGTCCTAGGCCTCTGGAGTCTGTATTTTCCACCTCCCAGGGTCGATTACCTCTTTGGCGTGGGACTGCTTGGTATTCATTCTCTATGTTACAGCCTGCTGCAAGAGCTCCTACTCGAAGTAAGATAGTACAGTTATGTAAGAACTTAACATAACAGTAGATCTTCGAGAGGAGCTCTTGCAGCAGTCGTTACTTTCCCACCCGCCTTCCCCCTCGAGTTGTGCAGATCTTCATCTATATCTTCATCTATTGCTTTGTTTCCTCTTGTCAGGGCTTGTTCGCGGGCCTCGGCAGGGGAACTGAGGTGGACCTAGGTCCGCCCCCTTTTTTGTACCAGGGCTGATGTCGTGGGGCCGACGTTGGGGGCAGTCCCTGCTTGGTACTGCTGGCTGAGTTTTCCGGAGGGTCCTAGTGCCTGCGGCAATAGCCTGCTGCAAGAGCTCCTCTCAAAGGTCTACTGTTATGGTAAGTTCTTGCGTAACTGTACTTTTCTTCTTAAGGGATCCATCAGTAATATTTACAATCTCTTATCTTGCCTCACTTTCCAGAACCTGGAAGCAAGAACTGGTTTCTTTTCTATTTGCTTGGGCATTACTTGTTACACTGCCTTTATAGTTGCTGCTCTGTGGTCTGATTGCAAATTCTGTTTCAGTATAATTGTTACTCTGCCATGTTTTAAACATTTTTCAAAATTGTTAACATTAAATTTGGTAGTCAAATGGTTTTAGTGGTCACAGCTCCCATCTAGTCATAGAAATAAATATAGTGTTAGAAAGTAGGCTGGAGCTTGACCACACAGTGGAGTTTTCATAATTGGCATACAGTTCCAGTTCTCCAGGGCTGCTCATAGAAGGAGTGAATACACATTGTGAATATTACGCATCTGTCATTTTAACAGGTGAGCAAACAATTCAGGAAGGGTTTGATCTTTCTTGAGGGAACTCTTGCAGCAGGTAACACCATTAAGACTATGCGCCCGGGCACTAGGACCCTACAGAAAACTTCTAGCTAGCAGTCCATGCAGGGACACGCCCTAGCGTCCCCTCTGCTGACGTCCCTGTGGTATAAAGGGGCTGTCCTCCAGCATCACTTCAGTTCTTTTCCTGCCATCAGCTCACTGTCTCACTCTCTAGAGGTGGGGACATTAACTGCCACCTGAATGCTGACCTAAGTAATATTCAGACATGGATCCTGAACCATAAGCTAGTCCTTAATCTTAAAAAAACAAACAAAAAAAAAAAAAACAGGCCATGCCCTTTGGGTCCCGGGCTAAGATTAAGGCCTCCCCTCTGCCTTTGTGTTTCCGGAAAGGGGGGTGTTCCGATTCCAATCATGGACAACTTCAAATGCCTTGGGGTAACGTTGGACCCGCAGCTTGACCTTGGCCGCCATATCCAGAACACATGCAAAACTGTCAACTGTAAACTGGGTATGGCCTATAGAGCAAAAAATAACCTCACTCCGGCTGCACATATTGCACTTGCCAGAGGTATGCTTCTCCCCTCGCTATGCTACGGGCTCCTGTTGTTTGCCAGCACCACTAAGGTCCCCTCTCTAGGTGGTCAACTGCCTACACACGTCTGTCATTTAGTGGCCCTCGGCTCACTCACCACTGAGGATCTCTAACAAGCTGAACTGGCTCTCTCCCTCAAAGCACATTGACTTTGTCCTTGGTTGCTTCACAGGAAGGTGCCAACTGAGCACCCCGGGGTGGCGAACTTGCTTGTCCAACCTGTTCCCTCTTCCTACCACCTTGGGTCTCGGGTGTGCTACACTCAAGGTACATGTGACTAGGATGCAAATGGGTGAAAGGGATTTTGCAGCGTGTGCCCCCAAACTATGGAACACCTTCCCTGACGAGATCCGTGTCGCCTCATCCCAGGGCTGCCCTGCCTTCCTCCCTGTGGAACGATCTCAAACTCGCCTCGGCCTGTGGGTGCAAAAAACCCCCGTGATATAACGTCTGGACTCAGCCCTTACACACAACTGTTGGCCCTTATGTTGCTGGTTTTGTGCCCACTGCTACTAATCCCTGCCTTGTACTGCGCCAATCTGGCACATACCATTTTACTCTGTTGTACTTACTCCAACTAAAAGTTGCCTCATGACCTGTACTTTGTGTATTCTAAATTAAGATGTTTGCGTGTGACATGAGTTGTTTTTTTCCTAACTTGTACCTTGTTCTATGACTTGTATTCTTTCCATAATTATGTTCCATGTTGTCCAAAGTGTGTTTTGTATGTAATTTCCTGTACTCTCCCGGGTCGTACCTGAAAATAGACAAAGTTTTGTCTAGTGTACTTACCTGGTTAACGAAAACGAAATAAATAAATAGTATTCGCTCCACGGGCGCCTCCTATCACAGTCGGCTACCGTTTTGCGCCTTGCGCAGTTATCATTCATGTTGTCCCTTTTCATCGAATTTTCATCTGTTTTGGATGTTAGTGCATGTCTTCTTGGTCTACTCAGCGGCGGAAGTCTAAGTGCGCGTGTGGCAAGCAGATCCTGGCGAGAGACGGCCACTTAGCCTGCCTGATCTGTCTGGGCCCTAACTACAAGCTGAATGACTGCCCACATTGCCAGAAATTTAACAAAGCGCGCATTCGCCGACTCAAGACTCTCAGAACCTACTTGTTAGAACAAGTGGCTGCCATGCAGAGGACCCATTCGGGGCATAGCTCTTCATCTTCAGCCAGGGACTCTTCCTCCAAAGAGAAGAGATCGGGCGGGAAACGCCACCATAAAGACAAGGAGAGAGCCAGGTCAGAATCCCACTCTAGGTCCCCCACAAGACCTTTGCTTCTTCCACCTTTGGCGGGAGGTCGGAATCAGTCTCCTCCGGTTCAGCAACTGCTACAGGGGTTGCTCCCAAGAAGGCCTCTGCCCCTTCTCACTCACAGGGCAAGAGGCTTCCAGCCATGGGCATTCGTCTGCCCCCGTGTCCCTGGCTCTTAGGCCCCACAAGCCATCGCTTGGGTCTGTGCCAGAGGGATAGGCATCTTGTTTGCGCAGTAAAGCTGGGGCTCTCACCTGAAAATCTTCAGGGTCATCTGACTGGCACAAGGGGTCGGGCAACTCCTCCGGTTGCCAGGAGGCCATCAAGCATCCGATGCCTCCTCTGCCCAAAGAAAGGGAGACATCCACCTCTGAGGGTCGTCGGACCACTGGACCTTCGATTCGGTGTTGGAGGCAGACCAGGAGCCCTTCCAAGCAGCTGTCTGCTCCGAAGAGCAGCTGTCTGATCAGGTGACAGATAAGCCTACAGACCCGGACGCCAGGGCTTATAGACAGTCTTGACTCCTCTGCCTCCCCCAAGGGCGGATGGCCGACCCACAGGACAAGGCTCCTTTGTCCATGGCCAGAAGATAAACGGCCAGAGAACCAAGTGAAGGCACCCAAAGCTCCACGGGGCAGACTCCAGGACTCTCTAACATCCCTACTCTGCCACCGCAGCCACCTGTTGTCCCGCTGGCAGAAGTAGGGGCACTATTGAGTTCATGGTGGGGCACAGTCAAAGGGGACTTTCTTCCCAGACCAAGGGAACCATCCCTTCTTCCCAGAAGACTCCCTCCACCAGTGCTGCTGAGGGAGCTCTTGCCATTCAGACCTAGATGTCCTGCCCCAATGCCAGGTCGCCAGTCAGGATGACAACAGGGGTTGCCAGCTCCCAGTGATTGTAGAAGATACCCATCATCTGTTCCCTCTTCCAAGGGACGACCACACCCTTCCTTGGGGGAAGATGCAGGAGATTCCTCTTCTTCCTACTCCTCTGAGGACGAACTGCCTTTGCCATCTCCGGACCACAAGAGGGACTCCCGAAGGTCTCCTCCAGATGATCTGTCCTTCCTCGATGTGATGAGGCACATCCAGGCCTTGAACTAATGGGACATGGAAGCGTGACCCAAGTGCCAGCGTCTGGCCAGGTTTCTTGGGCGACTGACCCAAAACCTCTAGTTGCCCCCTGCAAGTCAAACCTTTCCAGGGCGTAACAAAGTTGGCCTTCCACTACAGCAGTCGTGCCTAGGAAAGTGGACCGGCTCTAAAAAAACCCGAAGGGACCCACCTGAGTGACTCCATGGTGCTCAGGCAGCACATGGCAGGGTACAGCAGCCAGACCCTTAATCAAAGAGGCTGGACCAAATGGGCTGTGAGGTCTACTCCTCGGCCACTTGCACTGTCAGGCCGCTAAACTTCTTGGCACATATGGTCATGTACCAAAAGTCACTATGGAGTAAGGCCTTAGACATGGTCAAGGCACAGCCGGACTTGGAAGGCAAGTCAGAGCTCATGGCTATCATCCAGTCAGGGACAGATGTTGGCAAACCTGTTCTGTGGAGCTGTTATGACTCAGCAGACACAGCTGCCGGGCAGCAGCTACTTGGGTGTGCTTGAGGAGGCACGCCTGGCTCGCGAGTCTCTGGGTTCCGTCAGGACCTACAAGATGCCGTATTAGGTGCACCCTGTCAAGGGTCGGTTCTCTTTGGCCGGATGCTGAAACCTAATTACAGGGCTTCAAGACTCAGGAAAGCGGTTTCCGACATACATAGAATATACAGATCGGAACCAGCTATTGCTCGCGCCGCCCTTTCATAAAACTAGGGTCAGCAGGAAGGCTCTAGCAACCAAAGTGGGGTTCAAAGAAGAGCCCTTCCTTTCTTCAGGTACCATGGGTCCCAAAATGCCAAGTTGGCCAGACCTCCCTTGCCTACACCCACCGCCGGCACGACTCCCTGCCGGCCTCCCTCCGAAGGAGGCCCAGGGAGGCTGTAGGAGGAGGTTCTCCTTTACCTGTCAGGATGGTCCAGTATCGCCACACATCAGTGAGTTCTCCAGATTATCCAAAGAGGGCTCTCTGGAGTTTACCCAGATCCACTGGACAGCCCACCCATCCCTCCACTGCTCCTCATCCCACGCTGCTCTTCTGCAGGCAGAAATCATGGCCCTGCTGGAAAAGAAGGCGATCCAGGTGGTGCCCCCAGACCAAAGTGGCAGGGGATACTACACTCGCTTTTTCCTAGTCCCGAAGAAGACAGGAGATCTTCATCCCATCTTAGATCTGAGCCAGCTGAACACTTGCCTAGAATACAAAAGGTTCAGGATGGTGATGCTGCCTGGCCTGTTACCAATAATCCACCAAGGGGACTCTGTCTGCTCCGTAGACATGCAAGATGGTTATGTCCTGCCGTCCCACAGAAAGTACCTCCGCTTACCTTCCAAGGAGAACTACTAGTTAGGTGCTGCCATTGCCTTCGTCAGCACTGTGAGTCTTCACCAAGTGCCTGGCTGTAGTGACAGCAACCCTCAGGAGACAGGGATTTTATGTCTACCCATACTTGGATGACTGGCTGCTCACAGCATCATCAGTGGTCCAACTGCTTAAGTCACTAAAAGACATTTTAAGCCCTTTACAAGTCTTGGGCATAACTCTGAATATTCCCGACTAGTACCCCTGGCATACCCAGAAACTGCAATACATAGCAGTCCTGGATACTGTCCAGGGAAAAGCCTTCCTTCCCGATGACCGAGCAGACAGACTTGAGGGCAGTCTCTCTCAGGATAATGACCTCCAGTCCAGTTCCGGCCAGAGTGGTGCTTCAGCTCCCAGGCCACTTGGCCGCAGTCATCGCAGCAGTTCCCCTCGCTCGTCTGTATATGAGGGTCTTGCAGTGGAACTGCAGAGTGCAAAGGGACCAAAGCACGGATGGCCTCGATCAGAATTTCCAGTACTGCCCTTCTGTCCCTAGAGTGGTGGGTCACCCCGGCTCGACTAGACGGGTTGCCTTTCAACGCCTGAGTCCTTGGCAAATCCCGATGACAGACTCCTCTGGGATGGGCTGGGGAGCACATCTGGCATCCCATCAGACGAGGGGCTCTTGGACCTCGGTGGAACATGCTCTCCATATAAATGTTCTGAAGATGAGAGCCATCCTGAATGCCTTGGAGGCCTTCCAAGGGGTACTGTTGCCTGGTCCCCTGCTGGTCCAGTTGGACAACACTCTGGTAGTCTTCTGACTCAACAAGCAAGGGGGCTCTCATTCTTACCCCCTTTGCAGAGATGCCATGAGAGTTTGGTATTGGGTGGTGTATCACAACCTGGAAATCACAGCAGTGCATGTTCAGGGATCTGGCGATCCTTGCAGACAGTCTAAGCCACTCGCGCTCTGAGTCACTGAATAGGAGCTACTGCAGGAGGTTGCAGACGACCTGTTAGAAATATGGGACCATCCAGAACTGGACCTCTTTGCGTCCTCACTCAGTGCCAGATTGCCCAATTTCTGCTCGCTAGATACAGGGCCTGGTGTTTTCTGCCGCAATGCATGGTCCCTCTCCTGGACAGGGAGGTTTCTGTACAACTTCCTTCCCTTATCACTTCTTGAGAGGGTACTGCTCAAGTTGCAGACAAAATGCTCACATGATCTTGATAGCGCCCTTCTGGCCTCTGCAGATCTGGTTCCCGCTGTTGCAACAGGTGGCATCTGAACCACCAGATCTTACTTCAAGAAACAGCTCTTGCAGCAGGTTACACCATTAGGACTGAAGCGGCAGGCTCCAGGACCCCAGGAAATGTTCTGGCTAGCAGTATTCAGCGGGACCTCCCCAGTGTCTGCCCCACCCCGGCGTCAGGCATCATATAAAGGTGCGGTCTCCCAGAATCCCTAGTTCTTTTCCACGGTCACCCGCCAGCATCTGCCTCATGGTCCCACTCTAGCGTCGATGACTAGAACTTTACAGTTTACCACTAAATGTCGGCATCTCCAGCTCCTCCTTCAGAAGGACATACTTCAAGTGTGCCTCGGCAAACTGATCCCTTTCAAGGATCTTCATTCATCCTGTCTGCGGTGCTGAGGCCGGAACACGACACCAAGGCCTGCTCCTTTTGTCAGGGGTTCAATAGTTACACCAGGATCCGCCGCCAGAAAGCACTTCAGGGGTTCCTCTTGAAAGAAAAGTTTAAAAGCATGGACAAAGACCCTACCTCCAGAGGTGAGTCTATCTCCAAGTCACACAAACACCGAGACAAACATCGGGAGAAGGCCAGGTCCAGATCCCCTAACCGGGCCTCGGACTCGCGCACCAGTTTCGGCTCCACACGCTCAGACCGCTCTCCCTCCAGTAAAGGTCAAGTCTTCAGGCAGCACTTCGGCTTCTCGGCATCCCATCAAGACTTCCAGGCCTTCGGCTTCCTCAACACCTTCCCGGGCCTCTTCGAAGTCTTCAGACCGTTACAGTCAAGTCTTCTTCGTCTTCTTCAGACAGACACGGGACCTCGACACCCAGATCGGTCTCCCAGCCTCCCAGGGGTCGGATCTCCCCAAATCAGGAAGACTAAGGACCCGATGTCCTAAAAGCGAAAAACTGACCCAAGCGGGCTTCCGACCCTCCATCGGGCAAATGCCCGCCGGACCAGGCGTCTGGTAAGCACCCACGATGTCAGCTAAGCACCCAATGCTGGTGGAGGCGTTGAGCCGAAGACTGCCTCCCGTCACGGTGGACACCAGTCGCTGGGACTCTACAGAGGAGGACCTGGCGTTGTCGGATGACCAGGCAGGCAACAGTGAGGATGTCGGACTTCCACAGGAGCCTCCGCCAATCCCAGTGACTCCCTCTGACCCGGCCTTCAGCGACAGACCACCGGTACCAGGTGTGAATATGCAAGAGGTCAAAGATCTTTTACCTTTTGGTGGAACACAATAAAGAAGGATGTGATCCCAGTCAAACCTCCTTTCCTCCACCACGGGCCATCAGGAAGACCACCGACCCCAAGGGCGCACTCCACCTCCTAGGGGAAGATCCAAAGCACGGAAGGCCCCTTCAAGATCTCCTCAGGGTCTCCCAGTCCTCAGCGACCCAGGCGTGGCCCTCCGCCGAGGAGGATTCCAGACCTGACACTTCAGATACCTCCAGGTCTCCTTCTCCAATCAGCATCCCATCACCTGACCCACAAGACCTGCCCAGGTCACCTCCGGATGATCCCTCCTTTTCCGAGATCATGAGGCATATGCAGGAGAACATGGGATGGGATTCGGAAGATCTCGACCCAGAGAGACAGCGCCTAGCTCATTACCTTCAGCAGAAGGAGCCCAAGCCTGTGGTAGTGCCACCCTTGGTGGACACCTTCACGGACGTCACCAAGGCTGCATGGAAGCATCCACACTCCACCCCCACGGTGCCGAAGAAAGCTCACCACCTGTACAGGGCCCCAACAGAGGACCAGTACTTGGCGCAACAACCTTTGGCTGATTCCCTGGTCATTACGGTCTCATGACAGGTCCCAACGACCACAGCATCTGAGCACAAGCCACCTGACCAGGAATCCAAGCAGTTGGACGCCCTGGGGAGCCGCATGTATCCGGCTGCTACCTGCTCCATCAGGTCCCTGAACCATCTGTCTCATATGGTGGTTTCTTAATGCCCTGTGGGAACAGGGTCAGGACCTGCTTGATAAACCACCGGATGGTGAGCAGAAGGTGGAGCTCTTGAACCTCTTCTGCACAGGGTCAGATGTGGGGACCCAAGTGTTACGAGCCGCATATGATTCCGCGGACTCGTCCGCCAGGGGCGCAGCTTCAGGCGTCTATCTTCAGAGACACTCCTGGCTCCGTGTCTCTGGATTTACCCTGGACGTACAGAAGAGTATCCTCGACGTCCCTTACAGTGGAGAAGTCCTGTTTGGTGAACCCTCTGAAGAGGTCATCACCAAGATTCAGGACGCCGGGAAGGCAATGAGTCTGTACAGTCCATGTACCAAATCTAAATCTGGTTCGCTTCAGCAGGAACCAGAACCATTTCGTGGCTGGCAACCACGCAAGCCACGTTCCGCCAGCAACAAAAGGGCACCTTCCACCGTGAAGGCCCAACCTAAATCTTCCCCAGGCAGAGGGCGGTATACCAAACCGCCCAGCCTGCAGAACCAGCGCTGCCACAGCATGACTCCTTCCTGGCCCTCCTCTGGATCAACGGGCAGAAAAGGTCGGGGGTCACATCGCTCGCAACTTTTCAGGGTGGCAGTCGATTACCACCGACCGGTGGGTACTTCAGATCGTCAAGAGAGGTCACTTTATAGAATTCCTCGACCATCCATCGTCAGGACCTCCTTGCTTTCCTGTTATTCGGGTCAGCACGCACTGCTGATACAGCAGAAGGTGCTCGCGCTTCTAGGAAAGAAAGCTATAGAGCACGTACCGAGGAACCAGAGAGGTACAGGTTACTATTCCCACTTCTTTCTGGTTCCCAAAAAGACAGGGGACCTCCGTCCAGTACTGGATCTCCGCGATCTCGATGCTTTGGTCCTCTACAAACGCTTTTGCATGGTAACCCTTCCGGTCTGCTACCATGTCAAGCAGGGTGCCTTCCTGGCGTCCTTGGACATGCAGGATGCCTACCTGCACATACCCATTGCTCGAGCACACAGGAAGCTCTTGTGCTTGAGGTTCTAGTCACCATTATCAGTTCGAGCCCTCCCTTTCGGACTGTCAGTGGCACCTCAGGTGTTTTCGAAGTGCGTGGCAGTCGTAGCGGCGGCTTTAAGGAGACAGGGCCACTGCGTGTTCCCCTACCTGGACAACTGGCTCCTCATGGCACCCTCTCGGGAGACTCTGATGTCCACCATTCACTGTACTCAGGCCCTGTTCGGGACGTTGGGCATCATTATCAATCAGGAGAAGTCACGTTTGGTTCCGTCCACAGAATCTGCAGTTCATAGCGCGGGGAGAGCCTTTATGCCCCAGGACCGAGCAGAACACATCAGATCCCTTATCAGGGACATCTTGGCAAAGAAGTCTGTACCAGCCAGACTGGTCCTTACCTGCTCGGACACATGGCTGCGTCCATTGCAACAGTCCTGCTAGCCCGTCTCCACATGCGGGTGACCCAGTGGATGTTATGGATGCAGTGAGATAAAGCAAGACCATTTGCAGCTTCCAATCGGATCAGAATGCAGTCATCCAGGTTTGGCAGTGGTGGCTAGATTCAAAGAACCTGTCATCGGGGTACCCTTCATTGCACCGTCTCCGATTGTGATGCGCTTCACAGACGCCTCAGGGTTCAGTTGGGGAGCACACCTCGAGTGGGTCAGGGCTCATGGACGTCCCAGGAAGCTCATCTCCACATAAATATTTTGGAAATGAGAGCAGATCTTACTTCGAGATACAGCTCTTGCAGCAGGTTACACCATTAGGACTGAAGCTGGCAGGCGCCAGGACCCCACGGAAATTTTCTAGCTAGCAGTCTTCAGTGGGGACCGCCTCCAACATCGGTCCCGCCCCCGACGTCGGGCGTAGTACATAAGGAGGCGGCCCCCCCCCATAATCCTCGGTTCTTTTCCCACCATCGACATCGCCAGTATCTGCCTCTGTCTCTCTTTCTAGCTTGCGACGACCATTAGAACTACAATGATTTTCGTCTGCCTTTCGAGTTTTGATCAATTGATGTCCTCTAGAGGGTCACCATACGAAGTGTGTCTGCGGCAAACAGATCCCCTTCAAGGATCCACATTCGGCCTGTGTGCGCTGCCTAGGCCCGGAACATGACACCAAGGCCTGCTCCTTCTGCCAGGGCTTCAACAGTCACATCAGGATCTGCTGCCAGAAGGCCCTTCTAGCGTTTCTCTTGGAGGAGAAACTGAAAATTATGGATAAGGAACCTTCCTCCGGGGGGGGGGGGTCTTCGGGTAAAACCCACGAGCACCGGGAAAAGGAAGGATCCAGGTCTCCTGTGAGGGTCTCGGACTCCCGAAGCTCGGGCTCAAAATCGGACCGCTCTCCCTCCAGGGCTCGGTCGCAGCCTCCCGCAGTTCAGGTCGGGTCATCCAGCGGCTCCTCTTCTCTTCAGCCTCTGAAGACTTCCAGGCCGTCGGCCTCTTCCACTCCTAAGGCCTCATCAAAGTCCGGAAAGCGGCATAAATCTTCCCGCCAGCGGGACACCGACACCAGGTCAGTTTCCCAGCCTCTGCATGGTTCGGATCTGGTTCCCCATAAAACCAAAGACCTGACGTCCCTCAAACGGACATCGGCCAAACACCACCGGCACTCCCAGGAGCCGGCGACACCTAAACACCCGTCGCTGGCCAGGCATTCGCCTTCGAGGACGTCTGCCAGGGGACCGACTTCAGCTACTCCTGAGAAGAGGAATGCACCACCGTCGCCGGCGGACACTGGTCAGGAAGTATTCATCTGAGGAGGGCGCCACACAGCCAAGGACCAGGCAGGCGACACGGAGCGGGCTCCCAGGAACCTTTCCCAGAGCCGGAGACCCCGGGGACCCGACGACAGGCCACTGGCGCCAGGCCCATCGGTATGAATCTGGCAGAGGTAAAAGAACTTTTAGCTTCTGGTGGAACACCATCAAAAGATGTGGTCACCACCCGTCCTCCGACTCAGCCTCCACCTCCTTCACCCTCACCCCTTCTCCACCTAGGAGACCCGTAGACGACCGCCAGCCCCAAGGAGCAGACACCACCTCCTCGGAGCAGATCTTCAGAAAGGAGACCTCCCTCTAGATCCCCCTTAGGGTCACCCAGCCCCAAGAGACCCAGACAACGCCGGTACACTCCGTCTGGGGAGGATTCCAGATCTGACACTTCGGAGTGCTCCAAATCACCTTCTCCTATCAGCATTCCCTCTCTGGACCCACACGACCTACCCAGGTCTCCTTCGGATGATCCCTCTTTCGCGGAGATCATGAGGCACATCCAGGAAAACGTGGGATGGGATGCTGAAGAGCTTGACCCCGAGAGACAACTCCTTGCCTGCTACCTTCAGCAGAAAGACCCAAAGCTTGTGGTAGTGCTGCCCTTGGTGGATACCTTTGCGGGCGTCACCAAGGCCGCCTGGAAACGTCCGCACTGCACTCCCGCGGTGCCGAAGAAGGCTGACCGTCTATACAAGGCCCCTAGGGAGGACCAATATCTGACGAACCATCCTCTGGCTGACTCCCTGGTCATCACTGCTGCGCGTGACCGGTCTCAGAGACCTCAGCATTTGAGCACACAGCCACCGGACTAGGAATCCAAGCAATTGGATGTCCTGGGTAGGCGCACGTATGCGGCCATGACTTGCGCCATCAGGTCACCGAATTACCTCACCCACATGGTTCAATTCCAGAACGCACTGTGGAGCAGGGACAGGACCTGGTCAAGAAGATGCCCGATGGCGACCACAAGGAGGAGCTCTTGAACCTCCTCCATACGGGGTCAGAATGTGGGACAAGTGCTCAAAGCCGCATATCTGATTCTGCAGACTCTTCAGCCAGAGCTGCAGCCTCAGGCGTCGCGTCTCGGAGACACTTCTTGGATCCGTGTCTCGGCTTTACCCCGGACGTCCAGAAGAACATCTTAGACGTCCCTTGTAACGGCGAGGTTCTGTTTGGTGAAGCCTGAGAGAGAGTAATCACCAAACTTCAGGATGCAGGGAAGGCAGTCCGATCTGTACAAGCTATGTACAGGTCTCGGCCTAGTTCCTTTCGTAGGAACCAGAGCCGTTTCCGTGGCCGGCTACAAAGGCAACAGCAACATTCCGGCCAGCACCAGAGGGGCACTTTCACTCGTAAGGCCCAGGCCAAGTCATCTCAAGGGAGAGGCCAACGATTTTCAAAGTCAGCCCAGCCTGCCGGATCAAACGCTGCCACAACATGACTCCTTCCGGGCCCCGGTCCCTCCTCAGGATCAGCGGGAAAAGAAAGTCAGAGGTCGCATCGCACGCCACTTCCCAGGGTGGCAATCGATCACCACCGACAGGTGGGTTCTGCAGCTGGTCAAAAAAGGCCATTATATAGGATTTGTAGGCAGTCCACCTACAAGACCTCCCCTGCTCTCCTGATATTTAGGTCAGCATGCCCTGCTCATACAGCAGAAAGTGCTCGCGCTTCTGGAAAAGGAAGCCTTAGAGCACGTCCCAGAGAACCAGAGAGGACTAGGATACTGTTCTCACTTCTTCCTGGTTCCAAAGAAAACAGGAGACTTCCGTCCAATACTGGACCTCAGCGACCTCAACCTTTCTGTCGTTTACAAACGCTTCTGCATGGTGACCCTTCTGGGCCTAATTCCCATGCTGAAGCAGGACGCCTTTCTGGCGTGTTTGGACATGCAGGATGCCTACCTGCATATTCAGATTGCTCAGGCGCACAGGAGGTTCCTGCACTTCGAGTTTCAGAGCCGCCATTATCCGTTCCGAGCTCTTCCCTTCGGGCTGTCATCGGCACCTCGCGTAGTCACGAAATGCATGGCGGTCGTAGCGGCGTCTCTGAGAAGACAGTGCCACCGCGTGTTCCCATACCTGGACGACTGGCTTCTCATGGCGACCTCCAGGGAGACCCTGATGACGGTTATTCACTGCACCCAGTCCCCTTTTCAATCACTGGGTATTCTCATCAACTACGAGAAGCCACTTCTGGTACTGTCTCGGAAACTGCAGTTTATAGGAGCAGTTCTAGACACCGTCAGAGGGAAAGCTTTTCTTCCCTCGGACAGAGCAGAACACATCAGATCCCTCATCAAGGACTGGTCGGTGTAGAAGACCGTTCCAGCCAGACTGGTCTTTCGCCTGCTCAGACACATGGCTGCGGCCATTGCGACAGTCCCACTAACACATCTCCACATGCGGCTAACCCGGTGGATGCTACGGGTGCAGTGGGACCAAAGGCAAGACCATCTGCAGCATCGAATCCGAATCATGAAAGCCGTAATTTGGGATTGGCAATGGTGGCTAAATCCAGGGAACCTCTCTCCGGGGGTTCCCTTCACAGCGCTGCCATCCACTGTGACCCTCTCTACAGGCGCCTCAGGGCTGGGGTGGGAGCACATCTGGCGGTGTTCGGTCTTTAGGCCTGTGGACAACCCAGGAGTCTCACCTCCACATCCAACATGTTGGAAATGAGGGCAGTCGCTACGCTCTGCAGGCCTTCCAGTCGGAGATTCCATTGGGTACATTTCTGCTTCAGACAATGCAGCGGTGATGTGAGTACCTCAACAAACAAGGAGGCACTCACTCCTACCGGCTTAGGGAAGCCATGAAAGTGTGGAGTGGGTGACTGCAACCGGACAAACCTAGTTGCAGTACATGTTCCAGGGTGGACATCATGAGACAGCCTGAGCTGCTCTCAGGCCAGAGTCCGACGAATGGGAACTTCTGCAGGAGGTGGCAGAGGATCTGTTTCACAGATGGGGTACTCAGAGTTAGACCTTTGCATCCCCATCCAGCATAAAACTGCCCAATGTTTGTTCGCTAGATCCAGGGCCTGGTGTTTTCTGGCGAGACATGTTGTCCCTCTCCTGGGCGGGCAGATTCTCTATGCCTTTCCTCCTTTCCTGTTGATCCAGAGTCCTCTTGAAACTTCGCAGGGGCAAGCGGCGCTCATTCTGATCGCACCTTCTGGCCCAGACAAATCTGGTTCCCTCTCTTACACCAGCTATCCGGGAACCTCCAGATCTTACTTCAAGGGGCTCTTGCAGTAGGTAATTACATATAGGACTGGCTGGCCAGCAGCAGGACCCCCGCGGAAAATTTCTAACTAGCAGTCCTTGGCGGACCGCTTCCCGTCAGGTGACTGGCGTCATGCGGCGTCGGTATAAAGGCGGTCCCAGGCATCGCCTCCAATTCTTTCCGCCCGTTAGCTTCGTGCAGCACCTTGCAGTAAAGTTCGTGCTTAGTCAGCCCTGCTTCTGCAGTCATTTTGCGAATAGTATAAGTATTTTTTTCTTATCTTCAGGTCATCGTCGGTGTATGTAAATCCCTACACCCTCCGGCGCAAAAACAAGTGCGACTCCGTGCGGTGCTTAACTGCCACACAAGACGGCCATTCCTCTGCCTCTTCTGCCCAGGCCCCGACCACCCGGTGACAAAGTGCCCGCATTGCCTTCACTTCAACGCGGCTACCGGCAGATGACGCCAACAGTCCCTGGAAGCCCATCTTCTAAAGAAAAAGATGTCTTCGATGGAGAAAGAATTGAAGAAGCTCAGGCAGGCGTCGACTTCTCCAGAAAGACATCGTAAAAAGCGGGACAAGGAGAGGCACCGGGAGAAGGCCTCCTCGCCCGCGACTCCAACCGGAGTCACGGACCAGGTAACATCCCCTCCGGGGGACCATCAGGCAGCCTCCAAGGCTTTGGAGGCGGCGCCCGCCTGTCTGGCTCACCTCAGGCCTTGCAGGCGCCTCCGGGCAAAGAGCCTCCGCCCCGGTTCAGCCGCAGGCTTGCAGCCTACTGGTGCGGGCGACTCCCATAAGTCAGACTTGGCTCCTCCGGCGTCCGCGGGAAAAGTTGCTAAGGCGCCCGATCGCCGGGGGCGGCGCGACCTCGTCCCCTCGGACGGGCGCTCCTCCTCCTCTGCCCCCCTCCGATGAGGACCCGTAAAAAGGCGCCCGGCTCCTCCGGCGCCCGCCGAAACCTAACCCCTAAGCAGCACATCGCTTCCCCGGCGTGTGCCAGAACCTCACAGCGGACCACCAACACCATCGTACCCGGTTTCCCGCAGCCTCGCTGCCGTCAGGAGCCGAGTCACCCAGCCGGCCCGAGGACCCCAGCGATGTGGGAGATGTTCCACCTCTATCAGACCCTCCTCCTAGGGAACGGATCTCGAGCTGGTGGGCGATTTTTTTTTTTTTTTTTTTTTTTTTTTTTTTTTTAATTCCCCGTCGGACCCTGCTCCCCGGACCTCTCAATATTGCCCGCCCGTGGGGCCACCTTCGAGGCTGTCTACTCCAGCAGCTCCTCCGGTGCCCGGGTACCCGCAGTCTTATCCGATGCCGTCGTACCCGGGACCGCAGTATCCAGCGCCGCAGTACCCGACACCGGTCCCTCTGACGCCGCAGTACCCGACGCCTCAATACCTGGCACCGGTTTTCCCGCAGCCGGGTTTCAGATACTCTCCTTACTGGTACAACCCGTATTCTTTTCCCCCTCCTCCTCCACCGCCCCCTAGGCCGCCAGTGGATCTGCAGGAGTCTCTGGCTTCTTGGTGGGCTGAGGCCAAGGCTCAGCTCACCAAGAAAGTAGAGAGCCGCCTTACGGCGACGGTGCCGCCTCCGGCCCCCGTACACCCGAGACGGCACACTCCCTCACCGCCTCCAGACTCCAGAGCCCTTCCTTCTGGATCCTGAGAGGGGCGGGACACTCGTCCAGGGATCCCCCCAAAGGAACCCGTTCCTCTCCCTAGCCGTGTTCGGGAGTCTTATTCTGCTTCTGATTATTCTTTTCCCTCTCGGATTCCTCCAACGGATGCTCCGAGAGAGACGACGAGCCTCACTCTCCGTCCAAGCCCCAGCCGAGGACACCTCCGAAGTCCCCTCCGGAAGACCCTTCCTTCACGGAGTTGCTCAGAAAAATCCAGGAAGTAAATCAGTGGCGCTCCTTGGAACCAGATCCTCAGTGGGTCAAACTCGCCGAACATCTGGACCTGCCCCTGACAGCTCCTACTTTAGTGCCACCCTGGATCGAGCCTCATGCCCACCTTGTTTCCACCATTTGGAAACAACCATCGGCTTTAGCCCTGCTTTCTAGGAAGTCTAACAGGCTATACCAGGCTCCTGAGGGTGTAGACTTTTTGGATTCTCACCCTAGCGCAGATTCGGTCGTGATTAGCGCCGCTCATGGCCGGTCGGCGCATCCCAAACATCTAAGCTCGTCTCCTCCGGATAAGGAATCGCCTCCTGGACCAGTATGGAAGAAAATCTCGCCTCTTCCACACTAGAATTCGGGCCCTAGAATATGTAGCTCATATGGGGCATTACCAGAAGCCATCCTTACCAGGCGGAATCAAGATTGACTCCTTACCTGACTCCCAAGTCAAACAGGAGTTAGCTGATTTAGTCCATTCTGCTCGTTGACCAGTTGTCACATTCTGTGGGCGATATACGATGCAGTGGACACTGCGTCACGAACTCCGCTTTCACCGTAAGTCTTGGCGTCATGTCTGGCTCCAGCGTGTCAGGTTTGGTCCCAGAGGTGCAGTCAGTGATCCAGGAAGCACCTTTCGGGGTTGGTGCTTTTCAGCGGTGATGTCAAGGACATCATCACCGACTTGCAGGAGAAGGGACAGCTCTGAAATCGTGGATTCCATGTGCCGTCCCCATCACCCACAGTGCCGTCCTTTCGCAGGCGCAGTCAGCCACCAGCGAAACCACAGGAAGGCGTTCTACAAGCGTCGGGCCCCGTGGCTGCCAGGCCCCCACCCACCAAAAAGCAGCGGGTGCCCCAGCTGCGGCGCTGCCCCACACCACATGACTCCTCCCCTCTCCCACCACCTCCGGACACACCGGAGGAACTGGTAGGAGGGAGGTTCTCCCTCCACCTTCCGGGTTGGGAGAGGATAACAACGGATTCATGGGCGCTTCAGATTATAGCAGAAGGGCACTCTATAGAGTTTCTACAGAAACCACCCCGCCACCCCCCTCTGAAGTCCTCCTATGCAAGGGACCATCTTCCTTTGGTCCAGGAAGAAATCTCTGCCCTTCTCTCGAAGCAGGCCATAGAACCCGTTCCCCCTCACCTTCAAGGGACGGGTTACTATTCTTATTTCTTCCTGGTCCCAAAGAAGACGGGAGATCTCAGACCCATTCTCGATCTCAACTCTCTGAACCTTTACGTGGAATACAAAAGGTTCAGGATGCTCTCCCTACAGACCCTTCTGCCCCTCCTTCGGCTGGGTCAATGACTTTGTCTTGCTGGATATGCAGGATGCATCTGCACATCCCATTCGGCTCTTGTCATGGGTACCTTCGGTTTGCTTTCCAGGGGGACCATTACCAGTTCGGGCACTCCCGTTTGGTCTTTCCTTGGCACCCCGAGTTTTTACCAAATGCCTGGCTCTGGTAGCGGCCCACCTGCGTACGATGGGAGTTCAGGTGTTCCCTTACCTGGACGACTGGCTCCTGGCGGCCTCGTCCAGGGAGGAGCTCCTGCATTTTCTCTCCCTCACCCAGCAGGTTTTCACTTGCCTGGGTATTACCATCAACCATTCCAAGTCTCACCTGGATTCCTCCCAGAGACTACAGTTTATCGGGGCTATCCTCGATACAACGGTGAGCAAGGTCTTCCTGCCTCCGGACAGGGCGGCCTCTCTTCAGTTACAGATTTCCCTGCTATCAGAACGCAGGAAGGTTCCGGCGAGGTTGGTTCTCCGTCTCTTGGGGCTCATGGCGGCTGCCATCCCGACAGTTCCCCGCGCTCGGCTCCACATGAGGATCTCTCAGTGGACTCTTCGCTCCCAGTGGGATCAACTTGTAGACGACCTAGATCATCTAGTTCTGATCTCCTCGCCGATGGCACAAGACTTGCAATGGTGGATGGTTCGAGAGAACCTGTTTCGGGGGGGTCCCCTTCTGTCATCTTCCCCATCCCAGACTCTGACCACAGACGCATCAGGCGAAGGTTGGGGAGCCCATCTGGGTCCTCACCGAACCCAGGGATTATGGTCCAGATTGGAACTAGCTTTCCACATCAGTGTGCTCGAGCTTCGAGCAGTACTATATGCTCTCCAAGCCCTTCACCAATACATTTTTCCTGGTCACCTAGCCGTCCAGACGGACAACATGTGCGTGGTGTGGTACATCAACAAGCAGGAGGGGACTCGATCCTACCCTCTATGCAGGGAAGCAATGAGGGTTTGGGACTGGGCAACTCAACACAACCTTCACCTCACAGCAATTCATGTTCCAGGAGTCGACAATACCCTGGCAGACAAGCTAAGTCGCTCATCTGCCCTGCCACACGAATGGGAATTGGACCAAAAGGTGCTAAATCACATCTTCCACCTTTGGGGGACTCCACAGATAGACCTGTTCGCCTCTTCCCAAAATGCAAAACTTCCCAACTTTTGCTCGCTCGTTCCAGAGCGAGGCGCTTTCTGGAACGATGCTCTGTCTCTAAGCTGGAAGGGCAGATTCGTCTATGCTTTTCCCCCAATTCTTCTGGTCCCTCGTGTGTTGCAGAAACTATCAACAGAAGGAGCGAGAATGATTCTGATCGCTCCTTTCTGGCCCAGGCAAATCTGGTTCTCTCTTCTTCAACAATACTCAGAGATTCCTCCTCTTCATCTTCCTTTATCTCGAGGTTTGCTGACCCAGGATCAGGGGACCCTGGTCCATCCGGTACTCAAGTCCCTACAACTTCATGCATGGCTCCTGCAGACCTAGCTCAGTCCCGCTTTGGTGTCTCTCCAAAGGTGGCGGAGATTCTGGTGAAGGCTAGGAAACCCTCCACTAGGTCCACTTATGCCATGAAATGGAAGAGATTTTCTATTTGGGCCGTCTCTAGGAACGTGGAGCCTTTCTCCTGTTCAGTGGCCATTCTGCTGGAGTATTTACGTCACCTCTTCGACCTAGGTCTCAGTCATTCCTCCTTGAAAGTGCACATGGTTGCTATTTCAGCGTACCATGTTCCTTTCGCAGATAAAGCATTTGTCCAATTAGAGGTCTCTAAGACGTTTCTTAGAGGGGTCCTCCATATGAGATCCGGACCCCTGCTCCCCCTTGGGATTTTAACTTTGTTCTCGAGAAACTTACCCTTCCTCCTTTCGAACCTGCGGCCTCCGCAGATCTGAAGTTTCTTTCATGGAAGACGCTCTTCTTGGTGGCCATTACTTCCCTCGAAGAATTTCCAAGCTCAGGCCTTATGTGAAAATCCCATACCTGATTTTTCACAAGAGCAGTGGCTCTTCACCGAACTCTTGTTTCTACCCAAAGTGGTAACTGAGTCTACCTTAAATCAGTCTATAGAGTTACCTGCCTTTTCCATGAGTACTCAACCAAGGAGAATATTTACTTCATACCATGGATGTTCACCAGATTCTGAGATACTACTGACAGGACGAAGGATCTCAGAAAGACTGATCAGTTGTTCATCTCTTTTGCTCACAAAGGGAGAGACAGTGCTGTTTCCAAGCAGTGCCTGTCGAGTGGTTAGCGCATTGCATCACTTTCTGTTATGACAAGTACAACAAGACCCTTCCGGGTCAGGTCAGGAGTCACTCCACACGAGTAGCGGCCTCTGCAGCTTGTTTCAAGAATGTCTCGCGGCAGACATATGCGCTGCCGCCACCTGGACTTCCGTCCATACCTTTACGAAACACTATAGTTTGCACATTGCCTCTCGCCGTAGAGCAGGCTTCGGGCTAGCTGTTTTGCAAGGCCTCCTGTCTTGAGGCCTGCAAGTCTACTGCTACTTTCAGGAGTAGTTTCCTCCTCCTGGTGCCTTTTATTTGTTCCAGACTGCTTGGGATTCAGTCCTATATGTAATTACCTACTGCAAGAGCCCTCTCGAAGTAAGATAGTACAGTTACATAAGAACTTACCGTAACAGTAGATCTTCCAGAGAGGCTCTTGCAGTAGATAATACCTTCCCGCCCTCCATCCCCCTAGGCTTTTTCAGCTCTTTTTCCAGGAATGGAAACATCTACTTCTCTCTCGTCCGGGCCCCTGTGGCGGGAAAGAACTGGAAGGCGGGCGTCTGGGACCGCCCCTTTATACCGACGTCGCATGACGCCGGTCACCTGACGTGGGGGCGGTCCCTCGCCAGGGACTGCTAGCTAGAAATGTTTCCGTGGGGTCCTGCGGCCGGCTGGCGTCAGTCCTATATGTGATTACCTACTGCAAGAGCCTCTCTCGAAGATCTACTGTTACGGTAAGTTCTTACCTAACTGTACTTTCCTTTGTAATCAGCTCCCATCTATTGTCTCAGGAGGCGGGTTCATTGGTCCATCCGGACCTACGCTTATTGAACCTGCACGCTTGACTCCTAGAGACATAGCCATGATGCGATATGGGGTCTCGCAAGAAGTGGCAGACGTACTCTCTGCCGCCAGAAAACCGGCTACCCACGCAACTTACGCCATGAAATGGTGCAGATTCTGTTTGTGGGCTCAAGTGCGTGGCTTTCCGCCATTAGACTGTTCAGAAAAGCTGGTTCTGGACTACCTGCTTTCCCTCTTCCACTCTGGACTGGCTTACTCCTCGATTAAAGTGCACCTTTGTGCAATTTCTGCTTACCATGGCCCCGTAGGCCATCGGACGGTGGCCCAGCTGGACACTACTCGTGCCTTCTTAAGGGGTGTCCTCCACCTTAGGCCTCCCATCAAAGATCCAGTTCCTTCTTGGGACTTACTTTTTCTCCTGGAGCAGCTCACGCTGCCACCCTTTGAACCAGCCGCGGATTGCGAGCTACATCTTCTCTTGGAAAACGTTATTTTTAGTTGCTGTTACTTCTGCTAGAAGGATCTCAGAATTGCATGCTCTTATGTGCAAAGAGCCTTATTTAGTTTTCCACCAGGACAGGATATCCCTAAAGACAAACCCAAAGTTTTGCCTAAGGTGGTCTCAGCTCTCACCTTAATCAGGATATCGATCTACCAGTGTATTTTCAAGGTACTCTAATCGAGAGAAGCCCTTCTGCACACCTTGGGCGTGCATATGTGCCTCAGATACTACCTGACCAGAACCAAACAGCTCAAGTCGGACCAACTTTACGTCTCCTTTGCTCACAGGATGAAAGGGCTCCTGTCTCAAACAGTCACTCTCTGGTGGCTCATCCAGTGCATCACTTTCTGTTATGACAAGCGCAATAAGCCCTTACTGGAGTGCGGTCAAGGTCATTCCACAAGAGGGTGGCTGCTTCCTTTGCAGCGTTAAAAACGTCTCCATCTCAGCTATTTGCGCTGCAGCTACTTGGAGCTCTGTGCATACCTTTATCAGGCATTACAGACTGGACATTGCATCAGGCGAAGGCGGGGTTCGGTCTAGCCGTCCTTCAGGGACTTCTGTCCTAGGCTCGAGTTATCCGAGGTCTCTACCTTTCTCCTCCTCCCGGTGGTGCATGATTGCCACTACTGCTTGGAAATCAGTCCTAATGGTGTAACCTGCTGCAAGAGCTGTATCTTGAAGTAAGACAGTACAGTTACGTAAGAACTTACCGTAACAGTAGATCTTCGAGAACAGCTCTTGCAGCAGGTACCTTCCTGCCCACCATCCCCCTTTTGGAGGTAGGTCGTAGTCAAGCACCCATCTTATGGGATGGGACATTCCTATTAACTAGTTTTTGCCATCTGTTGTACAGATCCTCTGTCTCTTCTTCTGATGTCATCCAGCGGCCGGGAGTCTCCGGCGGGAGAACTGAGGATTATGGGGGAACCGCCTCCTTACGTACTGCGCCCGATGTCGGGGGTGGGACCGACATCTGAGGCGGTCCCTGCTGAAGACTGATAACTAGAAAATTTCTGTGGGGTCCTGGCGCCTGCCGGCTTCAGTCCTAATGGTGTAACCTGCTGCAAGAGCTGTTCTCGAAGATCTACTGTTACGGTAAGTTCTTACGTAACTGTACTTTCTTTATGCCCTGCAAGCCTTCCAGTCGGAGATCCCACCTGGTACTTTGCTGTTACAAACAGACAATACATGATGATATATAATACCTCGCAAACAAAGTGGCACCCATTCCTACCCACTTTGCAGGAGGCCAGCAGGGTGTGGGATTGGGTTCTACAGCACGGCGCAAACCTCATTGCTGTTACCAGAAATGCAACAAACCTTTACCGAGCGCAGTTAAGGGTCATTCCACAAGGGGGGTGGCTACCTCCTTTTTGGCCATGAAGAACGTGTCCACTTCAGCCATCTGCGCAGCAGCTACTTGGAGCACTGTGCACACCTTTATCAGGCATTATAGCCTTGATGTGGCATCACGGCGAAAAGCTGGTTTTGGTCTAGCAGTCCTTCAGGGACTCCTATCCTAGGCTTCAGTCCAGCTCGGCTTCAGTCCAACTCGCGATCTCTACCTAGCCTCCTCCCACCTACGAGGGATTTCCAATATTGCTTGAGAATTGGTCCTAATGGTGTAACCTGCTGCAAGAGCTGTTTCTCAAAGTAAGATAGTACAGTTACTTAAGAACTTACCATAACAGTAGATCTTCGAGAACAGCTCTTGCAGCAGGTAGTTTCCTTCCCACCATCCCCTCTGGAGGTAGAGTTGTTCCGATGTCTCTTTTCTAGGATTAGGCGCTTCTAACACTGTTCTGAATACCTTTTGATGGCGGATCCTCAGTCTCCTCTTCTGATGTCCTCAAATGGCCGGGAGTCTCTGGCGGGAGAACTGGGATTCTGGGGACGCCCTTTTATATGATGCCTGGCATTCGGGGGTGGGGGTGATGTTGGGGCGGTCCCTTCATGCTGCTAGCTTGAAAATTTCCGTGGGGTCCTGGCAGTCCTAATGGTGTAATCTGCTGCAAGAGTTGTTCTCGAAGATCTACTGTTACGGTAAGTTCTTACATAACTGTACTTTCCGTTGCACCTGTCAACTCACTTGCTCTCCCAGGAGCAAGGTGCCTTAGTACATCCAGATCCTAGATCTCTGCACCTGCATGCATGGTTCCTGCAGACTGTCAGGGACAGATTCGAAGCATCTCCAAGTGGCAGAGGTTCTAGTGGCAGCATGAAAACCCTCTACCAGGGCAACATGTGCCATGAAGTGGAAGCGTTTCTGCTTGTGGGCATCCCCCCCCCCAATTGCCTAGTTTCCTTCCACTGTCTGGTGGAATCTGTGCTGGAGTGCCTTCTTTTCCTGTCTGATATGGGTCTCAGCTACTCATCTGTTAAGGTAGATTTATGTGCGCTTTCAGCTTATGCACCGCAGGATGGAAAAGCTCAGGCATAACTGGACTTGTGCAAGGCCTCTTTAAGAGGTATCTTACATGTCAACCCCCTAGGAGGGACCCTTTTCCTCCTTGGGAGCTTCTTTTGTTTTAGAGAAACTTACTTTGCCTCCCTTTGAGCCTGCATAGAGTTGAAAGCTTTGTCTTTAGTTGCCATTACTTCAGCTGAACAGATTTCCAGGCTTCAGACTCTGATGTGTAAAGAGCCTTACCTGGTTTTCACAGGGCAGAGTAGCCCTGCGCAAAACCCTAAGTTCCTTCGAAGGTAGTGTCCGTTTACTTTAAACCAAGACATACAGCTACCAGTTTATTTCCCAGAGTACTTCAGCAGAGGGAGGCCTTGTTACATACTCTGGATGTACATAGAATTCTTAGGCACTATGTAGACCATGCTAGTTCCTCTAGAAAGGATGGATTGTTTGTCTCTTTCACTTTCATGAATTACTGGGATCCCCTGTGACCAAGCAAGCGCTGGCCAAGTGGCACTTTCTGTTACCAGAGTATGATGAGCCCTTATGACTGGATTCCATCGGGAGGCTGTGTCCTTCGCTTCCCTTAGAAATGTCTGGCAGCATTTCTCTGTGCAGCTGCTACTTGGATCTCAGTCCACACTTTTGTTAGGCGTTACAGTTTGGGCATTGCTTCCAGAAGGAGAGCAGGTTTTGGCTTAGTGGTCCTCAAGGACTCCCTCCTGAGTGTGCATTGGGCTTTGTTTATAGTCCTCCACCCTTCTGACCTGGGTCTCTCTTTGTACTACTTGGGACTCTGTCTAATGGTGTTACCTGCTGCAGAGCTCTCCCTCAAAGTAAGATAGTACAGTTATGTAAGAACTTACCGTAATAGTAGATCTTCAAGAGGAGCTCTTGCAGCAGGTGGTTGTCCCACAGGGTTATGTAACTGTACTTCTTTCTGGGGGATGTGGGAGAGCCTCCTCGGTTCCCCATCCAATACATCAGCTGGGTCTTCAGTGGGAGAACTGAGGTGGTGCTGGGGGACCGCCCCCTTTATACCACAGGGTCCCTCGCATGGACTTCTAGCTAGAAGTTTGCCATGGGGTCCTGGTGCCTGGCAGCATAGTCCTATTGGTGTTACCTGCTGCAAGAGCTCGTGTCGAAGATTTACTTTTACGGCAAGTTCTTACGTAACTGTGCTTTTCCAATTGCTAGGGGTGGAGTGATATACTTGGAATGTATCGAGGGAAAGATGTGTAATCAGTATTGCAGTATATAGCATTCAAGATTTATTTTAATATTTACATCAAGTAAATAGATAACAGATTAGTACAGTGAAGCCATCGATAAACAGGAGCCTTGCTAGAGAACAAAACTGTCCATATCGATAAAATTCAGAACATTGCTAATGTGGGAAGGGGAGGGGCAGTTAATGTGTTGTAGAGCTTTATAACATACAGATATATATCTAATGTTCATTTATTTATGTATTTTTTGTGTGTGTATGTGTGCAGACCAACAAAAACTGGCAAGCCTATGATAAACTTGTATACAGATAAAGCAGCAGGCAAGCCTAGGAGAAAGCAACAGTGTCTTGGCGATCCACCCTCTGCAAAGGCAGCCATTGATTGGTTTGATGGTAAGAGGACTTCTACTGAGTTTGGAACAAGTTCATATTTTTGGAGCCAAATGTTGTGTTTTTATTTTGTTTTGTTTTTATTTTTTATGCCTTTGCAGTATAATTAGGATTTGGTGCTCCTTTTGGGTAGATGGATTGGGTGTGTCGTCATAGCCAGGAGACTGGCTGAAAATGATGATTAAAGAACTGCACCTTTACCTAGACTCCTCGGTCTTCAGTTTATGTCTTAGCCAGGAGCACACACCCTGTACTGACAACTGATATCTTCTGTCCCCAAATGCAGAGGCCTCCAAAGACTCAAGATTGGCAGTAAGATAGAATTACGAAGGAGTTTCAAATGGATCCATTTTTGTATTTACTTACCAATTCCTGCACCATTTCACGAGTGACTGAGATGGGTGCTGCCTCAAGGTGCTCAGTAGCGCCAAAGTGCAGATACTGTACTTCAATACTGCATCTTCAAATGCAGGCCTCTGGGTTAGAGAACAGTGCGACTAAATGCTCTGAATCTTGAAAAGTACATATAAAAAGGAATTGTGCAGCAGTTCAGCAGGCTGGTGGTATCTTGAGAGGTAGAGAGAGGGCCTTCTGCCAGGGAACACCATCTGTATTCCTTACTTACTCCTGTCAGGGTCGCTGGCCCACAGTACTAGGGACCAGCCATGCCCAGGATCCTCTTTGCACACTGCTAGTGGGACTCTGACTCATACCATGCAAAGCCAAGGTTGCAAGAAGAAAAGCCTTTATTCTAACTGTACCTGGCTGATTGCCTTATCATAGGCAGTACCAGGGAGGCTGTGGAGTGCTCCAGGGTTCTGGCCAGCAGTGTTGTTCTGGGATCTAGGCTAATGGTCAGTTTGCCAAGTAAGAACTGGTGCTGAACAGGTGATCCTGTTCATTGGGCGGAACTATATTCCTCAAACCAATACTCTAGCCCTCAGACCAAGCGAGGATCTCCCTCCCTGTGTCCAATCCGTTTGGTCGGGCAGTTATGCGCTCAGGATTTACTGTAGCAATAAAGTTCATGGCATCTAGGACAGCAGTGGTTCATTGGGCCCACTGGTAGATGTGCACTCTTCAATGGAATAGGAGCATCATTGGTCCCAGTACCACGACAAATATACTAGCTGGTTCGGGTGACCCAGCCAGTGCAGGATGTTATCTAACAATGGCTGTGTCCCATATCTTCTTAAAGGAATTCCCTTTGTCGGGCAGAGCCGTCCTCTGGTTAATGACATTCTTCACAGTTGGGGTGCTTTGCTGAACCATGATGATGGGTTTTGGTTGCTGAGTGAGTCCCAGACAGCACATCGCTGATACACTTCTTGGTCCTGAACCCTGGGCCTTCTGTATACTTTCTCAGATCTTACTTAGAGAGGAAGCCCTTGCAGCAGGTAACACATATGTAGGACTGATGCCACCTGGCAGCAGATCTCGTCATTTCTTTTTCTGTAGCAGTACCAATGTGGGACTGCCTACCTGGCATTAGCCCACCGACGTCACGAGTATAAAGAGCGAGGGCGCCCCACGTGCTCCAGTTCTTCCCACCGCTGCACCGCTAGTCTGCCTCGGCCGCCTAACAGGTTCCTCAGCCTCTAAAACAGTTCAGTTTGTAATTTTCTTCAAGTTTGATGTATGTCCTCCATCTTGACCGGGCACCATAACAAGTGCTCTTGTGGACGACAGATCCTTGCCAAGAGACGGTCATTTTTCCTGAGTTTTTCCTAGGCCCAGACCACAATATCGACGCCTCTACCCATTGCCAGGCCTTCAATAGTCGCACCAGGATCCGCAGACAGAAATTGCTCTAGGCCCATCTAGCGCAGCAGCAACTGGCCCAGATGCAGCAGGATTCGTCCTCTGGGAAGGAAGTCTCACTCCCTGACTCCTTAAAAAGGAAAGGAGAAGCACGACTCCTCGCTGTCCAGGCCTAGGTCTTCCAGCTCCACTGGTCGTTCGGCTCCTCCGGATGTGAGGCCTGGCTTACCTCCCTCAAGTCTCCTGCCTCTCTTTCTAAGGTGCCCGCCTTGCAGCCTATCCGATTCGGGCTCCACGGTGGCATCTAAACCCGCGGATTCTAGTTCTTCTAAGAAGCCTTCCAGTTTGGACTCCTCTGGACACAAGAGGCACTCCGACTTCAGTTCCAGTGCCTCCCTCAGGTATAACAGTCCTCCCGCTCACCCCGGTCGACCCCGGGATGCTAAGCTACCCTCGGGCCACTCTGCTTCCGGGCCTCTTCTTTGCCGCTAAACATAAGCATGACCGGCGTCCATCCGTGGAGTCAGACCGACACCACCCCAGGAAGCACAAGGCAGACCAGCCTTCTAAAGCCTCTTCCTCCGACCGCCCTCCACCGCCTCCGGCTAAAGGGAGCCCGTCTGAGGTGACTTCAGTACCAACACTGTCACTCCTCCACCTACACCAGTGCCGGCTGTCCCGCAACAGTTGTCTGTCTCTCTGACGTCACCTCGGGACCGTTCGCTGGTCCACCCTACGCCGGAGTTGCCAGATGTCATTGACGAGGTTACAACAGCGTCACCTGTTGTAGTGACGAAGGACCCCTGGCCATCTGACAGACGTCGCCTCTCAGGCCAGAATCCCCTAAAGTGGGGATGTCCCAGGTCAAGGAGCTTTTTGCTCATTGGTGGGAGACAACAAAACAGGACGTGGTGGGCCTTGCTCCCCATGTGCCTCAGCTTGATCGGAAGACCACACCTGTCCCTTCAGGAAATGAGGATGACAAATCACCAACCAGCGCAAGGATGGGATGTCCTGGCCAAATTTCCCTCATACACTGAAAAATACCACCAACAGCTTAATCTGGTTCAAGGTCAGTTGGCATTCATCTGTATCCCCTCCCCGGTCATGCCTGAAAATAGGCAGGATTTGTCTAGTGCACTTACAGGTCAACAAACTACACAAAATAAATAAAAATAAAGCGCAAGAGGACTCTTGTCTCCTTCCTCCTCTGCTGTCCTTCACTTTCATGGCCCAGGCACAGAGGAGATGGAGGTTTCGTTATCCTCCTCCTCTTTCTCTGCCTGTGGCGGTCGGTTCGTACCCTATTGATTCTGACCGGGCTCGCTCTAGCGACACTGAGGACCAACCTAAGTCTCCTCCCGATGACTGATTTCTGGAGGTTATACGGTACATTTAGAGAACATGGGCTGGGATCGGAGGCCCTGGACCCCAAGCGCTTGCACCTGGTAAAATATCTCGCCAAAAGGATCCTAAGCCGTTGGTTATCCGCCCTCATGGACTCTTTCCAGGGCGTTACCCTAGCTACCTGGAGGCATCCACATCGTCCTCAGCGGTGTCAAGAAGGCCAACTGCTTGTACTGGGCCCCCAGGGTCATTCTTACCTGATCGAACACCCGTGACTGATTCCATGGTCATTTGGCGGCGCATGATCGTTCGCAGAGGCCAAAGCATGTAATGCCAACCGTAGATAGAGAGTCTAAGCAGCTGGACTCTTTGGGTGTCACAGGGTGTACTCATTTGCCACCTGCAGTATTAGAAGTCTAAATTTTTTGATTCATATGGACCAATTCCAGAATGCCCTTTGGGACCAAGGATTGGACATTCTGCAAGGTTTGCCTGACTGTCCTCAAAGGACAGAGCTTGCAGAACTGTTAGACGGGCTCGGATGTGGGTACCCACGTTCTTCAAGCTGCGTATGACTCTGTGGACGCATTGGTGAGGGCAGCCGCTAGTGGAATTTGCCTTCGGTGCCACTCCTGGCTCGGTCCAGAGGTGCAGATTACACTTCTGGACGCCCCTTTAAAGGGCTCTGTGCTCTTCGTGAAGACACAGAGAAGGTTATGTTAGACTGCAGGACTCTGGAAAAGCAGTCATGCGGTGCAATCTATGTATAGCACGAAGCAGGGAGCATTTTTGTCGGCCCCATTTTCGTGGCAGAGGGGATACCAGCCTCAACAACCCGTGCTCAGCATCGTGCACAGCGGGGTGGTTTTGGTCTTGACAAGGGGGTCAGCGAGGCTCTACCTCCGCCCCTTCTAGACAGGCTAGACCTCCAGCAGCTGCCCTCCGGCCCCCTCCTTCCACCTGACTATACAAACTATCCTCCCCCCCCAGACCTGTTGTCGGGAGAGCGGGTGGGAGGTCGTTTCTCTCTACACCATCTTGCTTGGAAAGAAATGACCTCCGACAGATGGGTCCTTGACCTCGTGGAGTTCAGCACTCCATAGAGTGAGTCTCTGCCACCAGACAGACCTCCACCGCCTGCCCACTACCCGAGAGACCACAGGCCTCCCATTAGACGGGAGATCCAGTTTCTCCTAAACAAGTACGCCATTGAGTGCGTCCTGGAGGCAGAAGGGGACTCTGGGTTTTACTCCCACATCTTCTTGGTTCCGAAGAAGTCCGGGGACTTGCGGCCAATCTTGGACCTCAGTGACCTCCACCAATGGGTCTCCTACCGCAGATTCCGTATGGTCTCTTCCAAATCTCCTCCCCTTCCTACCGGTCAGGGATTGGCTGGCGTCTCTGGACATGCAGGATGCCTACCTTCACATTTCTATTTGCCACAGTCATTGGAGTTTCCTGAGGTTCAAGTTCGAGGGTCGGGCCTGTCAGTTCAAAGTTCTTCCATTCGGCCTTCCTCCACTCCCAGAGTCTTCACCAAGTGCCCTCGCTGTCATTGCAGCGGCGCTGTGCCGAAGACGGTCACTTTCTGTTCTCTTATCTCGACGATTGGCTCCTGCTGGTCCCGTCAGAGTCTCACCTTTGGGAGACCGTCTAATACCTTTGTCCCTTTAGCCAGCATCTCGGGATCACTGTAAATCAGAAAAATCTCAGTGCTTTCCCTTTCAGCATCTTCAATTTATAGGTGCTCTGTTGGATACCACTTTGGGGAAAGCTTTTCTCCCTGCAGACTGGGCTGAGCGCATCCAGGCTCTGGCGTCCTAAGGTTTTTCAGCCTCCGTGTTTCCAGCCAGGTCTGTTTTCAGGCTTCTGGGGCACATGGCCACGGCCATAGTCTCGGTCCCCTTCGCCAGACTACGAATGCGCACCATTCAGTGGGCACTTCTGGTCCAATGGGACCAGACCAGGGACGACTTGGACCTGACGTTCGTAATCTCGGAGCCAGTTTGTCGCGAACTCCGCTGGTGGGCGTCTCCCCAGCATCTTTGCCGAGGACTTCCCTTCCAACCGGAAAGTCCTGTCCAGGCGCTCACTACAGATGTGTCCAGGATGGGATGGGAGCTCACTTGGGACCCAGGACTCGAGGGCTGTGGTCTCCATTAGAAGAGAATCTGCATATCAGTGTGCTCGAACTCAGAGCAGTCCTGTACGCCTCTACAGGCTCTGGCTGTATTTATCGAACCGACCACCTCCTTATTCAGACAGACAACACGTCGGTGGTATTTTACATCAACAAGCAGGAGCACACCTCTTGCCCCTCTGTGAGGAAGCAATGGGGGTGTGTGACTGAGCGATTGAGCATCATCTCCATCTTTTGGCAGTCACGTTCTGGGCTCTTTGAACGTAGTCGCCGACGCCCTCAGCCAGGCAAAACCGCTTCCATCTCAGGAATGGGGGGGGGTCCCCAGGAGAAAAGGACCAGCCGCGTTCGCTTCCTGATGATCCAACCTTTATGGATGTCATGAGGCACATCCAGGCCTCTAATGAATGGAATACAGAGGATCTGGATCCGGGACGCCATCGACTGGCAAAGTACTTGAGGCAAAAGAGGCTAAAACCTCTTGTGGTGCCTCCTTTGGTGGACACCTTCAGGATCTCACCTGGATCACCTTGAGCGTCAGCTCGGTCCCGCAGTTCAGAAAAGTCGGGTAGGCTGTACAGAGCCCCGGGAGATGAACCTTTCCTGGCTGACCACCCTCAGGCAGACTCTTCCGTGATTACGGCTGCCTATGATAAGTCTAAGCAGCTGAAGCACCTTAGCAGACAGCGTCCCGACCCTGAGTCTCGCTATTTGGACCACGTGGACAAGAAGGTCTATTCTGCCTCCACCTGCTCCATTAGGTCCCTTAATTTCCTGACGCATATGGTTCAGTACCAGAATGCGCTCTGGGAGCGGGGACAGAGCTAGTGAATGCCTTGCCAGATTCCGAAAAGAAGACTGAAATTCTGGATGTCCTTCAGTCAGGCTCGGGACGTGGCACATGTTTTGTAATGCCTCGTAAGATACTACAGATACAGCGGCCAGAGCATCAGGGGTCTGTCTCTGGCGCCACAGCTTCATTGAGGGTCTCAGGCTTTCACCAAGACCTGCAGTCCGGGATCTGGGACTTACCGTTCCAGGGTTCAGTTTTGTTTGGGCAGTAGACAGTTGCTCATCTCTCGTCTTCGGGGGGGGGGGGGGATCCATCTGGTCTGTCCGTCAGATGTACAGATGAGACCAAGGTAGCGGCCATTTTGTAAGCCCTCAGGTGCCCAAGCCAGAGAAGTGGCTTTTGAAGGAGAGCCAGCAGCCTGGGGACGCTCCTTCCCGTGGCTTCATGTCCTCCCCGGCGCCTCTGCCCACTCCCGGCCCAATGACTCCCTCAACCCCCTCTTCTCCGGCGGAGGTTTCAGGGAGGCAGTGAGGGGAGTCGCTTCTCCCTTCATCTGAAGGGGTGGAGCTTTATTACTGGGACTAGTGGGTCCTTGATATCATAAGGAGGGGACATACGCTAGAGTTCAGAGATTCCTCCAGACACCCCACCAAGGTCCTCTAGATATCCTCCTTCTCACATTCCACTCATAGAAGGAGAGATCTGGGCCCTCTTGCAGAAAAGGGCAATAAAGACGGTCCCTCTGCAGCACCGGGGGAAAGGGTATTACTTTCACTTCTTCCTGGTTCCAGAAAAGACTCAAGACCTTCGTCCCATTCTGGACCTCAGCTCTTTAAACAATTATATAGAGTACAGAAGGTTCGGATGGTGACTCTTCAGGACTGCTTCCTCTGCTGCATCAGGGAGATTGGCTCTGTTCCTTAGACATGCAAGATCGCGTACATGCACATCGGGTCTTTCCCCTCACAGAAAGTACCTGAGGTTCCACTTCCGGAGGCATTTCCTGTTCGGGTTCTCCCGTTCGGCCTCACCTCGCCTCTGCTCCTCCAGTCTTCACAGAATACTTGGCAGTAGTGGCTGCGGCTCTAAGGTGCCAGGGACATTGTTTTCCCTTACCTGGACGACTGGCTGCTTGCAGCCCTGTCCAAGTCGCGCCTTCTTCAAGCTCTCAGAGAAACCTATATTCTATTCTTGAGATCTGGGGATCACCCTGAACCTTCCAAAGTCTTCCCCAGAGCCCAACCAAAGGTTCGTCTTCATAGGAACAGTCCTGGATTCGGTCCAGGGCATGGCTTTTCTACCCTCAGAGAGGGGCGATTGCTTGCGGGAGATTGCCAGATCTGTTCTAATAACCCCTCAAGTCCTGGCCAGGACCTTCCTCCGACTTCTGGAGCACATGGTGGAAGCCATTCCTGTCACTCCTGTGGCCCACCTCCATATGAGAATCCCACAGTGGATGCTCGGGGTGCAGTGGGATCAATGCTCAGACAACTTAGACCACATGGTCAGAGTCGCAGAGCCAGTAAAGAGGACGCTTCTTTGGTGGTTGGACCCGATAAATTTGCAAAAAGGGGTCCCTTTCTGTCCGGAGCCCCCGAATGAGACTCTTACCACAGATGCCTCGGATTAGGGTTGGGGCGCACCTAGGGCCCGACAAACACAGGGTACCTGGACCCCCATGGGCGAGAACTCGCATCAATGTCTTGGAGATGTGAGTGGTCCTCATTGCGCTACATGCCTTCCAAGAGGACCTCATGCCAGGCTCTCCTCTTGTTCAGACGGACAACATGGCAGTCGTCTTCTATATCCACAAGCAAGGGGGTGCTCATTCTTAACCCCCTGTGCAGGGAGGCGATCAGAGTCTGGTATTGGGCACTGGAGCAACACATCTCTCTGTCGCAGTACACATTTCAGGCGCCCTAAACAACTTGGCCAACAGCATAAGCAGGTCTCTGTCCAAGGCGCATGAGTGGGAGCTATTATAATCGGTAGCGGATCAGCTCTTCGACACGTGGGGTCTTCCAGAGCTGGACCTCTTTGCATCACCACGCAATTCCAAACTGCCAGTTTTCTGCTTGCAAGAGTACGCGCCTGGTGTTTTCTGGCCAGACGCGTTGTTTCTTTGTTGGACAGGGATGTTTTTTACACCTTCCCTCCCTTTCTTCTCATCCAGAGAGTTCTCTTGAAGTTACAGGCTGAAGGGGCTCGGATAATTCTAATCGCCCCTCTATGGCCTCGGCACATTTGGCTCCCACTACTTCAGCGGTTGTCCATGGAACCTCCAGTCCCGCTGCCAATATGCTCGCAGTGGCTGTCCCATGATCAGGGCTCGCTGGTCCATCCCGATCTCTGGGCTTTGCACCTTCATGCTTGGCTCCTTCGGACATAGCAAAGTCCAGGTATGGGGTATCACAAGAGGTGGCAGACATTGTTTCAGCGAGGAAGCCCTCTACTCGCTCCACTTATGCTATGAAGTGGAAGCGTTTCTGCTTATGGGCATTGTCTCGCCATCTGGACCCCTTACCTGTCCGGTGAACTCAGCATTGCAGTGTCTCCTCTCCTTATACCAGCAAGGCTTGAGCTACTCCTCCATAAAGGTGCACATGTGGGCCATTTCTGCTTATCGCATCCTGTTGGGAGACAGAACTTTAGCCCAATTGGATGTGGCCCACCTCCTTTACAGGGATTTTACACAAGACCTCTCATTCAGGATCCTATCCCACCCTAGGACCTCCTATTTGTGTTGGAGAAGCTTACTCTTCCTCCATTTGAACCTGCAGCTGATTGTGAGCTGCGTTACCTTTTTTCCCTCTAATAGAGGAGAAGCCCTCCTTCACACTCTGGATGTCCACAGGGCGCTGAGGTATTACCTTAAGCGCACGGCTGCTCACCGTAAATCGGAGCAACTGTTTGTGGCATTTGCGCCACAACACTTGGGTAAACTGGTGTCCAAGCAGACTATCTCCAAGTGGCTTGTCCACTGCATTACATTTTGCTATGAGAAGCACAATAAACCCCTTCCGGGACCGGTTAGGGGTCACTCCACCAGAGGAGTTTCTGCTGCTTTTGCCGCTCTACGGAATGTCTCCATTAGGGATATACAGTATGTGCGGCAGCTACCTGGAACTCTGTGCACACTTTCGTGAAGCACTATAGCTTGGACATTGCATCCAGACACTGTGCCGGCTTCGGCCTGGCAGTCCTTCAGGGACTCTTGTCTTAACTTGCTGTTTCCAGCTTATTATCTTCCACCTCCTTGCACGGGACTGCTTGGGATTCAGTCCTAATTGTAATAGCCTGCTGCAAGAGCTTCCCACTTGGAGTAAGATGAGTACAGTTACCAAGAACTTACCGTAACAGTAGATCTTCTAGAGGAGCTCTTGCAGCAGGCATTACTTCGCCCTCCATCTCCCAAATGAGGTGTACAGATCGTCATCTTCAGGCTTCGCCTCCTTCTATTGTCGGGGCCCGTTCGTTGGTCTTGGCGGGGGAACTGGGTCCTCTCCCTTTTTATACCATGGCCGACAGGTTGGCGCCGACGTGGGGGAGGGCGGTCCCTGCTGGGTACTGATGGCTGAGAAGTTTTCTGGTGGGTCCTAATGTCTAGCGGCATTAGTCCTAATTGTAATAGCCTGCTACAAGAGCTCCTCTCGAAGATCTACTGTTATGGCAAGTTTTTCGTAACTGTACTTTTCATTTCACATCATTGTTTACTTGTGTAGCCTATTTATGCCAAAATAGATACATTTTTTCTAATGACTTGACAAGCGTGGCAAAAAAAAAAAAATACTGTAAACTTGCTACATTGTAGCACTATAAAATAACATTGTATTGTTTGGGTTACTATTCAAAACTCAGAACTCAGTAGTCTTCGGCATATACTGTGTTTTCCAGTGCATGCCACTGAGACTGACCAATTATTCCGTTATATGGCTGAAATACTTCTGATTCATGTGTGATATGTCATACCCTGATCAGGTTGACGTCTGCTTAACTCATCTGACGATACCCAGTGATGGCCAGTCTGGCTTGTCTTTCAGCCATAACCCTGTAACGAATACTAATAATGGAATACTTACAGATAGAATACAAAATTCTCTTTATATGCTGATATACTGCTCTCAGCACCTATCGGTCCTAAGACCACACTATATGTACAGCAGAATGCCACATCTGGCCACCCACTGCCATATAACTGCTTGGGAATCTCCCAGAAGTGTAATGACTTGCTGCAAGAGATCATTCTGTGGAAGATGGATCAGTTCACGAGAGACTTTTGCCGTAACAGTAGATCTTCTAGAAATGTAGCTTGCAGTAAGTAGCTTCACTCCTTCCAACCCCCTGCCATTCTGTAACAGGGAAAATGATGTAGAGTTGGGAGGCTTTGGTACCTCGGTTCCCCTCGGTCCCTCACTTTCACGAGCTGAAACCGGCAGGGACGGAGACTACCAGGGACCACCTACTTTTATTGGCACAGCCCAGGAAGTGAGGTTGTGTGGGTGGTCCCTGGTATGGAGACTGCTAGAAGAAACTGCCGTGTTAGAGCACCACCTATCTGGAACTTCCAGAAGTAATGACTTGCTGCAAGAGACATTCCTAGAAGATCTTCTGTTATGGCAAAAGTCTTTGCGTAACTGATCTTTCTAGGAGTGGTATATGTTCATCCACACTGACCCACCCGACCTCCCGGCTAGCGCACACCTCTGCTGCTTCCAGGGACAAGATCAGGCGTCGTGGGAAGCCGAGGCTTATACCACCTGGGTGGAGGAGCCAGCATGAAGACATTCCGGCACCCTTAAAGGGAAAGGTGATTTGCCAGAAAGTGTGGATGAACAACATATACCACTTCTAGAACTACTGTTACAGATGAGCAACCTGTGTTTTTAGTTGCTCATTTCTTCTGCTTGAAGGGTTTTTGAGGTGTAGGCTCCCATGTGTGAGCCTTCTAATTTGAGTTTCCACAGAGTACCTTTGCATACCAACCTTAAGTTTCTACCAAAGGTGGTGTCTGAGTTTACTGTGATATCTGCCTGCCGGTTTATTTTCCAGAGCATGCCAATCCAAAGGAAGCATTGATCTTTCTTTGAGGATAGCTCCTGCAGCAGGCAACACCGGTAGGACTGAGCCACCAGGTGCTAGAACCCCCCGTGAAAAACTTCCAGCCAGGAGTATACAGTGGGGGACTGCCCCTGATGTCGGCCCTCCCCCGACAATGGCCAATGGTATATAAGGGGCAGTCCCCCAGCCCTACCTCATTTCTTTTCCGCCGTCGACCCTCACACATCTGCTTCACGGACGCCTTCCTGCTTCAGTGAACTGCCATTTTTTTTTTTTATTTCACCAGTGTTAGACTTGTTCCTGCATGACTCGTCGTCTCCAGAGTGGCGGACAAATAAGTGTGCCTTCGGTAACAGATTACTCATTTGACCATTCAGCCTGCCTTTTCTGCTTGGGCTCCAACCACTACACAAGGCCTGCCAGCACTGCTGCAGCTTCAGTTGGAGTACTAGGATCTGCTGCCTGAAGGCCCTCAAGAGTCATCTACTCAGAATAGCTGGCCACCATGGAATCTTGTATACCCACTGGGTCATCGTCCTCCTTGAGCTCTCACGAGGAGAAGTCTGAAGGAGGTATCCTCACTGGGAGCAGGACAGGAGGTCCCAGTCAAGCTCCTGTCCTCTGTCCCCGTGCCACACAACTACCGAACTACTGACTCAAATTCTTCTGCGCGCCCCCGGCCCCCCCCCCAACAGCCCACTCTTCCACCAGGTTGCCATTGGTTAGGCCCCCTGCTCCAGTGCTGTCATCCGGTGGGGGCTTTCAGGGCCAGGGTCGTCTTTGGCCCTAATTCCCCTGTGCCTTCGGTCCTGTGTCCATCTTACTGGACCAAAGCCAGGAGGCCTAGCCTGCTACCCCTTTGGGCGCCGACCCTGTCAGACTGTCAATCAGGGTCTGAAGGCCCTCCTCAGTGCCAGGAGTGGGATCACTGACCAGACGCCTGCTCTTCGGGGCGGATGCCACCTCAGCAGCTGCTGGCCAGTACCATGGCTGGTACTTGGAAGCCTCCCGCCAGTTCGACTCCAGCTGCACCGGACATGAACCCAGCGACCCCAGAGACGCCTACTCCTCAATCATGAGCTGGTCCTTTAATCCCTGCAGGGCAGACTCCCAAGGAGCTGCTGCCGCCCAGACCCGATAGCGCCCCAGCAACCAGATGCCAGGCACCCCGCGCCTAACCTCTCAAGACCCGCAGATGCCGCCACCTCACGAACCCGACGCCAGGTCCATCGGGAATGTTCCTCAGGGTCCAGGGACTCCTCTGATTCCCTGTTTTCACATAGTGGTGGAACACCATCAAGGGGATTTGTTGCCGAAAGGACCTGAACTGTCCCCAAAGAGCCTCAGGCAAAAGCTCCCACCCTTCCACCTATTTATTTAATAGCTTTTGTTTAACAGGTAAGCACATTAGACAGTGACGTGCCTATTTTCAGGTGCGACCCGGGAGAGTTACAGAGATACATGCAATAACAGTACAGAGGCTAGCATCAAGTTACACCAAGGTACAGTCAGAATACAAGCAAGAAGGACCAGCCGAAACAAAGTACAAGAGCTTGGGTCCAACTCTCAGGCAAAGTACAGACAGGTATAAGCAATCCTCTACAGTCAGAGAACAATTTTAGTGCAGTTCAGTATGAGCAGAACAACCCAGGGAGGGCAGCCAGGAAAAATTAGAGCCAGTGTCAGCAGCAACAATATTTGTGAATATTGCTTATTTGTTTATTATTGGAATAAGTGCACGCCAGCAGCCAGGCAATTTTTTTCTTTCTTTTTTCGGGTACTTCACGGATGGAGGGACTACAGGGGACAGAGGCAGCTTGAGGGGCTTGTTTTGAGGTAATCCCAAAGGGAGGACCTGAAACAACATGGTGGGGGCAGTTCTTCTGTGAGGAGGTAGGAGGTTCCAGGTTTTTGGGGCAAGAGCTGCAAATGCTCGATCTCCTGCAAGGGAGTGAGTCTTCGGAACCATCAGCGCCTGGGATTCAGTGAACCACAACTGATAGCCAGAGGGGACAGGCTGGAGGAGGTCAGCAAGTGCTGGAGGAGTAGATGATCGGGTGATGTTATACATAAAGTTGCCCATAACGAATGAGCGATGGTTGCTTGGGGAAAGCCAACCCAGTCAAGAGTAGACACCGGTGGGTGAGACGAGGGGCTGATAGGGCAAACCGACATATGTTGTTATACAAGGTGTCCCATTTGGAGAGCCAGGCTTTGGGGGCATTCGTGAAGGAGGCAACCAACTCCTCCACGGAGACCTTCTCCTGCTCCGGAGCCCAATCTGCATAAATCCCCTAGGAGGTAACAAAAGGCACTCCTCCTCTAGGTCCATCTCCAGACACAGCTCCCGCGACCGTGTGAGGCATGGCTCCTATTCTGGGTCCTCAGAGTCCGGGAACTTTAGCGGAAGCTCTCATTATGACTCGGTATCTTTGAAGGATGGGTTTTCTCCTGCCCCAGTCCATCCTCTGGACACGCCTCTGTCACCTCCTGATGACCCCAACTTCATGGATGTCATGAGGCACATCCAAGCTCTAAACGGCTGGGACACTGGGACCTCAATCCAGAGAAGTGCCGGCTGGCTAAACATTTGGAGTTACAGGACTCCCAAGCCAGTAGTCCTGCCTCCTCTAGTTCCTTCCTACCAGGACGTCACCATGTTGACATGGAATAATCCTTCGGCTCCGCAGTCCCAAGGAAGGTTGACCAGCTCTATAAAGCCTCTAAAAACTGGGCCTTTCCTGGCAGTGCAGCCCAGAGCAGATTCCATGATTCTCAAGGTGGTTCATGGTAGGTCCCAACAATCCAATCATCTCAGTTCCCAGTCCCTGGACAAGGAGTCCAAGCAGCTGGATCAGCTAGACCGTAAAGTTTACTCCTCGGCCACATGCAGTATCTGCTCGCTCAACTTCTTTGCTCACATGGTGAAATACCAGAACACCTTGTGGAAGAAAGTCTTAGAACTGGCCATGGGCCACCCTGAGTCCCCCCAGACTAAGGAACTTTTGGATATCCTGCAGTCAGGGGCTGACATTGGTAAGCACGTCCTGCACTGTGCTCACGATTCCACAGACACATCCTCTCGGGCTGCCGCTACGAGTGTCTTTTGTGGCGTTACTCATGGCTCAGGGTCTTCAGCTTTCAGCAAGATTTCTAGGAGGGGATTTTAGATGCTCTCTTCCGGGGCCCTGTTCTTTTTGGTGAACCCACTGAAAAGATTATCCTGGGGCTCCAGGATTCTGGGAAAGCGGTCCAATATGTGTACAGGATATACTTCTCAGAGCTGGCCCCCAAGAAGCGTCTGCATTTTCATCGTTCCAAGGGCCAGCAATTTCAGGGGCAGGAACCTAGAGATGCCTTCAGGAGAAAGGCCACCTTTCAGATGGGAGGAGGCTCCGGTCCAAGAACTCCTAAGAACCCCCAGCCTCCCTACTCCAGCATCTCTTCCTCACTCCTTGCCTGACCTCCTTCCTCTGGTGGAGCATCTGGGGGAGTCAGTTGGGGGTCTCTCTTCCCTGTACCTCGATGAGTGGAGAAGCATTATGTCAGATTAGTCTGTCCTAGATCTTATCAAATGGCCATGTTCTGGAGTTTACTAGGTTCCTCCGGACAAACCCCTGATACTCGCTCATTACCCTCCCTCTCTTCCCATGATTCGAGAGGAGTTCCAGTCTCTACTGTACAAACGGGCATAGATAGGGTTACCACCTGTCCCAATTTTCTCAGGAGAGTCCTGATTTGGACAGCTGTGTCCTGCTTAAAAACATGAAAAATACTACATGTCCTGACATCACAGTAGAACAAAATGTTTTTTGACTTTCCTCTAAATGTTGCAAAAAACTAATACCTTAACTAAAATACTTTAAAATGATAAACAGTAGAAACAACTAAAATACTATACTCAGTTTTAATTGTTTAGAGAAAACAAGTCTGCTGCGTTGGTCAAGGTTACATATTGTCTTGCGAAAAATCATGTTTCAGTAAGAAATGTCCCACTTTAGGCTTCTTAATAGGTGGTAACCCTAGCCAAAGGGGAATGGGCTACTAATCCCATTTCTTCCTAGTTCCCAAGAAAACGGGAGCTATGGCCCATTCTCGACCTGAGTCGGCTCAACCAGTTTGTGGGTTACAAACGATTCAGAATGGTCACCCTGCCAGACCTGCTTCCCCTCCTCCATCGGGGGACTGGCTTTGTTCTCTTTACATGCAGGACACGTATCTGCACATTTGAATCTTTCAGCCCCACAGATGGTTTCTGCGGATCTTATTTCAAGAGTCTGCTCTTGCAGCAGGTAACAATGGTAGGACCGAAGCCGTCGGGCACCAGGACCCCACGGAAAACTTGTAGCCAGCAGTACAGAGTGGGGACCACTCCCCGGCATAACCCCAGTTCTTTTGCTGCCTTTGACTGTCATACGTCTGCTCCATGGACACCTCTTGCTTTGTTTGACCACCATAATGCCAGTAGTTTGTGTTTTTTTTTTTTTTTTTTTTTTTAATATTCTCTTTACGCCCCCTTCCCGCTGTACTAGATTCCTTTCTTCAGGGATCCCTAGGCTGTATATTCCCATAGTCCTGCCCCAGGTACCTCCCACCAGGTGCTGGATAACTGTTCCCCATCCTGCCTCGGTATCCTCGCCCCGGGGAAGGACCCCTCATAATTCCCCACACCTAAAGTATCGTCGGAAGGCATCACCAGCCCCATCTATGGAGCCTGGTTAAGGGTTGTCTCGGGACAGCGGGTCCGTCTACAGGTGCCCAGCACAGGTTTTCTACTTTCCTGGTCCCAACCTACAGGGCGTCTGCACGCAAGGGCCATGGGCGATACGTCGCAATGTGCTAACGCTCGGCTTCGGTGATGTCCTCCTCCCTTATATGCTGTCTAAGCTACACCTCCACCGTGGTCACCCAGGTGGCGGTATCGCGCGGACCCGCATCCCACCCACCCACCCAGAGGAGGAGAGCAGCCCCTGGGCGCTCAATCCTCCTCCCCCCAGCCGGGAACCCAGATCACTGGTGCTGCAAGCAGTAGCCCTACTGCTGCACCGGCGGGCTGGCACCATAATGCCGGTAGTGTCTTTTTTTTTTTCTTTTTCAACGAAAAAGTTTGCTTTTTCTGGCCTTGCCGTTTTGTATGTCATCTTCTCCAGCGTCCTCCATTGACCAGCGTCAATCGAAGTGCGCCTGCTGCAAACAAATTCTGTTCAAGGACGGACACACTGCCTGCCTCCTCTACCTAGGCCCTGACCACGATACCAAGGCCTGCCCGCACTGTCAGAAATTCAACAGCAGGATGAGAATTCGCTGCCAAAACGCCCTTCAAGCTTTTCTCACAGAGCAGAAACTTGATGCAGTGCAGAAAGATTCCTCTTCTCAGGAGGGTTCTTCACACACAAAATCCTCTAGGAAGCACCATCAGAAGGAGAAGGAAAAGAGATCCCCCGCGAAGTCCAGGTCTTCCGGCTCCCGCTCTGCCTTCTAGGGTAGCTTGGACTTCGCGTGCCAGATGACATTCTTCCCTACCCAGCTAGCGGTAGTGAAGCCACCTGCCCTGATCAGAGCGTTGGGAGGTAAGGATCCCGGCTCTGGGTTCTCAGGCCGAGCCCTTGCAACCGCTAAAAGTCCGGCCGCATGATCAGGCCTCTGGCCGGCACTCTGAACACATCTAGTCCTCCTCGGGCCTGGCTGATTGCCTCAGGACTGATGTCAGCATCTTCCCGGTCTGCCTCTGGTGCAGACTCCTGGGACAAACACAGGATCTCGGGGCACTCCTCAATGAGATCAGCATCACAGCCCCCTCGGGTGCACAAGCCAACGTCTGATGAACGTTCAGCAGTTAAACGGTCGCCTGTGGGTGACGCCTACCGATGACAGTCCCCTGTCGCTGCTTCAACAGGGTGCCGCTGGCCCAGTCCCCGCAGTCGGGGGGGGGGGGGAGGCCACACCCATCGTTGGCACGACGTACACTCTGGGGCCCAGCCCTACCAGAGACCACCCGTCATCTGCCCCAGACCCTGCTCTCGCCACTGACATCTGACTGTCTCAGATCGCACCAGTGTCCCCCCCCGATGCACGCAGACGCCTGGCTCTAGAAACTGGGCCGGTCAGGGCAGACTACTGATCTGGAGCCAAGGCTGCACTTGTCAAGGTGAAGGATCTGTTTGGTTATTGATGGGAGACCATTAAAATAGATCTGCTTCAGCTGGCCTGCCAACACAGTGACAGAGCTACCGTTTGCGATGGCGGCAGCCTGGGTTTAGTAGAGAGCCAGGGTCATCGGAGGGCCAGCTGGGGGAGAAGGATTGAGCGCCTGACTGGCTGCTCTGCTCCAGAGGGGTGATCAGCCTTCCACGCCGCAGTACCACCACCGCCTGGGTGACCACGGGTGGTGCTGGTGCAGCAGAGGAGGCGGATTTCAAGGGAGGGGCAGGCGTTGGATGAGGAGCGGAGCAGAGGTGCATCTGTACGCGCCTCCGATTCATGGTCCTCCCGAGTGCTGGCGTCTGCAGGGGCAGGAGAACAAGGAACAGTACCCCCACGTGGACAGGTCTCATGTCAACGACTGGAGGGGCCAAGTGTAAAAAAATAATAAATAAAAAATAAAGATGGATCTCCTTCCACCAAGACCAGCTCGAGCAGAAGACTCTTCCCTCAGGAACTGGGCTCAACCCTTGAGGGAGACCACACCCATCTCAGGCAAGGGCAACGCAGACCACAAGCGTTGCTCGGGACTAGGAACCCCACAGTTCCTCATGCTCCACCGAGCACCACAAGCGCAGACCTCTGGGTATCAGGTCCTGGTCCTCCTTGGTGGAATCGAAGCATTCCTCTGTCTGTCCCTCCTCATTACCCTTATCTGCTGGGGGTCTTCCTTCCACAGACCCAAGGGACACTCCCAAGTCCCTTCCGGATGACCCCATCTTTTATGGAGATCATGCGCTACATACAGGAGAATATGGGCTGGGACACAGAGGACCTTGACCCAGAGGGGCTCCGTCTGGCGAAGTATCTGCGCCAAAAAGATCCAAAGCATGCAGTGATACCGCCCTTAGTCGACACATTCCTAGAAGTCCCCTGTCACTGCTTCAACAGGGTGCCGCTGGCCCAGTCCCCACAGTGGGGGGGGGAGGAGGCCACACCCCATCGTTGGCCGACGTACACTCTGGGGCCCAGCCCTACCAGAGACCACCTGTCATCTGCCTCAGACCAAGTTTCGGCTACTGACATCTGACTGTCTCTTATCGCACCAGACACTGCAGACTGGGCAGAGGAACGGTGGTGGTGTTAGGGGACTTAAACATGCCAGGAACAGACTGGGAGACTATGACATCCTCTGTGACCAGGGAACAGAGGTTGTTGGATGTCTTTCAAGACGCGTTCCTAACTCAGCAGGTGAGGGAACCGACCAGGAGAGCACGGGTACTGGATGTGGTCCTGGCAGACAGTGACCAGATTGGGGGCCTGGAGGTAAGGGACCCATTGGCGGGAGTGACCATGCCACGGTCTGGTTCTGCCTGGACCTAGGAGGGTAGAAAGGCTGCACAAAGGCGGAGTAACCGACTTCAGAGGCGGATTTAGAAATGGGAAGGATCCTTAAGGAGCATTTGGATGGGATTGGGTCAGACATGGGCGCTGATAGTAGGTGGGAAATCATCAGGAGAGGGGTGCAGGATGCTACCAGCACCTGTGCAAGAGTAAAACGAAAATGCGGTGGGGCCCAAAACTCTGTTGGTGGACCAGGGAGGTCAGGAGGTGGTGCTGGGAAAGAAAGCAGCCTATAAGAAATTCAAGTGCTCAAGGGTGAAAGGGATAGAAGTCTGACTACAGTGGCTAGAAGGGCCACTAGGTGGTGAGGGTGGCTAAGGCAAGGAAGGAGCAGAACCTGGCCAGGGAATGGGAGAGGAGAAGGGGTTCTTTAGATACATTGGGGAAAGGCGAAGGGTGAAGGGCAGATTAGCAGGATTAAATCAGGGAGAGATGGGCACAAGACCGGGGAGCAGGCTGAGGTACTAAATGAGTACTTCACCTCCAGTTTTCACCAGGGAAAATGGGGTGCTGCATCATACATGGGAGGAGACAGAGATAATGAGGAGGGAGGACCCTTACCGATCGGCAGGTCTAGGAGGAGGCATCACTGGCAGGTGGGAGGCTAAGCAGGAGAAGAGGTACCAGAGTGGAAATCACAGCAGAGAGAGTGAGGAAGCCCTCGGCTCCTTTAAGACGGAGAAAGCACCGGGGCCGGATAAAGTACATCCTAGAGTGCTAAAGGAACTTGCAGATGTCCTGGCGAAACCCCAGGCAGAGCTTTTCACCATCTCTCTGAGGACAGGGTGGGTGCCCCAAGACTGGAAGGTGGCGCATGTAGTGCCTATCCACAAGGGGGGATCAAGGGAGGTGGCAGGGAACTACAGGCCTGTCAGCCTGACATCGGTGATGGGCAGGGTGATGGAGGGCATTGTCAAGGAGAGGCTAGGGGGGGACCTGGATAAGTCAGGGTGCCTGGACGATAGACAGCATGGATTCATCCCGGGGAAATCATGTCAGACAAACCTGGTGGAGTTCTATGACTGGGTGACAAGTGCCTTGGACCTGGGTAGACCAGTGGATGTCCTCTTTCTAGACTTCACAAGGCATTTGACTCTGTTCTCCACGTGGGCCTGTTGGATAAGCTAGGAGAAATGGGGTGGAAACCAGATGATCAGATGGATGACAATTGGCTCCAGAACCCGGACCCAGAGGTCGTGGTTGATGGGATAGTCTCATCCCCAAGGAGGGTCATTAGTGGGGTCCCACAGGGATCAGTCCTTGGGCCCCTTCTGTTCAACGCCTACGTATCTGACATAAGGACAGGAATCAGGAGTGAGATGAGTCTCTTTGCAGATGACTCAAAACTGGGGGCGGTGGTGGATGGAGGGAAGGGTGGCCCTGCAGGGGGACCTGGAGGTGCTGGAAAGATGGTCTAGAAAGTGGAAGCTGAGGTTCAATGCAGGGAAGTGCAAGGTACTCCACCTGGGGGCCAGAAACCCAGGCCAAGTGTACACACCTGGGAGGAGAACTACAAGTCTCAATGGCTGAGAGGGACCTGGGGTGGTGGTGGATGTCAAGATGAACAACTCTGAGACTTGTAGGAGGGCAGCAGCCAAGGCCAACAGGATGCTGGGATGCATCGCTAGGGGATCACCTCCAGAAGGAGAAGTGATACTCCCTCTGTATAACTGCTTGGTGAGGCCGCACCTGGTACTGCGTGCAGTTTTGGAGCCACACTTAAAGAGGGACATTAACCTCCTGGAAGGGTCCAGAGGAGGGCAACCAAAATGATTTGGGGCTTGGGGGACAGGACCTATGAAGAGAGGCTCGAAGAGCTAAATATGTACACATTGGAAGAGAGAAGGGACCGGGGGGACATGATAGAGGTCTTCAGGTACATGAAGAGGGTAAATAGGGGAGGAACAGTCAGGGTGCTTCGAAGGAAGGAGGAAGGGGCCACTAGAGGGCATGGGTGGAAGCTGGAGGGGGGAAGATTCAGGGGAGAAAGGAGGAGGTGCTACTTCACTGAGAGGGTGGTGGAGCCATGGAATGCACTACCTAGGGGGCTGGTGGAGGCAGAGACAGTGGAGGGGTTCAGGAGGGGTGGACAGGTACAGGGAAGGGTTCTGGAAGCAAAATCCAATGCAGCAAGAATATCCGGAACTGGGAAGGGAGAAGCCAGAGAAGGCGAGGGGGACAGCAAGGTCAGCACCCAGGGTGGGGGCTGACCAAACGAGCAGACACGAAAGACCGTTAGGCCTATTCTGCTGGCATTTTAGTATGTTAGTAAGTCACCAAGGTGGCCTGGAAACATCCTTGCACCTCCTCCGCAGTGCCCAGAAAGGCAGATCGTCTGTGTAGGGCCCCAAAGGATGAACCCTTCCTGGGCGAGCAGTCCATGGCAGATTCTGTCGTAATTTCGGCCACCCATGACAGATCCTAGAGGCCCTGGCACCTTAGCACACAGCCTCCGGATGGGGAGTCTAAATAGTTGGACGCTATGGGGCGTAAGGTGTACTTCTCTGCAACATGCACCATAAAGTCCCTTAATTTCTTGACACGTGGTGCAGTTCTAAAACACCCTTTGGGAGCAGGGGATGGACATAGTAAAGGAAATCCTGGACTGCCTGAATGCAGAGCTGGAGAAGCTTCTCCAGACAGGCTTGGATGTTGGCACACATGTCCTACGGTCAGCTTATGATTCGGTGGACACAGCTGCAAGGGCGGCAGCCTCAGGTGTAAGCGTCAGATGCCATTCATGGCTCTGGGTATCCAGTTTTGCCCAAGACATCCAGGCCAGTATCTTGGATGCGCTGTTCAAAGGCTCTGTCCTTTCTAGTGAAGATTCCGAGAGGATAATCACCAAGTTACAGGATGCAGCTAAGGCCATTCATTCATTGCACTCTTATGTACAAACCGAAACAAAGGCCCTTTCGGAAGCACCGCCTTTGTGGGAAAGCAGGACAGCAACCCAGATACCAGCCACAGCAGCAAAAAAAGAGGTGACTATGGTCGTAAGGGCTCCAAAGTACAACAGGCTCTGGATCTAGGGCCTCGAAGCCAGCCCAGACCAGTCTTCCCACCACAGCCTGACTTGTTGCTGAACCCTCCGCCTTCCGTAGGCCTGGCAGAGGATGCGGTCAGAGGTCGCTTTTCTCTTTATGACCAGAATTGGCGAAAGTCACCTCCAGCCAATGGGTTCTACAAATGATAGACAGAGGGCACTTGATCAGATCCCTGCAGATGCCACCGGACAGGCCACCACTCCATTCCCATTACTCCCCAGCTCACAAAGAGCTAATTCAGGAGGAAATTCAAGCTGTTCTGGTCAAGAGAGCAATAGAGCTAGTGCCGGCCTCCCAGCAGGGAACAGTGTTTTATTCACGCTTTTTCCTTCTGCCCAGGAAGACGGGAGACCTACGCCCCATCTTGGACCTCAGCGACCTCAACCAGTTTGTCGAGTACACATGTTTGCGGATAGTAACTCTGCAGGGTGTACTGCCCATGTCCCACCAGGGAGATTGGCTAGCAGGACTGAATATGCAGGATGTCTGTCTACACATCCTAATAGCAAAGTCTCACAGGAGGTTCCTTAGGCTCGAGTTTCAGGGGAGGCACTATCAATTCAGGGCATTGCCCTTCAACCTGTCCTCAGCCCCAGGGGTCTTTACCAAGTGTCTGGCAGTGGTCGCTACTACGTGTTCCCATACTTGGACGATTGGCTCCTAGTGGCCCCGTCCTGGGAGCAGCTGCAGCACACAATAGAAGATACCTGTTCTCTCTTCGGAGAACTAGGGGTCACCATAAATGCAGAAAAGTCATCTTTGCACCTGATCCATTCCCTCCAGTTTATTGGGGCGATACTAGACACCACTCGACGGAAAGCCTTCCTCCTGGAGGACTGGTCTGTCCATCTCCACAGTCTAGCCCACCACGTCTCATCCCTCACAAGAGAACCAGCCAGGACACCTCTTTGGGTCCTGGGCCACATGGCGGCCTCTGTTGCCATGGTTCTGCTGGCCAGGCTGCATATGAGGACGATTCGGTGGACACTGAGTCCAGTGGGACCAATGATGGGATGACCTGGTCTCTGTCCCAGAACTGGTCTGTCAAGAGCTCGACTGGTGGATGACATCCCCATGTCTCTGAGGGCCCACCCTTCCACAGAACACCGCCGGCCCAAATCTCGATGACGGATGCATGTGGCACGGGTTTGGGTGCATAACTGGGTGCCCGCAGGACCCAGGGGACTTGGTCCGAGTCCGAAGGGCTCTTCCACATCAGTGTCCTAGAGATGAGAGCGGTCCTCTATGTCTTACAGGCGCTGCGCACTGCGCTTCTCCCAGGACACCTCCTGATACAGACAGACAATACTGCGGTAATATTCTACCTCAGCAAGCAGGGTGGCACCCACTCGTACCCCATCTGCCACAAAGCAATGCGGGTATGGAACTGGGCCATAGACCACTAGTTGGATATTTTGGCAATTCACGTCCCAGGTGTACAAAACACCCTGGCCGATGCATTCAGCAGGACACGGTGTAGAACGCACGAATGGACCCTTCAGCAGTCAGTCGTAGAAAATCTCTTCGACAGGTGGGGCAGACCAGAAGTGTGAACCTCTCTGCATCCCCTGTCAACCCAAAGCTGCCCAATTTCTGCTCGCTAGATCCCAGGCCTGGTGCTTTCTGGTGAGATGCATTGTCCTGTCTTGGAAAGGGAGGTTCTGCTATGCCTTTCCGCTCCTGCATAGTACTTCTCAAACTGCAGGTGTTTGGGGGGGGGGGGATGATTCTGGTGGCCACGGTAGATTTGGTTTCCTCTGCTGCAACAGCTGACAGTCAAAACACCACTGCCATTGCCGCTGAGCTCTTACCTGCTGTCTCAGGACAACGGGACACTGGTGCACCCAGACCTGAGGTCATTGCACCTCCGTGCATGTCTCCTAAGGACCTAGCCATGTCGTGCTTCGGAGTCTCGGGCAGAGTTGCTAACGTTTTTGTGGCCACTGGAAAGCCTTCCACCAGGGCCATCTACGCCATGAAATGGAAGCATTTTTGCCTCTGGGCTACTGCCCACTGACTAGACCCATTGGCCTGTCCGGTGAGCTAAATCCTAGAGTACCTGCTGTTGCTATTGGACTGTGGTTTGAGCTACTTGTCCATTAAGGTCCATTTGTCTGCAGTTTCTGCCTACCATATTCCTGTTCAAGATAAAGCCGTGGCACAGCTGGACCTAGCATGCACTTTTCTGCATTGCATTCGCCACCTAAAACCTCCATTAGGGACCCTGTCTCTCTCCCCGGGACCTCTTGTTCGTGCTGGAGAAGCTCACTTTGCTCCTGTTTGAGCCAGCTGCGGACTGCGAACTTCACTTTCTCTCCTGGAAAGCGTTATTTTTGGTTGCCATTACTTTGGGAGGATCTGTAAGCTACAGGCTGTGATGTGTAAAGAGCCCTATTTAGAGTTCCACAGGAATTGGGTAACCTTGCAGACCACTCTTAAGTTATTACCAAAGGTGGTGTCTGAACTGACTGAACCAGGACATACACCTTCCAGTTTATTATCTGGAACACTCTGACCAAGGCGAGGCTCTCCTTCACATGTTAGATGTTCATCGTATCCTGTGATATTACCTTTCTAGAACCCGTGAGCTCAGGCACTCAGACAAGCTTTTTGTTTGGTTTGCCCCCAGAATTCGTGGGGCATTTGTGTCCAAACAGACTCTCTCCAAATGGCTGGTCAGTTGCATTTCCTTTTGTTATGAAAAATACGACAAACCTTTACTGGGCTCGGTGAAGGGTCACTCCACGAGGGGAGTAGTGGCATCATTCGCTGCTTTAAAGAACGTATCCGCTGCAGACATATGTGCAGCCACCACCTGGAACTCTGAGTCCACATGTTCATTAGACATTATAGTTTAGACATCACCTCCAGGTGCAGAGTGGGCTTCGTACTTGCTGTACTGCAGGGACTGCTCTTGAGAGTATCATCCGCTTTCCTTTCTTCCACCCTGTATCCGTTCTGGGTCTCCCTACTGCTTGGGACTGAGTCCTACCGGTGTTACCTGCTGCAAGAGCTGACTCTCGAAGTAAGATAGTACAGTTACGTAAGAACTTATTTATTTTTATTTGAATTTTGGTAACTGGGTAAATATACTGAGACAATGGCAGTCCCATTTTCAGGGACGACCCAGAAGAGCAACAAGAGAAGTACATTACAGAGCAATTTTACAGAAAAATAATTACGATACAGAGTAATTTCACAGAGAGATAATTACACTAGCAAAAACACATAGTAAAAAAAAAAATTGTCATAAAGCCTAGCAAAATACAGGAATGGTAGTATCATAAAATAACAAGTAACAAGCTTGGCATCTCATAATACAGTTATAAGTATACCATATCCGAGTCAAACAATGAGAACATGGGCAGAAAGGTATAAATGGTGATTTGGGACAGGCAAGAGTCAAGTTTAACCCAAAGGAGGATCAGAGTGCGGGGGGACAGGGGCAAGGAGTGGAGTATGGGTCGGGCAGGAAGAGACTGAGGGGAAACAGCAGTGAAGGAGTAGGTTAGGCGTCACCAGAAGCAGGAGCAAGCAGCAGCTGCAGAGAGAGTGGAAAGCAAATTGGATTGAAACGTAGGAAGAGGGGCAAGACAGGACGGGATGAGGAAGGGAGTTCCAATCACACTGCTGCAAAAGAGAAGGACTTGCAGGCAGTAGCTCGTCGCAGTTTAAGTCGTATGAAAAGGGGGAGGGAGACGGATCTTAGAGCTTACCATAACAGTAGATCTTCGAGAGAAGCTCTTGCAGCAGGTGCTGCTTCCCACTCTCCTTCCCCCTTGAGGAATCTCTCTGCTTTCTTATCTCAGCAATCAGTTTGTTGCTCTGTGTGGAACTGACCATGGTTCCCTATTGCAGACCAACTTCTATCCACGATGCCGAAGTCTCCGGCGGAAGAACTGAGGTGACACCAGTGACTGCCCCCACTTTGTGGCATCTGGGGTGGGCCGACACCGGTGGGCAGTCCCAGCTCTGTATTGCTGGCTAGAAGTTTTCCGTGGGGTCCTGGCACTTGCTGGCTTCAGTTCTACTGGTATTACCTGCTACAAGAGCTTCTCTCGAAGATCTACTGTTACGGTAAGTTCTTGCGTAACTGTACTTTCCGCTTTCAGAAGGGTCATTATCAGTTTCGAGCCCTTCCCTTTGGCTTGTCCTTGGCCCCTCGTGTTTTCACAGAGTGCCCAGCTCTGGTGGCTGTGTCCCTGAGAAGGAAGGGACACTACATCTTTCCTCACTTCAACGACTGGCTGCTGGCAGCTTCCACTGAGGATCAGCTTCTGAGGATTCTGGCAGATACCTTCATCGTCTTCCAGTCTCTGGGTAACACCCTAAATCTTCTCAAGTTCTCTCTGTGACCCAGTCGCAGACTTCAGTATATAGGCGCCATTCTGGACACTGAACAGGGACAGACCTTTCTTCTGGAAGACAGGGTGGAAAGGCTTCAGTCATTGGCCCACTGGGTCTCTTCCTCTCACCAGATTTCAGCTCGGATGTACCTCAGCCTTCTGGGCCACATGGCCGCTATCCCCACAGTCCCTCTGGCATGCCTTCATATGAGGGGTACCCCAATGGAACCTTCGGGTTCAGTGGGACCAGCGATTGGACGACCTGGAGCAGCAGCTGCTGGTCTCCCAGGCAGTCTGGAAGACTCTCTGATGGTGGCTTGACCTCCTCAATTTGACGAAGGGAGTCCTTTTCCCCAGGGACCCACCTTCTTAGACCCTGACCACAGATGCCTCCAACCTGGGCTGGGGAGCCCATCTGACCAGCAAGCAGACTTGGTGGGGGGACATGGTCTCCACTGGAGCGAGATCTCCACATCAGTGTGCTGGAGATGAAGGCAATCCTTTATACCATGCAGGGTTTCCAATCTGATCTCCTTCCAGGCCCCTTGTTGATTCAGATTGACAACATGTCAGTGGTCTTCTACATCAACAAACTAATGGGGCACCCACTTGTACCCTGTGTGTAGAGAGGTCATGAGGGTTTGGTATTGGGCCATAGATCATGATCTGGAACTCGCTGCCATCCATGTTCCAGGCATCCAAAACACCTTGGCTGACAGCCTAAGCAGGTCTCTGTCCAAAGCCCACGAGTGGGAGCTTCTGCAGGCAGTTGCAGACAACCTCTTCGACAGGTGGGTTACCCAGAGTTTGACCTTTCTGCATCCTCATTCAACGCCAAACTGCCCAATTTCTGCTCACTCAGTCCGAGGTCTGGTGTTTTTCTTGCGAGACTCGTTGTCCCTCTGTTGGACAGGGAGGTGTCTTTATGCTGTTCCTCTATTGCAGAGGGGCCCTTCTCAAGCTTCAGGCAGAAGGAGCAGACATGATCCTTCGCTCCTTACTAGCCACAACAGATTGGGTTTCCCCTGCTGCAACAGCTGGCAGTGGAGCCTCCAGTTCCTCTACCCCTGTGCTCGCACTTGCTCTCCCAGGACCAGGGCACCTTGATCCATCCGGATCTCCGGTCTCTGCATCTGCACGTGTGGCTCCTGCAGACCTAGCTGTCTCCCGTTTCGGGGCCTCCCCGGGAGTGGCGGAGATCCTGGTGGCTGCGAGGAAGCCTTCCATCCGAGCCACCTACACTGTGAAGTGCAAACAGTTCTGCCTGTGGGCTTCTGCCCATTCTCTTGATCCTTTCACCTGTCCGGTGACCTCAAATTTGGAGTACCTCTTTGCCCTGTCTGATTTTGGCCTGGATTACTCTTCCTTTAAGGTGCATTTGTCAGCTATCTTTGCATACCATGCACCCGTGGAGGGCATGACCCTTGCTCAGCTGGACCTGTCCCGTACCTTTTTGAGTGGCATTCTGCATCTCAGTCCTTTCATTAGGAACCCTGTCCCTCCCTGAAATCTTATTTATGTTATAGAAGCTTACTTTGTCTGCCTTCAAACTGGCCGCTGACTGCGAGCTACGCTTTCTGTCATGGAAAGCGTTATTTTTAGTTGCTGATCTTACTTCGAGCGGGAGCTCTTGCAGCAGGCTATTACAATAAGGACTACGCCACAGGCACTAGGACCTCCGTGAAACTTCTGCCAGCAGTACGCAGAGACCGCCCCCGACGCCGGGCCCTGCCCTGTTGGTCTGGTACAAGAGGGGCGGACCCAGCTCCACCTCAGTTCTTTTCCCGCTCAGGCCCTGCATGTGAAGAAAAGGAACAGCTCTCCAGTTGCAGCTAAATCTTCAGGAAATTGTCTTCAGTCAAGACTTTGGAGTCGTTTTTTTCGACGGTTTTAAACACGAGGTACTCCCGACATCAGTCCATTGCCCATCTGTTATTTTACCGCTTCTTTAGACTTTTTTTTTCGTCTTTCTCCCGTTACCAACGTCAGCCGTTGCCCGATGGTTTCTTGAGTTCGACGGATGTCTTCTCGGGCATCGGTTTCTCCAGAGCACTTGAACAAGTGTGAGTGTGGGAGGCAGATCCCAGCGAAGGATGGCCATCGGCGGTGTGTTTTTTTGCCTAGGTCCAGACCATGACACCGCCAACTGCTCAGATTGCCAGGCTTTTACCAGCAGGACCCGCATCCGCCGCCTCAAGGCCCTAAAAGCCTACTTGCTGGAGCAGAAAATGGATCTGCACTCCTTGGAGGGGAAGCGGAAAGAAAAGCGCCATAGCAAAGACCGTAGTCGGTCCCAGCACCGGTCGCGGTCCCGCTCGCATTCGCGGCCCTCTCTGAAAAAGGCCCGTCCCTCAGGTTCTGAGAGCACCGAAATCTTCTCAGGCTAAGGCGGCCTTGCCGGGGGAGAAGCCGGCTAAATTGCCTGCTTTGGCCCCACTCCAGAGCACGGCGCGCCTGCTAAACCTCCGCGAGCCCAGGACTCTCCGGCACTCCCGGTGGCACCCGTCGTCTGTACCAGCACCGATCACGGGGTGAAGGGACGGGAGCGTCATGAAGGAAAGCCGACGTCCTGGCGCCTAAGCCCCCGCACCCAGGAGGGTTTCCTTGTGCCCGATGTCCCGAGACTTCCTTCAGACAGGCGGCTGAGATCTTCACGAAGGACAAGCTCCAGGATCTGTTTTCCTTCTGGTGGGGTCAGGTCCCTAATCGGTCCTCCCCGTCGCCAGCCCAGACACCGGTTCCGGACCCAGCGGAAAAACCACAGCTGGGAGGTGAGTCTTCCCCGCGGAAGTCACCGGAGCACCCGCCTACACCTCCCTCCAGGGCTCGTTCCCACACCGGGTCCGAGGACCACCGACTTCGCTCCAGGGACTCTGGTGACTGACGTCTGTCTAGGTCACGCTCCAGGAGCCCTTCTCACTCTAGGCGAGAACGCTCCCGAGACCGACGTCGGTCCCCTAGTTTCCGACGACAGTGGGAGCCTGGTCATAGGGAAGGGTCAGACTATTCAAAGTCATAGTCGATCCTCCTCACCATCGTCTACCTCGTCTTCCTCTCTCAGTTTGAAGCGTTCCCTGGGAGAGAAGGACCAGCCCACTTGCCTCTGGACGATCCTACCTTTATGGACGTCATGAGGCACATCCAGGCCTCCGAGTGGGATACGGAGGACCTGGATCCGCAACTCCGGAGACTGGCTAAGTACCTGAGGCAAAAGGAGCCAAAACCTCTGGTCATTCCTCCGTTGGTGGATACGTTCCAGGACCTCACCAGAACCACCTGGATGCATCCAGCCTCCGTCCCGGCCATTCCGAAAAAGTCAGACAGGCTGTATAAGGCCCCGAGGGCAGAGCCCTTTCTCGTGGAACACCCTCAGGCCGATTCCTGTGATCACGGCTGCCCATGATAAGTCCAGGCAGCTGAAGCACCTTGGCTCCCAGCCTCCCGACCCGGAGTCTCGCTACTTGGACCAGGTGGGCAAAAAGGTATATGCTGCTTCCACCTGTTCCATACGTTCCCTCATCTTTCTGACGCATATGGTACAGTGCCAAAATGAGCTTTGGGAGAGGGGACAAGAGCTGATGAAGAACCTTCCAGACTCTGCCCAGAAGACTGAGCTCCTGAACCTCCTCCAGTCGGGCTTAGACGTAGGCTCCCATGTCCTGAGAGCCTCGTATGACACGGGAGCCAGGGCAGCCGCTTCTGGGGTGTGCCTACGGCGCCATGCCTGGTTGAGAGTCTCCGGCTTTCACCAGGATCTGGAGGCCGGTATCAAGGATCTGCCCTTCCAGGGTATTGTGCTGTTCGGGCAGGAGATGGAGGCCTTGATCTCCCATCTCCAGGAGTCTGGCAAGTTGATCTGGTCGGTCCGCCAGATGTACTGCGGCGACCAGCGACGACACCGTAAACGGCCTTTTCGCAAGTCCTCAGGCAGTCAAGGTCAAGCCTGTAGCAACCAATAGGGGCAGAGAGGAGGCTTTTGCAGGAGATCTGGCAACCAGCAGTCTGGACCTCCCGCGGTGGGCCCTTGTTCTCCCAGGCCTCTCTCCCCACTCCCGGCTCAGCCCAGTGACTCCCTTCCACCCACCCCCACCCCCGCGCTGGAAGATCCAGGGGAGCCGGTTGGGGGCCGCTTCTCCTTTCATTTCGAAGGGTGGAAGTCAATAACTGCAGACCAATGGGTCTTAGACATCATCAGGAGGGGACACACACTGGAGTTCAGAGTTTCCACCGCACACTCCGCCAAAGCTCTCCCGTTATCCTCCTTCTCACATCCCACTTATAGAAGGAGAGATCCAGACCCCCTTGTAAAAAAGGGCAATAGAGATGGTCCCCTTGCATCAGTGAGGACAGGGGTTTTCTTCTCAAATTTTCCTAGTCCCAAAAAAGACACAGGACCTTAGTCCCATTCTGGATCTCAGTCCTCTAAACCTCTTTATTGAGTACAAAAGATTCAGGATGATGACCCTCCAAGGACTCCTTCCCTTGCTGCACCGGGGGACTGGCTCTGCTCTCTCGACATGCAAGATGCATACATGCATATCGGGGTCTACCCTCCCCACTGCAAGTTTCTGAGGTTCCACTTCCAAGGGGAGCACTATCAGTTTCGAGTGCTTCCGTTTGGCCTCTCTTCCGCTCCACGAGTCTTCACCAAGTGCCTAGCAGTGGTGGCTGCGGCTCTAAGGCGCATGGGACAGTGTGTTCCCCTACCTCGACGACTGGCTGCTTACGGCCCCATCAAGACTAGGCCTTCTACGTGCCCTCGAAGATGCTTATATTCTGTTCCGAGGGCTGGGGATCACCCTGAACCTGTCAAAATCGTCCCCGGAGCCCAATCAAAAGTTTGCCTTCATTGGAGCGATCCTGGATTCCGTCCAGGGCATGGCCTTCCTTCCCCAGGACAGGGGAGGTCGCCTGCAAGAGATGGCAGAATGGATCTCCATAACTCAAGTGCCAGCTCGGAACTTCCTTAGTTTACTGGGGCACATGGCGCCGGCCATTCCTCTCACTCCTTTGGCCCGCCTCCACATGAGGGTCCCACAATGGATGCTCAGGGTGCAATGGGACCAAGTCCACGACGATCTAGACTCCCCGGTCAAGATCTCGGAGCAAGTCAGGAGAACTCTGCTTTGGTGGATGGACCTCAGGAATTTAGAGAAAGGGATTGGCTTTCCGTCCGGAGCCACCAGGTCAAACTCTGGCGACAGATGCATCGGACCTGGGGTGGGGAAGCACCTGGGTGTCGTCTGAGCATAGGGGTTTGGTCACCCGAGAGCGGTCCCTTCACATCAGTGTGCTGGAAATGCTAGCGGTTCTCACGCCTTACAGGCTTTTCAGGAGGACCTGGTGCCAGGCTCTCTTCTAGTTCAGACAGAGCGACATGGCGGTGCGTCTTCTGGAAATCAACAAGCAGGGGCACTCATTCGTATCCCTTTGCAGGGGCGATGAGTCTGGTACTGGCGGCTGGGCGCGGGCATTCTGCTGTCTACAGTGCACGTTCCAGGCGTCCTCAACGATCTGGCCGACAGCCTCAGCAGGTCGCGTTCCAGAGCGCACGAGTGGGAGCTGCTACAGTCCGTAGCAGACGAGCTGTTCGACAGGTGGGGTCTTCCAGAGTTGGACCTCTTTGCGTCACCACGCAGTACTAAACTGCCAACCTTGTACTCGCGAGAGCACGCGCCTGGAGTTTTCTGGCCAGATGCGTTATCCCTTTGCTGGGCAGGGAGATTTCTCTATGCCTTTCTGCCCTTCCCTCTCATTCAGAGTGTGCTGCTCAAGTTACAGGCAGAAGGGGCCCGAATGATCCTAGTGGCCCGAATGATCCTAGTGGCCCCCAAATGGCCTTGGCAGATTTGGTTCCCACTGCTACAGCGGAACCTCCAGTTCCGCTGCCTATATGCTCGCAGTTACTGTCCCAAGACCAAGAGTTGCTGGTCCACCCAGACCTTCGATTCTTTAACCTACATGCATGGCTTCTTCAGACGTAGCTCAGCATAGATACGGGGTTTCCCCGGAAGTGGCGGCAGTCCTGGTTTCGGCAAGAAAGCCCTCTACCCGCTCCGCCTACGCTATGAAGTGGAAGCGTTTTTGTCTTTGGGCATCGCCGCAGCATTTGGATCCCGTCACCAGCCCTGTGAACTCTGCTTTACAGTATCTCCTCTCCTTGTACGGAAAGGGTCTGAGTTACTCCTCTATCAAGGTGCACATGTGGGCAATTTCCGCCTATCATGCTCTCGTGGGAGACAGAGCATTGACACAATTGGCTGTTGCCCGCACCTTTCTTGGGGGAATTCTGCATATGAGACCTCCCATTCGGGACCCTATCCCATCCTGGGACCTCCTTTTTGTGTTGGAGAAACTCACCCTCCCTCCTTTAGAACCAGCAGCGGATTGTGAGCTGCGTTACCTTTCTTGGAAGGTTTGTTTTTTGGTTGCTGTTACTTCAGCTCGAAGGGTTTCCGAGCTTCAGGCTTTGATGTGTAAAGAGCTCTATTTAATTTTCCACAGGGAAAGGGTTTCCCTCAGAACGAATCCTAAGTTTCTTCCAAAAGTGGTCTCAGAGTTGACCCTCAACCAGTCGGTTAATCTTCCTGTTTATTTTCCTTCCCCTTCCAATAGAGGGGAGGCTCTCCTCCACACATTGGATGTCCACAGGACTTTGAGGTACTACCTCAAGAGGACGGCTCAGCACCGTCAATCGGAGCAACTTTTTGTGGCCTTTGCACCACATTGCTTGGGTCGACCGGTGACCAAGCAGACTCTCTCAAAATGGATAGTTTGCTGCATCTCGTTTTGTTACGAGAAACACAAACTCCTACCGGGCCCGGTCAGGGGTTACTCCGCCAGAGGAGTGTCAGCATCTTTCGCTGCCCTGCGAAATGTCTCCATAAAGGACATTTGTGCGGCCGCAACCTGGAACTTGGTGCATACTTTCGTCAAGCATTACAGCTTGGATATCGTCTCCAGATGCCGGGCTGGCTTCAGCCTAGCTGTTTTACAAGGGCTTCTGTCCTGATGCCTCTGGAGTCTGCATATTCCACCTCCCGGAGTCGTCTGCCTCTTTGGTGTGGGACTGCTTGGGATTCAGTCCTTATTGTAATAGCCTGCTGCAAAAGCTCCCACTCGAAGTAAGATAGTACAGTTACGTAAGAACTTACCGTAACAGTAGATCTTCGAGAGGAGCTCTTGCAGCGGGCACTACTTCCTACCCGCCTTCCCCCTCGAGGAGTGCAGATCCATCTTCGTTGACCTCTCCATTCCTCTTCTACAGTCGCTTCGTCTCATTCTCTTGTCAGGCCTTCTTCCAGGTCTTGGCGGGAGAACTGAGGTGGAGCTGGGTCCGCCCCCTCTTGTACCCAGACCGACGTCGGGGCGGGGCCAGCATCGGGGCCGGTCCCTGCTGTGTACTGCTGGCAGAAGTTTCACCAGAGGGTCCTAGTGCCTGCAGCGTAGTCCTTATTGTAATAGCTTGCTGCAAGAGCTCCTCTCGAAGATCTGCTGTTACGGTAAGTTCTTGCGCAACTGTACTTTACTTCTGCTCAAAGGATTTCCAAGCTTCAGGTTCTGATTTATTTAGTGTTTCACAAGGACAGGTTGTCTTTGCGGATCAGTCCTAATTTTCTGCCCAAGGTGGTGTCCGAATTTATGCTGAACCAGGACATCCTTTTGCCTGTTTATTACCCAGAGTGTTTGAATCGAGGGGAGGCCTTGCTTCATACTCTGGATGTCCATAGGGTGCTTCGTTACTATCAGAATCGCACCCATTCTTTCAGAAAATTGGATCAGTTATTTGTTTCTTTCTCCCCAAGGACCCTAGGGGCTCTGGTTTCTAATCAGACGTTATCCAGATGGTTGTTTAACTGCATTGTTTTCTGTTACCAGAAATATGACGAGCCTTTATTGGACCAAGTTAAAGGCCATTCCACAAGGGGAGTGTCTGCCTCCTTCGCTTCACTGGGTCTCAGCGGCAGATATTTGTGCAGCTACCACTTGGAGTTCCATCCACACTTTCATTAAGCACTACAGTCTGGACATTGCTTCCAGACACAGGACAGGCTTTGGCCTTGCTGTCCTGCAGGGTCTTCTTTCCTGAAGGATTAACTCCACTGATCTTACTTGGAGTGGGAGCTCTTGCAGCAGGCTATTAAAATTAGGACTATGCCGAAGGCACTAGGACCCATTGCAAACATTTAGCCAGCAGTCTTTAGTGGGGACCACCCGCTGATACCGGCTCCAGCCCCACCTTTGTTCTTTTCCCACCACAGACCCGCTTTCATCAGCTCTTCGGCTGCCTTTAGAACTTTATAGTAGTTTACTAGCAAAGTTATCATTCTAAATAGTCCCCCCCCCCCAAAAGTCAGCTTTTTGCTTATTTGTTCCTCACTGCAAGTCGACCTCACAGACTTCGGTCTCCTCAACCGAAAAGAAGAGGATGAAGTGTGCCTGTGGCCGGCACATACCGGCGAAGGACAAACACGAGGCCTGTGTCTTTTGCCTAGGGCCCGACCATGACACCAAGACCTGCTTGATCTGCAGCAGCTTTAGAGGCAGAACTAGGATTCGCCACCTCAGGGCACTTAAGGCCCATATTTTGGAGCAGCAGGTGGCCGTGATGCAAAGCTCACCAGCGGAAAAATCTTCCTCCTCTTCCCATTCCACAAAACACAAGGAGAAGAAACGGGACTCTGACCAACGCAAGTACCTCGAAAAGGACCGGGGCCAGTCTAAGGGGAGTTCGCACTCCCAGTCACTGCGCAGGAAGAAGACCTCCTCCGGGTCCAACTCTGGAGGTTCAGACCGCACCTCCCGCCACTCGCAACACTCTACAGAGCGGCAAGACTTCTCCACTCTCACCAAACCACCAACTTCAGGCAGTGGTAAGCAGGGCCTGGTCTCCACACTGGCCTTCTACCTTAAAGGTGAAGGCAGCACCCTTGCGGTCACCCTCAGCTTCGGGGGTCAGGACCGTAACCTCTTCTTCCGTGATGACCTCGGCCCCATCACGCGGTCCCGAATTTGGGTCTTTCCTGGCTCCTGTAAGACCTCCACAGGGAACGGGAGCCTGGTTCCAAGCAGGCTTCTGCTCACCGCCCCTCGACGGCTCAACCTCTGAAGTCCAAACCGTCGACTGTGCCGAAGAAAGGGCGATCATCGGCTAAGACATTCTCTGACCCCAAACATTTACCGGTCCGTAGGGCCTCTACACCGGAGAACCAGTGAGATGGCTCCACTCCCTCTTCCAGGGGCCCACAGGACTTTTCCTCCTTGCCTAGCGCTCCACCGACACTGGACAGACCTCGCCACCTGGCAGGGTCCGTGGTTGCACACTTTTCTAAGGAGGAGCTCACAGAACTCTTCCAGTTCTGGTGGGGCCAGGTCAAAAAAGATGTGCTTCCACCGCAGTCGGATCCAACTCCAACCCCGGAGGAAGAGAAGGACAAAGGTCGTGAAGAAAAGCCTTCCTCTCCCATGCCTAAAGAGTCCTCACCTAAACCCAAACCTGAGTCACGATCACGTACTCCAGCTGATACCCATGGTCAGACTTTACACAGAGAACATTGGCACCGATGTCACGCCAGGTCTCCAAGTACCACCCACCGTTGCTCTCCTAGTAGAAAGCGGTCAGACAGTCAACGCCGGTCAGAAAGCCATTGACGCTCTACCAGCTGACGTCTGTCTACCAGTCGGCGGCGTTCTTATGAGAGGAGCAGATTCTTGTCTAGATCAGCCACCTCCTCTTTTGAAGGCCACAGTTTGAATCTCAGTTCTTCTGGGTCCGACTGTTCTCTCTCAAGAGAAAGACAAGTGTCCCCGGATGAGAAGGACACTGCCAGATCTCCTCCTGACGATTCTACCTTTATGGATGTCATGAGGCACATCCAGTCCTCCAACGGATGGGAGACGGAGGACCTGGATCCGGAGCGCCGGGGATTGGCAAAGTACCTGAGGCAGAAGGAGCCAAAGCCTTGGGTTGTTCCTCTTCTTGTGGATGCTTTCCAGGCTCTTACTCTCATCACTTGTAAGCATCCCTCCACCACTCTGGCAGTCTCCAAGAAATCAGATGGGCTGTATCGAGCCCCGAGGGAACAGCCTTTCTTGGCGGAACACCCTTGGGCAGACTCCATGCTGATTATGTCTGCTCACGATAAATCTCCTGCACTCCTCAGTTTGCAGCCTCCTGATGTTGAGTCCGGATTTTTGGATCAGGTGGGCAAGAAGGTCTATTCTGCCTCCACCTGCTCTATCCGATCCTTGAACTTCCTCACACATATGGTCCAGTACCAAAATGTCATGTGGGCGAAGGGCGTAGAAGTGGCTTAGGCCTTGCCAGACTCTACACAAAAGACAGAGCTTCTGGACATCCTGAAGTCGTTTTGGGACATATGCACTCGTGTCCTGAGGGCCTCGTACAACACTGCAGACATGGCCTCAAGGGCAACAGCTTCCGGTGTTTGCCTTAGGCGCCACACCTGGCTTACAGTCTCAGGAGTCTCCCAGGATCTGCAATCTGGGATCCTGGACCTTCCCTTCTAGGGTTCTGTCCTTTTTGGGGAGAAGACAGAGAAACTCCTCTCTCATCTCCAAGATTCCGGGAAGTCCGTCTGAAAGATGTATAAGGGGGATTGGAAACCTTTCTGCAAGCTGCTTTTTTCGTATGCCCTGAGGGTAAAATGCCCATGGACAATTTCTGCAGAGAGTTGGCTGTAAGAGAAAGGCACCAACCCAAGCTTCTGGGAGCTTCACTTCTAGAGGTCCCAAGTCCTCCCAGCCCTCTCTGCAAGATCCCGGATCTACCCAGTGACTGTTACTCCTGCCCCCGGCAGAGTTTGTGGGGAAAGGAGTAGGGTCAATACTCCCTCTACCAAGAGGATGGAGCAATATCACTACAGACCTCTGGGTACTAGACCTGATAAGGAGAGGACATATTCTTGAGTTCATCCAGATCTCTCTGGGGGAAAACCCACCGGGGTCCTCCCTTTATCCTCCTTCGCACATTCCTCTGATAGGAGATATCCAAGCCCTTTTGCAGAAACGGGCAATAGAGCCAGTCCGCCCAGGTCAGCAGGGGTGGGGCTACTATTCTCCTTTTTTTCCTGGTACCAAAAAAGATCGGGGACCTTCGGCCCATCCTGGACCTCAGTTCCCTAAATCTCTTTATAGAGTACAAGCGGTTCAGGATGGTCACTCTGCCAGGTCTCATTCCCCCCTTGCACCAAGGGGACAGGCTGTGCCCCCTGGATATGCAGGCCGCCTGCAGGCACATATGGATCTTTCCTCCCCATTGGAAGTTCCTGAGGTTCCACTTCCTGGGGAGACATTATCTGTTCCGAGCCTTGCCATTCGGCCTCTCCTCCGCTCTTCGAGTCTTCGCCAAATGCCTAGTGGTGGTTGCTGCGGCTTTCGGACACCAGGGCTGTTGCGCCTTCCCTTACCTAGATGACGGTCTCCTGGTAGCACCTTCAGGGCTTAGCTGCTTCGCAGTCTCTGAGACACGTTTACACTCTTCCAAGAGCTGGGAATCACCCTGAACCTTCCAAAGTCTTCCCCAGAGCCCAGCTGGTGACTGTTTATCGGAGCGGTTCTCGACACCGTTCAGGGCATGGCCTTCCTCCTGCAGGACGGGACGGGGGTTCATCTAAGGGGCGTAGCCCGGACTGTATCCATGGCTCCACAGGTCCCAGTCAGGACCTTCCCCAGACTTCTGGGGCACATGGCGGCAGCCATCCCCACAGTTCCTTTGGCTTGCCTCCACATGAGCATCCCACAGTGGATGCTCAGGGTGCAGTGGGACCAAAGGTCAGATGATCTGGACCAGCCGGTTAGGGTCTCCAACCCAGTAAGAAGGGCTCTTTCCTGGTGGTTGGACCCCTCCAACCTGGAACAAGAGGTCCCCTTTCGATGGGAGCCGCGAGACTGATTCTAATGACAGATGCATCCCGTCTCGGTTGGGGTGCTCATCTGGGGACAGACGGACTCAAGGGACGTGGTCTCCAGACGAGCAACAGCTCCATATCAACATCCTCGAGATGCAAGCGGCCCTGAACGCCTTGCGGGTGTTTCAGACGGACCTTTCGCCAGGCCCTCTTCTCATCCAACAACACGTCGGTAGTGTTCTAAGTCAATAAGCAAGGGTGCACACATTCTTACCCCCTATGCTGGGAGGCGATGAGGGTCTGGTATTGAGTGCTGGAACACTACCTAGACCTCACTGCTGTTCATGCCCCAGGCGTCCAAAACGTCTTGGCCAACAGCCTAAGCTAGTCTCCATCCAGGGCTCACGTGTGGGAGCTCCTCCAGTCGGTAGCAGATCAGCTGTTTGGCAGGTAGGGGCACCCAGAGTTGGACCTCTTTGCGTCTCCACTGAATGACAAACTGCCCAGTTTCTGGTCACGAGAGCCAGCGCCTAATGTTTTCTGGCCAGATGCTTTGTTCCTCTATTGGACAGGGAGGTTTCCGTACGCCTTCCCTCCCTTTCTTCAGAGTGTTCTTCTGAAACTACAGGCAGAGGGGGGCAGAGATGATCTTCATCGCTCCATTCTGGCCTCTGCAGATTTGGTTCCCACTACTTCAGCAGCTGGCAGTGGAATCTCCAATACAGCTGCCGCTGAGCTGGCATTTGCTATCTCAGGATCAGGGAACCTTGGTCCATCCGGACCTCAAGTCCCTGCATCTTCGTGCTTGGCTCCTGCAGAATTGGTCAAATCCAGATTTGGGGTCTCCCAGGAGATGGCAAACATTCTTGTAGCAGCGAGAAAGCCCTCAACTAGATCCACTTGTGCCATGAAGTAGAAAAGATTCTATGGGCTTCACCCTGTCTCTTGGACCCTCTCACCTGTCCAGTGAACTTGATCTTAAAAGTATCTTCTCTCCTTATTAAATCAAGGCTTGAGCTACTCCTCCATAAAGGTACCTTTGTCAGTAATTTCTGCTTACCATGCACTTATAGAAAGGGGAAAAACACTTGCCGAACTGGACATGTCCCGTACCTTTTTGTGGATCATTCTACACATTGTTTCTCATCCGAGATCCAGTACCCGTCTGGGATCTCCTCTTTATGCTGGAGAAGCTTACCCTTCCCCCATTCAAGCCTGCCGCGGAATGCAAGCTTTGCTTCCTCTCCTGGAAAGTGTTATTTTCAGTTGGTTACTTCTGCTCAGAGTTTCCGAGCTTCAAGCCCTGATGTGTAAGGAGCCTTATTTAATTTTTCACAGGGACAGGGTGTCCTTGCGAAGCAATCCTAAGTTTTTACCTAAAGTGGTGTCCGAACTTGCTTTGAATCAGGACATCAACCTTCCAGTATACTACCTGCATCACTCGAACAGAGGGGAAGCACTGCTGCATACTTTGGAAGTCCACATGGCTCTAAGGTACTGTTTAAAATGCACTGCTCTACACTGCAAGATGGAGCAGTTCTAATCCCAGTAATATTCGGGTATTCATAATTTCTAGGAGCGTGGCTATGTTGTTCATCCACACTTCTTGGCATGTCCCTTTTCCCTTTAAATCTTGCCGGAAACTCTTCAGGCTGGCTCCTCCCACCCACCCAGGTGTTAAATACCTCGGCTGCGCCCCATGACGCCAGATCTTCCTTTCCGCTGGAAGATAACAGGTTCCCTCTTGCTCTCACAGCAGTTTGTAGGCCCTGGATTCAAAGTGTTGGTTTTTACCGAAACTAACCTTAAAACTCGTTCAAGTTAGCGATTTCGATTGTAGCGCATTGGACATGGAGGATAAATCGTCCCCCAGATTTCGCCGGTGTACCTGCGGCCAGATGTCACGCACCGATCCTCACCTAACGTGGATTTATTGCCTAGGTGTCGGACATGACACCTCATTTTGCACTTTCTGCCTGGCCTTCCATCCCAACGTCCTGGATGACCACAAGGTGTGCCTAAAACTGGGGAGATGGGAGAAAAGGAACCCGCCGGTGAAATCGAAGGAGACGAGGGGGCGGTTTCCGCAGCCGTGGGATCCGCCAAGCAGCTAGAGCAAATTAAGGCATTCGAGGAGGAAGCAGCTCAAGCTTCAGCCAATCAAAGCTTTTTTTTGTTTTTTTTTTTTGTTCCGCTCAGCCTTGGCTCCACCTTTACAGGCTCCTTCAAGGAGTTGTGCCAGTCTCTCCCACCAGGGTGCAAGGCACCGAGGTCGCACTCCTCCCGCCCTGCATGAAGCAGATGGGGATCCGAAGTCTTCGTCTAAGCAAAGACGTTCTTGGGACCAAGAAAGGTCTGAGTCCAAGAGCATGCGGTCTTGGCCTCGGTCGAGATCGCATCCTCGGCTGCCAGCTTTTCGGATATCCCATCTGGCCAGGGGACAGAGGAAATGGCCGATGAGGCTGAGATTACTCTCGACCCAGTCGACCCTCTGTCGCCGACCCTGGTTGACAACTCTTTGGAAGGGATTTCAGTCCTTGTTTTTTCCGGATGAGGAGACCCAGCCCACTGGTGTCCACATCGATTAAACTGTTCCGGACCCTCGGTTTTCACCGACACCGATGTCTCCCGATCGAACGGGTCGACTTCCTCGGTCTCTATCGAGGTTCAGAACCCCTTTGGCCAAATGGCGGAAAAAGAGTCATAAACACTCTAAGAAGAGGCATCGCCACAGATCTTCAAGAAACAGCTCTTGCAGCAGGTTACACCATTAGGACTGAAGCCGGCAGGCACCAGGGCCCCACGGAAATTTTCTTGCTAGCAGTATTCAGCGGGGACCACCCCCGACGTCAGGCATAGTACTTAAGGAGGCAGTCCCCGAGAATCCCCAGTTCTTTTCCCGCCGTCGACTGGCCAGCATCGGCCTCTCGGTCTCTACCTAGCGCACTACGACTTAGAACTTCTAGAGTTTCTTCAAAACTAATGTTCTCTCCAACTCCTTCACTTGAGGGGCACCTTTCCAAGTGTGCCTGCGGAAAACAGATCCCTTTCAAGGATCCTCATTCCTCCTGCATGCGGTGCTTAGGCCCGGACCACGACACCAAGGCCTGCACCTTTTGCCAAGGGTTCAACAGCCGCACCAGGATCCGCCGTCAGAAGGCGCTTCAGGCTTATCTGCTGGAAGAAAAACTTAGCAGGATGGACCAAGAACCTTCCTCCAGGGGAGATTCTTCTTCCAAGGCCCATAAACAACGGGAGAAAGCAAGGTCCAGATCTCTGAACCGGGCCTCGGACTCCTGCAGCTCAGGCTCCACCAGATCGGACTGCTCTCCCTCCAGGGCTCGTTCTCAGCACCCTCCGGTCAAAGTCCGGGCTTCAGGCAATTCTTCCGAGACTCCAGCCCATCAAGACTTCATGGCCCTTGGCTTCCTCCACTCCCTCTTGGACCTCTTCCAAGTGTTCCGAACGCCACAAGTTTTCCTCATCGACCCGACGTCGGGACCCCAATTCCAGTTCGGTCTCCCAGCCTCCTAGAGGTCTTGACCCACCACCCAGGAAGACCAAAGTCCTGACGTCCCTAAAGCGGATGACTGACCCGAAGTCGGCTAGGTGTTGGCCGGAGCCGTGGACACCAGACGCCGGACACGAAGGAGTCGGCCAAGTGAGCAACATTTGCCTCGCATTCACCGGAGCTGAAAACTGCCCCCCAGTCACCGGTGGACACCGGTCACAGGGATTCTACAGAGGAAGACACGACACTGAGGATGCTGGGCTTCCGAGGGTACCTTCGCCCACCCCGGAGACACCCGTGGACCCAGTGCCCGATCCCGGCGATAGACCACCGGCACCAGGCTCGTTGGGCATGAATCTACAAAAGAAGTAAAGGACCTCTTTACTTTCTGGTGGGACACCATCCTTCACCTTCTACGCCTCCTCCTCCACCCAAGGGGCGAGCAGGACAACCACCAGCCCCTAAGGAGCAGACTCCACCTCCTAGGGGTAGATCCAAGGACAGGAAAAGGTCTCCCTTCAGATCTCCATCAGGACCCCCAGCCCCAAGTGACCCAGACGTCGTCGGTACACTCCATCAGGGGAGGACTCCAGATCAGATACCTCGGATTATTCCAGCTCTCCTTCTCCGTGCAGCATTCCATCACCTGACCCCCATGACCTTCCCAGGTGGTCTCCGGATGATCCCTCCTTCTCTGAGATCATGAGGCACATCCAGGACAACATGGGGTGGGATGCTGAAGACCTCGACCCCGAAAGACAGCATCTTGCCCGTTAACCTTCAGCCGAAAGACCCAAAGCCTGTGGTAGTGCCACCCTTGGTGGACACCTTCGTGGACGTCACCAAGGCTGCGTGGAAACGTCCGCATTCCACTCCCGCTGTGCCGAAGAAAGCTGACCGCCTGTACAGGACCCCAAAAGAGGACCGGTACGTGGCTCAACAACCTCTGGCAGACTCCCTGGTCATTACAGCCTCACATGACCGGTCCTAAAGACCGCAGCACATGAGCACACAGCCTCCGGACCAGGAATGCAAACAACTGGACGCCCTGGGGGAGGTGCATGTATGCAGCTGCTACATGCTCCATCAGGTCCCTGAACTACCTAACTCACATGGTACAGTTTCAGAATGCCCTGTGGGAACAGGGCCAGGACCTGGTCGATAAACTTCCAGATGGCGATCAGAAGGCGGAGCTCCTAAACCTTCTCCGCACAGGGTCTGATGTGGGTACCAAAGTACTACGAGCCGCATACGATTCAGCAGATTCATCCGCCAGAGCTGCAGCTTCAGGCATCTTTCTCTGGAGATGATCTTGGCTCCGTGTTTCCGGCTTCACCCCGGACATACAGAAAAACATTCTTGACGTCCCCTACAATGGCAAAATACTTTTTGGTGAATCCTCTGAGAAGGTTATCAAACTTCAGGACGCCGGGAAGACGGTCAGGTCCGTACAGGCCATGTACAGATCCAGGCCTAGTTCCTTTCGTTAGGAACCAGAGCCGTTTCTGCAGCCGGCAACAAAGGCAGCAGCCACGTTCGGCCAGCAACAAAGGGGCACTTTTTAGCGTAAAGCCCAGGCCATGTCGTCCTCGGGCAGAGACCAACGCTGCACTAAACCGGCCCAGCCTGCAGGGACCAGTGCTGCCACAGCATGACTTCTTCCCGGCCCTCCTCTGGATCAATGGGCACAAAAGGTCGGGGGTCACATCACTCACCACTTTTCAGGGTGGCAGTCGATTACCGCCGACCAGTGGGTCCTCCAATTGGTCAAGAAAGGTCACTTCATAGAATTTCTTGGCCACCCACCGGCAAGACTTCCCCTACTTTCCCGTTACTCGGGTCAGCACGCCCTACTCTTAAAAGCAAGAAGTGCTCGCGCTTCTCGGAAAAGAAGCTATAGAGCACGTGTAAGGCCTATGTCCATTTTTGTAACATGGATATACATATGTCTCTACGGGTTTGGGGAAGGATGAGGTTACCTGGCACAAGAGACCTAGGTTTGGCTACTCTGCTCAGGGGCACCCAAGTAAATCCAACTACAGGAAGCAATAACTGTAATGTCCAGAACCAGAATTGGCATTTTTCAGTGTGGCTTTATTTATTAACTCACTGAACATAAACAAAGCACTGCATGGTCCCCCACAGGGCTACGTAACTGTAATGCAGATTAGAGGTTAAACACAGCGGTCCATTTGAGGAATGAACACAATACAACAGTTGTCTGGCTTTGGACCACCAGGCACTCAGCCCGGACTTTGCATGCGCGTGGATACACAGCCCAGACTGGCCCTGCCCCTGCCCGGCCACTCGACTGACGGTCCACTTGGCGAATGGACCCAAACTCTACTTGGAAAGACATCCCATCAAACAAGGAGGCTCCCCAAACTGTGGCTCCTCACCACTTGAAGTCTACATTCTAGAGAGATTTTGTTTTCATACTCCAAACGAAACTCCCATCCAACAAGGAGACTCTCATCCAACAAGGAGTAATTTTCCCTTCTGTGGCTCCCACAACACTTAGTCTGAGACTCCTAGAGAGATTTTTCAAGTTGCGACCCCGTCTGGGTACCCACCCATCACTAGTAGCGCATGAGACAAGTAGCAAAACACAGAAGAAATCAGAGGTGGACCTGGTTGACTAAAGATGGGGTTTTCCACCTCCAGCTCCCACAGCCCATACCCGGCCATTTCTCTGGACACACAGAACTTTAGACTTTAAAATGTAGATTGACGGTGGATGACCAAGCACCCTCTACAGTGAACTTTAAATCCATTAACACTTAAACAGATGACTGTTGTTTAGTTTGTCCTAGTTGACATAGTTCTCCCAAATAGCAGTCCCCAATGCCAAATCCAACTGAAGAAAAGAAGTTGTTTGCCCTTCAGTGGGTAAACAGTCACCATTCGTTGCAGGTGCCCCAGGCGAAAAACTGTAACCTTTGCTGTTATACATGAACAGACTGAACTTAAATTAAAACAGGCAGCTTTCTTCCCAGGGTGGGAGAAGGGATTGCCCTGGAACCCACAGAGAACTCCTCCCCCCAGAGGGAGGGGGGTAAACAGACAACTACTGGTGTCCTTCTTGTTTGCTTAAGGACAAACTGAAGACTCCTTTGAATTCCCAAGGTTCTAAACTTACTCTGAGCTGAAGATTCCAAATGTGGCTCATGCAGCTGCGACAGTTCTGTTATGATGTCATCTCTCAAGTCTCAGCTGTGACTTGAGGACAGAGTGAGACAGTGTGAAACCCATTTAACTGGAGTTTCACAAGCTGCCTTCCCTGCCTACCACTAGGTCTTACTGGGATTCTAGTAACCCCGGGTAACAAAGGGGTTACACACGTACCACGGAACCAGAGGGGTGCAGGATATTATTCTCACTTCTTTCTGGTTCCCAAGAAAACAGGGGACCTCTGTCTGATACTGTACCTCAGCGACCTCAACGAGTCGGTCCTGTACAAACGCTTCCGCATGGTGACCCTCCCAGGTCTGATTCCCATGCTCAAGCAGGACGCCTTTCTAGCATCTTTGGACATGCAGAACGCTTACCTGCATATACCCATTGCTCAAGCGCACAGGAAGTTTCTGCACTTCGAGTTTCAGGGTCACCATTATCAGTTCCGAACCCTCACCTTTGGACTGTCATCAGCATCTTAAGTATTCACGAAGTGCATGGCGGTCGTAGCGGCAACTCTGAGGAGACAAGGCCACTACGTGTTCCCCTACCTGGACGATTGTCTTCTCATGGCGCCCTCTCGGGGAAGCCCTGATGTCCGCCATTCATTATAGTCTGTCTCTGTTCAAGACGTTGGGCATAATCATCAATCAAGAGAAGTCACACCTGGTTCCATCAGACTCAGCAGTTCTGGACACCATCCAGGGGAAAGCTTTTCTCCCCAGGACAGAGCGTAACACATCAGATCCCTCATCAGGGACATTTTGGCGAAGACCGTTCTGCCAGATGGATCCTTTACCTGCTTGGACACATGGCTGTGGCCATTGCAGCAGTCCCGCTAGCCTGTCTCCACATGCGGGTGACCCAGTGGATGTTACGGGTCCAATGGGATGAAAAGCAAGACCATCTGCAGTTCCCAGTCCGGATCACGAAGGCCCTAATCCAGGATTGGCAATGGTGGCTAGATCTGAAGAATCTATTGGCGGGAGTCCCCTTCATTGCGCCGTCTCCGATTCTGATACTCTCCACAGACGCCTCAGGGCTCGGATGGGGTGCACACCTCAACGGTGTTCGGTCTCAGGGCCTGTGGACAGCCCAAGAGACTCATTTCCACATAAATATCCTGGAAATGAGAGCAGCAGTTTACGCCCTGCAGGCCTTCCAGTCGGAGATTCCACCGGGTACTCTTCTGTTACAAACGGACAATTCTGCGGTGATGTATTACCTCAACAAACAAGGAGGCACCCATTTCTACCCGCTTTGCAGGTAGGCCATGAGGGTGTGGGATTGGGTTTGGCAAGACGGTGCAAACCTCATTGCTGTTCATGTCCCAGGAGTGGACAACGTCATCGCAGACTGTCTGAGCCACTCTCGGGCCAGAGTCCACGAGTGGGAACTACTCCAGGAGGTAGAGGATCTGTTTCACAGATGGGGTACAGCAGAGTTGGACCTTTTCGCGTCCCCATCCACTGTAAAACTGCCCGATCTTTGCTCGCTAGATCCAGGGCCTGGTGTTTTCTGGCGAGATGCGTTGTCCCTCTCATGGGTGGGCAGATTCCTCTATGCGCACCCCCCCCCTTCCGTTTATCCAGAGAGTCCTTTTGAAACTTCGCAGAGAGCAAGCGATGCTGATACTTATTGCACCGTTTTGGCCGAGAGAGATCTGGTTCCCTCTACTACATCAGCTGTCCCAGGAACCTCCGGTGCCTCTGCCAAGCAGCTCTCACTTGCTCTCTCGGGAGGCGGGCTCCTTGGTCCGTCCGGACCTTCGTTCACTGAACTTACACACTTGGCTCCTAGAAACATAGCCATTATGCGATACGGGGTCTCGCAAGAGGTAGCCGACGTTCTAGTGGCTGCTAGAAAACCAGCCACTCATGCTACTTATGCCATGAAATGGCACAGATTTTGCCTCTGGGCTTAAGCGCGGGGGTTTTCGCCACTGGATTGTCCAGAAAGGTCAGTGTTGGACTACCTCTTGTCTCTTTTTCAGACAGGCTTGGCCTACTCCTCGATAAAAGTACACCTTTGTGCCATCTCGGCCTATCACACTCCTATAGGCCAACGTCCTATATCTCAGTTGGACACGGCACGAGCCTTCCTGAGAGGTGTCCTCCACCTTAGACCTCCGATCAAAGATCCTGTTCCGCCTTGGGAGTTACCCTTTGTCCTGGAGCAGCTTACGCTGCCACCTTTTGAACCAGCCGTGGATTGTGAGCTACGTCTCCTTACATGGAAGACCTTGTTTTTAGTTGCCGTTATTAGCCAGAAGAATTTCGGAGCTTCACGCACTGATGTGCAAAGAACCTTATTTGGTTTTCCACCAGGACAGGGTATCCTTACGGACCAATCCGAAGTTTCTGCCTAAGGTGGTCTCAGCTCTCACTCTTAATCAGGACATCGATCTACCAGTGTACTTTTCTAAATATTTAAATCGAGGAGAAGCCCTGTTGCATAGGTGTCTTCAATACTACCAGACCAGAACCAAACCACCACCGAAAATCTGATCTGCTTTTTGTCTCCTTCGCCCACAGGATGATGGGAGCTCCCGTTTCCAAACAGTCGCTGTCCGGGTGGCTTATACATTGTATCACGTTCTGTTACCAGAAGTGCAACAAACCCTTACCGGGCGCAGTTAAGGGTCATTCCACAAAGGGGGTGGCTACCTCCTTTGCGGCTTTAAAAAACGTGTCCACCTCAGCTATCTGTGCAGCAGCGACTTGGAGCACTGTGCACACCTTTATCAGGCCTATTATATTTATTATAGCCTGGATGTTGCGTCGAGGTGAAGAGCAGGTTTTGGTCTAGCAGTCCTTCAAGGATTTCTGCCCTAGGCTTAGGTTTTACTAAGGATTTCTACCTTCCCTCCTCCCATTGGTGTGTGATTACCACTGTTGCTTAGGAATCAGTCCTAATGGTGTAACCTGCTGCAAGAGCTGTTTCTCTAAGTAAGATAGTATAGTTACGTAAGAACTCGCACGTAACAGTAGATCTTTGAGAACGGCTCTTGCAGCAGGTACTTTCCCTCCCACCATCTGCGCTGGAGGTAGTTTTTTTTTTTTTTTGTTCCAATATTCTTTTCTTAGGATCAGATGTTCTCAACACCACTCTGATTGATTGCCATTTGATGGTGGATCCTTGGTCTCCTCTTTTGATGTCATCCAGCGGCCGGGAGTCTCCGGTGGGAGAACTGGGGATCTGGGGGACCGCCCCCTTATGTACTACGCCTGACATCGGGGGTAGGACAGACGTTGGGGGCGGTCCCCGCTGAATACTGCTAGTTAGAAAATTTCTGTGGGGTCCTGGTGCCTGCCGGCTTCAGTCCTAATGGTGTAACCTGCTGCAAGAGCTGTTCTTGAAGATCTACTGTTGCGGTAAGTTCTTACATAACTGTACTTTATTATACACACTGTACGAAGGACTACAGGAATTTCTCACAGCTTTTTGTTTTTCGCCCCTGGAAAAGAGGACGTTCAATTTCTAAGCAGTGTTTGTCCAAATGGTTGGATAGCTGCATTACTTTTTGTTAAAGGATGTATGGCAGTGAACTTCCTGGAGTTGTCGTGGTCATTCTGTTGCTTGTTTCTGGAAAGTCTCAGCGGCAGAGATCTGTGCTGTTGCCACTTGGTGTACTGTCCACATTTTCATGAAACACTACAGTCTGGACAGTGTCTCTAGGAGAAGGGCAGATTTGGCCTTGCAGTGCTTCAAGGCCTTCTTTCTTAGGCCTGTGGCCTCTGCCACCCAGACTGTTGCATAGTCAGTACTGCTTGGGAATCATCCGACAGGTCTGGCTTGTTGAGAGATCTTCAAAGAAGATAGAACAGTTGCTTACTTAATGTAACAGTAGATCTTACTTCAGATATGAGTTTTTGCAGCAGTCTACACCTTAACTCGTTCACGCCACAAGAGCGCTTTGCAACTTCCACCACTTGCGCCCTGTATACTCTTAGCACTGCATCCTGGGTCTTTCTAAGCAAAATCAAGCCATCATTAGCATGCCACAAAAAAAATATGAATATCACTTGAACCATAAGTGCTACACGCATAGTGCGAGTGGCAAAGTTGTTCAGCACAACGTTACCTTTCCAATGGTGCTATGCAATCAGTTGTAATTAATTTAGTGTTTGTTTTATACTAGCTGAAATACCAAACTGATTTTTTTTTCCCTTTCTTTCAAGGTGCTTACGTGAGGCATGAGACAAATGTCAGCCATGCACACCATACCTTAGACAAATGCAAATAACTCCTAATGTTTAGATGGTAGAAACAAAGTATGAGTGGCAGAATTGTTCAGCACAAAATTACCTTTCTAATGGTGCTATGTAATCAGTTGTAATTCATTTACTTTTTATTTTATAGTAGCTGAAATACCAAACAACTTTTTTTTTTTTTTTTCCCCAGATATATTCAAGGTACTTAAGTGAGGCTTGAGAGACATGTCAGCCATGCACACCATACCTTAAACAAATGCGAATAACTCTTAAAGTATACATGATAGACACAAAGTATCAGCAGCAAAATTGTTAAGCACAAAATTACCTAATGGTGCTATGCAATCAGTTGTAAGCAATTCGATTTGTTTAATATTTAGGTAAAAACTGCTGACTTTCTCAGATGTTTCTAGACCTGAGTGAAAGTCAGCTGTGTACATCTACAGGCGTTATTGTCCTGAGTGGCTCTGCTTTCAGACGCCACCTACAGGCGTTTCTAGGCTTGAATGAGTTAAGGACTATGTCGCCAGGCACTAGGACTCCATGGAAAACTTCTAGCCAGCAGTGCCCAGCTGGGGTCCGCCCCTTATGTCTGACTGCTCACTGGTGTCACCCTCTGTATAAAGGAGGTGGTCCCCAGTCCCACCAGAGTTCTTTTCCCGCAGTCTCCCTGTGCACATCTGCTCCTCTGATGCCTCATTGCATCTGTCAGTCACCATTTTCAGCTTCTCGTTAGAGTACCCAATTTTTTTTCTCAAAAAATCAATATTGTTGAGTTGGTTTGTCTTCTCAGTCTTCTTCGTCCTCCACAAAGCGACTGAAGTCCAAGTGTCCGTGCAGGTGGCAGGTTCTGGCGAAAGACTACCACTTTCAGTGCCTCTTCTGCCTGGGGCCTGACCACATTGTTGACGCCTGCCCAGACTGCGGTAAATTCAGCCAGCAGACCAGGATCAGTCTCCACAAGACACTCGAGGCCTACCTAATGGAGCAGCAGCTCGCCGCCCTTCAACACTCGTCGAAGGCCAGCTCCTCAGCCTCCCAGTCACGCCGTCTTCCCATAAGGGGAAGCACCCACACCGAGTAAAGGAGCACAGTAGGTCGGAATCCCGCTCCAGATCTCCTCATGAAAAGGAGAAACGCTTCAGTTCACGCCTGCTGTTGATCAAGGCTCCTGCCCTTAGTCTGACGGTGGGTGGGAGTTCTTTGGGGCAAGGACCTTCAGGTCCCGCCCTGAGCCTTAGGCCCTTCCAGCTTACATCTGGTTCTAAGGCCAGGACTTCAGCCGAAAAGGCTCAGGCGTCTTCTGCCTCTAGCTCGTTGTCTGCCTCAGAGGATAAGCACAGACGCCGGGAACATTCCTGCTCCAGGGAACGCTCCCCCGAGGGAGTAGTCAGGTGTTAAGACAAAAACCCTGATGTACACCTCAGACCAGGCCTTCCGATAAATAGAGGACCGGGGCAAACTCCACATGGCAAGGTGACCAGATGTCAGGATCAGTTACCCAACCTCAGACACCTGTAAGTCTACCGCCTCAGAAGCCAACGTCGAAGCTGTAGTCTCCGACTGATCAGTAGCCTGGCTCCGGTACCAGACGACCAAACGTCAGGGGACCAGACGACCGGTCTTGAAATTCCGCTTATCCCTGACAAACACCCAGATGTGATGCCAGGACCAAGTAATCCTCCAGATGCTCCCAAAGGCCCCACCGGCGTACCACCGCCTCAGGCACCAATGGTTCCCCTGGCGGACGTCTGGCAGCATTTTTGCATCGTGGTGGAACACGGTGAAAGGGGACTTGCTTAAGAGGGATGAAGCCCCAGCACCTCCTCCGCCACAGCCTCCCACCTCTGTCCTGGACACTCAGCCAGTATCTCTGTCCACCCCAGGAGCCCCACTCTTAAGGTTTCAGATTTGGATGCCCCAGACATAGGGGCAGGTGTCGCCGCTCCTCCTTCAAGTCGTCTTCTCCAACGGCAGGAGCAGACGCCCGGCACAGCACAAACGTTTGAGGTCAGGCTCCTCTTCCAGAGGACGCCGTTCTTCTTCGGACTCTTCGACCAGGGGCTACTCCCCGGAACCAGACTGTCATCACAATTCGCCCAGATCCCCACCAGTGACTTGACATTCATGGATGTAATGTGCCATATACAGTTCCTAAACCAATGGGATATGGAGGAATTGGACCCAGAGAGAAGGCTTCATACCTTCTTGGGCATAAGTGACCCTAAGCCTTTGGTCATCCCACCTCTGGTCCCTCCCTTCCAAGACTTAGCCAGATTGACATGGGAACACCTTTTTTCTTTTTCAGCTGTCCCCAAAAAGGCAGACAGGTTATACAAGTCCCCTAAGGCTGAGCCCTTCCTGGGTGAGAATCCAAGGGCAGATTCCATGGTCCTAACTGCAGCACAGAGCAGGACCAGGCAACCTAAGCACATGAACGCGCAGCCTACTGACAAGGAATCTTAAGAAACTGGACCAGCTCGGGAGAAGAGTTTATGCCTCTTCCACTTGTTCATTTGAGCTTTAAATTTTTTGGCACATATGGTGCTGTATCAAAAGTCTCTGTGGAAGAGAGCTTTTGAATTGACCCAAAAATAACCAGACAGTCCGGCTTGTACAGAGCTTCTGGATGTCCTTCAATCCTGTTTGGTCGTAGGAAAACATGTTGAGGGCATCCTACGGTTCAGCGGACACAGCCGCTAGAGCTACAGCCACTGGGATCTGCCTCTGTCACCACTCTTGGTTGCGGGTATCTGGGTTTGGACAGGACCCCCAGGATTCCATTTTGGATGCTTCTTTTCATGAGTCCGTCCTCTCCGGGCAGGAGGTACAGAAACTCATAGCAGATCTGCAAGACTCTGGGAAGGCAGTGCAGTCCGTTCATCATATGTACTGGTTGGACCCCCAGCAACCCAAGTGTAAACCCTTTCAGTACCCAGGTGGCAACAAACAGAGAGGCCAATAGCCCGAGGTCTTTTCAAAAGAAAGGCTCCCTCTCAGTCATCTGAGAACAGCGGGCCTAGGAGTGTCAAACCCTCCCAGTCCTCGCTGCCCACCCATGCACGACTCCCAGCCTGCCCCCTCACCTCCAGCGAAGTCAGTGAGGGAGGCAGTAAGGGGTCGGTTCTCTCTCTACCTAGAAGGGTGGACAAACATGACAGACGTATATGTTCTGGGCATTATTGAAAAGGGTTCTACATTGGAGATTGTCGAGCTTCCCCAGACAATCCTCCAGCCCCCATTGATGACTCTTCAGCTCACACAGCCCTCATCAGGGACGAGATCCAGGCCTTGCTCTTGAAGCGAGCCATAGAGCCTGTTCCTCTTTCTCAACAGGGAACCGGGTATTATTCCCACTTCTTGTTTCCCAAGGAGACAGGGGACTTGAAACCCTTACTGAACCTGAGTCAACTGAACCAATTCATCGGGTACAAAAGGTTCAGAATGGTGACCTTACCCAGTCTGATCCCCATGCTAAGTCAAGGGGATTGGTTATGCTCCCTGGACATGCAAGATGCCTACTTGCACATCCAGGTGTTTCCAGCTCACGGGAAATTCCTTCGGTTCACCTTCCAGGGGAACCACTACCAATTCCAGGCTTTGCCTTTCGGCCTCTCCTCAGCACAAAGGATGTTTACCAAATGTCTCGTAGTAGTTGCAGCAGCTGTCGGGAGACCGGGCTACTTCATCTATCCCTACCTAGACGATTAGTTCCTAACTGCTCACTCCAGATCGCAGTTAATACACACCCTCTCGGACACATTGCAGATGTTCCAGTGGCTGGGGATAACAATGAACCTCCCAAAGTCCTGTCCTTGGCCCTACCAATGTTTGCAGTACATAGGGGCCATTTTGGACACGAAGCAAGGAAGGGCCTTCCTCCCACCCGACAGGACCACTCTGCTGAGAGATCTGGTGTCCAGAATAGCTTCAGCCAACCTAGTCACAGCCTGGTCTATGTTGCAACTTCTGGGACATATGGCAGCTGCCATACCTACAGTCCCGCTGGCACGCTTGCATACGAGTTCCCCAGTGGACCATAAGGGCTCAGTGGGACCAGAGGTCCAATGACCTTGAACATCCCATACGTATATAGAGGGCTGTTCAGCAAACGCTGTCATGGTGGCTAACTACTCCAAATTTGGAAGCGGGGGTACTGTTCCAGTCGGATTCACATAGCCAGATCCTGACCATGAATGCATCAGGTCTAGGATGGGGTGCTCACTTTCAGAATCACCGTACTCTGGGCATATGGTCAGACCTAGAAGTGCCTCTGCACATCAGCATTTTAGAGATGAGGGCATTCTGTATGCCATGCAGGCCTTTCAGACCTACATTTTCTCAGGGTCCCCTGCTTGTTCAGACAGACAATATGTCGGTAGTCTTTTATATCAACAAGCAGGGGGGATGCACTCTTACCCTCTGTGCAGTGAAGCCATAAGAGTGTGGTACTGGGCCCTAGAACACTAATGCTGACAGCGGTTTATGCTCCAGGCATCCAAAACGTCCTGGCAGACTAACTCAGCTGCTCTCGATCCAGGAACCATGAGCGGGAGTTGCTTCAGGAAGTGGCAGACAACCTCTTCAAAAAATGGGGCCGTCCACAGCTGGACCTCTTCGCATCCCCGTGCAACGCCAGACTGCCCAATTGCTAGATTCCGGGCCTGGTGTTTTCTGGCATTGTCCCTCTGCTGGACAGGGAGTTGTTTTTTTTAATTTTTTTTTTATGTATTCCCTCCCTTCCCCCTTCTGCGGAGGGTGCTGCTCAAATTGCAGGCCGAAGGGGCGGCAGTGATTTTAATAGCCCCATTCTGGCCGCGCCAGATATGGTTCCCCCTCTTGCAGCAATTAACAGTGGAACCTCCCTTCCCACTACCTCTATCGTCCAGCTTGCCTATCCCAAGACCAGGGCACACTAGTCCACCCGGATCTTCGGTCTCTACACCTTCATGCATGGCTCCTGCAGACCTAGCTGGCTCCCATCATGGAGTTTCACAGAGGGTGGCTGAAGTCCTAGCAGAGGCAAGAAAGTCATCTACATAGGCTGCGTATGCCAAGAAGTGGAAACATTTTTGCATCTGGGCAACTGCACATTCCCTGGACCCTTTTTCTTGCTCTGTGAACTCTGTCGTGGAGATTCTTCTCTCTCGGATGTGGCGATGCGCTACTCATCCATTAAGGTGCACCTCTGTGCCATCTGTGCTTATACACTTGTGGAGGGTAGAAACATTGGTCAGTTGGATTTCCCCCGTACCTTTCTATGGGGCATGCTTCAATTAACACCTCCCATTAGGGATCATGTTCTCCCATGGGACCTTTTATTTGTTCTAGAGCAATTAACCTTGCCTCCCTTTGAACTGGCCGCGGATTGCGACCTTCGTTTTCTCATTAAAAATAACTTTTAGTTGCCATTACTTCAACTCGAAGAATTTCAGAGCTTCAAACACTCTTGCAAAGAACCTTATTTAGTTTTTTCACAGAGACCGGTGTTTCTTCATACTAATCCTAATTTTCTACTGAAGGTAGTATCTAAGCTGACACTGGACCAGGATATCTGCTTTCTGGTTTATCCAGAGTATTCAAATCGGGGCGCTTCACACTTGGACATCCACAGGAGCCTTCGTTACTACTTGAACCGGACTAAGTCGGTCCACAGGTCCAAACAGGTTTTTTTTTTTTGTTTGTTTGTTTTTTTGCCACCAGGGCTCTGGGGAAGCCTGTTGCAAAACAAACCGTGTCAAAATAGTTGGCCAATTGCATTGTGTTTATCTACAACAAGTATGACAAACCCTTACGGGAACCAGTCAAGGGACATTCCACAAGAGGATGGCTGCATCCTTCGCAGCTATGAAAATGTTTCAACGTCAGGCATCTGCGCTGCCGCAGCCTGGAACTTGGTGCATACTTTCATCAAGCACTACACTCTGGACATTGCTTCCAGAAAAAGAACAGGATTTGGCCTAGCTGTGCTCCAATGCCTCCTGTCCTAAAAATCCAGTGTGTTTTTTTTTTTTGTTTTGTTTTTTTTTTCCTACCACCGTTTCCTTTCTTTCCTTTTGGGGCTCTGTCCTTAAGGTGTAGCCTGCTGCAGGAGCTCATACTTGAAGTAAGTTAGTACAGTTACACAAGAACTTACCGTAACAGTGGATCTTCGAGAAGAGCGCCTGCAGCAGGCACTATTTTCCCTTCCTCCATCCCGCCATTATACTTTTTTCTTCTCGGAATTTTTGGCACCTGCCTCGGCTTCCTCCTGCTGAACTACCTCCAGGTCTCTGGTGGGTGAACTGAGGTGGGGCTGGGAACCACCCCGTTTATACAGAGGGTGACGGTGGGTGGGCCAATGTAAGGGGCAGACCCCAGCTGGATATTGCTGGCTAGAAGTTTCCTGTGTAGTCCTAGTGCCTGGCAGCATTGTCCTTGGGGTGTAGCCTGCTGCAGGAGCTCTCCTCGAAGATCTGCTGTTACGGTAAGTTCTTATGTAACTGTACTATCTTCGAGAGAATGTCTCATCATGCCATGCTGACCCCACCCTCCATCCCACTTGGCTTCTGAGTTTTCTGTGTGCGTTTCTGTCTCTCTCTCTCCCCCCCCCCCGATGGAACACCTGTTGCCCCAGCCTCTTTAGACAGCTGTGCACCTTATCTCTCTCATCTGTTCCCTAAAAGGACGGCCTAGCAATTATGGTCTCTGCAGAGAATTGAGGAGAAAGTGGGTCACCCACTCTTATATCCTCAGGGACATCAGCATTTGATGTCGTCGTGGGCGGCCCCTAGTAGACTGCTGTAGAAAAGTTTCCATGTGGTCCTAGTGCCTGACTGTATATTGTCCTACAGGTGTGGCCTGATGAGCAATTCTCTTGGAAGATCTGCTGTTACGGTAAGTATGTAACTGTTCTTGTGGTGCAGATGTCCAAGATATCCTCTCCAATTTGCAGACCTCTGGCAGAACCCTGAAATCAGTACATTCCCTCTATCCTACCTAGCTGAGGGGTACACAGAGGGTGCCCTTCCATCCAGCCAGTGCCAGAAACTGTTGTACTGCCAGACAACAGGGTAAGGGTAGAGGAGCAGGAGCCCTGCTACCACAGGAAGCCCCCCACCCAGGTGCCCACTTAAAACCCCCTAGAGGTAGCAGTGCAGCAGCAGCCGCAGCAACTGGCTCTGCCTGACTCCTTCTACAACCCCCAGCCATCTGTGCCTCCATGGTGGTTGTTGGGGGTCGCCTGTCCCTCCACCTGGACCAGTGGAGGCTAGTGACTGTTTGCCTGGTTCCTGGAAATAGCACAAGGTCATGCTCTGAAACTTCTAGAACTACCTCCAGACCATCCACCAGTGCCTTCCCATTACCTTCCAGAGCACATCCTTATATTGCCATTAATCTATGACACACCTGTAGTGTTCCTGATATAACTTTTGATTGGTTTTAGTTTTTCTATTCATCTGAGTGTTTTTGTTATTCTGATATTGACTGCAGCAGTCCACTGGCAATTTGTTATTGTTTAAACCACACCAAGCTAGACTTAGTGCTTTCTTACTTTGTGTGATGGAAATGTCTTTTGAACTGAAATGTGGTTACTGAGATTTTATTTGGGTGGGAAGCAATGCATGTTCAAGTCCAAGATCTTGTCTTGATTAAATGTTTCAAATTTAGGGAAAGAATTCAATGGCAACCTTATCAAGGTTTCTTTTGCTACAAGGCGTCCTGAATTCATGAAAGGAGCAGTGGGTGGACGTGGAGGTAAAATTTGCTTTTCTGGTATTTTTTTGTATTTCTGGATGGGCCTGTTAAGGATCTATATTTTTAAAAGGAAAGTTTTGCGGTTTTTAATGCTTTAGCAGTAATTCTTACTTTGTATCTTTCATTATTTTCATTTATTCTTTATTTTAGTTACCAATTACAGCCAGAATTCCAGTTTAGTCCTTGTATTTAGATGTCAGAAAATTCTTATGGGCAGGACTAACAGTGGTTTCAGCTGGAATTACTGAGTAAGCTGTCTTGGCCGATCAACGCACTCCTTTTCCCCCTGCACATAAACAAATTGATCACCCTCTATCAATAAATCATTATGTCCAAGTAGATCACTCTTACAGTAGTAACCGCTCATCTAGTCTTTCATTAGATGCAAGACCCTTATAACCATAAGTGGTCTCTTAAGACATAATGCAGATACATTTACAGTTGTATGTTATTTTAATAGCAATAAAGCTTTATTCCATTGTATCAAAGCAGGAACATTCCAGATCAAAAATGAATTTAAAATGCACATTTCTACAACATTGTAGCTAAAAATAGTTAAAATTATTTCTTACAGGTCACTTTCCTTCCTTCAGATATTACAGAGCCATTAAATCACTTTGGACTCGATTGCAAGGGAAGGGGATAATTTCTGGCTGTTTGTAACCTTCCCCCTTTAGTTGAATGTTAGCACTATCCTTGCTGGGAGTGTTTAAGATGTTTAGCAGGTGATATTTTTTACTTAACCAGATTTTACTTGGCAAGAAGAAAGCAGAAGACAGTTACTTTATTAACCTGACAAGCATCACTTTCAAAACTATACACTGTTGTGCATCTGTTTCTGTGGGCAGACAGTAGTTGGTGTGGACTGCCTTCCCCTCTCAGCTCATGGGTCCGACAATGAAAATCTCTTAATTGGGCCTACTATTTCAAAAGCATTCCATGTCAGTTATTGGAGAAAATAAAATGTACTTGTGGGCTTCTTCATCCCCACACACACACACACAAGTTGTTTCTGTCATGAGCACTAGTCACTTGTGAATTGTAAATCTTTATCTCCGTTTATTACATAGAGAGGCATTCATAATTATACACACACACACACACTCTAGTTTGGACTAGAAATTATTTAAATGAGTGTTGAGCATTTTTAAATTTAACACATTATTGACGTGATATCTTTATATAAAGCACTTGGGGTTTATGTAGTATTGTACACTGCGGATGTAAGTACTCCAGGCCCTATGCTGTAGATACCTGCAAAGTTACATGGATGGACAACAGAATTGCAAACATAAATGGTGTAGTTTGTTGTCTGTTAGTAGTGTCCGTTTCTTTATTCAAAACAAAAAAAACTAGTTGCCACAGTAGCCCTAGGGCAGTACACCATGCTGCTGTGCATGCAGTCCACATTTGGGAGCAAACTCTGGACGCAGTGTTGGGAGGCAGGCCAGAGCAGGGCAGCCACTTAACAGTACACTGTGGTCAGAAATGAATGGTGTTGGGCTCCAGTGCTGCAGCAACCCCTGCAGTGGGACAAAGGAGCTTGCTCCTTCTGTAGGACATTGCTTTGTTTAGTTCCATAATGGGCCATGCTAACACTGGAGGTGGAAGGAAACGAGAGAGAAACATGGAGGGGAAAACCTGTTCTAGGATCGTGGATATGATGATCATCCACACTGATTGGCATGTCCCTTTCACCTTTAAATCTTGCCGGAAGTCTTCAAGCTGGCTCCTCCCACCCACCCGGGTGGTATATACCTCGGCTCCGCCCCATGATGCTAGATCTTCCTTTCCGCTGGAAGATGCAGGTTGCCTCCCTCGTGCTCACGCATTTTGTAGGCCCTGGCTTTCAAAACTTCGGTTTTACCGAAATTAAAACTTGTCTGAGTTAATGATTGTGCTTTTGCGTCTTCTCCAGGATTTCGCCGGAGACTTTGCGGCCAGAAGATTTCGTGCACCGAGCCCCATCTCACATGTATCTACTGCCTAGGTGTCGGCCATGACACCTCATCTTGTAGCTTTTGCTTGGCCGTCCATCCCAATGTCCTTGGCGACCAGCTGGTACGTTTTGAAGTTGGGGAGACCGGACAAAAGGAATCCTCCAGTGAAGACCAAGGAGGCTAGTTAAAATTTCAGCGGCCGTGGGTTCCGACAGCTGGAATGCATGAAAGCATTCGAAGAAGCCGCCCGCCCTTCAACTAATCAAAGCTTTTTCGTTCCACTCAACCTGGGCTTCACCTTCACAGGTTCCTTTAAGGAGTTGTCAGTCTCTCCCCACCCGGGGTGAGGCGCCCACAGGCTCGCACTCCTCCCAGTCTCGTAAGAGAGAAAGGAACCTGGCACGTCTTCGGCAAAGGCGCTCTTGGGACCGAGAGAGGTCTCAGTCCCAGGAGCATGCGCGGGGTCGAGACCGCTTCCTCCACCGCAGGCTTCACGGATCTTCCATCTGGCCAGACGACAGAGGGTGTGGCTGATGAGGTCGAGATTGTTCTCAATCCAATCGACCTTCTGTTGTCAGCCGTGACCGACTCTTTGGAGAGGACTCCAGTCCTTGTGTTCCCCGATGAGGAGACCCCAGCCCGCTGGTGTCCTCATTCTGGACCCTCTGGTTTCGCTGATCCCTCAGGTGTCTCTAGAACAACCGAGTCGGCCTGCCCGATCTCGGTCGAGGTTTAAAACCCTCTTGGTTGATCGACCAAGGAAAAGCCACAAGCGCTTCAAAAAGAGGCGACGCCACAGGTCGTCCTCGTCCTCCTCGGATGATGAGAGGCTCCGACGGAAACTCCGGCACTACGAGAACCTTAGGTGGCAACAGTTGATTTTGTCCGAGCAGAAGCTGGCTCCGCCGCCTACCCTGGCCATTACTTGACTGTCGCCTCCTAGGCGGAAGCCGACCCCCTCAGAACTGAAGCCTTCAGTTCCCCCGCCCATGGGGCCAGCCCGTCCTTTGATTCAGCCTGTTCTGGTCTCTCCACCGATAGTGGTGGAGCCGCCGCCCTAACAGCCTGTGGGAGGGCTCCTTCCAAGGACCCGACCAGATACCGGGCTTCCCTGGCATCTGTCAGTCACAGTCACCCCTGACCGCCCTCGGTGAGTCGAAGGTGATTTGGGTGGGTGGCCGGCCACTGTACCCAGACTCTTCGGAGTTGGATGTCACCGGGCTTTTCTCATCCTGGGGATGATGAGTCGTCTGTTGGCACAGGGATGGAGAAAGGCCCTTCCTCCTTCCAAAGGATCATTCATCTCATCTCTGATTCCACAGGGATGCCCCTGGAACCAATCCAGAAAAAGATGGATTACCCTCACACGGACATCCTCAAGAGAGGGTATTCCCTGACTGAGGCCTTTCCTGTGGCAGAAGCCATTGTTGGTCCGGCATTCGAACTTTGGCGGCGTCCTGCCTCATGTCCAGCACAGTCTGCCCGCATGACCTGCAAGTATGCGGTGCCCATGGGGTCCCTTGCGGGGTTCACAGAGCACCCTTCGACCGAGAGCCTGGTAACCGCCTCTGTGTTCAGGCGTACTGGCAGTTCTGCCAACTCTGACCGACCTCCTGACAAGGAGTCCAAGTATTTGGACCACTTGAGGCAGAAGGTCTATGCGGTGTCCTCCTTGGGCCTTCGTCAGGCAAGTTCGGCCGTCATCATGGCACACTTCTCCCATGCCCTTCTCTGGTCATTGGATGAAGTCCTCCCACATGTCTCTGCGGACATGCAGACCACGGTCGAGCAGGTCCGAGATCAGGGCTGTGCTGTCGCCAGACAGCAGCTCCAGAAGGCCGTGGACATCGGGGAGTCTTGTGCTCGCTCAATTGCCACCGCTGAGGCTGTTTTCCTTCCCGGCAGATACTCTGCACAAGTTATTTGATGTACCTTTCCTTGGGACCGCCTTGTTTGACCCAGGAGTGGCTGGTCACCTACAGCGCATAGAGCAGTCCAGTGCCACCTTGGACGCTATTTCTGCTAAGAGTTCTTCAGGCAAGAGCCAGCAGAAGGAAAAAGAAGCCTTTTAGCACTCTTCCCCTACAGTTCAGCAGTCCTACTTCCAGGGAGGACAGCAGCATCGGCATCAGCAGCTGGCTCAAGCTTGGCGCCCTCTGCCCAAGCAGGCCTGCAGAGGAGGCTGAGGCTCAGGTCCTGGAGCTTCCTCCTCCTCCAAGCCTGCTCAGTGACGGGGTGGGGGCTTCCACCCCTATTCCCGTCATGCCAGCTCTGGGTCTTCCCGTGGGGGGTCTGGCTCCGCCATTTCCTTTCCGCCTGGTCAGCTATCACTTCGGACAGGTGGGTTCTTGAAGTGGTCGGTCAGGGATTGCCTCTAGAATTTGAGCAGTACCCTCCCAGCCGAGCCCGTGCCCCTCGGGAAGAATGGATTTCCGCATGCACCCAGTCGGCTCTTCGAGATGACATCACTCAGCTCCTCCTCAAGGAGGCAATATCTCTCGTGGCAGATCCATTGGCAGACCCAGGCTTTGTCTCCTGGTGCCCAAGTGAACAGGGGGCTGACGCCCCGTTCTAGATCTCCATGACCTGAATCGGTATCTCGGGTCACGCACCTTTCGAATGGTCACTGTGTCCCACATCATACCATCCTTAGAGCGAAACATGTCGTTCTGTTCACTGGATCTGCAGGACTCGTTCTTTCACTTCCCAGTCCGTCTGTCCCATTAGAGGTTCCTCTGCTTCAGGGTCGAGGGGACCCTGTACAAGTTCTGAGCCATGCCGTTCGGCCTGTCATCGGCCCCTCGGGTCTTCACCAAATGCATTGCAGTGGTGGCGGCCCATCTCGGGAGGGGGGGGGCAGAATTTAACCCTACCTCAACAATTGGCTCCTTGCAGGTTCCACCCAATGGGAGGTGGAGAGGTCCAGGGATATGTCCCCTCCAAACCTGCTCCCGACTCTGCCTCCTGATCAACAAGGCCAAGTCGGTACTTGTTCCTTCTCAGGTGATGGGCTTCATTTCGGCTGAGCGCTGTTCTTGTCAAGCCAGAGCTCGGCTCCTGGCTGACAGGGCGGAGGTTCTTTCTCTCCCTTTGCCCAGTCATTTCTGGTTGGGCACTTGCGCCCTGCCCGGGACTTTCTGCGCCTTCTGGGTTACATGGTGGTGTGCACCTCAGTGATCTGTTGGGCCCGGTGGCACACACGCTTCCTCCTGTGGGAGCTGTCCGACCAGTGGACTCTGTGCCACGGTCATTTCGACCAGCTGATCACTGTAACCCAGAAGATGTGGGATGCTTTCCAGTGGTGGACCGTCCCAAACCAGTTGCAGGAAGGGATCCCATTTGTCCGCCCCGAGCCTATGGTCGTTCTCACAACCAATGCCTTTCTCATGGGCTGGGGAGCTCACATGGGGGACAACAGTGCCCTTGGACTGTCTCCTCCCGCCCCGCCCCGAGGAGTCCCAGTGCCACATCAACCTGTTGGAGCTCAGAGCAGTCAGGCTGGCACTGTCAGCTTTCGCTCCTCAGCTCCGGGGTCAAGTGGTTCAAGTCCAGACGGACAATACCACGACCATGTACTACCTCAACAAACAGGGCGGCATGCACTCCCATCTGCTGTGCAAGGAGGCGCTTCGCATCTGGACCCTCATAAGCCAGTTGGAGGCGGATCTCCTAACCATCCATGTGGCAGGAGCCTCGAACCAGCTGGCGGATGCTCTCAGCCGTATAGGCCAGACATCCCACGAGTGGTCTCTCCATTCAGAGGTAGCTTACAGCCTGTTCTCCCATTGGATCAAACTGCTGGTGGACCTCTTTGCCTCCAGGGAAAACACCAGGAAGAGGCCGTATCATGCCTGCCCCCCAGCAGGGCTCATTGCAGGGGTATGCCTTCTCGAGGCTGTGGACCCCAGGCCTCCTCTACACCTTCCCTCCATTTCCCTTGATCCACATGGTGTTACTCAAGGTGAGGAGGGACAAGGCGAAAGTGATTCTGGTAGCCCCAGACTGACTTGCAGTCAACCGGACCATAGCAAGATGGATTACATCATGCATAGGTCTGTGCTATGAGTTGGCAGGCAAGGAGCCTTCCAGAGGGTTAAGAGCTCATTCTACTCGCCATTCTGCTGCTCCGGTGGCTGCTTCCAGGGACATCCCTGTCCAGGACATCTGTTGGGCTGCTACCTGGAAGTCAGCAAACACCTTCATTACCCACTACCACATCGACCTTGAGTCACGCCAGGATGCTGGTTTTGGGGCCTCAGTTCTCCAGTCTCTGTTTCCTAAGTAGGGGGTGTGCGCGCCTTGCCTTCCTCCTCCTGGAGAACTGCTTGGAGTCTGCCAAGAAGTGTGGATGAACAACATATCCACGCTCCTAGAACAGATTACTCATCTGTAACAGTGGTTCTAGAAGTGGTATATGTTCATCCACACACCACACCTCCCTTTCGGCACACAACCTTGCTTCCAGCGGGCTAAGATTCATGGCGCATGGGGCGGAGCCGAGGTATATACCACCCGGGTGGGAGGAGCCAGCTTGAAGACTTCCAGCAAGATTTAAAGTGGATGGGGACATGCCAAGAAGTGTGGATGAACAACATATACCACTCTTAGAACTACTGTTACAGATGAGTAACCTGTTCTTACAGAATATGCCCTTTAAAGTGGATTGCTGCCTTTCAGGCCAGAGCTAGAGACCCTAATCAAGTGTGTTTCCGACTTTTTAAGCTTGCTCTGCCTTAGGACAAGAAAGTAAGTACTGTCTCTCTGGTGATGATCTAGTATTTATCTGGGAAAGGCACAGAATTATTATAGCCAGGAATCCTTTTGCTCCCAACAGGGGAGTTAAGTGTAGTGAGAACAGACACCATGAGGACGATGTCTTACTGAGAAAAGGCCCATACCTGGTCCGAGCCACCACTTAGGGGCAAAACTGTTGCAGTTTGTGGACTGGTGGACAAACATTGTAACATACCAATGAGTATTAGAGATGGAGTGCAATGTCTACTCCATCGCATCAAGTTTAATTGTCCTCCTACTCGATATTTCTTTCTGCAGTCTCCAGTGTCCCACGATCCAACCAGACTGCAGCAATACATGATGCAGTACGTCATCCTGTGGATATCAAAGCCATTCTTTGTTTCTAGAACTGAACAATGCCTCGACCCACTGTACAGGTCATATGTGAGACCCTATCTGGACTACGCCTCCCCGTTTTGGTCCCCTTCATCTCAAAAAGGACATTAAGACTTTATAGGTTATACAGCGAAGAACAACAAAGTTGATACCAAGTTGTCTTATATGGATAGACTTCACGAACTGAACCTACTGTATTTAGCCTGGCGAATAGAAGACTGAGGCACTCTACTGCCATTATGTAGGTTACTTAAAGATCAAGACCTAAGAACACAGTGCTGTATTGTATATAATTACAGATCAGTGACCCTTAGATCTCACAACAACCAATTAGGAATACCAAGGCCGATAGTAATAGAGAATTATTTTACCATAAGGACACTAAAGGTCTTGAATTCATTACCTCATTATTTCATTGAGATTTAGGAATTTGAGCAATTCTAAAGGGAGCTAGACAAGTACTTTGCAACTGCTTGAGCCAGAAATCAGTACACCCACTGAGAGTGGGAGACTGTCCAGGTGGGCCGAGTGCTGCCTTCTGTCTCAGTCACCAAGTAATACCAAGTAATTCAACCAGTTCCAACATCCCCGCAGGGTTCTCTCATTTACTCCCATCTTTTTCATTGTCCCAAAAAAGACAAGATTTTAAGCAGTCTTGTAACATGGCAAAAACGGTAGTAGTGGAATCCAGAAAGCGGATAGGACTAACTGTGTCAGGTGGTACAGGAGCAGCATGGCATTATGGCACGATAATGCCGTGTTACTATTGAAGTACCTGCCACAACCATGGAGGAGACAGCAGCAGTGTGCTAAAATACAGAGTCCAGAAGAGGGAGTCGCAATATGTGGGAAGGTAGAGCGGGAGGCAGCGGAGAGTGGAGTAATGGGGAGGACTATCCGGAGCACAACGCACTGTGAGAGGCAACAGAAGGGAAACACAGAGAACTGTAGATGTTCTGTCGTGGATGGTGCAGGCGAGACGGAACTGAAGTGGGTGGTGTGGGAAACGCATGTAGGACCGTATAAAGATGTGCAAGGCAGTGAGAAAAGCGGTGAAAAAGGCAGAAAGTGGCAGACAGAAAAGCACAGATATTGCGAGATCTGAGCCACAGGGAGAGAGACGCACAGCAGGTTAGATGGTATGCTAAGCAGACTGATGGGGACATGGCAAGATGGAGAAATCAATATATAATAGACCTTCTAGCATTGCAATAAAAATAAGTCTCTCAGATGTGAGAAATGTGGTGAAAGATGTGTTGACAGTTTCCTGATACTTATGTTTGCTGAAGTTTTCACATCAGTATAGAAATATGTGTGTATTCAGTGTTCACAAAGTGCAACATAGAGAAGTTAACGGTGCAAAATGTGCCTGTGTTCTCTAATTGACAGTATCAAAATAAGAGAAACACTACACACAGTGTGGTAGAAGCCATGTTACAAGTGCATTAATCCACTCTGAAGGTGGCATCTAATGGGGAGTTAATGCATGGTTGGTCGTTGTAGGAACTTGAATGGCCCCGACCATGCATTAACTCCCGATTAATGCTTACTTGTTACCTCCGGAAGTGGAAACTTCCATCTCTTGATGGACGCAGCAGCAGAACTCGTTACAGTGTGCTGCTGGACTATATCATCTCAATGTAATGATGGACACCATCCTTGCAGGATGGGGAGCAGTCCTCAACACAGTCTTGGCCCAAGGCCTCTGGAGTCTATTGGAGAAAACTACCCATCAGCATTCTTGAGATGGGGTCAGTATTCATAGCAATGCCCTTGTTCCAGGAAAGCTTTCAATACTGTTCCACATAGAAGATTGATTAATAAGCTGGCTAGGCTCGGGGTGGGTCAGAAGTTGGCCAGCTGGGTGGCAAACTGGTTGATGGGCAGAAAACAGAGTGTGGTGGTAAACGGTATACAGTCAGAAGAGATGCAACTCACAAGTGTGCCTCAGGGATCAGTCCTGGGTCCAGTCCTCTTCAGTATCTTCATCAGTGACATTGCAGATGGACTGGAGGGTAAGGTTTGTCTGTTTGCAGATGACACCAAGATCTGCAACAGAGTAGATGATTCAGATGGGGTGGGCAGAATGAGAAGAGATCTGGATAAACTAGCAAAATGGTCAAAAGAGTGGCAACTGGGGTTTAAAACAAAGAAGTGCAAGATCATGCACATAGAGAAGAGAAACCCTGAAGCCGCCTATAGGCTGGGAGGGGAGTTGCTGGCAGTCACAAAGAAAGAGAGAGACTTGGGCATCATCATCACCGATGACCTGAAATCATCCAAGCAGACCACTAAAGCAGTAGGTAAGGCTAGGGGGATGTTTGGGTGCATTAGTAGGGGTATTATAAGTCGGAAGAGGGAGGTAATCCCTCTTTACAAGACACTGGTTAGGCCCCATCTGGAGTACTGCGTGCTGTACTGGAGGCCACACCTTCACAAGGACATTAACCAGATTGAGGCAGTCCAGAGAAGGGCAGCCAAAATGGTGCAGGGACTGCGTCAGAAAACATATGAGGACAGATTAACGGAGCTCAACATGTATACCCTAGAGCAAAGGAAGGAGAGAGGTGATATGATCAAAACATTCCAACATCTTAAGGACATTAACAAGGTGAAAGAGTCTTAACATGTTTCAGTATAAGAAAAATAGCAGGACAAGAGGACACAGCATGAGATTAGAGGGAGGCTGATTAAGGGGTAATGTGAGGAAGTTCTTTTTCGCAGAAAGGGTGATGGATGCATGGAACGGCCTACCTCAGGAAGTGGTGGATATGAATACAGCACAGGGCTTCAAACAGGCATGGGATAGACATAAGGGAGCAATACAGATGAGTATGAATAGACAGGCCATTGACGGAGCAAAGGCCGATGGCACATTCATAAGGTAGAAAAAAAAATGGGCAGACTGGATGGGCCTTGCGATCCTTATCTGCCGTCAGCTTCTTTGTCTCTATGTAGAGCATGCTGCAGAACCAACATTTCCTAGTGTGTTTGGACAACATAGTGACCAGCATAAATTAGCAGTTGAGGTGGAACAAATAGCAAGGTAGTTATGGCCAAAGCATAAAGTTGGCTTTGCTGGGGAGAAGCAAACCTCTCCCAGTGTGCAATCCCATTACACAGGAACTCTGAACCACAAGGCCAACTGGCTCAGTTGTCTGTCTTCACTCATGGAAGTTGGAACTCAGGATGTCTTCAACTCAATAAATTGAAGATTGGGCACTCCGCATATATGTCTCACGGCCACTAAGGCAAGCGCAAAGACTGGTCACTGGTAATACTGTCCCATCTGTGGCCAGATACCCTACTGTATGCCTTCTCAGCAGGGCCAATGATCCCAAAGGGGTACTCCAGAAGTTACCATGGGAGCCATCAGCCTTTATCCTCATTGCTCCAAAGGGGTCCCAAAGAGTGTGGTATTCAGAGCTGACACCCCTTGCTCGCTGTGACCCACTTGGTTATTTTTGATCCAGTCCCACTTCAGTCAGGTTGGAACTTCTTCATCCAGTTCTGGGCTCAGATCCTCAATTTATCGGTCAGCTTGACTGTTAAGCTCAGATCTTCCAAGAATTGATCTTATCCATAGATTCCCACTTATGGGGTCATAGGACTGGAAGCGCTGGAACCTGCAGGAGCCAGAACTTTTTCTGGTGGGGGCTGGTGGCATGAGTAGCCCCTGCACCCATGCCCACTAGTATACAGTGGCAGTAGCCCCAACCAGTTCCTTTCTTTCTCTTGCCATTGAGTGCTCAGTGTCTCATTTGCTGTCCTTATCAGGGTCAGAACTTCCACAGCTATACGACAGTAGTGTTCCTTGCTTCAGTTTATTGTAGATTTTACTAGTGTTTTTTTAGTTTCCTGATAGGACTAACTTCTGAGAATGGTTGATGCTATGGAAGGTGAGCCTGTATTTCAAACAACATGAAGTCTTGCTGTATTCTGACATATTGCAGTGATCCCCAACCTTTAAACTGTCCCAGAGAACAGAGTTAACTTTCTAGGTAGGGCATAAAATGCTGAACTCGAGCTCGGTTGGAGTCTCTGTCTGGAGTGTTTCAAACTCAGCCCGTCAGATTCTTTACTCCGCCTCCCTGAACGGTCGCTCTGGAGATTTCTCCTTCAGCTCGGTTCGAAAGTCGGTTAAAGTTTCAGTTTTTGTCTGTTTTTAAACCGAAAAAGTTATCCACATAGTCAGTTCAGTCTGTCTGTGGTGCCGTGAGTACTAGATAGGAATTCTGTTTTTCTGTGTGTAACTTGTGAAAATGCGGGTTGGTTCAGCTGAACCGGCCATTTGATAGTGAGATATTGTGTTTTTACTTAGTGTGTGGTTACCGGTCCTTATCAGTTCTTAAAAAAAAAAAAAAAAACATGTTTTAGTATGTTTTTTTCCAATATCCGTGACACGGTTAGGAACCGATAAGGGGGTCTTGCCTGGCGGTTGCCATAAAAAGGGTAAGTTGGTTAGGTTGGCCATGTCTGAGAAACCCAAGAAAAAAACCAGGCCCACTGGGTGTCAACACTGCAGTGAGTGTGGGGAGGTCTTTGCTAAGGCCGATCCCCACACCACCTGTGTTTATTGTCTGGGGTTTGATGACCTTGATTCAGACTGCCAAATATGTAAAAACTTTCCCAAATCTACCCTTGAGAAGAGATTAGGTAGACTGAGGGAAAAGGAGGCAGAGAAGTCCGCTGACCCAGATGGCCAGCCCGGTTCAGTTCTGACCGAACCAGAAGGAGTGCCCTCTGACCTGGGCGATACTTCGGGCAAAAGGACAGGCGATTCCGAGGGATCGGTTCCGACAAAAAGAAAACGAAGACAAATCACGTCCGGTTCGGATCCAGAGGTTCATGTTCCGACCGCAAGAGATAGCCAGAGCGATTCAGATTGTGGAATCGTTCGCGACAGTTCCTGCCGATCCGCACCTTCTGGCATGGGTTCGTTCGGTTGGTTCCCCGGTTCAAGATTATACCTCAAGATTTTTATGAACCAGAGTTTGAAGAGGGAGGGGAATTTGAGGATGATGATGGTGAAAGTGAGGGTCTGGATGTGCCTGTGGAACCGGACATCTCCCCAGACAGACCTTCAGGTGTTTCCTCTCCTAGGCTTTCTGAGTCCCCTTCTCACTTTATGTTCTACAGAAAGGTGGCTGAAACCCTCCAGCTTCCTATGGAGGAGGCTGTGGAAGATCAAGAGGAGCCTCATTATGTAGAAATGATGGACATCCCAGAGTCCAGGAGACTGTCTCTTCCCCTCCACAAATCCTTTGGGAAACGGACACAAAAAATCCTAAAGTCTCCTAACACTATACCTTCTGTGGATAGAAAAATGGACAAGAGGTATACACTTTCAGGCTCAGACACAGAGATCTTGCTTCGAGAGGGCTCTTGCAGTAGGTAATTACACATATAGGACTGACGCCGGCAGGCGGCAGGACCCCATGGAAAAATTTCTAGCTAGCAGTCCCTGGCGAGGGACCAACCCCACATCAGGTGACGGCGTCAGGAGATGTCGGTATAAAGGGGCGGTCCCGGACGCCCGCCTCCCAGTTCTTTCCCCGCTCAGCATGCTGCAGCACTGGAAAAGTTTGTGCTTAGACAGCCCTACCTTCATCGTTTTTTTACTGGAAAAACTTTATTTTTCGACTAACGTCAGTACTAACGTCTGTGTATGTCGTCTCCTACACCCTCAGAGTACAAGAACAAGTGCGATTCAGCAATGCAGCCATGTTGGGGTAGTGCAGGCTGCTGCCTGTGACAAGGTAAATATTCCCTTGGCTTCACACACACATACCCCAACAAGGACTCCAGGAAGATTGATGCCATGGCAAAGAAACAGTACATGGCATCTTCCTTGGGACTCAGGCAGGTGAATTACATGGCCTATACAGCCAGGTACAGTACTAGAAGTCCAGGTGGGACACTGTACTGGCACTGGCTAAACAGGCCTCCCCCCAGCTAGCCAAGGAGCTGGAGGCGGTGGCTGCAGATGGGATTGAGGCATCTGAAGTTCAGTTTCATGCTGCTGTGGACTCTTAATAATGTGTCTTCAAGAGTCATGGCTACATATGTGGCTCTTCGGAGAACGGCTTGGCTCAGATGTACTAGCCTCGCGCAGGATACCCAGGCTAAGGCCATGGATTTTCCTGTAGTGGGTAATTCTCTGTTTGGGGAGCAGACAGAGAATAACATGAAGAAAATGGATGAATACAGGACCACTTACAGGAGTGCTCAGGCCAAGGAGAGGCAGGCAACTCCTCAAAGGCAGCAGTCTAGGGGCAGGGGCAGGCCTTTTCAAAGGCCTTTTTACCAAGCACAGGCCTTTTCTTCCTTTTCTCAGAGGGGGTTCTTCAGAGGGAGAGGAGGCAGAAGGGGGATGAGCAGGGCTGCATCCACTCCTCAGCCTAAAGCCCCTGCCAAGCAGACACCCTGATGGGCCTGCCTGGGTCGACTCTCCTATTCCAGTAGGGGGCAGGATGGCTTACTGTGTCCAGGACTGGATGTCTATTACATTAGACAAGTGGGTCCTGGAAGTAGTAAGCCAGGGACTGGTTCTCAGCTTCAGAAAATTTCCAAAGATGAGAGCCAGATCTTTTCCACCTGCAAATCTCTCGGAAACCCTTGCCGTAGAGGCAGAGGTTTCTTCTCTTCTAGCCTTAAGAGCCATGGAGAGTACCTACCCTACACTGGGGCAAAGGACTGTACTCCAGGTACTTCCTGACCCCAAAAAAGATGGGAGTGGCGACCCATCCTAGACCTAAGATATCTGAGCAAACATCTTTTAAAACCAAAGTTCAAGATGGTGACTCTGGGAATAATCCTTCCTTCTCTAAGGCCAGGGGACTGGCTAGCCTCCCTGAACCTCAAAGATGCCTGCTTTCACATTCCCATCAGGTGTTCCCACAGAAAGCACCTCAGGTTCAAGTTGCCCTCAGGCCACTATCAGTTCAGAGCAATGCCCTTTGGCCTAACCTCAGCCCCAAGGGTTTTCACAAAGTGCCTGGCAGTAGTAGTTGCCTTTCTTAAAAGGCAAAAGATTTCCATTTTTCCATATCTGGACGATTGGCTAATAGTGGGTCAGTCTCCAGACCAAGTCAAAGTCTCACCTGCAAGTGACCCAACAAGTGCTCACTTCTCTAGGATTTCTTCTCAACCTTCTCAAGTCAGTTCTCGAACCAGTCCAGCTTCTTACTTTTTGTAGGGGCAGAACTGGACACACTCAGGGCAAGAGCCTTTCTTCCTCTAGAAAGGGCAAGGGTTCTTATGGAACTAGCCTCTTCCTTCAGCTTTTGGGTATCTCGACCAGCAAGGCATTTCCTGCAGCTCTTGGGCCACATGGCAGCTTCAACAGCAGTGGTCCAAGGGGCAAGATTCCAGATGAGGGATGTTCAGTTCCACCTGAGTGCTTTTTGGTCCCAGAGGAAGGATTCCCATCCCAGTGACTCTGACCTTAATCCAAGCCCTCCAATGGTGGCAGGATCAGGACAATTTAAGACAAGGTGTTCCTTTTGCTACTCAGCCTTGTTGAATGGTCCTTACCATGGACGCTTCTCTTCTGGGCTGGGGAGCCCATCTGGGGTCCCTCACTGCCCAGGGGCTGTGGTCCCCCAAGAATCCCTTCTCCATATCGATGATCTAGAGCTCAGGGCAGTTTTTCTGGCCCTAAAGGCTTTCTCTCAGTCAGTACAGAACAAGGTGGTTCAGGTCAGAACAGAGAACACCATCACCACCATGTGGTACATCAACAAGCAGGGAGGCACTCGGTCCACGGCCTTGTGCACAGAAGTCATGAAGTTGTGGTCCCTGGCTTATTCCCTGCAAACCTCTCTGGTAGCAGTTCACCTTCCAGGGAAGGACAATGTGCTAGCAGATGCACTGAGCAGGATTTCTCAGGGCCATCACAAATGGTCCCTGGACCTTCAGGTGTTGAAAGTGATTTTTTTCAAGGTGGGGCACTCCAGAGATAGATCTCTTTGCAGCCCCAGACAATCACCAACTCCCTCTCTTTTGTTGCAGACCTCCAGTCTTGGGCTCAGTCCCCCTGGACGCCCTGATTCTGAATTGGGAAGGGAAGTTTCTGTGTGCCTTCCCTCCCTGCCCACTTCTGTTCAAAGTTTTAGTCAAAATAAGGTCTCAACCTTGCAAAGTGATTCTGATTTGCTCCAGATTGGGCCAGACAGCCCTGGTACCCCTTGTTGCCATCCCTAGCAGTCCATCTTCCCCTGTCTCTTCCCAGGAATTACAACCTGTTAACATCCTCACAGGGGAGGATTTGGTACCCCAATCTTCAGTCTCAAGGCATGGCTCTTGAAGAGTTAGAGTTTGCAGATCTGCATCTTTCCCAAGGGGTTCTAGATATTCTCAGAGCTTCTCGAAAGCCCTCCACCAGAAAGACTTGCAACTCCAAATGGAATAGATTCAGCATTTGGTGTTATAAGAAGCATATTTCTCCAGATACTGCTGTATTGCCTACGGTTCTGGATTATATGGTCCATCTTCGTGCTAGGCCTCAAACCAGCTACTCTCAAGGTACACTTGTCAGCTGTTTCTGTTTTTGTCTGTGAGGAAGACTTCCTCACTATCTTCTCATCTTGTGTTCTGTAAAATGTTTAAAGGATTGCTTCACACCAGTCCTCATTTTAGAGACCCTGCCCCTGCCTGGGATTTGAATGTTTGCATTGCTCAACTTATGCAACCCCTTTGAGCCTATGTCTTCAGCAGAGCTTAAGTACTTGACTTGGAAAACTGTGTTCTTGGTAGCCATTACCTCTGCCAGGCGTATCAGTGAATTGCAAGCCCTGTCAGTGGAACCTGATTTTATCTCATTTCACAGGGATAAAGTGGTCCTTAGAACCAATAGAAGGTTCTTGCCCAAAGTGGTTTCAGACTTCCACTTAAACCAGTCTGTGTCTCCTCCTGTTTTCTTCACTGATCATTCTTCCTCAAGAGAGAGGAGGCTACACAGTTAAGATGTTAAGAGCCCTTAGTTACTACATAGAGCGTACCAAGGGTCACAGGTTTGACTCTCCAGTTGTTCCTCACTTATGGAGAAGTGGGAAAGGGCAAACCTGCCACCAAGAGATCTGTTGCCAGGTGGATTGTGTCTTGTATACAATTCTGCTATGAAAAACTGGGAAAACTCCACCCTCAGGCCTGAGGGTTCATTCCACAAGAGGCACAGCTGCTTCCCTGGCTGCTGCCAGGGTTATCCCTCTCTTAGAAATTTGTCAAGCAGCCACCTGGAAAACAGTCCATACCTTTACCAAGCATTACTGTCTAGATATCCAGGCTAGAAGTGATGCTCGGTTTGGCACAGCAGTACTTAAGAGCCTATTCCCAAAGTAGGTTCTGTCCCTCCTCCTTGGAGGTACTGCTTGGTAGTCTGCAATTGGCAGAATACAGCAAGACTTCATGATGTTTGAAAAAAAAAAAATTACTCACCTTAGTAATTGTGTTTCTTCTAATGGAGCCTTGCTGTATTCTGATCTCCTTCCCTGCCTCCCCTCTCAGAACCTGTTTTGGGAAGTGGGTGGACAGGTGTAGTGTTGCACCCCAGGGGTGCTTTTTGTTTACACCTTCCTCCTTTTTGTTTGGGTGTTGATTTATTACTGTTATTTGTATTAGTTTGGTTTTTAGGTTTCCTGACTTGAGTCTTCCTTAGGAATCCAAAACTTTTTTCTGTCAGTTGGCTAGTAGGAATTTTACAATTTCCACATAGAATTTTTAGTTGGGCTCGTAAGAATCTGACGGTTTGAGTTTGAAACACTCCAGACAGAGACTCCAACTGAGCTCGAGCTCAGCGTTCTATGCCCTGCATAGAAAGTTAACTCTTTGTTCTCCAGGGCAGTTTAAAGGCTGGGGATCACTGCGATATGTCAGAATACAGCAAGACTCCATTAGAAGAAACATAATTACTAAGGTGAGTAATTTTTCTTTTGTGTCAGTTTATTTAAACACACACATCTACGGTTTCTCTTCGCACTACCTCGTGCAAACTGTCAGCGACCATGGAAGATGGTAGGGAGCTGAAAATGCTAGGTGCTACGGTAATGGGGCTGTGTCCAACCACACCGCTTTTCTGGGCGAGTGCTCTGGTAACTGGCAGTTGGGGCAGTCTTCCTGGAGTCGCAAAAAGAAACACTACAGATTCTGCTGTTGCTCTGTTTTGGGTCATATGTACCCTTTGGCTTTGATCTCTTCTTACAGAAAACATCAGAAAAAAGGCACCGGTAGATGTCTCCCTTTGGTAATTCTGCATAGATGATAAGGACACCTTTCACACAGAGGACTCTAACCTGTTTCCAGTCAAGGTGCCCTAAGAGAGACTTTTCAAGCTCTGCTCAAAATGTTCATAGTACCCTGCAGTTTGAGACAGCAGCTATGGATTAGGCTAGGTGCATAGAACTTTTTTGGACATGCCTAATACTCAGCCTGCTCTGGAAATGCATTCTGAGGCAGCTTGCAGAAAGCCAGCTATGCTATGGCCACTCTTAAGTTTAAGAATAGCTAGTTACCATGGCCATTTCTCAGAGTAGGAGTATACCTTCTGTTCTGAGCTGAAACATTGGCAGAGGGCCTGCTGATACAGAGGCTAAACAGGACTCGCTCAGTTCTGTCATCGGTGGGAATCCATCAAGACAGACAAATGAGTCTTCCCACTCCAGGGGTCCTTTAGCATCAGTAACAGTATGCAGTAAGCTGGCTAGGTTGAGCTGCCTCGGAGGTGGAGTTCATGATAATGAATAAAATGAATTGGCCAATCTGAAGAGTTATAGGGTGTGCTGAGTGGAGCTTGCCCACAGGGCGCAATAATTTTTTCTCCGCCTGACTGAGTAACCCTGCCTCTGGGGTTCTCTCTCACGTTTGGCCGTAGAGAAAAATTGCCTAAAAGGTCTTTCTTTTTTTTTTTGTTTGTTTTAGTGCTGAGTTTATTTGCTTTATTTTTCTGTTTTTTAGCAGTTCCTCCATGGCTCTCTTCAGTTATTTTGAAGTAAAAATAAATATCATCTTTGGTGTATTCAATGGTATTTTTTTTTATTTAGTTAGCAGTTCCCATTTTTATGTTTGCTTGCACGCATGTGCAAGAAACGTAGTGCCATCATCCGAGTTTCCCAGAGGTGTGTCAGCCTCTTCCAGTTCAGTCAGTGTGTTTGCAGGCACGGTCGCAGTGCGCCAATCACTGCTCCAGCTGTCTGACCACTGAAAATGCAGTGGCATACAGTTGAAAGGGAGAGCTCTGCTTCAGTGAGCAGAGCTCCCCACTACGCACGCATGCAACCTGTGTGCCCATGCCCCCACTGTACGGGCCGACGGAGTGCCCAACTCGCTGACTCCATGCCCCCAAAAGATCCAGGTGCCACGCTGGGAGCCCACCCCAGCGTGGCAAAATGATGTTATGGCTTAACAGGTGCCTCTAAGCATCCAGGTGCAACACTGGGAGCCACCCCAGCGTGGCAAATGATGTTTGGCCGACGGGGTTCCCAATCCCCGCCTGCTCCTGCCCCCACCAACATCCTTCCAACGCCCCTCGCGCCTTAGGAAAGAAAAACCTGCAAATACAAAACTGTCCTCGCGCTTCTCCCTGCCCCTCCCATAACCCGCACCCACCCACTGCGCACCCTGCCTCCCCCACACACACACACCCCCCATACTTATCTCCGAGCTCGGCACGACGATCTTCGCAGACCGGGAACACGCCTGCACTTTTCAAAGCCGACCGCCAACCGAGGAAATGCCGGTAAGCTGTATAATGGGATAGGTAGGGTTTTTCAACTTTATTGTATATCTCAGGCATTTTTGGAATTTTGCACAATTTCAACATGGGGTTTTGGGACCCCTTCATGAATGCTGTCACTGTCATAGCGTTATTTCTGGCCTCAAGGGTGATTTTGCAGCCATTGCGTCCAAATCACCTTCCGAACGACTAACGAAACAACACTGCCAGTGTTCATAAGTGGCTCAAAACCTATTTTGAAAATTTGGTGGAAAAATCAGAAAATGACGCTTACGAGCCGCATTGCGCAGTTCCCACAAGACGCCGTAAGTTTGCGAAATTTCAATATTTTCACTCCAGATTTTCAACATTGCCATTTTACCACACCTCCTTATGAGCAGTACAGTTGTCATTTTTCACATCTAGCCCACAACGTGTTTCTGCCCATGTAGCGCACAATGGCGCGGTCAGTGTCTCGAAATCGTGTATGGGACACGTTAAGAAAATCACAGTGACACTGGTCATGAGCAGAGGTGTTAAATGGCTGTTGAAAATTGGTGAAAAATCCCAAAATTACTTTTAGAGGCAGCGTTAGTTCCCACGCACTGGCAAGTTTGCGACTTGCAATATTTGCTCACCAGATTTTCAGCAGTGCCATTTTACCGAACTTCCTTATGAGCAGTACAGCTACCATTTTTCACATCTCGCCCAAAATGTGTTTCCGCACATGTAGCGCACAATGGTACAGTCGGTGTGTGAAAACGATGTTTGGGACAGATTAAGAAAATCACAGTGACACAGGTCATGAGCAGAGGTCTTAAAATGGCTATGTTGAAAATATGGTGACAAAACTCCATAAAATGACTGTGTTACGAGTGAGCATTGTGCAGTTTCCACGAACCCTCATAAGTTCATGAATTTGTAATTTTCACCAGTCGCATTTTTCCACACCTCCTTATAAACAGTACAGCTGTCATTTTCCACAACATGGCCGAAGTGTGTTTTCACACTTTCAGCACAGAAATGCGTGGTCGCTGTGGGAAATCATTTTTCAGGACAGATAAAGAAAATCACACTGACACTGTTCATCATTTGAGGTCCCAAAATGCCTGTGTTAACAATCTGCTGTGTGTAAAAAGAAAAAAAAAAAAAAAAAAATCCCCAAACTAGTTACATTATGGGTGTCGTTGCCAGTTTCCTCCATGCGTTCAGTGACTTCACCAGTTTTTGTTTTTTTAAGATTATTACAGATTTTCAACATTGCCATTTTACACCTCCCCATGAACAGTACCGCTGTCATTTTTCACATTCTGTTCGGAATGTGTTTTTGCACCTGTGGTGCCAAATGCCGTAGTCGCTGTGCAAAAGCAGTTTTCAGCTAACAAACTGATATTGCCACTGTTCATGAGGTGGGGGTCACAAAAAAACCATGTTGAAAATTTGGAGTGAAAATACCAACGAATGCCTGAAGCGTTTGGGTTTCCGACCATAAAGCTCCACCCTGTAGAGAATGACAGGCATCAGGGGTGTGACTTGGGATTCTTGCCTGTCATGCTCATACCATTCCACCCCCACCCACACCCTGCAGCCAGTGAGAGGCATCAAGGTGTGCCTCGGACTCTTCGGGTCCAAACTTCACCCCATTCTCCTGTACCGCACCCATCTCACCGTATTTCCTGGTGGAATGGGGTGCACATAAGGGCCAAAGACCCCAAGGCACACCGTGACACTTGTCAGTGTCTGCAGGGTAGGGTATGGGGAAATGGCGTGGTCGTTATGCCTGACGACCCAAAGGCACACCCCAATGCCTGTCACTCTCTGCAGGGTGGTGGTTGGGTTGGCTTCAGTTCAGTGCTTCACTGCCATTCCTATTATGCAGCTCTGTAACTTTTACAATGCCAGCAAGCAAACATTCGGCATTGACAAATGCTTGTTTTAGTGGGAACCGTCATTTTTCTTCACTTTTTTTTTTAATTTCTTTTTATGCCCTCCTGAACGCCCTTGTCGCTTCACTCCTTCAGGCTTGCTCAATGCCCACCAGTCCCCCCATTGAGTCTGCCCCTAGAGTGCATCTCTCAGGTGTCTCCTACCTGCCTCCTTACTCCCTCGGAGCACCTTGCACAGCGGGGTCTGCCCATGTTTTTGCGGACTGGGTGGCTGGAGCGGCCATCATCCGGAACGACGAGGGTTGTTTTCTGGTTTTCTGTCCACCCTTCCCACCCGCTGAGGACGCCGACTCGGGTGGAACGTGCTTACGCACGCCTGCCAAGTGCCAATGGCGTCCTCCTCTCCCCGACTCCCAACTCAAGGGAGCCGCCGTTGCCCCGAGAGTCGGTGCTTCCACCGGCTCTCCCGGACGTCGGGTGTATTAAACACACCTGGTACCCCTCCCCGAAGGAGGAGAGCATCCGTTGGGACGCTCGATCCTCCTTCCCCCGACGACCAGAGTCTGTTCCGAACCGGGTCACCGGCGCAGTGTGTGGCGCCCCGCTCAACCTCAGCGCCACCGGGCCGGCCCATTTTTCTTCACTTTTAATTACTTTTTACCTCAAAGTCGTGGTTCTTTACTGCAAGGGAAACGACTACCAAGCTTTATATTTACCATTTGGAAATATTACTTGTAGGGACATGGATATGTTGTTCATCCACACTGTCTGGCAGGTATCCTTGCCGCTTTAATTCTTGCCGGAAGGTCTTCAAGCTGGCTCCTCCCACCCACCTGGGTGGTAAAACTCTTGGCTCCGCCCCATGACGCCAGATCTTTACCGCTTGGAAGCTCAGGTTCCCTCCTTAGCGCTCTGCGCTTTAGACTGGATCCTATTTCTTCGGTTCGTCCAAAATTGATTTTGAAGTTTTCTAAACTTGGATCTCTCTTCCCCAGCTGCGATGGACAAATCTGTCTCTGGCTGGAGGTGCCCTTGCGGGCAGAAAATGTCCAGGACGGAGCCGCACTCCACGTGCGTCTACTGCTTAGGCCTAGATCACGACCCGCAGGCTTGCGAGTTATGCCGTTCTTTTTCGGCCAGTGTTCTGGACGATCGCGCTGCCCGTTTGAAGCTCGGGCGCCCCGAGAAACGTTTTCAGCCGGTAAAATCCAAAGAGGCTCATTGGACGGTGTCCGCGGCGGCTGGCTCGGCTGAGCAGCTCGAGCAGATGATCGCCCTCGAGGAGGAGGCGGCCCAGGCCGCATCTTCTTCCTCCTCGGCTGCGGCATTTATCCCGCTCTCTCTGAGTTCCTCGTACAGAGCTTCGTTCAAGGAGTTTTGCCAGTCCCTTTCCACGAAAGGAGAGGGGCCTTCGGGACATTCTTCTCGGCCCAAGAAAAGGGAATCAAAAGGTAAGTCCCATCGTCGGCGTTCATGGGAGCGGGAGAGGTCCTCCTCCCCGGTCAGCCGACCGTCGACTTCGGTCGAGGTTGCGGCTGAGGCCGCTGGCTTCACGGTGCCCCCGTCAGGCCAGCCTGCCGAGACCTCGCCGACGGGTCGTAGATTTTTCTCATCCGTTAGACGGTGTCGACTGGAGAAGTTGACAACCCTACTTCACCGGGTCCCCTGGTGGATACTGAGGATCTGCCTGCTCCTTCGGGACCGCAGTCCCCGGTTAAAGTTCCCGAGCCGAGGGAAGAGCGGGTATCCCCGGCCCCTTCCCAGACCCACCCTCGGTCCCCCCCGAGGGTCTCTGTCTCGGACCTCTTCTCGGTCCAGCTGTTCCCGCTGACATCTGCGATCTCCGTCTCGTTACCGAAGTAAGAGGCGACACCGTTCTTCCTCGTCGTCCTTGGGTGAGGAGAGGCTACGGCGCAAGTTGCGCCGGCGCTACGAGGATCTGATGTGTCAGCAGTTGCTGTTATCCGGGACTAAGCCGACCGCGGCCATCAAGTGGCTGTCGCCGGAACGGCCGAAGCAACCACTCGTTCCAGTCGAGTTGCCCGCCCCAGGACCGGTTGCTAAGCCGAAACCAGCTGGTCCACTGATTTGGTTGTGGAGGCGGAGGTTTCACCACAAGTCAGGGGCACCGACCATCATGTCCTGCCCCACAGGTTGTCGGTCACCCTCACTCCCGACCGCCCTCGGCAGGTGGAGGGTGGCTCAGGGCCGAGGCAGCTCTTCGCAGACTCTTTGGAATCCGACGACGATTCCTCCCTGTTCTCCAGGCAGTGCGATCTGGAGTCCTCTGGGGGCCAGTCAGTGGACGATAGCCCATCGTCCTTCTTGGGTCTCCTTTGACTCATCTCGGGAGTCCACCGGGATGCAGCTCGAGCCCGTGTCCAAACATGCTAAGTATCCCCTGACGGAGATTCTGGACCGAGGGGATTCTCCCACGGAGGCCTTTCCGGTGGCTGAGGCCATTGTCGGCCCAGCCTTGAAGCTTTGGCAGTGGCCTGCCTCCTGTCCTGCGCCCTCGGCCAGGATGGCCAGGAAGTATGCGGTCCCTACCGGCTCTTAGTCCGGTTTCTCGGAACACCCTTCTGCTGAGGGGTTAGTCACCGACAGCGTTTTCCGGCGTTCCGGTAACGCTCAGGATGTGGACAAGCCCCCCCCCGACAAGGAGTCCAAAAGCTGGACTTTGCCAGGCGCAGGTGTAGCTGCGCCCTCCCTCTGCCTCCGACAGGCCAGCTCGGCCGTGCTGATGGCACACTTCTCCCACGCCCTCATGGGCTCCCTGGAGGAGGTCGTTCCTCATCTCCCGCCTGACCTGCAGACCACAGTCCGCCAGGTGTGGGACCATGGTAGGGCGGTGGCGAAGCAGCAGCTCCAGACTGCTCTGGACATAGGTGATTCCTGTGCCAGGTCAGTAGCGGCCGCAGTGGCCATGCGACGCAGGGCGTGGCTGAGGATTTCCACCTTCACGGCGGATACCCAGCACAAATTGCCAGATGTACCCTTCTTGGGGACTAGAGTGGAGGGACACCTCCAGTGGATCGAGAAGTCCATTGCCACTCTGGACTCAGTCACGTCCGCCCAGAGGGACAAAGGCCGCTGTCAGCAGCAGAAGTCCTTTCGTCCTTAGGTCCCTGCTCCTTGACCGGACCAGCAGCACCAGCAACAGGGCCAGCAGGCTCGCACTTTGCATTCCAAACCCAAGCCGGGAGGTCCCTCGGCCGGTTTTTCCTCCAAGCCTGCCCAGTGACGGGTTGAGGGGTGCCGCCCCCAACCTCGTCACTCCCCCCGTGAGGGGACGGCTCCGCCACTTCCTTTCCGCTTGGTCCGCTATCACCACGGACCACTGGGTGTTGGAGGTGGTAGGAAAAGGCCTGCCTCTGGAGTTCAAGCAGGTCCCGTTTTCTGAGCCATCGCCTCGGGGCCACGGGGTCCGCAGCCTCGCTGTCGGCCCACCGGGCCGATATTGCCTTGCTCCTCGAAAAAGAGGTAATCAGGAAGGTGGCGGACCCTCCTCCAGACCCAGGGTTTGTGTCCAGGTTCTTCCTGGTCCAAAAATGGATGGGCGGCTGGCGCCCCATTCTCAACCTGCACGACCTGAACAAGTTCCTAAGGTCTCGGACCTTCAGGATGGTCACTCTGGCTCAGATAATCCCATCCTTGGAACGAGGCGTGTGGTTCTGCTCCCTGGACCTCCAGGATGCGTTGTTTCACGTCCCAATCCGTCTATCCCATCAGAGGTTCCTCCGCTTCATAGCGGAGGGATCCCTATACGAGTTCCAGGCCGTGCCCTTCGGCCTCTCCCTAGCTCCCAGGGTCTTCACCAAATGCATGGCAGTGGTGACAGCATTCCTGCGGCGCTGAAGGGTCTGGGTGTACCCTTACCTGGATGATTGGCTGATTGCAGCCCCCTCCAAGTTGGAGGTGGAGCGGTCCAGAGATTTGGCCTTCCAGGTTTGCTCTCAGGTTGGCCTCCTCATCAATGAGGCCAAGTCGGAACTTGTGCCAAAGCAGGTGATTCTGTTCATCAGGGCAGAGCTCGACTCTCTGCGAGCCAGAGCACGGCTCCCGGCGGACAGGGCCGAGGTTCTTTCCTCCTTTGCCCAATCATTTCTGGTTGGGCAACTGCGCCCTGCCCGGGACTTCCTGCGCCTCCTGGGCCTCATGGCGGCCTGCACCAGCGTGGTCCGTTGGGCCCGTTGGTACATGCGTCCCCTTCAATGGGGACTGGCCAGCCAATGGTCACAACGCCGCATCCGCTGTACTGGCCTGGGACAGTGACCCAGGAGATGTGGAACGCCTCCAATGGTGGATCGTTCGCACATCTGCAGGAGGGTATCCTGTTTCGTCCGCCCCAAGCCGACGGTCTCCTCTCGACGATGCATCTCTGATGGGTTGGGGTGCCCATCTGGGGAACATCGAAGACGGCCTCTGGGTGCCCTCGGGAGTCCGATGCCACATCAACCTGCTGGAGCTCCGAGCAGTCCGCTCAGCTCTCACCGCCTTCACCGCTTCTACAGGGTCAAGTGGTTCAGGTCCAGACAGACAACACCATGACCATGTACTGTCTGAACCACCAGGGCGGGACGCCCCTTGCTGTTATGCAAGGAAGCTCTCCAATTTGGTCCCTAGTGCGCAGCCTGGAGGCGGATCTCCTTGCCATTCACGTGGCAGGAGCCTCCAATACCCTGGCCGATGCCCTAAGCCGGATAGGGGCCTGCCTCACGAGTGGTCCTCCTGCCGGAGGTAGCATAAGATCTCTTCTACCACTGCGGCACGCCTCAGGTGGACCTGTTTGCCTCCAGGAGAATGCGGTTGAGTCTGTTCCATGCCCGCTCAGCAGGGGCTCACTGCAGGGGATGCCTTCTCGGGCCGTGGACCCCGGGCCTTTTCTACGCCTTTCCCCCATTTCCCTTGATCCACAAGGTGCTTCTCAAGGCGAGGAGGGACAAGGCGCAGTTGATTCTGGTAGCCCCAGACTGGCCCCGCCAGTTCTGGTATCCAGATCTCCTCAGCCTCGGCTCCAGGCTCCCGAGGCGGCTTCCAGCCCGCCCAGACCTAATCTCAGTCAATCAGGGGAAGGTATTCCATCCGGACCTTCAATCCCTGCACCTGACGGCCTGGGTCCTGAGCGGCTAGAGTTCCAGGCTCTGGGTCTTTCCGACGAGGTCCTCAACGTCGTTGAGGCGTCCCGTAAGGAGTCGACCAGGAAATGCTATGCCTTCAAATGGAAGAGGTTTTCCATTTGATGTCAGGGGAAGGGCTTGGACCCTTCCGACTGCCCCTTGGCAAGCATTCTGGACTACCTGTGGTCCCTTTCTCAGCAAGGGCTTCGGTCGATGACCCTAAGGTGCACCTGGCAGCCATCTCTGCTTACGGGGTGCGGGCCGGTAAGCAGTCGGTGGCACAGGAGAAGGTGGTCGGGCGCTTTTCCAAAGGCCTTGACACATTTCCTCGGTGCGAGAACTCTCCACCGGGATCTACTGCTGGTATTGGCCAAGCTTATGGGTAAGCCATTTGAACCAATGCACAGATGTTATCTTTCACACCTGTCGTGGAAGACCGCCTTCTTGGTGGCTATCACATCAGTCAGAAGGATGGGAGAGCTCCAGGCACTTTCCATCGAGCCTCCCTACCTGGTCTTCCACAGGGACAAGGTTGTCCTGCGTCCCCACCCGAAATTCCTTCCGAAGGTGGTGTCGGAGTTTCACCTTAACCAGGTGTTGACTCTGCCGGTGTTCTACCCCAGTCACACCTCGGAGGCAGAGTATAGGCTCCATACTTGGGACCCTAGACGAGCACTGGCTTATTATAAGGAGCGGACGGCTGAAGTTCGGGGAGAGGTTCGCCAGCTATTTGTCACCTACGCTGAAGCCGCACCTGGCAGACCTGCAGCAAAGCGGACGATAGGCAGGTGGATCACCTCCTGCATAGAGCTCTGCTACAGGTTGGCGGGCATGGAGCCTCCCAGAGGGATAAGAGCTCATTCTACCCGCCATACCGCTGCATCGGTAGCTGCTTCCAGGGACGTCCCTATCCAGGATATCTGCAGGGCTGCTACCTGGAAGTCAGCACACACCTTCATTACCCACTACCACATCGACCTTGAGTCACGCCGGGATGCTGGTTTTGGGGCCTCTGTTCTCCGTCTTTATTTCCCAAGTAAGTATCGGGGTATGCGCCTTGCCTCCTCCTCCCGGAGAACTGCTAGAGTTCAGGATAGTGGATGAACAACATATCCATGTCTCCTAGAAATACAGGTTACTCACCTGTAACAGGAGTTCTAGGAATGGTATATGTTGTTCATCCACACGACCCACCCGACCTCCCCGGCTTCGACGCACAACCTGAGCTTCCAGCGGGCCAGATCTGGCGTCATGGGGCAGAGCCGAGAGTTTTACCACCCGGGTGGGTGGGAGGAGCCAGCTTGAAGACCTTCTGGCAAGAATTAAAGCGGCAAGGATACCTGCCAGAGAGTGTGGATGAACAACATATACCATTCCTAGAACTCCTGTTACAGGTGAGTAACCTGTATTTTCTGTCATTTCTGACAAATTGGCATGTTGGAAAGACCCAAGAAAAGGACTAGACCTACAGGTTTTAAAAATTGTTTAAAGTGTCACAAACTTGTGACTAAAGCAGACTGCCACAACTTGTGTTTTTAGAGTGCTTGGGTCCAGACCACTACTCCATTCTTTGCTCTAAATTTTGTTCAAAAACAATTAAAAAGAGAGCCTAGAGATTATGACTTCCGTCTGCTAATTCCTCTGAAGAAGGGTCCTCATCCCAGGTTAAATCAAAAGAAAAGTCCCCTAGGGACTCCTCTGAAAATAAGAGAGATAAGCACAGTAACAGTGGTGTGGTGATCTGGAAAAAAAGACACAAGGGGAGCAGGTCACTGACTTAGTGCCTGCTAAAAAGAAGTTTAAAGAAAAACATACCACTGACCCTCCTGCGTCAAGGCAAGGGAAGACACCAGTGGCGCAAAAATAAAAAGAAAGTCCGTCACTTAAGGTGAAAAAGAAACCTAGAAGTTGATGGCAGATAAGGACCGCAAACCCATCCAGTCTGCCCATTTCTTTTTCTACCTTATGAATGTGCCATCGGCCTTTGTTCTGTCAGTGGCCTATCTATTCATACTCATCTGTATTGTTCCCTTATGCCTGTTTGAAGCCCTGCACTGTATTCATATCCACCACTTCCTGAGGTAGGCCATTCCATGCATCCACCACCCTTCTGTGAAAAAGAACTTCCTCACATTACCCCTTAATCGGCCTCCCTCTAATCTCATGCAGTATCCTCTTGTCGTGCTGTTTTTCTTATATTGAAACATGTTAGTCTTTCACCTTGTTAATGCCCTTAAGGTGTTTGAATGCTTCGATCACATCACCTCTCTTTCTCCTTTGCTCTAGGGTATACATATTGAGCTCCGTTAATCTGTCCTCATATGTTTTCTGATGCAGTCCCTGCACCATTTTGGTTGCCCTTCTCTGGACTGTCTGTTTCGTTAATGTCCTTGTGAAGGTGTGTCCTCCAGTACTGCACGCAGTACTCCAGATGGGGCCTAACCAGTGTCTTGTAAAGAGGGACTACCTCCCTCTTCCGACTTGTGATACTTGTGAAAGTCTCAGACTTGGAAAAAGATTTACCCCTGCTGAAGAAATGGCCAAGGCTTGGCACCTTTACCAAACTATACAGAGTATGGGCAATATATTCTCTGCTCCCTCTACTCCTGTACAACATAGTGCTTCTATCCCAACTTTTGGCCCAGAATACTATTATGGGGCAGGAGATGGTGGTGGTGATTAATCAGAAGGCCAACCCCCTGGAACCTGATGTACCTCTGGACCAGGAGTTTGGTACTTCACCAAATTGCCAAGAGGGTATTTCCTCTCTAGTTACTTTTCTGCCGCACATGGTGGACACCCGGGACCTACCTTCCCAGGAGACCAGTGAGGATGAAGACTATAGAGAAATGATGGGTCTTCCACTTCCAAAAAAAGATAGTATTACCTATATATAAATTTTTGAGAAAAGCTACTGTGAAGCTACTCCAGGCCCCTACCTCTCTCCCTAGAGTGGGCAAAAAAATTGACAGAAAATATCAGCTGGCAAGACAGGATGCTGAATTTCTGTGTGTGCATCCAAGTCATGAGGGGGTAGTGCAGGCCGCGGCTTGTGATAAAGCTCAAGTCCTACTTTCCTCCCAGCTTCCAGAGAAAGAGTCCAGAAAACTGGACACTCTGGCAAAAAAAATCCTATATCACAGCCTCTGTTCCTTTGCGCCTGTCTACTTACTTGGTATATTCTGCCAAATATCAGAAGGCCTTGTGGAATTCTGTTCTGGCCATTTTGAACCAGAAATCAGGCAACATGGTACAGGACATGGCTGAAACCGTAAGAACTGGACTGGAGGCCACTTAAGTTCCAGTTCCATATGGCTGTGGGCAATAATGGTGCAGCTACAAGGGTCATGGTTCAAGCAGTCTCGCTCAGACGCCTGGCCTGGTTAAGAAATACAAACTTATCACAGGACATAGAAACATGAACTTTGACGGCAGATAAGAACTGCTTGGCCCACCTTAGTCTGCCCATTTCCCTACCTACAGAATAGGCTGCAGATCCTAGTTAACCAACATCCTATTTCTTCCTAACCCCCACAAGAATTACCTTACGTCTGTCCCATGCATTCTTGAATTCCCCCATTGTTTTTGACCTCATGACCTCCTCAGGAAGGCCGTTCCAGGCATCCACCATACTCTCTATGAAAAAAATACTTCCTCACATTGCCCCTGAGCCATCCCCCCTCTATCTTCAACTTGTGTCCCCTTGTTCTTGCACATCTCTCTTTCTGAAAGATGCTACCCTCTTGGACTTTGTTGATTCCCTTGAGGTACTTAAAAGTTTCTATCATGTCCCCCCTTCCCTCCTTTTCTCAAGGGTATACATATTAAGGTCCTTTAGTCTCTCTTCATATGACTTCTGTTGCAGACCCTGCACCATTTTAGTTGCCCTTCTCTGGACTGCCTCCATCCTGTCTATGTCTTTGCAGAGATGGGGTCTCCAGAACTGCATGCAGTACTCCAGATGGGGTCTCCCCAACTGTCTGTACAGAGGGATAACTTCTGTTTTCTACTGGTGATGCCTCTCCCTATACATCCATGTATGCCGCCAGCCCTCCCTACTGCCTTCTCACATTGCTTGCTAACCTTTAGGTCATCTGATATGACTACCCAGGTCCCTTTCAATTTTTATTGTTATTGCCCCCATTGTTTACTCTTCCCCTCGATTTTGTTTCCCAGTGCATTACTTTGCACTTTTTGCTTTGAATCTAAGCTGCCATACTTGACCATTCCTCCAACCCTGCCAAGGCCCTTCCCTCCTTTTTTTTTTTTTTTTATTTTATTTTAAGAATCAGTTTACAACCTTTGAGCCAGAGGCTCGTTTCCAAAGGTACTTCGTCACATAAAGACATACATTGTGTTTTTGGTTACATAGCAAAGATTTGCAAAACAATCGGCGCTTCAAATATGAGGTACGCCGCATTGTGGCTGACAAATACAACTGGGTACAGGTACATGTAATTGATAACAGGTGTTACACAAGTCGGTATCAAGTGAGCAATCTGGTAGGTAAACACTGAAACAGCTGGCACTGGCCAGGTTAAACATAGGCATGGTGTACAGGGAAGTGGTGGAGGGGATGGTTAGGTGGAGAGCTGCCCGGGGGGCATTGTCAAGAGAAGCAGAGGTGGAGGCTATGTTCAGAGACAGGAGCAGTTACGAGTGCTGAAGATGTGGTTCCGAAGTGTGGTTTTGAACTTGGAGATGGTGATGGCATTGGTGATGGTGGCAGGGAGAGAGTTAAACCAGGTTGGGGCTCTATAGCAGAAGGACCTCTGGCCACGGCTGGTTCTTGATCTGGGGACCTTTAGAGTGGTCTTGTAGGAAGACCGTGTTGCAATGGTGGGAGGGCTCTGGTGGATGGATGTCGTTACCCCAGGGGGGGAGAGCCCGAGTAGGGTTTTTTTGGTGAGGAGACAGGTTTGGTATTGGAGCCGTTCATCCAGGGTAAGCAGGTTAGCATCGACATACAGCTGACAGGTGTGTGTGAGCCTGGGGGCACCAGTAATCAATCTGCACGCTTTATTCAGGGTTAGGTGAATTTTGTTGAGTGCAGTGGTGTCGGCAGCACCATATACTGGTAGACCATAGTCTACAAGGGACAGAACGAATGATGTAACAGCTAGCCGGAGAGCATTTGGGGGAAGGGAGGTTCTATGGCGGAATAGGATGCCAAGCCGTGTGTTAGTGGCGGATGTTAGGGCGTCGATGTGGTTGTGAAATGTGAGGGCTGAATCGAAGGTAACCCCAAGGTATTTGTAGGAGCAGATTTGTTCTAGTGGCTGGTTGGTACTTGGAAGGATATAGAGTGGGTGGTTGCTAGCTCTGTTTTGGGGGTGGGAAAAGAGCATAGTTTTGGTTTTCTTAAGATTGATGATGAGTCGGTGCTCCTTAAACCAAGCCTCGGCACTGTTGAAAGACTGCTGTAGGGAGTCCTGTGGGGAGATGGGATTGCGGTGGGTGGCAAAAAGGACAGCGTCGTCTGCATACAGTAGAATTTTGCCAGGGCATGCACTGGGCAGGGTGTTCAGATACAGCAAGAAGAGAAGGGGGCCCAGGATGGAGCCTTGGGGGACCCCAGAGAGAATGGGACGGGTATCGGAGAGTGTGCTATTAATTTTTACACACTGAGATCGAGTGTCAAGATAGCTTTCCACACCCCATGTATCAACCGTGTTGCAGATCTTTGTGTCTGCATAGAGGCATTCTTTTTCCTTCCAGTCCCTCTGCAATGTCACTTATAAAGGCATTAAAAAGGACCAGACCCAGTACTGAACCCTGTGGTACCCCACTAGTAACCCCCCTTTCTTCCGAGTGGACTCAGTTTACTGTTACCATCTGTGTCCTGTTGTCCAGCAATGTTTTACCCAGGCTGCCACCCTGGGACCCACTCCCAGGCTGGCTAATTTGTTTATTAATCTTTTGTGTGGGACTGTTAAATGCCTTGCTAAAGTCTAGGTAGGCCATGTCCACAGCCCCTCCCTGGTCTACTACTTTGGTCATCCAGTCAAAGAAATAGATTAGATTAGTCTGACATGACCTTCCCGATGTGAATCCATGCTGCCTTGGTTCCTGTGCCCCACTGGCCTCTAGGTACTCAACAGTTCTTTCCTTCAGAAGTGATTCCATGGTTTTCCCTACCACTGAGCTCAAAATGATAGGTCTGTAGTTTCCTGCCTATGTCTTGCTCCAGCTTTTGTGAAGAGGAATCGCATCCGCCCTCCTCTAGTTCTCCGGTACCACACCATCCTCCCATGATTTGTTAAAAAGGGTAGTCAGTGGTGTCACTAGTTCTCCTCTTAGTTCTTTTAGATTTCTGGGGTGGATTCAGTCAGGCCCCATTGCTTTTGTCCACCTTCAGTTTTCAGAGTTGTTTCAGAACTCCTCTGTGGAAGGACTGGTATCGACCCCCCTCCCCATCCAGAGTACTTCTGTTGATTGGATTGGGTACCTCCCCCTCCTCTTCTTTTGTGAATACTGAGCAGAAGTATTCATTCAGTATCCCTACTTTTTCGCTGTCCCTCTCTGTCCACCCATCCACCCCTTTTTTAAGCCTCACTATCCCTTCTTTTGTCTTTCTTTGCTTTCCAATGTGCCTATAAAAGGTTTTATCCCCCTTCTTAACTGAGTTGGAAATCTTTTCCTTGTTTTGGGCCTTTGCTATCCTGACTGCCTTCCCGCTTCCTTCTGCTTTAACTGGTACAGTTCTCTGTCCTGCTCCTTCTGTGTTTCCTTATACTTCCTGAATGCTATCTTTTTCTCCCTAAAATTCCGTGCCACTTCTTTTGAGAATCATAGTGTTTTTTTCTTTAGTTTTGATTTGCTTCACACGAAGGCTTGTTACTTCTGTGATGGCCGTTTTGATGTTTCCCCATTGTTGCTCCACCCCCCTCCTTGCCTGTTTGCTAGTGCTTTTCTGAGGTACTCTCCCATTTTGACAGTCAGCCCTCCTGAAGTTCAGTACCCTTAATTTTGTATGGCTTGACTCTGCAGCTGAGTTTATCGTGAACCACACTGCTTGGTGGTCGCTTGTTCCCAGATGGGTACCCACTTCTAGATCTGAGGTCCTCTCTCCGTCCCCATTTGAGAGTACCAGGTCTAAGATTGCTCCCTCCCGAGTGGGTTCCAGCACTAGCTGTCTGAGGCATGCCCCCTGTAGGGCATCAGAAATGGCCCTGCTCTTGGATGTAGCTGCAGCAAAGGTGCTCCAGTTAACATCTGGCATATTCAGATCCCCCAGCGACAATATCTCCTCTTTCTCTGCCATCCTAAGGATGCCTTCCATCATTTCCTTGTCCCATTTCCTCCCCCTGAGACAGGGGTCTGTATACAACCCCTGTGCGGACTGTGGTGCCATTTCCAGTCTCCAGGGTGACCCATAGTGCCTCCTCTCCTCCCTGTTTACCCTTATTTTCTGTTGCTTTGATCCTTTCCCTTACATGGAGAGCTACTCCTCTTCAGCCCTCCCTGTCCCTCCTGTAGATTGTGTACCCTGGTATGTTGACATCCCAGTCATGGTTCTCTGTGTACCATGTTTCTGTGACTGACATGATATCCAGGCATCCCTCTTCCATCAAGGCCACCAGTTCAGGGAGCTTGTTACCTAGACTAGGAGCATTGGCACTTATTACCCTCCATTTTTTGGTGTCCTTACTGCCTTATTCTCCATTTACCCCTGCCCGTCTCCCTATTGACTTCTCTATCTTGATGATTACCTCTCTAACTACTGTGATTTTTCTTGGGGGGGGGGTAGGATTTCCCTTCTCCTTTTTAGTGCCTCCCTCCTTGGCTAGTTTAAATGCTTGCCAGTGAAGCATTTGAACCCATCAGCTAGGATCCTGGTTCCCCTCTTGGACAGATGCAGACCATTGCACGAGTATTGGCCTGCATCCCTCCAGGTGGACCCCCAGTGAAGCCAAAACCTTGAGCTCTGCACCAGTTTTTCAACCATTGATTCAGTCCCATGGTGCAGAGCATCCTAGCCTCACCCATGCCATAGGCAGCACCTTCAAGAAGGTTACCTTGCATGCTACCCAGTCCGATGGACTTTCCCTGTGAAAATAATTTTCTTTTTGGGAACAAGACTGAAGCATATATGAAAGAGGTGGAAGAGTATAAGACCACCTATGCGTACAATGCTGCTAAAGAAAAAGCGTCTATTTCCCAAAAGCCCCAATACAGAGGAAACAGAGGCAGGGCTTTCTGTCTTAGGGCATTTTTCCCTATGCCAGTGCCCATGGATTATTCTCAAACATGAGTTTTTTTGGTTTTTTTTTCCAGAGGAAGGGGCAGGAGAGGTCAGAGGAGAGCTGCCACCACTCCTACGCCCTCTACCCAGTCTGAGCCCCTGACTTCAACAACCAGATCGCTTCCTCTACTTCCAAAATTGGGACCACATCACCACAAAGAGGGTCCTGGGGGTAGTGAAAAAGGGCCTATCCCTTCGGTTCAAAAAATTCCCACCTGGGGGGGGGGGGGCATGCCATCAAAATCCCTAACTCCAAGAGAAAGACTCCTTCCTATTGGAGCTGGAGGCAAATACTTTACTATCTGTAAGAGTAGTGGAGAGAGTTCCCCCTTGCCAGATGGGAAAAGACCTCTATTTCAGATGCTTCCTCACAGAAAAGAAAAATGGAGAGTGACTACCTATTCTCGATCTCAGGTACCTAAACCGGCATTTACTGAAACCAACATTCAAAATGGTCATGCACAATGGTGATTTGCTCACTACAGCAGGGAGACTGGCTAGCCTCCCTGGACCTCAAGGACGCCTGTTTCCACATCCCAATAAGGCAGTCCCACAGAAAGTTTCTAAGGTTCAGGCTGCCATCAGGACATTACCAGTTTGCAGCCGTGCCATTCAGCCTAACATCGGCCCCAAAGAGTGTTCACCAAGTGCCTAGCTGTTGTGGTAGCTTACCTCAGGAAACTGGGCATGGCAGTCTACCCATACTTGGACGACTGGCTTCTGTTGGGCAAGTCCCCTCATCAGGTCGGAGAGGCTCTCAGTTTCACAAAACAGTCTGCAGTCTCTAAGTTTTCTCATCACCGAAAAGAAATCCCACTTGGATCCAACACAGCTCCTCACCTTCATAGGAGCAAAACTGGATACACATCCAAGTGAGGCTTTCCTTCCAGTAGACAAAATTTAGAATTTCCTGTCAGTGGTAAACTCCTTTGTCCTGGGCCAGCACAGGCCGCCCAGACATTTTCTAAAGCTCCTGGGACACATGGCTTCCACGACAGCTGTTGTCCCAGGTGTCAGATTCCAAATGAGAGACCTACAGTACTACCTGCGGGCACACTGGTCCCAAAAGACATTCATTGTCCAAGCTGGTTCCAGTCACAAAAACCTTACTCCGAGGTCTGGACTGGTGGAAGGACACTGCCAACCTTTTGGTGGGAATCCCCTTCCAACTTTCTACTCCCACAAAGACCATTACTACAGAGGGGTATCTCTTCCAGGAATAGGGGGTGATCCTTCCCCTGTACAGGTCACTGGTCAGGCTGCACCTGGAGTACTGTGTGCAATACTGGTGCCCATTCCTGAAGAAGGACATCGGACTATTGGAAGGGGTACAGCGCAAGGCGACAAAGATGATCCAGGGTCTGGAGGGTAAGTCCTGCGAGGATAGGCTGGCTGAGCTGAACATGTATTCACTGAAGGGAGGATGGGGGGATATGATTGCAACTTTTAAATACTTAAAGGAGATTAATAAAACTGATACAGAAGGGATATTCCAGATTAGAAGAGGGAAGACACAAGAGGGCATAGGCTAAGACTGGTGGGGGGAGATTCAGGAGGGAAACCAGGAGGCACTTTTTCACTGAACGGGTGGTGGACAAGTGGAATGCTCTGCCTGATGAGGTGGTATCCTGTAGTATGGAGGGAGGTTTCTAGAGAGGGTGGTACAGTGTTGGGGGGGTAATTATAAGGAGCAGTGGGGAGGGTGGGGCAGCTGCAAGTTGAGGAGCTAGATGCACAATCGAGCAGACTCGATGGGTCTGTTTCTGCTGGCATTTCGTATGTTCACATGTTCTGTGATGGGGAACTCATCTAGACAAATCACTCTGCAAGTGGCACTTGGACTCCCAAGGAATCTGCAAACCACATCAATCTGCTGGAGCTCAGAGCTATTTACCTTGCCCTAACGACCTTTGCGCCCCCCACCCCTCGGTAAAAGGTCAATTCATGTAAATCAGGACAGACAACAGCACTGCTGTGTTTTACATAAACAAGTAGGGTGGCACAAGGTCGACTGTGCTTTGCACAGAGGCAATTAAAATGTGGTCTCTAGCTTACTCTCTCGATGTGAACCTCTCAGCCATACATCTCCCAGGCAAGGACAATACCCCGGTGGATGCACTGAGCCGCATCAGCCAAGGGCAGAACGAATGGACTCTGAACAAACAGGTCCTTGCTACAGTATTCAGAAGGTGGGGCACACCAGAAATAGAACTGTTTGCCTGTCACCTCAACCATCAACTATCTCTGTACTGCTACAGGCCCACGGCACTAGGGACTCTTCCAGCAGATGCCTTCACTCAGGACTGAACAGGCAAGTTTCTTTATGCCTTCCCTCCATTTCCTCTGATGCAGAGTGTTGCTGAAGCTGAGGGCCCAGTCAGCAACAATGATCTTGGTGGTGCCAGACTGACCAAGGCAACCTTGGTATCCTCTCTTGGTTGCCGTGTCGCGCAACACGCCCATTCGGCTTCCTCTCATTCACTCTCCTGACTCTACCACAGCTAGGAGTGACCTATCCAAATCTGCAGTCTCTTCAACTCAAAGCTTGGTTCTTGAGGAGTTGATTACCCAGACACTCAGTATTCAGAACAGGTCCTTAAAATCCTGAGGATGGAAAGAAAGCATATGCAGCTAAGTGGAAAAGATTTAATCTATGGTGCAAGAGGAAACATATGAATCATCTCAAAGCCTCAGTCCCCAGTCTTTTTAGATAATTTGGTTCACTTTAACAGGCCTCAGGCCTAAAGGCCACATCCTTAAAACTTCACCTGGCTGCAATTTCTGCTTACTTGTCCGTAGGTAAGGACATATATTATTTCATTGCCTGTTTTCAAAAAATTATTTAAAAGCCTCCTCCATCTTCAGCCCCAATTAGGAAACCTGTTCCCCCTTGGTATCTCAGTCTGTGCACTGTCAAGCTCATGGAGCCACCTTTTGAGCCCATTTAAAATGTCACCTGGAAGACTGTCTTTATAGTTGCCATCACCTCTGCAAGAAGGATTTGAGTTGCAGGCACTCTGTACTGAACCAAACTACATTATCCCTCACAAGGATAAGGTAGAGCTAAGAACTAGCACAAAATTTCTGCTCAGGGTGGCCTCTGAATTCCACCTTAACCAGTCTTATTACCCTTCCTGTATTCACTGAAAAATCCACTCCAGGAGAACAAAGGCTCCACAGGTTGGATGTACAGAGAGCCCCATCTTACTACTTGGAACACACCAAGCAGTTTAGGGGCTCTGCGACTCTGCTTTTCCTTACTTATGGAGGACGTAGATGAAAGGCCAGCTACTAAGAGAACTATGTCTCGCTGGATAGTCTCTTGCATTCAGTTTTGTTTTGACAAGCCTGGTGAACAACCCCCCTGAGGGCCTCTTGGCCCATTCTACAAGGGGCACTGCTGCCACAGTGGCAGCTGCAAGGGATATTCCCTTACTTGATGTCTGCAAAGCAGCCACATGGAAGACTGTACACACATTCACAAAGCATCACTGCCTGGATATACAGTCCAGATCTGATGCTAAATTTGGCAGGGCGGTTCTGCAGAGCCTCTTCCCCAAGTAGGTTCTGTACCCGCCTCCCAACTACACTGCTTTGTAGTCTGCATACTGTTACTGTTGCTAAAGGACCCCTGGGGTGAGAAGAAAAAATTGCTCACAGTAGTAATATTGTTTCTTCCAAGGTGTCCTTTAGCATCAGTAACTTCACGCCCTTCCTCCCCAAGTGACCTAACTGAAGAGGACTCTGCTTCCTTTATTGTTGCCAAATTTGTTGCTGAACTTTTGAATTGCATTTAAAGCAAAGTTTACATGTTTTTTCATTTGTTCATTGTTCATGCAGTTTCATGATTTTTAAATCCTGTTGGCTCACACTTAAGATGGGCATGTTCCCATTCTAGCTTCGAAAAAATGCTGGTGCCCTCTGGGCAAGCTCCACTCGGGCACACCCTCTAACTCTTCTGATTGGCTAATTCATTTTATTCATTATCGTAAACTCAACCTCCAAGACGGCTTAACCTAGCGAGCTTACTGCATACTGTTACTGATGATAAAGGACACCTTGGAAGAAACAATATTACTATGGTGAGTAATTTTTTCTTAAGGTTCATCCGAGAGACGTAGTCCCTGGAATTGTTGGAGAACCCAGTGGACAATCCCCTCTTCAGGAAGCAATTCCTTTCGTCATCCCACATTGTGGCGCTTCTAAGACCGGAAACAGGGGTCGGTTATACAACAGGGCAGTGGAACTAGTGCCAGTCCGGTTGGGGGCAAAGGGTTCTACTCCCACTAGTTTCTGGTAGCCAAGAAATTGGGGGTGGGTGTTTTTTTTTTTTTTTTTTTTTTTTCTCTGAACAAGTACAGGGATCGAGAAAAAATTCAGGATGGTATCTCCGGGGTCACTACTTCCATGGCAAAGCACATCAATGCCACCCCACTGCTGGGTGTGCAAAGGGATAAGAAGCTCAACCAGGGAAAAATCGAGCACCACCCACCGTCAGTTTCCAATAGAGGTACTGGGACACCGGGATATATGATCAGAAAAGCTTTATTTATGCTTAAAGAATGCCAATCAGTGCCTGTGAGTGTCAGCCCTTTATAGAGATACCAGTGGTAACACCACAAACCCCCTGACCAGTTTCGCCTAAATCGTCATCAGCTTTTGTGATCCTATATCTTGATGTCCTAGTAACTCTGGAAGTTGATGGTGGATGGTGCTAGATTTTTTTCTTGGGTTGTCATTACTTCCATACCTGAAGCCTCAGGATTGGTTCGTCTCCTTGGACATTCAGGATGCATACCAGCACATAGTGGTGCGCCCCAGATACCACATGTACCTGCTTTAGTGTGGAGGGCAGTATTGCCATTTCCAGGTCCTCCCCTTTGGGCTTTCCTATGTGCTGCAAGTTTTTTGCAGTGTCAGCTTTCGTGTCTCTTGCTAAGGTGTATAATCTGTGCTACCCCAGGTTTCCCTCACAACATTAGAGGAAGCGGAGGCATAGTAATACACAAGGAGTACAGTTTCTGTGTACTGAACTCAAGGAAACAAATGGGTCTGTCTGATACAAGGCACACTCACCTAGAGGCAGGGTAATTTTTTGTGTGAACCATAGGTAGACAGACATTGGCATAGTATGACTGGCTTCAATCAGTTAGAGGTCAAGAGTATTTCCATATTATAGTGGCCCCACTTTGTGTGCTGACTGCAGTACTGGGCCTCTGATCTCTCTGACTTAGGTGTGCTCTGTGTCATTCCTGATAGTTCATGGTCATCCTGAGATCTTCGGGGATATCTCTTTCTTCAGGTCACACCTGTGGAACTATACTCATGTCAGCACTAGGACCACACAGAAACTTTTCTGTAGCAGTCTAGTAGGGGCCGCCTGTGCTGATGTCCCTGTATATAGCATGGGCAGCCCCACTCCCTCCTCAGTTCTTTCCCACCGTCTACTGTACTTGCATGAACTCTACGGAAGCTTCGTCGTTCAGCCAAGTGTTCAACCTTTTTATTTTCTTCTTTAGTATGGAATCATTATTTCATGTGCTTCTTCCTTTGTTTGTCAAGACTGTTCCCTTTCCGTCGCTGCCACTGCAGAGACTTCTTCCAAGTCCTATATGACGTCTACATCTGGTGCCTCGGGTCTAGCTGCATTGGCCTTGCCTGCAAGCCCTGCCTGAAATTCTTCACCTCCCGGCAGCGCCAACAGAAAGCCCTGTGGACCATTCGTCTGGAGAATCAAGTAGCCAGGATGGGACAGGGACCTTCAGGATCTTCTCTCTCCAGTCACCAGCTTACACTTCAGGTTCTCAGGCTGCTGAGGTCCAAGTCATGTCTTCAGGAAAACCTTCTCATCGGGGCAGGGAACATCGTCTGACCCATTCCACCTATCCCCAGAGGTGCTCCTGGTCCCCAGTGACTGCTTCCCTTCTCCGGGATAGCGCCGTTGACCGCTTTGGCGTTAACTCCACCTGGTATCCAGGCCTCTGCTTCATCCAGACCAACCCTGGCAGTGAGTTCTGCGTGTCATTCTGTGGCAGGTGTTGGGCCTTCGACGTCAGGCTTGCCTGCAAGCCTTGCCTGAAGTTCTTCACCTCCCGGCGGCACCGTCAGAAAGCCCTGTGGTCCATTCTTCTGGAGCATCAAGAAACCAGGATGGGACACGGGCCTTCAGGATAGTCTCCTCCAGTCACCAGCTTACTCTTCAGGCTCTCAGGCTGCTGAGGCCTGGATCATGTCTTCGGGGAATCTTTCTCACCGGGACAGGGAATGTCGTCTGACCCATTCCGCCGGTCCCCAATGACTGCTTCTCTTCTTCTCCAGGTAGCGCAGTTGACAGCTTCAGCGTCGACGTCCCGCCATCCAGGCAGACCCTGGCAGTGAGTTCTACCTGTCATTCTATGGCAGGCATTGACCGTAGGCTTGTCGGGGTCATGACTACCAGCCCCACTGCTGCGACCTCTGCTTTTGTAAGGTCTGGCAGCACTGGGCACCACTCTTTCTGATTTAGCAAGTGGTGTGTTCCACCTGCTCCCTTTGGCAGGTGACAGGCCGTTGACCCTGGCTTGCTTGGGTCATCGACACCAGCTCTGCCACTGCAACCTCCACAACCTGTGACATCTCACTGGGCCTCACCACCTCTGCCTTTGCAGGCAGTGGTTGAGTGTCTCTTGTCTTCTTATGGCAGGCCACGGCTCGTCAGTCAGGGTTTCCCAGGTCGTTGTTGCCAGCTCTGCTGCTGCGACCTCCGCATCTACAAGGTCCACCGACGCCGGGCCCCACCACCTCTGCTCCAGAAGGCGATGTGTTCCACCTACGCTGCTGTGGCAGGTGGTGGTCTGTCGACCTTGAATTTACCAGGGTCGTTGATGTCTGCTCCACCGCTGCAACCTCCACAAATTGCAAGGTCCACCAGCGTGGGACTTCACCGCCTCTGCTTCTGCAGGCAGTAACTGAGTTTCACCTGCCTTTTTATGGCAGGTGACGACCCATCAACCTTGGGCTTGCATGAGTTATCGCCGCCAGCCCCACCAATACAGCCTAAGCATCCGCAAGGTCCCCCAGCCCTGGGCCCCACTGCTTCGGTGGCCGGTACGTTCCACCTGCTTTCCTGTGGCAGGTGAAGGGCTGTCACCCGTGGGCTTGACAGTCAAGATGCCCGCTCTGCCTCTGCAATCTTCACTTCTGGAAAGGTCCACCAGCACTGGACATCACTGCTTCTGCAGGCAGTGGCCTGGCGACATGGCCGTCGCCGGCTCTGGTCCAGCACCCTGGCCTGGGCCTTTGGGTGTTGTGTCTGTGTTGGATACCAGTTTGGCTTCAGTGCTGTGTGCACTCCCGGGTGTCATCGGCGTCCTTGTCGCAAGTCTCTGGCTTAGACCAGTTTGGCATGGCATGCCCCCTACTTCTCGTCCTCTTTGATGATGAGGGTGAAGTGGCTGTTCTCAAGGCTGATTCCTTGGACAGTACACTGTTCCATCCAGGAGTGGGGTCTCTCCAAAGCATACCTTGAGGGCCCCCCCCCCTTTCTTCTACCCTCATGACGCAGCTTTGGGCCTCCCTGTGGTTCTAGACTGAGGAGGTAATCACCAGGGGTTCCATGGTGGCTTTCCTGCGGGTTCCAGAGGCTTTACCTATGGTTGCTCCTCTTTTGCTTCTGCCCTGGTGAATGCTGTCATTGTGGCGTGACACTGGCTTCTTTGGGTTCCTAGCATGTCTAGACCGGCTGGCCATCTTTATAAGACCCCTTAGAGGAAGCCATTCTGTGTGCCCCAAATAGTGACTTAGTGGTGCTCACGGTGGTTCATGTTTGATCCAGTGTGCCCAAGCCACTCTCTTCCCTCCTTCGTCTCAGGGATTTCGGGAGGTCTGCTCTTTGGGGCACACTGTCCTTTGCTTCGGCCACTATAGACCCTTTTCTCCTAACCTTTTGTCTGTTGGAAGGCCATCACTACAGCTGCTTGGGTCTTGCAGTTAGTGAGGCAGGGTCATGCTGTAGTACTTCTGGAACAGCCTCCGGATTTTCTGTCTTACTCCCACTTATCCCCTGGACCACCTTCTGCTACGCAGTGGGGAGGCGCATGCTGTGCAAGTGAGTTATAGAACCGGTGGCCCAGCAGCAAAGGAACAAGGAGTTTTCTCCTGTTTATCCTCATCCCCACATGAACGGGAGACTTGAGGATACTTCAAGACCTCAAGGAACTGGCCTTTTTCATCCTGTACAAGAAGTTCTGGATTGTCAACCTGCTGGGTCTGCTGCCTCTGCTCAAGCAGGGAGACTGGTAATGCTCCCTGGGAAGGTAGGATGCATATCGGCATATCAGAGTTTGCTCCCTCCACCGGCGGTACCTCAAGTTCCGGTTCCAGGGGGCATGATTCCAGTTCTGGAGTCTTGCTCTTTGGGTTGTCCTCTCCCCCAGAGTTTTTTTTACCCCATGCTTGGCAATAGTGTCAGTGGGTCTCTGGCACAAAGGGCCTCTATGCCTCCCTTATCCCTGACTGTGGCTGTAGTCCCAGTCCAGAGAATTTTCTGCTGCTGACTCTAGCACATGACAGCAGTTGTTCCTGACCTTAGGGTTTAAGGTCCATCTCCCCAAGTCCGTCTTGACCCAGTGTCAGTGACTGCTGTACATAGGTGTGGTTCTAGACTTTTCCCAGGGTAAGGCCTTCCATTTATAGGATAGGGCGGAATGCCTAGTAGCTCGGGTACCAGTTGGTTGCCCTGAGCTGGTATGTTACAGCCAGAACATTCCTCCGGTTATTGGGTTTGCCAGCCATGGTCATGGTACCTTTGACAAGGTTGCCCATGCGGAGTCTCCTGTGGACTCTCAGGTTCCAATGGGACCAGCTGTCCCAGCAGTCTAGGACAGATGATTCTTGCATCCTCTCCTGTCCACAAAGTGTTTCAGTGCCTGATAGACCCCATAATCTCTTGAGGGATATCTTCCTCTGACCTTCTTCCCTCCAGATCCTCACCACAGATGCTTTGGGTCTGGGTTGGGGAGTGCACCTGGGTCCTCTTCAAGTCCTAGGGGGCCTAGTCACCACATAAATGTTTTAGATATTAGGGCAAATCTGTATGCTTTGTAGGCCTTCCAGAATTCTCTCTCCCAGGTTCCCCACTCGTGCAGTCAAGCATCTCTTGTGTACTTTATTACATTGAGCATGAGTTGGGAGGGGGGCTCATTCTTACCCCTGTGCAGAGAGGGGATGAGTGTCTGGTACTGGGCTCTGGAACATGGTCTGGAACGGCAGGCCATGTTCTACGCAGACAGCCTCATCTAGTCACAGTCCCAGCTCCACAAGTGGGAGCTGCTGTTGGCCCTCATAGAAGTCCTGTTTGGTGGGGTCATCCAGAATTGAACCTTCTTGGCGTTCCCACTCAACACATACCTGCCGCGTTTCTGCTCACTTGTTTGCTCCAGGGCCTGGAGTTTTCTTGTGAGACGTGTTGTTCCTCTGTTAGAAAGGGAGGTTCCCCTGCCCCTTTGCCAAGACCTGTTGACACAAACACAGGGGACCTTGGTCCATCCAGATTGCAAGTTCCTCCATCTGTATGCATGACCCATGAAGACTGCCATTGCACGTTTTGAGGTGTCTTAGAAAGTGGCTGTTCTCCTGGTAGCTACCAGGGCAACTTACTTGTTGAACTGGAATCGTTTTGCTATTTGGGCCACTTCCGTCTCCTGAACCCTGTCTCTTGTCCAGTGATCCCGGTTCTGGAGTATCTTCTGTCCTTGTCTGATGCAGGACTCCACTACTCCTCTATTAAAGTACATCTGTCAGCTATATGAGCGTTTCATGTGTCCATTGATGGCCATACTGTGGCCCAGCTGGTTGTGACCCATACTTTATAGAGAGGCAGTCTCCACTAGAAGCCTCCTGTCCATAACCCAGTCTGTTTGGGACTTGAATTTTGTCCCAGAAACACTGACCCCACCTTCTTTTGAGCCGGCAGCGTCTTGCAATCTATGCTTTATACTGTGGAAATCACTGTTTTTGGTTGCTGTTTTTTCTGCTCTAAGGATTTCTGAGCTACTGGCTCTCATGAGTGAGTAGCCTGATTTGTGTTTCCACACAGTGTATCTTTGCATACTTAACGCTAAGTGCCTTCCGATGGTGGTGTCTGAGTTTCCTTTACATCAACCCATCCACCTGAATGGTTCTTAGCTAGAGCATGCCAATCCAGGGGAAGCATTGCTCCATGCCTTTGCAGCACATAGAATTTGGGGTTGCTTTACACACCATTCCATGGACTGCAGTAAGTCCTCTCAGTTGTTTCTCTTGCCCCGGGAAAGAGAGTGTATCAGTTTCTACCGTTTTACTTTTTTGTTACCGGAAGTAGGGCGTGGTCCTTCTTGGTGTGGTTCATGGCCATTCTGCCAGATGCATGACCATTTCAGTTGCCCGCTTCAGGAATGTTTCAACTGCAGGAATCCATGCTGCTGCTTCATGGGAGTACTGTCCACACTTTACCAAGCTCTACAGTCTGGACATTACCTCTAGAAGGTGAGCAGGCTGTGGGCCTAGTAATGCTCCGAGGCCTTCTTTCTTAGGCCTCTGGCTTCCAACCACCCAGACTGTCTGTTGCCTGTAACTGCTTGGGACTAATTCCATAGGTGTGACCTGATGAAAGAGATCACCGAAGATGGAACAGTTGCATAAGAATTTGCCATAACAGTAGATCTTTGAGGTTTTCTCTTTCATCAGGTCATGCCAACCCACCCTCCGTCCCCCTGCTCTCTCTCTCTCTCTCTCTCTCTCCAGACTAGCTCTCTGGTTGCTCCAGCCTCTTATGGCTGGACACGTCATCTCTCCTTGGTTCCCTAGAGGGAGGCCTAGCGAGTATGGTGTCTGGGTAACTGAGGAGGGCTGCCCATGCTTATATACGGGGACGTTGGTGTATGATGTTGGTGTGGGTGTCCCCTAGTAGACCGCTACAGAAAAGTTTCCATGTGGTCCTAGCACTGACGCAGGTATAGTTCCATAGGTGTAATGAGATTCCCTTGCAGAGTTACTGTTGAAGTTCTTAGTACCTCTTCTATACTGCTGTGTGCTGTATGAATAAAGGATTGCCCTGACAACTGGCATTGATCCGCTCCCTGTGGCGGCAGCGTATACTAGTGTACTCCAGAGATCTCTAACCATCAGTTCGCATCTCGGCATCTTCTGTCTTCTTCATGTCATGCTGTTAGGATAGTTTGTTCCTGGGTACTGCTGGCGCCTCAGACATTCCACTGGTGCAATGCCTTACAAGTTGAACTTCCTCATTATCTTACTGACTGGCTCCTCTGGACTTTCACCACAGGCAGCAGATTACAATTGCTACAGCTGAAGATAATGATTTACAGCAAGGAGCCACTGTTGATCACAGACTCTGTTTTAGTAACAGGATAAGGTGACTGTCTTTCTCTTAGGCTCGCAGTGACTTGAGTCAGTGGGGACCACAGGGCTCATCTGGCAAATGGTGAGTTGCATGGTGCTAGCACTGACTTGATTTATAAATCCCTGGGTGTTACGTTGTACCTCGTCAGATTGGTATCCTGTCATGTGGGCGACTGAAATTGAGCAACCCAATTTCAGTGCCCATTATGTGAGCTACCCTGAAAGAGTAGCGAGGGAAGAAGAGCAAATGTGTAGGAGGGTGAACGGAAAAGGAGGAATAATGGGGAGGGTATTTGGGAGGTAGTGGGGCGTGGTGGTGTTGAGCTGGCCGTGTGGTGATGGCTGGCTACAGTGTGGTAGGTGCAGGGTTCATGGCTGCGGAGGGGTATAGATCTTGTCTGTCAATCTTCACCATTCATCACTGGAGGGTTCTGGCCAGAGGAACAGGACCCCACAGGATCTTTTTGAGGGTGTTATTTTCTCTCCTCCAGAGCTCCGACTCGACCCCCCTCCGTTGTTCCCCAAGCGCCATCCCGGACATCAGACCCCTCCTTGTGCACCCCGCGACTTACCCTTCGCGGCAGGGTGGTGGGGAGCGACTCAACCCACCCCAACAGATCCATGCCAGGGAGGTGCCCTTCCAGGAATGGCGCCACGGGGGAACAACTTCGTGCTGCCGGGCTCGCTTTTCGCTGTTTTCCTCCCGGCGGGTCATGGCGTGCAATGACGCCAGCGACTGGAGTACGCCGCGCTCCCGTGCGTGCCCAATCAGCGTCTGCCACGTTCCCCAATAGCTTGCAGCTACGTGCTGCCGACCCCCAGCCTCCACTGGGGTCCAGGCAAGCCCCGGCCGTCCAAATCCATCTCCTCCCCACCAACTCCGGCAACCCATGCCCGTTCCCGAACACGGGTCGCGGCGTGTCGCGAGGTGTGGCAACCAGCGCCTCAACCCTCAGCGCCACCGGGTCGGCCCGCAGGAGCAATTTTACTTTTTTTTGTGGGAGGAGCCGCCCTTGAGGCCGTACTACGTGGCGCTCTAGGGATGGCCATTAAACATTGTCGACTCCTCCCTCACCTCAGTTCTGCTTCCCCCACCGTCGAGTGAGCATGACCTCGTGAGAGAGCATTTTTGAACGATGACATCGTGGCTTAGTTCCGACTTAGTTCTGCAGGAGCCATTAGCATTTTCTGCGCTGTTTTTCTTCAGAGTTGGTAAGACCTTTCCTTATTTTTCAGCGAAGAAACCTTTCACTGTGTTTTATTTGATTTTCTGTCCGATCATGTTTTGTCCAGGGGATGAGAAGAAATTTAAGGCGGGCTAGCCCCCTATTCGGTGGTGTCCCTGCCGCTAGCAATATTCCATCTTGGACCGACATGATCGTTGCCTGTCCTGCCTGGACCCCAACCACGACATGGCCCATTGTGACGCCTGTTTCACCATGGATCACAGAGTTTTGGAAAGCCACGCATTTAAAGTTGACTGTGTGCCGCCGACTTTTGAAGGACAGTCATGCACTAGGGACGCCAGATGCAGGTCCCTTGACCCTTTATCAGGGTCCTTCCCTGGTTCTATATGGATTGCAGAGGAGGGTGCTTCCACTTCTTCTAGCTTAACCATGGTGGAGGCCCTTTTACGATGCCAGAGGCCCAGTCCAACTCTTCCAGGGGGTCGAGCCGGAGGAACCATTCTGGCAATCGGCGGTGAAGGCTCCCCTGGTGTCGCAGCCTGTCTGCCAGGCCCAGCCCGGTGGCTTCCTTGGCGCTGCCTGTCTGCATCGCCCTGGATCCCACAGTCGGTCGCGGCTCCGGTGATCGGGGCGGTGCTGGGCAGTCTCGCGGCACTGGGAGTAGGAGGGCCCTGGGGGTGGCTTCTCTGGAGGTCCTCTGGATCCACTCTTCTTTGGAGGAGGACAATTCGGAGGTGGATCCAGACTCACTTGCTAACTCTTTGGAGTATCAGGACTCTCCTCCGCTCAGCACTCCTGTGCCCTACCAACCTTTTTTTTTCCTTTGGAGCCATTGGTTCCAGTCGGCACCAGCCTCTGAGACACTTGCGCGCAGAGAAGCATTCCAGAGTTGGGGCCGGCACCAGGAGGCTTGCCGGAGTCGTTAGGGTCTCAGAACTTGGGGGAGGTGAGTCCTCTGTTCTGGGTGTCCAGGCCAGACCCACTTCTGGAGCTGGGGCAAAGGCCTCCTTACCAGTTGCCCTTCGGGGATTGGTAGGTGAAGTGGAACCTTCTCTGTTCCTCTTGAGGAAGAGGTCCCTCTTGGAGTCTGTAGGGTTCAAGGGACAAGGCCAGTCACTGCGCCCTTCCCTAGCAGTCCACAAGGGTCCGGGAAGGAGCTGCAGTGCTGTTCCTGTCTTCTCCCCTGAGGTCTCTTGGGGGTTCATTGCACAAGGCTAGGGGCTGCCCTTCTGGACCCACGTGGCATGGTCGCCTCATGGGGTAATCCCCTTCAGAGCTCAGTCCTGACCGTTTCAGGATGGTTGAACGGCCGGTGACTGTCTTGACTGGTGGATCCTTTCTGGGTGCTGGATCGCCTGTATGGTCCCTTAGCCCTGGCAGAGGGCTTCCTCTTTCCCAGCGGTGTTCGGACCCTTTACGTCTACCTTCTCCCGGGCTACTCTGGTCCTCCCAGACCTCTAACCTGGGAGCAGTTTAAAGCCATGGCTGCTCATTTTCCAGTTTGTCAGATCCAAGCGTGAGCAGGTATTTCACCATTCTCCCCTGCAGTAACCAGACTCTTAACTCCTCAGACTCGTCTGCCTCCTCGTCTTCCTCACCCGAGGAAGAGGATCCTTCCATCCACCTGTCCTCGGACGCTGACCAGACCACCTATCGGCGTTTCCTTTTGAGGCTGGTCAATGAGCTTCACATTTCACAGTTGTCAAGACGCAGTCATGACCGGGCAACGCACACTCTTCTAAGCAAATACAGTGCGGACCATCTGTTGGTTCCTGCCTGGCCTTCCCCCTTTCAGGAGGTGTCGTACCGCACCTGGCAGCATCCATCAGTTCCTTCCCCAGCCTCGATTGACTGCCAGCACAGGTATTGCGAACCCAGGGATCTCTAGGAGCCCTGCCTCACCCCTGTTTGGGCGTGACGCTCCTGGACACTCCTTCTAGTCATAGAAGCCCGAGGCACAGCCGACCCCTGGATGCGGACTCTGCGGAGTTAGACTGCTGGGGGAGGAGAAGTTTCTGTTCGGTGCACCTGTCTTTCTTTAGCAGCACATCAGGCATCTATGGTCCATGCTGGGACAAGTCCTGGCATCTATGCATGATACAGAGCCAACCAGGCAAGTCATTGCCCTCTCCACACGTGGCCTGAAGCTTATGAGGCACCAAGCAAGAGCATCATATGACGCCAGTGAGGTGGCGTCCATACTAGCGGGGACAGCGATCGGCGTTAGGCGGGAGGCGTGGCTTTGCCTTTCCTGGTTATCACCCGTGACCCGGCGTAGGATGATCGCCCCCTCTTTACGGGGGACCCACCTTTTTTCCCCCCCACAGGGTGAGGCGGGAACTTCAGGGGTGACTTCATCTCCCAGGCAGAGGGAGACCCTGCCTCACCCTGACCAGTCCCAGGCCTAACTAGGCTTGTGAAGGTCTTCTCCTCCTGTCCCTGCCCTCCCACGGGAGACTGAGGGATGTCTCTTGTTCAGGGAGGTACCAAGTCCCCTTTGGGGACTTGGTAACAACCCCACCAGTGATGAATGGTGAAGATTGGCACAGATAAGATATTAAATTACATACCTGTCGTAATTCTTGATCTTTCGGTGTATCTTCACCATTCATCACTGCCTCCTCCCCTTAGGGTGTGGTGAGTCTCCACCTGGTACCTCAGGTGCTCCTGATCCTTTAGGAAGGATCCCACCCTGTGTGGGGGGGGGGGGTGCAGAACTCCCTTTTTAATGGGAGGCTTCCTGGAGCTCTGTTCCTGGGACCTGGGTGGGGATCTCCCCTAGGAGCCATAGATCTGTTGAGGTCAGAGGTTCCCCTGCCCTTTGGTTGGGGGATGGGGAGATCTTCACTCTGGATGCGGTGTTGGAGGGCTCTGGTGACACCCCCCAAATCCTTTCCTTACCATTCTCCTTAGTGGTAGCTGAGTTCAGTAAGTTTCCTCTTTCTTCTCCCTCCTCCTTCCCAGTGTAAAGGATGGGGGTAGTCCTTCTGGACCTTCCCCACAAATGGATAAGTCGAACTCTTCCTACGGCAGTGCTTGTGCCATTGTAAATGGGGGAAGGAGACCCCTCAACTCTTCCGTCTTGAGTTTAGAACAGGAGGCCTGGGCTTGTAACCTTCTGCTTGTCTCAGCTTTACCTCCTCCTCTGGAGGTAGTATACTTCTGAAGGTGGGTTTATGATTGCCTAGAGAGGGTACCCACTTGAAGGGAGCCCTCTGGGTGTTCCTTTTCCCTCCTGGGGGGGGGGGTCTTCTCACTCATCCCCTTTTTCCTTCCCTTCTGCTGCTGCTTTCCTTTCTTTCCTCCCAGTCCTTTCTGTCTATTCTCATATGCCCAGAGGATGGGGCCCTACATTTCACACTCCTAGGGGTTGATCTGTTTTCTTGCTTTGGCTTTTACCTCTTTCAGTATATATCCTTTCCTTTTGGCTATCCCTTGGCTCTCTTGCCCTCCTTCTTTTCCCTCTCCCCTTTTTCATATCACTCTCCAGCCTCGCAGAACTGAGGTGAGGGAGGAGTCAACGGCGTTTACTAGCCATCCCTCGAAAGCACCATGTAGTAAGTCTGTCAAGGCGGCACCCCGACCCGATGCCGGTTCCTCCCACGAAAAAAGAAAAAGGAAAAAAAATGCTCCTGTGGGGTCCTGTTCCTCCAGCCAGATCCCACCGGTGATGATACACAATGATCAAGAATTACAGTAGGTACGTACATTTAATTTTTTGGTACTTTAGGTGCGGGGCCTTTTTTTTTTTTTTGATGAATGTCTCCCCAGCATGCAACCCGCTGGAGTTGAGAATCATAAGAAAGGGGGGTGCAGGGGCCAAAGCGCCACACACACACACAAATATTTGTCCTCGCTGGGAGTGTACATCGCCATTTTGCTTTTTTTGGCGATTGCTAATGGAACCCATCAGATCACCTCCTGTGCTGGTGGCATCCGCAGTCAATGTCCTTTAGCAAAGAGCTCTACAGGCAGGGTCATCCGTGTCTTATCGGTCAGTATTTCACTCATCATGCAGGGTCGGGCTGTGATGCTTCAGTGGAAGGGACAGCTGCTGTCCCTTCCCCCATCAGACTGAATGAGGATAGGCACAGGCCGCGACTCGAAGATGCAGCATTTAGCGAAATGGTCTTGCCCTGAGGTTCTGGTGATGCGAAAAACATTCAAGGCTCTGCCAACTTTCGGGGCAGCATACTGAGCCAGTCAGGAGTATGGACGCATAACGCAAGGATGTGGGAGATGACTAGTTTATTTCCCTGAGGACAGCAAATTCACGTTTCTGTCAAGGAATATGCCAGCAAGTTCTTGCACAGGTTTGGACCATCTGGCCCAGAGCATCTATATATTCAGGACCCAGGCTTCAACCAGGAAATCTTTTCCCTCTCTGTTTACAGGCACTGGAGTATGCCCCTTCTCCCTCTAAAATATCCAGGTCTTTCACTAGGGTATGTTTTCCTCATTTCCTGTTTCTAAGCAGTGTTTTTCCTGTAGACCTGTCAGAAGGGTTGACCAAAGTATTCTGGGAAGAGGCTTGTCCCAGGACATCTTTCAGACATTTTCAGTCTGTCCCAGCAAGCAGGGAGGACAGTCCATACCAACTGCCTGCCTATGGATGGAGCCTACACACAACCATAATTCTGGTAAGGACATAATCATTTCCCTTTAAAATCCCCTAGCAAGTGCAAATAATGGTTTGCCTGGTTTGAATACTGGTTGACTAGAGATGCTGAAGGGGTGGTGGTAGTTCGTTCCAGGTTTTAGGTAGTGTAGGCAAAAGATACTGAACAATCACTATTAATGTTTGGGAACCTTGAGATGTAGTGAGCCATTAGTTCTGAGACTGTAAGATGACACATTCAGTCAGGCGTGCCATGGCTTTGGTTTATATACATTTGTGTACTAGCAGGAGTCGATATTTTTTTTTGTCCTACAGTTTGGAGTCGTGTCCATTTCGGTTTATTGTGCATCTCACAGTAGTGGGTTTGAGATGAACATGGAGGTATGAATGACTCTGCTGTGGAACAGTTTGTGTAGGTGGACAAGCTGTGATTCATTTATTTTGGCAAATGAGGCAGTATTTACAGAGTTAGTAGTGTTTAAAAATCTAGGATTCTCTAAACGATCTGTTGGCATCCAACTTGAGCTTACCAGCATTGCAGTTATTTAGGTTGTGGCCTATTTCTAGCCTCCTTCCGGGAATGGGGGGTAAACTGATATAAACCAACTGAAATTGAACCAGATGAAACTTTGGTGGTATTTTAGTGAATTATCACTAATTTCCTCACAGGTTCACGAGGCCGTAGCGGTGGCTTTGGTGGCCGTGGTGGTTCCCAGGGTGGGCAGGGAGCACCGAAAAATGGAGATTGGGTTTGTCCTAACCCGTAAGTTCTAATTACTTTTATATTTTTTCTTTTTTTTTTAAACCGATAGAGCAGACTTAAAGCAATAATTTGCTTCGTAATTGCAGATCATGTGGTAATGTCAATTTTGCTCGAAGAAATGAATGTAATCAGTGTAGTGAGCCCAAACCAAATGATGCACAAGGAGGTGAGTAAAAAAATGTTTTTCTTTTTTTTTTTTTTTTAAGACCAAAATTTCTGTAAGCAAAAGCTCTTATAGAGAAGAGGGAACTACTGTGATAGGCACAGAAGGTACCCTCAGGAGGGAGATCAGTACAGGCAGTGTTGGCGCCTTTTAGTGGTGAAGTATGTCACATAGTGTGATTGCTCTTAGTTACGGGTAGTGTATGTGAACTTGTCCTCCTCTGAAGAGCTTCTGGGTCCAAGTATTTTCTTTTGAATTTCAACATCCTTCAACAGAGGAAGCCAGTACATCTCGTGATCAGGAGATCTTTCAGACTATTTTCATAGATCCATAATACATTGTACTGTAAGCCCTCTCCATCAGAATATCACAGGAAACTTTTTCAAAATGGGTCCACCCATATCGATGTATCCTTTTGCATGACGTCACTTCTGTAACGTGGGCACTTTGCAACTATGGATCTTACTTCAAGATACAGCTCTTGCTGCAGGTTACACCATTAGGACTGAAGCAGTCAAGTGGCAGGACCCCAGGGAAAATTTCTAGCTAGCTACATACAGCGGGGGACAGCCCACCGACGGCCCCACCCCGACACCACTTGCGCCATAAAAGGGGTGGTACCCCAGCATCCCTCAGTTCTTTTCCTGCCATCAGCTCGGAAGCATCGGCTCCACGGACGCCTTCAGCAACCGATCAATGCCATATTTAAGTATTTCTTCATTGCATTTTCGAAAAGTTCATTGTTTTTCTGTTTCTTTCTGCATGTAGTCTTCCCTGACATCCTTCGTAGAAAGGCACTCGTCCAAGTATGTTTGCAGCAAACTGATCCCGTTTAAGGACAGCCACGTGGCCTGTGTGCGGTGCCTGGGCCCAGAGCATGACACCAAGGCCTGTCCTATTTGTCAGAAATTTAGCAATAGAAGGAGGGTCCGCCGCCAAAAAGTTTGGGGGACCTTCCTTCTTCAACAAAAAAATTAGCAGCCATGCATAAAAATACCTCTTCCAGAGAAGGCTCCTCTCATAAGTCAGGAAAACCTAACAATAAAAGGAGGGAAAGAGAGAAAGAGCGCTCCCCATCTAAGTCCAAGACATCTGACTTCAGGGGGAGTTCAGACTCTTGCCAGCCACTCTACACGTGCTCCATCTTGGTCTTAAGGCCCAGAAATCTTCAGCAAGTGTCTAGACATTGGGTGGTTCCGATTCAGGAACCACACTCCAGCCTTTGAAAATCCAGCCCTAGGTTCACTCCACTAGCCGGTCTTCTGGCTCTGTAAGCCCATCTTCCTCTACAGACCGTCCAGTGAAAGCACACTCCAGGTCAGCCTCAGCAGCGGGTTCTAGGGACATGGATATGTTGTTCATCCACACTCATTGGCAGTATCCTTGCCGCTTTAAATCTTGCCGGAAGGTCTTCAAGCTTGCTCCTCCCACCCACCCGGGTGGTATAACTCTCGGCTCCGCCCCATGACGCCAGATCTTCCTTACCGCTTGGAAGCTCAGGTTCCTCCTTAACGCTTCTTTGCTACACTGGTTCCTATTTCTCCGCTTATGATTTAAAAATAAAATTTGCAAAAAGACTTCAGTCTTCGATCCCTCGCGGCTGCGATGGACAAATCGACTCCCGGATTTCGGAGATGCCCATGCGGGCAGAAGATGTCTCGGACGGATCCACACTCCACGTGTGTCTACTGCTTAGGCCTTGAGCACGACCCGCAGGCTTGCGACCTGTGCTCATCTTTCTCGGCCTACGTCCTCGAAGACCGTGCTGCCCGATTGCAACTGGGCCGTCCCGAGAAGCGTTTCCTCGGTGAAGTCCAAGGAGGCCGGTTGGCGGTGTCTGCGGGCGCGGGTTCCGGTGATCAGCTCGAGCGGATGGTCGCCTCAAGAGGAGGCGGCGCGGGCGATCTTCCTCGGTCAGCTGCATTTATCCCGCCTTCTGGGTTCTTCCTACACGGCTTCTTTAAGGAGCTTTGTCTGTCCCTTCCACTAAAGGAGAAGGGCTCTGCCTGCTGGACCTTATTCTCGGTCCAAAAGAGGGACAGGTAAGTCCCTCCGTCGACGCTCTTGGGAGCGGGAAGGTCCCTCTCCCGGCCGTCGTCCGTCGGCTTGGTCGACTGCCGGCTCGCCACTGGCCTCACGGTGTCCCTGTCAGGTCAGTTGACCGAGACTCCCACTGATGAAGTCGAGATTTTCTCGACCCATTGGACGGGCTGTCGCCTAGCAGCCGAGATTCCTCTCCCGTGCCCCCGGGAGGAGTTGAGGATCCCGTGGGCTCGCCTGTGCCTCCGGTTCCGGAGCCCTCGGATGGACCTTCCGAGCCGAAGGGAGTGCGGTTCCGGCCGACACCTCCCCGCACCGACCCCGGAAATTCCGGGACTCTCGGTCTCGGTCTCCGGACCTCTTGGCGGTCCAGCCCGTTCCCACCGGCCATAGGCGGTCTCGGTCTCGGCACAGTAGCGGCGTCGCTGCCCTCGCCTCCTCCTCGGATGAGGGAGGCTCGCGTAAATTACGCCGACGGCACGAGGACCTTATGTTGCAACAGCTCCTCCTGGCCGGGAATAAGCCGACCCGGCGCCTTCCCCGGCCATTAAGTGGCTGTCACCGGAACGGCCGACACAACCCCTCGACTTGTCCGAGGAGCCTATACCCAGGCCGGTTGTTCGGCCAAAACCAGCTGCTCCACCGATTCCGGTGGAACCTCCGCCCACAGCCACCACTTGGGGCCCACCAAGGATTTCGGTCGGCTAAGGGTTTACCCCATCGGCTGTCAGTTACCCTCACTCCCGACCGACCCCGGCAGGTGAAGGGTGGCTCAGGCCAGAGGCAGTTTTCGAGGACCTTCCGTTCAGATGATTCCTTCTTCCAAGCGACTGGACTTGGAGTCTTCAGGAGGTCAGTCAATGGACGATAGCCCGTCGTCTCTTCCTAGGACTGCTTCGCTCATCTCGGAGTCTACCGGATGGAGCTCGAACCTGCTTCCAAACGGGCCAGGTATCCCCTCACGGAGATTCTGGACCGAGGGTACTCCGACGGAGGCTTTTCCGTGGCCGAGGCTACAGTGGGTCCGCACTGGAACTTTGGCAGCGCCTGCTTCCTGTTCCTGCGCCTTCGCCAGGATGGCCAGGAAGTATGCGGTCCCTACCGGTTCCTTGTCCGGTTTTTTCGGAACACCCTCTGCTGAGGGGTTGGAGTTACCGACAGCGCTTCGCCACGGGCAACGCCAGGGATGTGGACAACCTCCTGACAAGGAGTCCAAGAAATTGGACTATGTCGGGGTTAAAAGTTCACGCTGCGTCCTCTCCGGCCTTCGGCCAGGCCAGTTCGCCGTCCTCATGGCACATTTTTCTCATGCCCTGTTGGGCTCCCTGGATGAGGTCATCCTCATCTTCCCGCCGATCTGCAGACTACGGTTAAGCAGGTGCGGGACCAGGGCAGAGTGGCCAAACAGCAGCTCCAGACTGCTTTGGATATAGGGGACTCATGTGCCAGATCGGTGGCGGCATGAGCTATGCGTCGTGCGGGCTTGGCTGAGGATATCCACCTTTACTTCGGATACCCAGCACAAGTTGGCGGATGTTCCCTTGGGGACTGACCTCTTCGGCCCTGGGGTGGAAGGTCACCTGCAGAGGATCGAGAAGTCCAATGCCACCTTGACTCGGTCTCTTCGCTCAGAAGGACAAAGGCCGCAAACCACAGCCTAAGCCCTTTCGTCCTTCTGTGCCCTGACCTTTGACCCAGCAACGTCAGGGCCAGCAGGCTCGGCCTTGGCATCCCAAATCCAAGCGGCTTCCTCTAACAGGAGGCAGGAGGAAAGGGCCCAGGAGGTCCCTCGGCGGTCCCTCCTCCAAGCCTGCCCAGTGACGGGCTGAGGGGTGTCGCCCATCCCCGCCACCTCCCCTGGGTCCCTCGTGGGGACGGCTCCGCACTTTGCTCCACCTGGTCCGCTGTTACCACGGGACAGGTGGGTCTTGAGGTGGGGGAAGAGGCCTGCCTCTGGAATTCGAGCAGGCACCACCCTTCAGAGCCGTCACTCGGGGCTTCGGGATCCCCAGCTCACTGGCGGCTCGTCGACCGAATCGCCTCCTCCTCCAGAAGGAGGTGGTAAGAGAGGTGGTGGACCCTCCTTCAGACCCAGGGTTTGTGTCCAGGTACTTCCTGGTTCGAACGCACGGGGCTGGCGCCCATTCTCGACCTACACGACTCAAACAAGTTCCTAAGGTCTCGAACCTTCAGGATGGTCACTCTGGCTCAGATAATACCATCCTTGGAACGCCGCGCAGGTTCTGCTCTCTGGACTTGCAGGACGTTGCCACGTCCCTATCCGCTCCGTCTCACCAGAGATTCCTTCGCTTCCGAGCGGAAGGATCTCTCTTCGAGTTCCAAGCCATGCCCTTCGGCTTGTCTCCAGCTCCCAGGGTCTTCACCAAATGCATGGCAGTGGTGACAGCATTCCTGCGGCGCCGAGGGGTCCGGGTGTACCCTTACCTGGACGACTGGCTGATAGCAGCTCCCTCCAGGAAGGAGGCGGAGTGGTCCAGAGATCTGGCCTCCAGGTCTGCTTCAACTGGGCCTCCTTATCAAGCGAGGCCAAGTCGAACTCGAGCCGAAGCAGGTGATTCTATTCATCGGGCGCGGCTCGACTCTCTTGAGCCAGAGCGGCGGCTCGGCGGACAGGGCCGAGGTTCTTTCCTCCTTTGCCCGATCATTTCTGGTTGGGCACTGCGCCTGCCCGGGACTTCCAGCGCCTCCTGGGTCTCATGGCGGCCTGTACCGCGTGGTCCGTTGGGCCTCTGGAACATGCGTCCCCTTCAGTGGGGACTGGCCAGCCAGTGGTCACAACGCTCGCGATCCCTTGGACCAGCTTGTGTCGGTGACAAGGGATGTGGAACGCCTCCAGTGGTGGACCGCTCAGATCATTTGCAGGAGGGCATCCTGCTCGGCCCGCCCCGCGAGCCGACGGTCTCTGTCGACCGATGCCTCTCTGATGGGTTGGGGTGCCCATCTGGGGAACACTGGCTCATGGCCTCTGGTCCTCATGGGAGTCCCGATGCCACATCAACCTGCTGGAGCTCCGAGCGGTCCGCCTAGCCTCACCGCTTTTGCCCGCTCCTCCGGGTCAAGTGGTCCGAGTCCAGACGGACAATACCACGCACCATGTACTATCTAAACCGCCAAGGGCGGGGCGCCTCCATGCTTCTATGCAAGGAAGCTCTCCGCGATTTGGTCACTCGTGGCAGCCTGGAGGCGGATCTCCTAGCCATTCACGTGGCAGGAGCCTCCAACACCCTGGCCGATGCCCTGAGCCGGATAGGGGCTGCATCCCACGAGTGGTCTCTCCTGCGGAGGTAGTACAGCATCTGTTCTCCCTTTGGGGCACACCTCAGGTGGACCTGTTTGCCTCCATGGAGAACGCGGTTGAGTCTGTTCCATGCCCCCCCTCAGCAGGGCTCGCTGCAGGGGATGCCTTCTCGAGGCAATGGACCCCGGCCTCTTTACGCCTTTCCCCATTTCCTTGATCCACAAGGTGCTTCTCAAGGCGAGGAGGGACAAGGCGAGGTGATTCTGATAGCCCCAGACTGGCCTCGCCAGTTCTGGTACCCAGATCTCCTCAGTCTCAGCTCCAGGACTCCAGGGCAGCTTCCAGCTCGCCCGGACCTGCTCTCAGTCAATCAGGGGAAGGTGTTCCATCCGGACCTTCAATCCCTGCACCTGACGGCCTGGTTCCTGAGCGGCTAGAGTTCCAGGCCTTGGGTCTTTCCGACGAGGTCCTCAATGTAGTTGAGGCGTCCCCTGTAGGAGTCGACCAGAAAATGCTATGCCTTCAAATGGAAAAGGTTTTCCATTTGGTGTCAGAGCAAGGGCTTGGACCCTTCCTCCTGTTCCTTGGCAAGCATCTTGGACTATTTATGGTCCCTTTCTAGTCAAGGGCTTAGGTCGGCGACCCTAAGGGTGCACCTGGCAGCCATCTCTGCTTACAGGCGCGGGCGGGAAGCAGTCGATGGCGCAGGAGAAGGTGGTCTGGCGCTTTTCAAGGCCTTGATCACATTTCCTCCAGTCGGGAACCCCCACCTCCGTGGGATCTACTGCTGGTACTGGCAAAGCTCATGGGCAAGCCATTCAACCTATGCACAGGTGTGCTCTCTCTCACCTGTCGTGGAAGACCGCCTTCTTGGTGGCTATCACGTCAGCCAGAAGGATGGAGAGCTCCAGCTTCCATCGAGTCCTTACCTGGTCTTCCACAGGGACAAGGTTGTCCCGCGCCCCCACCCAAATTCCTTCCGAAGGTGGTGTCGGAGTTTCACCTTAACCAGGTGTTGACTCTGCCGTGTTCTACACCCCAATCACACTCGGAGGTCGAATATAGGCTCCATACTCTGACCCTAGAAGGGCGCCGCTTATTATAAGGAGCGCACGGGTTGAAATTGGGAGAGGTTCGCCAGCTGTTTGTCACCTACGCTTGAAGCCGTGATCTCGGCAGACCTGCAGCCAAGCGGATTATAAGCAGGTGGGTAACCTCCTGCATAGATCTCTGTTATGTTGAAGCGGGCATGGAGCCTCCCAGAGGATAAGAGCTCATTCTACCCGCCATACTGCTGCAACGGTGGCTGCTTCAGGGACGTCCCTATCCAGGAAATCTGCAGGGCTGCTACCTGGAAGTCAGCAAACACCTTCATTACCCACTACCACATCGACCTTGAGTCACGCGGGATGCTGGTTTTGGGGCCTCGGTTCTCCAGTCTCTCTTTCCCAAGTATATGGGGGTGTGCGTCTTGCCTCCCTCCTCCCGGAGAACTGCTAGGAGTCTGCCAATGAGTGTGGATGAACAACATATCCATGTCCCTAGAAATACAGGTTACTCACCTGTAACAGGAGTTCTAGGAATGGTATATGTTGTTCATCCACACGACCCACCCGACCTCCCCGGCTTCGACGCACAACCTGAGCTTCCAGCGGGCCAGATCTGGCGTCATGGGGCGGAGCCGAGAGTTATACCACCCGGGTGAGTGGGAGGAGCAAGCTTGAAGACCTTCCGGCAAGATTTAAAGCGGCAAGGATACTGCCAATGAGTGTGGATGAACAACATATACCATTCCTAGAACTCCTGTTACAGGTGAGTAACCTGTATTTCTGGTGCTCCGACCAGTCTAGGTCGGCCTCTCAGACCCCCAGAAGTCTCATATTCTTGGGGACATCCACTAAATGGACCACAGACCAGACATCTGTTAAGAGGATCAACTGCCACCAGTAGAGGTCTGCACCCATCTACGGGACGACGACGCCTCTGCTGTGCCAGAGTTCGGTACGACCCGACGGACATACAAAGAGGACACAGACGCTGGCTGTTGAATATCTGAGTGATGACCCAGTATCTGTCGGTATGGAGGATACAGACCTCTGGCATGAACCAACAACACCCGAGGACCAGACAATGGGTGCATCAGAGCACAAACCAAAAGACACTGGTCATGGCCAGGTGTCTCAAACAGTGGCGGGCCAAACCACTGGTCTGTGGATATCTGAGGTCAAGGACCTGTTCTGTTGGTGGAAGACGATTTGGAAGGATGTAGTCCTCACTAAGGCACCTCCCACAGACCAACCTCCACCATGGTCTCCTGGCCCTCCGCCTTAAGAGAAAAGCCCTGTTCCACACGGGCCATTCAGAAGAAAAGTGGCCAAGGTCTTCTAACACCCCTTCCTGCTCACCAAGTGTGCATAAAAAAGAAGCACCATAGGCGGTCGGATTCTTCCTCAGAAGAGGCATGCTCTTCATTGGATTCTTCCTCGATCTGGCTGTCTATTTAGCATCCTTTCCCTGGATCTAAAGGATTTACCAAGGTTCCCTCCAGATGACCTAGTTTCATGGATATAATGAGACATATCCAAGATAATATGGGGTGGGACACAGTGGATTTGGCACCATCTTGCAAAATATCTACACTAGAAAGATCCCAAACCAGTGGTGGCCCCACCACTGTTGGATACATTTCAGGATGTGACATGGGCAGCTTGGAAGCACCCTTTTACATATTCTGCGGTCCCCAAAAAGCTGACCGCCTATACAGGGCTCCATTAGAAGACCCTTACCTAGGAGAGCAACCCATAGTGGATTCTTTTGTAATCACCACCACACATAATTGGTCCCAGAGGCCAAAACACTTTAGCATCCAGCCTCCGGACCAAGAATCAAAGCTGTTTGATTCTTTGGGCAGGAAACTGTATGCGTCTGCAACATGCTCTGTCTGCTTATTGAATTTCCTAACCCACATGGTCCAGTTTCAGAACGCCCTGTGGGAGCAAGGATTGGACATGGTTAGAAACCTACCCGAAGGAGATCAGAAGGAAGAGCTGGTCAGGCTCTTACAGACAGACTCTAACGTGGGCACACAGGTGCTCAGAGCGGCATATGATTCTGCGGATTTGGGCACCAGAGGAGCAGCAGCGGGTGCATGTCTTAGACGACACTACTGGCTGAGGGTCTCTGGCTTCATGCCGGACGTCCAGACTGGTATTCTGGATGTTCCCTTCAAAGACTTTTATTTTCAGAGAAGATTCCGAATAGATTATAACAAAATTACAGGATGCTGGCAAAGCGGCCCGTTCCGTACAGGCAGTGTACAAACCGAAACCATTTTGGAGACAACAGCACCATTTTTTGAGGAAACCCGGGGCAACAGTCTAGGTTTGACCAACAGCGGAGAGGTAGCTTTACCCACAAAGGCCCCTCTCGGACAGCAGGAGGCAAGGGAGTAAAATGCCAAACCCTCCCAAGCAAACCTCCCCTGCCCCTCCACAGCCTGACTCTTTGCAGAGCCCTCCTGTCCCACCTGCCCAGGCGGAAGAGGCGGTCGGGGTCGCTTTTCGAAACTTCTACAAGGGTGACCGCAAATTACCTCAGACCAGTGGGTTTTTCAGTTGATTCAAAGAGGTCACCGGGCAACCACTAACCAGGTCCACCCCTTCTCTCCCAGTATTCCATTCAGCACGCCATACTGATCCAGGAGGAAATCCAGGCCCTTCTAGCGAAAGAATCCATAGAGCATATCCCTTGGATTCAGCGAGGGAAAGGGTACTATTCCCTTTTTTGCCAGTGCTCAGACAGGATCTAAACCCCTTCCTGGACCTCCGCGATCTCAACACCTTTGTGGCATATAAACGCTTCAGAATGGTTACCTTGCTCGGGTTGATCCTGATGCTACGCCCGACCACTTGGCTCACATTGGTGGATACGCAAGATGCCCATCTCCACATTCCAATAGCAAAACACCACAGGCAGTTTCTGCGGTTCGAATTCCAGGGACAACATTACCAATTTTGGGCACTGCCATTATGTCCCTCATCGGCACCCAGAATCTTCACCAAATGCCTGTCAGTAGTAGCCGCGGCTCTCCAGAGGTTGGGCCATTACATATTGCCTTATCTGGACGACTGGCTTCTCACAGCCTTGTCCATGACTGAGCTAAATCAAGTGCTACAAGACACCTTTTCAATCTTTAGTGAAGTGGGTGTCACCTGCGAAAATCACTTTTCACTGCATGCCAAAGGCTACAGTTTATTGGCGCAGTCCTGGACACGACCAGAGGAAAGTCCTTCTTGCCAGAGGACAGGGCAGATCACTCAAGAGGTTTAACCAGGCACATCCTGGGGCAGAAACGGGTCACAGCAAGGACCAGGCTACGCCTTTTAGGCCACATGGCACAGTTCCCCTGTCATGTCTGCACATGAGAACTGTTCAGTGGACACTCCTGAGTCCAGTGGGACCAACGCCAGGACAACCTCAATCAGCTGGTCTTGGTCCTCGATTCAATAGACAGAGTCCTCCAATGGTAGTTTGTCCCAGAGCACCTCGTTGCAGGAGTCTTCTTCCTGTCGACTACACCTTCACAGATCCTGACTACAGATGACTCTGGATCGGGTTGGGGTACCCATCTAGGGCAACAGGACAACACATGGGATTATGGGCTGGCACAGAAGGAGCCCTTCACATGAATGTCTTAGAGATGAGGGCAGTCCTCTATGCCTTGCAGACTGACCTACTCCCAGGACACTTACTGATTCAAACAGACAGTATGTCAGTAGTGTTCTACATCAGCAAGCAAGGAGGCATCCATTCATACCAACTCTGTCGGGAGGCAATGATGGTATGGTATTGGGCAATAGATCACAGTATCACCCTGTCTGCAGTTCATGTTCCAGGAATACAGAACACACTGGTGGATCTGCTCTGCCAATTCAGATCCAGTGCACACGACTGGGAACGTCTGGAACAAGTAGTAGAAACTCTGTTTGCAAAATGGGGAACTCCAGAAATAGATTGCTTCACCTCTCCATACAACGCAAAACTGCCCAGTTGTAGGAGCGTGAACATGTTGTTCGTCCACACTGTTTGGCATGTCCCTTTCCTGTTTAAATCTTGCCGGAAGTCTATACATATACATACATACATACATACATACATACATACATACATACATATATATATCTCTCTCTCTCTCTCTCTCGGCTCCGCCCCATGACGTCAGATCTTCCTTTCTGCTGGAAGATTCAGGTTCCCTCGTGCTACTTTCAAGTACCCTAGGCCCTGGATTCTAATTGATGTTTTTTGCCACATTTACTTTCTTTGAAACTCGTAGGAGTTTATGATTCAGATCCGAGCGCATCGGACATGGAGGACAAGTCGTCCCCCGGGTTTTGCCAATGTCCTTGCGGACAGAAAATGTCTCGCACCAATCCCCACCTCTCGTGCATTTATTGCTTGGGTGTCGTGCATGACACCACCGCTTGCATCATCTGTCTGGCCTTCCATCCCAACATCCTGGATGACCGCAAGGTGCGCCTACAGCTAGGGAGTCCGGAGCTTCGCAATCCACTGGTGAAATCGAAGGAGGCCAGGTGGGCGGTTTCCGCGGCCACGGGATCTGCCGAGCAGCTCCACCAGATGGCGGCTTCCGAAGAGGAAGCTGCTCAAACTTTGGCCAGCCGAAGTTTTTTCATGCCGCTTAACTGGGCTCCACCTTCACTGGGTCCTTTCAGGAGCTGTGCCAGTCTCTCCCTACCAAGGGTGAGGCACCCTCGAGCTCGCACTCCTCCCACCCTAAGAAAAGGGATGTCTGTGCTCTGTGTCTGTCTGAAGGAGACATTCCTGGGACCGAGAGCGGTCCGATTCTCAGGACCTGGCGGTCTCGACCTCGGTCGAGATCGCTTCCTCGGCCGCCAGCTTCTTGGACCTTCCGTCAGGCCAAAGCACTGAGGCTGAGGATACGGCAGAACCAGCCGAGATTTCTCTCAACCCGATCGAGCCTTTGTCGCCAACCCCGCCCGATGACTCATTGGAGAGGACACCCATCCTTTCTTTCGCCAACGAGGAGACCCATCCTTCGGGTATCCCGATCGAGGGACAGGAGCCGGAACCTCTGTTTTCACCGAATCCGGCCTCTCCCAATCAAGAGAGTTGACACCGTTGGTCTCGATCGAGGACTAGGACCCTGTCGGTCGAAAAACCGAAAAAGGGTCACAAACACTCCCAACACTGACCATTACTTGGCCCCAGCCTCTTAGGCCGACACAGACTCCTCCGGTACCAAGGACTCCGGATCTCCCTCTGGTAGGACCGGCACACATTCCTGTTTGGCCTGTTCCGGTCTCCCCACCAATTTTGGTGGAGCCACCGCCTAAGCAGCCTTAGGGAGGGGCCCCCTCGGAGTATCGGATGGATACGGGCCTGCCCCATTGTCCATCCATCATTGTTGTTCCTGATCGCCCTCTGCGTATTGAAGGGGACATAGGCGGGAGACTTCTGTATCCCGACTCCTCAGACTCTTGATAACACTGGTCTTCATTCGCACCCTGATGATGAGTTGTCAGTGACAGACCTGGAGGAAGGCCCTTCCTCTTTCTAGGGCATCCTTTGACTTATTTCTGAGTCCACCGGTATGCCCTTGCAGCCTATCCAAAAGAAGGCAGAATATCCTCTCGTAGATGCCCTTAAGAGGGGGGGATACCCCGACGGAGGCCTTCCCAGTGGCCAAAGCCATTGTTGGCCCGGCCCTTGAGTTATGGCAGCACCCTGCCTCTTGCCAGGCTCAGTCTGCCCGCATGGCTCGCAAGTACACTGTATCCATGGGGTCCTTGGGGACTTCACTGAGCATCCCTCGGCCAAGAGCCTTGTGACTGCTCAGTGTTTAGGCGCACGGGTAGCTCAGCAGATACTGACTGCGCTCCGGACAAGGAGTCCAAAAATATGGACCATTCTGCCCAGAAGGTATATGCGGCCTCATCCTTGGGCCTTCGTCAGGCCAGCTCGGCAGTGATCATGGCACACTTCTCTCACGCCTTCTTGGGGTCGCTAGATGAAGTCCTCCCTCATCTCCCAGCAGACATGCAAACCACAGTTAAGCAAGTCCGTGACCAGGGCCATGCTGTTGCAAAACAGCAGCTCCAGACGGCTTTGGACATTGGAGATTCCTGTGCCCGTTCACTAGCAGCCGCAGTGGCCATTCGCTGCAGGGCCTGGCTGAGATTATCCTCTTTTCCGGCGGATACTCAGCACAAGCTAGCTGACGTGCCCTTCCTTGGCACCGACCTCTTCAGTCCGAGAGTGGTAGGTCACCTCCAGCGCATAGAGCAGTCCAGTGCCACCTTGGATGCCACTTCTGCAAAGGGTTCTTCGGGCAAGAATCAGCAGAAGCGCAAGAAGAAGCCTTTTCGACACTCTTCTCCTGCGGTTAGACAGCCCCCCCTTCCAGGGAGGTCAGCAACAACAGCAGGCTCAAGCTTGGCACTCTAGGCCCAAGCAGGGTCACCAACAGCCCCGCAGAGGAGGCAGAGGTGCCGGTCCAGGAGCCTCCTCCTCCTCCTCCTCTTCTAAACCTGCGCAGTGACTGGTCGGGGTGGCCACCCCTACTCCTATCACGCCAGTTCTGGGTCCTCCCCTAGGGGGCCAGTTCCGCCACTTTCTTTCCGCCTGGTCCGGTATCACTTCAGACATGTGGGTCCTGGAAGTGGCTGGTCAGGGACTGCCTCTAGAGTTCGAACAGTACCCTCCTTACCGAGCCTGTGCCCCACAGGAGGAAAGGATCTTAGTCAGCCCTTCGGGACGACATTGCTCAGCTCCTCCGCAAGGAAGGCAGTAGCTCCAGTGCTGGATCCTCCTACAGACCCAGGCTTCGTGTTCAGGTACTTACTGGTGCCCAAGCGGACGGGGTTGGCGCCCCATCCTAGATCTCCACTACCTGAATCAGTATCTTCGGTCTTGCACCTTCCCGATGGTAACTGTGAACCAGATCATACCATCTCTGGAGCGAAACATGTGGTTCTGTTCACTGGATCTGCAGGGTAGTTTTTTTCACGTCCCAATCCGTCCGTCCCACCAGCGGTTCCTCCACTTCAGGGTCGAAGGGACCCTGTACGAGTTCTGAGCCATGCCATCCGGCCTGTCATCAGCCCCTCGGGTCTTCACCAAATGCATTGCAGTGGTGGCAGCCCATTTACGGCGTCACGGGGTTCAGATATACCCCTATTTCTGCGATTGGCTCCTGGCGGGTTCCTCCCTGCAGGAGATGGAGAGGTCCAGGGACCTGGTCTTCCGAACCTGTTCCCAGTTAGGCCTCCCGATCAACGAGGCCAAGTTGGAACTCGTACCTTCTCAGGTGATGGGCTTTATCGGGGCAGAGCTCGATTCTCGTCAAGCCAGAGCTTGGCTTCCGGCGGACAGGGTGGAGTTTCTTTCCTTCTTTGCCCAGTCATTTCTGGTTGAGCACTTGCGCCCTGCCTGGGACTTCCTGCGCCTTCTGGGTTACATGGCGGTGTGCACCTCAATGGTCCATTGGGCCAGGTTGCACATGCGTCCCCTCCAGTGGGAGCTGGCCGCTCAGTGGACTCAGTGTCGGGGTCTTTTCGACCAGCTGGTCACTGTCACCCAGAAGATGTGGGACGCTCTTCAGTGGTGGACCGTCCCAAGTCGTCTGCAGGAAGGGATCCCATTTGTACGCCCCGAGCCGATGGTAGTCCTCACGACCAATGCCTCTCTCATGGGCTGGGAAGCCCACATGGGGGACCACAGAACCCATGGGTTCTGGATCCCTGAGGTGTCTCGTTGCCACATCAACCTGTTGGAGCTCAGAGCAGTCAGACTGGCACTGTCAGCTTTTGCTCCTCAGCTCCATGGTCAAGTGGTTCAAGTCTAGGCAGACAATACCACGATCATGTACTACCTCAACAAATAGGGCGGCACGCACTCCCATCTGCTATGCAAGGAGGCGCTCCGGATCTGGACCTTCGTCAACCGGTTGGAGGCGGATCTCCTTGCCATCCATGTGGCAGGAGTCTCGAACCAACTGGCGGATGCTGTCAGCCGCATAGGCCAGACATCCCACAAGTGGTCTATCCATCCAGAGGTAGCTTAGTCTGTTCTCCCATTGGGGCAGACCGTTGGTGGACCTGTTTGCCTCCAGGGAGAACACCAAGCTGAGGCAGTACCGTGCCCACCCCCCTCAGCAGGGCTCGCTGAAGGAGGATGCCTTTTCGAGGCCGTTGACCCCAGTCCTCCTCTACGCCTTCCCTCCATTTCCCTTGATCCACAAGATGTTACTCAAGGTGAGGAGGGACAAGGCGAGGGTGATCCTGGTAGCCCCAGTTCGGCCCCACCAGTTCTGGTATTCAGATCTTCTCAGCCTCAGCTGCTGGGCCCCGGAGCGGCTTTGTGCATGCCCAGTCCTGATATCATTGAACCAGGGGAAGGTATTCCACCTAGACCTTCAGTCCCTGCACCTTACAGCCTGGTACCCGAGTGGCTAGAGTTCCAGGCTCTTGGTCTTTCCGAGGATGTCTTCACAGTGGTGGAGGCATCTCGTAAGGAATCGACCAGGAAATGTTATGCCTTCAAATGGAAAAGGTTTTCCATTTGGTGTCAAGGTAAGAGTCTGGACCCCTTATCCTGTTCTGTGGCTAACATTTTAGACTACCTTTGGTCTCTTTCCAAAGGGGGTCTTCGGTCATCGACCGTTAGGGTGCACCTGGCAGCCGTCTCTGCTTACCGGGCGCGGGCCGGTCAGTCAACATTGGCACAGGAGACAGTGGTCAGGTGCTTTTTCAAAGGCCTGGATCACATATCCCTTCCGGTGCGTGAACCTCCACCTCTGTGGGATCTTCCGCTGGATTTGGCAAAGATCATGGGCAAGCCATTCGAACCCCACAAGTGTGAGCTGTTACACTTGTCGTGGAAGACTGCCTTCCTGGTGGCTGTCACGTCATCCAGAAGGGCAGGGGAGCTCCAGGTGCTCTCGTTGGACTCCCCTTATCTGGTTTTTCACGGGGACAAAGTTGTCCTGCGCCCCCACCTGAAATTCCTTCCGAAGGTGGTGTCAGAGTTTCACCTTAACCAGGTGTTGACTCTGCCGGTATACTACCCTAACTACACCTCGGACGCTGAGTACAGGCTCCATACCCTGGACCTTAGACGTGCTCTCTCCTACTATAAGGAGAGGACATCGGAAATTCGGGGAGAGGTTTGCCAGCTGTTTGTCACCTACACTGAAGCCACTTCTAGCAGACCTGCAGCCAAACGGACTATTGCAAGATGGATTACATCATGTATAGGTCTGTGCTATGAGTTGGCGGGCAAGGAGCCTCCCAGAGGGATAACGACTCATTCTACCCACCATACTGCTGCATCAGTGGCTGCTTCCAGGGACATCCCTATCCAGGAAATCTGTCATGCTGCTACCTGGAAGTCAGCAAACACCTTCATTACCCATTACCACATCGACCTTGAGTCATGCGGGGATGCTGGTTTTGGGGCCTCGGTTCTCCAGTCTTTGTTTCCTAAGTAGGGGGTGTGCGCCTTGCCTCCCTCCTCCTGGAGAACTGCTAGGATTCTGCCAAAGAGTGTGGATGGATGACATATCCACGCTCCTAGAAAAACAGGTTACTCACCTGTAACAGTAGTTCTAGGAGTGGTATGTGTTCATCCACACGCACCCACCCGGCCTCCCTGGCTTTGGGCGCATCACCTTGCTTCCAGCAGGCTAAGATCTGGCGTCATGGGGCTGAGCCGAGGTATATATACCACCCGGGTGGGTGGGCGAAGCCAGCTTGAAGACTTCCAGCAAGATTGAAAGGGGAAAGGGACATGCCAGAGTGTGGATGAAGAACATATACCACTCCTAGGTCCAGGACCTGGTATTTTCTGGCGAAACATGTTGTCCCTTTTCTGGGCAGGCAGATTTCTCTTTATGACCCCCCGCCACTGATCTAGAGAGTTCTGCTCCAACTGCAAGTGGAAGGAGCAGACATAATTCTGGTGGTCCCATATTGGCCCAGGCAGATATGGTTTCCTTTACTCCAACATGTAGCGAGCGATCCTCCATTCCTTCTACCTCTCAGCTTGCACTTACTATCGCAGGGCAACAGATCACTGGTCCACCTGAACTTGCGAGCCTTACACCTGCATACCTGGCTCCTGAAGATTTAGCGATTTCTCGTCATGGAGTCTCAACTAGAGTGGCTGCTATCCTTGTGGCAGCGAGGAAACCCTCTACTGGAGCCAAGTATTCCATGAAATGGCAGTGTTTTTGCCTGTGGTTCTCAGCCCGTGGCCTGGACACTCTGACTTGCCCAGTGAACTTGGTCCTAGAGTACCTTCTCTTCCCACCCCACACACAGGGCTAAGTTACTCTTCTATAAAGGTGCGTCTCTCGGCCTTATCACTATACCATGCACCTTTTTGAGATGAATCTCTAGCCTAGTTGGACCTGTCACATAACTTTCTACATGGCATCCTCCACCTGAAACCACCCATTAGGGACCCGATCTCTCCTTGGAACCTTATTTTCATTTTGGAACAGCTCACACAACCCCCCCCCCCGAACCAGCTGTGGATTGCGAGCTATGCGTTTTTTCTTGGCAGGTGTTATTTTCAGTTCCATTTACTTCTGCCAGAGGAATTTCAGAGCTCCAGGCACTTGTGTGCAAAGAGCCATGCTTGGTTTTCATAAGGATAGGGCATCTTTAAGAACTAATCCTAAATGTTAACCTAAGGTAGTGTCAGAGTTTACTCTCAACCAAGAGATTTTATTTAGTTTTTGTTTACCAGGTAGGTGCCATAGCCACAAGAGTGACCATTTTCAGACACACCCAGGAGATTACAGTTAAACAGTCAGATATTTTGCAGATAATGTACAAGAAATACAGCAACACAGTGAGAAATGTACAAGCATCATAACTGGAAATCACAGGAAAGATATGAACTGAAACAATAAAAAATACAGATAGTATTAAAATACAAACATATGGCATTAGAGTCAGGTATCACAAATCATCGTAAGTGCTCTACATAAACAGTTGTCAAACTTCAAAGAGAAGGTCACTTAGCTAGGCAAAGGAGTGAAATGGCAGCTTATGGGGGATTAAAACAGGAGCATTGAGCACGTTTGACAAGTGTATGGTACATTTTCTTGAATACAGCACGACTAGGTGCTGAATGAACATAAAGAGGCATGGAGTTCCAATATATTGGGGTCAGGCTGGATAAAGCTGTAGTTCATTTAGCAGTTTTACACCTAGGGGTGCGTAGTAGAGAGAGTTCAGTTGATCGAAGGCTGTAGAAGGGGGACTGAGGTACTACCATAGCGGCAAGAGAAGACTGGTTGGATCTTGTAATATTGTTCAAGAGAGTCCCAAGAGCAAGAAGTCAATTGACAGATGGAGAGGGCCAGTTTAGGTCAGCATATAGTAAGCAATGATGCTTCAGACATGGTGAAGCTGAGGCATAGAGACAGATATTATTGTAAGTAATGTCTCATTTGCCAAGGGCGCTCTCTGAAGCATTTATATAAGTGACGGCACCGTATACAAGAGATGGGAGTAGGATTCCCCTAGCAGTGGCCAGTCTAGCACAGGGAGTAAGCAACAGACTTGTTCTGTGAGCAGTCCTAAGTTAATGACTCATAGGTAGCCATGATGTGCTGCTCAAAGTTGAGTTTCATCTAGTAGAATACCTAGATACCGGAATGAGGTAACTGTTTTAAGAGATGAGCCATTGGCACAGGAGACATTAAATAAGCTGCGGTTTGAGTTAAGTTTGGCAGAGGATCCAAAGAGCATGCCCTGTGTTTTAGCTGTATTGAGGACATGTCTATGTTTGTAGATCTAGTCTTGTAAAGTATGAAGCATAGAAGTAAGGCAGCTGTTAATTTCCAGAATATCTGCAGAGGAGGAGTAGAGCACAAGATCGTCTACATATAGGATGGTAGAGCGCAGGGGAGTGTTGGGAGATATGTGATTTTTAGAAATAGAGAAGAGGCCCCAAGATGAACCCTTGAGGAACACCAACATTAGTAAAGGCGGAGTCTGACACTGCAGAGTTGAATTTTGCCTTTTGACTTATGTTGGTTAAGTAACTATGAAACCATTTAACGGACTGTGCAGAGAAACCGAGGCCAGCCAGCAGGAGAGGGTGATCTACAAGATCAAACGCCTTGGAAAGGTCAACAAATACAGTTCCCGTCATGAGGCCCAAGTCCATAGCAGTTAGGACAGCATTAGTAAGTTGTAGTAGAGCAGAGGAGGTGCCATGTTCTCTACGGAATCCATGCTGAGTAGGTGAAAAAAGATTGTATTTAGAGAGGAATTCAGTGAGCCGACTAGCCACTAGTTTCTCAAGGATTTTGTTTAGCACCGATGGAATGTTTATGGGCCTGTAATTGGAAATGTCCTTTTTATCTCTTTTCTTGTGGGCTGGTATAACTAAAGTTTTAGGGACATGGATATGTTGTTCATCCACACTATCTGGCAGGTTCCTTGCCGCTTTAAATCCTTGCCGGAAGGTCTTCAAGCTGGCTCCTCCCACCCACCCAGGTGGTAAAACTCTCGGCTCCGCCCCATGACGCCTGATCTTCCTTACTGCTTGGAAGCTCAGGTTCCCTCCTTAACGCTCTGCGTGATAGACTGAATCCTAACACTTCGGTTCGTCTGAAACTCATTTTAAAATTTTCAAGACTTCGGTCTTCCTTTTCCCTCGTGTCTGCGATGGATAAATCGACTCCGGGTTTTCAGCGGTGCCCTTGTGGGCAGAAGATGTCCAGGACGGATCCGCACTCCACGTGCGTCTACTGCCTCAGCCTAGAACACGACCCGCAGGCCCGCGAGTCATGTTCGTTCTCGGCCATCGTCTTGGAGGGCCGCGCTGCCCGGTTGAAGCTTGGGCACCCCGAGAAGCGCTATCCGCCAGTAAAGTCGAAAGAGGCCCGTTGGGCGGTTACCACGGCGGCTGGCTCGGCTGAGTAGCTCGAGCAGATGATCGTCCTCGAGGAGGAGGCTGCCCAGGCCGCATCATCCTCCTCCTCGGTCGCGGTATTTATCCCGCCTCTTTGGGTAACTCGTATTCTGCTTCGTTCAAGGAGCTTTGCCAATCCCTTTCCACGAAGGGAGAGGGGCCACCGGGACATTCCTCTTGGTCCAAAAAGAAGGATTCCAAGGGTAAGTCCCATCATCGGCGTTCGTGGGAGGGGAGAGGTCCCCTTCCCCAGACAGGCCGCTGGCTTCACGGCGTCCCCGTCAGGTCAGCCGGCCGAGACGCCCGTCGACGTGATCGAGATTTTTCTTGACCCGTCGGACGGATTGTCGACTGGTGAAGCCGACAACCCTTCTTCGCCGGTCCCCCCGGTGGAAACTGAGGATCTGCCTGCGCCCTCGGTGCAGCAGTCCCTGGTTAAGGTGTCCGAGCCGAGGGAAAAGCGGGTGTCCCCTGCTCCCTCCCAGGCCCATCCTCGGGACACACCAAGGATCTCGGTCTCTGACCTCTTCTCGGTCCAGCCGACATTGGCGGTCTTGGTCTTGGCACAGAGGTAAGCTGTGACGCCGCTCGTCCTCGTCTTCCTCCTCGGAAGATGAGAGACTTTGGTGCAAATTGCGTCGACACTACGAGGAACTAATGTGGCAGCAGTTACTTTTGTCCGGGAGCAAGTCGACACCGACCCCTTCCCCGGCCATTAAGTGGCTGTCACCTGAACTGCCGAAACAGCCTCTCGCTGCCGTCGAGATGCCCAAGCCTGGGCCAGTTGTTCGGCTGAAGCCTGCTGCCCCACCGATTTGTGGTGGAACCTCCGCCTCCACAACCGAAATCGGGAGCGCCGACCGAGGACTCTCGGTCGGGTCAAGGCCTGCCCCACAGGTTGTCTGTCACCCTCACTCCCAACTGTCCTCGGCAGGTGGAGGGTGGCTCAGGCCCTAGGCAGCTCTTCGTGGACACCTCGGAGTCCGACGACTCCTCCCTGTTCTCCAGGCCGGTTGACCTGGAGTCCTCCGGGGGCCAGTCACTGGACGAACGCTCATCGTCCCTTGCGGGTCTGCTTTGCTCATCTCGAGTCCACTGGGATGCAGCTCGAGCCCAGATCCAGCGGGCTGGGCATCCCCTCACGGAGATACTCGGGACGAGGGATTCACCCACTGAGGCCTTTCTGATGGCTGTGGGCTGCTTCCTGTCCTCAGCCCCCTGCCAGGATGGCCAGGAAGTATGCGATCCCCACCGATCTTTGCCCGATTTTGAGCCCCTCTGCTGAGGGGTTGGTCACCGACAGTGTTTTCTGACATTCCAGGAACGCTAGGGATGTGGACAAGGCCCCCGACAAGGAGTCCAAAAAGCTGGACTGCGCCGGGTGCAAGGTGTACGCTACGTCCTCCCTAGGCCTCCACCAGGCCAGCTCGGCCGTGCTGATGGCACACTTCTCCCACGCCCTCATGGGCTCCCTGGATGAGGTGATCCCTCATCTCCTGGCCGACCTGCAGACCACGGTCCGGCAGGTTCGGGACCAGGGTAGGGCGGTGGCGAAGCCGCAGCTCCAAACAGCTCTGGACATAGGGGACTCCTGTGCCAGATCGATTGCAGCCACGGTGGCCATGCGCAGCAGAGCATGGCTGAGGATATCCACCTTCACGGCGGATATCCAGCACAAGTTGGCGGACATCCCCTTCTTGGGGACCGACCTCTTCGCCCTGCAGTGGGAAGGTCACCCAGTGGATCGAAAAGTCCAGTGCCACTCTGACTGGGTCACCTCCGCCCAGAAGGACAAAGGCCGCGCACAGCAGCACAAGCCTTTCATCCTTCTGCACGCCTGGACCAACAAGCAGGGCCAGCAGGCTCGCGCTCGGCATCCCAAACCCAAGCCCGCAGCTTCCTCCAACAGGAAGCAGGAAGGTAAAGGCCCAGGAGGTCCCTCGGCCGGTCCCTCCTCCAAGCCTGCCCAGTGACAAGTTGAGGGGTGCCGCCCCCAGCCTCGTCACTCCTCCTGGGTTCCCCTCGTGGGGGGACTGCTCCGCCACTTTCTTTCCGCCTGGTCTGCTATCACCATGGACCGCTGGGTGTTAGGTGGAAAGGGCCTGCCTCTGGAATTGAGCAGGCTCCACCCTTTCGAGACGCCGCCTCGGGGCCATGAGTCCTAGCCCGCTGTCTGCCCGCCGAAACGATAATGCCCTGCTCCTGAAAAAGAGGTGATCAGGAAGGTGGCGGATCCTCCTCCAGACCCGGGTTTGTATCCAGGTATTTCCTGGTCCCAAACAGACGGGGCTGGCGCCCCATTCTCGACCTGCACGACCTGAACAGGTTCCTAAAGTCTCGGACCTTCAGGATGGTCACTCTGGCTCAGATAATCCTATCCTTGGAACAAGGCGTGTGGTTCTGTTCCCTGGATCTCCAGGACTCGTTCTTTCTCGTCCCAATCCGTCCGTCTCATCAGAGATTCCTCTGCTTCAGAGCAGAGGGATCCCTTTAAGAGTTCCGGGCCATGCCCTTCGGCTTCTCCCTAGCTCCCAGGGTCTTCACCAAATGCATGGCAGTGGTGACAGCATTCCTGCGGTGGCAAAGGGTCCAGGTGTACCCCTACCTGGACGACTGGCTGATTGCAGCCCCCTCCAGAGCGGAGGTGGAGCGGTCCAGAGATCTGGCCCTCCAGGTTTGCTCTTAGATTGGCCTCCTCATCAACGAGGCCAAGTCGGAACTCATGCCAAAGCAGGCGCTACATTTCATCGGGGCAGAGCTTGACTTTCTTCAAGCCAGAGCACGGCTCCCGGCAGACAGGGCCGAGGTTCTTTCCTCCTTTGCCCAATCATTTCAGGTTGGGCAATCGCGCCCTGCCCGGGACTTCCTGCGCCTCCTGGGCCTCATGGCGGCCTGCACCAGCGTGGTCCGTTGGGCCCTTTGGTACATACGTCCCCTTCAATGGGGGCTGGCCAGCCACTGGTCACAACACTCCGATCCCTTGGATCAGCTAGTGACATTGACCCAGGGGATGTGGAACGCTGTCCAGTGGTGGACTGTTCCGGCACATCTACAGGAGGGCATCCCGTTTGTCCGCCCTGAGCCGACAGTCTCTATCGACGCTATGCCTCTCTGATGGGTTGGGGTGCCGTCTGGGGAGCACAGAGCGCATGGCTTGGTCCCTCGGAGTCCCGATGTTTGATCAACCTGCTGGAGCTTCGAGCAGTTTGTTCATTCTCACCGCTTTCAGCTCCATTTCTACAGGGTCAAGTGGTTCAGGTCCAGGCGGACAATACCACGACCATGTACTACCTAAACCGCCAGGGCAGGACGCGCTCCATGCCTTTGTGCAGGGAAGCTCTCCGCATATGGTCTCTCGTGCGCAGCCTGGAGGCGGATCTCCTCACCATTCACGTGGCAGGAGCCTCCAACACCCTGGCTGATGCCCTAAGCCGGATAGGGACTGCGTCTCACTAGTGGTCTCTCTTGCCGGAGGTAGTACAAGATCTCTTCTTCCACTGGGGCACGCCTCAGGTGGACCTGTTTGCCTCCAGGGAGAATGCGAAGCTGAGACTGTTTCATGCCCGCCCCCCTCAGCAGGGCTCGCTGCAGGGGGATGTCTTCTCGAGGCCGTGGACCCCGGGCCTCTTCTGTGCCTTTCCATTTCCCTTGATCAACAAGGTGCTTCTCAAGGCGAGGAGGGACAAGGCGCCGGTGATTCTGGTAGCCCCAGACTGGCCCCGCCAGTTCTGGTATCCAGATCTCCTCGGTCTCACCTCCAGGCTCCCGAGGCGGCTTCCAGCCCACCCAGACCTGATCTCAGTCAATCAGGGGAAGGTATTCCATCCAGACCTTCGATCCCTGCACCTGAGCAGCTAGAGTTCCAGGCCTTGGGTCTTTCCGACGAGGTCCTCAACGTTGTTGAGGCGTCCCGTAAGGAGTAGACCAGAAAATGCTACGCCTTCAAATGGAAGAGATTCTCCATTTGGTGTCGGGGCAAGGGCCTGGACCCTTCCTCCTGTTCCTTGGCAAGCATTCTGGACTATTTGTGGTCCCTTTCTCAGCAAAGGCTTCGGTCGACGACCCTTAAGGTGCACCTGGCAGCCATCTCTGCTTACCGGGTGCGGGCCGGGAAGCAGTTGGTGGCGCAGGAGAAGGTGGTCAGGTGCTTTTTCAAAAGTCTTGATCACATATCCCCTCCAGTGCGAGAACCTCCACCTCCATGGGATCTAATGCTGGTATTGGCTAAGCTCATGGGCAGGCCATTCGAACCGATGCACAGGTGTGACATCTCTCACCTGTCGTGGAAGACCGCCTTCTTGGTGGCTATCACGTCAGCCAGAAGGATGGGAGTGCTCCAGGCGCTTTTCATCGAGTCTCCTTATCTTGTCTTCCACAGGGACAAGGTTGTCCTGCGCCCCACCCGAAATTCCTTCCGAAGGTGGTGTCAGAGTTTCACCTTAACCAGGTGTTGACTCTGCCGGTGTTCTACCCCAGTCACCTGGAGGCGAATATAGGCTCCATACTTTGGACCCTAGAAGCTAAACTTATTATAAGGGAGCGGACGGCTGAAGTTCTGGAGAGGTTCGCCGCTGTTTGTCACCTACGCTGAAGCCGCACCTGGCAGACCTGCAGCGAAGCGGACGATAGGCAGGTGGGTCACCTCCTGCATAGATCTCTGCTATAGGTTGGCGGGCATGGAGCCTCCCAGAGGGACAAGAGCTCATTCTACCCGCCATACCGCTGCATCGGTAGCTGCTTCCAGGGACGTCCCTATCCAGGAAATCTGCAGGGCTGCTACCTGGAAGTCAGCACATACCTTCATCAGCCATTACCACATCGACCTTGAGTCACGTCGGGATGCTGGTTTTGGGGCCTCGACTCTCCAGTCTTTATTCCCTAAGTAGGGGGTGTGCGCCTTGCCTCCCTCCTCCCGGAGAACTGCTAGGAGTCTGCCAGATAGTGTGGATGAACAACATATCTTTGTCCCTAGAAATACAGGTTACTCACCTGTAACAGGAGTTCTAGGAATGGTATATGTTGTTCATCCACCCGACCTCCCCGGCTTTGACCTTTAACTGGCTTCCAGCGGAAGGGCTAGATCTGACGTCATGGGCTGGAGCCGAGTTTTACCACCCGGGTGGGTGGGAGGAGCCAGCTTGAAGACCTTCCGGCAAGATTTAAAGCGGCAAGGAAACTGCCAGATAGTGTGGATGAACAACATATACCATTCCTAGAACTCCTGTTACAGGTGAGTAACCTGTATTTATTTTCCGTATGCTTTCGACATGACCATTGCAAAGAGACATGGTAAAGATTCTAGCCGGGGGGGCAGCAAGCTTCAGGAGTTTAGGCTCAAGGTGGTGAGAGCCTACACTAGTTTTGTCAGAGATTGAATTTAGAAATTTTGGAACATCTAATTTGGATATAGCATTAAAGTGGAAGGGCGGATGTTTGGGCGTGCTAATTTCTGAGTAAGGAGGTGATGGGAGATTTGCTGGGAAAGAGGCAACATATTTGGGTAGGTCAGAAAGGTGGATATTAATAGAATTTGCAATGGTGAGAGGGTCATTACAGTGGACACCGTTAAGTACCGTATCGTACATGGAAGGTGACTGGTCTGAACCCAAAAAAGATTTCACATGTGCCCAGAATTTCTTTGAATCACCAGCAGATTCAAGTAGTAACCCTTTGCAGCACAAACTCTTGGCATACCTGATTTGTTTTTTGCATGCGCTGCGCTCTGTCATAATCTATTTGATGGCCTGAAACGTTAAAGCATGAAGATTAACCTTCTTGTTTATTGCCCAGAGTATTCCAATAGAAGAGAAGCTCTGCTGCACACCTTGAATGTTCACAGGATACTCTGGTACTATCTGACTAGAACCAGACTGCACTGAAAGTCAGATAAGTTATTTGTCTCGTTCGCCTCCAGGATGCTAGGGGCACCTGTGTCCAGACAGACACTTTCAAAATGATTGGTAAACTGCATTGTTTTTTGTTATCAGAAGCAGAACAGACCCTTATTGGGACCAGAAAAGGGTCATTCCACCAGGGGGATAGCAGCCTCATTTGCCTCCCTGAGGAACATATCGGCTTCAGACATCTGTGCAGCAGCTACTTGGAGTACTGTGCACACATTCATTAGACATTACAGTCCGGACGTTGCCTCCAGACACAGAGCTGGCTTTGGCCTTCCTGTCCTGCAGGGGCTTCTTTCATGAGGGGGTTCCCTTTCACCCTTCTCCAGTCCTCCTTCCGTTTTAGGGGCTACCGCACAGTGCTTGGGACTTGGTCCTAATGGTGCAACCTGCTGCAAGAGCTGTATCTCGAAGTAGGGTAGTACAGTTACATAAAAACTTCCCGTAACAATAGGTCTTACTGCGAGAGGGTTCCTGCAGTAGGTCTTCACATATAGGACTGCGCCTCTGGCGTCTGGTTCGAATGGCAAACTTGTAGGTAGCAATCAGCAGGGACCGCCCCCGACGTCGGGTGACGTGACATCAGCCTGACTGTAAAGGGGACGGTCCTGCGCCCGCTCTCCAGTTCTTTCCCACCGTCGCCTCAGTACATTCAGACCACGATAGAACAGCGATCAAATGTCCGCCTTTTTTGTCGGTTTCCTTGCCTCATAGTAAAATGTTCACTTCAATTTACCTACCATTTGATGTCTTCTAGACAGAAGAAGTGCTCAAAGTGCAGCACCCAAATACCGCACGGGGACAACCATCCCCGCTGTCTCCTCTGCCTTGGTTCCAAGCACAACACCGAGGAGCACTCCATCTGCCAGGCCTTCAACCAGGCGCAAGCAGACCCTTAAGGCCCACCTCCTGACCCTACAACTTGCGTCGATGGAAAAGGAGCTCCAGGAACTGAGATACGTAGTCGTTGCCAGCCCCAAAAAAGAAAAGCGAGTAGCGCCTGGACCGGGAGTCCGCCGCCACGCCGGGAGGCCTTCCGAAACCATGAGTACTTCAGCTAGTGCCCCGTCTGCTTCTTTAGGCCGGGCACCTTCTCCCCCTCCTGCCGAGGTGATCGGGCAGCCGAGGGTAGCCTCTCTTGAGGTTTGTTAAGTTGCCTTGCCTAGCCGATAAGACACCCCTCAACCCTGTCGAAGGCCGCATGGCTCCAGCCGATCAGCCTAGCGGCGGTCTCCCGACCACCACTAGCCCGGCCCGATCTGTTCAGTCGGACGACGGCTCCTGCGTCGCCTGCCCGAATATCTCCACTCTCCCGTCGGGCTCCAGTTTGGCCCCCAACACCGGACAGAGTGTGCGGCAGCGCAACCCATCGTACCCCCGGGTCATTCATCCCAGGGACTTGCCACCTGATCCTCTGATTTATTTTAAAACATTTTTTTTCTTCCAGCAGGATTGCCCTCAGACCTGCCGTCTGGACTCCTTCCGGACCTTCCCCCCCCTCGCCACGCCTATCGCCATCCCCGGACATAAGTCAGATGCCAGCCGTGGATCCTTCTATGAAGCCTCCTCCCTCAGGACCTTTGGGGGCCTTCCTAGATACCGTGCCTCCTAGAGGCACCATGGCACCTCCCCCAGCAGGACCAGATCCTCCGGCCGGGTTTCCGGGTCCAGAACCCATTGTCCCACCTCTGGGTGGTCCACCGTCGACTCCACAGTATCCAACGCCAGGCCATGTGTCCCCGATACCCGAAGCTGGGGTACCCTGGGTACTCTTACCACCCTCAGTCGGGTTATCACTACCCATATTGGCCTCAGTACCCAGGCTACCCTAACTTCCAGCCTCCTCCTCCACCACCCCCAGCGCTAGACCATGAGTCGGCCCCTCAGTGGTGGTAGGAGGCCAGAACTCTTCTACTATCGGAGCTCAGGCAGTCTGTGGGGGACGTTCCCCTACCCAGGGCCCCCCTTCACTGCCTCCTTTCGGCAGAGCCTCGGGTTCTTTCACTGTGGGATCTGCTGGGGTGGGTCCTCCCATCCCCAGCGGCTCCGAACCTTCAGACCCCAGATCTGTTGAGGTCCCTCCTAAGGAGTCCCCCAGGTCTCCCCCAGAGGACCCTTTCTTCGGAGACCTCTTCCGCTCAGTACAGGCAGCCGGTGGCTGGCGCTCAAAAGAGGTGGATCTGCAATGAAAAAGACTGGCAGAGCACCTGGATCTTGCTACGTCTGTTCCTATCCCCATCCCCCCATGAATGGGGACCCCATGAAGATTTGGTGTCCACGATATGGCAACAGCCGTCCTCCATACCAGAGGTCTCCAGAAAGGCAGACTGGACTCATTATTCCCGGAAGGGATTCAGCATCTTAACACCCATCCAAAGGCTGACTCCATGGTAATCACTGCCGCTCACAACTGATCAGCCCAACCGAAACACCAGTGTTCCTCATCTCCAGACAAAGACTCTAGTCAATTAGACCAGTTTGGACGAAAGAGCTACTTTTCTTTCTCTTGTGGCATTAGATCCCTCAACTATGTCTTGCACATGGTTGCTTTCCAAAAAGCTTCAGTTTCAGAGCTGGAAAGGGACCTCCTTGAGGTTCAGGATGAAAACCTTCAGAAGAAGCTCCTGGACAAGGTCAGGATGGGCAAGTCCTCATGTCGTCACACGCTTCCAAGCAAAATACGACTCAGTGGATTCAGTGGCTAGAGCGGCAGCCACGGGGATCTGTCTCTGCCAGCTCTCCTGGCACAGGACGTACAGTCTTCCCTTTTGGACATCCCTTTTAGAGGTTCCGTCCTCTTTGGCGGTGATACCAAAGATATTATCATAGGACTGAAAGAAAATGGACGCTCCTTAAGAGACGTACGCTCTGTGTACAAGACAGGTCAGAAAAAGCAGCCTTTTCGCCGCCAAAGAAGGTGGAATAAGAACCAGGCTAAGCGTCAGGGGAAAAGATGCACCCCTGGCTCAGGAGTTCAAACCCCACAGGCTAAGTTCCCCAAACCAGCTTGGGGGGCTACAACTCCCCTCGGCATCCTGACTCCTTTCCCCCTCCTTCCTTTAAGTCAGGAGGAACTGGTCGGAGGGAGGTTCGGCCTCCATCTGGAGCATTGGAGGTTCGTCACCGCAGAGTCTTGGGTGCTTCAGCTCATTCAGCGGGGTCACTTGATCAAGTTCCTCGAGATCCCAGCCTCTCTGCCACTGGGACGGTCTTTCTATCCATGGGATCAGGTCCACTTTGTCTCAAGAGATCCAGGCACTTCTGAAGAAGGCCATAGAATCCGTCCCTCCAAACCAGCTAGAAAGGGGGATTTTACTCCCACTTCTTCCTAGTCCCAAAGAAAACGGGCGACCGGAGAGCAATCCTGGACCTCGGCACACTAAACATCTTCGTCGGGTACAAGAAGTTTCGTATATTTACTCTTCAGGGGCTCCTCCCCTGCTCCTTCCAGACTCCTGGCTGTGCTGCCTGGATATGCAGAATGCCTACCTGTAGATCCCTATCCTCCCAGCCCACCGCCGCTTCCTCCATGTTTTTTATGGAGGACCACTTCCAGTTTCGGGTGCTGTCATTTGGCCTTTCTTCGGCCCCTCGGGTGTTCACAAAATGTCTAGTGGTGGTGGTGGTGGCATTCTTATGCCGCCAGGACATTTGTCTTCCCATACCTGGACGACTGGCTCCTCGCAGCACCTTCTCCTACCAGCCTGAAAGAGTCCCTTTTCTTTCACTGTGAACTTGTTCTCACTTCTGGGTATCACTGTCAGTTTCCCCAAGTCCCAGCTAGTACCATCTCAACGTCTCCAGTTCATTGGAGCCGTACTAGATAAAGTTCTGAGCAAGGCGTTTCTGCCATCGGATTGAGCCAAGACTTTAGTTGTTGAGGCTACTGTCATGGCCCAGGCTCGATGGATCCCAGCACATGCTGTGCTCCCCCTTTTGGGACTGATGACAACGGCCATTTCAACAGTTCCCCTGGCCAGACTCCACATGAGGGTCACCCAGTAGTCTCTCTGAGTCCAGTGGGATCAGAGGACGGACGACATTAACCAAAAAGTCATGATCTCCAGCAGCCTACAGAGAGATCTTCACTGGTGGCAGGATTTCTCCAACCTTTCGAAGGGAACACCTTTTCATTCCCCTGTCCCAACCCAAATCCTCACCTCAGACTTGGGCTGGGGAGCCCATCCGGGGGGTACACAAGACACAGGGGTCTTGGTCCGACCAGGAGCTTATGCTCCACATCAACATTCTGGAGACAAGGGCAGATCCTGCTTCGAGAGGGCTCTTGCAGTAGGTAATTACATATAGGACTGACGCCGGCCGGCGGCAGGACCCACGGAAAATTTCTAGCTAGCAGTCCCTGGCGAGGATCCCACGCCAGGTGACTGGTGTCCCGCGACGTCAGGTATAAAGGGGCGGTCCTGACCATTCTCTCCAGTTCTTCCCTGTCGCAGCGCCCGCGGTAAAGTTCGTGTTTCGGTCAGCCTTGTCTTTCGTCAGTTCTACTGAAAATTAAAATTATTTTTCCTTCTGTCGTCAGGTCATCGTCGGTGTATGTCGTCCCCTACACCCTCCGAGCACAAAAACAAGTGCGACTCGTGCGGTGCCCAACTGCCACACTAGGATGGCCATTCCCTCTGCCTCTTCGGCCTAGGTCCCGACCACCCGGTCAACAAGTGCCCGCATTGCCTCAACTTCAACGCGGCTACCCGCAGACGACACCAACAGTCCCTGGAAGCCCATCTTCTCAAGAAAAAGATGTCTTCGATGGAGAAAGAATTGAAGAAGTTCAGGCAGGCGTCCACTTCTCCGGAAGGACATCGCAAAAAGCGGGACAGGGAGAGGCACCGGGAGAAGGCCCCTCGGTCGCGCCCAGGTAACATCCCTCTGGGGACCGTCCCGACGGCAGCCCTCCAAGGGTTTGAGGGGGCGCTGCCCGCCTGCCTGGCTCGCGCCAGTCCTGCGGGTGCCTCCGGACTCAAAGGAGGCCTCCGCCTGGTTCGGCTGCAGGCTTGTGGCCTACTGGTGCGGGCGACTGTCATAAGTCGGACATCGGCTCCTTTGACGTCCGCCGGGAGAAGGTCGATAAGACGCCCGACCCTTTGGGTGGCGCACAACCTCGTCCCCCTCGGACTGAGCCGCTTCCTCCTCCTCAGCCCGTCTCCAATGAGGGACCCCTGACGGACGCGCCTGCCCCACTGACGCTCGAACTCACGACTGACCCCCCCACTCCCACTCCCACCCGCTGCATCGCTCCCCGCAGCCCACGCCCTGTCCGGGGAGCCCAAATCACCCCATCCTGATCCCAGGGATCCCCCCATCCCCGGTGATGCGGGGGATGTTCCACCTCCGTCAGACCCTCCTCCTAAGGAACCGACGCCAGCCCCACCGACTCAGTCGGGGGATTTTCCCCTTCCGTTGGGCCCTGCACCCCCCCGGGCCTCTCAATGTTGACCCGCCCGTGGGGCCTCCATCCGGGCCTTCTGCTCCGGCAGCTCCTCCGTGCCCGGTACCCGCAGTGTTATCCGGACGCCGTAGTCCGGGACCGCAGTATCCAGCGCTGCAGTACCCAAAGCCGGGTCCTCCGACGCAGTACCTGACGCTCACAATACCCGCCGGTTTTTCCGCAGCCGGTTTTGATATTCTCCCACGGGTACAACCTGTATACCTTCCCCTCCTCCTCCATGGCCACTGGTGGATCTGCAGGAGACTCTGGCTTCCTGGTGGGCTGAGGGCCAGGCTTGGCTCACCAAGAGTAGAGACCGCCTTCTGGCTGACAGTGCCGCCCCGGCACCCGTCGCCCAGGCGGTACACTCCCTCACCGCCTCCAGACTCCAGGGCCCTTCCCTTTGGATCCTGAGAGGGGCAGGACACACGTCCAGGGATACCCCCCAAGGAACCCGTTCCTGCCCCCAGCCGTGTTAGGGAGTCTTATTCTGCTTCCGATTCTTCTTCTTCCCTCTTGAATTTCTCAGATTTTTCCGACGTATGCTCCGAGAGAGATGACGAGCCTCGCTCTCCGTCCAAGCCCCAGCCGAGGACCCCTCCGAAGTCTCCTCCGGAGGATCCTTCCTTTATGGAGTTGCTCAGAAAGATCCAGGAAGTTCATCAGTGGCGCTCCTTGGAACCAGATCCTCAGCGAATTAAACTCGCCGAACATCTGGACCTGCCCCTGACAGCTCCAACTTTAGTGCCACCCTGGATCGAGCCTCACGCCCACCTTGTGTCCACAATTTGGAAACAACCGTCGGCGTTAGCCCCACTTCCTAGGAAGTCTAACAGGCTATACCAGGCTCCAGAGGGTGTAGACTATTTGGACTCCCACCCTCGTGCAGATTTGGTCGTGATTAGGGCCGCTCACGGCCGGTCAGTGCACCCCAAACATCTAAGCTCATCTCCTCCAGATAAGGAATCTCGCCTCCTGGACCAGTATGGAAGAAAAATTTACGCCTCTTCCACACTGGGAATTCGGGCCCTGAATTACGTTGCTTATATGGGGGATTACCAGAAGGCCATCCTTACCCAGGCAGAATCTAAGATAGACTCTTTACCTGACTCTCAAGTCAAGCAGGAGTTAGCCGATTTAGTCCGTTCTGCTCGTTCGGCCAGTCGCCACATTCTGCGGACGACATACGATGCAGTGGACACTGCCGGGCGGAGCTCCGCTTTCGCCGTGAATCTACGGCGTCATGCCTGGCTCCATGTGTCCGGTTTGGTCCCGGAGGTGCAGTCCGCGATCTTGGAAGCACCTTTCAGGGGTTTGGTACTTTTTGGTGGTGATGTCAAGGATATCATCACCGACTTGTAGGAGCAGGGGACGGCTCTGAAATCCATGGATTCCATGTACTGTCCCCATCACCCGCAGCTCCGTCCTTTTCGCAGATGCAGTCTGCCACAAGCAAAACCCCAAGGAAGGCGGGCCACTAAACGTCAGGCCCCCACAGCTGCCAGGCCCCCGCCCAAAAAAGCAGCGGGTGCCCCAGCTGCGGCGCTGCCCCACACCACCTGACTCCTCCCCTTTCCCACTGCCTCCGGAGGAACTGGTAGGAGAGGTTCTCCCTCCACCTTCCGGGTTGGGAGAGGATAACAATGGATTCTTGGGTGCTCCAGATTATAGCGGAAGGGCACTCTATAGAGTGTCTACAGAAACCACCCCACCACCTACCTCTGAAGTCGTCCTACGTAAGGGACCATCTTCCTTTGGTCCGGGAAGAAATCTCTGCCCTCCTCGCGAAGAGGGCCATAGAACCCGTTCCCCTTCATCTTCAAGGGACGGGGTACTATTCACATTTCTTCCTGGTCCCAAAGAAGACGGGAGATCTCAGACCCATTCTCGATCTCAGCTCCCTGAACCTTTACGTGGAATACAAAAGGTTCAGGATGCTCTCCCTACAGACCCTTCTGCCCCTCCTTTGGCCGGGTCAGTGACTTTGTGCGCTGGATATGCAAGATGCATATCTGCACATCCCCATTCGCCCTTCTCACTGCAAGTATCTTTGGTTTGAGTTTCAGGAGGACCATTACCAATTCCGGGTGCTCCTGTTTGGTCTTTCCTCGGCACCCCGAGTATTTACCAAATGCCTGGCTGTGGTAGCGGCCCACCTGCGTACGATGGGAGTTCAGGTGTTCCCTTACCGGGACGACTGGCTCTTGGCGGCCTCGTCCAGGGAGGAGCTCCTGCATTTTCTCTCCTTCGCCCAGCAGGTTTTTACTTGCCTGGGTATTACCATCAACCATTCCAAGTCTCATCTGGATCCCTCCCAGAGACTACAGTTCATCAGGGTTGTCCTCGATACGACGGTGAGCAAGGCCTTCCTGCCTCCGGACAGGGTGGCCTCTCTTCAGTCACAGATTTCCCTGCTATCAGAACGCAGGAGGGTTCCGGTGAGGTCGGATCTCCGTCTCCTAGGGCTCATGGCGGCCGCTATTACGACAGTTCCCCGGGCTCGACTCCACATGAGGATCTCTCAGTGGACTCTTCGCTCCCAATGGGATCAATTTGTAGATGACCTAGAACATCTAGTTCTGATCTCCTCGCCGATGGCACGAGACTTGCAGTGGTGGATGTTCGAGAGAACCTGTTTCGGGGGTGTCCCCCCCCCCCAGACTCTGACCACAGACGCATCAGTCGAAGGTTGGGGAGCCCATCTGGGTCCTCACTGAACCCAGGGATTATGGTCCAGATTGGAACTAGCTCTCCACATCAGTGTACTCGAGCTTCGAGCAGTGCTATATGCTCTCCAAGCCCTTCACCCATACAATCTTCCCGGTCACCTAGCTGTCCAGATGGACAACATATGCATGGTGTGGTACATCAACAAGCAGGGAGGGACTCGATCCTACCCTCTATGCAGAGAAGCAATGAGGGTTTGGGACTGGGCAACTCAACACAACCTTCACCTCACTGCGATTCATGTTCCAGGAGTCGACAATACCCTGGCAGACAAGCTAAGCTGCTCCTCTGCCCTACCACACGAGTGGGAATTGGACCAAAAGGTGCTAGACAGTATCTTTCAGCTTTGGGGGACTCCGCAGGTAGACCTGTTCACCTCTCCCCAAGCACAAAGCTTCCCACCTTTTGCTCGCTGGTTCCAGGCGGGCGCTTTCTGGGCGGCTCTGTCTCTGAACTGGAGGGACAGATCTGCATGCTTTTCCCCCATTCCTCTGGCCCCTCGTGTATTGCAGAAACTAACCACAGAAGGAGCGAGAAGGATTCTGATCGCTCCTTTCTGGCCCAGGCAAATCTGGTTCTCTCTCTACAACAATTCTCAGAGGTTCCTCCTCTTCCTCTTCCTTTATCTCGAGGTTTACTGACCCAGGACCAGGGGACTCTGGTCCATCCGGGCCTCAAGTCCCTGCAACTTCATGCATGGCTCCTGCAGACCTAGCTCAGTCTCGTTTTGGTGTCTCTCTAAAAGTGGCAGAGATTCTGGTGGAGGCTAGAAAACCCTCCACTAGGTCCACTTATGCCATGAAATGGAAGAGATTTTCTATTTGGGCCGCCTCTAAGAACGTGGAGCCTTTCTCCTGTTCGGTGGCCGCTCTGCTGGAATATTTACGTCATCTTTTCGACCTGGGTCTCAGTCATTCCTCCTTGAAAGTGCACATGGCGCTATTTCAGCCTACCATGTTCCTTTTCGCAGATAAAGCATTTGCCCAATTAGAGGTCTCTTAGACCTTTCTTAGAGGGGTCCTTCATCTGAGGCCCCATCCGAACTCCTGCTCCCTTGGGACTTGAACTTTGTTCTCGAAACTTACCTTTCCTCCTTTGAACCTGACGGCAACCATGATCTGAGGATTTCTTTGTGGAAGATGCTCTTCTTGGTGGCCATTACTTCCCGCGAAAATTTCCGAGCTCAGGCCCTATGTGTAAAATCCCTATTTGATTTTTCACAAAGAACTAGTGTCTCTTCGCACGAACCCTAAGTTTCTACTTAAAGTGGTAGCAGAGTCTACCTTAAATCAGTCTATAGAGTTACCTGCCTTTTTCACGCAGTACTCCAACCAAGGGGAATATTTACTCCATACCATGGTTGTTCACCAGATTCTGAGATACTACACCAACAGGACAAAGGATCTCAGAAAGACTGATCAGTTGTTCGTCTCTTTTGCTCACAAAAGGGAAGGCAATGCTGTTTCCAAGCAATTCCTGTCGAAGTGGTTGGCTCATTGCATCACTTTTTGTTATAAGTACAACAAGACCCTTCCGGGTCAAGTCAGAGGTCACTCCGCCTGTGGAGTAGCGGCCTCTGCGGCTTGTTTCAAGAATGTGTCTGCGGCAGACATCTGTGCTGCTGCCACCTGGACTTCCATCCATACTTTTACGAAACACTACAGTTTGGATCTTGCCTCTCGCCGTAGAACAGACTTCGGGCTAGCTGTTTTGCAAGGCCTCCTGTCTTGAGGATTGCAAGGCTTCTGCTACTTTCTGGAGTAGTTCCTCCTCCCGGTGCCTTTTATTTGTTCCAGACTGCTTGGGATTCAGTCCATATGTATTTACTTTACTGCAAGAGCCCCCTAAATAAGATAGTACAGTTACACAAGAACTCACCGTAACAGTAGATCTTCGAGAGGGCTCTTGCAGTAGGTAATACCTTCCCGCCTCCATCCCCTAGGCTTTTTCAGCTCTTTTTCCAGGAATGGAAACATCTGCTTCTTCGTCCGGGCCTGTGGCGGAAAGAACTGGAAGGCAAGCGTCCGGGACTGCCTTTATACCGGCGTCTCATAGCGCGGTCACCCTGACTGGCGGTCCCTAGCCAGGAACTGCTAGCTAGAAATTTTTTCGTGGGGTCCTGCCGCCGGCCGGCGTCAGTCCTATATGTAATTACCTACTGCAAGAGCCTCTCTCTAAGATCTACTGTTACGGTAAGTTCTTACGTAACTGTACTTTCTTTATGCTCTCCAGGCGTTCCAGTCCCTCCTGGTACCGGGATCACTTCTGGTCCAGACAAACATGTCCACAGTCTGGTACATCAACAAACAGGGAGGAATCTGGTCATACCTTCTCTGCAGAAAAGCAATGAGGGTCTGGTACTGGGCGATTCAGCACAGCCTTTTCTTGGCAGTAGTCCACGTCCCAGGCGTAAGCAGCTTCCTGGTGGACAGTCTGTCGATCAGTGGCCAGAGCCCAAGAGTGGGAGCTAAAGTCAGTGGTGGTCGAAGAACTCTTTCTTCGATGGGGTTGACCAGAGATAGATCTGTTCGCCTCCCCATTCAACGCAGAACTACCCAAGTTTTGCTCGCTTATTCCCAGGCATGGTGCTTTTTTGTGAGACGCATTGTCTCTGTTGGACAGGGAGGTTTCACTATGCCTTTCTTCCCTTTCCTCTCATTCAGAAGGTGCTGGTGAAACTTCAGCAGGAGGGAGCTCATATGATCCTTATCGTTCCTCTCTGGCCACACCAGATTTGATATCCTGTTTTGCAACAACTGGCACTGGAGCCTCCGGTTCCTCTGCCGTTTTCCCACAACCTTCTGACACAGGAGCAGAGTACCCTGGCGCACCCGAGCCTTCAGTCTCTCCACCTTCATGCGTGGCACCTGTGGACACAGTGGTTTCCTGCTATGGTGTCTCCTCGCAGGTTGCACATATCTTAGTAGAAGCGAGAAAATCCTCTACTAGATACTTACGCCATGAAGTGGAAAAGATTTTCGATCTGGGCCCAAGCAAGGAACTGGGACCCATTTTCGTGCTCGGCAGCCCAGGTTTTAGAGTACCTCTCACATTTATCTGAGGTGGGCTTTAGCTACTCTTCCATTAAGGTCCATCTGTCTCTGCAGTGTCTGCCTACCACCTCCTGGTGGAGGGTAAAACCTTGACTCAGTTGGAGGTTGCCAAAACCTTTCTGAAAAGCATCCTTCACTTGAAACCTCCGATCTGGAATCCCTGTCCCCCCAGGACCTGAATTTCATGCTCGAGAAGCTGACTTTACTCCCGTTTGAACCAGCTTCTACTTATGCTTCCTCTCCTGGAAGACTTTATTTTTAGTCGCAGTGACTTCCGCCAGAAGGGTCTCTGCGCTCCAGGCTTTTGTCTGTAAGGAACCCTATTTAATTTTTCTTAAGGACAGAGTAGTCCTTAGGACTAACCCTTCCTTTCTCCCCAAAGTGGTCTCAGAAACCACTCTGAATCAGAGTGTGACATTACCAGTATACTATCCCCAGCATTCCAACATGGGAGAATAACTTCTGCACACCTTAGATGTGCTCCGGATTCTGAGGTACTACTCGAACCGGACTAAAGAGGTTCGTAAATCCTACCAACTCTTGTAGCCTTGCTCCCCAGTGCCAGGCAAGGCTATCTCCAAACAAACCAACTCTAGATGGTTAGCCAGCTGTCGCTCTGGCTCCACTGCCACCTCACACTGCCCCCCAGCAGAGGCCTTGGGAGGCGGTTGAGGGTCGGTTCTCCCTCTACCTAGACAGGTGGCTTACTGTAACCTCAGACCAATGGGTGCTTCAGGTCATTAAGCAGTGTCATACCCTCGAGTCCTCTCTTCCTGGGGACAAGCCTTCCTGCCCGAAGACAAGGCAGAATGCTTAAGAGCAGAGGCCCGTCTGGTGTCTACCAGTTGCCAGGTTCTGGCCAGAGCCTTCCTGCGTGTGCTGGGAAATATAGCAGTGGCCATTACCACTGTTCCCCTGGCCTGCCTTCATATGAGGGTTCCCCAGTGGACTCTCTGAGCCCAGTGGGACCAGTGCACTGACTATTTGGAGCAGCTGGTGCTGGTGTCTGACCCAGTGAGAAGGACCTTAGAGTGGTGGCAGAACCCTGCTAATCTGCTGATCAGGATTCTTTTCCGCTTAGTGTCCCCTCAGCAAATCCTGACCATGGATGATTCAGTCCGCAGCTGGGTAGCCCTTTTAGGAGACTGTCGGACTTGGGGAGTTTGGTTTGACTTGGAACAGCATCTCTACGTCTGTGTACTGGAGATGCGGGCAGTTCTTTATGCTCCGCAGGCCTTCCAGACCCACATTTTTCCAGTCCCGCTGCTGGTGCGGACGGACAAAGTCTGTAGTCTTTTACATTGACAGTTAAGGGTGCACTCACTCTTGCCCTCTTTGTCGGGAAGCCATGAGGGTCTGGTATTGGGCCATAGAACACAACCTGGAACTCTCAGCCATCCGTGTTCCAGGAAGCCAGAACACCCTGGCAGATGGTCTAAGCCAGTCCAGGTCGAGAGCACTTGAGTGGGAACTCTGTCCTTGGTGGTCGAAGATCTCTTCGACAGGTGGGGACCCCCACAGGTGGACCTTTTTGCGTCCCCACTGTGGAGGGGTTGTGGGAACTTCAAGTTCAACACACAATCTCTGTGTGATGTTTATTCAAAATGCAGAGATAACCTTCAGCAGTGGCATATCCCTTTTTCAGTTTGTAGCAACAGACTATGCAAGTCTTTCCTCTACACTTAACCAGCACCTACTGACTCGCTGATCTTTGATCTAAACTTTTCAGTGAAAACACTACATCCCTATGGTTGCCTTGTTTGGTGGGGGCTCAAAAAGAAAAAAAAAAACAAAAGCTACAGACAAAGAAGCTTAGTGCAGAAGCACGGAAGCAAGGGTTACCCCAAAGGGCATTGACAGTAAGCCAAGTTTCAAAGAAACACCGCATCACACATAATTCCATAATGCAAAGCATAAAGTGATGTATGCAAATTACCATGATATTTCAGACTTGTTCAGTTTACAGCAATTTACATGCATTTAAAATATCACAACTAGCTTGATTTTTATCATACAGTCCTTTAGTAACTTTTTACCTTTATCAAAAACACCTAGTGCCTTGATATTTTCAACAATTACAGGTATCATAAACATAAGGTATATACATCAAAGTATTTTATGACGTGGTGCTATTACATACTAAATCCAACAAGAAACACAGGCTGTTTTGCATAAGTTCAGAGGTCACCATAATAACCTCCCTGTATGAGGACCTGAGAGGGAAATGAAAGCAGACACTATAGCATAGTCAAGAAAGGCAAAGGGGGTGCCCATAGGTGGCCAACCTCATGGACTAGAAATTATAAAGAAAGATTAGCCTAAGAAATAGAAAAACTATTGCAACAGATTTAAGAAAAAGTCTGTCAAGAGTGGCAGGAGCTCCCTGTCGCACCCACTCAACGCAAAACTGCCGCTTTTCTGCTCGCTCAGTCCAGGGCCTAGAGTTTTCTGGTGCAATGCATTGTCCCTCTCTTGGAAAGGGAGGTTCCTGTATGCCTTCCTTCCTTCCCTTCCTGCTCCTGCATAGCGTCATCCTGAAGCACCAGTTGGAGGAGATGGGGATGATTCTCATAGCCCTCTACTGGCCACCTCAGATTTGGTTACCTCTACTTCAGCAGCTGGCAGTGGAACCTCCAGCTCCCTTGCCCTTTTGTACAGGCTTGCTGTCCCAGGACCAGGGTGCCCTGGTTCATCCAGACCTCAAATCCCTGCATTTTCATGCATGGCTCCTACAGACTTAGAAGTAGCTTGTGTCAGGATGTCTTTCAGGTTTGCCGATGTCCTGGTGGCTGCCAGGAAACCTTCCACACGTGCCAGCTATGCCATGAAGTGGAAACACATCTCCCTTTGGGCTGCAGCTCGTCACTTGGATTCCTTCACCCGCTCAGTTAATTTGATTCTGGAGTACCTCCTCTCCCTTTCGGACTTTGGCCTGGGGTACTCTTCTTTAAAGGTGCATCTCTAACCGATCTCTGTGTACCGTGCACCTGTTGAGGGCAAGAATGTTGCCCAGCTGGACTTTCTGCACCTTTTTGTGGGGCATTCTACATTTGAAACTTCCTGTTTGGGGCCCTGTCCCTCCTTAGGATCTTCTTTTCATTTTGGAAAAGCTCGCTCTGTCTCCCTTTTGAGCTAGCTGTGAGTTGCGAGCTACACTTTTTGTCGTGGAAAGCGTTGATCTTACTTCGAGGAGGAGCTCTTGCAGCAGGTAATACCATTAGGACTAAAGCCGCCAGGCATTACGATCCCGCGGAAAAATCTGCTAGCTAGCCGTCTGTGGCGGTGACCTACCCAGACATCTGCTCCACCCCGTCAGATGTGGTATAAAGGGGTGGTCTCCTGGCACCACCTCTGTTCTTTTCCAGCCATTGACCCGCTGACATCGAATCTGTGAACGCCATAGTTCGCAGTCAACCACCTTTTTTCGCTCCTCGCGCAGTTAATTAATAGTTTGGGGTTTTTTTCAGTAATATTTGAAAGTGCATGTCTTCACCTTCCATGCAATGAAAATCGGAAGTGCGCTTGTGGGAAGCAAATCCCAGCAAGGGTGGGCCATTCTGATATGCCTAAGCCCAAACCATTGGCCTGACTGCCGCACTGTCAGATATTTAACAGTAAAACTTGCATTTGACGCACTACTACGCTTAAAGCCTATTTTATAGGAAAACAAGTGACTACCATGCAGAAGACCCAGTCGTGGTGTGGTTCTTTTTCTTCACCCAGGGAGTCTTTCCCCCAAGGAGAAAATATCGGAAGGGGAAACACCATCACCGGGAGAAAGAGAGCCAGGTCGGAATCCCTCCCAACGTGCCCCCAGAAGACTTCTGCTTCTTCCACCTCTGGTGGGAGGTCCAAATCAGTCCCCCCCAGTTACCACTGCAGTTTCGGGGGCTGCTCACAAGAAGACTTCACACTCCAAAGGTAAGGAGTCGTCTGTCTTTAGGGCGTTTATCCTCCCAAGTTCCCTTGGCCCACTGACATCATAAATACTACCATGGGTCTACCAAAGAGGGACAGGCGTCTGCTTTGGGCAAATTTTCGGAAGCCATCCAAAAGCAAACTGGTTTGTCTCATGTCGTCAAGGCACAAGTCTGGAAGCATAGGGAAAACCAAGAGCAGTTGTAGAATTCACCAAAAATATTTACTTACAGTAGTAGTAATAAAAAAAAAAAAAAATCTGTTCAGTATAACTATGTACAATGGAGAAAAACAGTAGTTTTCATTGAATCTGTATCCCTTTTTCAGCAGTTGCAGCTTAGCTCCTTTAAGTCCTTTCAACCCCTATTCTTAGCAAGCATCCTGTTTTTGTAAATATCATGCATGTGCTCCTAGAACACTGTGTGCTTGCTGAGGCCCCTTTTGCACAGTTTTTGCAAAAGGCTCAAAGATTTGCGCTAAGGTCACCTCTAGTTTCCAACAGCTTTTTGCAGTCATCCCACGTTATAAATATATACATTTCAACAGTAACAGTATATATATTCTAAACGAAAAAGATCCCAACAACAGTTACATTTCCGCATGTTGATTTGCATATATTTTTATATTAGCGGATATGCAAGGAAGGGCTGAGAAACAGCAAGAGGCAAAGAACTGCGAGCCTGTCTGGTTGATCAAGTCAGACATCTCACAGGAAAATTTGGCTACGCAACCAGACAGAAGTGAGAGAAAAGGAAAGATCCTTGCATTTAAACACTTTCTATAACAGCTGGGACAGGGTCCTATTTCACCGTTACATATACCCCCTCCCCCTTAGGTTCTTATCAAACAGGTTTCCAAAACTTTTTATTAATTCTCTACTAAACATTTGCTGCCAACTTTTTTTTTTTTTTTTTTTTACAACATTACAGCAAACATGAAATTAAATGGCTGTAGTGCCAGGTACCACCTTTTGATTCTGGAATTTGTATCTTTCATTTGGTTAAGCCAACAGAGAGGATTGTGATCCGTTACAAGAACAAAGTTCCTAGTAAATAAAACTTGAGGGACTCCATGGCCCACTTTGCTTCTAAACATTACTTCTAGGGACATGGATATGTTGTTCATCCACACTGTATGGCAGGTTCCTTGCCGCTTTAAATCTTGCCGGAAGGTCTTCAAGCTGGCTCCTCCCACCCACCCGGTTGGTAAAACTCTCTGCTTCGCCCCATGGTGCTAGATCTTCCTTACGACTTGGAAGCTCAGGTTCCTTCCTTAACGCTCTGCGTATAGACTGGATCCTAATTCTTCGGTTCGCCCAAAAATAATTCTTAAGTTTTCAAGACTTCGGTGTAATTACTCCCTCGTGGCTGCGATGGACAAATCGACTCCTGGATTTCGGCGGTGCCCATGCGGGCAGAAAATGTCCAGGACGGATCTACACTCCACGTGGAGTCTGCTGCCTCGCCTAGATCATGACCTGTAGGCTCTGCGACTTACGCGCCTGCTCGGCAATTCCTGGAAGACCGCGCTCCCTTCCAGCTTGGGTGCCCGAGAGCGTGTCCGGCGGTTGGTTGGCTGAGCAATCTGAGGAGGCGGCCCAGGGCCAGGCCCTCGCTCTCCCTCTGTCGCGCATTTATCCTGCTCTCTGGGATCCTCCCACACAGCTTCTTTTAAGGAGCTTTGCCAATCCCGTTCTACGAAGGGAGAGGGGCCATCGGGACACTCTTCTCTGTCCAAATAGAAGGACTCGAAAGGTAGGTCCCAACGTCAGCGTTCATGGGAGCGGGAGAGGTCCCCTTCCCTGGACAGTCGACGCTCTACTTCATTCGAGGTTGCGGCTAAGGCAGCTGGCTTCACGGTGTCCCGTCAGGTCAGCCGGCCAAGACACCCGTCAACGCGGTTGAGATTTTTCTCGACCCGTCGGATGGGCTGTCGACTGGTGAAGCCGACAACCCTTCTTCGCCAGTTCCCCCGGTGGAGACCGAGGACTTGCCTGCGCCTCCTGTGCCAGAGTCCCCAGTCAAGGCTCCCGAGCCAAGGGAAGAGCGGGTGTCTCCCACCTCTTCCCAGACCTGCCCTCAGAAACACAGAGGGTCTCGGACCTCGTGTCGTTCCAGCCGATTCCGCCAGCATCGGCGGTCTCGGCATTCGAGGTAAGCGGCCACGCTGCGTTCATCTTCCTCCTCGAAGAGAAGAGGTTTCGCGCAAATTGCGTCAACGCTACGAGGACTTAATGTGGCAGCAGTTACTTTTGTCCGGGAACAAGCAGTCGCCTTCCCCGGCCATCAAGTGGCTGTCACCTGAAAGGCCGAAACAACCCCTCACGGTATTCGAGGCGCCCAAACCTGGGCCGGTTGTTCAGCCGAAACCAGCTGCCCCACCGATAGTGGTGGAACCTCCGCCTCCACAACCGAAATCGGGGGCGCCGACCAAGGACTTTCGGTAGGGTCAGGGTCTGCCCCACCGGTTGTCGGTCACCCTCACTCCCGATCATCCTCGGCAGGTGGAGGGTGGCTCAGGCAGCTGTTCGCGGACTCATCTGAGTCTGACGACTCCTCCCTGTTTTCCAGGCCCCTTGACCTGGAGTCCTACGGGGGGGGCGGCAGTCGATGGACCAGAGCCCATCGTCGTTTATGGGTCTGCTTCGGCTCATCTCGGAATCCACCAGGATGCAGCTCGAGCCCGTATCCAAGCGGGCCAAGTATCCCCTGATGGAGATACTGGACCGAGGGGATTCGCCCACGGAGGTCTTTCCGGTGGCTGAGGCCATTGTTGGCCCAGCCTTGGAGCTCTGGCAACGGCCTGCTTCCTGCCCTGTGCCTTCGGCCAGGAAGTATGCGGTCCCTACTGGCTCTTTGTTCGGTTTTTCGGAGCACCCCTCTGCTGAGGGGTTAGTCACCGATAGCGTTTTCTGGTGTTCTGGGAACACTAGGGATGTGGGTAAGTCGTCTCCCCCCCCCCGACAAGGAGTCCAAAAAAGCTGGACTATGCCGGGCGCAAGGTATACACTGCGTCCTCCCTAGGCCTCCACCAGGCCAGCTCGGCCGTGCTGATGGCACACTTCTCCCACGCCCTCATGGGCTCCCTGGATGAGGTGATCCTTCATCTCCCGGCTGACCTGCAGACCACGGTCAAGCAGGTACGGGACCAGGGAAGGGCAGTGGCAAAACAGCAGGTCCAAACGGCTCTGGACATTGGAGACTCCTGTGCCAGATCAGTTGCGGCCGCAGTGGCCATGCACCGCAGAGCATGGCTGAGGATATCCACCTTCACGGCGAATACCCAGCATGAACTGGCGGATGTCCCCTTCTTGGGGACTGACCTGTTCATCCCTGGAGTGGAAGGCTACCTCCAGCGGATCAAAAAGTCCAATGCTACCCTGGACTCGCTCACCTCCGCCCAGAAAGACAAAGGCCGTCGTCAACAACATAAGTCCTTTCGCCCTTCTGCGCCTGCGGCACGTCCGGCCCAACAACACCAGCATCAGGGCCAGCAGGCTAACACTTGGCATCCCATAGCCAAGCCTGCGGCTTCGTCTAACAGGAAGCAGGGAGGAAAAGGCCCAGGAGGTCCCTCAGCCGGTCCCTTCTCCAAGCCTGCCCAGTGACAGGTTGAGGGGTGTCGCCCTCAGCCTCGTCACTCCCCCCTGGGTTCCCCCTGTGGGGGGACGGCTCCGCCACTTCCTTTCTGCCTGGTCTGCTATCACCATGGACCGCTAGGTGTTGGAGGTGGTAGGAAAGGGCCTGCCCCTGGAGTTCGAGCAGGGCCCGCCCTTCCAGCGCTTCCCCGGGAGCTCAGGGGTCCGCAGCCTCTCTGTCATCTCGCCGAGCCGACATTGCCCTGCTCCTCGAAAAAAAGGTGATCAGGAAGGTGGCAGATCCTCCACCAGACCCGGGGTTTGTGTCCAGGTACTTCCTGGTCCCGAAACGGACAGGGGGCTGGCGCCCCATTCTAGACCTGCACGACCTGAACAGGTTCCTAAGGTCTCGAACCTTCAGGATGGTCACTCTGGCTCAGATCATTCCATCCTTGGAACGAGGCATATGGTTCTGTTCTCTGGACCTCCAGGACGTGTTCTTTCACATCCCAATCCGTCCGTCCCACCAGAGATTCCTCCACTTCAGGGCAGAGGAATCCTTCTACGAGTTCTGCGCCATGCCCTTCAGCCTTTCCTTAGCTCCCAGGGTCTTCACCAAATGCATGGCAGTGGTGACAGCATTCCTGCGGCGCCGAAGGGTCGGGGTGTACCCCTACCTGGACGACTGGCTGATTGCAGCCTCCTCCAAAATGGAGGTGGAGCAGTCCAGAGATCTTGCTCTCCAGGTTTGCTCTCAGGTTGGCCTCCTCATCAATGAGGCCAAGTCAGAACTCGTGCCAAAGCAGGTGATACAATTCATCAGGGCAGAGCTGGACTCTCTACAAGCCAGAGCATGGCTTCCGGCGGACAGGGCCGAGGTTCTTTCCTCCTTTGCCCAATCATTTCAGGTTGGGCAATTGCGCCCTGCCAGGGACTTCCTGGGCCTCATGGCGGCCTGCACCAGCGTGGTCCGTTGGGCCCTTTGGTACATGCGTCCCCTTCAATGGGGGCTGGCCAGCCAGTGGTCACAGCACTCCGATCCCTTGGATCAGCTAGTGACAGTGACCCAGGGGATGTGGAACGCTCTCCAGTGGTGGACCATTCCAGGACATCCCATTTGTCCGCCCCGAGCCGATGGTTTCTCTATCGACTGATGCCTCTCTGATGGGTTGGGGTGCCCATCTGGGGGAGCACAGAGCGCACGGCCTCTGGTCCCTCAGGAGTCCTGATGCTACATCAACCTGCTGGAGCTTCGAGCGGTTCGTCTAGCCCTCACCACCTTCACTCCGTTTCTACGGGGTTAAGTGGTCCAGGTCCAGACTGACAATACCACGACCATGTACTACCTAAACCACCAGGGCGGTACGCGCTCCATTCCACTGTGCAGGGAAGCTCTCCGCATTTGATCACTTGTGCGCAGCCTGGAGGTGGATCTCCTTGCCATCCATGTGGCAGGAGCCTCCAACATTCTGGCCGATGCCCTAAGCCGGATAGGGGCTGCGTCCCACGAGTGGTCTCTCCTGCCGGAGGTAGTACAAGATCTGTTCTCCCACCGGGGCATGCCTTAGGTGGATCTGTTTGCCTCCAGGAGAAGGCGGCTGTGGCTGTTTCCCCGCTCCCTCAGCAGGCTCGCTTCAGGGATGCTCTCGAGGCCGTGGACTCCGGGCCTCTCCTCCTTTTCCCCATTTCCCTTGATCCACAAGGTGCTTCTTAAGGCGAGGAGGGACAAGGCGCAGGTGATTCTGGTAGCCCCAGACTGGCCCCGCCAGTTCTGGTATCCAGATCTCCTCAGTCTCAGCTCCAGGCTCACGAGGCAGCTTCCAGCCCACCCGGACCTGATCTCAGTCAGTCAGGGGAAGGTATTCCATCCAGACCTTCAATACCTGCACGTGACGGCCTGGTTCCTGAGTGGCTAGAGTTCCAGGCCTTGGGTCTTTCCGATGAGGTCCTCAACGTTGTTGAGGCATCCCGTAAGGAGTCTACCAGGAAATGCTACACCTTTAAATGAAAGAGATTCTCCATTTGGTGTCAGGGCAAGGGCCTGGACCCTTCCTCCTCTTCCTTGGCAAGCATTCTGGAGTACCTGTGGTCCCTTTCTCAGCAAGGGCTTCAGTCGATGACCCTCAGGATGCACCTGGCAGCCATCTCTCTGCTTACCAGGCACGGGCTGGGAAGCAGTCGGTGGTGCAGGAGAAGGTGGTTGGGTGCTTTTTCAAAGGCCTTGATCACATATCCCCTCCGGTGCGAGAACCTTCACCTCCGTGGGATCTACTGCTGGTATTGGCTAAGCTCATGGGCAAGCCATTCGAACCGATGCACAGGTGTGACATTTCTCACCTGTCGTGGAAGACTGCCTTCTTGGTGGCTATCACGTCAGCCAGAAGGATGGGAGAGCTCCAGGCGCTCCATCGAGTCTCCTTATCTGGTCTTCCACGGGACAAGGTTGTCCTGCGCCCACACGAAATTCCTTCCGAGGTGGTGTCGGAGTTTCACCTTAACCAGGTGTTGACTCTGCCGGTGTTCTACCCCAGTCACACCTCGGAGGCTGAATATAGGCTCCATACTTTGGACCCTAGAAGAGCTGCTATTACAAGGAGCGGACGGCTGAAGTTCGGGGAGAGGTTCGCCAGCTGTTTATCACCTACGCTGAAGCCGCACTTGGCAGACCTGCAACCAAGCGGACGATAGGCAGGTGGGTCACCTCCTGCATAGATCTCTGCTATATGTTGGCGGGCATGGAGCCTCCCAGAGGGATATCGGCTGATTCTGCCTGCCATACCCCTGCTTCGGTGGCTGCTTCCAGGGACGTCCCTATCCAGGAAATCTGCAGGGCTGCTACCTGGAAGTCAACACACACCTTCATTACCCACTACCTTGAGTCACGCCGGGATGCTGGTTTTGGAGCCTCGGTTCCCCAGTCATTATTCCCTAAGTAGGGGGTGTGCGCCTTGCCTCCCTCCTCCCGGAGAACTGCTAGGATTCTGCCAGACAGTGTGGATGAACAACATATCCATGTACCTAGAAATATAGGATCTTACTTCGAGATACAGCTCTTGCAGCAGGTTACACCATTAGGACTGAAGCCGGCAGGCGCCAGGACCCCACGGAAAATTTCTAGCTAGCTATCTTCAGCGGGGACCGCCCCCGACGTCGGTCCCGCCTCCGACGTCAGGCGTGGTACATAAGGGGGCGGTCCCGCCAGAATCCCCAGTTCTTTCCCGCCGTCGAACTTGCATGCCTCGACCCTTCGGTCTCAGTGTAGCGCTAGACGCGTGGTTGTTGAACTTCCTGCGAGAATTTGCTTCACTTCGAAGAATTTCCTTTGCTGATGTCCTCTCCGACCTCCGGGCATACATCAAAGTGTGCTTGCGGGAAACAGATCCCCTTCAAGGACCCTCATACGGCTTGTGCTCGGTGCCTGGGCCCAGAGCACGACACCCAGGCCTGCTCCCTCTGCCAGGGATTTAATAGCCGCACCAGGATCCGGCGACAGAAGGCTCTTCAGGCGTTCCTCCTCGAAGAAAAACTTAGAGCCATGTCCTCTAAAGGGGAATCCTCCCATAAGCACGCAGAAAAGAAGAGAAGGGAGAAGGACCCTTCTAGGTCTCCGACTCGGGCCTCCGGGTCCCGCAGCTCCGGATCTAGGTCGGACCGGTCCCCGGCTGTGGTGGCTGTTTCTAGGTCTTCACAGGCCCCTACCGCCAGGCCATCGTCGTCCTCCACCCCTAAGGCCGTGGCGAAGTCCGGGGAGCGTCATCATCATCGCCACAAGTCGGGCTCCTGCTCGTCGGTACCTGACGCCCGGTCCTCTTCGGTGCCTCCTAGGAAGACCCTTGAGCTCACCCCTCTGAAGAGGCCGGCAGACCCGACGCCGGCTTGACCTCCGTCGGCCGTTTCGTCACCACTCCTCGGAGCCGTCGTCCGGCGTCAGACCGTCGTCGGCTAAGCCTTCACATCGGACGTCGGTTGGGGGACCGACGTCCGCAGTGCCTGAGAAGAGGGCTCCTGCGCCTCCGACCGTCGTCGGGCAGGAGTCTCTTACGGAGGAAGACCTGACGCAGCCCGAGGACCAGGACAGGCGATCCCGCCGCTGCAGTCTCCCAGGCTCCTCACCGCCGCCCGAGGCCTCTGCGCGGAGCTGCCGCGACCAGACGTCCGACCCTCGGCGTCTGAGCCGGCCGCTCGTCGGGATTGTCTCTTGCGGATGTAAAGGATCTCTTTACATACTGGTGGGACACCATTAAGAAAGACGTGGTGCCCACCGCTCTTCCTCCTCCTCCTCGGCCCCCCCTTCACCTGCGGGATCGGCGGGATCGGCTGCCCGCTCTATCCCTAGGGAGTCCAGATCCCCTCCCAGGGCTCGGCATACAAAGAGGAGACCTCCATCAAGATCTTCTTCTTCTGGATCACCCAGCCCCAAGAGATCCAGGAGACGCCGATGTTCGCCGTCGACGGAGGACACGGGATCTGTTTACTCCACTTCAAGATCCCCATCTCCAATCTCAGTCCCTTCTCCGGACCCATGTGAGACACCACGGTCTCCTCCAGATGACCCCTCGTTCATGGATATCTTACGCCATCCAAGAGAACATGGGGTGAGGCTGAGGAATTAGACCAGTTGTGCCTGGCTAAGTATCTTGACAGAAGGACCCCAAGCCTGCAGTGGTGCCACCCTTGGTGGACACTTTGTGGATGTCACCAGGTCACGTGGAAGCGCCCACATTCGTTATCACGGTGCCAAAAGAAAGCTGACCGCCTATACAAGGCTCCTAGGGAGGACCAGTATTTGACTTAACATCCTCTGGCCGATTCTCTGGTCATAACAGCCTCACATGACCCGGTCCCAAAGGCCGCAGCATTTGAGCACCCTGCCACGGACCCAGAATCCAAGCAGTTGGATTCTCTGGGCAAGCGCTGCGTATGCATCCACTACCTGTGCCATCAGATCCTTAAATTATCTGACCCACATGGTTCAATTTCAAACGCCCTGTGGGAACAGGGTCTGGAGGTAGCCAAAGCTACCGAGTGAGCAGAAGGAGGAGTGCTCAGCTCCTCCGCTTGCGGGTTCAGGCGTGGGACCCAGGTGCTTAGAGCGCGCAGATGATCGCTGGACTCTTCGGCCAGAGCGGCAGCTTTGGGCGAAGTCTCCGGAGACACTCATGGCTCCGTGTCTCCGGCTTCACCCCGGACGTCCAGAAGAACATTATGGACGCCCCTTTCGAGGGAGATGTATTGTTTGGTAATCCTTCGGAGAAGATTATTACCAAACTCCAAGAGGCTGGAAAGGCAGTGAGGTCGGTCCAAGCAATGTACCGGCCTAGGCTTGGTTCCTTTCGTAGGCACCAAGGCCGTTTCCGTGGGCGGACACAGAGGCAACAACCCCGCTCCGCCACACAACAGAGGGGCTCTGGTTTCCGCAGAACCCAGGGTAAGCAGCCCGCCAGCAGAGGTCAACGCACCCCTAGGCGACCCAGCCAGCGGGCCCGCCTGCCGCCACAGCATGACTCTTTCCGCCCCCGCCTCAGGATCAACGTGGATGTTATGGTCGGGAGTCGATTATGCAACTTCCTGCCGGGATGGCAGGCAGTCACCACCGACAGGTGGGTTCTTCAGTTGGTCAGCCGGCCACTTTTTAGAGTTCGCGGAAAAACCACCTCGAGGCCTCCTCTGCTCTCCCGGTATTCGGGTCAGCACGGCGCGTTAATTTGGCAAGAAGTGCTCATGCTCCTAAACAAGGGGGCGATAGAGTACATCCCGGGAAACCAGAGAGGACTAGGGTATTATTCTCACTTCTTCCTGGTTCCCAAGAAAACAGGGGACCTTCATCCGATTCTGGACCTAAGCGACCTCAGCATGTTGATCGCATACAAGAGATTCTGCATGATGACCCTTCGAACCTTATCCCCATGCTAAAGCAAGGCCTGTCCTAGTTAGCCTTAGACATGCAGGGATGCCTACCTGCATATCCCCATAGCTCAAGCGCATCAGAGGTTCCTGCGCTTCAAGTTTCTAGGCCACCATTTTCAGTTCCGGGCTCTCCCTTTCGGACTGTCATCCGCTCCAAGGGTCTTTACCAAATGCATGGCAGTCGTGGCAGCATCTCTGAGGAGAAAGGGTCACTATGTGTTCCCGTACCTTGACGATTGGCTTCTCATGGCCGCCTCCAGCGAGGCGCTTCTGCTCGCGATCCAGGACACCCAAGACCTATTTGGATCACTGGGCATTCTTATAAATCAAGAGAAGTTCTTCTTGGTACCATCGCAAAACCTGCAGTTCATAGGAGCAGTGCTGGACATGGTCAAGGGAAGAGCTTTTATTCAGGCCGACAGGGCGGAACGCATCATGTCCCTTATAGGGAACGAACCAGACCGTACCAGCCAGGTCGGTCCTTCGTCTGCTCGGACACATGGCTGCGGCCATTCCCACAGTCCCTCTCACGCGACTCCACATGCGAATAACGCAATGGATGCTCAAGGCGCAATGGGATCAGAGGCAAGACCATTTGCAGCATCCAGTCAGGATCACAAAATCCGTGATTCGAGACCGGCAATGGTGGTTAGCCCCGGTCACTCTCCAAAGGTGTCCCATTTGCAGCGCCGTCCCCAGAGATAACCCTTACCACGGATGCTTCGGGTCTCGGGTGGGGAGCACACCTAGATGGGGTGAAGTCTCAGGGTGCATGGACCCCGTTGGAGGCTCATCTCCATATCAGCGTCCTAGAGATAAGGACGGTCCTCTATGCACTTCAGGCCTTTCAGTCCATAATTCCGCCGTGCACTATCCTGCTTCAGACTGACAACACGGCGGTGATGTATTACCTCAACAAACAAGGAGGCGCACACTCTTACCCCCTTTGCAGGGAGGCCATGAGAGTGTGGGATTGGGTAATCGGACACGGCGCAAACCTGATCGCTGTACACGTTCCCGGGGTGGACAACACGATCGCAGATGGCCTGAGTCACTCCCAGGCCAGAGTCCACGAGTGGGAACTTCTTCAGGGGTGGCAGAGGATCTGTTCCTTCGATGGGGAACTCCAGAGTTGGACTTGTTCGCATCCCCATCCAACGCAAAACTGCCCAATTTTTGCTCGCTAGATCCAGGGCCTGGTGTTTTCTGGTGAGACACGTTGTCCCTCTCCTGGGTGAACAGATTCCTTTATGCCTTCCCTCCCTTCCCGTTGATCCAGAGAGTTCTTCTCAAGCTGCGCAGGGAGCATGCACGAATGATTCTGGTGGCTCCGTTTTGGCCCAGACAGATATGGTTCCCCTTGCTGGCACAGCTATCTCGGGAACCCCCGCTCCCGTTGCTGCTCAGCTCCCACCTACTGTCTCAGGAGAGAGGTTCATTGCTTCATCCGGATCTCCGCTCTTTGAACCTGCATGCATGGCTCCTAGAGATATAGCCATTTTGCGACACGGGGTCTCGCAAGAGGTTGCTGAGGTTCTCTCTGCAGCCAGAAAGCCGGCAATGCATGCTACATACGCCATGAAGTAGCGTCGTTTTTGTCTATGGTCACAGGCTCATGACCTTTCCCCTTTAGGTTGTCCCGTTGGAGTGGTTTTAGACTACCTCCTTTCTCTATTCCATTCAGGGCTAGCCTACTCTTCTGTTAAAGTGCACCTTTGTGCTATTTCGGCCTACCACCTGCCGGTGGGGCACCGTACTATTGCTCGGCTTGACGCTTCTCGGGAGTTTCTTAGAGGAGTGTTGCACCTTAGGCCTCCCATTAGGGACCCAGTGCCTCCAGTGGGATCTACTCTTTGTCCTGGAACAACTTACGCTCCCTCCCTTTGAGCCTGCCGCGGATTGCGAGCTAGGTTTTCTGTCGTGGAAGACGTTATTTTTGGTTGCCGTTACTTCAGCCAGAAGGATTTCTGAGCTTCACGCTCTCATGTGCAAAGAGCCCTATTTGGTTTTCCCCGGGACAGAGTATCTCTGCAGACTGAACCCAAAGTTTTGCCTAAGATGGTTTGACGCTTACTTTGAATCAGGATATTGACCTTCGGTCTACTTCCGAGTTATTCTAACAGAGGAGAGCTTTGCTCCACACTCTGGGCGTTCACCATAGCCTGAGGTATTACCTCAACAGAACTAAACCCTTTCGGCTTCTGACCAGCTTTTTGTCTCTTTTCTCAGAGGATGAAAGGCCAGCGGTGTCTAAACAGTCTTTGTCCGCTGGCTTGTCCAGTGTATTTCGCACTGTTACCAGATTAAACAAAAGCTCCTCCCGGGTTCCATCCGGGTCATTCTACCAGGGTGTGGCCACCTCCTTTGCAGCGCTCAGGAGCGTCTCTATTTCAGCTATTTGCGCTGCAGCTACTTGAGCTCTGTGCATACCTTTATCAGGCATTACAGTCTGGACATAGCCTCTAGGCGAGGCCGGTTTCGGCCTAAGCGGTGTTGAAGGTCTCTTGTCCTGAGTCAGGGCTTGGATTGGTTTTTCTCTTATTCTCTGCCTCCTCCCGGATCTTCTGGTAAGCGTTACTGCTTGGGAATCAATCTAATGGTGTAACCTGCTGCAAGAGCTGTATCTCAGCAAGATAGTACAGTTATGTAAGAACTTACACGTAACAGTAGATCTTCGAGAACAGCTCTTGCAGCAGGTACCTTCCCGCCCACCTTTCCCCTTAGAGGAGGTATGGCTCTGTTCAAAAAAAAAAAAAAAGGGAAAGAAGAATTGAAGAAAACCAAAAGAAAGGTGTAGTGATTGAATTAGATGGAGAAATAGAAGGAAATGCTCCTGTCGGGATTTTATCCTTTATTGCCTTCTGACGGCGGATCCTCGGTCTCCCCTTCTGATGTCATCCTGCGGCTGGGAGTCTCCGGCGGGAGAACTGGGGATTCTGGCGGGACCGCCCCCTTATGTACCACGCCTGACGTCGGAGGCAGGACCGACGTCGGGAGCGGTCCCCGTTGAAGATAGCTAGCTAGAAATTTTCCGTGGGTCCTGGCGCCTGCCGGCTTCAGTCCTAATGGTGTAACCTATTGCAAGAGCTGTTCTCGAAGATCTACTGTTACGGTAAGTTCTTACGTAACTGTACTTTACTCACCTGTAACAGGAGTTCTAGGAATGGTATATGTTGTTCATCCTTACGACCCACCCGGCCTCCTCGGCTTCGTTGCACAACCTGGCTTCCAGCAGGCTAGATCTGGCGTCATGGGGCAGAGCCGAGAGTTTTACCACCCGGGCAGGTGGGAGGAGCCAGCTTGAAGACCTTCCAGCAAGATTTAAAGCGGCAAGAAACCTGCCAGACAGTGTGGATCAACAACATATACCATTCCTAGAACTCCTGTTACAGGTGAATAACCTGTATTTTTTTTGTAGTGGAGTACCTTTTGCTTCTAAACATTCCTTTTTCTGTAGTGGAGTACCTTTTCTCTCTGTCATGCAACTTCCTACTTATTCTACAGAATAAGATTTTCTGTCCCATCTACATTTTGACTTACGACAGCACCTAGGTCTACGTCTGAGCTTCTTAAAACGGGGCTGAACATAATGCAGCCTTTATGGCTTGAAAAGCTTCATCACACACACGGGTCCATTTCACATTATTTGGGTACAGTTTTTTTTGTGAGTTCAGTGAGGGGAGTAGTTAACTCAGTAAAGTTGGGAACAAATCTTCGATAATAACCAGCCAGCCCTAAAAATGAACTGACATGTTTTGGTTTTAGGTACAGGGCTGTTAGCTACAGCTTCTATCTTATAAACCTCTGGATTGACTTCTCCATTTCCCAGCAGATAGCCCAAATATCTGGTTTCCTGCGTGTCCAATGCACATTTCTTAGGATTAATAGTCAGACCTGCATTTTTGATGGCTTGGATAACTGCTTGTAGATGTTCCAGGTGGCTTTTCCAGTCTGGACTGTACACCACATCATCATCCAGGTATGCAGCACAACAACCAGTGTGAGGGGATAAAATGACAGCTATGTACCGCTGGAATGTAGCTGGCGCACCATGTAAACCAAATGGCATGGTGGTGAACTGATACAATCCTATAGGGGTGGCAAATGCAGTTTTATGTCTGGATTCTTTAGCTAAAGGTATTTGCCAGTAATCTTTGGTGAGATCGAAGGTACTGATAGCTTTGCACTCCTCAAGTCTGTCCCAGATCTATTCTGGGCATAGGATAACTATCAAATTCTGACACTTGATTGTTTCCTAAAATCAAGGCAGATTCTAACACCTCCTTCTTTTTTGTTTACAATTACCATGGGAGATGACCAAGCACTCCTCGACTCCTCAGTGATGCCTAATTCTTTCTTTTTTGTGTTTCTTTAACCATGTCCGCTCTTAACCGCTCTGGCAACCTGTATATCTTTTGCCTAATAGGACAAGCATTCTTTGTCACTATTGCGTACTCGAACCCTTTTGCTCAACCTGTTACCGTGGAAAAAGTACTGTTAAATGTCTTTAGCACAATTACAAATGTCTGCAGTTTGTTCTGAGGTTAAGGAAACATTCACCTTTACAGCATCAGCATTTACAGTCTGTTCTAGTCTGTCATAAGCTACATCAGTATCTTCCTTATCAGTTTCTGGTAAAACTAGCAAAGCAGCTTTTGGCATTTTTTCAGCCCGTTTCTTGAGGAGGTTAGCAAGGCATATCTTAGTATGATTTTTTTCCTGTCGGGGGTCTCAATCTCGTAGATAAAAGTGCCAGTACGTGTAAGCACCTGATAGGGCCCTTGCCACTTCATTAACAGCTTATTTTTTGTTGTGGGTAACAGTAGCAAAACCTTTTCACCTGGCTGAAAAACTTTTTCTTTTACCCCATGGTCATAATATACCTTCTGCTGATTTTGGCCCTCTTCCTGATTACTGTGGGCAATTTCAACATATTTTGACAGCTTCTTTCTTAGGACACACATTTAAGAGATTATAGATTGCTTATGAGTGGGGTTATCTTCCTGCGTTTCTTCTATCACATACAGTGTGCCTCTTGGCCGCCTACCATACAGCATTTCAAATGGTGAAAAACCTGTTGATGCCTGTGGCACTTCTTTGTAAGCAAAAAGTAGGTAAGGCAAGTATTGGTCCCAGTCTTTCCCTTCCCCTTTTACAGACCTTTTTAACATGCGTTTTAGGGTTTGCTTAAAACACTCAACAAGACTGTCTGTCTGAAGGTGATGGGGGAGGTTCTTATGGCAGTAATACCTAGTAGACTGTATAGCTCCTTAAGCAATGCAGCACTAGAATTACTACCCTGATCAGCAATAATTTATTTAGGTATGCACAATCTGCTGAAAATTTTGGCAAGCTCTGCTGCAACTTTTGGGGCTGTAACAGTATGCATTGGAACTGCTTCTGGGTATCAAGTAGCAGTCGTATATTACCAGGATAAATCTGTTACCTTTTTTACTTCCAAACAGTGGCATAACAAAAAAGAATGCACCAGAGTTCCATAATTCTCACACATAGAATGCAAACATTTTTTTTGTTTGTTTTTTTTTTTTTTTGACCATACACTATAAAAGATGATGGCTGGGGATCGGGTGACAACCACACTGAAATCTGCCTCTGGCTGGTTGCTAAGGCTACAGTAAACCTCTCGAGCTGCGCTCTTGAGGTTTACCATGTTGCCCTAGCAACCACTCGAGGTGATTACAGCGTAGTTATCACTCGATCCCCAGCCATTATCCTCTATGTTCTATACTTCTGTGGTATAACCAATTGTTCTGTCTGTTCCTTTGTCTGAGGCTTAACCCAAACTCTGTACAGTAACCCATTACATTTTTTTTAAACATTGGTCCACTGTGTCTTGGTTTCACCCCCAGCTGCTTAAAATAACCCTGGAGAGAAACATCGTTGACTGTGATTTTCTTTCAGAGCAAGCTATCAATTTAGTTTCAGCATTTTCATATTTTAATCGATCATGTCCATCAGTCATTTGTTGCCATAGTTTCTTCAGGCTTCGTCTTTCTTCCCTAGATTTCTGAGTCTTGGAGCGGTGCTCAAACAAGTCCAAATCAAAATCACTGAAAGGAAAAGTGTCCCCACCATCTGAAATTTTCTTTGCCTGAGCCCTTGTCACCACTGCTGCAGAAACATCAAGATTTACTCTCTCTTTGATTAACTCTGTAAACCCTGGAAAAGTCATTTCCAGTAATCACAGGTACAGGTAACTCTGGTACTACCCCCGCTTTCATGTGGTGTGACACTCCCTTAATGGTCAGAGTCACTTGGGTGGTGGGATAGTATCAAGTGTCCCCGTGGATGCAGATAACACCAATACCTGGTCTCTTTGCACAGTGTTTTCCAGTACTTTAACATGTACTAGGGTCTGTCTGCTTCTTGAATCAGAGTCTCTTCACAGTCTTTATTATCCCCCACCTTCACATCTGTTAAGTACTTGCCCCAATTTGCCAAGGACAAATCTGCTCCAGTGCCACTCTCCTTACTACGGCAGTTTCTTGCAAAATGGCCAGGTTTATTACAGTTACAGCAGATAACTTTTTTGGACACAGATTTGTTACCCCCATCAGAGTTCTTATCAGGCTTAGAGTTTAAATGGGTAAAAGTGTCTTACCAGTGCTTGAATGTTGCCTTGCTGTTTGGTGTCTGTCTGGCCGTTTGGTAGTCCTCGGCCAAAGAAACAGCCTTTTCCCCACTCTCTGGTCAGTGTTCCTTTACCCAAAGCTGCACATATGTAGGCAGGATGGTGATGAATTGCTTCATGGCAAATGTGTTGATCTGTGGGACTTTTGCTTTCTGGTTAGATCCATTTTATCAGGAGTTCTCAGAGTCGGGTGAAGGTTTCTCGGGGATTGTCAACAGTTGTACTTCAGAGATCGAAATCTCTGCCGGTATGTCTCTCTGGAGATGTCCTACCTTTTCAGGATTTTGCTTTTCAGCAGGTCATAGTTTTCTGACTGCAGTGTCCATATTGCTGTAGGAAAGTTGGCCATAGGCAGGCTGTGCTACTCTTTCAAAAGTTGTGCGGTATCTTGGAATAGATTGCCAGCGCACATTGTGCAGGCAGACATCTTTTCTATCTTAAGAGTTGGGCTTCAAAAATATTTAGCAGTTGGTGACACATTACCTCCACTGAATTGTGGGGACAGCCTTCATGGGCTATTGGGCTTCATGGGCTTGACCGTCTTAAATAACGTCAGTATGAACTTCAGTATGCCTCTATATCATCCGAGGGTCACAACTTTGTAAGTTTAATGGCTTTTAAGTTGTTTGCATTTTGTTGCTCGTCTGGATCTGTGCCGGATCCATCTGCCTTTGATAGCTTGCAAGGCATCCAGTCATCGCTGCTTCTGTCGCTGCATCTCTTCTCTCATCTGCTGCTCCTGTCACTGCATCTCTTCTCTCCTCTCCTCTTCTCTGTGCTTCTAAATGCTGAATCTTTTTCTCTGCTTCTCAATCTCTTTGTTGTATAGCCCACCATTTAAAAAAGTCCATCAGGTTTTTAGGTTCTGTCACTGCCTGTTCTTTTTCCATAATTTGTGCTGGCTGTACAATCTCAGACTGGACTTCTGTCTGTGCTAGTTTGGCTGCCATTCTCCTGGTAACCACTTCTGGACTTGCTGCTGCAGAATCCATACCTTCCTCTATGCTTCCCTGGTACTAGGTTCAGTACCCACGCACAAAATTCCTGTCTTAGGGTATGCACAGCTTAAATCCCGTTTAGGCTGACACCATCTGTCATCGAGGCACAGGTCAGGAAGCATAGAGAAAACCAGGGAGCAGTTGTAGAATTCACCAAAAAAATGTACTTACAGTAGCAGTAACAAAAAAAAAAACCTGTTCAGTATAACTATGTACAAAGGAGAAAAACAGTAGTTTTCCTTGAGTCTCTGTGTCCCCTTTTCCTTCTTCAGCAGTTGCAGCTTAGCTCCTTCATAAGTCATTTTAACCCACATTCTTAGCAAGCATCCTGTTTTTTGTAAATATCAGGCAGGAGCTACTGGAATACAGTGTGCTTGCTGAGGCCCCTTTTGCACAGCTTTTGCAAAAGGCTCAAAGATTTGCACTAGGGTAACCTCTAGTTTCCAACAGCTTTTTGCAGTCATCCCAAATTATAAATATATACATTACAGCAGTAACGCTATATATTTTCTAAACAAGAGATACCAAAATCAGTTACATTTCCAGATACTGATATGCGTATATTTTTATATTAGCAGATATACCAGGGAGAAAAATGGACAGCAAGGGAGGGCTGTGAGACAGCGATAGGCAAAGAACTGCGAGCCTGTCTGGTTGAACAAGTCTGAGGTCTCGCAAGAAAATTTGACTACGCAACCAGACAGAGAAGAGACAGAAAAGGAAAGAGCCTTGCATTTAAACACTTTATATAACAACTGGGACAGGGTCCTATTTCACCCTATCACAGTCCGATAAAACGCAAAAGACTGGACAATACCACCAGACTCCAGGAGGGCGTCAGGTACTTGACTTCTCCTCCACCAGAACATAGGGAGATGTCAGCCTCCAGTGGGCATACTACCAGCCCTTCTGACTCTGCATTGGAGAAGGACCAGGCAGCCCCGGCGACCAAAGCGAAGGATAAAAAGCCTTGAACCGAAGACACCCAGCTGCCTCCTCCTAAAGAGCCTGACGCCAGACCAAAAGGGGGCTCAGCTCCACAGGAAGAGTCCCAACCAGACCTGATGCCAAAGGCACCCATAGAAGAGGGGTACCTCTGGACTGGATGCCAGCCCCTGAAGGACCACAGGGTCCGATGGCCAGCCCCTCCAACACGACACCCCCACCCCTGGTCGTCCCTTTAGCCAAAGTGGGCGTATTGTTTGGCATGTGTTGAAACACTGTTAAAAGGGATCTACTCCTGACACCAGGGGATCCATCCCCAATTCGGTCATTGCCCATGGACCCGTCCCCTAGGCCACCTCCTCCGCTGAAGGACCATCAGCAGAGGAGGACAGTAAGCGGTCGCCCGGTCCGAGAGGTAGGAAAAGGCACCCGTTGTACATCCCATCCTCCATCGGACGTCCGCCTTCAACCTCAAGAGAAAACGCTAGAGACTCCTCCTCATCTGATTACTCCTCGGAGGATGTGTTGCCCATCCCTTCTCCGGACCCAAGGAAGTCTCCAAGGTCATCCCCTGGATGACTCGTCCTTCCTGGACATAGTGCAGCATATCCAGGCTCTCTACCAATGCGAGACAGATGAAGAGCTGGATCCCGAGAGATGCCGTTTGGCTAAATTTTGGGGGGTTACTGACTCTAAGACATTGGTCATTTCCCCGTTAGTAGCACCTTTCCAGGATGTCACCAGACTAACTTGGAAACACCCAGCTACTACAGCTGCAGTGCCAAGAAAGGCGGACATGCTCTACCCTAAAGAGGAGCCTCTCCTAGAAGAGCACTCTATAGCTGATTCCATGGTGCTGACAGCAGCACACAGTAGGGCACAGCAGCCCAGGCAAATGAATGTCCAACCTCCAGACCCAGAATCCAGAAAGTTCGATCAGATGTAAAGTGTATTCCTTGGCCACCTGCACAGTGAGGTCGTTAAACTTTCTGGCTCACATGATGACCTATCAAAAGTCACTCTGGGAAAAGGCAATGGATCTGGCTAAGGCCCAGCCAGACTCTTGAGGGGAAGGCAGAACTCCTGGTAGTCGTCTAGTCAGGGATGATGTAGATACACATGTACTAAGGAGCTTGTATGATTCGCAGACATGGCAGCTAGGGCAGCGGCGACAGGTGTCTGCATGAGGAGGCACACTTGGCTAAGGGTTTTAGGTTTCTGCCAAGACCTGCAGGACGCTGTTCTGGATACTCCTTTTCAAGGACCAGTCCTTTTTGGTCAGGAAACCAAGAAGCTTAACACAAGTCTGCAGGACTTTGGTAGAGCAGTGTCTGAGATTCAGCGGATGCGTAGATCAGAACTGCAGGCCATCAGACGCCGTCCTTTTCTTAAAAAACTCAGGGACAGCAGGGAAGACACCAGCCACAACACAAGGGAGGCTTCAAGACTAGGCCCATCTGTCCCTTCAGGCGACCAGGGCCCAAAAAATCCTAAGCGCCCAGACCTTCTCTGCCCACCCCCTCCAATACGGCATGACTCCCTACCGATGCCCCTTCACCAGAGGAAGTGCAGGGGGAGGCGGTAGGAAGGAGGTTCTCCCGCTACCGTTTTGGATGGTCCAATATCACGTCTGAACAATGGGTCCTCCAGATAGTGAAGAGAGGATACTCCTTAGAGTTTACTCAGATCCCACCGGACAGTCCACCAGTCCCCTCCCATGCGCTTTTCCTGCGGGCAGAAATGCAGGCCTTGTTAGACAAGAGAGCCATCCAGGAGGTCCCCTTCGCTCAAAGGGTCAAATGTTTCTATTCCCACTTCCTTGTTCCAAAGAAGACTGGAGACCTCTGTCCTATTCTGAGCCAGCTGAACAGTTTCATCGAATACAAACAGCTCAGAATGGTGACATTAGCGAGCCTGTTGCCCATGGTCCATCAAGGAGACTAGCTTTGCTCCCTGGACGTGCAGGACGCATACATGCATATCAGGATCCTGCCGTCCCACAGGAAGTACCTACACTTTATCTTCCAAGGCAGGCACTACCAGTTCAGGATGCTGCCATTCAGTCTGTCATCGGCACCAAGGGTATTTATCACATGCCTGGCAATAGTGGTGGTGGCCCTCAGGAGAGGGGGTCACTTTGTCTACCCCTACCTGGATGATTGGCTTCTTACAGCTCCAGCAGAAGACCAATTAAACAGGACTTTGGAGAAGACATTTAGTCTATTCCAGACTCTGGATATTACCCCAACCTTGCCCAAGTCGCACCCATGGCCCGCTCAAAGGCTACAGTACATAGGAGCAGTCCTGGACGCAGTCCAAGGAAAAGCCTTCCTGCCCGCAGACTGGGCGCACAGGCTGAGAGGTCGCTCACAGGGTATGGACTCTGACTTGGTCACTGCAAGGGTGGTTCTGCAACTTCTCGGTCGTATGGCCGCAGCCATAGCCACAGCTCCCCTTGCATGGTTGAACATGAGGATACTGCAGTGGCACCTCAGGGTTCAGTAGGACCAAGGCACGGTCGAGCTAGAGCAGCCCATTCTGACCTCCGGCGCTGTCCGTCAGTCCCTGACTTGGTGAGTCACCCCAGCCCATTTGAGCATAGGGGTTCCTTTCCAGCATCACTCCCAGCCCACAGCAGATCTTTACTACGGATGCCTCTGGACTGGGATGGGGAGCACATATTGCAGCTCATCAGACGAGGGGTTCCTGGAACTCCACGGAATGGTCTCTCCACATAAACATTTTGCAGATGAGAGCTGTACTGTATGCCCTTCAGGCCTTCCAAGGGGTACTCCTTCCTGGGCCCCTCTTGGTCCAGTCAGACAATACCCCAGTAGTGTTCCATCTCAACAAGCAAGGGGTCACATGCTCTTATCCCCTATGCAGAGAGGCAGTGAGGGTGTGGACTTGGGCAGTGGATCGCAGCCTGGATCTCACAGCAGTCCATGTTCCAGGCATTCACAGCATCCTCACAGACAGCCTAAGTCTCTCTCGGTTTCAGAACCACAAGTGGGAACTACAGCAACAGGTCATAGACCTACTCAAAAGGTGGGGTTGGCCAGAACTGTACCTCTTTGCATCCCCACACAACGCCAAACTGCCCGATTTCGGCTCGCTAGATCCAGGCCTGGTGTTTTTTGGTGAGGCGCATTGTCCCTCTCTTGGACTGGGAGGTCTCTGTATGCCTTCCCTCCTCTTCAGAGGATCCTGCTCAAGTCGCAGGTAGAAGGGGCCCAGATGATACTGGTGGCACCCATCTAGCGTCAACAGATTTGGTCCCGCTGTTACAACAGCTGGCATCAGAACCACCAATTCTATTGCCCCGCTCCACAAACTTGCTCTATCAAGAGCAAGGGACGTTAGTTCATCTGGCCCTCTGGTCCCTACATCTGCATGCATGGCTCCTGTGGACTTAGCTAGGGATAGATTTGGAGTATCTGTCAGAGTGGCAGAGGTGCCTGTGGCAGCAAGAAAACCCACTGCCAGGGCTACATATGCCATGAAATATAAGAGTTTCTGCTTGTGGGTGCTCCCTCGTTCTCTGGATCCCCTCAGTTGTCCGGTGGAATCTGTGCTGGAGTGTCTTCTCCATCTATTGAAATTGGGTCTCAGCTACTCGTCCATTAAGGTGCATCTCTGCGCTCTGTCAGGTTACCATGCACCAGTGATAAGGAAGACTTTGGCACAACTGGACATCTGCAAGACCTTCCTAAGTGGGATCTTGCACATCAAACCTCCCAGGAGAGACCCAGTGCTGTCTTGGGACCTCCTGTTTGTTTTGGAAAAGCTTACCTTGCGGCCTTTTGAACCAGCCGCAAGTTGAGAGCTGAGCCTTCTCTCTTGGAAGGTGTTATTTTTAGTTGCCATTATGTTAGCCTGGAGGATTTCCGAGCTGCAGGCTCTGATGTGTAAGGAGCTTTATCTCATTTTTCACAGGGGCAGGGTAGCCCTGCGTACAGACCCTAAGTTTCTGCCAAAGGTGGTGTCTGAGTTTATGTTGAATCAGGACATCCAACTACCAGTTTATTACCCAGAGTACTTGAATAGAGGGGAGGCATTGTTGCACACACTGGATGTACATAGAATCCTGTGTTTCTATCTGGTAAGGACTAGTACTGCCAGAAAGAGAGACCAGTTGTCTCTGTTGCCCACAGAAAGGTTGGGGCACCCATGACAAAGCAAACACTAACTAAGTAGTTAGTGCATTGCATTACTTTCTGCTACCAGCAGCACAAGTAGTCCTTACCGGGACCAGTTAGGGGTCATTCTACCAGAGGGATGGTGACGTCCTTCACTTCCCTTAGGAACGTTTCTTCAGCGGAACTCTGTGCAGCCGCTACTTAAAGTTCAGTGCATACCTTTGTTAGGCACTACAGTCTGGACATTGCTTCCAGGAGGAGAGCAGGTTTCGATCAGCAGTCCTTAAGGGACTCCTCTCCTAATTTCATACAACTACTATTTGTCCTCCACCTTCTGACCGGGGTCTCTCTGTTTGGGTACTGCTTGGGACTCTCTCTCTCCAAATGCTATTACCTGCTGCAAGAGCTGCTCCTTAAAGTGAGATAGTACAGTTACGTAAGAACTTACCGTAACAGTAGATCTTCGAGAGGAGCTCTTGCAGCAGGTGGCTTTCCCACCCACCTGCCCCTGGGGACAAATTTCATTATTTTCTCTTTGAGGATGGGAGATCCTCCTCAGTTCTCAATCTGTTTTTCGGCTGGGTCTCCAGCGGGAGAACTGAGGTGGTGACAGGGGACCACCCCCTTGTACCACATCTGACGTCTGGGCAGAGCCGACGTCTGAAGCGGTCCCCGTCACAGACTGCTAGCTAGATTTTTCCGTGGGGTCCTAATGCCTAGCAGCTTTAGTCTTAATGGTATTACCTACTGCAAGAGCCTCTCTGAAATCTACTGTTACGGTAAGTTGTTAAGTAATTGTACTTTTTTAGTTGATATTACTTCCGTTCAACGGATTTCCAAGCTTCGAGCTCTGATATATAAAGAGCCTTATTTGATTTTTCACAAGGATAGTGTGTTTTTGTGTACAAGTCCTAAGTTCTTGCCTAAGGTGGTGTCTTGAGTTTACTTTGAACCAATCCATCCACCTTCCAGTTTATCTCCCCCCCCACCCCGCCGCCCAGGTGTTTCTCCCTGTTGTTGCTGAAGATAGTATCATCCAGGTAAGCGACTACATAGTCCTCCGTAGCCTGTAAAACTTGATTTACTAATGGCTGGAATGTAGCAGGGGCATTCTTCATCCCAGAGGGCATGACCTTGAACTCAAACAGGCCGATCGAGGTGATGAATGGCGACCTTTCCCTAGCCTTGTCAGTCCTAGCCTAGTCAGTCCTGCCTGCCAGTACCCCTTGGTCGGGTCTACTGTAGTAGAGTATGTCTCCCCTCCCAGTTTGTCGAGTAGTTCGTCTGTGCATTGCAGTGGGTAGGCATCAGATTTTGTGATGGCATTAAGCCCACAATAATCTACGCAGAACCATGTAGTCCTGTCTGGTTTTGGTACAAGGACTGCAGGTGAGACCCAGGGGCTGTGGGATTTCTGGATCACCCCTAGATCCAGCATCTCCCCCACCTCCCTCCTAATGTCCTTGAGGACAGATCTTACTCCGAGAGGGCTCTTGCAGTAGGTAATTACATATAGGACTGACGTCGGCAGGCGGCAGGAACTACGGAAGAATTTCAGCCAGCCGTCCCTGGCGGGGACCACCCGTCCAGGTGACCCGACATCAGGCGACATGTCGGTATAAAGGCGGTCCCAGGCGCCCGCCTTCAATTCTTCCGCCATCAGCTTGTACGCAGCGCCTCGCGGTGAAGTTCGTAAAAGCTCAGTCCTATTTGCCCATCGGTTTCGAAAGTATCAGTATTCTGTATTTTCTTCGTCAGGTGAACGTCGGTGTATGTCGTCCCCTTCAAAAAATAAGTGCGACTCGTGCGGCGCCCAACTGCCTCACAAAGACGGTCACTCCCTCTGCCTTTTTGTTTAGGCCCCGACCACGCGGTCGACAAGTGTCCGCACTGCCTGCATTTCAGCGTGGCCACCCGCAGACGACGCCAGCAGTCTCTAGAAGCCCATCTCCTCAAAAAGATGTCCGCAATGGAGAAGGAGTTGAAGAAGCTTTGGCAGGCGTCGACCTCCCCTGAAGGACACAAGAGCGGGACAAAGAAAGGCACTGGGGAAGGCCTCCTCTTCATGACCGGCTGGAGCTGCGGCCAGAGTAGCGTCCTCGAGGTCGCCCCGTCGGGTTCGCGCTCGAGCCTGCCAGGTGCCTCCGGGCAAGGAGGCTTCTGCCCCAGTACCACCGCGGGCTTGCGACCTACTGGTGGAAGCACTCCCATAAGCAGGGCGTCAGCTCCTCCGACATCCTCGGGGAGAAAGGCCACTAAGGCGCAACCCCCCGGGTGGCTGCGGCAGTGTCCCCTCGGACTGGGCCTCTTCCATCCTCTGCCCGCCTCCGACGAGGGACCCCCGAAGTCACACATCGGCTCCTCCGACGTGCGCCGGGCCTCGGAGCCTACGACAGACCCTGCTCCGTCTGTCGTCCCAGGTTCCCCGCAGCCTTCTCTGCCGTCCGGGGAGCCCGAGTTCCCCCTGCCTGACCCTGGGAACTTTTCCCCTCCGTCCCCGGGCGAGGCTCGGGATGTTTTCCCGCCGTCCGATCCCCCTCCTACAGAGCCGGATCTGACGCCGGCTCCGCCGACACCGGCGGGGGATATTCCTCTCCCATCGGGCCCTCTACCCCACGGGCCTATCACGGTTGATCCGCCCATGGAGTTCCCTACTGGGCCATCTGCTCCGGCAGCTCCTCCGGTACCTGGGTATCTGCCATCTTATCCGACGCCGGTTTACCCGGGTCCACAGTATCCTGCGCCGCAGTACTCGGCACCGACGCCGCAATACCCAGCACCGATATTCCCGCAGCTGGGTTACGGATACTCACCTTACAGATATCATCCTGCAACTATCCCCCTCCTCCTCCTCCACCGCCCCTAGGCGCGGTGGATCTCCGGAAGACTGGCCTCCTGGTGGGCTGAGGCCAAGGCTCAGCTCACCAAGAAAGTGAGAGCCGTCTTACGGCGGCGGTGCCACCCGGCTCCCGTCGCCCCAGGCGACTGCTCCTCTCCGCCTCAGTTCCTGGGCTCTCCCTCAGGATCCAGGAGGGCAGGACACCGTCAGGGATCCCCCTAAGACCCGTTCCTCCCCCTAGACGAGCTAGGGAGTCTTACTCTGCTTCAAATTCCTCTTCTTCTTCTCTCTGGGACTCCTCGGATTCCTCCGATGGATGTTCCGAGAAAGACGACGAGCCTCACTCTCCGTCCAAGCCCCGGCCGAGGACTCCTCCGAAGTCTCCTCTGGAGGATCCTTCCTTCACGGCGTTGCTCAGGAAGATCCAGGAAGTCCATCAGTGGCGTTCCTTAGAACCAGATCCTCAGCGGTTTAAACTCGCCGAACATCTAGACTTGCCCCTTAAGGCCCCTACTCTAGTGCCACCTGGATCGAGCCTCATGCCCACCTTGTTTCCACCATTTGGAAACACAGTGACTTTAGCCCCACTTTCCTCGGAAGTCCAGAGCTATACCAGGCTCCGGAGGTGTAGACTATTTAGACTCTCACCCCCATGCAGACTCGGTTGTGATTAGCATCGCTCACGGCCGGTCAGCACATCTGAAACATTTAAGCTCGTCTTCCCCGGATAAGGAATCTCGCCTTCTGGATCAGTATGGAAGGAAGATCTATGCTTCTTCCACACTGGGGATCAGGGCCCTAAATGATGTAGCACATATGGGGGATTACCAGAAGGCTGTCCTTACCTAGGCGGAATCCAAGATTGACTCCTTGCCTGACTCCCAAGTCAAGCAGGAGTTAGCCGACCTGGTTCGTTCTGCTCGTTCGGCCAGTCATCACATTCTGAGGACGACCTACAACGCAGTGGACACCGCAGGACGGAGCTCTGCATTCGCCGCAAGTCTTCGGCGTCACGCATGGCTTTGTGTGTCAGGTCTGGTCCCGGAGGTACAGTCAGCAATTCAAGAAGCACTTTTCAGGGGTTCTGTGCTTTTCAGTGGTGATGTCAAGGACATCATCACTGACTTGCAGGAGAAGGGGCCAGACCTTAAATCTGTTCATTAGATGACTGTCCCATCCCACTGGCCCGTCCCTTTTCCATGGAGCAGCGGCCTCAAGCGAAACCTCAGGGAAGCCGGGCCACAAAACGTCGGGCCCCCACAGCTGCCAGGCCCCCGCGGCCCAAAAAAGCAGCGGGTGCCCCAGCTGCGGCGCTGCTTCACACCACCTGACTCCTTCCCTCTCCCACTGCCTCCGGGCTCCCCAGAGGAACCGGTAGGAGCGAGATTATCCCTCCACCTTCCAGGTTGGGAGAGGATAACGTCGGATTCATGGGTGCTTCAGATCATAGCAGAGGGGCACTCTATAGAGTTTCTGCAGAAACCTCCATGTCACCCCCCTCTGAACTCCTCTTACTCAAGGGACCATCTTCCTTTGGTCAAGGAAGAAATTTCTGCTCTCCTCGCGAAGCAGGCCATAGAGCCCATCTCCCCTCACCTTCATGGGACGGGTTACTATTCCCATTTCTTCCTTGTACCAAAGAAGACGGGAGATCTCAGACCCATTCTCGATCTGAGCTCCCTGAACCTTTATGTGGAATACAAGAGGTTCAGGATGCTCTCCCTTCAAACCCTCTTGCCCCTTCTTCGGCCGGGCCAGTGGCTTTGTGCACTCGATATGCAGGATGCGTACCTTCGCACCGAAATACCTCAGGTTTGCGTTCAAGGGGGACCACTACCAATTCTGGGCACTCCCTTTTGGTCTTTCCTCGGCTCCCCGAGTCTTTACCAAATGCCTGGCGGTGGTAGCGGCCCACCTGCATACTTTGGGAGTTCAGGTTTTTCCCTACCTGGACGACTGGCTCCTGGCGGCCCCGTCCGGAGAACTCCTGCATTTTCTCTCCCTCACCCAGCAGGTTTTCACTGGTCTGGGTATCACCATCAACCATTCCAAGTCTCATCTGGACCCTTCCCAGAGACTCCAGTTCATCGGGGCAATCCTCGATACGACAATGTGCAGGGCCTTCCTGCCTCTGGACAGGGGGGCCTCCCTCCAGTCCCAGATTACCCTTCTTTCAGAACGCAGGAGGGTTCTGGCGAGGTCGGTGCTCCGTCTCCTGGGGCTTATGGCGGCTGCCATCCCGACGGTTCCACGCGCGCGCCTCCACATGAGGATCTCTCCGTGGGCTCTCCGCTCTCAGTGGGATCAACTTGTAGATGACCTAGATCATCTAGTACTGATCTCCTTGCCGATGATAAGAGACTTGCAATGGTGAATGGTTTGAGAGAACCTATTCCGGGGGTCCCCTTTTTTCATCTCCCCCCCCCGCCCAGACTTTGACCACGGACGCGTCAGGCGAAGGTTTGGGAAGCCCACCTGGGTCCTCACCGAACCCAGGGCTTATGGTCCAAATTGGAGTTAGCTCTCCACATCAGTGTGCTCAAGCTTTGAGCAGTGCTGTATGCTCTCTTCACCAATACATCCTTCCTGGTCACCTAGCTGTCCAAACAGACAACATGTGCATGGTGTGGTACATCAACAAGCAGGGAGGGACTCGGTCCTACCCGCTGTGCAGGGAAGCGATGAGGGTTTGGGAATGGGCAACTCTTCACAACCTTCACTTCACGGCGATCCATGTTCCGGGAGTCGACAGTGTCCTGGCAGACAAGCTAAGTCGTTCTTCGACTCTGCCACACAAGTGGGAACTGGACCAAAAAGTTCTAAAAAGCATCTTCCAGACTTGGGGGACTCCACAGATAGAACTGTTCGCCTTCTCCCAAAATGCAAAGCTTCCAATTTTTTGCTCGCTCGCTCCAGAGCAAGGAGCTTTCTGGAGCGACGCTCTGCCTCTAAACTGGAAGGACAGATTCGTCTATGCTTTTCCCCCAATTCTTCTGGTCCCTCGTGTGCTGCAGAAACTGGCGTTGGAAGGAGCAAGAATGATTCTGATCGCTCCTTTCTGGCCCAGGCAAATCTGGTTCTCTCTTCTACAACAATACTCAGAGGCTCCTCCTCTTCCTCTTCCTTTATCTCGAGGATTGCTGACCCAGGATCAGGGGACCCTGGTCCATCCGGGACTCAAGTCTCTTCAACTTCATGCATGGCTCCTGCAGACCTAGCCCAATCTCGCTTTGGCGTCTCTCCTAAGGTGGCCGAGATTCTGGTGGAGGCTAGAAAACCCTCCACTAGGTCCACCTACGCCATGTAATGGAAAGGATTTTCCATTTGGGCTGCCTCTAGGAACGTGGAGCCTTTCTCCTGTCCTATGGCAGTTCTGCTTGATTATCTGCGTCATCTTTTCGACCTGGGTCTCAGTCACTCCTGTTTGAAAGTCCACATGGCGGCTATTTCAGCCTACCATGTCCCTTTCGCTGATAAGGCTTTTGCCAGGTGGAGGTATCCAAAACTTTTCTCAGAGGGGTCCTTCATCTCAGACCCCCTGTTCGGACTCCGGCTCCCCCCGGGACTTGAACTTTGTTCTCAGGAAACTTACCCTTCCTCCCTTTGAACCTGCGGCTTCCGCGAACTTGGGAGATTCTTATAGTAGGAAGTCGTTCTTCTTGGTGGCCATTACTTCTGCTACTTCGAGAATTTCGAAGCTCAGGCCCTTATGTGCAAAATCCCTTATCTGATCTTTCACAAAGAAAGAGTAGCTCAGACTAACCCTAAGTTTCTCCCAAAAGTGGTAGCAGAGTCTACCTTAAATCAGTCTATTGAATTACCTGCCTTTTTCACGCAGTATTCCAACCAAAGAGAATACTTGCTCCATACCATGGATGTCCACAGGATTCTGAGATACTACACCGATAGGACGAAGGATCTCAGAAAGACTGATCAATTGTTAGTCTCTCTTGCTCACAAAAGGGAAGGCAATGCTGTCTCCAAGCAATGCCTATCGAAGTGGTTGGCTCATTGCATCACTTTCTGTTACGACCGTACAACAAGACCCTACCGGGTCGGTCAGAAACCACTCTCTACTGGGAGTAGCAGCCTCTGCGGCTTGTTTAAGAATGTGTGTCTCTTGACGAACTTCTGTGCTGCTGCCACTTGGACTTCCATCCGTACATTTACTAAACATTACAGTTTGGACATTGCCTCTCGCTGAGAGCAGGCTTGGTTAGCAGGTCTTGCAAGGCCTCCAGCTTGAGGTTTGCAAGGGTTGTTTACTACTTGGAGTAGTTCCTCCTCCGGTGCCTTTTCATTTGTTCCAGACTGCTTGGGATTATGTCCTATATGTAATTACCTGCAAGAGCCCTCTCAAAGTAAGATAGTACAGTTACGTAGAACTTACCGTAACAGTAGATCTTGAGAGAGGCTCTTGCAGTAAATATCCTCTCCGCCCTCCATCCCTAGGCTTTTTCAGCTCCTTTTCCATTGAGGAAATATCTGCTTCTCTCTCGTCCGGGCTTTCCGTGCCTGTGACGGGAAAGAACTGGAAGGCGGGCGTCTGGGACCGCCCCTTTATATCGACGTCATCTGACGCTGGTCACCTGACGTGGGGGCGGTCCCCGCCAGGGACTGCTGGCTAGAAATGTTCCCGTGGGGTCCTGCTGCCTGCCGACGTCAGTCCTATATGTAATTACCTACTGCAAGAGCCTCTCTTGAAGATCTACTGTTACGGTAAGTTCTTGCGTAACTGTACTTTTCTGACACCTGGTAAGCTGCCCTACATATGGGTGCTTGGGTCCCTGTGTCTACATTGTGCCCCGCTAGTGGTGTCCGTCCAGGCCTTGATGTAAATAAAGGGGCAAAGTCTCGCAAAAGGGTCCTCAGTTCTTGGTCCTGTCCAGGTGTCAGCTGGGGTGACAGCATGATGGTCTCCACAGTTGACACCTGCTTGTTCTCAGCTGACAAGTCGAAGGGGGTCTTCCCCACGTAGTTCCTCTCCAGGACTGCAAATGCCATGTCAGCCCTAAGTATGTTTTCAGTCGAGTAACTCCACAATGTAATTAACATCGTTTGTATGATCCTGCCCGCTCAGCTTGTCCTTACGGACCAGAATCAGAACCATTACCTCCTGTCCTACTCCATATGAGCAAGCTCTGGCCCCACAATCGTACCAGGTTTTTTGTTTTTGCTGGGCAGCCGCCAGGTTGCTCTGGGCTATGCCCGTAAGCTCCTACAGCATCTCCCTGCATTTTAACACATACTCCACTATGGGAGTCCCCTGGGTGGCATGCTTACCTTCCCAGTCCTCTCACATTAAATCTGGGGGCCCCCACCCTGTGTCCATACAAGAGCTCGAAAGGTGAAAACCCAGTTGACTTTTGTGGCATTTCCCTGTAGGCAAACAGCAGGTGGGGCAGGTATTTTGCCCAGTCTCGCCCATGCTGTTCTGCAAATACCATAAGCATAGCTTTTAAGGTCCCATTAAATCTGTCTACAAGACCATGGAATTGTGGGTGGTAAGGCATTGTATGCCTATGTACGACACCACACTTCTCCCACAAGCACTTCATTAGGTCCGACATGAACTTACCACCTCAATCAGAGATGACCTCCTGTGGAAACCCCACATGGGAGAAAATCTCCAGCAAAGCATCTGCCACCTTGTCCACCTTAGTGGAGGACAGCGTGATACCGAGTAGCATAATCAACAACTGTCAATATATACAGTTTTCCCGAGGAACTTGGGGGTATTCAAAGGACCCACCATATTGATTCCAACCTTCTGGAATGGCTCCTCCACAAGCTGTAAGGGAATCAGGGCAGCCTTGGCTTTGCTTCTGGCCTTCCCTATTTCCTGACACCAGTGACAGGATTTGCAGTATTCCTTCACCTGCTTGGTAATATTGGGCCAATAGAAATTGTGGGTTAAGCGCTGCGAGTAGTGCCTAAATGTCCGGACATGAGAATATCATGAGCTACCTTGAGCAGTAACCCACGATACTTCTGGGGAACAACAAGCTACCTGCCCATCACCTCTCCATTTGTCCTGATGTCCTATGTGTATAACAGTCCATTTCTAGGGACATGGATATGTTGTTCATCCACACTTATTGGCAAGTTCCTTGCCGCTTTAAATCTTGCCGGAAGGTCTTCAAGCTGGCTCCTCCCACCCACCCGGGTGGTAAAACTCTCGGCTCCGCCCCATGACGCCAGATCTTCCTTACCGCTTAGAAGCTCAGGTTCCCTCCTTAACGCTCTGCGATTAAGACTGGTTTCTAATTCTTCGAAAGTTCGAAATCAAAAGTTTTTTGCTAAAAAGACTTCGGTCTTCTCCTCGCGGCTGCGATGGACAACTCGACTCCCGGTTTCCGGAGGTGCCCTTGCGGGCAGAAGATGTCTAGGACGGATCCGCACTCCACGTGCGTCTACTGCCTGGGCCTTGAGCACGCACCCGCAGGCCCGCGACTTGTGCTCTTCTTCGGCCCACGTCCTTGAAGACCGTATGTCTGATTATAACTGGGCGCCCAGAAGAGAATTCCACTGGTGAAATCTAGAGAGGCCGGTTGGCGGTGTCCATGGGATTTCGGCCAGATCAGCTCGAGCAGATGATCACCCTCGAAGAGAGCGGTGCTGAGCCACTTCTACCTCGGCTGCGGCATTTGTCCCGCTCTCTCGGTGCCTCGTACTCTGCTTCTTTTAGGAGCTTTGTCTGACCCTCTCGACGAAGGTGAGGGTCCAACTTTGAGACCTTTTCCAGGTCCAAAAGAGCAAAAGTAAGTCTCTGTCGACGCCTTGGGAGCGGGAAAGATCCCCCTCCCCTTGTCGACAGTCGACTTCGGTCGACCCCTCAGCTTCGGCCACTGGCTTCACGGTGTCCCCGTCAGGTCAGTTGACCAAGACTCCCGACGACGCGGTCGAGATTTTTCTCGACCCGTTAGACGGGTTGTCGGCTGGAGAAGCTGAGAATCCCCTCTCCCCGGTTCCCCCGGTGAGTTGAGGATCCCGTCGGCTCGTCTGTGTCTCCGGTTCCGGAGCCTTCGGTGGGATCGTCTGAGCCGAGGGGAGTGCCGGTTCCCGACACTTCTCCTCGCCTTCCTCGGCCTAGTCGAGACTCTCGGTCTCTGACATTCTCGTGGTCCGACCGATCCCGCCGCCATAGGCGGTCTCGGCACCGCGGTAAGCGCCGCCGCTCTTCCTCGGACGAGGGGAGGCTTCAGCGCAAGCTGCGTCGGAGGTATGAGGAACTCATGTGGCAACAGCTCCTTTTGACCAGGAATAAGCCGACTCAGTCATCTTCCCCGGCCATTAAGTGGCTGTCACCGGAGCGGCCGAAACAACCCCTCGTTGTAGCCGAGGAGCCTGTTCCCAGGCCGGTTGTTCGGCCAGTTCCAGCTGCCCCACCAATTCTGGTGGAACCTCTGCCTCCACAGCCATTAGTTGGGGCTCCGACCAAAAATTCTTGGTCGGCCTTGGGTTGGCCCCATAGGCTGTCTGTCACCCTCACTCCCGATAAACCTCGGCAGGCGGAGGGTGGCTCAGGCCCGAGGCAGCTCTTTGAGGACTCTTCCTAGTCTGATGATGGTTCCTCCCTCTTCTCCAAGCGCATGGACTTGGAGTCCTCGGGAGGGCAGTCAGTGGACGATAGCCCTTCGTCCTTCTGAGGGTTGCTTCGACTCATCTCAGAGTCCACCGGGATGAAGCTCGAACCCGTTTCTAAACGGGCGAGGTATCCCCTCACGGAGATTCTGGACCGAGGGGATTCTCCTACGGAGGCCTTTCTGGTGGGCGAAGCCAAAGTGGGTCCGGCCTTGGAACTTTGGCAGCGTCCTGCTTCCTGCCCTGCGCCTTCGGCCAGGATGGCCAGGAGGTATGGCGGTCCCTACCGGTTCCCTGTCCGTTTGAACACCGCCGAGGGGTTGGTTACCGACAGCGCTCGGGCGTGGAACGCCAGGGATGTAGACAAACCTCCCGACAAGGAATCCAAGAAATTGGATTATGCGGGCGGAAAGTCACGCGCATCCTCTCTCTCTCGGTTTCGTCAGGCCAGTTCGGCCGTCCTCATGGCACATTTTTCTCACGCCCTGTTGGGCTCCCTGGATGAGGTTGTCCCTCATCTTCCCGCGGATCTGCAGACTACGGTCAGGCAGGTGCGGGACCAGGGCAGGGCGGTGGCCAAACAGCAGCTCCAGACTGCGTTAGACATTGGGGACTCATGTGCCAGGTCTGTGGCGGCCGCAGTGGCCATGCGTCGTCGGGCTTGGCTGAGGATATCCACCTTTACCTCAGATACCCAGCACAAGTTGGCGGATGTTCCCTTTTTGGGGACTGACCTCTTCGGCCCTGGGGTGGAAGGTCACCTGCAGAGGATCGAGAAGTCCAATGCTACCTTGGACTCTGTCTCTTCTGCTCAGAAGGACAAAGGCCGTAAGCCACAGCCTAAGCCCTTTCGTCCTTCTGCGCCAGCGGCGCCGGCCCAGCAACGTCAGGGCCAGCAGGCTCGATCTTGGCATCCCAAACCCAAGCAGTCGGCTTCCTCCAACAGGAAGCAGGGAGGAAAAGGCCCAGGTGGTCCCTCGGACGGTCCTTCCTCCAAGCCTGCCCAGTGACGGGCTGAGGGGTGTCGGCCCCATCCCTGTCACCTCACCCCTGGTTCCCCCTGTGGGGGGACGGCTCAGCCACTTCCTTTCCGCCTGGTCCGCTGTTACCACGGACAGGTGGGTACTGGAGGTGGTGGGAAAAGGCCTGCCTCTGGAATTCGAGCAGGTCCCGCCCTTCAGAGCCGTCGCACCTCGGGGGGCCTCGGGTCCGCAGCCTCACTGGCGGCTCGCCGAGCCGACGTCGCTCTCCTCCTCCAAAAGGAGGTGATCACGGAGGTAGAGGACCCCCCTTCAGACCCGGGGTTCATGTCCAGGTATTTCCTGGTTCCGAAACGGACGGGGGGCTGGCGCCCCATTCTCTACCTACACGACCTGAACAAGTTCCTAAGGTCTCGAACCTTCAGGATGGTCACTCTGGCACAGATAATACCATCTCTGGAACACGGTGTGTGGTTCTGCTCTCTGGACCTACAGGACGCGTTCTTTCACGTCCCTATCCGTCTGTCACATAGGAGATTCCTCCGCTTTCGAGCGGAGGGATCCCTCTTCGAGTTCCGAGCCATGCCCTTCGGCTTATCTCCAGCTCCCAGGGTCTTCACCAAATGCATGGCAGTGGTGACAGCATTCCTGCAGCGCCGAGGGGTCCGGGTGTACCCTTACCTGGACGATTGGCTGATAGCAGCCCCCTCCAGACGGGAGGTGGAGCGGTCCAGAGATCTGGCCCTCCAGGTTTGCTCTCAAGTTGGCCTTCTCATCAACGAGGCCAAGTCGGAACTAGAGCCGAAGCAGGTGATCCTGTTCATCGGGCAGAGCTCGACTCTTCGAGCCAGAGCAGGGACGCCCCAGGACAGGGCCGAGGTTCTACCTCCTTTGCCCAATCATTTCTTGGTTGGGGCGACCTGCGCCTGCCTGGGACTTCTGCGCCTCCTGGGTCTCATGGCGGCTGTACCAGCGTGGTCCGTTGGGCTCGCTGGCACATGCGCCCTTCAGTGGGGACTGGCCAGCCAGTGGTCACAATGCTGCGATCCTTTGGACCAGCTAGATAGTGACCCAGGAGATGTGGAGCGCTTTCAGTGGTGGACCGCTCCATTCCATTTGCAGGAGGGCATCCTGTTTGTCCGCCCCGAGCCGACGGTCTCTCTATCGACCGATGCCTCTCTGATGGGTTGGGGTGCCCATCTGGGGGAACACCGAGTGCACGGCCTCTGGTCCCTGCGGGAGTCCCGATGCCACATCAACCTGCTGGAGCTCCGAGCGGTCCGCCTAGCTCTCACCGCCTTTGCTCCGTTTCTCCGGGGTCAAGTGGTCCGAGTCCAGACGGACAATACCACCACCATGTACTGCCTAAACTGGCCAGGGGCGGGACGCGCCCTGCTTCTATGCAAGGAAGCCTCCGTATTTGGTCACTGCGTGCGCAGCCTGGAGGCGGATCTCCTAGCCTATTCATGTGGCAGGAGCCTCCAACACCCTGGCCGGTGCCCTGAGCCGGAGAGGGCTGCATCTCACGAGTGGTCTCTCCTGCCGGAGGTAGTACAAGATCTGTTCTCCTCTGGGGCACACCTCAGGTGGACCTGTTTGCCTCAGGGAGAACGCTGGCTGAGCTGTTTCATGCCCGCCCCCCCCAGCAGGGCTCGCTGCAGGGGGATGCCTTCTCGAGTCTGTGGACCCCGGGCCTCTTCTACGCCTTTCCCCTATTTCCCTTGATTCACAAGGTGCTTCTCAAGGCGAGGAGGGACAAGGCGCAGGTGATTCTGATAGCCCCAGACTGGCCCTGCCAGTTGTGGTACCAGATCTTCTCAGCCTCAGCTCCAGGCTCCGAGGCAGCTTCCAGCTCGCCTCGGACCTGCTCTCAGTCAGTCAGGGAAGGTGTTCCATCCGGACCTTCAATCCCTGCACCTGACGGCCTGGTTCCTGAGCGGCTAGAGTTCCAGGCCTTGGGTCTTTCCGACGAGGTCCTCAATGTAGTTGAGGCGTCCCGTAAGGAGTCGACCAGAAAATGCTACGCCTTTAAATGGAAGAGATTCTCCATTTGGTGTCAGGGCAAGGGCTTGGACCCTTCCTCCTGTTCTGTGGCAAGCATTTTGGACTATTTATGGTCCCTTTCTAGTCAAGGGCTTAGGTCAACGACCCTAAAGGTGCACCTGGCAGCCATCTCTGCTTATCGGGCACGGGCCGGGGAGCAGTTGGTGGCGCAGGATAAGGTGGTCGGGTGCTTTTTCAAAGGCCTTGATCACATTTCCCCTCCGGTGCGAGAACCTCCACCTCCGTGGGATTTACTGCTGGTACTGGCAAAGCTCATGGGCAAGCCATTCGAACCAATGCACAGGTGTGATCTCTCTCACCTGTCGTGGAAGACCGCCTTCTTGGTGGCTATCACGTCAGCCAGAAGGATGGGAGAGCTCCAAGTGCTTTGCATCGAGTCTCCTTACCTGGTCTTCCACAGGGACAAGGTTGTCCTGCGCCCCCATCCGAAATTCCTTCCGAAGGTGGTGTCGGAGTTTCACCTTAACCAGGTGCTGACTCTGCCGGTGTTCTGCCCCAATCACACCTCGGAGGCCGAATACAGGCTCCATACTTTGGACCCTAGAGGGCTCGCTTATTATAAGGAGCACACGGCTGAAATTCGGGGAGAGGTTCGCCAGCTGTTTGTCACCTACGCTGAAGCCGCACCTGGCAGACCTGCAGCCAAGCGGACGATAGGCAGGTGGGTCACCTCCTGCATAGATCGCTGCTATAAGTTGGCAGGCATGGAGCCTCCCAGAGGGATAAGAGCTCATTCTACCCGTCATGCTGCTGCATCGGTGGCTGCTTCCAGGGACGTCCCTATCCAGGAAATCTGCAGGGCTGCTACCTGGAAGTCAGCACACACCTTTATTACCCATTACCACATCGACCTTGAGTCACGCCGGGATGCTGGTTTTGGGGCCTCGGTTCTCCAGTCTTTATTCCCTAAGTAGGGGGTGTGCGCCTTGTCTCCCTCCTCCCGGAGAACTGCTAGGAGTCTGCCAATAAGTGTGGATGAACAACATATCCATGTCCCTAGAAATACAGGTTACTCACCTGTAACAGGAGTTCTAGGAATGGTATATGTTGTTCATCCACACGACCCACCCGACCTCCCGGCTCTCGGCACGCACAACCTGAGCTTCCAGCGGCCAGATCTAGCGTCATGGGGCGGAGCCGAGAGTTTTGCAACCCGGGTGGGTGGGAGGAGCCAGCTTGAAGACCTTCCGGCAAGATTTAAAGCTGCAAGGAACCTGCCAATAAGTGTGGATGAACAACATATACCATTCCTAGAACTCCTGTTATTGGTGAGTAACCTGTATTTTCCCAATACACCCTGTGTTTTCCGTCCCCTCCCTTTGTCCCATCAGAGACTGCACAGGCCCTCCGCTTTTCTAAGCTAGGGTCTGTCCATTGTGCTGCTGCTAAGTCTTCCAACTTACCCAAGGCATGGGGCGTACCCCCCATCAGTTCCCAGGCTGAGGTCCATAGCTGTGGTAGTAGGGGACTCTGTATCACAACCTTCCCCCTCCCTTGGGCTATGTGTCACCCCTCCCTCCTGTGAGCAGCCTTCAGTAGCAGTTGGGTTAACTGCCACTAGGTAAGTTCCATCCCCCTGTTATAACCATCTTTTACAAGAGTTGCAGGTTGGCTGGCCTGTCTCCCAACCTCTCCTGTCTGAATTTCTGTGGGGTCCCGTGGATCACAGGAGCCTCTATTCTACTGGCTCCTGGTCACAGCACAAACCACTCCCTCTGGAACATTATTCCCCACAATAACATCCATAATAAGTTTTTCAGCTACAGCCACCTTCCTTACCCCATCACCTGCATCTTCCCAGTCCAAGGTAACACTGGTTAAGGGGTAAGTGTTCCTTTCCTCTGTGTAATTCCTCACAGAGACTAACTGATTTGGCAGAATTTGTTCAGCCCCCACCAAATCTCCTTTCACCAGGGTAAGAGATGCTCCTGTACCCCTTAGTCCCCTAGTTTGTACCCCATTCACTGTGACTGGGTGAATGTGCCCCCTCATTGTCAGGGAGACCATCAGCGGTAGAGTGGGCTATTGTCTCTGTACAGGCCCTTTTACTTTCTGGGCTTTCTTGGGACACTGCTTAGACAGATGACCTATCTGGTGACAATATCAGCATTCATCATTTTTCTAGGGACATGGATATGTTGTTCATCCACACTGTCTGGCAGGTTCCTTGCCACTTTGCCGGAAGGTCTTCAAGCTGGCTCCTCCCACCCACCCGGGTGGTAAAACTCTCTACTCCGCCCCATGACGCCAGATCTTCCTTACGGCTTGGAAGCTCAGGTTCCCTCCTTAAAGCTCTGCGTATAGACTGGATCCTAATTCTTCGGTCTAATTACTCCCTCGCGGCTGCGATGGACAAATAGACTCCCGGATTTCGGCGGTGCCCATGTGGGCAGAAGATGTCCAGGACGGATCTGCACTACACGTGCGTCTACTGCCTTGGCCTAGATCACGACCCGCAGACCTGCGAGTTATGTCGATCATTTCGGCCAACGTCCTAGAAGACCACGCTTCCCGGTTACAGCTTGGGTGCCCCAAGAAGCGCTACCCGCCGGTGAAGTCCAAGGAGGCTCATTGGGCGGTGTCCGCGGCGGCTGGTTCGGCTGAGCAACTCGAGCAGATGATCGCCCTCGAGGAGGAGGTGGCCCAGGCCACATCCTCATCTTCCTCGGTCGCGGCATTTATCCAGCTCTCTCTGGGATCCTCCTACACAGCTTTTTTCAAGGAGCTTTGCCAATCCCTTTCCACGAAGGGAGAGGGGCCATCGGGACGCTCTTCTCAGTCAAAAGAAGGACTTGAAAAGAGTAAGTCCCACGTCGTGGTCCGTGGGGAAGCGGGGAGAGGTCCCCTTCCCGAACAGTCGACACTCTACTTTGGTCGAGGTTCGACTAAGGCCGCTGGCTTCAGTGTCCCGGCCAGGTCAGGCGGCTGAGACCCCGTCGATGCAGTCGAGATTTTCTTGACCCGTCGGATGGGCTGTCGACTGGTGAAGCCGACAACCCTTCTTCACGGTTCCCCGGTGGAGACCGAGGACTTGCCTGCGCCTCCTGTGCCGGAGTCCCGGTCAAGGCTTCGAGCGAGGCAAGGCGGGTGTCCCCACTCCCTCCCAGACCCGCCTTGAAACACCGAGGATCTGGCTCTGTCCAGCCAATCCGCTGACATCGAGGTCTCAGCACCGAGTGCGGCAGTGCTACTCATCCTCGCTCTTCCTCCCTCCCGGAAGAGAGACTTCAAGCTCAGATTGTGTCAGCGCTCAAAAGGACTTAATATGGCAGCAAGTTACTTTTGTCCGGGAACAAGCCGACACCGTCGGCTTCCCCGGCCATCAAGTGGCTGTCACCCGAAAGGCCAAAACAACCCCTTGCTGTAGTCGAGGTGCCCAAGCCTGGGCTGGTTGTTTGGACAAAACCAGCTGCCCCACCGACTGTGGTGGAACCTCCGCCTCCACAACCGAAATCGGGGGCGCCGACCAAGGACTCTTGGTCGGGTCAGGGTCTGCCCACAGGTTGTCTGTCACCCTCACTCCCGACTATCCTAGGCAGGTGGAGGGTGGCTCAGGCCCTAGGCAGCTCTTCGCAGACTCCTCGGAGTCTGATGATGACTCCTCCCTGTTTTTCGGCCCCCTTGACCTGGAGTCCTCGGGGAGAGCAGTCGATGGGCGAGGCCATCGTTGTTCCGCGTCTGCTTTGGCTCATCTCTGAGTCACCGGGCTGCAGCTCGAGCCCGTATCAAAGCAGGCCAAGTATCCCTTGACGGAGATAATGGACCGAGGGCATTCGCCCACGGAGGCCTTTCTGGTGGCTGAAGCCATTGTCTGCCCAGCCTTGGAGCTTTGGCAGCGGCCGGCTTCCTGCCCTGCTCCTTCGGCCAGGATGGCCAGGAAGTATGCGGTCCCTACCAGCTCTTTGCCCGTTTTTTCAGAGCACCCCTCTGTGGAGGGTTAATCCGTTTTCGGTGTTCGGGAACACTAGGGATGTGGATAAGCCCCCGACAATGAGTCCAAAAGCTGGACTATGCCGGGCGCAGGTGTGTATGCTGCGTCCTCCCTAGGCCTCCGCCAGGCCAGCTCTGCCGTGCTGATGGCACACTTCTCCCATGCCCTCATCTCCCGGTCAACCTGCAGACCACGGTCAAGCAGGTGCGGAATCAGGGAAGGGCGGTGGCGAAACAGCAGCTCCAAACAGCTCTTGACATTGGAGACTCCTGTGCCAGATTAGTAGCGGCCACAGTGGCCATGCGCCGCAGAGCATGGCTGAGGATATCCACCTTCACGGTGGATACCCAGCATAAATTGGCGGACATCCCCTTCTTAGGGACTAACCTGTTCGGCCCTGGAGTGGAAGGCCACCTCCAGCGGATCGAAAAGTCCAACGCTACCCTGGACTGTCGCGTCCACCCAGAAGGACAAGGGCCGTCGTAAGCAACATAAGTCCTTTCGCCCCTTCTGCGCCTGCGGCACGTCCAGCCCAGCAACACCAGCATCGGGGCCAGCAGGCTCGCGCATGGCATCCCAAAGCCAAGCCTGCGGCTTCCTCCAATAGGAAGCAGGGAGGAAAAGGCCCAGGAGGACCCTCGGCCAGCCCCTCCTCCAAGCCTGCCCAGTGACGGGTTGAGGGATGTCGTCCTCAGCCTCGTCACTCCCCCCTGGGTTCCCCCCGTGGGGGGGACGGCTCCGCCACTTCCTTTCCGCCTGGTCCGCTGTCACCACGGACCGCTGGGTGTTGGAGGTGGTAGGAAAGGGCCTGCCTCTGGAGTTCGAGCAGGCCCCACCATTCCGAGCTGTCGCCCCCTTGGGGGGCTACGGGGTCCGCAGCCTCTCTGTCGGCTCACTTAGCCAACATTGCCCTGCTCCTCGAAAAGGAGGTGATCAGGAAGGTGGCGGATCTTCCACCAGACCCAGGTTTTGTGTCCAGGTACTTCCTGGTCCCGAAATGGACAGGTGGCTGGTGCCCCATTCTAGACCTACATGACCTGAATAGGTTCCTAAGGTCTCGAACCTTCAGGATGGTCACTCTGGCTCAGATCATTCCATCCTTGGAACGAGGCGTGTGGTTCTGTTCTCTGGACCTCCAAGACGCATTCTTTCACGTCTCAATCCGTCCGTCCCACCAGAGATTCCTCCGCTTTAGTGCAGAGGGATCCCTCTACGAGTTCGGGCCATGCCCTTGGCCTTTCCTTAGCTCCCAGGGTCTTCACCAAATGCATGGCAGTGGTGACGGCATTCCTGCGGCGCCAAAGGGTCCGGGTGTACCCCTACCTGGACGACTGGCTGATTGCAACCTCCTCCAGAATGGAGGTGGAGTGGTCCAGGGATTTTGCCCTCCAGGTTTGCTCTCAGGTTAGCCTTCTCGTTGCCAAAGCAGGAGATGCAACTCATCGGGGCAGAGCTAGACTCTCTATGAGCCAGAGCACAGCTCCCAGCGGACAGGGACGAGGTTCTTTCCCCAATCATTTCAGGTTGGGCAATTGCACCCTGCCAGGGACTTCCTGCACCTCCTGGGCCTCATGGCGGTCTGCACCATCGTGGTCGTTTGGGCCCATTGGTACATATGTCCCCTTCAATGGGGGCTGGCTAGCCAGTGGTCACAGCACTCCGATCCCTTGGATCAGCTAGTGACAGTGACCCAGGGGATCTGGAATGCCCTCCAGTGGTGACCATTCAAGCACATCTGCAGGAGGGCATCCCGTTCGTCCGCCCCGAGCAGATGGTCTCTCTATCGACCGATGCCTCTCTGATGGGTTGGGGTGCCCATCTGGGGGAGCACAGAGCCCACAGGCTCTGGTCCCCTCAGGAGTCCTGATATCACATCAACCTGCTGGAGCTCCGAGCAGTTCGGCTAGCCATGACCGCATTTGCTCCGTTCATTCAGGGTCAAGTGGTCCAGGTCCAGACGGGCAATACCACGACTATGTACTGTCTCATCAAGCAGGGCGTGACGCACTCTTTGCCTCTGTGCATGAAGCTCTTCGCACATGGTCCCTCATGCTCAGCTTGGAGGCAGATCTCCTAGCCATTCACGTGGCAGGAGCCTTGAATCAGCTAGGCGAGGCATCTCACGAGTGGTCTCTCCACCAGGAGGTAGTTCAAGATCTGTTCTCCCACTGGGGCTCCCTTCAGGTGGACCTGTTTGCCTCCAGGGAGAATGCAAAGCTGAGGTTGTACCAGGCCTCCCCCCACCAAAAAAGCAGGGCTTGCTGCAGGGGGATGCCTTCTCGAGGCTGTGGACCCCAGGCCTCTTCTGTGCCTTCCCTCCACTTCCCTTGATGCACAAAGTGCTCATCAAGGTCAGGAAGGACAAGGCACAGGTGATCCTGGTAGCCCCACACTGGCCATGCCAGTTCTAGTATCCAGATCTCCTCAGCCTCAGCTCCAGGCTCCCAAGGCGGCTTCCAGCACGCCCGGGCCTGCACTCCTTCAATCAGGGGAAGGTTCTCCATCCGGATCTTCAGTCCTTGCACCTGACAGCCTGGTTCCTGAGTGGCTAGAGTTCCAGGCTTTGGGTCTCTTCGAGGTCCTCAACATCGTTGAGGCCTCCCGTAAGGAATCGACCAGAAAATGCTACGCCTTCAAATGGAAGAGATTTTCCATTTGTTGTCGGGGCAAAGGGTTGGACCTTCGTCCTGTCCAGTTGCTAGCATTTTGGACCATCTCTGGTCCCTCTCCCAACAGGGACTTCGGTCGACGACTCTAAAGGTGCACCTGGTGTCCATCTCTGCTTACCAGGCATGGGCTAGTCAGCAGTCAGTGGTGCAGGAGAAAGTGATGTAGGGCTTCTTCAAAGGCTTAGATCACATATCCCCTCCAATGTGTGAACCTCCACCTCCATGGGATCTACTGCTGGTTTTGGCAAAGCTCATGGGCAAGCCATTTGAACTGATGCACAAGTGTGACGTCTCACATTTGTCGTGATAGTCCGCCTTCTTGAGGGCAATCACGTCAGCCAGAAGGACTGAGGAGTTACAAGTGCTCTCTATTGAGTCTCCTTACCTGGTCTTCTGTGGGGACAAGGTTGTCCTGCGTCCCCACCTGAAATCGGAGTTTCACCTTAACCAGGTGATTACTCTGCCGGTGTTTAACCCCTGTTGCACCTCGGAGGCAGAGTACAGGCTCCTTACTTTGGACCAGAGATGAACACTCGCCTACCACAAGGAGCCTATGGCAGAAGTTCAGTGTGAGGTTCGCCAGCTGTTTGTCACCTACGCTGAAGCCGTACCTGGCTGACCTGCAGTCAAGCAAACGATTGACAGGTAGATCACTTCCTGCATTGATCTCTGCTATAGGTTGACGGGTAGGGAGCCTCCCATAGGGTTTAAAGCTCATTTCACCTGTCATACTGCTGTGCCAGTGGCTGCTTTTAGGGACATCCCTATCCAGGAAATCTGCAGGGCTGCTGCCTGGAAGTCGGCACACACCTTCATTTCCCATTACCACATCGACCTTGAGTCACGCTGGGATGCTGGTTTTGGAACCTCAGCTCTCCAGGCCCTGTTCCCTAAATAGGGAGTGTGTGTCTTGCCTCCCTCCTCCAAAAGAACTTCTAGGAGTCTGCCAACAAGTGTGGATAGAATAACATATCCACAATCATAGAAAAACAGGTTCTAGGAGTGTGGATATGTTGTTTATCCACACTCTTTGGCATGTCCTTTTCCCCTTTAAATCTTGTCGGAAGTCTTCAAGCTGGCTCCTCCCACCCACCTGGGTGGTATTTACCTCGGCTCCGCCCCATGACGCCAGATCTTCCTTTCCACTGGAAGATTCAGTTTCCCTTGTGCTACTTTCACAAGTACCGTAGGCCCTGGAGTCTAATCGACTGTTTTCGCTGCATTTGCTTTCTTTAAAATTCGTATAGGAGTTAACGAATCCGATCCAAGCGCATCGGACATGGAGGACAAGTTGTCCCCTGGTTTTCGACAGTGTCCTTGCGGACAAAAAATGTCTCTCACCGATCCCCCACCTCTCGTGCGTTTATTGCTTGGGCGTCGTGCATGACGCCACTGCTTGCACCGTCGGTCTGGCCTTCCATCCTAACGTTCTGGACGATCGCAAAGCGCGCCTACAGCTAGGAGACCAGAGCTTCCGCGATCCACCATTGAAATCGAGAAGGGAGACCAGGTGGGCGGTTTTCTGTAGCTGCGGGATCCGCCCGAGCAGCTCGAGACAGATGGTGGCTTCGAAGAGAGCTGCCCAAGCTTGACCAGCCAGAAGGTTTTGTCGGGCTCATCCTGGGCTCCACCTTTACTGGGTCCTTTCGGGAGCTGTGCCAGTCTCTCCCTACCAAGGGTGAGGCGCACTCGGGCTTGCGCTCCTCCCACCCCGAGAAAAGGGACAAGGACCCTAAATAATCTTCTGGCCGAAGAAGATGTTCCTGAGACCGAGAGTGGTCCGATTCACAGGACCAGGTGGTCTCAGCCTCAGTCGAGATCGCTTCCTCGGCGGCCGGCTTCTCTGACCTTCCGTCAGGCCAAGGCACCGAGGCCGAGGATATGGCAGAACCAGCCGAGATTTCTCTTAACCCGATCGAGCCATTGTCTCCGAGCTCTGTCGACGACTCTTTGGAAAGGACACCCGTCCTTTCTTTCCCCGACGAGGAGACCTGTCCTGCAAGCATCCCGATCGAGGGACAGGAGCCGGATCCTTGGTTTTCACCGAATCCGGTCTCTCCCGATCGACAGAGCCGACACAGTCGGCCTCGATCGAGGAGGAGGACCCTGTCGGTCGAGAAACGGAAAAAGGGTCATAAACACTTCCAGAAGAGGCGCCGTCACCATTCCTCATCCTCCTCGGACGCGGAGAGACTTGGATCGAAGCTCCGTCGATGTTATGAGGACCTCATGTGGCAGCAGCTAATTCTGACCAGTCAGAAGCAGGCTACAGCAGCCATTACTTGGCCACAGCCTCTTAGGCCGATACAGACTCCTCCCGTACCGAGGACTCCGGTTCTCCCTCCAGCAGGACCGGCACGCATTCCTGCTCGGCCTGTTCCGGTCTCTCCACCAATTCTGGTGGAACCACTGCCTAAGCAGCGTCAGGGAGGGGCTCCCTCTAAGGAGGATCAGACAGATACGGGCTTGCCCCGTCGTCTGTTCATCACTGTGGTTCCCGATCGCCCTAGACGCATTGAAGGGGATGTAGGCAGGAGACCCCCTGTATCCTGACTCCTCAGACTCTGATACTACTGGTCTTCACTCACACCCTGATGATGAGTTGTCAGTGACAGGCCTGGAGGAAGATCCTTTTTCCTTCCAAAGCATCCTTCGACTCGTATCTGAGTCCATGGGTATGCCATTGCAGCCTGTCCAAAAGCAGGCAGAATAGCCTTTCACGGATATCCTCAAGGGGGGGGGGGATACCCCGACGGAGGCCTTCCCAGTGGCCGAAGCCATTGTTGGCCCGGCCCTGGAGCTATGGCAGTGCCCTTCCTGGCTCTGTCTGCCCACGTGACTCGCAAATACACTGTTCCCATGGGGTCCTTGGCGGGCTTCACTGAGCATCCCTCGGCCGAGAGCCTTGTTACTGCTTTAGTGTTTCGGCGTACGGGCAGCTCAGCGGATACTGATCGCCCTCCGGACAAGGAGTCCAAAAATATGGACCATTCTGCCTGGAAAGTATATGCGGCCTCATCCTTGGGCCTTCGTCATGCCAGCTCGGCTGTAATCATGGCACACTTCTCTCATGCCCTCTTGGGGTCACTAAATGAAGTCCTCCCTCATCTCCCAGCGGACATGCAGACCACGGTTAAGCAGGTCCATGACCAGGGCCGTGCTGTTGCAAAACAGCAGTTCCAGACGGCCGTGGTCATTGTACATTCCTGTGGCCCCTCGCCGCAGGGCATGGCTGAGGTTATCCTCTTTTCCTGCGGATACTCAGCATAAATTAGCTGATGTGCCCTTCCTTGGCACGGACCTCTTCGGTCCCAGAGTGGCAGGTCACCTCCAGCACATAGAGCAGTCCATTGCCACCTTGGATGCTACCTCTGCAGAAGGTTCTTCGGGCAAGAACCAGCAGAAGAGCAAGAAGGAGCCCTTTCGGCACTCTTCCCCTGTGGTTAGGCAGCCCTCCTATCAGGGAGGTCAGCAGCAACAGCAGGCTCAAGCTTGGTGCCCTAGGCCCAAGCAGGGTCCCCAACAGCCCCGCAAAGGAGGCAGAGGTGCCAGTCCAGGAGCCTCCTCCTCTTCTTAAGCCTGCACAGTGATGGGTCGGAGGTGGCCAACCCTACTCCCGTCATGCCAGTTCTGAGTCCTCCCGTGGGGGGCCGGCTACGCCACTTTCTTTCCACCTAGTCCGATATCACTTCAGACAGGTGGGTTCTGGAAGTGGTCGGTCGGGGACTGCCTCTAGAGTTCGGCAGTACCCTCCCTGCCGAGCCCGTGCCCCACAGGAGGAAAGGATCTGAGTGGGCGGTGTCTGCCCTTCAGGACGACATAGCTTAGCTCCAGTGCTCGATCCTCCTGTGGACCCATGCTTCATGTCCAGGTACTTCCTGGTGCCTAAGCGGATGGGGGGGGTTGGCGCCTCATCCTAGATCTCCACGATCTGAATCAGTATCTCAGGTCTCTCACCTTCCGGATGGTAACTCTGAACCAGATCATACCATCTTTGGAGCGAAACATGTGGTTCTGTTCATTGGATCTACAGGACGTGTTCTTTCACGTCCCAATACGTCCATCCCACCAGCGGTTCCTCCGCTTCAGAGTCGAAGGGACCCTGTACGAATTCCGAGCCATGCCGTTCATCCTGTCATCAGCCCCTCCAGTCTTCACCAAATGCATTGCAGTGGTGGCAGCCCGTCTACAGCGTCAAGGGGTTCGCATGTACCCCATCCTCAACGATTGGCTCCTGGCGGGTTCCTCCCTGCAGGAGGTGGAGAGGTCCAGGGACCTGGCCCTCCGAACCTGTTCCCAATTAGGCCGCCTGATCAACGAGGCCAAGTCGGAACTCATGCCCTCTCAGGTGATGGGCTTTATCGGGGCAGATCCCAACTCTCATCAAGCCAGAGCTCGGCTTCCGGCAGACAAGGCGGAGATTCTTTCCTCCTTTGCCCAGTAATTTCTGGTTGGGCACTTGCACCCTGCCTGAGACGTCCTACGCCTTCTGGATTACATGGCGGCATGTACCTCAGTGATCTGCTGGGCCAGGTTGCACAAGCGTCCCCTCCAGTGGAAGCTGGCCGCTCAGTGGACTCGGCGTCAAGGCCTTTTCGACCAGCTGGTCACTGTCACTCAGAAGATGTGGGACGCTTTCCAATGGTGGATCGTCCCAAGTCGTCTGCAGGAAGGGATCCCGATTGTCCGCCCCGAGCCAACGGTCATCCTGACAACTGATTCCTCTCTCATGGGCTGGGGAGCCCACATGGGGGACCACAGAGCCCTTGGGTTCTGGATCCCCAAGGAGTCCCGTTGCCACATCAACCTGTTGGAGCTCAGAGCAGTCAGACTGGCATTGTCAGCGTTCGCTCCTCAGCTCCGGGGTCAAGTGGTTCAAGTCCTGACGGACAATACCACGACCATGTACTACCTCAACAAACAGGGCGGCACGCACTCCTGTCTGCTCTGCAAGAAGGCGCTCCAGATCTGGACCTTTGTCAGCCAGTTGGAGGCGGATCTCCTTGCCATCCATGTGGCAGGGGTCTCGAACCAACTGGTGGATGCTCTCAGCTGCTTAGGCCAGACATCCCACAAATGGTCTCTCCATCTAGAGGTAGCTTACAGTCTGTTCTCCGGTTGGGGCAAACTGTTGGTGGACCTGTTTGCCTCCAGGGAGAACACCAACCTGTGGCTGTACCATGCCCGCTCCACTCAGCAGGATTCGCTGCAGGGGGATGCCTTCTCGAGGCCATGGACCCCAGGCCTCCTCTGCACCTTCCCTCCATTTCCCTTGATCCACAAGGTGCTTCTCAAGGTGAGGAGGGACAAGGCCAAGGTGATTCTGGTAGCCCCAGATTGGTCCCACCAGTTCTAGTATCCAGATCTCCTCAGCCTCAGCTGCAGGACCCCAGAGCGGCTTTGTACACGCCCGGACCTGATGATATTGAACCAGGGGAAGGTATTCCATCCAGACCTTCAATCCCTGCACCTCACAGCCTGGTACCTGAGCGGCTAGATTTCCAAGCTATGAGTCTTTCCGAAGATGTCTACACTGTGGTGGAGGCATCTCGTAAGGAATCGACCAGGAAATGTTATGCCTTCAAATGGAAAAGGTGTTCCATTTGGTGTCAGAGTAAGAGTCTGGATCCCTTATCCTGCTGTGTGGCTAACATTTTAGACTACCTTTGGTCCCTCTCCAAAGGGGGTCTTCAGTCATCGACCCTTAGGGTGCACCTGGCAGTTATCTCTGATTACCAGGCGCGGGCCGGTCAGTCGACATTGGCACAGGAGACTGTGGTCGGGCGCTTTTTCAAAGGCCTGGATCACATATGCTCTCAGTCGTGAACCTCCACCTCCATGTGATCTTCTGCTGATTTTGGCAAAGCTCAGCGGCAAGCCATTCGAACCCATGCATAAGTGTGAGCTCTCACACTTGTCATGGAAGATTGCCTTCCTGGTGGCTATCACGTCAGCCAGAAGGACAGGGAGCTCCAGGCACTCTCGGTGGACTCCCCTTATCTGGTCTTTCAGAGGGACAAAGTTGTCCTGCACCCCACCCAAAATTCCTTCCGAAGGTGGTGTCAGAGTTTCACTTTAAACAGGTGTCGACTCTGCGGTATATTATCCTAATTACACCTCAGGCGCTGAGTACAGGCTCCATACCGGGACCTTAGACCTGCTTTCTCCTAGTACAAGGAGAGGACGCCGGAAATTCGGGGAGAGGTTCGCCAGCTGTTTTTCACCTACGCTGAAGCCACTTCTGGCAGACCTGCAGCCAAATGGACCATTGCAAGATGGATTACATCATGCATAGGTCAGTGCTATGAGTTGGTGTGCAAGGAGCCTCCCAGAGGGATAAGAGCTCATTCTACCCGCCATACCGCTGCATCGGTGGCTGCTTTCAGGGACATCCCTATCCAGGAAATCTGTCGGGCTGCTACCTGGAAGGCAGCAAACACCTTTATTACCCACTACCACATCAACCTTGAGTCATGCCAGGATGCTGGTTTTGGGGCCTCGGTTCTTTAATCTCTATTTCCCAAGTAGGGGGTGTGCGCCTTGCCTCCCTCCTGGACAACTGCTTGGAGTCTGCCAAAGAGTGTGGATGAACAACATATCCACGCTCCTTGAAAAACAGGTTACTCACCTGTAACAGTAGATCTTACTTCGAGAGGCCTATTGCAGTAGGTAATTACTTATAGGACTGACGCCGGCCGGCGGCAGGACCCCACGGAAAAATTTCTACCTAGCAGTCCCTGGTGAGGGGCCGCCCCCACATCAGGTGACCGGCGTCATGCGACGTCGGTATAAAGGGGCGGTCCCGGACGCCCGTCTTCCAGTTATTTCCCGCCGTTAGCCCTGTCTTTCGTCGGTTTTACTGAATAATAGTTATTTCTTTTCAGTCGTCGGGTACATCGTCGGCGTATGTCGTCGCCTACTCCCTCCCAAGCACAAAAACAAGTGCGACTCGTGCGGCGCCCAGCTGCCACGCAAGGACAGCCATTCCCTATGCCTTTTCTGCCTAGGCCCCAATCACCTGGCCGAGAAGTGCCAGCATTGCCTCATCTTCAACGCGGCTACCTGAAAACGGCGCCAACAGTCCCTGGAAGCCCATCTCCTCAAGAAAAGATGTCTTCCATGGAAAAAGAGTTGAAAAAGTTGAGGCAGGCGTCCACTTCCGAAGGACATCAAAAAGACAAGGAGGGCACCAGGAGAGTCCTCCTCCGCTTCTCCCACGAGCGATAAGGAATCCTTCCTTCCGGGGACCGTTGGCCTCCTCCAAAGGTTTGGAGGCGTCGGCTGCTCCGTCTGGCTGCTTTCGGGCCTTGTGGGCGCCTCCAGGCGAATGGAGGCCTCTGCCCTCAGTCCGGCCGTAGGCTCGCAGCCTACTGGGCGCAGATGAATTCCTCTAAGTAGAGGCGTCGGCTCCTCCAGCGTCCGCATGGAGAGTCAATAAGGCGCCCGACTCTTGGGCGTGCACACTCCTCCCCTCGGACCAGGCCGCTCTTTACGTCGGCCGCCTCGCGAGCTCCCATAAGTCGGACGCTGCTCCCGCAGCCTTCACTGCCGTCCTAGGGGCCAGAATCACCCCAGCCTGACCCGGGGCTTTCTCTCCTCCATCCCAGGCGGAGCGGGATCTGCGCCGACAGGGGATATCCCCCTTCCTTTGGGCCCTCCGGGCCCCCCTAATGTGGACCTGCCCGTAGGACCACCGACTGGGCCGGGTGCCCGCCGTCTTATCTGACGCCGTTGTACCCGGGTCCGCAGTATCCAGCGCAGTAGTACCCAACGCCGGGTTTCGGATACTTGCATTACGGGTACAACCCGTACTCTCTTCCTGCTCCTCCACCGCCCCCACGGCGGCCGGTGGATCTGCAGGAGACTCTGGCCTTTTGGTGGGCCAAGGCTCAACTCACCAAGGAGGTAGAGAGCCGCCTTACGACGACGGTGCCGCCCCCGTACGTCCGAAACGGCACACTCCCTCACCGCCTTTGGACTCCAGGGCTCTCCCCTCTGGATCCAGAGAGGGGCAGGACACGCGTTCACGGGTAACTCCCAAGGAACCCGTTCCTCCCCCTAGCCGGGTAAGGGAGTCTTATTCTTCCTCTTCTTCTTCCCTCTCGGATTCCTCGGATTCTTCCGAGGGATGCTCCGAGAGAGGCGACGAGCCCCGCTCTCCGTCTAAGCCCCGGCCGAGGACCCTCCGGAGGATCCATCTTTCACTGAGTTGCTTAGAAAAATCCAATAAGTCTATCAGTGGCACTCTCTGGAACCAGATCCTCAGCGACTTAAACTCGCCGAATATCTGGACCTGCCCATGACAGCTCCAACTTTAGTGCCACCCTGGATCGAGCCTCACACCCACCTTGTTACCACGATATGGAAACAACCGTCGGTATTAGCCCCACTTCCCAGGAAGTCTTAACAGGCTATGCCAGGCTCCCGAGGGTGTAGATTACCTGGACTCTCACCTTCGTGCCAACTCGGTCGTAATTAGCGCCACTCACGGCCTGCCACAAGCGAAACCCCAGGGAAGGTGGGCCACTAAACATCGGGCCCCCGCAGCTGCCAGGCCCCCTCCACCCAAAAAAAGCAGCGGGTGCCTCAGCCGCGGCGCTGCCCCACACCACCTGACTCCTTTCCTCTCCCACTGCTTCCGGAGGAACCGGTGGGAGGAGGTTTTCCTCCACCTGCGGGATGAGAGAGGATAACTTCAGATTCTTGGGTGCTCCAGCTTATAGCGGAAGGGCACTCCATAGAGTTTCTTCAGGAACCACCCGACACCCCCTCAGAAGTCGTCCTGATCAAGGGAACACCTTCCTTTGGTCCGAAAAGAAATAATCGACTCTTCTTACGAAGCAGGCGATAGAACCCGTCCCCCCTCATCTTCAAGGGACGGGTTACTATTCCCATTTCTTCCTGGTCCCAAAGAAGACTGGAGATCTCAGACCCATTCTGGATCTCAGTTCCCTGAATCTTTATGTGGAATACAAAAGGTTCAGGATGCTCTCCCTGCAGAGCCTTCTGCCCCTCCTTCGGCCGGGTCAATGGCTTTGTACCCTAGATATGCAGGATGCCTATCTGCACATTCCCATTCGCCTTTCCCACCGCAAGTATCTTCGTTTTGCGTTTCAGGGGGTCCACTACCAATTCAAGGCGCTCCCCTTTGGTCTATCCTCGGTCCCCCAAGTATTTACCAAATGCCTGGCTGTGGTAGCGGCCCACCTGCGTACAATGGGAGTACAGGTGTTCCCTTACCTAGATGACTGGCTCCTGGCGGCCTCGTCCAGGGAGGAACTCCTGCATTTTCTCTCCCTCACCCAGCAAGTCTTCACTTGCCTGGGTATTACCATCAACCATTCCAAGTCTCATCTGGACCCTTCCCAGAGTCTTCAGTTCATCACGGGCTATCCTCGACACGACTATGAGCAAGGCCTTCCTGCCTCCGGACAGGCGGCCTCTCTTCAATCCCAGATTTCCCTGCTATCAGAACGCAGGAGGATCTCTGCAAGGTCGGTCCTTCGTCTTCTGGGGCTCATGGCGGCCGCTATTCCGACGGTCCCCCGAGCTCAACTCCACATGAGGATCTCATAGGGGACTCTTTGCTCCCAGTGGGATCAACTCGTGGACGACCTAGATCAGTTAGTTCTGATCTCATCACCAATGGTACGAGACTTGCAATGGTGGATGGTTCGAGAGAACCTGTTTCGGGGGGTCCCCTTCTTTCATCCTCCCCCCTCCCAGACTCTGACTATAGACGCATCAGGCGAAGGTTGGGGAGCCCATCTAGGTCCTCATCTGACCCAGGGCTTATGGTCCAGACTGGAACAAGCTCTCCACATCAGTCGCTCGGAAGCCGGGCTGTGTATACGCTCTCCAAGCCCTTCACCAATACATTCTTCCCGCCACCTAGCTGTCCAGATGGACAACATGTGCGTAGTGTGGTACATCAACAAATGGGGAGGAACTTCGGCTCCTACCCTCTATGCAGGAAGCAATGAGGGTTTTGGGATTGGGCAACTCAACTTACGACCTTCTCCACGGTGATTCATGTTCCAGGAGTCTAGGTAACACTCTGGCAGACAAGCTAAGTCGCTCCTCTGCTCTGGCACACAGTGGGGTTGGACCAAGGGGTGCTGAGCATATTTTTCAGCTTTGGGGACTCCTGGGTAGACTTGTTCATCCCCAGAATGCAAAACTTCCCACTTTTTGCTCACTCGTTCTAGAGCGGGTATGCTTTCTGAGCAACGCTATATCTCTAGACTGGAAGGACAGATTCGGTTTCATGCTTTTCCCCAATTCCTCTGATCCCACGAGTATTGCAGAACAACCACAGGAAGGAGCGCTTAGAATTATTCTGATCGCTTCCTTTTCTGGCCCAGGCAAATCTGGTTCTCTTTCTACAACAATACTCAGAGGCTCCTCCTCTTCCTCGAGGCTTTGCTGACCCAGGATCAGGGGACTCTGGTCACCCAGCCTCAAATCCTTCAACTACATGCATGGCTTGCACACCTAGCCCAATCACGCTTTTGGCCGCCAAAAGTGATGGAAATCTTAGTGGAGGCTAGGAAGCCGTCCACTTATGCCATGAAGTGGAAGAGATTCTCTATTTGGGCAGCCTCCAAGAACGTGAGCCTTTCTCCTGTTCACTGGCTTTTCTGCTGGAGTACTTAGGGCCATCTCTTGACCTGGGTCTCGCCATTCCTCCTTGAATGTTCACATAGGTGCTATCTCAGCCTACCATGTTCCTTAGCAGATAAAGCTTTTGCTCAACTGGAGGTCTGTAAGACCTTCCTCAGAGGTCCTTCATCTAGGCCACCCCCCATCCGTTATCCCTATCTCCCCGGACTTGAATTTTGTTCTCTCAGAAACTTACTCTCCCTCCTTTCGAACCTGCAGATCTGAAGTTTCTTTTTGGAAGGCGCTCTTCTTGGTAGCCATCAGTCTGCTCAAATAATTTCGAGCTCAGGCCCTGATGTGTAAAATCCCTTATTTGATTTTTCACAAAGAACAAGTTGTTCGGATCTGTTTGCACGAATTCCAAGTTTCTACCTAAAGTTGTAGCAGTCTACCTTAAATCAGTCCATAGAGCTACCTGCCTTTTTTACGCAGTACTCTAATCAAGGGGAATATTTACTCCATACCATGGATGTTCACCAGATTCTGAGATACTACACCAACAGGACGAAGGATCTCAGAAAGACTGACCAGTTGTTTGTCTCTTTTGCTCTCAAAAGGGAAGGCAGTGCTTTTTTTTAATTTAGTTGTTTAACCAGGTATAGCACACTAAGCTGAAAGCTTTTTTACAGGAGCGACCTGGGAGCACAAGGAGGTTAAGTGACTTGCTCAGGGTCACACAGTATGCAAGTGGAAGGTGTGAGATTCAAACCCAGGTCTGGTCTGCTGGATGTCACCAGATTTGCAGCTCAGAGCCTTAGACCACTGTGCTATACTGTTTCCAAGCAATGCCTGTTGAAGTGGTTGGCTCATTGCATCACTTTGTTATGACAAATACAACAGAACCAACTTCGGGTCAGGTTAGGGGCCACTCCACAAGAGGAGTAGTGGCCTCTGTGGCTTGTTTCAGAATGTATCTCGGCAGACATATGCACTGCCGCCACCTGGACCTCTGTCCATACCTTTACTTAAACATTACAGTTTGAAATTGCCTCTCGTCATAGAGCAGGTTTTCGGTTGGCTGTTTTGCAAGGCCTCCTGTCTTGAGGCTTGCAAGGCCAGTGCTATTTTCTTGGAGTAGTTTCCTCCTCCCAGTGCCTTTTATTTGTTCCAGACTGCTTGGATTCAGTCCTATATGTGATACCTGCAGAGCCTCTTGGTAAGATAGTACAGTTACGTAAGAACTGACCGTAACAGTAGATCTTGAGAGAGGCTGTTGCAATATATCACATCCCTCCATCCTCCTAGGCTTTTCAGCTCCTTTTCCATATAGAGAAATATCCGCTTCTCTCTCGTCCGGCCTCTTTAGGCCTGTGGTGGGAAAGAACTGGAAGGCGGGCATCCGGGACTGCCCCTTTATACCGACGTCGCATGACGCCGGTCACCTGACGTGGGGGCGGTCCCTCTTGGACTGCTAGGCTAGAAATTTTTCTCAGGTCCTGCTGCCGGCGGCGTCAGTCCTATATGTAATTACCTACTGCAAGAGCCTGTCTCGAAGATCTACTGTTATGGTAAGTTCTTTCATAACTGTACTTCTAGGAGTGGTGTATGTTATCCACCGCGCCCACCGACCTCCCCGGCTTTATCTCGCATCCGCATTTAGCTACCAGCGGTCTAAGATCTGGCGTGTGGTGTGAAGCCAAGGTATATACCACCGGATTGGGTGGAGGTGCCAACTGAAGACTTAAAGCGACATGACCAAAGAGTGTGGATGAACAACATACCACTCCTAAGAATTACTGTTACAGGTGAGTAACCTGTTTTACTCACCTGTAACAGTAGTTCTGTGAGTGGTATGTCGTTGTTCATTCACACTGACCCAGCCGACCTCCCCGGCTGTGATGCACAAACCTGGCTTCCAGCGGGCTAAGAGCTGGCATCGTGGGGCGGAGCCAAGGGTTATAGCACATGGGTGGATGGGAGGAGCCAGCTTGAAGACGTTCCGGCGACCTTAACGGGGAAGACAGATGTGCCAACAAGTGTGGATGAACAACATATACCACTCCTGAAACTACTGTTTCAGGTGAGTAACCTGTTGTTTCTGTTCGGTTTGTGAAGAGTCTAATTCCCCTACACACTCCGGTCTGGTTTTAGAGATTTTTCCAGGCCTACACATATACTTCTGGTCTGCAAGTATATGCCAGCTGGACAGACCATCTGCCTTCCAACTAAGCTGGCTTTCAACTGCTCTGCATTCGAAGTGTGTGTCTGATAATATACTTGAGGGTCGTTTTAGGACACACCCACCTTATCTTCTCTGGGATGGGGTTAATGAATCCAAGACGGTATAGATATTAGGGTGCAACAGTTTACCTTTCCCTGTAGGTGTCACTGTGGTTCCACATCAGGTTTCATGTCAACCCCAGTGACATCTGGACCATGCATTAGGCTTGACCCCTGACCCCTAGGTCACCACATTACCTTTTCCTGTCATGGAAAGCCACAGTGGGATAGTTTATGCTTTCCTGGGCCACATACCTGTCTCCCTTATCTTGAGACATAACAGGCCCACACAAGCCTTTATAAAAATTTTATTTTTGTAGTTACCTGTTACAGGAACAGTGTCTTAATTCTAAAGTACATTACAGCATATACAATATGAACCCATAAATGGATGTAGGCAGCCTGTCATGTGGCATGTATCCAGTTCTGCTACAGGAAAGCTGGCGAGGAGCCCCCGGTAGACCTGAGGGTCAACTCCACACATGGCACAGCTGCTTTGGTGACAGTTGCCAGAGGCATCCCTCTTCTGGAAATTTGTAAAGCAGCTACAGTACATGGAAAACTGTACACACCTTTACAAAACACTACTGTTTGGACACCCAGTCCAGAAGTAATGCCAGATTTGGCATAGCAGTTACTGCAGAACCAGTTCCTCCAAGTAGGTTCTGTACCCTCTTCCAAAGGTACTGCTTCGTAGTCTGCATTAGTTAATCACATTGAAGAATTTCTGGGGTTAGAAGAAAAATTGCTCACTGTAGTAATCTTGTTTCTTCCAAGGGATTCTTCAATACTATTACATCTTCCACTCTGCCTCCTTCCAGAACAGTTAGGCCTGCATCCCAGCTGGTTTTTACTTTGTTGTTGGGAGTTCATGCCCTAGTGGTGTTAAACCTTTTAACCCTTAGAAGACCGTGGACGATATATATGTCCAGAATCTATATAATGCTCACACACATTCAGTTCTCAAAGAACCAGGAGGTTATTCCATTTCTCTGGTCCTATGTGACTTTAACATTTAGTAAATCTTATAGGAGATGAATGGCTGCTATTGTTAGAATAGCTCTGTTATAGGGTGTTACCCGACAAGCTCTTGCTCTTTATCAATCTGAGCATTATAGAACACAAACGTTGGTAGGGGCAGCAGTTTGAATGGTGGCACAAGCAAGTCGGGTGTTCCGCCCTTGCCTATGTTCCACTATCTCCGGGCAGTTCAACACAGGAAGCTGACTGCATCAATCATATTACAGAACCCCTGAGGAAACAAGATTACTGTGGTGAGTCTTTTTTTTTTCTTCCAACAGAGAAATCGTAGCATGACAGTTTTGAGCTGCAGACAGAGATGACATGTGCAGTGATATTTGATACTCTTGTCTGGTACACAGGCGGTGCCTTGAAAAGAAGTGTGAGTGTGGTTGTGGGCACATAATTACATGGTTGTTCTGGTGTTTCAACCAGTCAGTCTTCTGTTTTTAAGGCTTTGGAACAAGAGTGAAATTATTGTTGCCATTCCTTATAGGGGAGGGATTCATATTCGTTTCATGTTGTCTGTGACAGAAATATAAACTATAACAGTACAATAAATTTGCAGACTAAAGTCTGCTTAGTAATGTCTTTGGTTGTGAAGAACATAGAGCTTTTTCAGTGTTACCCTTTGTAATTGCAGACTTTCATGGAAGAGGTGGCAGCTTTGGAGGAGATAGAGGTTTTAGAGGACGTGGTGGATTCCGTGGAGGATTGAGGTGGTGATGCATGGAAACTTTGTAAAGGAGGAAGGTATGCAAGCAGTTCAAGGATTTTATTCAGTGGTCTCCTCACATAGTTTAGGTTGAGACATATTTTACTGTTGTACCTTGTGCTTACTGCATTCCTGATTATCTGACCCCTCCCCATTGTGTCTTGCTGCTTAAATGTATTAATGAGCACCTAAATATACTTACAGTTGTTTCACCAGTCTCACAGAATCATGAATAATTTGTAATTTCAGAATATTTAGCCTGTCACTGCAGTACTCTAAATTTCCGGGTATCTGGAAAACTGCTCTTGTCACCTCTGTGCACAAAAGTGAGGGACTGCTCCCTTGTCGCCAACTACAGGCCTATATCAATCCTCTCCTCTTTGTCCAAGGCCCGTAAAAGAATTATATCAGACCAACTAGTCTCCTACCTCTGTAAGTAATCTCCAGTGCCACCAACAGCACGGGTTCAGGAAGCTTCATAGCACCAATACTGCTCTTGTTGAGTATACCGTACTAACATCTTACTTGGAGAAACTGCTCTTCTAGGGACATGGATATGTTGTTCATCCACACTGTCTGGCACGTTCCTTGCCGTTTTAAATTTTGCCGGAAGGTCTTCAAGCTGGCTCCTCCCACCCACCCGGGTGGTAAAACACTCGGCTCTGCCCCATGACTCCAGATCTTCCTTACCGCTTGGAAGCTCAGGTTCCCTCCTTAACGCTCTGCGTCTAGGCTGGATCCTAACTCTTCGGTTCACCCGAAAATAATTTTAAAGTTTTCCAGACTTCGGTCTACTTCTTCGCGACTGCAATGGACAAATCGACTCCCAGTCTCCTTCGCGGCTGCAGTGGACAAATCGACTAATGGTTTTCAGCAGTGCCCATGCGGGCAGAAGATGTCCGGACCGATCCGCTCCATAATCCCTACCCTCAGGCTTGACCACGACCACCAGAGCCCACTTGAGTTGTGCAGGTCTTTTCCCCATTGCGTCCTTGAAACCGGAGCTGCCGGCTCCAACTTGGGTGCCCTAGAAATGTTATCCGCCCCGGTGAAGTCGAGGAGGCCGTTGAGCAGTTTCCTGGTGGCTGGCTTGGCGGGCTTTCAGGCATGATGCGCCCTCGAGGAGGAGGCGGCAGGCCGCATATTAGTCTTCCTCGATCGCTGACATTTATCCGCTGTCTTTGGGATCCTCCTACACGGCTTCTTTTAAGGAGCTTTGCCAGTCCCTCTCCCACGAGGGTGAGGGGCCATCGGACACTCTTCTCAGTCAAAAGAAGGACTGAAAGGGTGAGTCTCCCGTTGGCGTTCGGTGGGGCGGAGAGATCCCCTTCCCGGACAGTTGACACTGTGCCGGTCAAGCTTGCGTTCTAAGGCCTCTGGCTTCACGGGTGTCCCCTGTCAGGTCAGCTGGCGAGACACCCATCGGCGGAGTCGAGATTTTCTCTGACCCATCGGACGAGCTGTCGACTGAGGCGACAGCCCTTCATCACGGTTCCCCGGTGGAGAATGAGGACTTGCCTGCCCTCTGTGCAGGAGTCGATCAAGGCTCGAGCAGAGGAAGAGCTGGTTTCCCCGCTCCTCTCAGGCCCACCCTCGGAAACACCAGTGGTCTCGGTCTCCAGTACAGAGAGGCAGCAGGCGCCGCTCGTCCTCGTCGTCCTCCTCCCGGAAGAGGAGAGCTGGCACAAATTGCATCGGCGTACAAGGACTGAATGTGGCAGCAGCTTCTTCTGTCAGGGAACAAGCCGATGCCGTCGCCTTCCGGCCATTAAGTGGCTGACACCCAAGGCGAAACAGCCCCTTCGATGGTTGGTTGAGGTGCCCAAGACTGGGTGCGGCTGTTAGAGGCGAAACCGGCTGCCCTGCCAATTGTGGTGGAACCACCGCCTCCACAGCGAATCGGGGCTCCGACCAAGGATTGTCGGTCAGGTCAGGTCTGCCCACGGTTGTCTGTCACCCTCACTCCCGACCGTCCTTGGCGGGTGCCAGGTGGCTCAGGCCTTAGGCAGCTCTTCCAGACTCCTGGGGTCTGAGGCGACTCCCATTTTTCCAGGCCCCTTGACCTGGAGGTCCTCCCGGGGGCAGTCGATGAGCGAGGCCAGTCATCGTTCATGGGTCTGCCCGGCTCATCTCTGAGTCCTGGGATGCAGCTCGAGGCCGTATCCATGAAGATACTGGACGGGGGATTCTCCACGGAGGCCTTTCGGTGGCTGAAGCCATTGTTGGCCAGCCTTGGGCTATAACAGCTGCTGGCTTCCTGTCCTCGCCTTGGCCAGGATGGCCAGAAGTATCGCGGTCCCTATTTGCTCTTTGTCAGTTTCTCGGGAACACCCCGCTGGGAGGGTTGGTCATAGATATGGCGTTTTCTGGTGTTCCGGGGGCGTTAGGGATGTGGACAAGCCCCCCGACAAGGAGTCCAAAAAGCTGGACTATGCCGGGCGCAAGGTATACGCTGCACCCTCCCTCGGCCTCCGTCAGGCCAGTTCGGACGTACTGATGGAGCACTTCTCCCACGCCCTCATGGGCTCCCTGGATGAGGTGATCCCTCATCTCCTGGCTGATCTGCAGACTACGGTCAAGCAGGTGCGGAAATCGGGGAAGGGCAGTGGCGAAACAGCAGCTCCTAACGGCTCTTGATATCGGAGACTCCTGTGCCCGGTCAGTAGTGGCCGCAGTGGCCATGCGCCACAGAGCCTGGCTGAGGATATCCACCTTTATGGCGGATACCCAGCACAAGTTGGCAGACGTCCCCTTCTTGGGACTGACCTGTTCGGCCCTGTAGTGGAAGGCCACCTCCAGAGGATCAAAAAGCCGAACGCCACCTTGGACTCGGTCACGTCTGCTTGAAGGACAAAGGCCGTCGACAGCAACATAAATCCTTTCGCCCTTCTTCCCTAGCGGCACAGCAGGCTCGCACCTGGCACTCTAAAGCCAAGCCTGCAGCTTCCTCTAACAGGAAGCCAGGAGGAAAAGGCCCAGGAGGTCCCTCGGCCAGTCCTTCCTCCAAGCCTGACTAGTGACGGGTTGAGGGGGGGGGACTGCTCCGCCACTTCCTTTCCACCTGGTCCGCTATCACCACAGACCGTTGGGTATTGGAGGTGGTAGGAAAGGGTCTGCCTCTGGAGTTCGAACAGGCCCCGCCCTTCACAAACCATTCGCCCTTGGAGGATTCCCAGATCCATGGCGCCCCTCTATCAGCCCATGCGAGCCGAGTGTTGCCCTGCTCCTCGAAAAGGAGGTGATCAGGAAGGTGGCGGATCCTCCACTAGACCCAGGGTTTGTGTCCAGGTAATTCCTGGTCCCAAAACAGACCGTGGGGCAGGGAGGACTGGTGCCCCATTCTAGACCTGCACGACCTGATCATTCCATCCTTGGAACGAGGCATGTGGTTCTGTTCCCTGGACCTCCAGGACGTGTTTTTCACGTCCCAATCCGTCCTTCCCACCAGCGATTCCTCCGCTTCAGAGCAGAGGGGTCTCTCTACGAGTTCCGGGCCGGGCTCTTCGGCCGTTCTCTAGCTCCCAGGGTCTTCACCAAATGCATGGCAGTGGTGACAGCATTCCTGCGGCTCCAAAGCGTCGGGTGTCCCCTACCTGGGCGACTGGCTGATGCAACCTCCTCCAGGAGTGGAGGTGGAGGCGGTCCAAGGGATCTGGCCCTCAGGTTTGCTCTCAAGTTGGCCTCATTATCAACGAGGCCAAGTTGGAACTTGTGCCAAAGCAGGTGATGCAATTCATCGGGGCAGAGCTCGACTGTCTGCGAGCCAGCGCACGGCTCCCGGCGGACAGGGCCGAGGTTCTTTCCTCCTTTGCCCAGTCATTTCAGGTTGGGCAATTGCGTCCTGCCCGGGACTTCCTGCGCCTCCTGGGCCTCATGGCAGCCTGCACCAGCGTGGTCCGTTGGGCCCATTGGCACATGCATCCCCTACAGTGGGGACTGGCCAGCCAGTGGTCACAGCACTTCGATGCTTTGGATCAGCCAGTGACAGTGACCCAGGAGATGTGGAACGCTCTCCAGTGGTGGACCGTTCCAGCTCATCTGCAGGAGGGCATCCAGTTTGTCTGCCCCGAGCCGACGGTCTCTCTGTCGTCCAATGCCTCTCTGATGGTTTGGGGAGCACAGAGCGCACAGCCTCTGGTCCCCTCGGGAGTCCCGATGCCACATCAACCTGCTGGAGCTTAGAGCGGTTCATCTAGCCCTCACTGCCTACCACAACCATGTACTACCTGAACCGCCAGGATGGGACACGCTCCATGCCCCTGTGCAGGGAAGCTCTCCGCATTTGGTCCCTCGTGCGCAGCCTGGAGGCGGATCTCCTTGCCATCCATGTGGCAGGAGCCTCCAACATTCTGGCCGACGCCCTAAGCCGGATAGGAGCTGCATCCCATGAGTGGTCTCTCCTGCCGGAGGTAGTACAAGATCTGTTCTCCCACTGGGGCATGCCTCTGGTGGACCTGTTTGCCTCCAGGGAGACTGCGACGCTGAGGCTGTTTCATGCCGGCCCCCCTCTGCAGGGCTCGCTGCAGGGGGATGCCTTCTCGAGGCCATGGACCCCGGGCCTTTTCTACGCCTTTCCCCTTGATCGACAAGGTGCTTCTCAAGGCGAGGAGGGACAAGGCGCAGGTGATTCTGGTAGCCCCAGACTGGCCCCACCAGTTCTGGTATCCAGATCTCCTCAGTCTGGCTCAGGCTCCCGGCGGCTTCCAGCCACCCAGACCTGATCTCAGTCAGTCAGGGAAGGTATTCCATCCAGATCTTCAGTCCCTGCACCTGATGGCCTGGTTCCTGAGCGGCTAGAGCTCCAGGCCTTGGGTCTTTCCGATGAGGTCCTCAACGTTGTTGAGGCTTCCCGTAAGGAGTCGACCAGAAAATGCTACACCTTTAAATGGAAGAGAGTCTCCATTTGGTGTCAGGGCAAGGGCTTGGACCCTTCCTCCTGTTCCTTGGCAAGCATTCTGGACTACCTGTGGTCCCTTGCTCAGCTTGGGCTTCGGTCGACGACCTTTAAGGTGAACCTGGCAGCCATCTCTGCTTACCGGGCGTGGGCCGGGAAGCAGTTGGTGGTGCAGGAGAAGGTGGTTGGGCGCTTTTTCCAAAGATCTTGATAACATGTCCCCTCCGGTGCGAGAACCTCCACCTCCGTGGGATCTACTGCTGGTATTGGGTAAGCTCATGGGCAAGCCATTCGAACCGATGCACAGGTGTGATATCGCTCACCTGTTATGGAAGATTGCCTTCTTGGTGGCTGTCACGTCAGCCAAAAGGATGGGAGAGCTCCAGGCGCTTTCCATCGAGTCTCTTTATCTGGTCTTCCATAGGGACAAGGTTGTTCTGTGCCCCCTACCTGAAATTCCTTCCGAAGGTGGTGTCAGAGTTTCACCTTAACCAGGTGTTGACTTTGCCGGTGTTCTACCCCAATCACACCTCGTAGGCCGAATATAGGCTCCATACTTTGGACCCTAGAAGAGCACTCGCTTATTATAAGGAGCGGACGGCTGAAGTTCGGGGAGAGGTTCGCCAGCTGTTTGTCACCTACGCTGAAGCCGCACCTGGCAGACCTGCAGCCAAGCGGATGATAGGCAAGTGGGTCACCTCCTGCATAGATCTCTGCTGTAGGTTGGCGGGCATGGAGCCTCCCAGAGGGATAAGAGCTCATTCTACCTGCCATACTGCTGCATTGGTGGCTGCTTCCAGGGACGTCCCTATCCAGGAACTCTGCAGGGCTGCTAGCTGGAAGTCAGCTCACACCTTCATTACCCATTACCACATCGACTTTGAGTCACGCCGGGATGTTGGTTTTGGGGCCTCGGTTCTCCAGTCATTATTCCTTAAGTAGGGAGTGTGCGCCTTGCCTCCCTCCTCCCGGAGAACTGCTAGGAGTCTGCCAGACAGTGTGGATGAACAACATATCCATGTCCCTAGAAATACAGGTTACTCACCTGTAACAGGAGTTCTAGGAATGGTGTTTGTTCATCCACACGACCCACTCAACCTCCGGTTTTCGACACACAACCTGGCTTCCAGCGGGCTAAGATCTGGTGTCATGGGGTGGAGCCGAGAGTTTTACCACCGGGTGGGTGGGAGGAGCCAACTTGAAGACCTTCCGGCACAGATTTAAAAGCGGCAGGAACCTGCCAAACAGTGTGGATGAACAACATATACCATTCCTAGAACTCCTGTTACAGGTGAGTAACCTGTATTTGCAGCAGGTTACACCATTAGGACTGAAGCAGTCAGGCAGCAGGACCCCATGGAAAACTTCTAGCTAGCTACATACAGCGGGGGACTGCCCCAACATTCCATGCATCATAAAAGGGCTGGTCCCTCAGCATCCCTCAGTTCTTTTCCCGCCATCGACTCTCAAGCATTGACTTCATGGACGCCTTCAGCTATCGAACGCCATCAGTTAAGTACCTTTATTTCAAGAAGTTTGCTTTTTTCTTTTCTGTATGTTGTCTTCCCGGACGTCATCCAAAGAGAGGCACTCATCTAAGTGTGCCTGCAGCAGGCAGATCCCTTGTAAGGACAGACACACAGCTTGTGTCCAGTGTCTAGGCCAGGAACACGACACCAAGCTGTCCTATCTGCCAAAACTTTAATAGCAGACCAGGATCCGCCGTAAAATGTTTTGGAGATCTTCCTTTTAGAAAATAAATTAGCCACAATGCAGAAAAGTACGTCTTCTAAGGAAGCATCCTCCCACAGATCAGGAAACCTAAAGGGAGAACCAAGCGCTCCCCATCCACATGGATGTCCGACTCCATGAGGTCCCTCGGCCGGTCCCTTCTCTAAGCCTGCCCAGTGACGGGTTGAGGGGTGTCACCCCCAGCCTCGTCACTCAACCCTGGCCCCCTCCCCCCCCGTGGGGGGATGGCTCCGCCACTTCCTTTCTGCCTGGTCCGCTATCACCATGGACCGTTGGGGGTTGGAGGTGGTAGGAAAGGGCCTGCCCCTGGAGTTGGAGCAGGCCCCGCCCTTCCGAGCCGTTGTCCCTCAGGGGGACTATGGGGTCGCATGCCTCTCTGCCCGGCTCACCGAGCCGACACTGCCCTGCTCCTCGAAAAAAGGGGGATCAGGAAGGTGGCGGATCCTCCTCCAGACCCGGGGTTTGTGTCCAGGTACTTCCTGGTCCCAAAACGGGGGGGGGGGTGCCCCATGCCCCATTCTCGACCTGCACAGGTTCCTAAGGTCTCGGACCTTCAGGATGGTCACTCTGGCTCAGATAATCCCATCCTTGGAACGAGGCATGTGATTCTGTTCTCTGGACCTGCAGGATGCGTTCTTTCACGTCCCAATCCGTCCATCCACAGAGATTCCTCCACTTCAGGCGGGAGGATCCTTTCAAGTTCGGGCCATGCCCTTGACCTTTCCCTAGCTCCCAGGGTCTTCACCAAATGCATGGCAGTGGTGACAGCATTCCCTCACGGTCCGAAGGGTCGGGTGTACCCCTACCTGGGCGACTGGCTGATTGCAGCCCTCTCCAGGTTGCCGTCCGGGTTGAGCCTCCTCAGTCAAGCGAGGTCAAGTTGGAACTCGTGCCAAAGCAGGTGATACAATTCATCGGGGCAGAGCTGACTCTGAGCCAGAGCACGGCTCCCAGCGGACAGGGCGAGGTTCTTTCCTCCTTTGCCCAGTCATTTCAGGTTGGGCAGTTGCTTCTGCCGGGACTTCCTGCGCCTCCTGGGCCTCATGGCGGCCTGCACCAGCATGGTCCATTGGGCCCGCTGGTACATGCGTCCCCTTCAATGGGGGCTGGCCAACCAATGGTCACAGCACTTTGATCCGCTGGATCAGGTAGTGACAGTGACCCAGGGGATGTGGAGCGCTCTCCAGTGGTGGACCGTTCCAGCACATCTGCCGGAGGTCATCCCGTTTGTCCGCCCCGAGCCAACGGCCTCGCTATCGACCGATGCCTCTCTGGGTTGGGATACCCATCTGGGAGAGCAGAGAGCGCATGGCCTCTGGTCCCCTCGGGAGTCCCGATGCCACATCAACCTGCTGGAGCTTCGAGCGGTTCATCTAGCCCTCACCGCCTTTGCTCCGTTTCTACGGGGTCAAGTGGTTCAGGTCCAGACTGACAATACCACGACCATGTACTACCTAAACCACCAGGGTGGGACGTGATCCATGCCTCTATGCAAGGAAGCTCTCCGCATTTGGTCACTCGTGCGCAGCCTGGAGGTGGATCTCCTTGCCATTCATGTGGCAGGAGCCTCCAACACCGTGGCCGATGCCCTAAGCCGGATAGGGGCTGCGTCTCATGAGTGGTCTCTCCTGCCTGAGGTAGTAAAAGATCTCTTTTCCCACTGAGGCACGCCTCAGGCAGACCTGTTTGCCTCCAGGGAGAATGCGAAGCTGAGACTGTTTCATGCCCGCCCCCCTCAGCAGGACTTGCTGCAGGGGGATGCCATCTTGAGGGTCGTGGACCGGGGCCTCTTCCGCCCTTTCCCCATTTCCTTGATCCACAAGGTGCTTCTCAAGGTGAGGAGGGACAAAGGCGCAGGTGATTCTGGTAGCCCCAGACTGGCCCTGCCAGTTCTGGTATCCAGATCTCCTCAGTCTCAGCTCCAGGCTCCCGAGGCAGCTTCCAGCCCGCCCAGACCTGATCTCAGTCAATCAGGGGAAGGTATTCCATCCGGACCTTCAGTACCTGCACCTGATGGCCTGGTTCCTGAGCGGCTAGAGTTCCAGGTCTTGGGTCTTTCCGACGAGGTCCTCAGCGTTGTTGAGGCGTCCCGTAAGGAGTCGACCAGAAAATGCTACGCCTTCAAATGGAAGAGATTCTCCATTTGTTGTCAGGACAAGGGCCTGGACCCTTCCTCCTATTCCTTGGCAAGCATTCTGGACTAACTTTGGTCCCTTTCTCAGTAAGGGCTTCGGTCGACGACCCTTAAGGTGCACCTGGCAGCCATCTCTGCTTACCGGTCGCGGGCCGGGAAGCAGTCGGTGGCGCAGGAGAAGTTGGCCGGGCGCTTTCTTCAAAGGCCTTGATCACATATCCCCTCCGGTGCGAGAACCTTCACCTTCATGGGATCTGTTACTGGTATTGGCTAAGCTCATGGGCAAGCCATTCGAACCGATGTACAGGTGTGACATCTCTCACCTGTCGTGGAAGACCACCTTCTTGGTGGTCCCGTCAGCCAGAAGGATGGGGAGAGCTCAGGTGCTTTCCATAGAGTCTCCTATCTGGTCTTCCACAGGGACAAGGTTGTCCTGCCCCCACCGAAATTCCTTCCGAAGGTGGTGTCAGAGTTTCACCGTAACCAGGTGTTGACTCTGCGGTGTTCTACCCCGTCACACCTCGTGGGCGAATAGGCTCCATACTTTGGACCCTAGAAGCGCTACGCTTATTACAAGGAGCAGGCGGCTGAAGTTGGGGAGAGGTTCAGTAGCTGTTTGTCACTTACGCGGCTACCTTGCAGACCTGCAGCCAGGCGGACGATAGGCAGGTGGGTCACCTCCTGCATAGATCTCTACTATAGGTTGGCGGGCATGGAGCCTCCCAGAGGATAAAGCTCATTCTACCCGCTGCATCTGCATCGGTGGCTGCTTCCAGGGATGTCCCTATCCAGGAAATCTGCAGGGCTGCTACCTGGAAGTCAGCACACACCTTCATCGCCCATTACCACATCGACCTTGAGTCACGCCGGGATGCTGGTTTGGGGCCTCTGTTCTCAGTCTTTATTTCCCAGGTAGGGGGTGTGCCTTGCCTCCCTTCTCCCGGAGAACTGCTAGGAGTCTGCCAGACAGTGTGGATGAACAACATATCCATGTCCTAGAAATACAGGTTACTCACCTGCTTAGCGGAGTTCTAGGAATGGTTATATGTTGTTCATCCATATTCCTAACCTCCCGGCTTAGTGCTACTGCCTTCCAGCAGGCTAGATCTGGCATCTTGGGGCGGGCCAAGGTTTTACCACCCGGGTGGGTGGGAGGAGCCAGCTTGAAGACCTTCCAGCAAGATGTAAAGCGGCAAGGAACCTGCCAGACAGTGTGGGTGAACAACATATACCATTCCTAGAACTCCTGTTGTAGGTGAGTAACCTGTATTTCAAACATGAAGTCTTGCTATATTATGACGTATGCAGTGAGTCCCAACCTTCGAACTGCTCCGGAGGTGAAAGAGTTAACTTTCCATGTCGGGCATGGAACGCTGAGCTCAAGCTCGGTTGAAACTCTGTCTGTTGTTCTTCAAACTCAAACCGTCCGATTCTTTACTCCGCCTCACTGAACAGTCGCTCCAGAGATTTCTCCTTCTGCTCGGTTCATTTTGTCGGTTAAAGTATTGTTTTCTCGGTTTTCGACCGAATTTAAACCTCAACCGGTCGATTTAAGCTCTGTCTCTGGTATTGTGAGTACTAGATAGGTTTACATTATTTCTGTTCTGTGTGGAACTTGTAAACGGTTTTATCGGTTCGGTGTGAACCGATCAGGTTGTTTAAAATATCTTAATCTGTGATTTAGAGTGTGGTTACCGGTTCTTATCGGTTCTAAAAAAAAAAACGGATTTTATTACGTTTTTTTCCACGACCCGTGACACGGTTGGGAACCGATGAGAGGGTCTTACCTGGCGGATTGCCATAAACTGGTAAGTTTGGTTGGACTGGCCCTATGTCTAGAAACCCAAAAGAAAACGACCCACTGGGTTTCAACACTGCAGTGTGTGTGGGGAAGTCTTTGCCAAGGCTGACCTCCACACCACCTGTGTTTATTGTTTGGGGTTTGACCACCTCAGTGCAGACTGCCAGATTCGTACAAATTTTCCTGCAGCTACCCTGGAAAAGAGAGTTGGTAGGCTCAGGGAAAGGGAGGCCAAAAAATCCGCTGAACCGGATGGCCAGCCTGGTTTGGGTCCATCCGAACCAGAGGGAGTGCCCTCTGACCAGGGCGAGACTTCCTCGGGCAAAAGGAGAACCGACTCTGAGGAGTCGGTTCCAGCAAACAGGACTAGGAAATCAACTGGTGTGGAGCCAAAACTTTCCTCTCCAACCGCTGAAGAAATAGCCAAAGCGATTAAAATTGTCAATCGCTTTCCCGGTTCTGACGAGACCAGCACCTTCAGGTAAGTGCCGGTTCGGCGGTTCCACGGTTCAAGATTATGATTTAGAGGAATATTATGAACCGGAGGAGGGGAAGAGGATGAGGAGAGTGAATGTGGATTTGAAAGTCTGGATGTGCCCATTGAACCGGACATCTCCCCAGACAGATCTTCAGGAGTGTCTCCTCCTAGGCTTTCTGAGTCCCCTTCTCATTTTATGTTTTATAAAAAAGTGGCTGAAACCCTCCAGCTCCCTGTGGAGGAAGCTGTGGATGATCAAGAGGAGCTTGACTATGTGGAAATGATAGATATCCCAGAGTCTAGGAGACTATCTATTCCCTTGCATACATCTTTTGGGAAACAGACATTTAAAATTCTAAAAACTCCTCACACTATATCTCCTGTGGATAAGAGAATGGACAAGAGGTACACGTTGTCAGGCTCTGATATGGAGTTCCGTACACAACAATGCAGCCATGTTGGGGTAGTGCAGGCTGCAGCCTGTGACAAAGGCAAATATTCCTTGGCTTCACACCCGGACAAGGACTCCAGGAGGATTGATGCCATGGCAAAGAAACAGTACATGGCAGCATCCTTGGGACTCAGACAGGCAAATTATATGGCTTATGTTGCTAGATATCAGAAATCCAGATGGGATACTGTTGTGGCTCTAGCAGAACAGGTCCCTGGACAGCTTCTAAGGAGCTGGAGCAGGTGGCTGCTGATGGTATTGAGGCATCAGGTGCAATTCCATGCTGCAGTGGACTCAAATGATGTGTCATCAAGAGTCATGGCTACATCTGTGGCGCCTGGCAGAATGGCAGCTCAGATGTACTAGCCTGTCACAGGATACCAGACTAAAGCCATGGATTTTCCTGTTGTGGGTAATTCTCTGTTTGGGGAGCAGACAGAGAATTACATGAAAAAATGGATGAGTATAGGACCACCTATAGGGTGCACAGGCCAAGGAAGGCAGGCCACTCCTCAAAGGCAGCTTTTCAGGGGCAGGGGCAGGCCTTTTCATAAGCCTTTTACCAAGCCCAGGCCTCCTCTTCTGCTTATGCCAGAGGGGTTCTTTAGAGGAGGCAGGCAGGGTACAAGCAGGCCTGCTTCACCCCTCAGCCCAAAGCCCCTGCCAAGCAGGCACCCTGATGGGGTTGCCAGGGCCGATTCTCACCTACCTGTAGGAGCAGGCTGGCTTACTTTGTCCAGGACTGGGGTCTCTGACATCAGACAAGTGGGTCCTGGAAGTAGTAAGCCAGGGACTGGTTCTCAGCTTCAAAAGTTTCAAAGATGAGGGCAGATCCTTTCCACCTGCAAATCCACCAGAGGCACTTTCCCTGAGGCAGAGGTCTCTTCCCTCCTGGCTCTCAGAGCTGTGAAAGGGTTCTCACCTCTACACCAGGGCAAGGTTGTACTCCAGGTACTTCCTTACCCCAAAAGACAGGAGAATGGCGCCCATCCTGGATCTTAGATACCTAAACAAGCACCTCTTAAACCAAAATTCAAAATGGTGACTCTGGGAATTATTCTACCCTCTCTAAGGCCAGGGACTGGCTAAGCGTCCCTGGACCTCAAGGATGCCTACTTCCATATTCTCATCAGAGCTCCCATCAAAAGTACCTCAGGTTCGAGCCGCCCTCAGGCCATTACCAGTTCAGAGCAATGCCCTTTGGCCTCACCTCTGCTCCAAGGGTATTCACAAAATGCCTGGCAGTAGCAGTTGCTTCCCTAAGAAGGCAAAAAATTGCCATCTTCCCTTACCTGGATGATTGGCTCATAGTAGGCCAGTCCCAGACCAGGTCAGGTTACACCTACAGATAACTCAGCAACTTCTCACCTCTCTAGGTTTCCTTCTGAATCTTTCAAAGTCAGTTCTAGAGCCTGTTCAGCTCCTCACCTTCATAGACGCAGAGCTGAACACAGAGAAAGCCAGAGCCTTCCTTCCTTTGGACAGGGCAAGGACCCTGGTCTCTCTGGCCTCCTCATTCACCCTGCAGGTCTCTGGACCAGCAAGACATTTTCTACAGCTCCTGGGGCACATGGCTGCCTCTACAGCAGTAGTGCAGGGAGCAAGATTTCAGATGAGGGACATCCAGTTCCATTTGAGAGCCTTTTGGTCTCAAAGGAAAGACCCTCTAACCAAATTGATCCCAGTGACTCGAACCCTGATCCAGGCCCTACAGTGGTGGCAGGATCAGAGCAATCTGAGACAAGGGGTTCCTTTTGTCACTCAGTCTCACTCCTTAATCCTTGCTAAAGATGCATCCCTCTTGGGGTGGGGAGCTCACATGGGCGACCTCACTACCCAGGGGTTTTGGTCCCCTCAGGAATCTCTGCTGCACATCAATCTGTTGGATCTCAGAGCAGTTTTTCTAACACTTCAAGCTTTTTCCAAATCTGTTCAGAACAAAGTTGTACAGGTCAGAACAGACAACACCACCACAATGTGGTACATCAGCGAGCAAGGGGCACTCGGTCTCTGGCCTTGTGCACGAAGCAATGAAGTTGTGGTCTCTGGCTTACTCCCTGAACACCTCCCTTACAGCAGTTCACTTCTCCAGGCAGGACAATGTCTGGCAGATGCTCTCAACAGGATTTCCCAGGGCCATCACAGAATGGTCACTGGACCCCCTGGTTTTGGAAGTGATCTTTGCCAGATGGGGCACCCCGCAGATAGATCTTTTTGCAGCCCCAGACAATCACCAACTTCCTCTTTTTTGCAGCAGGGCCCCCAGTGTTGGGCTCAGTCCCTCTGGATGTCTTAGTCCTCAATTGGGAAGGGAAGTTTCTCTATGCGTTTTCTCCCTTCCCTCTGTTGTTCGAAGTGCTAGTCAAAATCAGATCTCAGCCCTGCAAGATGATCCAGATTGGGCCAGACAGCCCTGGTATCCACTTCTACTATCCTTAGCAGTCCATCTTCCCCCGTGTCTTCCCAGGAAGCACAACCTGTTAACCTGTGCTCAGGGGAGGGTTTGGTACCTGAACCTCAAATCTCTCGATCTCAGGGCCTAGCTCTTGAAGAGTTAGAGTTTGCTGATCTACACCTCTCCCAAGGTGTAATGGATATCCTGAAGGCTTCTGGAAAACCTTCCACCAGGGCTACTTATAATTCCAAATGGAAAAGGTTTTCCATATGGTGCGCTGGAAAGCATATTTCCCCAGAATCTGCTGATTTACCCACAGTCCTGGATTATATGGTCCACTTAAATACCTTGGGGCTGAGACCAGCTACCCTAAAAGTGCATTTGGCAGCTGTGTCTGCTTTTATTTCAGCAGGTAAACTCTCTTCTTTCAGCTCATCCTGTCTTCTCCAAGTTTTTCAAGGGATTGCTTCATACCAGCCCTCCATTCAGGGATCCTGCCCCTGCCTAGGATTTTAATGTTTGCATTGCTCAGCTTATGCAACCTCCCTTTGAACCTTTGTCTTCAGCAGAACTTAAGTACTTGACTTGGAAGACTGTTTCTGGTAGCCATCACTTCTGTCAGACGCATAAGTGAATTGCAAGCTTTGTCAGTGGAGCCTGATTTTATCTCCTTTCATAGAGATAAGGTGGTCCTCAGGACTAATAGGAAGTTCTTGCCTAAGGTGGTTTCAGATTTCCACCTTAATCCATATCTCTTCAAGTGTACTTCACTGACCATTCCTCCTCTGGCGAGAGGAGGTTGCACAGCTTAGATGTGAAGAGAGCCCTTAGTTACTACATAGAGCGTACCAAGGGTCACAGGTTTGACTCCCTCCAACTGTTCCTCACTTATGGTGAGGTTGGTAAAGGGAAACCTGCCACTAAAAGATCCATTGCCAGGTGGATTGTCTCTTGTATCCAATTTTGCTATGAAAAACTGGGTAAGGTTCCTCCCTCAGGCCTGAGGGTCACTCTACCAGAGGTACGCTGCTTCCTGGCTGCTGCCAGGGACATCCCTATTCTAGAGATATGTCAAGCAGCTACCTGGAAAACAGTTCACACTTTTACCAAGCATTACTCCCTGGACATCCAGGCTAGGAGTGATGCTCGGTTTGGCACAGCTGTGCTTCAGAGCCTATTTCCTAAGTAGGTTCTGTTCCTCCTCCATGGAGGTACTGCTTGGTAGTCTGCATATGTCATAATATAGCAAGACTTCATGTTGTTTGAAGAAAAAATTACTCACCTTAGTAATGTTGTTTCTTCTAATGGAGTCTTGCTGTATTATGACCTCCCCCCCTGCCTGCCCCTCTCAGAACCTCTGTTTTTGGGATGTGGGTGGGCAGTGCAGTGTTGGCACTTAGTAGGTGCCCACCTTGTTGTTTTCACCCCTCATTTTTGGGGTGCTTGGTGTTGTGTTTTTCATTTTTTGGGTCTCCTGACTTGTGTCTTTGTTTTGGGACCAAAAAATATGTTCTTATGTTTAGTAGCCAGTTGGCTAGTGTAGGTTTACAGCTTCCACACAGGACCTCAGTGAGTTTAGCTCATAAAGATCTGACGGTTTGAGTTTGAAGAACAACAGACAGAGTTTCAACCGAGCTCGAGCTCAGCGTTCCATGCCTGGCATGGAAAGTTAACTCTTTCACCTCCGGAGCAGTTCGAAGGTTGGGACTCACTGCATATGTCATAATATAGCAAGACTCCATTAGAAGAAACAACATTACTAAGGTGAGTAATTTTTTCTTACAGTATCTCCTCTCCTTATATCAAAAGGGCCTGAGTTACTCCTCTATCAAGGTGCACATGTGGGCTATCTCCACCTATCATGCTCTCGTGGGAGATGGGGCATTGGCGCAACTGGATGTCGCCCGCATCTTTCTTAGGGGAATTCTGCATATGAGACCTCCCATTCGGGACCCTGTCCCACCCTGGGACCTCCTTTTTGTGTTGAAGAAACTCACCCTCCTTTTGAACCGGCAGCGGATTGTGAGCTGCGTTACCTTTCTTGGAAGGTTTGTTTTTTAGTTGCTGTTACCTCAGCTCGAAGGGTTTCCGAGCTTCAGGCGCTGATGTGTAAAGAGCCTTATTTAGTTTTCCACAGGGAAAGGGTTTCCCTCAGAACAAATCCTAAGTTTCTTCCGAAAGTAGTCTCAGAGTTGACCCTCAACCAGTCAGTTCACCTTCCTGTTTATTTTCCTTCCCTTCCAATAGGGGGAGGCTCTCCCTCCGCACACTAGATGCCACAGGACTTTGAGGAGTATTACCTCAAGAGGGCGATCCGCACCGTCAATCGGAGCAACTTTGTGGCCTTTGCACCACAATGCTTGGGTCGACGGTGACCAAGCAGACTATCTCAAGTGGATAGTCTACTGCATCTCGTTTTGTTATGAGAAACACAATAAGCCCCTACCGGGCCTGGTGAGGGGTCACTCCACCAGAGGAGTGTCTGTTTCATTCGCTGCCCTGAGAAATGTCTCTATAAGGGACATTTGTGCAGCTGCCTCCTGGAACTCTGTGCATACCTTCATCAAGCATTACAGCTTTGATATCGTCTCCAGACGCCAAGCTGGCTTCAGCCTAGCTGTTTTGCAAGGGCTTCTGTCCTGAGGCCTCTGGAGTCAGCATATTCTACCTCCTGGGGTCATCTACTTTTTTGGTGTGAGACTGCTTGGTATTCAGTCCTTATTGTAATAGCCTGCTGCAAGAGCTCCCACTCGAAGTAAGATGGTACAGTTATGTAAGAACTTACCGTAACAGATCTTGAGGAGGAGCTCTTGCAGCAGGCGCTACTTCCCACCCGCCTTCCCCCTCGAGGTGTGCAGATCCATCTTCATTTACATCTCCATTTATCTTCTGCAGTCACTTTGTCTCCTTCTCTTGTCAGACCTTGTTCCAGGCCGTGGCGGGAGAACTGAGGTGGAGCTGGGTCCGCCCCCTCTTGTACCCAGACTGATGTTGGGGGCGGTCCCTGCTGTGTACTGCTGGCTGAAGTTTTTACCAGAGGGTCCTAGTACCTGCGGCATAGTCCTTATTGTAATAGCCTGCTGCAAGAGCGCCTCTCGAAGATCTACTGTTACGGTAAGTTCTTGCGTAACTACTTTATTTCAGCAGCTCACAACCGCACTGGCAAGCCTAAACATACAAGTACAGTACCTCCCAAAAAAAAGACTCTAAACGTTTTGATTATATGGGGAATAAAGTTTTGCTCTAAATACATTAAATATTAGAATACTTAACTATGGGACATATGTTAAAATTCCAGCGTACAGTGGTCACCTCTGCTGGACACGTAAATAAATTACTTAAATCCTGAAAAGAACTCTCTTCAATTATAAGCACACTTACTTCCCTCTCCCAACATTTAAGATCAGCATACGGCATTGCCAACAGCGACTAGAGCCTCTGCCTTCTGTATTTTTATCAGCCATCCGGCATGGCTCCGACTCTCTGGGCTAACACCTGATATTCAACATAAAGTGTGGCTAATGCCCCTTTTGAGGCGACCATCTCTTTGGGCCGGGGCACAAACTATACTTTGATAACCTGCGTTTCTACAGGCAGACAACTAAAAACAGTACAATATATGTACCACAATCCTCGTCCTCCGTATAATTGATTCATATAAAACTGGAAATTACTATAACCAGAGAAGAAACTTCAGAGGCAAAGAACGAATGACGGGGAACACATCTAATGTAACCCGTGGCTTCCTCTCAGGACGGCCGGGTGCCTCTTTCTCTCATTAAAAATCTTGAGACTACGCCGTGGTTTCCTCTTGTAGGCCTCGGAGACCTTTTTCTAGGGCTTCAATTCAGAATTATACTGAGGTCTTCCCAATGAGGCTTTATACATCTAGCCACTTTTTAAGGCATCACTGTTACAGGCCATTGTGGTCATTCCATCGGGATGCCTCTCTGCCTGTTGTGCGCTGGACCCTTGTGTCCCTCCCATGAACAGGACTGGCTATTACTTCCATGCTGAGAAACAATTGATTATATACTGATAATATTATCATATGGACCAAAAAAAAGTGGAATCCATTGTGAAATGGATACATTGTTTCATCTCAGTATCTGCTACTTATGTAGCCTATTTATGCCAAAACAGATGCTTCTAGGGCCATGGATATGTTGTTCATCCACACTTATTGGCAGGTATCCTTGCCGCTTTAAATCTTGCCGGAAGGTCTTCAAGCTGGCTCCTCCCACCCACCCGGGTGGTAAAACTCTCAGCTCCGCCCCATGACGCCAGATCTTCCTTACCGCTTGGAAGTTCAGGTTCCCTCCTTAACGCTCTGCGTATAAGACTGGTTCCTGATTCTTCGGTTTTGCGAATTTAAAAGTTTTTCAACTTTAGACTTCGGTCTTCTATCCCTTGCGGCTGCGATGGACAAATCGAATCCCGGTTTTCGGAGATGCCCTTGCGGGCAGAAGATGTCTCTAACGGATTCGCACTCCACGTGCATCTACTGCTTAGGCCTTGAGCACGACCTGCAAGCCTGCGACCTGTGCTCTTCCTTCTCGGCCTACATTCTCGAAGACCGTGCTGCCTGTTTACAACAGGCGTCCCAGGCGTTTTCCTCTGGTGAAGTCAAAAGAGGCCCGGTTGGCGGTTTCATGATGGCGGGCTCGGCAGATCAACGGAGCAGATGATGGCCCTCGAAGAGGAGGCTGCGTGCAGCCGCCTTCCTCGGCCGCGTCTTTATTCCGCTCTCCCTGGGTTCCTCTTATTCGCCTCCTTCAAGGAGCTCTGTCTGTCCCTCTCCACCAAGGGAGAGGGTCCAGCGTCTGCTGGACCTTCTGGTCCAAAGAAAGACAAGGGTAAGTCCCTCCGGCGCTCTTGGGAGGCGGGAAGGTCCCTCTCCCGAGTAGTCGGCCATCGACTGGTCGATCCTTCGCTTCGGCCACTGGTCTCCACAGTATCCCGTCAGATCAGTTGACCGAGACTCCCGTCGGCGCGGTCGAGATATTTCTCGACCTGTTGGGCCGGGTTGTCGACTGGTGAAGCCGAAAATCCTCTCTCCTGGTTCCCCGGTGGGAGTTGAGGATCCTGTGGCTTGCCAGTGCCTCGGTTCCGGAGCCTCGGGTGAACTTTCCAAGCCGAGGGGAGAGCCGGTCCCACCGGTCCCTTCTCCGAACCCCCGTCAGGAAAACCGAGGTTCGCGGTCTCGGACTTCTTTGCGGTCCAGCCGATCCCGCCGTCACAGGCGGTCTCGGTCTCGGCACCACGGCAAGCGGCACCGCCGCTCGTCCTCGAACGAGGAGAGGCTCCGAAGTAAGTTACGTCGGCGGTATGAGGACCTCATGTGACAACAGCTTCTTTTGACCGGGAACAAGCCGACTCCGTGGCCTTCCCCGGCCATTAAGTGGCTGTCACCGGAGCAGTCGAAGCAACCCCTTGACCTTCCCGAGGCGCCTGTTCCCAGGCCGGTTGCTCGGCCAAAACCAGCTGCTCCGGCGATTCCAGTGGAACCCCCGCCTCCACAGCCGTTATTTGGGGCTCCGACCAAGAATTCTCGGTCGGCTCAGGGTCTGCCCCATAGGCTGTCTGTCACCCTCACTCCCGATCAGCCTCGGCAGGTGGAGGGTGGCTCAGGCACGAGGCAGCTCTTTGCGGACTCTTTGGAGTCCTCTGGGGGTCAGTCGATGGACGAGAGCCCTTCGTCCTTTCTGGGCTTACTTAGGCTCATCTCGGAGTCCACCGGGATGCAGCTCGAGCCGGTATCTAAGCGGGCCAAAGTATCCCCTCACGGAGATATTGGACTGAGGGGATTCCCCTTCGGAGGCCTTCCCGGTAGCCGAGGCCATTGTGGGTCCGGCCTTGCAGCTCTGGCAGCGTCCTGCTTCCTGCCCTGCGCCTTCGGCCAGGAAGTATGCGGTCCCTACCGGTTCCCTGTCCGGTTTTTTGGAACACCCCTCAGCCGAGGAGTTAGTTACCGACAGCGTTTTCCGGCGTGCCGGAAATGCTAGGGATGTGGACAAACCTCCCGACAAGGAGTCCAAGAAATTGGACTATGCCAGGCGAAAAGTCTACGCTGCGTCCTCCCTCGGCCTTCGTCAGGCCAGCTTGGCCCGTGCTGATGGCACACTTCTCTTATGCCCTGTTGGGCTCTCTGGACGAGGTAGTCCCTCATCTCCCAGCCGACCTGCAGACCACGGTTAAGCAGATGCGGGACCAGGGCAGTGGCCAAGCAGCGACTTCAGACTGCTTTGGACATCGGTGACTCATGCGCCAGGTCAGTCGCGGCCGCAGTAGCCATGCGCCGTCGGGCATGGCTGAGGATATCCACCTTCACAGCGGATACCCAGCACAAGTTGGCGGATGTCCCCTTCCTGGGGACCGACCTCTTCGGCCCTGGAGTGGAAGGTCACCTCCAGAGGATCGAGAAGTCCAATGCTACCCTGGGCTTGGTCTCTTCCGCACAAGGGGACAAAGGCCGCAGGCCACAGCCTAAACCCTTCGTCCCTGCTGCCAGCGGCACGTCCGCCCAGCAACATCAGGGGCTGGCAGGCTCGGCTGGCACCCCAAACCCAAGCCCGCGGCTTCCTCCTCCAGGAAGCAAGGAGGTAAAGGCCCGGGAGGTCCCTCGGCCGGTTCCTCCTCCAAGCCTGCCCAGTGACGGGTTGAAGGGCGTCACCCCCAACCTCGTCGCCTTACCCCAGGTTCCCCCCGTGGGGGGACGGCTCCGTCACTTCCTTTCCGCCTGGTCCGTTATTACCACGGACAGATGGGTACTGGAGGTGGTGGGAAAAGGCCTGCCTCTGGAGTTCGAGCAGGCCCCGCCCTTCAGAGCCGTCGCACCTCGGGGGCCCTCGGGGTCCGCAGCCTCACTGTCGGCTCGCCGAGCCGACATCGCTCTCCTCCTCCAGAAGGAGGTGATCAGGGAGGTGGCGGACCCTCCCCTCAGGCTCAGGGTTTGTGTCCAGGTACTTCCTGGTCCCAAAACGGACGGGGGGCTGGCGCCCCATTCTCGACCTACACGACCTAAACAAGTTCCTAAGGTCTCGAACCTTCAGGATGGTTACTCTGGCTCAGATAATGCCATCCTTGGAACGCGGCATGTGGTTCTGCTCTCTGGACCTGCAGGACGCATTCTTTCACGTCCCTATCCGTCCGTCGCATCAGAGGTTCCTTCGCTTTCAAGCGGAGGGATCACTTTTCGAGTTCCGAGCCATGCCCTTCGGCTTGTCTCAAGCTCCCAGGGTCTTCACCAAATGCATAGCAGTGGTGACAGCATTCCTGCGGTGCCGAGGGTCGGGTTTACCCTTACCTGGACAATTGGCTGATAGCAGGCCCCTCAAGCAGGAGGTGGGCGGTCAGGATCTGGCCCTCAGGTTTGCTCTCCAAGTGAACTTCGTGCAAAGCAGTGATACAATTCATCGGGGCAGGCTGGCGACTCTCTGAGCAGAGCACGGCTCAGCGGACAGGGCCGAGTTCTTTCCTCCTTTGCCCGATCATTTCTGGTTGGGTAATCGGCGCCCTGCCGGGACTTCCTGCGCCTCCTGGGTCTCATGGCGGCCTGTACCAGCGTGGTCCGTTGGGCCCGCTGGAACATGCGCCCCCTTCAGTGGGGCCTGGCCAGCCAGTGGTCTCAGTGCTGCGATCCTTTGGACCAGCGAGTGACGGTGACCCAGGGGATGTGGAACGCTCACCAGTGATGGATCGTTCCAGCGCACCTGCAGGAGGGCATCCCGTTTGTCCGCCTCGAGCCGACAGTCTCTCTATCGACCGATGCCTCTCTGATGGGTTGGGGTGCCCATCTAGGGGAACACCGAGCGCACGGCCTCTGGTCCCTGCGGGAGTCCCGATGCCATATCAACCTGCTGGAGCTCCGAGCGGTCCGCCTAGCTCTCACCGCCTTCGCTCCGTTTCTTCAGGGTCAAGTGGTTCAGGTCCAGACGGACAATACCATGACCACGTACTATCTAAACCGCCAGGGCGGGACGCGCTCCATGCTTCTATGCAAGGAAGCTCTCCACATCTGGTCACTCGTGCGCAGCCTGGAGGCGGATCTCCTAGCCATTCATGTGGCAGGAGCCTCCAACACCCTGGCCGATGCCCTAAGCCGGATAGGGGCTGTGTCCCACGAGTGGTCTGTCCTGCCGGAGGTAGTACAAGATCTGTTCTCCCATTGGGGACCCTCAGGTGGACCTGTTTGCTTCCAGGGAGAACGCGAAGCTGAGGCTGTTCCATGCCCGCCCCCCTCAGCAGGGCTCGCTGCAGGGGGATGCCTTCTCGAGGCCGTGGACCTCAGGCCTCTTCTACGCCTTTCCCCCATTTCCCTTGATCCACAAGGTGCTTCTCAAGGCGAGGAGGGACAAGGCGCAGGTGATTCTGGTAGCCCCAGACTGGCCCCGCCAATGCTGGTATCCAGATCTCCTCAGCCTCAGCTCCAGGCTCCCGAGGCAGCTTCCAGCTCGCCCGGACCTGCTTTCAGTCAGTCAGGGAAGGTGTTCCATCCGGACCTTCAATCCTTGCACCTGACGGCCTGGTTCCTGGCGGCTAGAGTTCCAGGCCTTGGTCTCTCCGGCGAGGTCCTCAATGTAGTTGAGGCGTCCCGTAGAATCGACCAGGAAATGCTACGCCTTCAAATGGAAGAGGTTTCATTTGGTGTCAGGGCAAGGCCTGGACCTTCCTCCTGTTCCTTAGCAAGCATATTGGACTACCTGTGGTCCTTTCTCAGCAAGGGCTTGGGTCGGCTGACCCTTAAAGGTGCACCCTGGCAGCCATCTCTGCTTACCCGAGCACGGGCGGGAAGCAGTCGGTAACTAGGGAAAAGGTGGTCTGGCGCTTTTCAAAGGCCTTGATCATATTTCCTCCGGTGCGAGAACCTCCACCTCGTGGGATCTACTGCTGGTATTGGCAAAGCTCATGGGCAAGCCATTCAAACCAATGCACAGGTGTGATCTCTCTCACCTGTCGTGGAAGACCGCCTTCTTGGTGGCTATCACGTCAGCCAGAAGGATGGGAGAGCTCCAGGCGCTTTCCATCGAGTCTCCTTACCTGGTCTTCCACAGGGACAAGGTTGTCCTGCGCCCCCAACCGAAATTCCTTCGAAGGTGGTGTGGGAGTTCACCTTAACCAGGTGTTGACTCTGCCGGTGTTCTACCCCAATCACACCTCGGAGGCGAATATAGGCTCCGTGCTCTGGACCCCTAGAAGGTGCGCGCCTACTATAAGGCGCACGGCTGGAATCCGGGGAGAGGTTCGCCAGCTGTTTGTCACCTACGCGGAAGCCGCACCTGGCAGACCTGCAGCCAAGTGGACGATAAGCAGGTGGGTCACCTCCTGCATAGATCTCTGCTATAAGTTGGCGGGCATGGAGCCTCCCAGAGGGATAAAAGCTCATTCTACCCGCCATACTGCTGCATCGGTGGCTGCTTCCAGGGACGTCCCTATCCAGGAAATCTGCAGGGCTGCTACCTGGAAGTCAGCACACACCTTCATTACCCACTACCACATCGACCTTGAGTCACGCCGGGATGCTGGTTTTGGGGCCTGGTTCTCAGGTCTTTATTTCCCCAAGTAAGTATCGGGGTGTGCGCCTTGCCTCCTCCCGGAGAACTGCTAGGAGTCTGCCAATAAGTGTGGATGAACAACATATCACGTCCCTAAATACAGATTACTCACCTGTAATAGGGTTCTAGGAATGGTATATGTTGTTCATCCACACGACCCACCCGACCTCCCCGGCTTCGACGCACAACCTGAGCTTCCAGCGGGCCAGATCTGGCATCATGGGGCGGAGCCGAGAGTTTTACCACCTAGGTGGGTGGGAGGAGCCAGCTTTAAGACCTTCCGGCAAGATTTAAAGCAGCAAGGATACCTGCCAATAAGTGTGGATGAACAACATATACCATTCCTAGAACTCCTGTTACAGGTGAGTAACCTGTATATTTTTCTAATGACTTGACAGACATAGCGGAAAACTGTATTAACTTGCTACATCGTAGCACTACAAAATAACGTTGTATTATTTGGGTTACTGTACAAACTCAGAATCCAATGGACCTTGACATATGCTGTCTTTTCCACTGCATGCCACTGAGACCTACCAATTACTAAACTATACATACGGCAGAATGCCATATTTGTCCACCCACTGCTATATAACTGCGTGGGAATTGGGACCATTCTTTGAAAGATATATCCATTATGCAGACTTTGCCGTAACAGTAGATCTTCTAGGAATGTTTCTTGTAGTAAGTAGCTTCCATCCCTCCGGCCCCTGCCATTCTGCAAAAGGGAAAACGATGTAGGGTCGGGAGGCTTTGGTATCTCGGTTCCCCTCAGTCCCTCGCCCTCACGAGCTGAAACTGGCAGGGAACGGACACTACCAGGGACCACCCACTTTTATAGGCACAGCCCAGGAAGTGAGGTCGTGGGTGGTTCCTGGTGTGGAGACTGCAAAAAGAGACTGCCATGCTAGAGCGCCACCTATTGGGAACTCCCAGAAGTAATGACTTACTGCAAGAGACATTTTTAGATCATCTACTGTTACGGCAAAAGTCGTTGCGTAACTGATCTTTCTAAAAGTGGTGTATGTTGTTCATCCACACAAACCCACTTGACCTCCCCAGCTTGACGCACAATCTCTGCTTCCAGCGGGCAAGATCTCATGCCATGGGCACAGCTAAGGCATATACCACCCGGTGGGTGGAGGAGCAGCCAGCTTTAGACCTTCCAGCAAGATTTAAAAGGAAAGGATATGCCAGCTAGTGTGGGTGAATAACATATACCACTTGTAGAACTACTGATCTTTGAGAGGGTTCCTGCAGTAGGTCTTCACAAGTGGGACAAGCCCCGGCGTCAGGACCACGGCAAAATTGTAGCTAGCGGTCATCAGCGGGGACCCTCTGACATCAGGTAAGATGTCAGTGTGACTATAAATAGCGGCAGTCCCCCGCCTGCCCTCCAGTTCTTTCCCACCATCAAGCTGAATTGTCTGACCTCACAGTAGAACGGCTTCAGTCACCCACCATTGTCGGCATATTTCTAGTTTAATCTAACGTTAACTCCTTCCTCAGCAGCAGTGCATGTCATCTCATCTGTCCAAGAAGTGCTCCAAGGGCGGTGTACAAATCTGGCCTGGGGACTACCATTACCGTTGCGCCTTCTGCCTGGGGCCTAAGCATAAGACTGCAGTGTGTTTCATCTGCCAGGCCTTAAACCAGGCCATGTGCACTCGTTGCCAGAGGACCCTCGATGCCCATTTATTAACACACAGATTGGCATTGATGGAAAAAGAGCTTCAGGAACCGAGGGAAGGATCGTAGTCGCTGGCCCCGGAAAACAAGAAGGAGGAGGAGAGACGCCAGGAGCAGAGCCACTCTCTCCAGAGGAAACCCAGCCGATGCCATCTCAGGTGGGGCCTCCACCCCATGAGTACTCCACCTACTGGGCCTTCGTGTGTCGCCGTCCCCCTGCAGAGGTCAGCGGGCATTCGAGGGTCTCCTCTTCAGAGGAAACAGTTGCAGTTCCTACTCTGAGCTCGGCCGATAAGTTGCCCTCCAGCTCCGCCGCCAGGCACCCAGTGCATGCCGATCAGCCTGTCTCCAGCCTCCTGGCTTCTGTCAGCCTGGCCACAGTCTGTAAGCCAGTTGTCTGCTCCTATGATGCCCGCCAGGCCATCACCTGTAAGTCTGCCACAGACCTATCCGGCAGCCGGATGGTGACTACTCTCACGTCGGACTCCCTTGTGGACCCTGACACCAGGCAGAGCGAGCTCAAAGGTCCCCCTCCTCAACCCCCCAGGGCTCTCCCTCTAGGGATTTGCTGTCCTTTTCTGACCTTGTTGTGCCTGATCACCAGGATCCTCTCCTGTCAGATATCCTCCAGACAGACCTGTCGACAGGGGCTCTCCTGGACTTGTCTCTGTTCTGCCAACGGATCTTCACCCAATGCGAGATCCCTTGCTGGACATTCTTGGGGGCAGTATGGATCTGACTTCCTGGGCCTTGGCCCCCCCCAAATCCACCAATAGACCCGTACCCGAGTGGTCCCTCAGCACCGCTTCCAGCTGGGCCTTGTGTTCCTCTTCCGTCGGGTCCGACAGGGTACTATGCCGACTACATGCCGCAGTACCCAATGCCGGGCTATCCTCCTCTGACGCCGGGTTACCCGTCACCAGGTCAATCTCCTAGTTACCCTTCATACTCTATGGGGTATCCAGGATATCATCTCTCCCCCCACACACACACACAGCCGGCAGAAGAACCCATCCCAGCCTGGTTGAAGGATGCTAAGTCACAGCTGTTGCAGGAGTTGGGTCAACCTCAGCTGGTGGTCAGAGCCACCCCACCTCACAGGGTGCCACCCGGTAGCACTGCACCTTCTAGTAGAGCTTTGGACAGAGGCTTGGGTGCTCTGCCCTCCGGTATTACAGAACAGAGGCTTCCGGAGTCTTTTCCAGATGCTTCCTTACCTAGTAGGCCGGAATCATCCGACTCTGATGCGGGGAATCAATCAGAGCCTCACTCACCCATTGAGTCCCAGCCGAAATAGTCCCTTTAATCCCCTCCGGAGATCTCGTCCTTTGCTGAACTTCTCCAGTCCATTAAAAAGTCCTGCTTGTGGGCTTCCTAAGAATTGGACCCCAAACGCAGAAGACTGGCAGAACATTTGGACTTTGTCAGTGCGGACCCCCTCCCCATTCTCCTTTGGACAGGGCTGCCGCATGAAGATCTCACTTCCACAATCTGGCAGCAGCCGTCGTCCATTCCTGCTGTGTCAAAAAAGGCCAGCAGGACCTACCACCCCGCCAGAAGTGGTTTCACACCTTACTGCCCAACCCAAGACGGACTCTATTGTGATAACTGTAGCTCACATTAGGTCAGCACAACCTAAACATCTCAGTGCCTCCCCTCCAGACGAGTCGAAGCAGGTGGACCAATATGACTGCAAGATTTACACCTTCTCTAGTTGCGCCATTCGCTCTTTGAATTATGTGGCCCACATGGTGGCTTTCCAGAAATCGGCACTGTCCAGTCTGGAAAAGGACATTCAGGAGGTACCTGACGAACAGCTCAGTAACAAACTCCAGGACAAAGATACGGCTGAACAAATCGCGTGCAGCCCATGACTCTGTCGACCGTGGTATCACGTGGTGCGGCTATGGGCATCTTCTGAGGCTCTTTTGCTTGGCTTCATCTGGCAGGGTTGGTACAGGATGTTGAGTACACTTCTGGATGCTTCCTTCAGGGGTCCAGTTCTGTTTGGCATTGATGCCAAGGACATTATTATGGAGTTGCAAGAGAGCAACAAGTCTCTGAAAGATGTCCATTCCTTGTACCGCCTGGTTGAAACCAGGCAGCATTTGCCGCCAAACAAATGGAATAAAACAGAACGGGACAGACACAAGACCACGCTTCGCTCCCTCCGATTCCTGGCGCTCAAACCCCCGAGTTCCCCAAAACTGCCACTAGAGGAAAAGCACCCCTCCCGTCTCAGGCCCTGACTCTCAAATATCCCTCTCTCTACTGCCCATCCTGTGGAGGAACCATTTTGGAAGTTGTACTCCAGCTGAAAGGGTGGAAGTCCGTAACACTTAGTGCATGGGTTCTACAACTCCCTAGCAAGAGGTCACTGATAAGAGTTCCGGAGAGACCACCCACCAACTCTGGGCAGGTCTCATTACCCATCAGGCCAACAGTCTCTGGTCCTACAGGAAATTCTAGCTCTTCTGCAAAAATCAGCCATAGAGCGGGTTCTGTCAGAACAGACGTGACTTTACTCCCACTTCTTCCTGGTTCCTAAAAAGATGGGAGATCTCAGGCCTATCCTAGATCTCAGAATGCTCAACCTCTTCGTGGAATACAAGAGGTTCCATATGTTGATCCTCCAGGGACTATTACTCCTGCTCCAGTCAAACACTTGGCTGTGTTCCCTGGATATGCTGGATGTCTGCCTACATATCCCTATTCTTCTAGCTCAGCGCCACTTTCCGAGTTTCTCCTTCCGGAGGAGCATTTCCAGTTCAGAGTCCTCATTCGGCCTCTCTTCGCACCTCAGGTTTTCACCAAGTGCCTAGCGGTGTAGCGGCGTTCCCACCACACAAAGGCATTTGTGTTTCTGTACCAGGACGATTATCTGTTTTCAGCCCCCACCCCAGACAGCCTGAAGGAATCCTTTCCTTTACTCTGGATCTTTCTTCAGTCTGGGCATCTCTGTCAACTACCCCAAGTCCCAGCTGTTTCCTCCCAGCGCCTCCAATTCATTGGAGCAGTGCTGGACAGTCCAGAGCAAGGCCTTCCTTCCAACTGACAGAGCAGAGACTCTAATCTCACAAGCTGCTGGTGGCTTCATCTTGTCGGACCACAGCTGCTTGGTCCTGCAGCTGTTGGGTCTGATGGCGGCTGCCATACCCACATTCCCTTTGGCCAGACTGCACGTGAGGGTGCCTCAAACCTGGGTTGGGAAGTGCACTTGGGAGACCATCGGACACAGGGCACATGGTCGCTATGGAGGAGAACCTTCATATCAACATTCTGGAGACAAGAGCTGTGCTCTATGCTCTCAGGCCTTTCAGTCCCTCTTGGTTTTGGAACACTACTCATCCAGACAGACATGGCCACAGTTTGGTACATCAGCAAACAGGGAGGCACCTGGTCTTACCCCCTCTGCAGGGAGGCGATGCTGGTGTGGTACTGGGCTGTTCATCATGGCCTATCCTTGACAGCAGTCCCCTTGTCAGGCATTCACAACATTCTAGCGGACAATCTCAGCCAATCACTTGCCAGGGCTCATGAGTGGGAACTAAAGCAGGCAGTAGTAGATCATCTGATTTTTTTTTTTTTTTTTTTTCAGTGGGGTCGGTCAGACATAAACCTCTTCGCCTCCTTATTCAACACAAAACTACCCAGCTTTTGCTCACTCCTTCCGGCATGGTGCTTTTGGCAAGACGCACTGTCTCTATCCTGACAGGACAGGGAGATTTCTATACGCTTTCCCTCCCTTTTCTATCCTTCAGGTGTCAGCGTGGCTCAGTTGGTAGCACATCCGCCTCTGGACCAGAAGGTCGTGGGTTCTTGTCCCACTCCGGGATTGGACTTGCACCTAAAAATTGCTGGCATCCGAGTGCAGTATTGGGGGGTGCTGTACTGCTGGCATGTGCCGTCCTTCGGATGAGACGTTGAACCGAGGTCCCTTCTGCCCATCCTGGTGTCCAGGTGGAAGTAAAAGAACCCAGGGCACTCTTCGCAAAGAGCAGGGAGCATTCCCGGTGTGCTGGCCAACATTCCCCTTCCCATAAACCGGTTCATGCAATTATCCAGGCTGTGTGTGGGTGATGATGTGCGATATGGCCGCCACCACACATTGTCACTTCACTACAAGTCTAGCATTGCTTGTAAAGCGCTTTGGGATACTGTGTATGAAAAGCGCTGTATAAATGCTGATGATGATTCTTCTTCAGAAGGTTCTGAAGCTTCAAGCAGAGGGGGGTACACATGGTCCTAATTGCCGCCCCGTGGCCTCGGTAGATTTGGTTCCCTCTGCTACAGCAGTTGGCATTGGAACACAGAGTACCTGTTCCTGTCTCTCGCAACCTTCTGTCCCAGGAGCAGGGCACCCTGGTACACCCAAGCCTCATATCCCTCCACCTTCATGCGTGGCACCTGTGCATTTAGCGGTTTCTCGCTATGTCGTCTCTTCTAGAGTCGCTCAGGTCTTAGTGGAGGCCAGAAAATCCTCCACTAGATCCACGTATGCCATGAAGTGGAAGAGATTTTCCATCTGGGCAATAGCTAAATATCTAGACCCTTTTTCTTGCTCAGCTTCCCAGGTTTTAGAGTACCTCTTGCACCTGTCAGAGCTGGGCCTCAGTTATTCCTCCCTGAAGGTCCATCTCTCCGCGGTTTCGGCCTACCACCTTCTGGTGGAGGGCAAAACCCTAGCTCAGATGGAGGTTTCCAGAACCTTTTTGAAAGGGCTCCTTCATCTGAAACCTCCAGTCCGGAATCCTGTCTCCCCAATCCCACTACCCCCCCCCCCCAATCTTAATAGTAGTGATGCTGCTTTTTTTAGCATGGAAAGCTGTCTTTTCAGTTGCTGTCACTTCAGCTAAAGAGAGTTTGAGTTTCAGGCTCTAGTTTGTAGAGAGCCTTACTTGATTTTCCACAGAGACCCAGGTGGCTCTGTGGGCCAATCCATCTTTCTAGGAACATGGATATGTTGTTCAATCCACACTTACTGGCAGGTTCCTTGCCGCTTTAAATATTGCCGGAAGGTCTTCAGGCTGGCTCCTCCCACCCACCCGAGTGGTAAAACTCTCGGCTCCGCCCCATGACGCCAGATCTTCCTTACCACTTGGAAGCTCAGGTTCCCTCCTTAGCGCTCTGCGTTTTAGGCCTCGATCCAAATTCTTCGGTTAACCCAAAAATAATTTTAAAGTTTACTAGACTTCAGTCTTTATCTTCCCTCGCGCCTGCGATGGACAAATCGACTCCCAGATTTTGTCGGTGCCCCTGTGGGCAGATAATGTCCCGGACTGATCCACACTCCACGTGCGTTTACTGCCTGGGGCCTGGCCACGATTCATAGGCCTGCAACTTGTGCAAGTCCTTTCCGGCTACGGTCTTAGAGGATCGCGCTGCCAGATTACAACTCAGACGCCCCGAGAAACATTATCCTCCGGTCAAGTCGGAGTAGGCCCCTTGGGCGGTGTCCCCAGCTGTGGGCTCGGCTGAACAGCTCGAACAGATGATCGCCCTCGAGGAGGAGGAGGCCCAGGCTGCAGCATAATCATCCTCAGTTGCGGCATTTATCCCGCTCTCCTTGGGCTCCTCCTACACGGCTTCGTTTAAGGAACTTTGCCAGTCCCTCTCCACCAAGGGAGAAGGGCCTTCAGGACATTCCTCTCGGTCCAAAAAGAAGGATTCCAAAGGTAAGTCCCACCGTCGACGTTCGTGGGAGCGGGAGAGTTCCCCTTCCCCGGATAGTCGACACTCCACTTCGGTTGAGGTTGCGGCTAAGGCCACAGACTTCACAGTGTCCCCATCAGGTCAGTCGGCCGAGACACCCATCGATGCGGCCGAGATTTTTCTCGACCCATCAGACAGTCTGTCGATTGGAGAAGCTGACAACCCTTCTTCACCGGTTCCTCCAGTGGAAACCGAGGACTTGCCTGTGCCTCCTGTGCCGGAGGAGCGGGTTCCCCGGCCCCCTGTCAGACCCACCTCTGGAATCCCCGAAGGTCTCGGCACCATGGAAAGCACCGGCACCGCTTATCCTCGTTGTCCTCTTTGAAGGATAGGCTCCGGCACAAATTGGGTCGGTGCTACGAGGATCTAATGTGGCAGCAGCTCCTTCTGTCCGGGAATAAGCAGACTCTGTCGCTTTCCCCGGCCATTAAGTGGCTGTCACCGGAGTGGCCAAAATATCCCCTTTTTGTGGTCGAGGAGCCGAAGCCGGCACCAGTTGTTCGGCCGAAACCGGCTGCGCCACCCATTGTGGTGGAACCCCCTCCTCCACAATCTAAATCTGGGGCTTCGATCAAGGATTCTCGGTCGGGTCAGGGCTTGCCCCACCGGTTGTCGGTCACCCTCACTCCCGATCGACCTCGGCAGGCGGAGGGTGGCTCAGGCGCTCGGCAGCTGTTCGCAGACTCCTCGGAGACAACAACTCCTCAGTGTTCTCCAGGCCGCTTGACCTGGAGTCCATTGGGGGTCAGTCAGTAGACAAGAGCCCATCCTCGTTCCTTGGAATGCTTCCGCTCATCTCGGAGTCCATTGGGATGAAGCTTGAACCACTTTCAAAACGGGACAAGTATCCCCTCACGGAGATACTGGACCGAGGGGATTCCCCTACGGAGGCCTTCCCGGTGGCCGAAGCCATTGTTGGCCTGGCCCTGGAGCTGTGGCAGCAGCCAGGATGGCACGGAAGTATGCTGTTCCCACTGGTTCACTCTCCAGTTTCTCGGAGCACCCCTCTGCGGAGGGGTTGGTGACTGACAGCGTTTTCCGCCGTTCCGGGAACGCTCGGGATGTGGACAAGCCACCCGACAAGGAGTCCAAGAAACTGGACTACTCCAGGAGGAAAGTCTGTGCTGCTTCCTCCCTAGGCCTTTGTCAGGCCAGCTCAGCCGTCCTGATGGCACACTTTTCACATACGCTTTTGGGCTCCCTGGATGAGGTGATTCCTCATCTCCCGGCTGACCTTCAAACAACAGTCAAGCAGGTGCAGGATCAGGAAAGGGCGGTGGCTGAACAGCAGCTCCGAACTTCGTTGGACATAGCTGACTCGTGTGCCCAGTCAGTAGTGGCCACAGTGGCTATCTTGGCTGCAAGAGCTTGGCTGCGGATCTCCACCTTTATGGCGGATGCCCAGCATAAGCTGGCAGGCGTTCCCCTTTGGGTACCGACTTGTTGGTCCGGGGTGGAGGGTCATCTACAATGGATAGAGAAGTCCAGCACACCTTGGACTCGGGTCACGCTCTGCCCAAAGGACAAGGCCGCCAGCAGCAGCGTAAGCCCTTTCGTCCTTCAGCCCCTGCGGCACGTCCGACCCAGCAACACCAGCATCAGGGCCAGCAGGCTCGCACTTGGCACTCCAAAGCCAAGCTTGCTGCTTCCTCTAGCAGAAAGCCGGAAGGAAAAGGCCCAGGCTGCTCCTCGGCCGGCCCTTCCTCCAAGCCTGCCCAGTGACAGGTTGAGGGGTGTCTCCCCCAACCTCGTCACTCCTCCCTGGGTTCCCCCCATGGGGGGACGGCTCCGCCATTTTATTTCCGCCTGGTCCGATATCACCACGGACCACTGAGTGTTGGAAGTGGTAGGAAAGGGTCTGCCTCTGGAATTCAAGCAATCCCCACCCTATAGAGCAGTCGCCCCACGGGGGGCTACGGGTTCCACAGCCTCTCTGTTGGCTCATTGAGCTGACATTGCCCTGCTCCTCCAGAAGGAGGTGATCAGGGAGGTGGCGGATCCTACACCAGACCCAGGGTTTGTGTCCAGGTACTTCTTGGTCCCAAAACGGACAGGGGGCTGGCACTCCATTCTAGATCTACCGACCTGAACAAGTTCCTAAGGTCTAAGACCTTCAGGATAGCCACTCTGGTTCAGATCATTCCATCCTTGGAACAAGGCATGTGCTTCTGTTCTCTGGACCTCCAGGACGCGTTCTTTCACGTCCCAATCCGTCCGTCTCACCAGCGATTCCTCCGCTTCAGAGCAGAGGGATCCCTTTATGAGTTCCGGGCCATGCCCTTCAGCCTCTCTCCAGCTCACAGGGTCTTCACCAAATGCATGGCAGTGGTGACAGCATTCCTGCGGCACCGAAGGGTCTGGGTGTACCCTTACCTGGATGATTGGCTGATTGCAGCCCCCTCCAAGTTGGAGGTGGAGCGGTCCAGGGATCTGGTCCTCCAGGTCTGCTCTCGGATTGGCCTCCTCATCAACGAGGCCAAATCAGAACTCGTGCCAACGCAGGTGATTCAGTTCATCGGGGCAGAGCTTGACTGTCTTCGAGCCAGAGCACGGCTCCCGGCAGACAGGGCCGAGGTCCTTTCCTCCTTTGCCCAGTCATTTCTGGTTGGGCAATTGCACCCTGCCTGGGACTTCCTGGGCCTCATTGCGGCCTGCATCACGTGGTCTGTTGGGCCCGCTGACACATGCCCCTGCAGTGGGGCTGAGACGCCAGTGGTCACAGCACTCCAGTCCTCTGGACCAGCCAGTGACAGTGACCCAGGAAATGTGGAAGGCCTCCAGTGGTGGCTCGGTTCAGCTGATCTGCAGGAGGGTATCCAGTTTGTCCGCCCTGAGCCACGGTCACCCAACGACCGGACGCTCTCTGGGTTGGGGTGCCCATCTGGGGAGCACAGAGCCCACAGACTCTGGTCCCCTCAGGGTCTCGTGCACATCAACCTGCTGGAGCTTCAGCGGTCCGACCATGCCCTCACTGCCTTCGCTTTTTATGCAGGTCAAGTGGTCCAGGTCCAGACGGACAACACCCGGCCATGTACTACCTAAACCGCTCTGGCGGGCGCACTCCTTGCCTCTGTGCAAGGAGGCTCTCCGCACTTGGTCTCTCATGGGCAGACTGGAGGCGGATCTCCTAGCCATTCATGTGGCAGGAGCCTCAAACACTCTGGCCGATGCCATTAGCCAGATAGGTGCTGCATCTCACGAGTGGTCTCTCCTGCCGGAGGTGGTACAAGATCTGTTCTCCCACTGAAGTACTCCTCAGGTGGACCTGTTTGCCTCCAGGGAGAATGTGAAGCTGAGGCTGTTTCATGCTTGCCCCCCTCAGCAGGGCTCGCTGCAGGGGGATGCCTTCTCAAGGCCGTGGAGCCTGGGCCTCTTCTGTGCCTTCCCTCCATTTCCCTTGATCCACAAGGTGTTACTCAAGGTGAGGAGGGACAAGGCGAAGGTGTTCCTGGTAGCCCCAGATTTGCCCGCCAGTTCTGGTATCCAGATCTCCTCAGCCTCAGCTGCAGGCCTCTGGAGCGACTTTGTACATGCCCGGACCTGATATCATTGAACCAGGAGAAGGTATTCCACTCGGACCTTCAATCCCTGCACCTCACAGCCTGGTACTTGAGCGGCTAAAGTTCCAGGCTCTGGTTCTTTCCGAGGATGTGTACACCGTGGTGGAGGCATCTCATAAGGAATCGACCAGGAAATGTTATGCCTTCAAATGGAAAAGGTCTTCCATTTGGTGTCTGAGTAAGAGTCTGGACTCCTTATCCTGTTCTGTGGCTAACATTTTAGACTACTTTTGGTCTCTCTCCAAAGGGGGTGTCTTCGGTCATCGACCCTTAGGGTGCACCTGGCAGCCATCTCTACTTACTGGGTGCGGGCCGGTCAGTCGACTTTGGCACAGGAGACAGTGGTCGGGCGCTTTTTCAAAGGCCTGGATCACGTATCCCCTCCGGTTCGTGAACCTTCACCTCCGTGGGATCTTCTACTAGTTTTGGCAAAGCTCATGGGCAAGCCATTCGAACCCATGCACAAGTGTGAGCTCTCATACTTGTCATGGAAGACTGCCTTCCTGCTGGCTGTCACGTCAGCCAGAAGGACAGGGGGAGCTCTCGGTGGACTCCCCTTATCTGGTCTTTCACAGGGACAGAGTTGTCCTGCGCCCCCACCCGAAATTCCTTCCGAAGGTGGTGTCAGAGTTTCACCTTAACCAGGTGTTGACTCTAATGGTATATTACCCTAACTACACCTTGGACGCAGAGTACAGGCTCCATACTCTGGACTTCAGACATGCTGTCTCCTATTACAAGGAGAGGACGCCGGAAATTCGGAGAGAGGTTCGCCAGCTGTTTGTCACCTACGCTGAAGCCGCTTCTGGCAGACCTGCAGCCAAACTGACTATTGCAAGATGGATTACATCATACATAGGTCTGTGCTATGAGTTGGTGGGCAAGGAGCCTCCCAGAGGGTTAAGAGCTCATTCTACACGCCATACTGCTGCATCGGTGGCTTCTTCCAGGGACATCCCTATCCAGGAAATCTGTCGGGCTGCTACCTGGAAGTCAGCAAACACCTTCATTACCCATTACCACATCAACCTTGAGTCACGCCAGGATGCTGGTTTTGGGGCCTCAGTTCTCAATCTCTTCTTAAGTAGGTGTGCGCCTTGCCCTCCTCTCGGAGAACTGCAAGGAGTCTGCCAAAGAGTGTGGATGACAACATATCCACACTCCTAGAAAAACGGGTTACTCACCTGTAACAGTAGGTCTAGGAGTGATATATGTTCATCCACACGCACCCACCTGACCCCCCCGGCTTTAGGCGCATCACCTTGCTTCCAGCAGGCGAAGATCTGGCGTCATGGGGCGGAGCCGAGGTATATACCACCTGAGTGGGTGGGAGGAGCCAGCTTGAAGACTTCCAGCAAGATTTAAAGGGGAAAGGGACATGCCAAAGAGTGTGGATGAACAACATATACCACTCCTAGAACTACTGTTACAGGTGAGTAACTTTTTTTTATCCGCTTCCTTGGCCATGAGACAAGCTACTTTCCAAGCTTATGCTGCCCAGTATCAAAAATCTCTGTGGCAGTCCATACTGGACATGTCCATTAAAGGCCCCCACCCCTGTCCGAAGACCTTGCTGAAACTGCCAGGTTTGGGTTGGAGGCGGCTAAGTACCAATTCCAGATGGCTGCTGATTCTAATGACACTGCAGCCAGATGGATGGTTAACGCTGTGGCACAGAAAAGGTTTGCTTGGTTCAGAGCCACTAATCTTACTCAGGACACTCAATCCAAGGCTCTGGATTTTCCCCTAGAGGGAAACTCACTCTCTCTCTGAGGAATCCACGGTTGCATACATGAAAAAAGTGGATGAATACAAGGCAACCTATAGAAGCAACTCTGCTAAAGAGCGTGCTTCACCATTCACTAGACCCTATGGAAGGGGGGCTAGGGGAAGGTCTTTTATGGCCAGACCTTTCTTCCAGCCAGTAGCCGTGCCCCAGTACCAACAGTATCCACAACAGGGATACTCTAGGGGAAGGGGTAGAAGGGGCTCCAGCACTGGTTCTCAAACCCATCCTCAACCCCAACCAAAGCAAAACCCCTGAGGATCAGGCCGCCTCCTCCCTCCCTGTTGGAGGCAGACTGTCCCACTTCCTCCAGGCTTGGCTACGCATTACCACAGACAAATGGGTGCTGGAGGTAGTGGGTCAGGGTCTGTCTTTGGACTTCAGATCTTTTCCTCCTCAGAAAACCAAGGTTTACTGCTCGCCGCCTCTAGCAGAGAGGGCATTGCTAGAAGCAGAGGTCCAAAAGTTGCTACATCTCAGAGCAGTGGAATTAGTCCCTACTACCCTAAAAGGAAGAGGTTTTTACTCCAGATACTTCCTAACAACAAAGAAAAGCGGGGAGTGGCGGCCAGTATTGGATCTCAGAGCTTTGAGCAAGCATCTGAAAAAAACAAAGTTCAAAATGGTCACTTTGGCTCAAATATTGCCAACAATCCAAAAGGGGGACTGGCTGGCATCACTAGACTTGAAAGACACCTATTTCCACATCCCCATAAAGGAATCTTTTAGAAAATACCTCAGATTCAGGCTCCCTTCAGGCCACTATCAGTTTTCAACTCTTCCTTTCGGTCTCTCCTCAGCACCAAGGGTGTTCACAAAGTGCCTAGTTGCTGTAGTGGCATATCTAAGAAGACAAGGAGTGACTGTATTCCCTTATCTAGACGACTGGCTGATGGTGAGAAACTCACCAAACCAGGTAAGGAACTCCCTAGAAATCACCCAAGTCCGCTCAGAGTCCCTGGGTTTCATCATAAACCAAAAGAAATCAGTCCTAACCCCTGCTCAAATTCTGCAGTTTATAGGGGCAGAAATCAACACACTTCAGGGCAGAGCAATTTTACCCTTAGACAGGGTGCAAAATCTGCAGTCAGTAGCAAATTCCTTTGTCCTGAACTGCTCAAAAACTGCATGACAGTTTCTACAACTACTGGGTCATACGGCTGCATCCACAGGCACAGTCCAGGGATCCAGATTCCACATGCAAGCCATCCAGTTTCACCTCAGGGCTCACTGGAGTCAGAAAAAAATACCCTTTTTCAAAGCTTATACCCGTGACAGGCCCACTATTAAGAGCCCTCTTGTGGTGGAAACAGGAATCCAATTTAAGGCAAGGAGTGCTTTTCCAGAAAGAAAGCCCCTCTTTGGTACTTGCAACAGATGCATCCCTATTGGGCTGGGGTGCCCACCTAGGAAAGCATACGACCCGAGGAATGTGATCAGCAGCAGAGTCCCTTCAGCACATAAACTTGCTGGAACTAAGAGCAGTGTTACTAGCCCTAAAGGCTTTTTCTTCACTGATCATGGGCAGAGTGGTTCAGATCAGAACAGACAATACCACCAGAATGTATTACATAAATAAACAGGGAGACATCCGGTCAGGCCTCCTCTGCACAGAATCCATGAAGATTTGGACACTGGCTTACTCTCTGAGGTTCTCTTTACAGGCAGTTCACTTGCCAGGAAAGGACAATACTTTGACAGATGCACTGAGTAGCATCAGCCAGGCCCATCACGAATGGACTCTGAACAAGCAGGTGGCACAAGTCATTTTCAGAAGGTGGGGCACTCCAGAGATAGTCTTGTTCGCATCCCACCAGAACCACCAACTCCACATATTGCTGCAGACCACCAGCACAGGGCACAGTTGTTCTGGACGCCTGGTTCTGGACTGGACAGGCAGGCACCTGTATGCTTTTTCCTCTGGTCTTCAAGGTGTTACTGAAGCTAAAGTCCCTCTCAGCATTGTTGATCTTGATAGCTCCGGATTGGCCCAGGCAGCCATGGTACTGTCTTCTGCTCTCCATGTCTGTCAGCAAACCGATACAGTTGCCCCTCAGACACAATCTCCTGACTTCCAATCAGGGAACATTTTTGTACCCCAATCTCAAGTCTCTTCATCTCAAGGCGTGGCTCTTGAAGAATTAGAATATGCAGATTTAAATCTTTCAGAAGCTGTCCTAAATATTTTGAAGGGTTATAGAAAACCCTCCACACAGAAATCTTATTCTTCCAAATGGAAGAGATTCTCTTTCTGGTGTTCTAGTACGAACCTTATACCACGAAACGCTGGAGTTTCAGTAGTCCTGGACTATCTCACTCATTTGCATTCACTAGGCTTGCAACCCAGTTCACTTAAGGTTCATTTAGCAGTGATATCTGCCTACCTTTCTGTAGGCACCAAGGTATCAGTGGCATCTGATAAACATTTTCAAAAGATTTTTTAAGGGACTAATGCAGTTTCACCCACCTGACAGGGCACCAGTGCCTGCTTGGGATTTGAATGTGTGTATATAGCCAAGCTCATGGGCCTCCCTTTGAACCCATGGCTACTGCCCACTTGAAATCGTTACTTGGAAAACAGTCTTCCTAGTGGCTATTACTTCTGCAATGAAATTGGTGAACTCCAGGCTCTCTGCATTGACCAGGATTATCTCATATTTCACAGAGATAAGGTAGTCCTAAGAACTGACAGTTTCTCCCAAAGTGGTTTCAGATTTTCATCTGAACCAGTCCTCTACCTGTCTTTTCACAGACCACCAGTTCTGGTGAAAGAAGATTGCACAGTCTGGCTGTGAAAAGGGCTCTCGGCTACTGCACGACAGCGACCAATGATCTTAGGAAAAATGGAAAAGAACTTTTCCTTACATATGGGGATGTAGGAAAGGGTAAACTCGTCTCAAAAAGATCCATTTCTCGATGGATAGTCCAGTGTATTCAGTTCTGCAACGCTAAGGCAGGTAAAGAGCCCCCAACAGGATTGAGGGCGCATTCAACAAGAGGAACAGCTGCTACTCTTGCAACTGCCAGGGAGGTTCCCTTGGTGGACACTTGCAAAGCAGCTACCTGGAAAATGGTACACACCTTTACAAAACACTATAACCTGGATATTTTATCCAGGGGTGATGCTAGGTCTGGCAGAGCAGTCCTGCAGAGCTTGTTTCCTAAATAAAGTTCTGTGCCCACCTCCAGTGGTACTGCTTGGTAGTCTGCACAAAGTTATGAATATCCTGAGCAGTACTGGGGTTAGAAGAAAAATTACTTACCATAGTAATCTTATTTCTACCCAGAGATGCTCAGGAATTCGTAACTCCCTCCTTCCTCCCCTTCCAGAACTTCAGCCTCTACACTCCGCATGCTGGTGCCATTAAGCCATTATTATATGTTGCCTTTTCCTGTTTTAATCATTTTAAACTGGAGTTTTCAATGTTCTTTTTAGTTTTATTGATGTGGTTTTCATTAGTCAACCTCCTTTGGGGTTTATGTAAAATTTATGCTTTGATTAGGGAAAACCTTCTTATAAATTTTAATTACATTAGTTTCTCTAATGCCTGACTTCCAGGCTTCTCACAAATCTGGGTAGGTTAGAACACTACAGTTGGTAGAGACAATATTTGAAAGATGCTCATGTGCAAAGAATTTCATTCATTTTCATGTGTTTCATCCTCGGGCAGTCAATCCTCCAGGCTTGCTGCACAAAGTAATGAATTCCTGAGCATCACTGGGAAGAAATAAGATTATTATGGTAAGTAATGTTTTCTTCCGGCACTACCCTTCGGGCTGTCATCAGCTCCAAGGATCTTTACCAAGTGCCTAGCAGTAGTTGCCGTGGCCCTAAGGAAAAGGGGCCATTACGTCTTTCCTTGTCTGGACGATTGGCTACTGATAGCATCATCCAAGGAAGGCTTGCTTCAGGCACTAAAGGACACCTTCTTAATATTCAAAGACCTAGGTGTCCCTATTAGCCTGCCAAAGACTGCAGTTCGTCAGGGCAGTGCTGGACTCCACGAAAGGAAGGGCCTTCCTGCCAAACGACAGGGCAGGGCGCCTAATGATCCTAACGAGACATATCCTAGGACAGAGACAGGTCTCTGCACGGACCACGTTACACCTTCTGGGTCACATGGCAGCCGCAATAGCCAAGGTTCCACTATCTCGCCTCCATATGCAAACCATTCAGGACACTCTGAGTCCAGTGAGACCAATGCTAGGCATCCTTGACCAAATGGTCTCTGTCCCCAACTCAGCTCAGCTGATGTCACCGGGTTCTGCTCCATTGTGTTTTTCTCAGTTCAGCTGATGTCACTGGGTTTCAGAACCGCTAAGTAATTAAAAAATTTAATTTTCACTGGATTTTCAAAATGGTGACTATAGCTAAAATTTTACTCCAGTGAAAATGTCCTGTATAGTGATATTGGGTGGGGGAAAAGCAGCATTCATTTGGGGCCCTAAATAAAACATAGGGCTGTTATAAAACAAACACACAGGAAACGCACTAGGTGATTAAACGAGCTTCACACATGCCCAGATTTCTAATTATATTTAAAAACGTTCTGTTTAAATTTTCGTGTGAGGGGAAAAAAGTTTTAAAAATGAAAACCGCTGTACACACAATTGTGGGATTCTGTTCTAACGAACTATGCTTTTATATTGTTGTCTTTTACAGGAATGAACAAAGATTTGAACAGCGCAACAGACCATACTAAAGACCTACCAATATTTGTTTTTGAAGGAGAGAATTTTGTTGTATCGCATTGAATAGCTTTCACCATAACTGCCTGTTACTTTAGTTGCAGTTTGTTTTGGTAAAGCAGAACTTCATTGTTTAGATACTTTTCTTTGCATGGGGGGGTGGAAACTCATTTTGTTCAGGAATTTTTTTTTAACTTTCTTTATAATTAAATTCTCTTTTCTCCATTTCATTGAGCTCTGTAACAGGTTAAAGATGTCAAAACTGGACTTGTAAAATATTGCCAAACTCAAACCTTTTTTTGTACAATAAAGCTGTTTTATTTGGGAATCCTGTGGCAAGTTTCTGTTTCTTGCCAATATGTACCCCAGGTCGCATCTGGAAATGAGCGTTGTCACCAGTATGCCTGCTCGATAACTTCTTAAATAAATAAATAAGTCTCTTGGAGTTTTAACAATTTTCTGGACTGTGTCATCTTCACCTTATTGGTCTCATTCCCAGTGGACAGTAGTGGTTCACTTCACATAACCTTGATGGCTGCTATAAAAGAATCCCAGTGCTGTAAGGAATCTTGTAATAAAGCTTTGACTTTAAAAATATATGCAGTTTTACCTCATGAGGTCCCAATCATAACTAGTTTGGGAGTGTGTTTGAATGTCAGACTCTAACAACCTACTCAGACCAGGACTTAAAGTAGAATGCATACTATTCCTTATATGATTACTGTTAATAGTTACTGTATAGACAGAGTATGTAAACTGTTGGGTTATAGTTAACCAATGATCTTCCTGGACATAAGTCTCCACCACTCATTCACACTAGTGGGGATTAGCGCGGAGGCACTAAGACCCTTCGGGAGCAAACTTTTGCTGGAGGGTCGTACGAGAGATGGCGCCGCGGACACGCACCCATGAGCAGCGGCTCTGCGGTAATGACCATCTCGGCGACGACTCTCCAACCGCCTCAGTTCCTTTTTCCCGCCTCGCCGAGTGCGCTTCAGTGATGCCGTCGCTTCGAATGTGAGTCAAACTTCAAACCAGCGCATAGTTTTCAGTTTGTTTTTGTAACTTATCACGATAAGTAGTATCGCTTAATTTTATTCTATTTTCGTTAAATTTTCTAATATTTAAATTTTACTTGAAGAAGTCTCGCCTACTGGACGGAGTCGACCATGAACAGGTCAGGTGACGTAGGGAGACTTCAGATGAAAGCTGTTCAGTCAGCTGGGCTGGGTCCGTCAGCCTCCTTCTCCTCAGCGGGTTCCGCAACGGTCAGTCCGATGCCTGGGGATGGGCGGTCCCCGCCGCATAAAATAGCGGTCGCATTTCTGCACCGTTCGGCCTCGAGCTCTTCTTGCGCCCACAGGTCAAAAGAAGGCATCACTCGAGGTCGCCTCTGGTATGTCTGCGCTGCCGACGCTCGGTTATCGCTAAGCTAGTTGCGGTCTCCTTCTTCGAGTCGCGCAACTTTCGGTAATCGTCTGCCTCGACATCGGAGTCCCTCCCCGCCTATAGGTAGGACTCCAGATGAGCAGTTTCATCAGTGGGCGCCTTATGGAGCAAAATGGGCTCGGGAGGTTGGTTCTTCTGACTGGCCGGTTGCCTCGAGCCTCGGCCCCTCCGGCGATCAGGTAGGGTGGTTGGACCTTCCTAGTCGCGTGGCGCCTTCGGTGCCAGCGACTCCTGCTTAGGTGTTTCTCTCACATGGCTGCGGCGCAGGGGCCTCACACCGATGCCCTTATCTCCTGGTTTTTTCCTTCTCTAGCTTTCCAGGTTCCTGGGCTTTTCCGCGCCTTCAGCTGAGGTCTGCTGGCTTGTCGCGCCCGTTTCGGTGCGCTGGGTTCTTGCGACCACCCCGCGGCGCCTGGGTGGTGTTGTTGATAGGGCGCGCCTGCAGAATGTCGTAGCGCCGCCGCGCTTATGGGTCACAGGCCGGGCGCCTGTGGCGCCTCCTCGGTGCCGTTTTCAGTCTGCTTTGTTGCCTTGGCGCCTCGGCAGCCTTGGGACCTCCTTGTTTTCTGCTTTTTCCTCTCCCACTCACTCCTTTCTGTCCAAACAGTCCTTTCTGGACCATCAGGAGATGATGTTGAGCCTGACCCAGACCTCGGTTGGGTGATGAAGTGGAGGAAACAGGATCTTTCTTTGCTACAGAGCCTGTGGTCGAGGACCTGTCCTTTAAGTCTCTGTTGAAGAACCTGGGATCCACTCTTTCTCCAGACTACAGACATCGATCCTGGGAAGATATTAAGACTCCAGTATCTTCATGCTCTGAGATCCTCACGGATTTGACTCCTCCGATCCAGCTTTCCTTCGAGACGCTGTCTCAAATGGTATGGAATAATCCTGCTCTTATTCCCTCAGTGGCTAAATCCATTGATAAGAGTATTCGCCCCAGGATCGGTCCCATTTTGGCATCCCAAGCTTTTGGATCCTATTGTAGTCCTGGCAGAGAATGACAAGGCGTTTTTCCTCAAACTACTACAGCTTGACCTATTAACAAAGAGTCTCGTAAGATTGACATTAGGTAAGAGAGTCTTTGCTGCCTCCACTCTAAGTATGCGATTGCCAGTTATCAAGGCTATTTTTCTCAGTATGAGTATATCCTGTGGCACTTATGAAAGAATGGTTGAAGCTCTTCCAGATTCGATTCCAAGTCAGAGCTTCTTCTGACCGTTATCAGAGGTATTGAGTCCAATAACCAACAGGTCAAAGTCGCCATGGACGCTCGACACTGCTTCTCGCTCAGCAGCCGAGGGATTTGTACCGGCGCCATTCCTGGCTGCGTATTTCTGGCTTCACGAACGATGCTCAGCAGCAGGTGATGGCGCTGCCTTTTGATGGCTCCTTCTTTTTGGCCCTCAGGTGGAGTGCCTTAGAGGCCACTCAGAAGACTAGATCGGCATTGTTGGCCAGACCTCCGCCTGCCCCTCTCGGGGCATGTGAACAGACGCCAGTTTCATAGTCGCTGTCCTTGAGGCAGAGGCAGGGGAAGCTTCCACAAAAGCCAACCTGCCCAACCTCAAAAGAAGACGCAGCAGAAAGCGCGAGGGGCCAAAGCTCCCAGCACTACCTTATGAGTCGCTGGCCCAAGTTCCATCCACTCTGCCCGAGGTGGAACTTCTCTCCGTGGAGGTCGCCTGATGTACTTCTACAACCAGTGGAAGTCCATAACTTCGACAAATGGGTCCTTCTGGATAATTCACGAGGTTATTCTCTCACCCTTGGAAACCCCCTAATTGTCCTCCCAGACGCATAAACCCAGGTTGTCGGCCTCTCAGTCAGACCTCCTCACCGCGGAGATCCAGGGCCTTCTGAACAACAGGGCAATAGAACTGGTGCCCTCAATTCATGTAAACACAGGGTTCTACTCCCATTACTTTCTGGTTCCAAAGAAATCTGGGGATGCGCCCATTCTAGACCTCAGAAAGTTAAACAAATCTCCCAGGGAGAAATTCAAGATGATTTCCCTAGGTACCCTGTTACCCTTGCTGCATCAGCACGACTGGCTGGCCTCTGGATATGCAGGATGCTTACCAGCATATCCTCGCCCACCCGACTCCACCGCAGGTTTGTAGCTTTGGGTCAGCATTATCAGTTCAGAGTCCTGCCCTTTGGGCTATCCTCGGCGCCTTGCGAGATTTTACAAAGTGTTGCGCAGTTCTCGGCGCATCTCAGGAAAGTCGGACTCAGGTGTTTCCCTACCTGGATGATTGGCTTCTTAAACCCCTTCCGGCCAGGACTTTGGAAGTGCGGCAAACGACTGCCTGCTTCTCACGTCCATGGGAGTTCTGCTGAATTTGAAAATCTCAACTGCAACCTCCCAGAGGCTCCTTTCATAGGGACGCTCTAGACACCTCTTCAGCTAAGGCTTTCCTTCCAGAGGACAGAAGACTGACATCCTCGAATGGCCCGTTACATCAGGGAGAACCAATCGGTTACAGCCTCTCGATGCAACGCATGTTGGGTCTCATGGCGCCTCGGTCTTCACTGTCCCTCTGGCCGACTGCACATGAGAACCACCCAATGGATGTTTCCACTCAGTGGTCCCCCACCTCTCACCCCAGTCTTATCCCATCAAGGTGACGGAGCCCCTTCGGGTTCTCCACCTGGTGGTCTCAAGAGAGCAATCTCCTGGAAGGATTCCCTTGCTCCCCGATCATCAGATCTCCATCACCACAGACGATCGCTAATGGGATGGGGAGCTCACTGTCTCTCCCTCCACACCAAGGTGTATGGACTCAGTTCAAACTCATCTCCACATAAATGTCCTGAGATGAGAGCAGTCCTCTATGCAATCCGAGCTCTGAAGGATGTCCTTTGTCACAAGAACATTCTCCTTCAAACGGACAACAAAGCAGTGATGTATTACATCAACAAGCAGCGGTGCTTATTCTATCCCTTGCAGGGAAGCAATGAGGGTGTGGAGTGGTGCTTGGAGCACAAGTCTCTGATTCAAGCGGTTTATCTGCCAGGTATACAAAACGACCTAGCAGATCACCTCAGCAGAACGGAGGCAGACCTCACGAGTGGTCTCGATCCAGCCGTAGCTGGTCCCTGTTCAAAGAGTGGGGACTCCAGACCTGGACCTTTTGCATCCCCACTCAACGAAACTGCCTCTCTTCTGCTCCAGAAATCCAGGGCCTGGCATTTTCTGTCAGGATGCGCTCAGGCTGGTGTGGACAAAACGCTTTACGCCCTTTCCACCGCTTCCTCTAATCCAGAGAGTACTCCTCAAGTTCGAGTCTCGGGGACCAAGATGATTCTCATTGCTCCTTCCTGGCCTCGGCAACTATGGTTTCCACTCAACAGTATGTTGGCAGCCTCCCGAGACCACTTTGCAAATCAGTCTTTGACTCAGGGTCGTTGGTCCATCCTAACCTGAAATCACTTCACCTTCATGCTTGGCCTCTGAAGAGATAGAAGTGAATCGGTTCAACGCCCCTCAGAGTCTCAGACATCCTTCTGGCTGCTCGAAGCCAGCCACCCCGAAAACGTACGCTCCAAATGGAAACGCTTTTCTCTGGTGTGCAAAATCCTCTTGGAATCCTTTTCCTGTCCTCCTGGCAAGGTTCTGGAGTATCTTTGGACCTGTCAAACTTAGGGTCTTCAGTACTCCACAGTTAAAGTTCACCTTAGTGCCATCTCAGCTGCTCCATGAGCCGGTTTCTTCCTTAACTCTGGCTCAGTTACCATGGTGAAGAGATTTCTTGGGATTCTCCATACCAGACCCCTGTTAAGCGCCCAGTTGCAGCCTGGGACATTAACCTGGGCTGGACATGCTCACTGGAAGCCTTTCGAACCCTTAGCTACCTGTGAGCTAAAATTTCTTACCTGGAAGACTGCTTTTCCTGGTGGCCATTACCTCAGCCCGCAGGGTCTCTGAGATACATGCCCTGGTTACGGACCTCCGATACTGTATTCCATAAAGACAAGGTAGTTCTCCGTACTCATCCTAAATTTCTTCCCAAGGTTGTGTCAGAATTCCATCTAAACCAACCTCTGGTACTTCCGCTTATCGCTAATTTCCAAAATGAAGGGAACGAGCCTTCATTCCTTGGATGTTAAGAGAGCCTTGCGGTTCTATTTAGATAGAACCAAGGATGTTCGCAAGACTCAGCAACTGTTCGTTTTTTCAGCGACACCGGCTGGGTCAACCTGTCGCTATTAGATGCATCTCTTCATGGTTAGTGGCGTGCCTTCGCTATTGCTATTCCATGGCTCAAGTTAAATTGGAAGGTAGAGTGTACGCCATCACTAGGGCGGTCGCTGCATCCCTAGCGGAAATTGCAATGTTCCAATTGCAGATATATGCAACGCCATTACCTGGAGCTCAGTGCATACCTTCATAAGCACTGTGCACTGGATGTTCATGTTAGGCATATCCGCATTCGGCAGAACTATCCTTAATGGGCTTCTATCTTAGACGCTGAGCTTTGGCTCTCCTGCCGCCTTTTTGGGGATTATCAGCTTGGTATTTCTCTCGATTATAGGAATGAGTGGTGGAGACTTATGTCCAGGAAGATAGGAAAATTACGTACTCCACCGTAATTTTGATCTCTTGGACGAGTCTCCACCACTCATTCACACGCCCACCTCCATCCCCCGAGCTCACCGGCTGTATTGGTCTTCACTCCTCAAATCTTTAGGCCGTGAGGACTTTTGCTGACCCTTCTTACACGGGTCATACGGACTATCTTATGTCCGCTTTTTAATGTTGGGTTTATCTTTACGTTAGTTGCGCTGCACCTCCTTGGTAAAAGGTACTGAGGCGGTTGGAGGGTCGCCGCCGAGATGGTTATTACCGCCGAAAGCCGCTGCTCGCGGGCGCCCATCTCTCTCGACAATACCCTCCAGCAAAAGTTTGTTCCGATGGGTCTTAGTGCCTCCGGCGCTAATTCCCCACTAGTGTGAATGAGTGGTGGAGACTCGTCCAAGAAGATCAAGAATTACGGTAGGTACGTAATTTTCCTTTTTCAGTACACCCCCCCCCACACACACACACACACACACACACACACAAACTAATTTTTACAATTGTGGCGTGGAGGCATCCATTTTGTGGACAGGAAGGGTATTGTAGTGCTGTCAGTGCCTGACCATCCCTAACAGTGTGCAATGCAGTAGGTTAAAATAAATTGCTCCTACAAGCAGGGATCATGTCAAATTGTGAGGAAAAGCATTGAATTCTCTTGTTACACTGTGCCAGTCATAAAATGTTGTTTTCTTTATAGTATGATAGGCCCCACTCAGCACAGCACAGTTGTTCTCACCTGCTGTAGTGTACATTAAGGCTGATAACGCAGTAACATGATCACAACACCCTTCCTGTCCACAGAATGGATCCCTACATCTCCCTGTTTTAAAAAATATTTTTCAGTGTGTCATTTGCTAACTGTATTCTAGCAAACCAGTTTGTGGACAGCTGTCGTAACTGTTGAAATAATCTTGACCCGGGAGGGAGAGGAGATGAGCTAGGAGCATGCACTGCGGCTAGACGCAGTGGTGTTCTCCCCAGTGGTCCTGAAGACATACATCAAAATAGTGCCCTGAGATGTTATGCTGCTCTGGTCTGGCTCGTGGAAGTAAGAATAGCAAAAGGAAAACTCAAGGCAGCTGTTGGAATCCTTGCTCAGAGTTAAAGGTATTTTCAGTGCAAGAGTGCAAGCATCCAGTGTGGTAATGGACTATGCTGACAGTTAAATGCTGAAATGTACACATTAAAATTCAAGAAAATAAAATTTCAGTAGCTGCATTGCTGCAGAATCTAGGACACTCTCAGCAAGTTTTCTCAAGAGAAAGTCAAAGCTGGAAGCTCTACAGGTAGACAAATTCTAGCAAGAATTCAAAAATAAATAGACCTACACAATAGAGCAATATACTGCTGCACCCAGAGCTGAGCCAGCAAAGCTGTGGTATGATTCTTTTTACCTTCTCTCTCTAGTCATTAACTGAAAGTTCTGCAGAGTTTTTGTGAAAAGCATTTATCATAAAAATATCGTACCATTAGCTCTGAGGGTTCTTTCTTCACTCTCCTAATGACAAAGTTTCTAGGAGCGTGGATATGTTGTTCATCCAAGCTGTTTGGCATGTCCCTTTCCCCTTTAAATCTTGCCGGAAGTCTTCAAGCTGGCTCCTCCCACCCACCCGGGTGGTATATACCTCGGCTCAGCCCCATTACGCTGATCTTCCATTCTGCTGGAAGATTCGGATTCCCTCGTGCTACTTTCACAAGTACCGTAGGCCCTGAAGTCTAATCGACGGTTTTCAACGCATTTGCTTTCTTTAAAACTCGTAAGAGTTTACGAATCCTATCCGAGCGCATCGGACATGGAGGACAAGTCGTCCCCGCGTTTTCGCCGATGTCCTTGCGGACAAAAAATGTCTAGCACCGATCCCCACCCCTCGTGCATTTATTGCTTGGGTGCCGTGCGTGACACCACTGCTTACACCATCTGTCTGTCCTTCCATCCTAACGTCCTGGACGATCGTAAGGCGCCCCTACAGCTAGGGAGACCAGAGCTTCGCATCCACCGGTGAAATCGAAGGAGGCCAGGTGGGCGGTTTCCACGGCCGCAGGATCCGCCAAATAGTTCGAACAGATGGCGGCCAAGATGAAGTGCCAAGCTCGCCAGCCAAGTTTTTTTTATGCCACTCAACCTGGGCTCCACCTTTACTGGGTCCTTTCGGGAGCTGTGCCAGTCTCTCCATACCAAGGGTGAGGCGCCCTCGGGCTCGCACTCCTCCCACCCCAAGAAAAGGGACAGGGACCCCAAATCATCTTCTGGCCAAAGACGTTCCTGGGACTGAGAGCAGTCCGATTCACAGGACCAGGCAGTCTCTGCCACGGTTGAGATCGCTTCCTCGGCCGCCTGCTTCTCGGACCTTCCGTCAGACCAAGGCCGAGGATACGGCATAACCGACCGTGATTTCTCTTGACCCGATCGAGCACGTTTCATTATCCCGCTCCGTTTTGGAAAGGACACCCATCCTTTCTTTCCTCAAGAGGAGACCCTAATCCGGTATCTCCCATCGAGGGAGTAGGACCCGTCGGTTGAAAACCCAGAGTCATAAACACTCCCGAAGAGGCACTGCTGCCGTTCCTCATCCTCCTCGGACGAGGAGAGACTTAGACGGAAGCTCCGTCGACGTTCTGAGGACCTCATGTGGCAGCAGCTAATTCTGACCGGTCAGAAGCCGGCTACTCCGACTGCACCGGCCCTACACCGACTCCGGTTCTCCCACTGGCAGGACCGGCACGCATTCCTGCTCGGCCTGTTCTGGTCTCCCCAATTCTGGTGGAACCACCGCCTAAGCAGCCTCAGGTAGGGGCTCCCTCAAAGGAGGATCGGGCGGATATGGGCTTGCCCCGTCGTCTGTCCATCACTGTTGTTCCCGATCGCCCTAGGCGCATTGATGAGGACGTAGGCGGAGACCCTGTATCCTGACTCCTCAGACTCTGATACTACTGGTCTTCACTCACACCCTGATGATGAGTTGTCAGTGACGGGCCTGAAGGAAGGTCCTTCTTCCTTCCAAGGCATCTTTCGACTTGTATCTGAGTCCACGGGTATGCCATTGCAGCCTATCCAAAAGAAGGCGGAATGTCCTTTCACGGATATCCTTAAGAGGGGGTATACTCTGACGGAGGCCTTCCCAGTGGCCGAAGCCATTGTTGGCCCGGCTCTTGAGCTATGGCAGCACCCTGCCTCCTGCCTGGTTCCATTTGCCCGCATGGCTCGCAAGTACACTGTACCCATGGGGTCCTTGGTAGGCTTCACTGAGCATCCCTCGGCCGAGAGCCTTGTGACTGCTTCAGTGTCTCGGCGTACGGGCAGCTCAGCGGATACTGACCGCCCTCTGGACAAGGAGTCCAAGAATATGGACCATTCTGCCCGGAAGGTATATGCGGCCTCATCCTTGGGCCTTCGTCAGGCCAGCTCGGCTGTAATCATGGCACACTTCTCTCATGCCCTCTTGGGGTCACTAAATGAAGTCCTCCGTCATCTCCCAGTGGACATGCAGACCATGGTTAAGCAGGTCCATGACCAGGGCCATGCTGTTGCAAAACAGCAGCTCTAGACGGCCCTGGACATTGGAGATTCCTGTGCCCGCTCCTTAGCAGCCGCCTCAGGGCATGGCTGAGGTTATCCTCTTTTCCTGCGGATGCTCAGCATAAATGAGCTGATGTGCCCTTCCTGGCAGTGATCTCTTCGTCCCGAATGGCAGGTCACCTCCAGCGCATAGAGCAGTCCAGTGCCACCTTGGATGCTACTCTCTGCAAAGGTTCTTCGGCAAGAACCAGCAGAAGCGCAAGAAGAAGCTCCTTTCGGCACTCTTCCCCTGCGGTTAGGCAGCCCTCCTATCAGGGAGGTCAGCAGCAACAGCAGGCTCAAGCTTGGCACCCTAGTCCCAAGCAGGGTCCCAAACAGCCCCACAAAGGAGGCCGAGGTGCCGGTCCAGGAGCCTCCTCCTCCTCTAAGCCTGCGCAGTGATGGGTCAGGGGTGGCCAGCCCTACTTCCATCTCGCCGGTTCTGGGTCCTCCCGAGGGGGGCCAGCTCTGCCACTTTCTTTCCGCAGGTCCAATATCACGTCCAGACAGGTGGGTTCTGGAAGTGGTAGGTCAGGGACTGCCTCTAGAGTTCGAGCAGTACCTCCCTGCCGAGCACGTGCGATAAGAGCTCATTCTACCTGCCATACTGCTGCATTGGTGGCTGCTTCCAGGGGCGTCCCTATCCAGGAACTCTGCAGGGCTGCTAGCTGGAAGTCAGCTCACACCTTCATTACCCATTACCACATCGACTTTGGAGTCACGCCGGGATGTTGGTTTTGGGGCCTCGAGTTCTCAGTCATTATTCCTTAGAGTAGGGGATTATGCTTGCCTCCCTCCTCCCGGAGAACTGCTAGGAGTCTGCCAGACAGTGTGGATGAACAACATATCCATGTCCCTAAATGACAGGTTACTCACCTGTAACAGGAGTTCTAGGAATGGTGTTTGTTCATCCACCACACCTCCAACCTCCGGTTTTCGACACACAACCTGGCTTCCAGCGGGCTAGATCTGGTGTCATGGGGTGGAGCCGAGAGTTTTACCACCCGGGTGGGTGGGAGGAGCCAGCTTGAAGACCTTCCGGCAAGATTTAAAGCGGCAAGGAACCTGCCAAACAGTGTGGATGAACAACATATACCATTCCTAGAACTCCTGTTACAGGTGAGTAACCTGTATTTGCAGCAGGTTACACCATTAGGACTGAAGCAGTCAGGCAGCAGGACCCCATGGAAAACTTCTAGCTAGCTACATACAGCGGGGGACTGCCCCAACATTCCATGCATCATAAAAGGGCTGGTCCCTCAGCATCCCTCAGTTCTTTTCGCCATCGACTCTCAAGCATTGACTTCATGGGCCTTCAGCTATCGAGCAGCCATCAGTTAAGTACCTTTATTTCAAAGTTTGCTTTTTCTTTTCTGTATGTTGTCTTCCCGGCGTCATCAAAGAGGCACTCATCTAAGTGTGCCTGCAGCAGGCAGATCCTTGTAAGGACAGACACACAGCTTGTGTCCAGTGTCTAGGCCAGGAACACGACACCAAGGCCTGTCCTATCTGCCAAAACTTTAATAGCAGACCAGGATCCGCCGTCAAAATGTTTTGGAGATCTTCCTTTTAGAAAATAAATTAGCCACAATGCAGAAAGAAATCGTCTTCTAAGGAAGCATCCTCCCACAGATCAGAAACCTAAAGGGAGAACCAGCGCTCCCCATCCATGGATGTCCGACTCCATGAGGTCCCTCGGCGTCCCTTCTCTAAGCCTGCCCAGTGGCGGGTTGAGGTGTCACCCCAGCCTCGTCACTCAACCTGACCCCCATTAGAAGATGGCTCCATCCACTTCCTTTCTGCCTGTCCGCTATCACCATGGACCGTTGGGGGTTGGAGGTGGTAGGAAAGGGCCTGCCCCTGGAGTTGGAGCAGGCCCGCCCTTCCGAGCCGTTGTCCCTCAGGGGACTATGGGGTCCAAGCCTCTCTGCCCGGCTCACCGAGCCACGCCCTGCTCCTCGAAAAAGGGGATCAGGAAGGTGGCGGATCCTCCTCCAGACCGGGGTTTGTGTCCAGGTGCTTCCTGGTCCCAAAAGCGAAGTGCCCATGCCCCATTCTCGACCTGCACAGGTTCCTAAGGTCTCGGACCTTCAGGATGGTCACTCTGGCTCAGATAATCCCATCCTTGGAACGAGGCATGTGATTCTGTTCTCTGGACCTGCAGGATGCGTTCTTTCACGTCCCAATCCGTCCATCCCACCAGAGATTCCTCCACTTCAGAGCGGAGGGATCCCTTTACAAGTTCGGGCCATGCCCTTCGGCCTTTCCCTAGCTCCCAGGGTCTTCACCAAATGCATGGCAGTGGTGACAGCATTCCTGCGGCGCCGAAGGGTCCGGGTGTACCCCTACCTGGACGACTGGCTGATTGCAGCCCTCTCCAGGTTTGCCGTCGGGTTGGCCTCCTCATCAGCGAGGTCAAGTTGGAACTCGTGCCAAAGCAGGTGATACAATTCATCGGGGCAGAGCTCGACTCTACGAGCCAGAGCACGGCTCCCAGCGGACAGGGCCGAGGTTCTTTCCTCCTTTGCCCAGTCATTTCAGGTTGGGCAGTTGCGCCTTGCCCGGGACTTCCTGCGCCTCCTGGGCCTCATGGCGGCCTGCACCAGCATGGTCCATTGGGCCCGCTGGTACATGCGTCCCCTTCAATGGGGGCTGGCCAACCAATGGTCACAGCACTTTGATCCGCTGGATCAGGTAGTGACAGTGACCCAGGGGATGTGGAGCGCTCTCCAGTGGTGGACCGTTCCAGCACATCTGCCGGAGGTCATCCCGTTTGTCGCCCGAGCCAGCGTACCTCGCTCGACCGATGCCTCTCTGGGTTGGGATACCCATCTGGGAGAGCAAGGCGCAGCCTCTGGTCCCCTCGGGGTCCGATGCCACATCAACCTGCTGGAGCTTCGGCGGTTCATCTAGCCCTCACCGCCTTTGCTCCGTTTCTCACGAGGTCAAGTGGTTCAGGTCCAGACTGACAATACCACGACCATGTACTACCTAAACCACCAGGGTGGGGCGTGATCCATGCCTCTATGCAGGAAGCTCTCGCATTTGGTCCTTCGTCCTCGCAGCCTGGAGGTGGATCTCCTTGCCATTCATGTGGCAGGAGCCTCCAACACGTGGCCCGATGCCCTAAGCGGATAGGGGCTGCGTCTCATAGTGGTCTCTCCTGCCTGAGGTAGTAAAGATCTCTTTTCCCACTGAGGCAGCCTCAGGCAGACCTGTTGCCTCCGGGAGAATGCGAAGCTGAGACTGTTTCATGCCCGCCCCCTCAGCAGGGACTTGCTGCGGGGATGCCATCTTGAGCCGTGGACCGGGCCTCTTCCGCCTTTCCCCATTCCCTTGATCCACAAGGTGCTTCTCAAGGTGAGGAGGGACAAGGCGCAGGTGATTCTGGTAGCCCCAGACTGGCCCTGCCAGTTCTGGTATCCAGATCTCCTCAGTCTCAGCTCAGGCTCCCGAGGCAGCTTCACCCCTTAGACCTGATCTCAGTCAATCAGGGAAGGTATTCCATCCGGACCTTCAGTACCTGCACCTGATGGCCTGGTTCCTGCTGGCTAGAGTTCCAGGTCTTGGGTCTTTCGACGAGGTCCTCAAGCGTTGTTGGGCGTCCGTAAGAGTCGACCAGAAAATGCTCGCCTTCAAATGGAAGAGATTCTCCATTTGTTGTCAGGACAAGGGCCTGGACCCTTCCTCCTATTCCTTGGCAAGCATTCTGGACTAACTTTGGTCCCTTTCTCAGTAAGGGCTTGATGACGGCGACCCTTAAGGTGCACCTGGCAGCCATCTCTGCTTACCGGTCGCGGGCCGGGAAGCAGTCGGTGGCGCAGGAGAGGATGGCAGGCGCTTTCAAGGCCTTGATCACATATCCCCTCCGGTGCGAGAACCTTCACCTTCATGGGATCTGTTACTGGTATTGGCTAAGCTCATGGGCAAGCCATTCGAACCGATGTACAGGTGTGACATCTCACCTGTCAGTGGAAGACCACCTTCTTGGTGGCTGTCCCGTCAGCCAAGAAGGATGGAGAAGCTCAGGTGCTTCCATAGAGTCTCACTTATCTGGTCTTCCACAGGGACAAGGTTGTCCGCCCCCACCAGAAATTCCTTCGAGGTGGTGTCAGTTTCACAGCCAACCAGGTGTTGACTCTGCGGTGTTCTACACTCACACCTCGTGGGCGAATATGGCTCCATGACTTTGGACCCTAGAAGGCGTAAGCTTATTACAAGGAGCAGGCGGCTGAAGTTCGGGGAGAGGTTCGCCAGCTGTTTGTCACTTACGCTGAAGCCGTACCTTGCAGACCTGCAGCCAGGCGGACGATAGGCAGGTGGGTCACCTCCTGCATAGATCTCTACTATAGGTTGGCGGGCATGGAGCCTCCCAGAGGGATAAAAGCTCATTCTACCCGCCGTACCGCTGCATCGGTGGCTGCTTCCAGGGATGTCCCTATCCAGGAAATCTGCAGGGCTGCTACCTGGAAGTCAGCACACACCTTCATCGCCCATTACCACATCGACCTTGAGTCACGCCGGGATGCTGGTTTTGGGGCCTCTGTTCTCCAGTCTTTATTTCCCAGGTAGGGGGTGTGCGCCTTGCCTCCCTTCTCCCGGAGAACTGCTAGGAGTCTGCCAGACAGTGTGGATGAACAACATATCCATGTCCCTAGAAATACAGGTTACTCACCTGTAGCGGAGTTCTAGGAATGGTATATATGTTGTTCATCCCATGATACTAACCTCCCGGCTTGGCCTTTAACCTGGCTTCCAGCAGGCTAGATCTGGCATCTTGGGGCGAGCCAAGGTTTACCACCGGGTGGGTGGGAGGAGCCAACTTGAAGACCTTCCAGCAAGATGTAAAAGCGGCAGGAACCTGCCAGACAGTGTGGGTGAACAACATATACCATTCCTAGAACTCCTGTTGTAGGTGAGTAACCTGTATTTCAAACATGAAGTCTTGCTATATTATGGCGTATGCAGTGAGTCCCAACCTTGAACTGCTCCGGAGTGAAAGTTAACTTTCCATGTCGGGCATGGGCAGCTGAGCTCAAGCTCGGTTGAAACTCTGTCTGTTGTTCTTCAAACTCAAACCCGTCCGATTCTTTACTCCGCCTCACTGAACAATCGCTCAGAGATTTCTCCTTCTGCTCGGTTCATTTTGTCGGTTAAAAGTATTGTTTCTCGGTTTTCGACAATTTAAACATAACCGAGTCGATTTAAGCTCTGTCTCTGGTATTGTAGTACTAGATAGGTTTATTATTTCTGTTCTGTGTGGAACTTGTAAGCGGTTTTATCGAGTTCGGTGTGAACCGATCAGGTTGTTAAAATATCTTAATCTGTGATTTAGAGTGTGGTTACGGTTCTTATCGGTTCTAAAAAAGCAAAGTTTTATTCGTTTTTTCCACGACCAGTGACACGGTTGGGAACCGATGAGAGGGTCTTACCTGGCGGATTGCCATAAACTGGGTAAGTTTGGTTGGGACTGGCCCTGTATGTCAGAAACCCAAAGAAAACCCGGACCCACTGGGTTTCAACACTGCAGTGTGTGTGGGAAGTCTTTGCCAGGCTGACCTCCACACCACCTGTGTTTATTGTTTGGGTTTGACCACCTCAGTGCAGACTGCCAGATTCAGTACAAATTTTCCTGCAGCTACCCTGGAAAAGAGAGTTGGTAGGCTCAGGGAAAGGGAGGCCAAAAATCCGCTGAACGGATGGCCAGCCTGGTTTGGGTCCATCCGAACCAGGAGGAGTGCCCTCTGACCAGAGAGCGAGACTTCACTCGGGCAAGAGAACCGACTCTGAGGGTCGGTTCCAGCAAACTGGACTAGGAAATCAACTGGTGTGGGCCAAAACTTTCCTCTCAACCGCTGAAGAAATAGCCAAGCGATTAAAATTGTCAGTCGCTTTCCCGGTTCTGACCAGACCAGCACCTTCAGGTAAGTGCCGATTGGCGGTTCCAGTTCAAGATTATGATTTAGAGGAATATTATGAACCGGAGGAGGGAAAGAGATATGAGGAGAGTGAATGTGGATTTGAAAGTCTGGATGTGCCCATTGAACGGACATCTCCCCAGACAGATCTTCAGATGTCTCCTCCTAGGCTTTCTGAGGTCCCCTTCTCATTTTATGTTTTATAAAAAGTGGAAACCCTCCAGCTCCCTGTGGAGGAAGCTGTGGATGATCAGAGGAGCTTGACTATGTGGAAATGATAGATATCCAGAGTCTAGGAGACTATCTATTCCTTGCATACATCTTTTGGGAAACAGACATTTAAAATTCTAAAACTCCTCACACTATATCTCCTGTGGATAAGAGAATGGACAAAGGTACCGTTGTCAGGCTCTGATATGGAGTTCCGTACACAACAATGCAGCCATGTTGGGGTAGTGCAGGCTGCAGCCTGTGACAAAGCAAATATTCCCTTGGCTTCACACCCCCGGACAAGGACTCCAGGAGGATTGATGCCATGGCAAAGAAACAGTACATGGCAGCATCCTTGGGACTCAGACAGGCAAATTATATGGCTTATGTTGCTAGATATCAGAAATCCAGATGGGATACTGTTATGGCTCTAGCAGAACAGGTCCCTGGACAGCTTCCAAGGAGCTGGAGCAGGTGGCTGCTGATGGTATTGAGGCATCAAGGTGCAATTCCATGCTGCAGTGGACTCAAATGATGTGTCATCAAAGGTCATGGCTACATCTGTGGCACCTCGCAGAATGGCTTGGCTCAGATGTACTAGCCTGTCACAGGATACCCAGACTAAAGCCATGGATTTTCCTGTTGTGGGTAATTCTCTGTTTGGGGAGCAGACAGAGGTACATGAAAAAAAATGGATGAGTATAGGACCACCTATAGAGTGCACAGGCCAAGGAAGGCAGGCCACTCCTCAAGGCAGCTTTTCAGGGGCAGGGGCAGGCCTTTTCATAAACCTTTTACCAAGCCCAGGCCTCCTCTTCTGCTTATGCCCAGAGGGGTTCTTTAGAGGAGGCAGGCAGGGGTACAAGCAGGCCTGCTTCACCCCTCAGCCGAAAGCCCCTGCCAAGCAGGCACCCTGATGGGGTTGCCAGGGCCGATTCTCACCTACCTGTAGGGAGCAGGCTGGCTTACTTTGTCCAGGACTGGGAGTCTCTGACATCAGACAAGTGGGTCCTGGAAGTAGTAAGCCAGGGACTGGTTCTCAGCTTCAAAAAGTTTCCAAAGATGAGAACCAGATCCTTTCCACCTGCAAATCCACCAGAGGCACTTTCCCTAGAGGCAGAGGTCTCTTCCCTCCTGGCTCTCAGAGCTGTGGAAAGGGTTTCACCCCTACACCAGGGCAAAGGGTTGTACTCCAGGTACTTCCTTACCCCAAAAAAGACAGGAGAATGGCGGCCCATCCTGGATCTTAGATACCTAAACAAGCACCTCTTAAAACCAAAATTCAAAATGGTGACTCTGGGAATTATTCTACCCTCTCTAAGGCCAGGGGACTGGCTAGCGTCCCTGGACCTCAAGGATGCCTACTTCCATATTCTCATCAGAGCTCCCATCAAAAGTACCTCAGGTTGAGCTGCCCTCAGGCCATTACCAGTTCAGAGCAATGCCCTTTGGCCTCACCTCTGCTCCAAGGGTATTCACAAAATGCCTGGCAGTAGCAGTTGCTTCCCTAAGAAGCAAAAATTGCCATCTTCCCTTACCTGGATGATTGGCTCATAGTAGGCCAGTCCCAGACCAGGTCAGGTTACACCACAGATAACTCAGCAACTTCTCACCTCTCTAGGTTTCCTTCTGAATCTTTCAAAGTCAGTTCTAGAGCCTGTTCAGCTCCTCACCTTCATAGAGCAGAGCTGAACACAGAGAAAAACAGAGCCTTCCTTCCTTTGGACAGGGCAAGGACCCTGGTCTCTCTGGCCTCCTCATTCACCCTGCAGGTCTCTGGACCAGCAAGACATTTTCTACAGCTCCTGGGGCACATGGCTGCCTCTACAGCAGTAGTGCAGGGAGCAAGATTTCAGATGAGGGACATCCAGTTCCATTTGAGAGCCTTTTGGTCTCAAAGGAAAGACCCTCTAACCAAATTGATCCCAGTGACTCGAACCCTGATCCAGGCCCTACAGTGGTGGCAGGATCAGGCAATCTGAGACAAGGGTTCCTTTTGTCACTCAGTCTCCTCCTTAATCCTTGCTAAAGATGCATCCCTCTTGGGGTGGGGGAGCTCACATGGGCGACCTCACTACCAGGGTTTTGGTCCCCTCAGGAATCTCCTGCACATCAATCTGTTGGATCTCAGAGCAGTTTTCTAACACTTCAAGCTTTTCCAAATCTGTTCAGAACAAAGTTGTACAGGTCAGAACAGACAACACCACCACAATGTGGTACATCAGCGAGCAAGGGGCACTCGGTCTCGGCCTTGTGCACCGAAGCAATGAAGTTGTGGTCTCTGGCTTACTCCCTGAACACCTCCCTTACAGCAGTTCACCTCCCAGGCAGGACAATGTCTGGCAGATGCTCTCAACAGGATTTCCCAGGGCCATCACAGAATGGTCACTGGACCCCCTAGTTTTGAGAGTGATCTTTGCCAGATGGGGCACCCGCCAGATAGAGTCTTTTGCAGCCCCAGACAATCACCAACTTCCTCTTTTTGCAGCAGGGCCCCAGTGTTGGGCTCAGTCCCTCTGGATGTCTTAGTCCTCAATTGGGAAGGAAGTTTCTCTGTCGTTTTCTCCCTTCCCTCTGTTGTTAAGTGCTAGTCAAAATCAGATCTCAGCCCTGCAAGATGATCCAGATTGGCCAGACAGCCCTGGTATCCACTTCTACTATCCTTAGCAGTCCATCTTCCCGTGTCTTCCAGGAAGCACAACCTGTTAACCTGTGCTCAGGGAGGGGTTGGTACCTGAACCTCAAATCTCTCGATCTCAGGGCCTAGCTCTTGAAGAGTTAGAGTTTGCTGATCTACACCTCTCCCAAGGTGTAATGGATATCCTGAAGGCTTCTGGAAACCTTCCTGGGGCTACTTATAATTCCAAATGGAAAAGGTTTTCCATATGTGCGCTGGAAAGCATATTTCCCCAGAATCTGCTGATTTACCCACAGTCCTGGATTATATGGTCCACTTAAATACCTTGGGGCTGAGACCAGCTACCCTAAAAGTGCATTTGGCAGCTGTGTCTGCTTTTATTTCAGCAGGTAAACTCTCTTCTTTCAGCTCATCCTGTCTTCTCCAAGTTTTTCAAGGGATTGCTTCATACCAGCCCTCCATTCAGGGATCCTGCCCCTGCCTAGGATTTTAATGTTTGCATTGCTCAGCTTATGCAACCTCCCTTTGAACCTTTGTCTTCAGCAGAACTTAAGTACTTGACTTGGAAGACTGTTTCTGGCAACCATCACTTCTGTCAGGCGCATAAGTGAATTGCAAGCTTTGTCAGTGGAGCCTGATTTTATCTCCTTTCATAGAGATAAGGTGGTCCTCAGGACTAATAGGAAGTTCTTGCCTAAGGTGGTTTCAGATTTCCACCTTAATCCATATCTCTTCAAGTGTGCTTCACTGACCATTCCTCCTCTGGCGAGAGAGAGGTTGCACAACAGATGTGAGAGAGCCCTTAGTTACTACATAGGCGTGCAAGGGTCACAGGTTTGACTCCTCCAACTGTTCCTCACTTATGGTGAGGTTGGTAAAGAAACCTGCCACTAAAAGATCCATTGCCAGGTGGATTGTCTCTTGTATCAATTTTGCTATGAAAAACTGGGTAAGGTTCCTCCCTCAGGCCTGAGGGTCACTCTACCAGAGGTACGCTGCTTCCTGGCTGCTGCCAGGGACATCCCTATTCTAGAGATATGTCAAGCAGCTACCTGGAAAACAGTTCACACTTTTACCAAGCATTACTCCCTGGACATCCAGGCTAGGAGTGATGCTCGGTTTGGCACAGCTGTGCTTCAGAGCCTATTTCCTAAGTAGGTTCTGTTCCTCCTCCATGGAGGTACTGCTTGGTAGTCTGCATATGTCATAATATAGCAAGACTTCATGTTGTTTGAAGAAAAAATTACTCACCTTAGTAATGTTGTTTCTTCTAATGGAGTCTTGCTATATTATGACCCCCCGCACCTGCCCCTCTCAGAACCTCTGTTTTTGGGATGTGGGTGGGCAGTGCAGTGTTGGCACTTAGTAGGTGCCCACCTTGTTGTTTTCACCCCTCATTTTTTGGGGTGCTTGGTGTTGTGTTTTTCATTTTTTGGGTCTCCTGACTTGTGTCTTTGTTTTGGGACCAAAAAATATGTTCTTATGTTTAGTAGCCAGTTGGCTAGTGTAGGTTTACAGCTTCCACACAGGACCTCAGTGAGTTTAGCTCATAAAGATCTGACGGTTTGAGTTTGAAGAACAACAGACAGAGTTTCAACCGAGCTCGAGCTCAGCGTTCCATGCCTGGCATGGAAAGTTAACTCTTTCACCTCGGACAGTTCGAAGGTTGGGACTCACTGCATATGTCATAATATAGCAAGACTCCATTAGAAGAAACAACATTACTAAGGTGAGTAATTTTTTCTTACAGTATCTCCTCTCCTTATATCAAAAGGGCCTGAGTTACTCCTCTATCAAGGTGCACATGTGGGCTATCTCCACCTATCATGCTCATTGAGGAGATGGGGCATTGGCGCAACTGGATGTCGCCCCATCTTTCTTAGGAATTCTGCATATGAGACCTCCCATTGGGACCCTGTCCCACCCTGGGACCTCCTTTTGTGTTGAAGAAACTCACCCTCCTTTTGAACCGGCAGCGGATTGTGAGCTGCGTTACCTTTCTTGGAAGGTTTGTTTTTTAGTTGCTGTTACCTCAGCTCGAAGGGTTTCCGAGCTTCAGGCGCTGATGTGTAAAGAGCCGTATTTAGTTTTCCACAGGGGAAAGGGTTTCCCTCAGAACAAATCCTAAGTTTCTTCCGAAAGTAGTCTCAGAGTTGACCCTCAACCAGTCAGTTCACCTTCCTGTTTATTTTCCTTCCCCTTCCAATAGAGGGGAGGCTCTCCTCCGCACACTAGATGTCCACAGGACTTTGAGGTATTACCTCAAGAGGACGGTCACGCACCGTCAATCGGAGCAACTTTTTGTGGCCTTTGCACCACAATGCTTGGGTCGACCGGTGACCAAGCAGACTATCTCGAAGTGGATAGTTCACTGCATCTCGTTTTGTTATGAGAAACACAATAAGCCCCTACCGGGGCCTGGTGAGGGGTCACTCCACCAGAGGAGTGTCTGTTTCATTCGCTGCCCTGAGAAATGTCTCTATAAGGGACATTTGTGCAGCTGCCTCCTGGAACTCTGTGCATACCTTCATCAAGCATTACAGCTTTGATATCGTCTCCAGACGCCAAGCTAGCTTCAGCCCTAGCTGTTTTGCAAAGGCTTCTGTCCTGAGGCCTCTGGAGTCAGCATATTCTACCTCCTGGGGTCATCTACTTTTTGGTGTGAGACTGCTTGGTATTCAGTCCTTATTGTAATAGCCTGCTGCAAGGCTCCCTCGAGTAAGATGGTACAGTTATGTAAGAACTTACCGTAACAGATCTTGAGAGGGACTCTTGCAGCAAGCCTTACCACCCGCCTTCCCCTCGAGGTGTGCAGATCCATCTTCATTTACATCTCCATTTATCTTCTGCAGTCACTTTGTCTCCTTCTCTTGTCAGACCTTGTTTCCAGGCGGTGGCGGAGGAGACTGAGGTGGAGCTGGGTCCGCCCCTCTTGTACCCAGACTGATGTTGGGGGCGGTCCTGCTGTGTACTGCTGGCTGAAGTTTTACCAGAGGGTCCTAGTTACCTGCGGCATAGTCCTTATTGTAATAGCCTGCTGCAAGGCGCCTCTCGAAGATCTACTGTACGGTAGAGTTCTTGCGTAACTACTTTATTTCAGCAGCTCACAACCGCACTGGCAAGCCTAAACATACAAGTACAGTACCTCCCAAAAAAAAGACTCTAAACGTTTTGATTATATGGGGAATAAAGTTTTTGCTCTAAATACATTAAATATTAGAATACTTAACTACGTGGGACATATGTTAAAATTCCAGCGTACAGTGGTCACCTCTGCTGGACACGTAAATAAATTACTTAAATCTCCTGAAAAAGAACTCTCTTCAATTATAAGCACACTTACTTCCCTCTCCCAACATTTAAGATCAGCATACGGCATTGCCAACACCTCGACTAGAGCCTCTGCCTTCTGTATTTTTATACGCCATCCGGCATGGCTCCGACTCTCTGGGCTAACACCTGATATTCAACATAAAGTGTGGCTAATGCCCCTTTTTCGGGCGACCATCTCTTTGGGCCGGGGGCACAAACTATACTGGATAACCTGCAAGCCTCAGGCAGACAACTAAAAACAGTACAATATATGTACCACAATCCTCGTCCTCCGTATAATTGATTCATATAAAACTGGAAATTACTATAACCAGAGAAGAAACTTCAGAGGCAAAGAACGAATGACGGGGAACACATCTAATGTAACCCGTGGCTTCCTCTCAGGACGGCCGGGTGCCTCTTTCTCTCATTAAAAATCTTGAGACTACGCCGTGGTTTCCTCTTGTAGGCCTCGGAGACCTTTTTCTAGGGCTTCAATTCAGAATTATACTGAGGTCTTCCCAATGAGGCTTTATACATCTAGCCACTTTTTAAGGCATCACTGTTACAGGCCATTGTGGTCATTCCATCGGGATGCCTCTCTGCCTGTTGTGCGCTGGACCCTTGTGTCCCTCCCATGAACAGGACTGGCTATTACTTCCATGCTGAGAAACAATTGATTATATACTGATAATATTATCATATGGACCAAAAAAAAGTGGAATCCATTGTGAAATGGATACATTGTTTCATCTCAGTATCTGCTACTTATGTAGCCTATTTATGCCAAAACAGATGCTTCTAGGGCCATGGATATGTTGTTCATCCACACTTATTGGCAGGTATCCTTGCTTTAAATCTTGCGGAAGGTCTTCAAGCTGGCTCCTCCACCCACCGTTGGTAAAACTCTCAGCTCCCCCTGACGCCAGATCTTCCTTACGCTTGAAGTTCAGGTTCCCTCCTTAACGCTCTGCGTATAAGACTGGTTCCTGATTCTTCGGTTTTGCAATTTAAAGTTTTCAACTTTAGACTTGGTCTTCTATCCCTTGCGGCTCGATGGACAATCGAATCCGGTTTTCGGAGATGCCCTTGCGGGCAGAAAGATGTCTCTAGCGGATTGGCACTCACGATGCATCTACTGCTTGGGCCTGAGCACGACCTGCAAGCCTGCGACCTGTGCTCTTCCTTCTCGGCCTACATTCCTGAAGACCCGTGCTGCCTGTTTACAACAGGCGTCCCAGGCGTTTTCCTCTGGTGAAGTCAAAAGAGGCCCGGTTGGCGGTTTCATGATGGCGGGCTCGGCAGATCAACGGAGCAGATGATGGCCCTCGAAGAGAAGCGGCTCGTGCAGCTCCTTCCTCGGCAGCGTCTTTTATTCCGCTCTCCCTGGGTTCCTCTTATTGCCTCCTTCAAGGGCTCGTCTGTCCCTCTCCACCAAGGGAGAGGGTCCAGCGTCTGCTGGACCTTCTGGGTCCAAAGAAAGACAAGGGTAAGTCCCTCCGTCGGCGCTCTTGGGAGCCGGGAAGGTCCCTCTCCCGAGTAGTCGGCCATCGACGGTCGATCCTTCGCTTCGGCCACTGGTCTCCACGGTATCCCGTCAGATCAGTTGACCGAGACTCCCGTCGGCGCGGTCGAGATATTTCTCGACCTGTTGGGCCGGGTTGTCGACTGGTGAAGCCGAAAATCCTCTCTCCTGGTTCCCCGGTGGAGTTGAGGGATCCGTGGGCTTGCCAGTGCCTCGGTTCCGGGCCTGGGTGAACTTTCAAGCGAGGGAGGCGGTCCCACCCGTCCCTTCTCCGAACCCCCGTCAGGAAAACCGAGGTTCGCGGTCTCGGACTTCTTTGCGGTCCAGCCGATCCCGCCGTCACAGGCGGTCTCGGTCTCGGCACCACGGCAAGCGGCACCGCCGCTCGTCCTCGAACGAGGAGAGGCTCCGAAGTAAGTTACGTCGGCGGTATGAGGACCTCATGTGACAACAGCTTCTTTTGACCGGGAACAAGCCGACTCCGTCGCCTTCCCCGGCCATTAAGTGGCTGTCACGAGCAATCGAAGCAACCCCTTGACCTTCGGCGCCTGTTCCCAGGCGGTTGCTCGGCCAAAACCAGCTGCTCCAGCGATTCCAGTGGAACCCCGCCTCCACAGCCGTTATTTGGGGCTCCGACCAAGAATTCTCGGTCGGCTCAGGGTCTACCCCATAGGCTGTCTGTCACCCTCACTCCCGATCAGCCTCGGCAGGTGGAGGTGGCTCGGGCGCGAACAGCGCTCTGCGGACTCTTTGGAGTCCTCTGGGGGTCAGTCGATGGGCGAGCCCTTCCGTCCTTTCTGGGCTTACTTAGGTCATCTCGGAGTCCACGGGATGCAGCTCGAGCCGGTATCTAAGCGGGCCAAGTATCCCCTCACGGAGATATTGGACTGAGGGGATTCCCCTTCGGAGGCCTTCCCGGTAGCCGAGGCCATTGTGGGTCCGGCCTTGGAGCTCTGGCAGCGTCCTGCTTCCTGCCCTGCGCCTTCGGCCAGGAGTATCACGGTCCCTACCGGTTCCCTGTCCGGTTTTGGAACACCCCTCAGCCGGGGGTTAGTTACCGACAGCGTTTTCCGGCGTGCGGAGAGTACTGGGGATGTGGACAAACCTCCCGACAAGAGTCCAAGAAATTGGACTATGCCAGGCGAAAAGTCTCATCGCTGCGTCCTCCCTCGGCCTTCGTCAGGCCAGCTTGGCGTGCTGATGGCACACTTCTCTTATGCCCTGTTGGGCTCTCTGAGCCGAGGTAGTCCCTCATCTCCCAGCCGACCTGCAGACCACGGTTAAGCAGATGCGGGACCAGGGCAGTGGCCAAGCAGCGACTTCAGACTGCTTTGGACCCGGTGACTCATCGCCAGGTCAGTCGGCCGCGTAGCCATGCGCCGTCGGGCATGGCTGAGGATATCCACCTTCACAGCGGATACCCAGCACAAGTTGGCGGATGTCCCCTTCCTGGGGACCGACCTCTTGACCCTGGGTGGAAGGTCACCTCCAGAGGATCGAGAAGTCCAATGCTACCCTGGGCTTGGTCTCTTCCGCACAAGGGGACAAAGGCCGCAGGCCACAGCCTAAACCCTTTCGTCCTGCTGCGCCCGCGGCACGTCCGGCCCAGCAACATCAGGGCCAGCAGGCTCGCGCTTGGCACCCCAAACCCAAGCCCGCGGCTTCCTCCTCCAGGAAGCAAGGAGGTAAAGGCCCGGGAGGTCCCTCGGCCGGTTCCTCCTCCAAGCCTGCCCAGTGACGGGTTGAAGGGCGTCACCCCCAACCTCGTCGCCTTACCCCAGGTTCCCCCCGTGGGGGGACGGCTCCGTCACTTCCTTTCCGCCTGGTCCGTTATTACCACGGACAGATGGGTACTGGAGGTGGTGGGAAAAGGCCTGCCTCTGGAGTTCGAGCAGGCCCCGCCCTTCAGAGCCGTCGCACCTCGGGGGGCCCCGGGGTCCGCAGCCTCACTGTCGGCTCGCCGAGCCGACATCGCTCTCCTCCTCCAGAAGGAGGTGATCAGGGAGGTGGCGGACCCTCCCTCAGACCCGGGGTTTGTGTCCAGGTACTTCCTGGTCCCAAAACGGACGGGGGCTGGCGCCCCATTCTCGACCTACACGACCTAAACAAGTTCCTAAGGTCTCGAACCTTCAGGATGGTTACTCTGGCTCAGATAATGCCATCCTTGGAACGCGGCATGTGGTTCTGCTCTCTGGACCTGCAGGACGCATTCTTTCACGTCCCTATCCGTCCGTCGCATCAGAGGGTTCCTTCGCTTTCAAGCGGAGGGATCACTTCGAGTTCGAGCCATGCCCTTGGCTTGTCTCAAGCTCCAGGGTCTTCACCAAATGCATAGCAGTGGTGACAGCATTCCTACCGGTGCCGAGGGTCGGGTTTACCCTTACCTGGACAATTGGCTGATAGCAGCCCCCTCAAGCAGGAGGTGGAGCGGTCAGGATCTGGCCCTCAGGTTTGCTCTCCAAGTCGAACTTCGTGCAAAGCAGTGATACAATTCATCGGGGCAGGCTGGCGACTCTCTGAGCAGAGCACGGCTCCGCGGACAGGGCCGAGTTCTTTCCTCCTTTGCCCGATCATTTCTGGTTGGGTAATCGCGCCCTGCCCGGGACTTCCTGCGCCTCCTGGGTCTCATGGCGGCCTGTACCAGCGTGGTCCGTTGGGCCCGCTGGAACATGCGCCCCCTTCAGTGGGGCCTGGCCAGCCAGTGGTCTCAGTGCTGCGATCCTTTGGACCAGCGAGTGACGGTGACCCAGGGGATGTGGAACGCTCACCAGTGATGGATCGTTCCAGCGCACCTGCAGGAGGGCATCCCGTTTGTCCGCCCCGAGCCGACAGTCTCTCTATCGACCGATGCCTCTCTGATGGGTTGGGGTGCCCATCTAGGGGAACACCGAGCGCCGCGGCCTCTGGTCCCTGCAGGAGTCGATGCCATATCAACCTGCTGGAGCTCCGAGCGGTCCGCCTAGCTCTCACCGCCTTGCTCCGTTTCTTCAGGGTCAAGTGGTTCAGGTCCAGACGGACAATACCATGACCACGTACTATCTAAACCGCCAGGGCGGGACGCGCTCCATGCTTCTATGCAAGGAAGCTCTCCACATCTGGTCACTCGTGCGCAGCCTGGAGGCGGATCTCCTAGCCATTCATGTGGCAGGAGCCTCCAACACCCTGGCCGATGCCCTAAGCCGGATAGGGGCTGTGTCCCACGAGTGGTCTGTCCTGCCGGAGGTAGTACAAGATCTGTTCTCCCATTGGGGCACCCCTCAGGTGGACCTGTTTGCTTCCAGGGAGAACGCGAAGCTGAGGCTGTTCCATGCCCGCCCCCCTCAGCAGGGCTCGCTGCAGGGGGATGCCTTCTCGAGGCCGTGGACCTCAGGCCTCTTCTACGCCTTTCGCCCATTTCCCTTGATCCACAAGGTGCTTCTCAAGGCGAGGAGGGACAAGGCGCAGGTGATTCTGGTAGCCCCAGTCTGGCCCCGCCAATGCTGGTATCCAGATCTCCTCAGCCTCAGCTCCAGGCTCCCGAGGCAGCTTCCAGCTCGCCCGGACCTGCTTTCAGTCAGTCAGGGGAAGGTGTTCCATCCGGACCTTCAATCCTTGCACCTGACGGCCTGGTTCCTGAGCGGCTAGAGTTCCAGGCCTTGGGTCTCTCCGACGAGGTCCTCAATGTAGTTGAGGCGTCCCGTAAGGAATCGACCAGGAAATGCTACGCCTTCAAATGGAAGGTTTCCATTTGGTGTCAGGGCAAGGGCCTGGACCCTTCCTCCTGTTCCTTGCAAGCATATTGGACTACCTGTGGTCCTTTCTCAGCAAGGGCTTAGGTCGGCTGACCCTTAAGGTGCACCTGGCAGCCATCTCTGCTTACCCGAGCACGGGCGGGAAGCAGTCGGTAACATGAGGAAAAGGTGGTCTGGCGCTTTTCAAAGGCCTTGATCATATTTCCCCTTCGGTGCGAGAACCTCCACCTCCGTGGGATCTACTGCTGGTATTGGCAAAGCTCATGGGCAAGCCATTCAAACCAATGCACAGGTGTGATCTCTCTCACCTGTCGTGGAAGACCACCTTCTTGGTGGCTATCACATCAGCCAGAAGGATGGGAGAGCTCCAGGCGCTTTCCATCGAGTCTTCTTACCTGGTCTTCCACAGGGACAAGGTTGTCCTGCGCCCCCAACCGAAATTCCTTCCGAAGGTGGTGTAGGAGTTTCACCTTAACCAGGTGTTGACTCTGCCGGTGTTCTACCCCAATCACACCTCGGAGGCGAATATAGGCTCCGTGCTCTGGACCCCTAGAAGGTGCGCGCCTACTATAAGGCGCACGGCTGGAGTCAGGGGAGAGGTTCGCCAGCTGTTGTCACCTACGTGAAGCCTGCACCTGGCAGACCTGCAGCCAAGTGGACGGTAAGCAGGTGGGTCACCTCCTGCATAGATCTCTGCTATAAGTTGGCGGGCATGGAGCCTCCCAGAGGATAAAAGCTCATTCTACCGCCATATCTGCTGCATCGGTGGCTGCTTCCAGGGACGTCCCTATCCAGGAAATCTGCAGGGCTGCTACCTGGAAGTCAGCACACACCTTCATTACCCACTACCACATGGCGACCTTGAGTTACTTGGGATGCTGGTTTTGGGGCCTGGTTCTCAGTCTTTATTTCCCAAGTAAGTATCGGGGTGTGCGCCTTGCCTCCTCCTCCGGAGAACTGCTAGAGTCTGCCAATAAGTGTGGATGAACAACATATCACGTCCCTAAATACAGATTACTCACCTATGGTATATGTTGTTCATCCACCGCACATCTCGACCTCCCCGGCTTCGCACGCACAACCTGAGCTTCCAGCGGCCAGATCTGGCATCATGGGGCGGAGCCAGAGTTTTACCACCTAGGTGGGTGGGAGGAGCCAGCTTTAAGACCTTCCGGCAAGATTTAAAGCAGCAAGGATACCTGCCAATAAGTGTGGATGAACAACATATACCATTCCTAGAACTCCTGTTACAGGTGAGTAACCTGTATATTTTTCTAATGACTTGACAGACATAGCGGAGAAACTGTATTAACTTGCTACATCGTAGCACTATAAAATAACGTTGTATTATTTGGGTTACTGTACAAACTCAGAATCCAATGGACCTTGACATATGCTGTCTTTTCCACTGCATGCCACTGAGACCTACCAATTACTAAACTATACATACGGCAGAATGCCATATTTGTCCACCCACTGCTATATAACTGCGTGGGAATTGGGACCATTCTTTGAAAGATATATCCATTATGCAGACTTTTGCCGTAACAGTAGATCTTCTAGGAATGTTTCTTGTAGTAAGTAGCTTCCATCCCTCCGGCCCCTGCCATTCTGCAAAAGGGAAAACGATGTAGGGTCGGGAGGCTTTGGTATCTCGGTTCCCCTCAGTCCCTCGCCCTCACGAGCTGAAACTGGCAGGGAACGGACACTACCAGGGACCACCCACTTTTATAGGCACAGCCCAGGAAGTGAGGTCGTGGGTGGTTCCTGGTGTGGGAGACTGAAAAGAGACTGCCATGCTGGCGCCACCTATTGGGAACTCCCAGAAGTAATGACTTACTGCAGAGACATTTTTAGATCATCTACTGTTACGGCAAAAGTCGTTGCGTAACTGATCTTTCTAAAAGTGGTGTATGTTGTTCATCCACACAAACCCACTTGACCTCCCCAGCTTCGACGCACAATCTCTGCTTCCAGCGGGCAAGATCTGGCGTCATGGGGCACAGCCAAGGCATATACCACCCGGGTGGGTGGGAGGAGCAGCCAGCTTTTAGACCTTCCAGCAAGATTTAAAAGGAAAGGGATATGCCAGCTAGTGTGGGTGAATAACATATACCACTTGTAGAACTACTGATCTTTGAGAGGGTTCCTGCAGTAGGTCTTCACAAGTAGGACAAGCCCCCCCCCCCCCCGCGTCAGGACCACACGGCAAAATTGTAGCTAGCAGTCATCAGCGGGGACCGCCCCCGGCATCAGGTAAGATGTCAGTGTGACTATAAATAGCGGCAGTCCCCCGCCTGCCCTCCAGTTCTTTCCCACCATCAAGCTGAATTGTCTGACCTCACAGTAGAACGGCTTCAGTCACCCACCATTGTCGGCATATTTCTAGTTTAATCTAACGTTAACTCCTTCCTCAGCAGCAGTGCATGTCATCTCATCTGTCCAAGAAGTGCTCCAAGGGCGGTGTACAAATCTGGCCCTGGGGACTACCATTACCGTTCGCCTTCTGCCTGGGGCCTAAGCATAAAGACTGCAGTGTGTTTCATCTGCCAGGCCTTAAAACCCAGGCCATGTGCACTGTTGCCAGAGGACCCTCGATGCCCATTTATTAACACACAGATTGGCATTGATGGAAAAAGAGCTTCAGGAACCGAGGAAGGATCGTGAGTCGCTGGCCCGGAAAACAAGAAGGAGGAGGAGGCATGGAGCAGAGCCACTCTCTCCAGAGAACCAGCCGATGCCATCTCAGGTGGGGCCTCCACCCCATGAGTACTCCACCTACTGGGCCCTTGTGTCATGCGGTCCCCTGCAGAGGTCACGGGCATCTCAGGTCTCCTCTTCAGAGGAAACAGTTGCAGTTCCTACTCTGAGCTCGGCCGATAAGTTGCCCTCCAGCTCCGCCGCCAGGCACCAGTGCATGCCGATCAGCCTGTCTCCAGCCTCCTGGCTTCTGTCAGCCTGGCCACAGTCTGTAAGCCAGTTGTCTGCTCCTATGATGCCCTGAGCCATCTCCTGTAAGTCTGCCACAGACCTATCCGGCAGCGGATGGTGACTACTCTCACGTCGGACTCCCTTGTGGACCCTGACACCAGGCAGAGCGAGCTCAAAGGTCCCCTCCTCAACCCCAGGGCTCTCCCTCTAGGGATTTGCTGTCCTTTTCTGACCTTGTTGTGCCTGATCACCAGGATCCTCTCCTGTCAGATATCCTCCAGACAGACCTGTCGACAGGGGCTCTCCTGGACTTGTCTCTGTTCTGCCAACGGATCTTCACCCAATCGAGATCCCTTGCTGGACATTCTTGGGGGCAGTATGGATCTGACTTCCTGGGCCTTGGCCCCCCGATCCACCAATAGACCCGTGCCGAGTGGTCCCTCAGCACCGCTTCCAGCTGGGCCTTGTGTTCCTCTTCCGTGAGTCCGACAGGGTACTATGCCGACTACATGCCGCAGCACCCAATGCCGGGACATCCTCCTCTGACGCCGGGTTACCCGTCACCAGGTCAATCTCCTAGTTACCCTTCATACTCTATGGGGTATCCAGGATATCATCTCTCCCCACACACACACACAGCCGACGAAGAACCCATCCCAGCCTGGTTGAAGGATGCTAAGTCACAGCTGTTGCAGGAGTTGGGTCAACCTCAGCTGGTGGTCAGAGCCACCCCACCTCACAGGGTGCCACCCGGTAGCACTGCACCTTCTAGTAGAGCTTTGGACAGAGGCTTGGGTGCTCTGCCCTCCGGTATTACAGAACAGAGGCTTCCGGAGTCTTTTCCAGATGCTTCCTTACCTAGTAGGCCGGAATCATCCGACTCTGATGCGGGGAATCAATCAGAGCCTCACTCACCCATTGAGTCCCAGCCGAAATAGTCCCTTTAATCCCCTCCGGAGATCTCGTCCTTTGCTGAACTTCTCCAGTCCATTAAAAAGTCCTGCTTGTGGGCTTCCTAAGAATTGGACCCCAAACGCAGAAGACTGGCAGAACATTTGGACTTTGTCAGTGCGGACCCCCTTCCCATTCTCCTTTGGACAGGGCTGCCGCATGAAGATCTCACTTCCACAATCTGGCAGCAGCCGTCGTCCATTCCTGCTGTGTCAAAAAAGGCCAGCAGGACCTACCACCCCGCCAGAAGTGGTTTCACACCTTACTGCCCAACCCAAGACGGACTCTATTGTGATAACTGTAGCTCACATTAGGTCAGCACAACCTAAACATCTCAGTGCCTCCCCTCCAGACGAGTCGAAGCAGGTGGACCAATATGACTGCAAGATTTACACCTTCTCTAGTTGCGCCATTCGCTCTTTGAATTATGTGGCCCACATGGTGGCTTTCCAGAAATCGGCACTGTCCAGTCTGGAAAAGGACATTCAGGAGGTACCTGACGAACAGCTCAGTAACAAACTCCAGGACAAGATACGGCTGAACAAATCGTCGTGCAGCCCATGACTCTGTCGACCGTGGTATCACGTGGTGCGGCTATGGGCATCTCTGAGGCTCTTTGCTTGGCTTCATCTGGCAGGGTTGGCACAGGATGTTGAGTACACTTCTGGATGCTTCCTTCAGGGGTCCAGTTCTGTTTGGCATTGATGCCAAGGACATTATTATGGAGTTGCAAGAGAGCAACAAGTCTCTGAAAGATGTCCATTCCTTGTACCGCTCGGGTTGGAAACCCCGGCAGCATTTTTGCCGCCAAACAAATGGAATAAACAGAACCGGGACAGACACAAGACCACGCTTAAGCTCCCTCCGATTCCTGGCGCTCAAACCCCCGGCTCTCCCCAAAACTGCCACTAGAGGAAAAGCACCCCTCCGGCTCAAGGTCCTGACTCTCAAATATCCCTCTCTCTACTGCCCATCCTGTGGAGGAACCATTTGGAAGTTGACCTCAACTGAAAGGGTGGAAGTCCGTAACAGAGATGCATGGGTTCTACAACTCTAGCAAGAGGTCACTGATAAGAGTTCCTGGAGAGACCACCCACCAATCTCTGGGCAGGTCTCATTACCCATCAGGCCAACAGTCTCTGGTCCTACAGGAAATTCTAGCTCTTCTGCAAAAATCAGCCATAGAGCGGGTTCTGTCAGAACAGACGGGGATTTTACTCCCACTTCTTCCTGGTTCCTAAAAAGATGGGAGATCTCAGGCCTATCCTAGATCTCAGAATGCTCAACCTCTTCGTGGAATACAAGAGGTTCCATATGTTGATCCTCCAGGGACTATTACTCCTGCTCCAGTCAAACACTTGGCTGTGTTCCCTGGATATGCTGGATGTCTGCCTACATATCCCTATTCTTCTAGCTCAGCGCCACTTTCCGAGTTTCTCCTTCCGGGAGGAGCATTTCCAGTTCAGAGCCCTCCCATTCGGCCTCTCTTCGGCACCTCAGGTTTTCACCAAGTGCCTAGCGGTGGTAGCGGCGTTCCTACACCACAAAGGCATTTGTGTTTCTGTACCAGGACGATTATCTGTTTTCAGCCCCCACCCCAGACAGCCTGAAGGAATCCCTTTCCTTTACTCTGGATCTTTTCTTCAGTCTGGGCATCTCTGTCAACTACCCCAAGTCCCAGCTGTTTCCCTCCCAGCGCCTCCAATTCATTGGAGCAGTGCTGGACACGGTCCAGAGCAAGGCCTTCCTTCCAACTGACAGAGCAGAGACTCTAATCTCACAAGCTGCGCTGGTGGCTTCATCTTGTCGGACCACAGCGCGTTTGGTCCTGCAGCTGTTGGGTCTGATGGCGGCTGCCATACCCACATTCCCTTTGGCCAGACTGCACGTGAGGGTGCCTCAAACCTGGGTTGGGAAGTGCACTTGGGAGACCATCGGACACAGGGCACATGGTCGCCTATGGAGGAGAACCTTCATATCAACATTCTGGAGACAAGAGCTGTGCTCTATGCTCTCAGGCCTTTCAGTCCCTCTTGGTTTCGGGAACACTACTCATCCAGACAGACATGGCCACAGTTTGGTACATCAGCAAACAGGGAGGCACCTGGTCTTACCCCCTCTGCAGGGAGGCGATGCTGGTGTGGTACTGGGCTGTTCATCATAGCCTATCCTTGACAGCAGTCCCTTGTCAGGCATTCACAACATTCTAGCGGACAATCTCAGCCAATCCTTGCAGGGCTCATGAGTGGGAACTAAAGCAGGCAGTAGTAGATCATCTGATTTTTTTTTTTTTTTTTTTTTCAGTGGGGTCGGTCAGACATAAACCTCTTCGCCTCCTTATTCAACACAAAACTACCCAGCTTTTGCTCACTCCTTCCCGGCATGGTGCTTTTTGGCAAGACGCACTGTCTCTATCCTGACAGGACAGGGAGATTTCTATACGCTTTCCCTCCCTTTTCTATCCTTCAGGTGTCAGCGTGGCTCAGTTGGTAGCACATCCGCCTCTGGACCAGAAGGTCGTGGGTTCTTGTCCCACTCCGGGATTGGACTTGCACCTAAAAATTGCTGGCATCCGAGTGCAGTATTGGGGGGTGCTGTACTGCTGGCATGTGCCGTCCTTCGGATGAGAGCGTTGAACCGAGGGTCCCTTCTGCCCATCCTGGTGTCCAGGTGGAAGTAAAAGAACCCAGGGCACTCTTCGCAAAAGAGCAGGAGCATTCCGGTGTGCTGGCATGACATTCCCCTTCCATAAACCGGTTCATGCAATTATCCAGGCTGTGTGTGGGTGATGATGTGCGATATGGCAGCCACCACATTGTCACTTCACTACAAGTCTAGCATTGCTTGAAAGCGCTTTGGGATACTGTGTATGAAAGCGCTGTATAAATGCTGATGATGATTCTTCTTCAGAAGGTTCTGAAGCTTCAAGCAGAGGGGTGCACATGGTCCTAATTGCAGCCCGTGGCCTCGGTAGATTGGTTCCCTCTGCTACAGCAGTTGGCATTGGAACACAGGTACCTGTTCCTGTCTCTAGCAACCTTCTGTCCCAGGAGCAGGGCACCCTGGTACACCCAAGCCTCATATCCCTCCACCTTCATGCGTGGCACCTGTGCATTTAGCGGTTTCTCGCTATGTCGTCTCTTCTAGAGTCGCTCAGGTCTTAGTGGAGGCCAGAAAATCCTCCACTAGATCCACGTATGCCATGAAGTGGAAGAGATTTTCCATCTGGGCAATAGCTAAATATCTAGACCCTTTTTCTTGCTCAGCTTCCCAGGTTTTAGAGTACCTCTTGCACCTGTCAGAGCTGGGCCTCAGTTATTCCTCCTGAAGGTCCATCTCTCGCGGTTTGTTACCACCTTCTGGTGGAGGCAAAACCCTAGCTCAGATGGAGGTTTCAGAACCTTTTGAAAGGGCTCCTTCATCTGAAACCTCCAGTCGGAATCCTGTCTCCCCAATCCCACTACCCCAATCTTAATAGTAGTGATGTGCGTTTTTTTAGCATGGAAAGCTGTCTTTTCAGTTGCTGTCACTTCAGCTAAAGAGAGTTTGAGTTTCAGGCTCTAGTTTGTAGAGCCTTACTTGATTTTCCACAGAGACCCAGGTGGCTCTGTGGGCCAATCCATCTTTCTAGGAACATGGATATGTTGTTCAATCCACACTACTGGCAGGTTCCTGCGCTTTAAATATTGCCGGAAGGTCTTCAGGCTGGCTCCTCCCCACCCACCCAGTGGTAAAACCTCGGCTCCGCCCATGACGCAGATCTTCCTTACCACTTGGAAGCTCAGGTTCCCTCCTTAGCGCTCTGCGTTTAGCCTCGATCCAAATTCTTGGTTAACCCAAAAATAATTTTAAAGTTTACTAGACTTCAGTCTTTATCTTCCCTCGCGGCTGCGATGGACAATCGACTCCCAGATTTTTGTCGGTGCCCTGTGGGCAGATAATGTCCCGGACTGATCCACACTCACGTGCGTTTACTGCCTGGGGCCTGGCCACGTTCGCAGGGCCTGCAACCCATGCAAGTCCTCTGCCACGGTCTTAGAGGACGCACACAGATTACAACTCAGACGCCCGAGAAACATTATCCTCCGGTCAAGTCGAAGTAGGCCCCTTGGGCGGTGTCCCCAGCTGTGGGCTCGGCTGAACAGCTCGAACAGATGATCGCCCTCGAGGAGGAGGAGGCCCAGGCTGCAGCATAATCATCCTCAGTTGCGGCATTTATCCCGCTCTCCTTGGGCTCCTCCTACACGGCTTCGTTTAAGGAACTTTGCCAGTCCCTCTCCACCAAGGGAGAAGGGCCTTCAGGACATTCCTCTCGGTCCAAAAAGAAGGATTCCAAAGGTAAGTCCCACCGTCGACGTTCGTGGGAGCGGGAGAGGTCCCCTTCCCCGGATAGTCGACACTCCACTTCGGTTGAGGTTGCGGCTAAGGCCACAGACTTCACAGTGTCCCCATCAGGTCAGTCGGCCGAGACACCCATCGATGCGGCCGAGATTTTCTCGACCATCAGACAGTCTGTCGATTGGAGAAGCTGACAACCCTCTTCACGGTTCCTCCAGTGGAAACCGAGGACTTGCCTGTGCCTCCTGTGCCGGAGGGAGGCGTTCCCCGCCCCTGTCAGACCCACCTCTGGAATCCCCAGGTCTCGGCACCATGGAAGCACGGCACCGCTTATCCTCGTTGTCCTCTTTGAAGGATAGGCTCCGGCACAAATTGGGTCGGTGCTACGAGGATCTAATGTGGCAGCAGCTCCTTCTGTCCGGGAATAAGCAGACTCTGTCGCTTTCCCCGGCCATTAAGTGGCTGTCACCGGAGTGGCCAAAATATCCCCTTTTTGTGGTCGAGGAGCCGGAGCCGGCACCAGTTGTTCAGCCGAAACCGGCTGCGCCACCCATTGTGGTGGAACCCCCTCCTCCACAATCTAAATCTGGGGCTTCGATCAAGGATTCTCGGTCGGGTCAGGGCTTGCCCCAACGGTTGTCGGTCACCCTCACTCCCGATCGACCTCGGCAGGCGGAGGGTGGCTCAGGCGCTCGGCAGCTGTTCGCAGACTCCTCGGAGACAACAACTCCTCAGTGTTCTCCAGGCCGCTTGACCTGGAGTCCATTAGGGGTCAGTCAGTAGACAAAGCCATCCTCGTTCCTTGGAATGCTTCCGCTCATCTCGAGTCCATTGGGATGAAGCTTGAACCACTTTCAAAGCGGGACAAGTATCCCTCACGGAGATACTGGACCGAGGATTCCCTAGGAGCCTTCCGGTGGCGAAGCCATTGTTAACCTGGCCTGGAGCTGTGGCAGCAGCCAGGATGGCACGGAGAGTATGCTGTTCCCACTGGTTCACTCTCCAGTTTCTCGGAGCACCCCTCTGCGGAGGGGTTGGTGACTGACAGCGTTTTCCGGAGTTCCGGGAGCGCTCGGGATGTGGACAAGCCACCCGACAAGGAGTCCAAGAAACTGGACTACTCCAGGAGGAAAGTCTGTGCTGCTTCCTCCCTAGGCCTTTGTCAGGCCAGCTCAGCCGTCCTGATGGCACACTTTTCACATACGCTTTTGGGCTCCCTGGATGAGGTGATTCCTCATCTCCCGGCTGACCTTCAAACAACAGTCAAGCAGGTGCAGGATCAGGAAAGGGCGGTGGCTGAACAGCAGCTCCAGGATTCGTTGGACATAGCTGACTCGTGTGCCCAGTCAGTAGTGGCCACAGTGGCTATCTTGGCTGCAGAGCTTGGCTGCGGATCTCCACCTTTATGGCGGATACCCAGCATAAGCTGGCAGGCGTTCCCGCTTTGGGTACCGACTTGTTCGGTCCGGGGGTGGAGGGTCATCTACAATGGATAGAGAAGTCCAACGCCACCTTGGACTCGGTCACGTCTGCCCAAAAGGACAAAGGCCGCCAGCAGCAGCGTAAGCCCTTTCGTCCTTCAGCCCCTTCGGCACGTCCGACCCAGAAACACCAGCATCAGGGCCAGCAGGCTCGCACTTGGCACTCCAAAGCCAAGCTTGCTGCTTCCTCTAGCAGAAAGCCGGAAGGAAAAGGCCCAGGCTGCTCCTCGGCCGGCCCTTCCTCCAAGCCTGCCCAGTGACAGGTTGAGGGGTGTCTCCCCAACTCGTCACTCCTCCCTGGGTTCCCCCCATGGGGGGACGGCTCCGCCACTTTATTTCCGCCTGGTCCGATATCACCACGGACCACTGAGTGTTGGAAGTGGTAGGAAAGGGTCTGCCTCTGGAATTCAAGCAATCCCCACCCTATAGAGCAGTCGCCCCACGGGGGGCTACGGGTTCCACAGCCTCTCTGTTGGCTCATTGAGCTGACATTGCCCTGCTCCTCCAGAAGGAGGTGATCAGGGAGGTGGCGGATCCTACACCAGACCCAGGGTTTGTGTCCAGGTACTTCTTGGTCCCAAAACGGACAGGGGGCTGGCACTCCATTCTAGATCTACACGACCTGAACAAGTTCCTAAGGTCTAAGACCTTCAGGATAGCCACTCTGGTTCAGATCATTCCATCCTTGGAACAAGGCATGTGCTTCTGTTCTCTGGACCTCCAGGACGCGTTCTTTCACGTCCCAATCCGTCCGTCTCACCAGCGATTCCTCCGCTTCAGAGCAGAGGGATCCCTTTATGAGTTCCGGGCCATGCCCTTCAGCCTCTCTCCAGCTCACAGGGTCTTCACCAAATGCATGGCAGTGGTGACAGCATTCCTCTGGCACCGAAGGGTCTGGGTGTACCCTACCTGGATGATTGGCTGATTGCAGCCCTCAAGTTGAGGAGGCGGTCCAGGGATCTGGTCCTCCAGGTCTGCTCTCGGATTGGCCTCCTCATCAACGAGGCCAAATCAGAACTCGTGCCAACGCAGGTGATTCAGTTCATCGGGGCAGAGCTTGACTGTCTTCGAGCCAGAGCACGGCTCCCGGCAGACAGGGCCGAGGTCCTTTCCTCCTTTGCCCAGTCATTTCTGGTTGGGCAATTGCACCCTGCCTGGGACTTCCTGGGCCTCATTGCGGCCTGCATCAGCGTGGTCTGTTGGGCCCGCTGGCACATGCGTCCCCTGCAGTGGGGGCTGGCACGCCAGTGGTCACAGCACTCCAGTCCTCTGGACCAGCCAGTGACAGTGACCCAGGAAATGTGGAAAGGCCTCCAGTGGTGGCTCGTTCCAGCTGATCTGCAGGAGGGTATCCAGTTTGTCCGCCCTGAGCCAACGGTCACTCTAACGACCGACGCCTCTCTGGGTTGGGGTGCCCATCTGGGGGAGCACAGAGCCCACAGACTCTGGTCCCCTCAGGAGTCTCGATGCCACATCAACCTGCTGGAGCTTCGAACGGTCCGACTAGCCCTCACTGCCTTCGCTTTTTTTGTACGGGGTCAAGTGGTCCAGGTCCAGACGGACAACACCACGGCCATGTACTACCTAAACCGTCTGGGCGGGACGCACTCCTTGCCTCTGTGCAAGGAGGCTCTCCGCACTTGGTCTCTCATGGGCAGACTGGAGGCGGATCTCCTAGCCATTCATGTGGCAGGAGCCTCAAACACTCTGGCCGATGCCATTAGCCAGATAGGTGCTGCATCTCAGAGTGGTCTCTCCTGAGGTGGTACAAGATCTGTTCTCCCACTGAAGTACTCCTCAGGTGGACCTGTTTGCCTCCAGGGAGAATGTGAAGCTGAGGCTGTTTCATGCTTGCCCCCCTCAGCAGGGCTCGCTGCAGGGGGATGCCTTCTCAAGGCCGTGGAGCCTGGGCCTCTTCTGTGCCTTCCCTCCATTTCCCTTGATCCACAAGGTGTTACTCAAGGTGAGGAGGGACAAGGCGAAGGTGTTCCTGGTAGCCCCAGATTTGCCCGCCAGTTCTGGTATCCAGATCTCCTCAGCCCCCAGCTGCAGGCCTCTGGAGCGACTTTGTACATGCCCGGACCTGATATCATTGAACCAGGAGAAGGTATTCCACTCGGACCTTCAATCCCTGCACCTCACAGCCTGGTACTTGAGCGGCTAAAGTTCCAGGCTCTGGTTCTTTCCGAGGATGTGTACACCGTGGTGGAGGCATCTCATAAGGAATCGACCAGGAAATGTTATGCCTTCAAATGGAAAAGGTCTTCCATTTGGTGTCTGAGTAAGAGTCTGGACTCCTTATCCTGTTCTGTGGCTAACATTTTAGACTACTTTTGGTCTCTCTCCAAAGGGGGTGTCTTCGGTCATCGACCCTTAGGGTGCACCTGGCAGCCATCTCTACTTACTGGGCGGGCGGGTCAGTCGACTTTGGCACAGGAGACAGTGGTCAGGCGCTTTTCAAGGCCTGGATCACGTATCCCCTCCGGTTCGTGAACCTTCACCTCCGTGGGATCTTCTACTAGTTTTGGCAAAGCTCATGGGCAAGCCATTCGAACCCATGCACAAGTGTGAGCTCTCATACTTGTCATGGAAGACTGCCTTCCTGCTGGCTGTCACGTCAGCCAGAAGGACAGGGGGAGCTCTCGGTGGACTCCCCTTATCTGGTCTTTCACAGGGACAGAGTTGTCCTGCGCCCCCACCCGAAATTCCTTCCGAAGGTGGTGTCAGAGTTTCACCTTAACCAGGTGTTGACTCTAATGGTATATTACCCTAACTACACCTTGGGCCATGAGTACAGGCTCCATACTCTGGACTTCAGACATGCTGTCTCCTATTACAAGGAGAGGGCGCGGAAGTCGGAGAGAGGTTCGCCCAGCTGTTTGTCACCTACGGCTGAAGCCGCTTCTGGCAGACCTGCAGCCAAACTGACTATTGCAAGATGGATTACATCATACATAGGTCTGTGCTATGAGTTGGTGGGCAAGGAGCCTCCCAGAGGGTTAAGAGCTCATTCTACACGCCATACTGCTGCATCGGTGGCTTCTTCCAGGGACATCCCTATCCAGGAAATCTGTCGGGCTGCTACCTGGAAGTCAGCAAACACCTTCATTACCCATTACCACATCAACCTTGAGTCACGTCAGGATGCTGGTTTTGGGGCCTCAGTTCTCCAATCTCTCTTTCTTAAGTAGGGGGTGTGCGCCTTGCCTCCCTCCTCTCGGAGAACTGCAAGGAGTCTGCCAAAGAGTGTGGATGAACAACATATCCACACTCCTAGAAAAACGGGTTACTCACCTGTAACAGTAGGTCTAGGAGTGATATATGTTCATCCACACGCACCCACCTGACCCCCCCGGCTTTAGGCGCATCACCTTGCTTCCAGCAGGCGAAGATCTGGCGTCATGGGGCGGAGCCGAGGTATATACCACCTGAGTGGGTGGGAGGAGCCAGCTTGAAGACTTCCAGCAAGATTTAAAGGGAAAGGGACATGCCAAAGAGTGTGGATGAACAATACCACTCCTAGAACTACTGTTACAGGTGAGTAACTTTTTTATCCGCTTCCTTGGCCATGAGACAAGCTACTTTCCAAGCTTATGCTGCCCAGTATCAAAATCTCTGTGGCAGTCCATACTGGACATGTCCATTAAAGGCCCCCACCCCTGTCCGAAGACCTTGCTGAAACTGCCAGGTTTGGGTTGGAGGCGGCTAAGTACCAATTCCAGATGGCTGCTGATTCTAATGACACTGCAGCCAGATGGATGGTTAACGCTGTGGCACAGAAAAGGTTTGCTTGGTTCAGAGCCACTAATCTTACTCAGGACACTCAATCCAAGGCTCTGGATTTTCCCCTAGAGGGAAACTCACTCTCTCTCTGAGGAATCCACGGTTGCATACATGAAAAAAGTGGATGAATACAAGGCAACCTATAGAAGCAACTCTGCTAAAGGGCGTGCTTCACCATTCACTAGACCCTATGGAAGGGGGGCTAGGGGAAGGTCTTTTATGGCCAGACCTTTCTTCCAGCCAGTAGCCGTGCCCCAGTACCAACAGTATCCACAACAGGGATACTCTAGGGGAAGGGGTTGAAGGGGCTCCAGCACTGGTTCTCAAACCCATCCTCAACCCCAACCAAAGCAAAACCCCTGAGGATCAGGCCGCCTCCTCCCTCCCTGTTGGAGGCAGACTGTCCCACTTCCTCCAGGCTTGGCTACGCATTACCACAGACAAATGGGTGCTGGAGGTAGTGGGTCAGGGTCTGTCTTTGGACTTCAGATCTTTTCCTCCTCAGAAAACCAAGGTTTACTGCTCGCCGCCTCTAGCAGAGAGGGCATTGCTAGAAGCAGAGGTCCAAAAGTTGCTACATCTCAGAGCAGTGGAATTAGTCCCTACTACCCTAAAAGGAAGAGGTTTTTCTCCAGATACTTCCTAACAACAAAGAAAAGCGGGAGTGGCGGCCAGTATTGGATCTCAGAGCTTTGAGCAAGCATCGAAAAAACAAAGTTCAAAATGGTCACTTTGCTCAAATATTGCCAACAATCCAAAAGGGGACTGGCTGGCATCACTAGACTTGAAAGACACCTATTTCCACATCCCCATAAAGGAATCTTTTAGAAAATACCTCAGATTCAGGCTCCCTTCAGGCCACTATCAGTTTTCAACTCTTCCTTCGCTCTCCTCAGCACAAAGGTGTTCACAAAGTGCCCTAGTTGCTGTAGTGGCATATCTAAGAAGACAAGGAGTGACTGTATTCCCTTATCTAGACGACTGGCTGATGGTGAGAAACTCACCAAACCAGGTAAGGAACTCCCTAGAAATCACCCAAGTCCGCTCAGAGTCCCTGGGTTTCATCATAAACCAAAAGAAATCAGTCCTAACCCCTGCTCAAATTCTGCAGTTTATAGGGGCAGAAATCAACACACTTCAGGGCAGAGCAATTTTACCCTTAGACAGGGTGCAAAATCTGCAGTCAGTAGCAAATTCCTTTGTCCTGAACTGCTCAAAAACTGCATGACAGTTTCTACAACTACTGGGTCATACGGCTGCATCCACAGGCACAGTCCAGGGATCCAGATTCCACATGCAAGCCATCCAGTTTCACCTCAGGGCTCACTGGAGTCAGAAAAAAATACCCTTTTTCAAAGCTTATACCCGTGACAGGCCCACTATTAAGAGCCCTCTTGTGGTGGAAACAGGAATCCAATTTAAGGCAGGTGCTTTTCCAGAAAGAAAGCCCCTCTTTGGTGCCCGCAACAGATGCATCCCTATTGGGCTGGGGTGCCCACCTAGGAGAAACATCGACCGAGGAATGTGATCAGCAGCAGAGTCCCTTCAGCACATAAACTTGCTGGAACTAAGAGCAGTGTTACTAGCCCTAAAGGCTTTTCTTCACTGATCATGGGCAGAGTGGTTCAGATCAGAACAGACAATACCACCAGAATGTATTACATAAATAAACAGGGAGACATCCGGTCAGGCCTCCTCTGCACAGAATCCATGAAGATTTGGACACTGGCTTACTCTCTGAGGTTCTCTTTACAGGCAGTTCACTTGCCAGGAAAGGACAATACTGACAGATGCACTGAGTAGCATCAGCCAGGCCCATCACGAATGGACTCTGAACAAGCAGGTGGCACAAGTCATTTTCAGAAGGTGGGGCACTCCAGAGATAGTCTTGTTCGCATCCCACCAGAACCACCAACTCCCGCAATATTGCTGCAGACCACCAGCACAGGGCACAGTTGTTCTGGACGCCCTGGTTCTGGACTGGACAGGCAGGCACCTGTATGCTTTTTCCCCTGGTCTTCAAGGTGTTACTGAAGCTAAAGTCCCTCTCAGCATTGTTGATCTTGATAGCTCCGGATTGGCCCAGGCAGCCATGGTACTGTCTTCTGCTCTCCATGTCTGTCAGCAAACCGATACAGTTGCCCCTCAGACACAATCTCCTGACTTCAATCAGGGAACATTTTTGTACCCCAATCTCAAGTCTCTTCATCTCAAGGCGAGCTCTTGAAGAATTAGAATATGCAGATTTAAATCTTTCAGAAGCTGTCCTAAATATTTTGAAGGGTTATAGAAAACCCTCCACACAGAAATCTTATTCTTCCAAATGGAAGAGATTCTCTTTCTGGTGTTCTAGTACGAACCTTATACCACAAGCGCTGGAGTTTCAGTAGTCCTGGACTATCTCACTCATTTGCATTCACTAGGCTTGCAACCCAGTTCACTTAAGGTTCATTTAGCAGTGATATCTCCTACCTTTCTGTAGGCACCAAGGTATCAGTGGCATCTGATAAACATTTTCAAAGATTTTTTAAGGGACTAATGCAGTTTCACCCACCTGACAGGGCACCAGTGCCTGCTTGGGATTTGAATGTGTGTATATAGCCAAGCTCATGGGCCCTCCCTTTGAACCCATGGCTACTGCCCACTTGAAATACGTTACTTGGAAAACAGTCTTCCTAGTGGCTATTACTTCTGCAATGAGAATTGGTGAACTCCAGGCTCTCTGCATTGACCAGGATTATCTCATATTTCACAGAGATAAGGTAGTCCTAAGAACTGACAGTTTCTCCCTAAAGTGGTTTCAGATTTTCATCTGAACCAGTCACTCTACCTGTCGTTTTTCACAGACCACCAGTTCTGGTGAAAGAAGATTGCACAGTCTGGCTGTGAAAAGGGCTCTCGGCTACTGCACGACAGCGACCAATGATCTTAGGAAAAATGGAAAAGAACTTTTCCTTACATATGGGGATGTAGGAAAGGGTAAACGCGTCTCAAAAAGATCCATTTCTCGATGGATAGTCCAGTGTATTCAGTTCTGCGCTAAGGCAGGTAAAGAGCCCCCAACAGGATTGAGGCGCATTCAACAAGAGGAACAGCTGCTACTCTTGCAACTGCCAGGAGGTTCCCTTGGTGGACACTTGCAAAGCAGCTACCTGGAAAATGGTACACACCTTTACAAAACACTATAACCTGGATATTTTATCCAGGGGTGATGCTAGGTCTGGCAGAGCAGTCCTGCAGAGCTTGTTTCCTAAATAAAGTTCTGTGCCCACCTCCAGTGGTACTGCTTGGTAGTCTGCACAAAGTTATGAATATCCTGAGCAGTACTGGGGTTAGAAGAAAAATTACTTACCATAGTAATCTTATTTCTACCCAGAGATGCTCAGGAATTCGTAACTCCCTTCCTTCCTCCCCTTCCAGAACTTCAGCCTCTACACTCCGCATGCTGGTGCCATTAAGCCATATTATATGTTGCCTTTTCCTGTTTTAATCATTTTAAACTGGAGTTTTCAATGTTCTTTTTTAGTTTTATTGATGTGGTTTTCATTAGTCAACCTCCCTTTGGGGGTTTATGTAAAATTTATGCTTTGATTAGGGAAAACCCTTCTCTTATAAATTTTAATTACATTAGTTTCCTAATGCCTGACTTCCAGGCTTCTCACAAATCTGGGTAGGTTAGAACACTACAGTTGGTAGAGACAATATTTGAAAGATGCTCATGTGCAAAGAATTTCATTCATTTTCATGTGTTTCATCCCTCCGGGCAGTCCAATCCTCCAGGCTTGCTGCACAAAGTAATGAATTCCTGAGCATCACTGGGAAGAAATAAGATTATTATGGTAAGTAATGTTTTCTTCCGGGCACTACCCTTCGGGCTGTCATCAGCTCCAAGGATCTTTACCAAGTGCCTAGCAGTAGTTGCCGTGGCCCTAAGGAAAAGGGGCCATTACGTCTTTCCTTGTCTGGACGATTGGCTACTGATAGCATCATCCAAGGAAGGCTTGCTTCAGGCACTAAAGGACACCTTCTTAATATTCAAAGACCTAGGTGTCCCCATTAGCCTGCCAAAGACTGCAGTTCGTCAGGGCAGTGCTGGACTCCACGAAAGGAAGGGCCTTCCTGCCAAACGACAGGGCAGGGCGCCTAATGATCCTAACGAGACATATCCTAGGACAGAGACAGGTCTCTGCACGGACCACGTTACACCTTCTGGGTCACATGGCAGCCGCAATAGCCAAGGTTCCACTATCTCGCCTCCATATGCAAACCATTCAGTGGACACTGAGTCCAGTGAGACCAATGCTAGGGCATCCTTGACCAAATGGTCTCTGTCCCCAACTCAGCTCAGCTGATGTCACCGGGTTCTGCTCCATTGTGTTTTTCTCAGTTCAGCTGATGTCACTGGGTTTCAGAACCGCTAAGTAATTAAAAAATTTAATTTTCACTGGATTTTCAAAATGGTGACTATAGCTAAAATTTTACTCCAGTGAAAATGTCCTATACAGTGATATTGGGTGGGGGAAAAGCAGCATTCATTTGGGGCCCTAAATAAAACATAGGGCTGTTATAAAACAAACACACAGGAAACGCACTAGGTGATTAAACGAGCTTCACACATGCCCAGATTTCTAATTATATTTAAAAACGTTCTGTTTAAATTTTCGTTCGTGTGAGGGGAAAAAAGTTTTAAAAATGAAAACCGCTGTACACACAATTGTGGGATTCTGTTCTAACGAACTATGCTTTTATATTGTTGTCTTTTACAGGAATGAACAAAGATTTGAACAGCGCAACAGACCATACTAAAGACCTACCAATATTTGTTTTTGAAGGAGAGAATTTTGTTGTATCGCATTGAATAGCTTTCACCATAACTGCCTGTTACTTTAGTTGCAGTTTGTTTTGGTAAAGCAGAACTTCATTGTTTAGATACTTTTCTTTGCATGGGGGGGTGGAAACTCATTTTGTTCAGGAATTTTTTTTTAACTTTCTTTATAATTAAATTCTCTTTTCTCCATTTCATTGAGCTCTGTAACAGGTTAAAGATGTCAAAACTGGACTTGTAAAATATTGCCAAACTCAAACCTTTTTTTGTACAATAAAGCTGTTTTATTTGGGAATCCTGTGGCAAGTTTCTGTTTCTTGCCAATATGTACCCCAGGTCGCATCTGGAAATGAGCGGCTTGTCACTCAGTATGCCTGCCTGGATAATCTCTTAAATAAATAAATAAGTCTCTTGGAGTTTTAACAATTTTCTGGACTGTGTCATCTTCACCTTATTGGTCTCATTCCCAGTGGACAGTAGTGGTTCACTTCACATAACCTTGATGGCTGCTATAAAAGAATCCCAGTGCTGTAAGGAATCTTGTAATAAAGCTTTGACTTTAAAAAATATATGCAGTTTCGCTCATGAGGTCCCAATCATAACTAGTTTGGGAGTGTGTTTGAATGTCAGACTCTAACAACCTACTCAGACCAGGACTTAAAGTAGAATGCATACTATTCCTTATATGATTACTGTTAATAGTTACTGTATAGACAGAGTATGTAAACTGTTGGGTTATAGTTAACCAATGATCTTCCTGGACATAAGTCTCCACCACTCATTCACACTAGTGGGGGATTAGCGCCGGAGGCACTAAGACCCATCGGGAGCAAACTTTTTGCTGGAGGGTCGGCGCGAGAGATGGCGCCGCGAGACACGGCACCGCGAGCAGCGGCCTGGTAGTCAGCCATCCTCAGCGACCCAACCGCCTCAGTTCCTTTTTTTCCCTCGCCGAGTGCGCTTCAGTGACGACGCCGTCCTTTGAAGGAGTCAAACTTCAAACCAGCGATAGTTTTCAGTTTGTTTTTGTAACTTATCACGATAAGTAGTATCGCTTAATTTTATTCTATTTTCGTTAAATTTTTCTAATATTTAAATTTTACTTGAAGAAGTCTCGCCTACTGGACGGAGTCGACCATGAACAGGTCAGGTGACGGTAGGGAGACTTCAGATGAAAGCTGTTCAGTCAGCTGGCTGGGTCCGTCAGCCTCCTTCTCCTCAGCGGGTTCCGGCAACGTCAGTCCGATGCCTGGGGATGGGCGGTCCCCCGCGCATAAAATAAACGGTCGCATTCTCGGCACCGCTCGGCCTCGAGCTCTTCTTCGCCCACAGGTCAAAAAGAGAAGGCATCACTCGAGGTCGCCTCTGGTATGTTCTGCGCGCCGACGCCTCGGTTATCGCTAAGTAGTTGCGGTCTCCTTCTTCGAGTCGCCAACTTCGTAATCGCGTGCCCCGACATCGCGGAGTCCTCCCCGCCTATAGGTAGGACTCCAGATGAGCAGTTTCATCAGTGGCGCCTTATGGAGACAATGGGCTCGGAGGTTGGTTCTTCTGACTGGCTCGGTTGCCTCGAGCCCTCGGCCCTCCGGCGATCAGGTAGGGTGGTTGGACCTTCCTAGTCGCGTGGCGCCTTCGGTGCCAGCGACTCTGCTTAGGTGTTTCCTCACATGGCTGCGGGCGCAGGGGCCTCACACCGATGCCCTTATCTCCTGGTTTTTTCCTTCTCTAGCTTCCAGGTTCCTGGGCTTTTCCGGCTCTTCCGCAGGGTCTGTTGGCTTGTCGCCCGCTGTGCCGCTGGTCTCTGCGCACCACCTCACGGGGCGCTGGCGGTGGTGCTGATAGGCGTCGTCGCGCCTGCATACACGCACACGTCAGCGCTGGCCGCGCTTATGGGTCACAGGTCCGGGCGCCTGGTGGCGCCTCCTCGGTGCCGCTTTCAGTCTGCTTTGTCGCCTTGGCGCCGCAGCCCTTGGGACCTCCTTGTTTTCTGCTATTTCTCCTCTCCCACTTCACTCCTTTCCTGTCCAAACAGTCCTTTCTGGACCATCAGGAGATGATGTTGAGCCTGACCCAGACCTCGTTGGGTGATGAAGTGGAGGAAACAGGATCTTTCTTTGCTACAGAGCCTGTGGTCGAGGACCTGTCCTTAAGTCTCTGTTGAAGAACCTGATCCACTTTTCTCCAGACTCAGACATCGATCCTGGGAAGATATTAAGACCTAGTATCTTCATGCTTCGAGATCCCTACTGATTTGACTCCTCCGATCCAGCGTTTCCTTCGAGACGCTGTCTCAAATGGTATGGAATAATCCTGCTCTTATTCCCCAGTGGCTAAATCCATTGATAAGAAGTATCTCTCCCAAGGATCGTCCCATTTTGGCATCCCAAGCCTTATGGATCCTATTGTAGTCCTGGCAGAGAATGACAAGGTCGTTTTTCCTCAAACTACTACAGCTTGACCTATTAACAAAGAGTCTCGTAAGATTGATACATTAGGTAAGAGAGTCTTTGCTGCCTCCACTCTAAGTATGCGATTGCCAGTTATCAAGGCTATTTTTCTCAGTATGAGTATATCCTGTGGCACTTATGAAAAGAATGGTTGAAGCTCTTCCAGATTCGATTCCAAGTCAGAGCTTCTTCTGACCGTTATCAGAGGTATTGAGTCCAATAACCAACAGGTCAACGTCATGGACGCTCGACACTGCTTCTCGCTCAGCAGCCGTAGGGATTTTACCGGCGCCATTCCTGGCTGCGCATTTCTGGCTTCACGAATGATGCTCAGCAGCAGGTGATGGCGCTGCCTTTTGATGGCTCCTTCTTTTGGCCCTCAGGTGGAGTGCCTTGAGGCCACTCAGAAGACTAGATCGGCATTGCTGGCCAGACTCTCCGCCTGCCCCTCTCGGGGCATGTGAACAGACGCCAGTTTCATAGTCGCTGTCCTTTGAGGCAGAGGCAGGGAAGCTTCCACAAAAGCCAACCTGCCCAACCTCAAAAGAAGACGCAGCAGAAAGCGCAGGGGCCCAAAGCTCCCAGCACACCTTATGAGTCGCTGGCCTAGTTCCATCCACTCTGCCCGAGGTGGAACTTTCCTCCGTGGAGGTCGCCTGATGTACTTCTACAACCAGTGGAAGTCCATAACTCGACAAATGGGTCCTTCTGGATAATTCACGAGGTTATTCTCTCACCTCTTGGAAACCCCCTAATTGTCCTCCCAGACGCATAAACCCAGGTTGTCGGCTCTCAGTCAGACCTCCTCACCGCGGAGATCCAGGGCCTTCTGAACAACAGGGCAATAGAACTGGTGCCCCAGATTCATGAAACACAGGGTTCTACTCCCATTACTTTCTGGTTCCAAAGAAATCTGGGGATGCGCCCATTCTAGACCTCAGAGTTAAACAAATTCTCCCAGGGAGAAATTCAAGATGATTTCCCTAGGTACCCTGTTACCCTTGCTGCATCAGCACGACTGGCTGGCCTCTGGATATGCAGGATGCTTACCAGCATATCCTCAGCCCACCCGACTCCACCGCAGGTTTGTAGCTTTGGGTCAGCATTATCAGTTCAGAGTCCTGCCCTTTGGGCTATCCTCGGCGCTTGCGAGATTTTACAAAGTGTTGCGCAGTTCTCGGCGCATCTCAGGAAAATCGGACTCAGGTGTTTCCCTACCTGGACGATTGGCTTCTTAAGCCCCTTCCGGCTCAGGGACTTTGGAAGCCGTGCAAACGACTGCCTTCTTCTCACGTCCATGGGAGTTCTGCTGAATTTGAAAAATCTCAACTGCAACCTCCCAGAGGCTCCTTTCATAGGGACGCTTCTAGACACCTCTTCAGCGAAGGCTTTCCTTCCAGAGGACAGAAGACTCGACATCCTCGAATGGCCCGTTACATCAGGGAGAACCAATCGGTTACAGCCTCTCGATGCAACGCATGTTGGGTCTCATGGCGCCTCGGTCTTCACTGTCCCTCTGGCCGACTGCACATGAGAACCACCCAATGGATGTTTCCACTCAGTGGTCCCCCACCTCTCACCCCAGTCTTATCCCATCAAGGTGACGGAGCCCCTTCGCTGTCCTCTCACCTGGTGGTCTCAAGAGAGCAATCTCCTGGAAGGATTCCCTTTGCTCCCCGATCATCAGATCTCCATCACCACAGACGATCGCTAATGGGATGGGGAGCTCACTGTCTCTCCCCTCCACATCAAGGTGTATGGACTCAGTTTGAACTCATCTCCACATAAATGTCCTGGAGATGAGAGCAGTCCTCATGCAATCCGAGCTCTGAAGGATGTCCTTTGTCACAAGAACATTCTCCTTCAAACGGACAACAAAGCAGTGATGTATTACATCAACAAGCAAGCGGTGTTCATTCTTATCCCTTTGCAGGAAGCAATGAGGTGTGGGAGGTGCTTGGAGCACAAGTCTCTGATTCAAGCGGTTTATCTGCCAGGTATACAAAACGACCTAGCAGATCACCTCAGCAGAACGGAGGCAGACCTCACAGTGGTCTCTCGATCCAGCCGTAGCTCGGTCCCTGTTCAAAGAGTGGGGACTCCAGACCTGGACCTTTTGCATCCCCACTCAACGAAACTGCTTCTTCTGCTCCAGAAATCCAGGGCCTGGCATTTTCTGTCAGGATGCGTTCAGGCTGCGTGTGGACAAACGCTTTACGCCTTTCCACCGCTTCCTCTAATCCAGAGAGTACTCCTCAAGTTCGAGTCTCGGGGACCAAGATGATTCTCATTGCTCCTTCCTGGCCTCGCAACTATGGTTTCCCACTCAACAGTATGTTGGCAGCCTCCCGAGACCACTCTTGCAAATCAGTCTTTTGACTCAGGGTTCGTTGGTCCATCCCAACCTGAAATCACTTCACCTTCATGCTTGGCCCTGAAGAGATAGAAGTGAATCGGTTCAACGCCCCTCAGAGTCTCAGACATCCTTCTGGCTGCTCGAAGCCAGCCACCCGAAAACGTGACGCTCCAAATGGAAACGTTTTCTCTGGTGTGCAAAATCTCTTGGAATCCCTTTTCCTGTCCTCCTGGCAAGGTTCTGGAGTATCTTTGGACCTGTCAAACTAGGGTCTTCAGTACTCCACAGTTAAAGTTCACCTTAGTGCCATCTCAGCTGCTCCATGAGCCGGTTTCTTCCTTAACTCTGGCTCAGTTACCATGGTGAAGAGATTTTTTAAGGATTCTCCATACCAGACCCCTGTTAAGCGTCCAGTTGCAGCCTGGGACATTAACCTGGTGCTGGACATGCTCACTCGGAAGCCTTTCGAACCCTTAGCTACCTGTGAGCTAAAATTTCTTACCTGGAAGACTGCCTTCCTGGTGGCCATTACCTCAGCCCGCAGGGTCTCTGAGATACATGCCCTGGTTACGGACCCTCCGTATACTGTATTCCATAAAGACAAGGTAGTTCTCCGTACTCATCCTAAATTTCTTCCCAAGGTTGTGTCAGAATTCCATCTAAACCAACCTCTGGTACTTCCCGTACTTCGCTAATTTCCAAAATGAAGGGAACGAGCCTTCATTCCTTGGATGTTAAGAGAGCCTTGGTTCTATTTAGATAGAACCAAGGATGTTCGCAAGACTCAGCAACTGTTCGTTTTTTTCAGCGACACCCGCTGGGTCAACCTGTCGCTATTAGATGCATCTCTTCATGGTTAGTGGCGTGCCTTCGCTATTGCTATTCCATGGCTCAAGTTAAATTGGAAGGTAGAGTGTACACATCACTAGGCGGTCGCTGCATCCCTAGCGGAAATTGCAATGTTCCAATTGCAGATATATGCAACGCTCATTACCTGGAGCTTCAGTGCATACCTTCTTAAGCACTGTGCACTGGATGTTCATGGCTAGGCGATATTCCGCATTCGGCAGAACTATCCTTAATGGGCTTCTTATCTTAGACGCTGAGCTCTGGCTCTCCTGCCGCCTTTTTGGGGATTATCAGCTTGGTATTTTCTGATTATAGGAATGAGTGGTGAGACTTATGTCCAGGAAGATAGGAAAATTACGTACTCCACCGTAATTTTGATCTCTTGGACGAGTCTCCACCACTCATTCACACGCCCACCTCCATCCCCCGAGCTCACCGGCTGTATTGGTCTTCACCCTCAAATCTTTAGGCCGTGAGGACTTTTGCTGACCCTTCTTACACGGGTCATACGGACTATCTTATGTCCGCTTTTTAATGTTGGGTTTACTTTTACGTTAGTTGCGCTGCACCTCCTTGGTAAAAGGTACTGAGGCGGTTGGAGGGTCGCCGCCGAGATGGTCATTACCGCCGAAAGCCGCTGCTCGCGGGCGCCCATCTCTCACAATACCTCCAGCAAAAGTTTGTTCCGATGGGTCTTAGTGTGCCTCCGCGCTTAATTCTCTACTAGTGTGAATGAGTGGTGGAGACTCGTCTAAGAAGATCAAGAATTACGGTGTACGTAATTTTCCTTTTCAGTACACCCCCACACACACACACACACACACACACACAAACCATTTTTACAATTGTGTGGAGGCATCCATTTTGTGGACAGGAAGGGTATTGTAGTGCTGTCAGTGCCTGACCATCCCTAACAGTGTGCAATGCAGTAGGTTAAAATAAATTGCTCCTACAAGCAGGGATCATGTCAAATTGTGAGGAAAAGCATTGAATTCTCTTGTTACACTGTGCCAGTCATAAAATGTTGTTTTCTTTATAGTATGATAGGCCCCACTCAGCACAGCACAGTTGTTCTCACCTGCTGTAGTGTACATTAAGGCTGATAACGCAGTAACATGATCACAACACCCTTCCTGTCCATGAATGGATCCCTACATCTCCTGTTTTAAAAATATTTTTCAGTGTGTCATTTGCTAACTGTATTCTAGCAAACCAGTTTGTGGACAGCTGTCGTAACTGTTGAAATAATCTTGACCCGGGAAGGAGAGGAGATGAGCTAGGAGCATGCACTGCGGCTAGACGCAGTGGTGTTCTCCCCAGTGGTCCTGAAGACATACATCAAAAATAGTGCCCTGAGATGTTATGCTGCTCTGGTCTGGCTCGTGGAAGTAAGAATAGCAAAAGGAAAACTCAAGGCAGCTGTTGGAATCCTTGCTCAGAGTTAAAGGTATTTTCAGTGCAAGAGTGCAAGCATCCAGTGTGGTAATGGACTATGCTGACAGTTAAATGCTGAAATGTACACATTAAAATTCAAGAAAATAAAATTTCAGTAGCTGCATTGCTGCAGAATCTAGGACACTCTCAGCAAGTTTTCTCAAGAGAAAGTCAAAGCTGGAAGCTCTACAGGTAGACAAATTCTAGCAAGAATTCAAAAATAAATAGACCTACACAATAGAGCAATATACTGCTGCACCCAGAGCTGAGCTAGCAAAGCTGTGGTATGATTCTTTACCTTCTCTCTAGTCATTAACTGAAAGTTCTGCAGAGTTTTTGTGAAAAGCATTTATCATAAAAATATCGCACATTAGCTCTGAGGGTTCTTTCTTCACTCTCCTAATGACAAAGTTTCTAGGAGCGTGGATATGTTGTTCATCCAAGCTGTTTGGCATGTCCTTTCCCTTTAAATCTTGCCGGAAGTCTTCAAGCTGGCTCCTCCCACCCACCCGGGTGGTATATACCTCGGCTCAGCCCCATTACGCTGATCTTCCATTCTGCTGGAAGATTCGGATTCCCTCGTGCTACTTTCACAAGTACCGTAGGCCCTGAAGTCTAATCGACGGTTTTCAACGCATTTGCTTTCTTTAAAACTCGTAAGAGTTTACGAATCCTATCCGAGCGCATCGGACATGGAGGACAAGTCGCCCCTGCTGGCCGATGTCCTTGCGGACAAAAATGTCTAGCACCGATCCCCACCCTCGTGTATTTATTGCTTGGGTGCCGTATGTGACACCACTGCTTACACCATCTGTCTGTCCTTCCATCCTAACGCCCTGGACGATCGTAAGCGCGCACAGCTAGGAGACCAGAGCTTGCATCCACCGTGAAATCAAGGAGGCCAGGTGGGCGGTTTCAGGCCGCAGGATCCGCCAAACAGTTCGAACAGATGGCGGCTTTCCAAGATGAAGCTGCCCAAGCTTCGGCCAGCCGAAGTTTTTTTCATGCCACTCAACCTGGGCTCCACCTTTACTGGGTCCTTTCGGGAGCTGTGCCAGTCTCTCCATACCAAGGGTGAGGCGCCTCGGCTCGTGACTCCTCCCACCCCAAGAAAAGGGACAGGGACCCCAAATCATCTTCTCGCAAAGACGCTCCTGGGACTGAGAGCAGTCCGATTCACAGGACCAGGCAGTCTCTGCCACGGTTGAGATCTGCCTCGACGCCTGCTTCTCGGACTTCAGGTAGACCAAGGCCGAGGATACGGCATAACCGACCGTGATTTTCTTGACTTCGACCGAGCTACCGGATCATTAATCCACTCTTTTGGAAAGGACACCCATCCTTTCTTTCCTCGAAGAGGAGACCCCTAATCCGGTATCTCCCAATCGAGGAGTAGGACCCCGTCGGTTGAAAACCCGAAAGAGTCATAAACACTCCCGGAAGAGGCACTGCCGCCGTTCCTCATCCTCCTCGGACGAGGAGAGACTTAGACGGAAGCTCTGTCGGACGTTCTGAGGACCTCATGTGGCAGCAGCTAACCCTGACGGTCCAGAAGTCGGCTATCTCGACTGCACCGCCCTACACCACTCCGGTTCTCCCACTGGCAGGACCGGCACGCATTCCTGCTCGGCCTGTTCTGGTCTCCCCAATTCTGGTGGAACCACCGCCTAAGCAGCCTCAGGTAGGGGCTCCCTCAAAGGAGGATCGGGCGGATATGGGCTTGCCCCGTCGTCTGTCCATCACTGTTGTTCCCGATCGCCCTAGGCGCATTGATGAGGACGTAGGCCGGAGACCCCTGTATCCTGACTCCTCAGACTCTGATACTACTGGTCTTCACTCACACCCTGATGATGAGTTGTCAGTGACGGGCCTGAAGGAAGGTCCTTCTTCCTTCCAAGGCATCTTTCGACTTGTATCTGAGTCCACGGGTATGCCATTGCAGCCTATCCAAAAGAAGGCGGAATGTCCTTTCACGGATATCCTTAAGAGGGGGTATACTCTGACGGAGGCCTTCCCAGTGGCCGAAGCCATTGTTGGCCCGGCTCTTGAGCTATGGCAGCACCCTGCCTCCTGCCTGGTTCCATTTGCCCGCATGGCCTCGCAAGTACACTGTGACCCATGGGGTCCTGGTGGCTTCACTGAGCATCCTCGGCCGGAGAGCCTGTGGACTGCTTCAGTAGCCAGGCGCACGGGCAGCTCAGCGGATACTGACCGCCCTCTGGACAAGGAGTCCAAGAATATGGACCATTCTGCCCGAAGGTATATGCGGCCTCATCCTTGGGCCTCGCAGGCCAGCTCGGCTGTAATCATGGCACACTTCTCTCATGCCCTCTTGGGGTCACTAAATGAAGTCCTCCGTCATCTCCCAGTGGACATGCAGACCATGGTTAAGCAGGTCCATGACCAGGGCCATGCTGTTGCAAAACAGCAGCTCTAGACGGCCCTGGACATTGGAGATTCCTGTGCCCGCTCCTTAGCAGCCGCCTCAGGGCATGGCTGAGGTTATCCTCTTTTCCTGCGGATGCTCAGCATAAATGAGCTGATGTGCCCTTCCTTGGCAGTGATCTCTTCGGTCCCGGAATGGCAGGTCACCTCCAGCGCATAGAGCAGTCCAGTGCCACCTTGGATGCTACCTCTGCAAAAGGTTCTTCGGGCAAGAACCAGCAGAAGCGCAAGAAGAAGCCCTTTCCGCACTCTTCCCCTGCGGTTAGGCAGCCCTCCTATCAGGGAGGTCAGCAGCAACAGCAGGCTCAAGCTTGGCACCCTAGTCCCAAGCAGGGTCCCAAACAGCCCCGCAAAGGAGGCCGAGGTGCCGGTCCAGGAGCCTCCTCCTCCTCTAAGCCTGCGCAGTGATGGGTCAGGGGTGGCCAGCCCTACTTCCATCTCGCCGGTTCTGGGTCCTCCCGAGGGGGGCCAGCTCTGCCACTTTCTTTCCGCAGGTCCAATATCACGTCAGACAGGTGGGTTCTGGAAGTGGTAGGTCAGGGACTGCCTCTAGAGTTCGAGCAGTACCCTCCCTGCCGAGCACGTGCCCCACGGAAGGAAAGGAAAGGATCTGAGTTGGTGCTCAGTCGGCCCTTCAGGACGACATTGCTCAGATCCTCCTGCGGACCCAGGCTTCGTGTCCAGGTACTTCCTGGTGCCCAAGCAGACGGGGGGTTGGCGCCCCATCCTAGATCTCCACGACCTGAATCAGTATCTTGGGTCTTGCACCTTCCGGATGGTAACTCTGAACCAGATCATACCATCTCTGAAACGAAACGTGTGGTTCTGTTCACTGAATCTACAGTACGCGTTCTTTCATGTCCCAATCCGTCCATCCCACCAGCGTTTCCTCTGCTTCAGGGTCGAAGGGACCATGTACGAGTTCCAAGCCATGCTGTTCGGCCTGTCATCGACCCCTTGGGTCTTCACCAAATGCATTGCAGTGGTGGCAGCCCATCTGAGGCGTCAAGGGGTTCGCATATACCCTATCTCGACGATTGGCTCCTGGCGGGTTCCTCCCTGCAGGAGATGGAGAGGTCCAGGGACCTGGCCCTCCGAACCTGTTCCCAATTAGGCCTCCTGATCAACGAGGCCAAGTCGGAACTCGTGCCCTCTCAGGTGATGGGTTTTATTGGGGCAGAGCTCGACTCTCGTCAAGTCAGAGCTCGGCTTCCAGTGGACAGGGTGGAGGTTCTTTCCTCCTTTTCCCAATCATTTCTGGTTGGGCACTTGCGCCCTGCCTGGGACTTCTTGCGCCTTCTGGGTTACATGGCAGCATGCACCTCAGTGGTCCGTCGGGCCAGGTTGCACATGCATCCCCTCCAGTGGGAGCTGACCGCTCAGTGGACTCTGTGTCAAGGCCTTTTTGACCAGCTGGTCACTGTCACCTAGAAGATGTGGGACGCTCTCCAGTGGTGGACCGTCCCAAGTCTGCAGGAAGGGGTTCCATTTGTGCACCCCAAGCCAACGGTCGTCCTTACGACCAATGCTTCTCTCATGGGCTGGGGAGCCCACATGGGGGACCACAGAGCCTGGACCCCTGAGGAGTCCCGTTGCCACATCAACCTGTTGGAGCTCAGAGCAGTCAGACTGGCACTGTCAGCTTTTGCTCCTCAGCTCCGGGGTCAAGTGATTCAAGTCCAGACGGACAATATACCACGACCATGTACTACGTCAACAAACAGGGCGGCACAATCCCGTCTGCTGTGCAAGGAGGCGCTCCGGATCTGGACCTTCGTCAGCCGGTTGGAGGCGGATCTCCTTGCCATCGATGTGGCAGGGGTCTCGAACCAACTGGCAGATGCTCTCAGCCGCATAGGCCAGACATGCCACAAATGGTCTCTCCATCCAGAGGTAGCATACAGTCTGTTCTCCCATTGGGGCAAACCGTTGGTGGACCTGTTTGCCTCCAGGGAGAACACCAAGCTGAGGCTGTACCATGCCCGCCCCCTCAGCAGGGTTCGCTGCAAGGGGATGCCTTCTCGAGCCTGTAGGCCCCAGGCCTCCTTTACGAGTTCCCTCCATTTCCCTTGATCGACAAGGCGAAGGTGATTCTGGTAGCCCCAGATTGGCCACGCCAGTTCTGGTATCCAGATCTCCTCAGCTGCAGGGCCCCGGAGCGGCTTTGTACATGCCCAGACCTGATATCATTGAACCAGGGGAAGGTATTCCACCCGGACCTTCAGTCTCTGCATCTCGTAGCCTGGTACCTGAACGGCTAGAGTTCCAGGCTCTGGGTCTTTCTGAGGATGTGTACATCATGGTGGAGGCATCTCGTAAGGAATCGACCAGGAAATGTTATGCTTTCAGAAGGAAAAGGTTTTCCTTTTGGTGTCGGGTAAGAGTCTGGAACCCCTTATCGTGCTCTGTGGCTAACATTTTAGACTACCTCTGGTCCCTCTCCATAGGGGGTCTTTAGTCATCGACCCTTCAGATGCACCTGGCAGCCATCTCTGCTTACCGGGTGCGGGCCGGTCAGTCGACATTGGCACAGGAGACTGGTCGGGCACCTTTTCAAAGGCCTGGATCACATATCCCCTCCGGTGCGTGAACCTCCACCTCTGTGGGATCTTCTACTGGTTTTGGCAAAGCTCATGGGCAAGCCATTGGAACCCATGCAGAAGTGTGAGCTTTCACACTTGTGGAAGACTGCCTTCCTGGTGGCTGTCACGTCAGCCAGAAGGACAAGGGAGCTCCAGGTGCTATCGGTGGACTCCCTTTATCTGGTCTTTCACAGGGGCAAAGTTGTCCTGCGCCCCCACCCAAAATTCCTTCCAAAGGTGGTATCAGAGTTTCACCTTAACCAGGTGTTGACTCTGCCGGTATAGTACCCTAACTACACCTCGGACGCGGAGTACAGGCTCCATACCCTGGACCTTAGATGTGTTCTCTCCTACTACAAGAAGAGGATGACGGAAATTCGGGGAGAGGTTCGCCAGCTGTTTTTCACCTACGCTGAAGCCGCTTCTGGCAGACCTGCAGCCAAACAGACTATTGCAAGATGGATTACATCATGCATAGGTCTGTGCTATGAGTTGGTGGGCAAGGAGCCTCCCAGAGGGATAAGAGCTCATTCTACCCACCATACTGCTGCATCGGTGGCTGCTTCCAGGGACATTCCTATCCAGGAACTCTTGCCTCCCTCCCTCTCAGAGAACTGCTAGGAGTCTGCCAAAAAGTGTGGATGAACAGCATATCCATGCTCCTAGAAAAACAGGTTACTCACCTGTAACAGTAGTTCTAGCAGTGGTATATGTTCATCCACATGCACCCACCCGACCTCTCCGGCTTTAGGCACATCACCTTGCTTCCAGCGGGCTAAGATCTGGCGTCATGGGGTGGATCTGAGGTATATACCACCCAGGTGTGTTGGAGGAGCTAGCTTGAAGACTTCGGCAAGATTTAAAGGGGGAAAGGGACATGCCAAAGAGTGTGGATGAACAACATATACCACTCGTAGAACTACTGTTACGGGTGAGTAACCTGTTTTTTCAAACCTGTGCCTCGTAACTGGATAACAGGGAGTGTGCACTGCCACAGAAAGGAAATAAACAGAACCTTTAAGCTGCCCCGGTTTTGGTCTCTCTGAAGGACTATAAAAAAAGATTTGACAAAGGCAGGGTGAATCTAGAGATCTTACTTTGAGTGGGAGCTCTTGCAGCAGGTTACACGATAAGGACTGAAGCCAGCAGGCACCAGGACCCCATGGAAAACTTCTAGCTAGCAGTCTACAGCGTGGGACCGCTTCTGACGTTGGCCTGCCTCCATAGGCGAATGGTAAAAGAGATGGCCCCTAGCCCTAACCCAGTTCTTTTCCTGTCGTTGACCCATACACATCGGCTACACGGATGCCTTGTGCTCCAGCCGCCATTGCTCATGCATTTTGCAACGCTTTATTTTTAGATTTACTCATTTTTAAGTGTTGTTTTTTTTCCCCCTCTGCATGTTGTCTTCTCTGTTGAGCAGCTTATAGTCCCAGGTGTGCCTGCGGCAAGCAAATTCCATCTAAGAACTGCCATTCGGCCTGCATCTTCTGTCTGGGCCCAGACCACAACACCGAGGCCTGCCAGCATTGCTTGGAAGTTCAACAGCAGGACCAGGATTTGCTGCCAGAAAGCCCTTAAATCCTTGCTAGAAAAACGGCTTGCTGCCTTGCAAATGATCCAGGGTAAAAGTTCATTTTCCCCTCTTTCAGGGGCCTCGACTTCTTCGGTTCATTATAAGGAGAAGTTGTCAGGGAAACACCACCATAAGGAGAAGCACAAGGACAAGTCCTGCTCAGACTCCTGGTCCCCACATAAGTTTGGCGCTGGTTCTGGGTCCTCCTCCCCCGGGAGGTCAGACTCTGCCCCCCAGGCAGCCCTCGCTTCTTTGGGGTCCCGGTGGTTAGGCCTCCCACCTTTATCCTATTGTTGGGTGGTGGCTGTTCTGGGCCCAGGGCTTTGTCCTCTGCCCTTCAGCCCCGGAAGCTCAGGCCCTCTTCCCAGACTTAGGGTCCTCAGCCAGGTGACTCGGTCAGTTCTTCCTTTCGGTAAGTCTTTACCTGTCGTCCAACCAGCCACTGCATCCGACTCTAGAGCTGACTACACTGAATGATGGGGGCATGCACTCACCTCCCCCCAGGAGAGTGACACCTTTCTTTCTCTGGACTTGGCTCCCCTCAGCAGGCCTCTCCTAAGCCGACACTGGCCGCTACTCCAGACCAATGCCGGTGTCTGTTCCAGCGACCTCCCAGCCAACGTCACCAGACCCTCATATGCACCAGATGACCATACTCCAGGAGAGCGGACGTCAGTTATCCCTGCTTCACAAGGGCTACTGACGCCCTGCCCCTCCGATCCAGGGTGCTCCCCGAGCCTAGGATCCCACTATCGCTTTTCTCATCCTGGTGGAACACTACTATTGGTGATCTTCTCCCACAGAAACCTTCCTCGCCCCCCCACCCCACCACTATGGAGCCTACGACTGCAGAGGTCCCCCCCAAACGGCCTTCTCCTAAACCCAGGGAGGCACCATTCCTCCTCAGGTCTTAGGATAGGCACAGGCGCAGCTCTAGAGGGCGCCCTGTCTCGAAGTTCCTCCAGGTCTTCGGAGGGAGGAGGATCCCTGGCAGTATGGGGTGCTCGTTGCCTCCAGATAATGACTCCCCCAGGTCCTTGCCTGATGATCCCTCCTTTATGGGTGTCATGCGCCATATCAAAGCCAATATGGGGTGGAACATAGAAGATTTTGATCTAGAAAGACATCGTCTGGCTAAGTACTTCCGTCAGAAGGATCCTAAGCCCATTGTGGTGCCTCCTTTGGTTGACACCTTTCAGGATGTCACCAGGATTGCCTGGAAGCACCTTTCCACTTCCTTGGCAGTGCCCAAGAAGTCTGACTGCCTCTGCAGGGCTCCTAGGGATGAATCTTTTTTGGGGAACAACCCCAGGTGGATTCCATGGTGAGCACAGCTGCCCACGATAGGTCTAAACAACCCAGATACCTGCATTCCCAGCTGCCTGACTGGGAATCGGAGCAGCTGGACCAGCTTAACAAAAAGGTGTATGCCTGTGCCACTTGTACTGTTCACTTCCTGAATTTTGTAACTCGTATGGTCCAATACCAGAACGCCCTCTGGGAGTAGGGCATGGAGCTTGCTTAGGTCCTGCCTGATGTTCCCCAGAAGGCAGAGCTGCTCAACCTTTTAAAGTCTGTGTCGGACATTGGCACCCACATCCTGCATTCTTATGATTCTGCCAACACTGCCGCTAGAGCTATGGCTATAGATGTCTGCATTAGAAGACATTCCTGGCTCCGGATCTCTGGATCTGACTCCGGGAGGGTTCCTGCAGTAGGTCTTCACATATAGGACTGCACCCCCTGGCATCGGGTCCAAAAGGCAAACTTGTAGATATCAATCAGCAGCAGGGACCACCCCCAACGTCAGGTGACATGACGTCAGCCCGACTGTAAAAGGGGCAGTCCCGTGCCCACTATCCAGTTCTTAACCGCCATCGCCTCAGTACATGTGGCACGCGATAGAACAGTGATCATAGTCCGCCATTTTTGTCGCAGTTTTCTTTGCCTCATAGAAATTTTCTCTTCGTTTTTCCAATTATTTGATGTCTTCTAGACAGAAGTGCTCGAAGGGCGGCGCCCAAATCCTGCGTGGGGACGACCATTCCCGCTGTCTCCTCTGTCTTGGTTCAAAGCACAACACCCAGGAGTGCATCTGCCAGGCCTTCAACCAGGCGACTCGAACCAGGCACAAGTGGACCTTCAAAGTCCACCTCCTGACCAGACGACTGGCGTCAATGAAAAAGGAGCTCCAGGAACTGCGGGATAGGTAGTTGTCACAGGCCCCTAAAAAGAAGAAAAGTAAGGAGAAGCGCTGGGACCGGAGTCAGTCACCATGTGGGAGGCCTTCCGAAACTGTGAGTACTTCAACCAGTGCCCTGTCTGTTTCTTTAGGCCAGGCACCTTCTTCCCCTCCTGTCGAGGTAAGCGGGCAGTCGGGGGTAGCCTCTTTGGAGGTATCTGTTAAGTCGCCTTGCCTAACCGATGACACCCCTTGACCTGCGTCGGGCGCACGCTCCTACAATCAATCTAGCAGCAGTCTCTGATTTCCATTAGCCTGGCGCGGTCCATTTAGTCGGACGACTGCTCCTCTGTCACCCACCCAGATCTCTGCATTCTCCCGTCGGGCTCCAGTTTGACCCCCAACGTCTGACAGCGGCAGAGCGACCCCTTGTCCCCTCGGGTTATCCATCCTAGGGACTTGCCACCCGATCCTCTGATTTTTCTCGCAGCAGGATCGCCTTCGGACTTGCCGTCGGGGCTCCTTCCGGACCTCCACCCACCCCCCCGGCCAGGCCTACTGCCATCCCCGGACATAAGTCCGGCGCAGCTAGGGATCTTTCAATGGAGCCTCCTCCCTCAAGACCTTTGTGGGCCCGCCCAGATCCCACGCCTCCTAGAGGCGCCATGGTACTTCCCCCGGCAGGACCAGATCCTCCAGGTGGGTTTCCGGGTCCAGAACCCATTGTCCTGCCTCCGGATGGCCCACCATCGACTCCACAATATCTGATGCCAGGCCATGTGCCCCCGATGCCAGGATACCTTGGATACTCCTATCCCCAAACCGGTTACCACTACCCTTCTTGGCTTCAGTACCCAGGCTACCCTACTTTCCAGCCTCCTCCAGCACCAGACCGTGAGACGGCCCCCTAATGGTGGCAGGAGACCAGAACCCAGCCGCTATCAGAGCTTATGCAGTCTCTGGAGGAAGTTCCCCTACCCAGGGGCCCCCCCTTCACTGCCTTCTTCCAGCAGAGCCTCGGGTTCTCTAGCTGCGGGTGCTGCTGGGGTTGATCCTCCCTTTCCCAGCGGCTCAGAACCCTCCGACACGGAGTCTGACTCCAAACCTTCGGACCCCAGATCTCCTGTTGAGGTTCCTCCCAAGCGTCACCCAAGTCTCCCCCAGAGGACCCGTCTTTCAGAGACCTCTTGCGCTCTATACAGACAGCTGGAGGCTGGCCCACAAAAGAGGTAGATCCGCAAAGGAAAAGACTAGCGGAGCACCTGGATCATCCTACATCTGATCCTATCCCCATCCCCCTTATGGATGGGACCCCATGAGGACTTGGTGACCATGATATGGCATCAACCGTCCTCCATACCAGCAGTCTCCAGAAAGGCAGACCGGACTTAAAATCCCCCGGAAGGGATCCAGCATCGTAACACCCATCCAAAGGCTGACTCCATGGTAATTACTGCCGCTCATGACTGGTCAGCCCAACCGAAACACCAGAGTTTCTCGCCTCTTGACAAGGACTCTCGTCAATTAGACCAGTTTGGGTGAAAGATCTACTCTTCCTCCTGTGCCTTTAGATCGCTCAACTGTGTCTCACACATGGTTGCTTTCCAAAAAACTACTCTTTCAGAGCTGGAAAGGAACCTCCTTGAGGTCCAGGACGAAAACCTTAGGAAGAAACTCCTAGACAAGGTCAGGATGGGCAAGTCCTCATGTCATCACGTGCTCCAAGCGACGTACAACTCTGTGGATTTAGTGGCTAGAGCGGCAGCCACGGGGATGTCTCCGCCGGCTGTCCTGGCTCCGGATAGTTGGCCTGGCACAGGATGTACAGTCTTCCCTTTTGGATGCTCCTTTTAGAGATTCCATCCTCTTTGGTGGCAATGCCAAAGATATTATAACAGGACTCGTACCTCTCAACTGTCCCTGATTTTACCTCAGATTTTTCCTCTGTCCCTCGTAAAATTTGTGTTCTTGTGACAGAACAGTGGGGATTGAAAGCACAAAATTTCAAACATTAAAGTTACAGACTTGTTATTCTTCAGAAAATGCATCTTAACACAAATCCCTTTATTCTGTCAGCTTTCCGAGTGAATAGTACCGGTTTTTAAGATGTGTCCCTGATATTTTTTTTTAAGCCTTGTCCCTGATTCATGAGGCCAGAGGTTGAGAGGACAGGACTGCAAGAGAGTGGACGCTCCTTAAGAGACGTACGCTCTATGTACAAGATGGGTCAGAAAAAGCATCCCTTTTGCTGCCAAATAAGGTGGAACAAAAACCAGGCTAAGCATCAGGGAAAAAGACACGCCCCTGGCTCAGGAGCCCAAACCCCACAGGCTAAGTTCCCCAAACCAGCCTTGGGGCTAAGCTCCTCAGTGTCCTGACTCCTTTCCTCTCCCTCCCTTAAGTCAGGAGGAACCATCGGAAGGAGGTTCAGCCTCCACCTGGAGGGTTGGAGGTTCGTCACTGCAGAGTCTTGGGTGCTTCAGCTCATCCAGCGAGGTCACTCAATCGAGATTCTCGAGATCCCAGCCTCTCTACCACCGGGATGGTCTTTCTAGCCACAGGATCAGCCCCCCTTTGTCTCTCTAGAGATCCAGGCACTTCTTCTAAAGAAGTCCATAGAACCCATCCCTCCAAACCAGTTAAGGGATTTTACTCCCAATTCTTCCTAGTCCCAACGAAAACTGGCGACCTGAGACCAATCCTGGACCTCAGCACACTGAACATCTTTGTCGAGTACAAGAAGTTTTGTATGTTGACTCTTCAGGGGCTCCTCCCCCTGCTCCATCCCAACTCTTGGCTGTGCTCCCTGGATATGCAGGATGCCTACCTGCACATCCCTATCCTCCCGGCCCACCGCCGCTTCCTCCATTTTGTTTTTATGGAGGACCACTTCCAGTTTCGGGCACTCCCCTTTGGCCTTTCTTCGGTCCCTCGGGTGTTCACGAAATGTCTAGCGGTGGTCGCCGCCAAGGCATTTGCGTCTTCCCGTACCTGGACGACTGGCTCCTCGCAGCACCCTCTTCTACCAGCCTGAAAGAGTCCCCTTCTTTCACTCTGAACTTGTTCTCTGTTCTGTGGATCACGATCAGCTTCCCCAAGTCCCAGCTAGTACCATCTCAACAACTCCAATTCATTGGAGCCGTACTAGATACAGTTTAGAGCAGGCGTTTCTGCCATCGGATCGAGCGAAACTTCGTCTTACTCGAGAGGAGCTCTTGCAGTAGTGTCACATATCGGACTGGCGCGGCAGGCTGAGGACCCCAGGAAAATTTCTAGCTAGCAGTCTCCTGGCAGGGACCGCCCCCATGTCAGGTGACCGTGTCAGGAGACGGTATAACGGGGCGTGTCCTCACGCCTGTTTTCCAGTTCTTTCCGCTGCTAGTTTATGTTGGCACTCGCGGAAAAGTTCCCTGCTCGGCCAGTCTTTCGCTCGGTTATTTTAAAGAGGTTTTTTTTTTTTTTTTACACAGTACTCCAATCGAGGGGAGTATTTGTTATATACTATGGATGTTCACCGGATTCTGAGATGCACTAACAGGACAAAGGATCTCAGAAAGCCTGATCAACTGTTTGTCTCTTTTGGCCCCAGAAGAGAAGGCAGTGCTGTTTCTAAGCAGTGCCTATCCAAATGGTTGGCTCATTCCATCACTTTCTGTTATGACAAGTACAAGACCCTTCCGGGTCAAGTAAGAGGTCACTCCACCGGAGGAGTCGCTGCCTCAGCGGCTTGTTTCAAGAATGTATCAGCAACAGACATCTGTGCTGCCGCCACTTAGACTTCCATCCATACCTTTACAAAACATTACAGTTTGGATATTACCTCTCGCCATAGAGCGGGCTTCGGGCTGGCTGTTTTTCAAGGCCTCCTTTCTTAAGGCCTTCACAGCTAGAGGATCTACTTTGAGTAGCTTTCCTCCTCGTGTGTGCTTCTCCTTGTTCCAGACTGCTTGGGACTCAGTCCTATATGTAATTACCTACTGCAAGAGCCCTCTCAAAGTAAGATAGTACAGTTACGTAAGAACTTACCGTAACAGTAGATCTTCGAGAGAGGCTCTTGCAGTAGTTAATACCTTCCCGCCCTCCATCCCCCTAAGCTTTATCTCCTTTTCCATTTAAGAAAATATCCGCTTCTTTCTCGTCCAGCCTTTTGTTGGCCTTTGGCGGGAAAGAACTGGAAGGCGGGTGTGAGAGACTGCCCCTTTATACCGACATCTCCTGACACCGGTCACCTGACGTGGGGGCGGTCCCTCGCCAGGGACTGCTAGCTAGAACTTTTTCCGTGGGGTCCTGCCACCTGCTGGCGTCAGTCCTATATGTAATTACCTACTGTAAGAGCCTCTCTCGAAGATCTACTGTTACGGTAGGTTCTTACATAACTGTACTTTGCTCAGGCTACTCTCGTGGCCCAGGCTCGATGGATCCCAGCACATGCTGTGCTCTGCCTCTTGGGACTGATGGCAGCGGCCATTTCTTCAGTACCCCTGGCCAGACTTCACATGAGGGTCACCCAGTGTTCTCTCAGAGTCCAATGGGATCAGAGGATGGACGACATGAACCAAAAAGTCATGATCTCCAGCAACCTTCAGAGAGATCTTCGCTGGTGGCAGGCCCTCTCCAGCCTTTCGAGGGGAACACCTTTTCATTCCCTTGTCCCAACCCAAATCCTCACCACAGACGCGGGCTGGAGATCCTGTCTGGGGGGGTACACAAGACACAGGGGTCTTGGTCCGACCAGGAGCTTATGCTTCACATCATCGTTATGGAGACTAGGGCGGTTCTTTACGCTCTCCAGGTTCCAGTCTTTTCTGGTACCAGGTTCACTTCTGGTCCAGACAGACATGTCCACAGTCTGGTACATCAGCAAACAGGGAGGACCCCGGTCGTAACCCCTCTGCAGGGAAGAAATGAGGGTCTGGTACTGGGAGATCCAGCACAGACTTTCCTTGACAACAGTCCACGTCCCAAGGCGTGAAAAGCAACATCCTGGCGGACAGTCGCAGCCGATCCAGTGGCCAGAACCGCAATTGAGAGGCTACAGTTAGGGGTGGCGAAGAACTCTTTCTTCAGTGGGGCTGACTTTACATAGATCTGTTCGCCCCCATTCAATGCAAAACTACCCAACTTTTGCTGGCTCGTTCCCGGGCATGGTGCTTTTTGGTAAGACTCACTGTCTCTCTTGGAGAGGGAGGTTTCTCTACGCATTTCCTCTTATTCAGAAGGTTCTGATGAAACTTCAGGAGGAGGGAGCTCATATGATCTTTATCGGTTCCTTCTGGCCACGCCAGATTTGGTATCCTCTTTTGCAGCAACTGGCACTGGAACCTCCTGTTCCTTTGCCGTTTTCCCACGACCTTCTGACACAGGAGCAGGGCAGCCTGGTGCACCCGAGCCTTCAGTGTCTCCACTTTCATGTGTGGCACCTGTGGGCATAGCCGTTTCCCACTATGGTGTCTCCTTGCAGATTGCATATGTCTATTAGATCTACTTGTGCCATGAGGTGGAAAAGATTTTTGATCTGGGCCCAAGCAAGGCGCTGTGATCCATTTTTGTGCTCGGCGGCCCAGGTGTTTGAGTACCTCGCACATATTTATCTGAGACGGGCTTTAGCTACTCCATTGATATCCATCTCTCTGCGGTGTCTGCCTACCACCTCCCGGTGGAGGGTAATACCTTGGCTCAGTTGGAGGTTGCCCAAGCCTTTTATTTATTTATCTTTTGTTGACCGGGTAAGTGCACTAGACAAATCCTGCCTATTTTCAGGCACGACCCGGGGGAGGGGGATACAGATGAATGCCAGCTGATGTTGAACCAGATTAAACTGTTGGTGGTATTTTTAGTGAATGAGGGAAATTTGGCCAGGACACCGGGGAAATTCCCCTACTCTTTTCGATAAGTGCCATGGGATCTTTAACATCCACCTGAACTACCACCAATCCAGGCAGATGGGACCTTGGTTTAACGTCTCATCTGAAAGACGGCACCTCAGAAGTGCAGCACCCCTCTCATGCTGCACTACAGTGTCAGTACTGGGATATTAACCCAAGTGCCAGATGTGGGAACTGAACCCACAGTCCTCTGATCTCCCGGCCTCAGAGGCGAGTGTGCTACCTGCTGAGCCACTGAAGGGCATCCTTCACTTGAAACCTCCAATCTGGAATCCCTGTCCCCCGGGACCTGAATTTCATGCTTGAGAAGCTGACTTTACCCCCATTTGAACCAGCTTCTACTTGCGACTTACGCTTCCTCTCCTGGAAGACTTTACTTTTAGTCACAGTGACTTCCGCCAGAAGGGTCTCTGAGCTCCAGGCTTTTATTTGTAAAGAGCCCTATTTAATTTTTCATAGGGACAGAGTAGTCCTTCGGACTAACCCTTCCTTTCTCCCCAGAGTGGTCTCAGAAACCACTCTGAACCAGAGCGTGGAATTACCAGTATACTATCCCCAACATTCCAACGGGGGAATACCTTCTGCACACCCTAGATATGCACCGGATTCTGAGGTACTACACGAACCGGACTAAAGAGGTTCGTAAATCCAACCGTCCGTAGACTTTGCTCCCAGTGCCAGGGCAAGGCTATCTCCAGACAAACCATCTCCAGATGATTAGCCAACTGCATCCACTTTTCTTACACGACTTATGGGAAGTCCCAGGGACAGTCAAAGGTCACTCCACCCGCAGCATTGCTACCTCTACTGCCTTTTTCAGGAATGTGTCTACTGCAGAGGTCTGTGCAGCTGCCGTGTGATTGTCTATTCACACTTTCACTAAGCATTACAGTCTGGACCTTGCCTCTAGGTGCAGAACAGGCTTTGGTCTTGCAGTTCTGCAAGGCCTCCTGTCATGATTCTCTATGGTGACTCTTCCCAGATGCACCTCAGCATGAGTTATTTTGGGGACTGCTTGGTATTCAGTCCTGTATGTGAAGACCTACTGCAGGAACCCTCTTGAAGTAAGATATTGCAGTTACATAAGAACTTACCGTAACAGTAGATCTTCGAGAGAGGTTCCTGCAGTAAGTCTAGTTTCCCCTCCCACCTTCCCCCAGCTCCTGGATGTTTTTTTCCTTTATTTTTCATCCTACCTAGTCCTTGGGTCTAGAGAGGAAGTGGGGTCCTAGGAGTTTTTACTCCTAGCTTTTACTTACCTTTCTTTAGGTCTCCGGTGGAAAAGAACTGGAGAGTGGGTGCGGGACCTCTTATAGTCGGGCTAATGTCATGTCACCTGACGGGGGCGGTCCCCGCTGATGATTGCTATCTACAAGTTTGCCGTTCGGACCTGACGCCAGGGGGTGTAGTCCTATATGTGAAGCCCTACTGCAGGAACCCCTCTCGAAGATCTACTGTTATGGTAAGTTCTTATGTAACTGCATTTTTCTCTCAGGACGTCTGTCCAGACACATGGCGACATTACGGATGCCCCCTTGAAAGGCCCAGTTCTTGGTGAGGAATTGGAGAAAATCATTATACTCCTTCAGGACTCGGGCAAGGCTTATCTGGTCGGTGCACACCATGCACTGGTCTAACCAAAAGCAATTCAGACGTCAATCCTTTCGCCACTCTTGTTGACAACAGCCTCTGGGACAGCAGCGAGGAGCTTTCAAATGAAGGGTCACCTCTCAGATCCCAGGAGGAGCAGCTCTCAGAGCCGCCAAATCCTCCCAGGCTGCTCTGCCTACCCCAAGTGCCTCTGCTTGACTCCTTGCCTGACCCCAGACTAGTCTCTGGGGGAGGTGGTGGGGGGTTGTTTTTCCCTCTGTCTAGAGGGGTGGAGCAGGATAATGTCAGATCGTTGGGTCCTGCAATTGATCGAGAAGGGACATACTCTAGAATTCCTAGAGTTGCCACCGGACAACCCTTCCCTCCGCTATTCCCCAGTGCACACCACCCTCATTCAGGAGGAAATCCAGGCACTTCTATACAAGCGGGCAATAGAACCAGTTCCAGCGGCCAAAAGGGGAAAGGGCTTCTATTCCCACTTGTTCTTGGTTCCCAAGGAAACAGAGCCTCTGCACCCCATCCTGGATCTCAGCAATCTGAACAAATACATGGCGTACAAGCAGTTCAGGATGGTTGCCCTTCTCCATCAAGGGGGATTGGCTTTGCTCTCTGGACATGCAGGATGCATACTTTCACATCCTGATGTCCCAACCCCACAGAAGGTTTCTACGGTTCCTTTTTCAGGGAAGCCATTACCAGTTCCGAGCTCTGCTGTTCAGTCTGTCCTCAGTTCTTTACTAAGTGCTTTGCAGTGGTGGCAGCGGATTTAAGGAGGAAAGGTCACTACGTCTTCCCCTACTTGGACGATTCGCTTCTCACAGCCCCCACCAGGGAACAGCTGTTAAGCACCATGGAAGACACCTTCACTCTGTTATGCGAACTGGGGATCACCTTAAACCTCCCAAAGTCCTTCCCTTGGCCGAGCCAACAGCTCCAGTTCATCAGGGCAGTCCTGGACACTGTCCAAGGCAGTCTTTCTGAGCCTAAACAAAGCAGAACACCTCCAAGCTCACGCTGTGGTGGTATCCTCGTCTCGCCTGGTTCCAGCCAGGGTCGTCCTCTGCCTTTTAGGACACATGGCAGCAGCCATCACAACTGTTCCGCTGGCATGGCTGCACATGCCCAGTGGAATCAACGCACGGACAGTTCAGACCATCCTGTGAGAGCCTCGGAGCCAGTTTGGAAGTCTCTTCGGTGGTGGCTAAATTCCACCCCCCCCAACCTTTATGGGGGGATGCTCTTCAGAAGGACGCCTCCTCTCCTGTCGCCTACGGATACTTTAGACCAGGTATGGGAAGCCCACCTTGCAGGCCACCAGACTCTAGGAACGTGGTCTGCTCTGGAGAAAACCCTCCACATCAATGTGTTGGAGATGAGAGCGATCCTCTATTCCCTGCAGGCTTTTCGGACCGATCTAACACCAGGCCACCTTCTCATCCAGATGGACAACGTGTTGGTGGTCTTTTAGATAAACAAAAACAAGGCGCTGCATCCGCATGGGGTCTAAAAGCAAAACAAAATGGTTATATTAAATGCACGCTGAAAATAGAGTTAAAAATTTGGTTTAAATGATACTTATTTTCCACTAACATCTTTCAGCCATCCCTTTTTTTCCCCCTGAAGTCTGTTTGTTTTTGTACTCATTTAATTTATTTTTCATTTTCACCATAAGTCTCCATTTCTGTCTCCTTCCCACACATTTGTCACCTTTCAGCCTTCTTACTAGGCCCTGTTAATTAGTCCCCACCTGGGAACTTCCCAGCTCTTTCACTCCCATTATGCTTTATCTTTCCCATCGTCACCTTTTTGTTTCACAGATTCTCTCTTAATGTTACCATTTATCACTTCTTCTCCCTGAGCCTCCCTTTTCTTCTTTCTCCACATATATATCTCTCTCATTTTACCTCTCCTCTACACTTTTTTTTTTTTCTCTCTTAGATATTTCCTGAAGAAGACCTAAGGTCGAAACGTAGATTTTTAACTCTTATTTTCAGCGTGCATTTAATATAACCATTTTGTTTTGCTTTTAGATAAACAAGAAGGGGGGGAACTCATTCGTATCCTCTCTGCAGGGAAGCCATGGGGGTATGGTACTGGGCCATCGAGCACCAACTGAAACTCCCTGCTGTGCATGTTCCAGGTGCCCAAAACACCTTGGCCGACAGCCTAAGCCGCTCCCAGTTCAAGGCTCACGAGTGAGAGCTTCTGTAATCAGTAGTGGAGGATCTGTTCGAAAGATGGGGTCGTCTCGAGTTGGACCTCTTCGCATCCCCACTCGGTGCCAAGCTGGTTAATTTCTGCTCGCTAAATCCAGGGCCTGGAGTTTTCTGGCGAAACGCGTTGTCCTTTTGACAGGGAGATTCCTGTATGCATTCCCTCCCTTTCTGCTGATCCAGAGGGTTCTTCTCAAATTGCAATCAGAGGGAGCAGACTTGATCTTGATGGCTCCCCCTGCTGGCCTCGATAGATTTGATTCCCTTTACTCCAGCAGCTGGCAGTGGAACCTCCCTTCCTCTGCCCCTGAGCTTGCACTTACTCTGCCAGGAGAGAGGGACTCTAGTCTATTCTGACTTCCGTCGCTGCACCTGCAGACTCTGGCTGCTTCCAGTTCGGGTTTCCCCTAGAGTAGTGGATGTCCTTGTAGCCGCCAGGAAGTCCTCCCACCAGGACCACCTATGCTATGAAGTGAAGCGATTCTGCATCTGAGCTCTGCTCACACCTCGATTCCTTTACCTGTCCGGAAACTCTGTTCCGAGTATCTCCTTTCTCTGTCTGACTCTGGCCTGAGCTATTCTTCCATTAAGGTGCATCTTACGCTGGTTTGGCATATCATGCACCAGTACAGGGCAAGGCTCTTGCCCAAATGGATTTACCCTACGCCTTCTTGCAAGGTATTCTACACTTAAAACCTTCCATTCGGCATCCTGTCCCTCCATAGCATCTTTTGGAGAAAATTACTTTCTCGGATCATGGATATATTTTGTTCCTCCACACTTATTGGCATGCCTTTAAGGATTGCTGGAAGTCTTCAAGCTGGCTCCTCCACCCCCAGGTGAGCTAACCCTCGTCTCCGCCTCATGACGCCAAATCTTCCTCCTTTGGAAGATTCAGGTTGCCTCCTTCGTGCTCCCACATTTTGTAGGCCCTGGTTTCAAAATCTTGGGTTATTCTGAAAATTCATCTAGTTCGCATTAGCAATCGACTGCTTATCTTGATTATGGAAGACAAGTCTTGGTTACATCAAAGTGTTAATGCGGCAGAAAATGTCACTCACCGATCTTCACACCACGTCGTCTATTGTTTAGGTGTCAGCCATGACACCTCGGGGAAGTGCAGTTTTGTCTTGCATTTCACCCTAACGTCCTCGACGATGATCTCACACACCTGAAGTTGGGGAGGCTGGAAAAACGGAACCCTTCAGTGAAAACAAAGGAGACTCAGTGGGCGGTTTCCAGGGCTGCGGGATCCACTGAGCAGTTGGAACGTGCATGCAAGCCTTCGAGGAGGAAGAGGCTCGTGCCGCAGAATCTTCCTCACGGAGCTTCTTCGTTCTGCTCAACCTGGGCTCCACCTTCTCAGGTTCCTTAAGAAAGCTGTGCCAGATCTTACTTCGAGATACAGCTCTTGCAGCAGGTTACACCATTAGGACTGAAGCAGTCAGGTGCCAGGACCCCACGGAAATTTTCTAGCTAGCAGTCTTCAGCGGGGACCGCCTCCGACATCGGTCCCACCCCCGACGTCAGGCGTAGTACATAAGGAGGCGGTCCCCCCACACAATCCTCAGTTCTTTTCCCACCATCGCCATCGCAAGCATCGGCCTCTCGGTCACTTTCTAGCATGTGACGACCAGGAACTGCGACGTTCTTCTCACATCGAAATTGCATTCATCTGATGTCCTCTCCAAACACCTCTCTGGAAGGTCACCCATCGGCAGTTGCCTGCGGCAAACAGATCCCCTTCAAGGATCCTCACTCTGCCTGTGTGCGTTGCCTAGGCCCGGACCATGACACCAAGGCCTGCTCCTTCTGCCAGGGCTTCAACAGTCGCACCAGGATCCGCCGCCAGAAGGCCCTTCAGGCGTTTCTCTTGGAGGAGAAACTCAAGCCCATGGATAGGGAACCTTCCTCCAGGGGGGAGTCGTCAGGGAAGACCCGTAGGCACCGGGAGAAGGAAGGGCCCAGATCCCCATCGAGGGCCTCGGACTCCCACAGCTCCGGCTCGAGGTCAGACCGCTCTCCCTCCAGGCAGGGACGGATTAATGGATGCGGGGGCCCTACTCCAAATCATAGTTTGGGACTGGGGGGGCCCCTAAATGCCAGCATCCCACTCTTCTGTGGCTCTGGGCCCACAGAAACCTTGTAAACTCCAGCAATTCATCAATTTAAAAATTAACCTCTAACTTATGGTGAAGCTAAGTAAAATCTGTTCAGAGCAATGTGGTTTTGCTCCCAGATTTCTGATAAATGATGCATCAAATAATTCAAATTCAAGCAGTGAATATAGTTGGTAGTCCCCCATGGCTATAGAATCTTGCAGCCCCCTGAGCCCAGGCTAGTAGCAACCAATCCTCACCCCCATGTAAATGCAATTATTTTTTCTGTTTTTTTAGTCATTTTTTTTGCTTCAGTTCAATTAATTGCTGTTAAGTGTTCCCTTCCCACCATTTTCAATCCAACCAAATCATCCACCAAATCCTAAAATCATTGAAGTCAAGACAAAATAAGAAAGTCAACATGACAGTGTTGGCACTTAGCACGCAGTATGTAACAACATACCTGGTGGTTTGGCCTTCCCTAACAGACTGGTCGATCATCGGACTTGGCCTGGGACTCCTCACAGGACCAGAAGCCCAGCAGCAGCACTGACTGACTACAGTCACCAGCACACAATGAGCAGCACGCCATCTCTCCAACTCTTGGAGTCAGAGTCATCCTCAACATCCGACGAAAAGAAGCGCTGGCCGTGGCAAACCAGACGACTTTGGTATGACGAGCTCTCTCTACTAGTAGTCTGTAGTCTTCTTCGATTGAGAGCGAGATGATCTCCAACCAACCGTTATCCACTCATCCTCCTCCTTCCTCGACTCCTCATTACCTGGCCACACACCCTGACACCACTCACATACATGCAGATTCCCGCTGCCCAGTAGCCACACCTCCAAGAAGACCTCTGAGACATGGTTGGTAGTGGTGGTGGAGTCAGGGTGGACCAATCGCCGACTACTGTGTCTATGCTGTGCTGTACAGCTTGCCCCACCACCGAGAGGTGGGGAGCTAGAGAGACTCGCTCAGAGTGGGGGACCTGACGGGGGATTTTTCTTTGGCAATGCTGTGAATGTGATGATCCCACAGCCACTCAAGCAGTACATCAGGTATTGCCAGTCCGAGGTTGGTGGCTGTGGTCTGCCAGGTAGGGAAAAAGGAAATAAGTTAAACAGTGAGGGGGCCCTACTGAACACTGGGGCCCTAGGCCGTTGCGTAATCGGCATACAGGTTAATCCAGCCATGCCTTCAGGGCCCAGTCTCAGCCTTCCCCGGTTCCGGTCAGATCTTCCAGCGGTTCCTCCTCCCTGCAGCCTATCAAGACTTCCAGGCCTTTGGCTTCATCCACTCCTTCTAAGGCCTCGTCCAAGTCTGGGGAGTGCCACAAGTCTTCCTCCCGTCGTCCGTACTCTGACGCCAGGTCAGTGTCCCAGCCGCCGCGTGGGTCGGATCCAGTCCAGCGCAAGACTAAGTAGCTGACATCCCTGAAACGGACGTCGGTCCACCCGGCGTCGGCCAAACACCATAGGCACTCCCAGGAGCCGGCTACAGTGAGACACCCATCACTGGCCAGGCGTTCGCCCCCAAGGGCGTTGGTCGGGGGACCGACGTCAGCTATCCCAGAGGGGAGGACCGCACCACCATCGCCTACTGACGTCGGTCGGAAGGCATCATCAGCGGAGGATACCACTCAGCCCAAGGACCAGGCGGGCGACTCCGGAACAGTCGAGCTGCCACGGGAACCCTCCCTGGAGCGGGAGACCCCCGTGGACCCGGCGTCCACCCCTGGTGACATGCCACCGGTACCCGGCCCGTCGGGCTTGAATCTGGCAGAGGTGAAGGAGCTCTTTACCTTCTGGTGGGACACCATCAGAAAGGATGTGGTCGCCACATACCCTCCTCCCGCTCCGGCTACTCCTTCAACGCCTGTGCCCCCTCTCCCATCCAGGGGGTCAGTAGGATGGTCGCCGACCCCCAAGGAGCCAACACCTCCTCCTAGAGGCAGATCGGATAAGAGAAGACCTCCCTCGAGATCCACTTCGGGGTCCCCCAGCACCAAGAGACCCAGGTGACGCCGGTATACCTCGTCCGTGGAGGACTCCAGATCTGACACCTCAGGGCGCTTCAGATCTCCTTCTCCCATCAGCGTCCCCTTCCCAGACCCACGCGACTCTCCCAGGTCCCCTCCGATGATCCCTCGCTTGGCTGAGATCATGAGGCATATCCAGGAGAACATGGGGTAGGATGCTGAAGAACTAGACCCGAGAGACAACGCCTTGCCCGCTACCTTGACGAAGAAAGACCCTAAGCCTGTAGTCCCACCCTTGGTGAGACACCTTCGCGGGCGTCACCAAGGCTGCGTGGGCGTCGTGTCGACCCAGCAGTGCCAAAGAAGGCTGACCGCCTGTACAAGGCCCCGAGGGAGGACCAGTACTTGGCGAGCCATCCTCTGGCAGATTCCCTGGTCATCACAGCCTCACATGACCGGTCTCAGAGACCTCAACACTTGAGCACTCAGTCACCGGACCCAGAATCCAAGCAGTTGGATGTCCTGGGTAGGCGCACGTATGCGGCTGCGACTTGCGCCATCAGGTCTTTAAATTACCTCATCCACATGGTTCAATTCCAGAACGCATTGTGGGGACAGGACCTGGTTGAAAAGATGCCTGATGGTGGTCAAAAGGAGGAACTTTTAAATCTCCGTATGGGTTCGAACGTGGGGACCCAGGTGCTCAGAGCCGCATACGATTCTGCGGACTCTTCGGCCAGAGCTGCAGCCTCAGGCATGTATCTCCAGAGACACTCTTGGCTCTGCGTCTCCGGTTTAACCCCGGACGTCCAGAAGAATATCATGGACGTTCTGTACTATTGTGAAGTCCTTTTTGGTGAAGCCTCGGAGAAGGTGATCACCAAACTTCAGGACGCAGGAAAGGCAGTAAGATCTGTTCAGGCTATGTACAGATCTCAACTTAGTTCCTTTCATAGGAACCAGAGTCGTTTTCGTGGCTGAACACAAAAGCAACAACTGCGTTCCGGCCAACAGCAAAGGGACTCCTTTAGCCGAAAAGCCCAGGTTAAGTCATCCTCGGGCAGAGGCCCAACCTGCGGGATCTAACGCTGCCACAGCATGACTCCTTCCCGGCCCCCGGCCCTCCTCAGGATCAACGGGAAATGAAGGTCGGGGGTCGCATCACACGTCAGCTGCCAGGGTGGCGGTCGATCACCACCGACAGGTGGGTGCTGCAATTGGTCGAAAAAAGGCCACTATATAGAATTCGTAGACAGCCCACCGACCAGGCCTCCTCTGCTTTCCCGCTACTCGGGTCAGCATGCCCTGCTTATACAGCAGGAAGTGCTCGCGCTTCTGGAGAAGGAAGCCTTGGAGCACGTTACAGAGAACCAGAGAGGGTTAGGCTATTATTCGCACTTCTTCTTGGTTCCAAAGAAAACGGGACCTCCGTCCAATTCTGGACCTCAGCGACCTCAATCTATCGGTCGTCCACAAATGCTTCCGCATGGTGACCCTTCCGGTTTTAATACCCATGCTAAAGCAGGACGCCTTTTTGGCACTGTTAGACATGCAGGATGCCTACCTGCACATCCCAGTTGCTCAAGCGCACAGGAGGTTCCTGCGCTTCGAGTTTCAGAGCCGTCATTATCAATTCCAAGTGCTTCCTTTCGGACTGTCATCGGCACCTCGCGTCTTCACGAAGTGCATGGCGGTTGTAGCGGCATCTCTAAGGAGACAAGGCTACTACATGTTCCCGTACCTGGACGACTGGCTTCTCATGGCTCCCTCCAGGGAAGCACTGTTGACAGCCATTCACAGTACCCAGGTCCTTTTTCAGTCACTCTCATCAACCACGAGAAGTCTCTCCTGGTACCGTCCCTGAAACTGCAGTTTATAGGAGCAGTTCTGGACACCGTCAAGGGAAAAGCTTTTCTTCCCGCGGACAGAGCGGAACACATTCGATCCCTCATAAGGGACCTGTCGGTGAAGAGGACCGTTCCAGCCAGATTGGTCCTCGCCTGCTCGGACACATGGCTGCGGCCATTGCAACAGTCCCGATGGCAAGGCTCCACATGCGGGTAACCCAGTGGATGCTAGGAGTGCATTGGGACCAGAGGCAAGACCATCTGCAGCAGCCAGTTCGAATCACGAATGCTGCGATTCGAGATTGGCAATGGTGGCTAGATCCAGGGAACCTCTCCGCGGGGGTTCCCTTCACAGCGCCGTCTCCGACTGTGACTCTCTCCACAGACGCCTTAGGGCTTGGGTGGGGAGCACACCTGGACGGGGTGAGGTCCCAGGGCACATGGACAGTCCAGGACTCTCATCTCCACTTCAATTTTTGGAGATGAGGGCGGTCCTTTATGCCCTGCAAGCCTTCCAGTCGGAGATTCCACCGGGTACTCTCCTGTTGCAAACAGACAATACCGCAGTGATATATTTCCTCAACAAACAAGGAGGCACTCGCTCCTACCCGCTTTGCAGGGAGGCCATGAGAGTTTGGGAGTGGGTAGTGCAGCATGGCGCAAATCTAATTGCAGTACACGTCCCAGGAGTGGACAATACCGTCGCAGACAGTCTGAGTCGCTCTCAGGCCAGAGTCCACGAGTGGGAACTTCTACAGGAGGTGGCAGAGGATCTGTTTCACAGATGGGGCACTCCAGAGTTAGACCTTTTCACGTCCCCATCCAGCATAAAACTGCCCAATTTTTGCTCGCTAGATCCAGGGCCTGGTGTTTTCTGGCGAGACGCGTTGTCCCTCTTCTGGGCGGGCAGATTCCTCTATGCCTTCCCTCCTTTCCATAGCCATGATGCAACACGGGGTCTCGTAAGAGGTGGCAGATGTACTTTCTGCCGCCAGAAAACCGGCAACACATGCAACATACGCCATGAAATGGCGCAGATTTTGCTTATGGGCTCAGGAGCGCGGTTTCTCGCTGTTACAATGTCCCGAAAAGCGGGTTCTGGATTACTTGCTTTCACTTTTCCAGTCTGGATTGGCTTACTCCTCGATTAAGGTGCATCTTTGCGCAATTTCGGCTTACCATGCCCCCATAGGCCATCGGATGGTGGCCCAATTGGACACTACTCGTGCCTTTTTAAGGGGAGTCCTCCACCTTAGGCCACCTATCAAGGACCCGGTTCCCCCTTGGGACTTGCCCTTTGTCCTGGAGCAGCTTACGCTGCCAACTTTTGAACCAGCCGCGGATTGCGAGCTACGTTTTCTGTCGTGGAAAACGTTGTTTTTAGTTGCAGTTACTTCGGCAAGAAGGATTTCCGAGCTGCATGCACTTATGTGCAAAGAGCCTTATTTAATTTTCCATCAGGATAGGGTATCCCTGAGGACAAACCCAAAGTTCCTGCCTAAGGTGGTCTCAGACCTCACCCCTAATCAGGATATCGACTTACCAGTGTACTTTCCCAAGTACACCAACCAAGGAGAAGCATTGCTTCACACCCTTGATGTACACAGGTGCATCAGATATTATCTGACCAGAACTAAACAGTATTGAAAATCGGATTAACTGTTTGTCTCCTTTGCTGAGAGAATGAAAGGAGCTCCTGTTTCTAAACAGCCTCTCTCGCGTTGGCTCATCCAGTGTATCTCTTTCTGTTATGACAAGCGCAACAAACCCTTACCAAGTGTGGTCAAGGGTCACTCCACGGAGGAGTGGCCACTTCCTGCTACGGCACTAAGATGTTTCCACCTCAGCCATTTCCTTCTGCGGCTACCTGGAGCTTCGGTGCATACCTTTATTAGACACTATAGTCTGGACACCATCGAGGCGAAGAGCAGGTTCTTGACCTAGCCGTCCTTCAGGGACTTCTGTCTTAGGCTTGAGTAGGGCTGTGATCCCTACCTTTCCTCCTCCCTGTGGCATAAGATTGCCATTATTGCTGGGGAATCAGTCCTAATGGTGTAACCTGCTGCAAGAGCTGTATCTCGAAGTAAGATAGTACAGTTACGTAAGAACTTGCATAACAGTAGATCTTCGAGAACAGCTCTTGCAGCAGGTGCCTTCCCGCCCACCATCCCCCTTCTAGTGGAGGTAGGTCATACCAAACATCCATCTTACGGGATGGGATATTCTGTTTTTTAGTCTTGGCCTTCTGATGGCGGATCCTCGGTCTCCTCTTCTGATGTCATCCAGCGGCCGGGGAGTCTCGGCGGAGAACTGAGGATTGTGGGCGGACCGCCTCCTTATGTACTCGCCTGGCGTCGGGGCGGTGCACCGGCGTTGGAGGCGGTCCCGCTGAAGACTGCTAGCTAGAAAATTTCCGTGGGGTCCTGGTGCCTGGCGGCTTCCAGTCTAATGGTGTAACTGCTGCAAGAGCTGTTCTCGAAGATCTGCTATTACGGTAAGTTCTTCGTAACTGTACTTTCTACCAACTAAGGGAGAGGGTCCTGCAGGTACGCACTCCTCTTGGTCCCCTAGGCAGGAAAAGGACCCGGAATCGTCTTCGTCTCGGCAAAGACGTTCTTGGGATCGGGAGAGATCTTGGTTCTAGGAACCGTCGGTCTCGATTTCGGTCGAAATTGCCTCTTCAGCCACTGGCTTCTCGGTTTTGCTGTCTGGCCAGTCGACTGAAGTGTCGCTCAGCGAGCTTGAAATAATCGCTGACTCCAGTCGACTGTTCCCTCAGTCGGACTCCGGTCCTTTATTTCCTCAACGAGGAGACCCAGCCCACTGGGAATCCCATGGAAGAAGTGCCCCCCAACCCTGGAAAATCACCGGTACTGCTGGCGTCTCCCAAGAGACCGAATCGGCCTGTCTGATCTTGATCGAGGTCTAGGACCCCCTCAACCAACAGGCTGAGGAAGAGCCACAAGCGCTCAAAAAAGAGGCGACCCCATCGGTCGTCCTCATCCTCCTCGGATGAGGAGAGGCTCCGGTGGAAATTCCAGCACTACAAGGACCTCATATGGCAACCACTGATTTTGTCCAGGTACAAGCCGACCCCGGCTTCTACCCCGGCCATTACTTGGCTTTTGCCTCCCAGGCCGAAGCAGATTCCTTCGGAGCCGATTAAGTCGGCTCCCGCCCCGATGGAGCCGGCAAAACCTCCGGTTCAGCTAAACCAGTCTCTCCACCGATCATGGTGGAACCATCACCAAGCAGCCTGTGGAGAGGCCTCATTCTAAGGAAGATAGACCAGACATTGGGCTTCCCGCATCTTTTACTGTCACGCGGACTGCCCTCGGGGCGAAGGTGACCTGGGCAGTCGACTGTTCTATCCGGATTCCTCTGATTCAGATGAGACTGGCTTATATTCTCATCCCGGAGATGATTAGGCTGGTGGGATAGAGACAGAGGAAGGTCCTTCATCCTTTCAGGCATTCTTCGCCTCATCTGAGTCTACAGGGATGCCCCTGGAACCTATCTAGAAAAAGGTGGAGTACCCCGTCACAGACATCCTCAAGAGATGGGATACCCCAACGGAGGCCTTTCCTGTGGCCGAGGCCATAGTTGGCCCAGCCTTAGAACTTTGGCAGTGCCCTGCCTCCTGTCCAACCCCGTCTGCCCACATGGCCCGCAAGTATGCAGTGCCCATGGGGTCCCTTGTGGGGTTCACAGAGCACCCTTCGGCTGAGAGCCTGGTGACCACCTCTGTGTTCAGGCGTACTGGCTGTTCTGCCAACACTGGCCGACCTCCCAAAAAAGAATCCAAACTCTTGGATCATTCGGCTCAAAAGGTCTATGCGGCCTCATCTTTAGGTCTTCATCCGGCAAGTTCGTCCATCATCATGGCACACTTTTCTCATGCCCTCCTAGGGTCTTTGGATAAAGTCCTCGGACACCTCCCCACGGACATGCAAACCACAGTCAAGCAGGTCCGTGATCAGGGCCGGGCTGTTGCCAAACAGCAGCTTCAGACAGCCCTGGACAGCGGGGATTCCTGTGCCCGCTTGATGGCAGCCACAGTTGCCTCACGTCGCAGGGCTTGGCTGAGGCTGTCCTTCTTCCTGGCGGGTACCCAGCACAAGTTGGTTGACGTGCCCTTCCTAGGCACCGACCTCATTGGTCCAGGAGTGGCTGGTCACCTCCAGCGCATAGAGCAGTCCAGTGCCACCTTGGATGCTACTTCTGCGAAGGGTTCTTCGGGCAGGAACCAGCAGAAGCGCAAGAAGAAGCCTTTTCGGCACTCTTCCCCTGCGGTTAGGCAGCCCTTCTATCAAGGGCCAGCAGCAACAGCGAGCTCAAGCTTGGCGCTCAGGCCCAAACAGGGTGCTCAACAGCCCTGTAAAGGAGGCCGAGGGCCAGTCCAGGAGAGCACCGCCTCCTCTAAGCCTGCCCACTGACGGGTTGGGGTTACCACCACTACACCTGTCACGCCAGCTCTGGGTCCTCCGTGGGGGCTGGCTCCCCACTTTCTTTCCGCCTGGTCCGATATCACCTCGGATGGGTGGGTCCTAGAAGTGGTCGGCCAGGGACTGCCTCTGAATTGAGCAGTACCCTCCCAGCCGAGCCTGCGCCCTCGGGAGGAAAGGATCTCAGCTGCACTCAGTCGGCTCTTCAAGACTACATTGCTCAGCTCCTCCACAAAGAGGCAGTAGCTCCAGTGCCGGATCTTCCTACAGACCCTGGCTTCGTGTCCAGGTACTTTCTGGTGCCCAAGCGGATGGGGGGTTGGCGCGCCATCCTAGATCTCCACGACCTGAATCGATATCTCAAGTCTCTCACCTTTCAGATGGTAACTCTGAACCAGATCATACCATCCCTGAAGCAAAACGTGGTTCTGTTCACTGGATCTGCAGGACGCGCTCTTCCACGTCCCAATCCGTCCGTCCCACCAGCGGTTCCTCCGCTTCAGGGTTGAAGGGACCCTGTACGAGTTCCGAGCCATGCCATTCGGTCTGTCATCGGCCCGAGGGTCTTCACCAAGTGTCTCGCAGTGGTGACAGCCCATCTCCGGCTTTGAGGAGTTCGAATTTACCCTTATTTCGATGACTGGCTCTTGGCAGGTTCCTCCCTCCAGGAGGTGGAGATCCAGTGATCTGGCTCTTGAACCTGCTCCCAACTAGGCCTCCTGATCGAGGGCCAGGTGGAACTCGTGCCCTCTCAGGTGATGGGCTTCATCCGGGGCAGAGCTCAACTCTCGTCAAGCCAGAGCTTGGCTCCGGCGGACAGGGCGGAGGTTCTTTCCTCCTTGCCCAGTCATTTCTGGTTGAGCACTTGCCCTGCCGGGACTTCCTCGCCTTCTGGGTTGCATGGCATGCACCTCAGTGGTCTGTTGGGCCAGATGGCACATGCGCCCCTCCAGTGAAGCTGGCCGCCCAGTGGACTCAGCGCCACGGTCACTTGACCAGCTGATCACTGTGACCCAGAAGATGTGGGCAGCTGTCTATTGGTGGACCACCCCAGACCCGGTTGCAGGAAGGGATCGGTTGTCCCCATAGACGGCCGTCCTCACAACCGATGCCTTTGTCATGGGCTGGGGAGCCCACATCGGGTCAAAAGGGCCTATGGGTTCTGGACCCCTGAGGAGTCCCGATACCACATCAACCTGTTGGAACTCAGAGCAGTCAGACTGGCACTGTCAGCTTTCGCTCCTCTGCTCCGGGGTCAAGTGGTTCAAGTCCAGACGGACAATACCACGACCATGTACTACCTCAACAAACAGGGCGGCACGCACTCCTGTTTCCTTTGCAGGGAGGCGCTCCGCATCTGGACCCTCATCAGTCAGTTGGAGGCAGATCTCCTAGCCATTCATGTGGCAGGAGTCTCGAACCAGCTGGCGGATGCTCTCAGCCACATAGGCCAGGCATCCCACGAATGGTCTCTCCATCCAGAGGTAGCTCGCAACTTGTTCTCCCTCTGGTGCAAACTGTTGGTGGACCTGTTTGCCTCCAGGGAAAACACCAAGCTAAGGCTGTTCCATGCCCACCCCCATCAGCAGGGCTCGCTGCAGGGGGATTATTTCTCGAGGCCATGGACCCCAGGCCTCTTCTACGTCTTCCCTCCATTTCCCTCGATCCACAAGGTGTTACTCAAGGTGAGGAGGGACAAGGCGAAGGTGATTCTGGTAGCCCCAGACTAGCCGCGCCAGTTCTGGTATCCAGATCTCCTCAGCCTCAGCTGCAGGCCCCCGGAGCGGCTTTGTACACACCTGGACCTGATATCTCTGAACCAGGGGAAGGTATTCCATCCGGACCTTCAATCCCTACACCTCACAGCCTGGTACCTGAGCGGCTAGAGTTCCAGACTTTGGGTCTTTCTGAGGATGTCCTCAAGGTGGTGGAGGCATCCAGAAAGGAATCAACAAGGAAATGTTATGCCTTCAAATGGAAAAGGTTTGCCATTTGATGTCAAGGCAAGGGCCTGGACCCTCTGTCCTGTCCAGTGGCTAACATTCTCGACTCACTTTGGTGTCTCTCCAAAGGGGGTCTTCAGTTATCGACCCTTAGGGTGCACCTGGCAGCCATTTCTGCTTACCGGGCGCAGGCCGGTCAGTCGACATTGGCACAGGAGACAGTGGTCGAACACTTCTTCAGAGGCCTGGATCACATATCCCCTCTGGTGCGTGAACCTCCACCTCCGTGGGATCTGTTGCTGGTTTTGGCAAAGCTCATGGGCAAGCCATTCGAACCCATGCACAAGTGTGAGCTGTCACACTTGTGGAAGACGGCCTTCCTAGTGGCTGTCACGTCTGCCAGGAGGACAGGGGAGCTCCAGGTGCTTTCCGTGGACTCCCCTTATCTGGTCTTTCACAGGGACAAAGTTTTCCTTCGCCCCACCCAAAATTCTTCTGAAGGTAGGATCAGAGTTTCATCTTAAGCAGGTGTTAACTCTGACGGTATACTACCCTAATTACACCTCGGATGCCGAGTACAGGCTCCATACTTTGGACCCGAGACATGCTTTATCCTGTTGTAAGGAAAGAACGGCAGAAATTCAGGGAAAGGTTCGCCAGCTGTCTGTCACCTACTCTGAAGCCGTTTCTGGCAGACCTGCAGCCAAACGGACCATTGCAAGGTGGATTACATCTTGCATAGGTCTGTGCTATGAGTTTGTGGGCAAGGAGCCTCTCAAAGGGATAAGAGCTCATTCTACCCGCCATATTGCTGCATCGGTGGCTGCTTCCAGGGACATCCCTATCCAGGAAATCTGTCGGGCTGCTACCTGGAAGTCAGCAAACACCTTCATTACCCACTACCACATCGACCTTGAGTCATGCCGGATGCTGTTTTGGGGCCTCGGTTCTCCTATCTCTATTTCCCCAAGTAGGGGTGCATCTTTCCTCCCTTCTCCCGGAGAACTGCTTGAGTCTGCCAGAGAGTGTGGATGAACAACATATCCACGCTCCTAGAAGAACAGGTTACTCACCTGTAACAGTAGTTCTAGGAGTGGTATATGTTCATCCACCACACCTACCCGACCTCCCGGCTTTACGCACAACCTTGCTTCCAGCGGGCTAGATCTGGCATCATGGTGAGCCAAGGTATTTACCACCAGTGGGTGGGAGGAGCTAGCTTGAAGACTTCCGGACAGATTTAAAGGGAAAGGACATGCCAGAGACTGTGGATGAACAACATATCCACTCCTAGAACTACTGTTACAGGTGAGTAACCTGTTCTTCTAGGAGTAGTATGTGTTCATCATGAACCTCCCAGCTGTGGGCGCACAAACCTGGCTTCCAGCGGACCAACATCTGGCATCATGGGGCCAGAACCAAGGTTATACCACCCAGGTGGGTGGGAGGGGCTAACTTGAAGACTTCCGCGATCCTTAAAGGGAAAGGACATGCCAGTAAGTGTGGATGAACATCTATCACTCCTAGAACTACTGATCTTACTTGAGTGGGGCTCTTGCAGCAGGCTATAACAATCAGGACTATGCACATAGAACTAGGATCCTCTGAAACATTTTCAGCCAGCAGTATACAGTGGGACCAGCCCCGGCTGGCCCGGTGGTACAAAAGGGGCGGACCTAGCTCCACCTCAGTTCTTTTCCTACCGTCCCACACATGAAGAGAAAGATCTCATTACAGCTTGCCAGGAACAGCTCAACTGTTTCAAACCCGCTTTTGCTGCTGTTTTACTACTTTTTCTAGTTACCGTCGTCAGAACGTTTTCCGAAGGTTTTGCAGTTCATCTACGGATGTCTTCACCTCGTCAGCCTCGCCTGAACCCCATCAGAATAAGTCTGCGATTGTGGAAGGCAGATCCCTGCCAGGGGCGGGCATAAAGTTGCGTTTTCTGCCTCGGGCGGACCACGATACATGCGTGCTCTGCCTGCCAGGTGTTTACCAGCGGACTGGATCAGACATCTGAAGGCTCTGAAGGCTTTTCTTCTGGAGAAGAAGATGGAGGTGCACTCCTCCGAGGGAAGCAAAGAAAAATCCAAGAGCCACGGGAAGACTGTAGTCGGTGCGGTCCCAGTCTCATTCGCGCCCTCTCCCAAGAAGGCCTGCCCTTCCCCGGCCTCAGGAGAGCATCCCAAGTCGTTGCACCTTCAGGGGAGAAGCCGGCCAAGCTGAAGGTAACCCCGCTAAGGGTTACCACCAAGCCCTTGGAGGTGAAAGCTGCTGCACCACCTTCCAAGGCACCGGCGCCACCTGCTAAAGGCACGTCCCTGTAGCCTAAGGACTCTCTGACGGCACCCCATCGTCGGTACCACCACCGACGCCAGTTGAAGGGGTGAAGGGTGAGGATCGGCCATGGAAGAGCAGATGTCCCATCTCCCAAGTCGTCCTCCCCAGGCCCCAGAGGCTCTCCTTCACGGGCCGACGTCCCAGATACTCCCTTTCCAGGCCGAGCTTTTGAAGACGAGCTCCAGGAGCTGTTCTCCTTTGGTGGGGCAGGTCCAGATGTGGCCCCGTCACCGCCCAGACACCGTATCGGACCACAGGCAAACCACAGCGGGAGGTGAGCCTTCCCGGGAAGTCCCCAGAGCAACCCTCACACCTCCTTCTAGGGCTCATTCCCCGCCCGGTCTGGAGACCACTGATGACACTCCAAGGACTCTGGGCCGTCACCAGTCAAGTCTCGTGCATGAGCCCTTCTTGGTCTTCTAGATGAGAGCGCTCCCGACATTGGTCCTCTGACGGACGTCGGTCTTTGCTCCACCGTCGGTCCTTCAGTTACCGACGACAGAGGGAGTCAGGTCATGAGAGATCAGACTATTCCAGATCTCATAGTCAAGCTCCCTCTTCTTCGTCTTTGTCATCTTCCTCTCTCAGCTTAGAGCGGTCCTCGGGAGAGAAGGACCAGCCTCGCTCGCCTCCCGACGATCCAACCTTCATTGACATCGTGAGGCATATCCTGGCCTCCAGTGAGTGGAAAACGGAGGACCTGGATCTGGAACCCTGGAGATTGGCAAAATACCTAAAGCAGAAGGAGCCGAAACCACTGGTGGTCTCTCCTTTAGTGGACACCTTCCAGGACCTCACTTGGACTACCTGGAAGCGTCCAGCTTCCATCCTGGCTGTTCCCAAGAGTCAGATGGGCTGTATAAGGCCCTGAGGCAGAAGCTTTCTAGCAGAGAACCCTCAGGCGAACTCTTGAGTGATCACAGCTGCCCATGACAAATCCAGGCAGCCAAGCACCTAGCTCGCAGCCTCCCGATCCAAGTCTCAGTATTTGGACCAGGTGGGCAAGAAAGTTTATTCTGCCTCCACCTGTTCCATCTGGTCCCTAACTTCCTGATGCATGTGGTTCCAGTACCAGAATGCTCTAGGGAGAGGGACAGAGCTATTGAAGACCATGCCTGATTCTGATCAGAAGACGGAACTTCTGGACATCATGAAATCGGGCTCCGACGTAGGCTCCCATGTCCTGAGAGCCTCGTATGACACTGCAGATGCGATAGCCAGGGCAGCCGCCTCTGGGGTGTGCCTCCGGTGCCACGCCTGGTTGAGAGTTTCGGGCTTTCACCAGGATCTGCAGTCCGGTATCAAGGATTTACCGTTCCAAGGTACCGTGTTATTTGGGCAGGAGACGGAAACCTTGATTTCTCGCCTGCAAGAGTCGGGCAAGTCTATCTGGTCGGTCCGTCAAATGTACCACGGCGACCAGCGAAGGCAACGAAAATGGCCATTTCATAAGCCCTCAGGTGGCCAAGGTCACGCCCGTGGTAATCAGCAGGGTCAGAGGCGGTTTCATAGGAGAACCTGCATCCAGCAGCCTGAGGCGCTCCTACCTGTTGGCTCAAGTCCTCCCAGGCCTCTGTGTATGCACAGCTCAGCCCAATGACTCCTTCCGCCCCAGAGGAAGACTCAGGGAGGCAGTCGGGGCAGCTTCTCCTTCATCTCAAAGGGTGGAAGTCGATCATCAGACCAATGGGTCCTGGATATCATCAAGAGAGGACACACTGGGAGTTCACTGAGTTTCCTCCAAATACTCCGCCAAAGTACTCCCGTTATCCTCCTCACATCCCACTAATAGAAGGAGAGATTCAGACCTCTTGCAGAAAGGGCAGTAGAGGTAGTCCCCTTGCATCAGTGGGGAAAGGGTTTTACTCCCACTTCTTTCTGGTCCCAAAAAGACAGGGGTCTCCGTCCCATTCTGGACCTCAGCTCTTTCAATCTCTTTATAGGTACAAAAGGTTCAAGATGGTGACCCTCCCAGGTCTGCTTCCTCTGCTGCACCAAGGAGATGGCTCTGCTCCCTAGACATGCAAGATGCATATATGCATATCGGGGTCTTCCCTCCCACAGGAAGTTTCTGAGGTTCCACTTCCAGGGGAGCACTACCAATGATTGAGTTCTTCCGTTCAGCCTCTCTCCGTGAGTCTTTACAAAATGCTTGGCAGTGGTGGCTGCAGCTCTCAAGGCACATGGGCTGGCAACGCTTTCCCATACCTAGGCATTGGCTACTTACAGCCCCACTCAAGGTCATGCCTACTTCATGCCCCTCAGATACACCTATACTCTTCCGAGTTGGGGATCACCCTGAACCTCTGGAATCGTCCCCAGAGCCCAGTCAAAGCATGTCTTCATTGGAGCGGTCCTGATTCTATCCGGGCATGGCTTTCCTTCCCAGACAGGGGGAAGCGAGATTGCCAAAGGGATCTCAGTAACTCCTCAAGTTCCAACGGAACTTCCTCAGACTACTAGGGCACATGGCGGTGGCCATTCCAGTCACTCCTGGCCCGCATCACAGCGGTCCTACAATAGATGCTTAATTGGGGACCAAGGCCACTGACATCTAGACTTCATGGTCAGGATCACCCGAGCCAGTCAGAGAACTTTACTTTGGTGACTGAACCCCCAGAACTTGGAGAAAGGGTCAGCTTTCGTCCAGAGCCACCAGGTCAGACTCTTACGACAGATGCATCGGACCTGGGATGGGGAGCGCACCTGGGTGCTCGCCAAACGCAAGGGGTCTGGACACCCGAGGAGTGATCGCTTCACATCAATGTACTGGAGATGCAAGTGGTTCTCTTTGCCTTACAGGCCTTTCAAGAGGACCTGATGCCAGGCTCTCTTCTGGTTCAAACAGACAATATGGCGGTCGTCTTCTACATCAACAAGCAAGGGGGTACTCATCTGTCATCCCTTTGCAGAGAGGCAATGAGAGTCTGGTACTGGGCACTGGGCAGCGCATTCTACTATCTGCAGTGCACATTCCAGGCGTGATTAAGCGATCTGGCCGACAGCTCTATGCGGTCTCGATCCAGAGCATTACAGTGGGAGCTGCTGCAGTCTGTGGCAGATCAGCTCTTCAACAAGTGGGGTCATCCAGAGCTGGACCTCTTTAAGGCCACCACGAATGCCAAACTACCAATGTTCTGTTCGCGAGAGCATGCGCTGGAATCTTACTTGAGAGGGCTCTTGCAGTAGGTAATTATATATGGGACTGACACCGGCAGGCGGGACCCCACGGAAGAATTTCAGCGCAGTCCCTGGCGAGGACCACCCCGATCAGGTGACCCGGCGTTAGGAGACGTCGGTATAAAGGGGCAGTTCTGGACGCTGCCTTCCAGTTCTTTCTCGCTGCTGGCTCGTGTGTAGCGCCGAAAAGTTTAAGCGCTCACAACCCTACCCTCATCATTTTTTTACTGAAAAATCTTTATTTTTCGACTAACGCCAGTACTAGCATCAGTGTATGTCGTCCCCTACACCTCCTGAGCACAAGAATAAGTGCGATCTGTCCGCGCCTAACTCCCGAGACAAGGACAGCTACCCTGTAGCCTGTTCTGCCTAGGCCCGATCACCCGTCGAGAAGTGCCAGCACTGCCTGGTTTTAACGCAGCTACCCGGAAAAGGCGGCAGCAATCCCTGGAAGCCCATATTCTATAGAAGAAAATGAGTTCTATGGAGAAGGAGCGCAAAAAACTGAAGCAGGCGTCCACTTCTCCCGAAGGACATCGGAAGGAGAAGGAGAGGCACTGGGACAAGGGCTTCTTCTCTGTGTCTCCCTCGGGAGTCGCTAGGACACAGGTAATATCCCTCCGGGGATCGCTCCTCGGAGGTTTCTGAGGCGTCGGCCCGCCCGCCTGCCTGGCTTTGCGCCTGGCCTTGCGGGCACCTCCAGGCAGTTGGAGCCTCTGCCCCTGGTTCGGCCGCAGGCTCGCGGCCTACCACTGTGGGCGATTCCGGTAAACCAGGCGTCGGCTACTCTGACGTCCACCCGGAGAGGGCCGGTAAGACGTCCAACCTTCCGGGGCGACGCGCGGCCTCCTCTCCACCAGACCAGGCCGATCACTCTACTCGGCCTGCCTCCGGTGACGGCTCTCGTAAGTCGGACGTCGGCTCGCCACTAAGCCTCACGTCGGCCGCCAGCAAAGGAACCGACGATGGACCTCCCAACGTCCGTCGTTCCCAGTTCCCCAAAGCCTTCGCTGCGTCTGGGGAACCAGAGTCTTCCAACCTGACCCGGACTTTTCCCTCTGTCCCGGGCAGCTGGGATCCTTTGCCTCTGTCAGTCCTTCCTCCACCTGGGCGCCAGACCTGGCGTCGGCTTCCGGACGCGGCCTCCGATGTCGGTCCTCCGGCGCCCAGGGCCTCCGCCCGTCGGCCCGACTCTGGGAGATATTCTGCTCCCATCGGGCCTTCCGGCTCTCCACTATGGACCCCGCCCGTGAGGGTCCACCCGGGCCGTCTGCTCGGCAACACCCCGGCTCCTGGGTATCCTGTGTCTTATTCACGCTGTGTACCCGAATGCAGTATCCGGCGCCGCAGTACTCGACGCCACAATACCTGATGCCGGGCTACCCGCAGCCGGGTTTTGGATATGCTCCATACGGTTATAACCCGTATCCTTATCCCCCACCTCCTCCTCCTCCACCGCCCTCGCAGCCACCGGTGGACCTACAGGAGACTGTGGCCTCCTGGTAGGCTGAGGCCAAGGCTCAGCTCACCAAAGAGGTCGAGAGCAGTCTTCCGGCGACGGTGCCATCCCAGGTTCCCGTACGCCCGAGGCGGCACACTCCCTCGCCACCTCTGGACTCCAGGGTTCTTTCGTCTGGATCCAGAGAGGGGCAGGACACTCTTCTCCGGGGACTTCCCAAGAGGTCCGTTCCTCCCCCAGGTCGGAAAAGGGAGTCTTTCTCCTCTTCATCCTCCTCTTCGCTCTCGGACTCTTCCGACGGCTGCTCCCGAGAGAGACGATGAGCCTCGCTCTCCGTCGAAGCCCCAGCCAAGGACTCCTCCGAAGTCTCCTCCAGAGGATCCTTCTTTTACGGAGTTGTTTGGAAAATCCAGGAGGTTCATCAGTGGCACTCCTGAGACCAGATCCTCAGCATCTGAAACTCGCTGAACATCTGGATCTGCCCGTGACAGCTCCTGTGGTGCCACCCTGGATAGAGCCTCCATCAGCCTTGTTACCTGTCTGAGCAGCCGTCGGCTTTTACCTCACTTCCTGGAAGTCAAACCGGCTATAATCAGGCTCCAGAGGTGTTGATTTCCTGGATTCTCACCCTCGTAGCCGACCGGTTGTGATTAGCGCCGCTCAGACGGTCGTGAACCCTAAACATCTTAGCTCGTCTCCTCCGGATAAGGAATCTGCCTTCTGGACCAGTATGGGGAAGATTTACACTTCCTCCACACTGGGATCAGGGCCCTGAACTATGTCGGCCATAGGGGCTACCAGAAGGCCATCCTAACTCAGGCGGGAGCCAAACTGGACTCCTTGCCCTGACTCCCAAGTCAAGCAGGAGTTGGCTGATCTTCCGCTGTGCTCGTTCGGCCAGTCGACACATGCTCGTGCAACCTCACGATGCAGTGGACTCTGCAGGGGCGAGCTCAGCCTTCGCCGTGAGCCTCACGAGTCGTCGTGCTTGGCCAGCGTGTCAGGGTTTGGTCCCGGAGGTGCAATCTGCTATCCAGGAAGCACCTTCCGGGGTCGGATCTTTTCGGGGGTGATGTCAAGGACATCATTACCGTTTTGCAAGAGAAGGGGACAGCTCTGAAGTCAGTTGATTCCATGTACCGTCCCCATCAGCAGCAGCCCCATCCCTTTCGCAGACGGAATCGGCCAAAGGCAAAACCCCAAGGAAGGTGGGCCACAAAATGCAGGGCCCCCGCAGCTGCCAAGCCCCCCCCACCCACAAAAGCAGCGAGTGCTTCAACTGCAGCGCTGCTCCACGCCACCTGACTCCTTTCCTCTCCCACTGCCTCCGGACCCCGGAGGAACCGGTAGGAGGGAGGTTTTCCCTCCACCTTCTGGGATGGGAGAGGATAACCACAGATTCTTGGGTGCTCCAGCTCATAGCAGAAGGACACTTCATAGAGTTTCTTCAGAAACCACCCCGCCACCCCCCTCTGAAGTCGTCGTATTCACGGGAACATCTTCCTTTGGTCCAGGAGGAAATCTCAGCTCTTCTGCTGAAGCAAGCGATAGAGTCTGTCCCCCTTCATCTTCAGAGGACAGGTTACTATTCTCATTTCTTCCTGGTCCCAAAGAAGATAGGAGATCTCAGGCCAATTTTAGATCTCAGTTCCCTGAATCTTTACGTAGAGTACAAAAGGTTCAGGATGCTCTCATTTCAGAGCCTTCTGCCGGGTCAATGGCTTTGTGCCCTGGATATGCAGGAAGCTTATCTGCACATTCCCATTCGCCCGTCTCGTCGCAAATACCTTTGTTTTGCGTTCCAAGGGGACCACTACCAGTTCAAGGTGCTCCCATTTGGTCTATCCTGGACCCCCCGAGTATTTACCAAATGCCTGGCAGTGGTGGCGGCCCACCTGCGTACCAAGGGAGTGCAGGTTTTCCATTATCTGGACGACTGGCTCCTGGCTGCCTCGTCCAAGGAGGAACTCCTCGTTCTCTCTGCCTTACCTGCAGGTTTTTGCCTGCCTGGGTATTACCATCAACCATTCCAAGTCTCATCTGGACCCATCCCAGAGGCTACAGTTTATTGGGGCGATCCTCGATACGACCATGGGCAAGGCCTTCCTGCCTCCGGACAGGGCGGCCACCCTTCAGACCCAAATAAGTCTGTTGTCTGACTGCAGGATGGTTGGACCTCACGCCTCAGTGGGATCAGCTAGTGGACGACCTAGATCACTCAGTTCTGATCTCCGATGATGCGAGACTTGCAATGGTGGATGGTCCAGAGAACCTTTTCATGGTCCTTTCTTTCATCCTCCCTCCCAGACTCTAACCACAGACGCCTCCGTGGAGGTTGGGGAGCCCATCTGGCACTCATCGGACCCAGGGCTCCTGGTCCAGCTAGAACAAGCTCTCCACATCAATGTGCTCGAGCTTCGGCAGTGTTGTACGCCTCCAAGCCTGCCACCATACATCCTTCCTGCCACCTAGCCGCCCAGACGGACAACATGCATAGTGGGTATATCAACAAGCAGGGAGGAACTCTGTCCTACCCTCTATATAGGGAGGCAGTGAGGGTTTGGGATTGGGCAACACAACACGACCTTCACCTCACGGCGATTCACGTTCCGGGAGTCAACAACACCCTGGCAGACATGCTAAGTCGCTCTTCTGCTCTGACTCACGAGTGGGAACTGGACCAAGGGGTCCTAGACAATATCTTCCGACTTTGAGGAACACCACAGGTTGACCTGTTCGCATCCCCCAAACGCAAAACTTCCTGTCTTCTGCTCGCTCATTCCAGAGCGAGGCGCTTTTTGGAGCGACGCTCTGTCTCTAAACTGGAAGGACAGATTCGTCTATGCCTTTCCCCCAATTCCACTTATCCCACGAGTCTTGCAGAAACTAGCTTCAGAAGGAGCGCAAATGATTCTGATTGCTCCTTTCTGGCCCAGGCAAGTCTGTTTTTTTCTTCTACAACAATATTAAGAGGATCCTCCTCTTCTTCTATCTCGAGGTTTGTTGACCCAGGATCAGGGGACCCTGGTCCATCCAGGCCTCAGATCCCTTCAACTGCATGCATGGCTCTTGCAGACCTAGCCCAATCCCGTTTTGGAGTGTCTCCCAAAGTGGCAGAGAGTTTAGTGAGGCCAGAAACCCTCCACCAGATCCACTTATGCCATGAAGTGGAAAAGATTCACTATTTGGGCCGCTTCCAAGAACGTGGAACCTTTCTCCTGTTCGGCAGGGCTTCTGCTGGAGTGTCTACGTCATCTGTTTGACCTGGGTCTCAGCCATTCCTCTCTGAAGGTACACATAGCGGCCATTTCAGCTTATCATGTTCCCTTCACAGATAAGGCTTTTGCTCAACTGGAGGTCTCCAAGACCTTTCTCAGGGGGGTCCTCCATCTGAGGCCCCCATCCGTACTCCTGCTCCCCTTGAGACTTGAACTTTGTTCTAGTAACTTACTCTTCCTCCCTCCCTTGAACCTGCAGCTTCTGCGATTTGAAGTTCCTTTATGGAAGACGCCTTCTTGGTGGCCATTACTGCCTCAAGAATCCTCACGCTTCCAGGCCCCTGATGTAAAATCCTCACTTGATTTTTCACAAGGAATGAGTTGCTCTTCGCAATCCTAAGTTTCTACCTAAAGTAGTAGCAGAGTCTACCTTAAATCAGTCCATAGAGTTACCTGCTTTTTTCATGCAGTACTCTAATCAAGGGGAGCATTTACTCCATACTGTGGATGTTCACCGGATTCTGAGATACTACACCAACAGGACAAAGGATCTCAGAAAGACTGATCAGTTATTCGTCTCTTTTGCTAACAAAAGGGAAAGCAATGCTGTTTCCAAGCAATGCCTAAGTGGTTGGCTCATTGCATCACTTTCTGTTATGACAAATACAACAAGACCCTCCTGGGTCAAGTCAGAGGCCACTCCACAAGAGGCGGCTTGTTTCAAGAATGTGTCTGCGGCAGACATCTGCGCTGCCGCCACCTGGACTTTAGTCCATGCCTTCACGAAACACTACAGTTTGGATGTTGCCTCTCGCCGTAGAGCAGGCTTCGGGCTGGCTGTTTTGCAAGGCCTCCTATCTTGAGACTTGCACAACCAGTACTACCTTTTGGAGTAGTTTTCCTCCTCCCGGTGCCTCTCTTTGTTCCAGACTGCTTGGGATTCAGTACTATATGTAATTACCTACTGCAAGGGTCCTCTCGAAGTAAGATAGTACAGTTACGTAAGAACTTACTGTAACAGTAGATCTTCGAGAGAGGCTCTTGCAGTAAGTAATACCTTCCCGCTCTCCATCCCCCTAGGCTTTTTCAGCTCCTTTTCCAATGAGGGAAATATCCACACCTCTCTCGTCCGTCCTCTTTTGGCCTGTGGCGGGAAAGAACTGGAAGGCGGGCGTCGGGACCGCCCTTTATACCGTCTCCTGACGCTGGTCACCTGACGTGGGGGCGGTCCCTCGCCAGGGACTGCTAGCTATAAATTTTTCGGGGTCCTCGCCTGCCGGCATCAGTCCTATATGTAATTACCTACTGCAAGAGCCTCTCAAGATCTACTGTTACGGTAAGTTCTTATGTAACTGTACTTTTCTGGCCAGACACGTTATCCCTTTGCTGGGCAGGAAGGTTTCTTGTCTTCCTCGCTTCGCCTCATTCAGAGAGTCCTACTAAAGTTACAGGCAGAAGGGGCCTGAATGATTCTCGTAGGCCCCCAGTTGGCCTTGGCAGATTTGGTTCCCACTCCTGCAGCGGTTATCCACGGAGTCTCCAACTCCACTGCCCATATGTTCACAGTTGCTGTCCCAGGAACAGAGATCGCTGGTCCATTCGACCTTCGTTCCTTACACCTACATGCTTGGCTCCTTCAGACGTAGCTCAACACAGATATGGGGTTTCCCTGGAAGTGGCGGCAGTCCTAGTTTCAGCGAGAAGCCTCCACCCACCGCCTGTGCTATGAAATGGAAGCATTTTGTTTATGGACCTCGTCACAGCATTTGGACCCTGTCACTTATCCAGTGCACTCCAGCGTTGCAGTACCTCCTCTCCTTACACCAACGTGGCCTGAATTACTCCTCTATCAAGGTGCATAAGTGGGCTGTCTCCGCCTATCATGCTGTCATTGGAGATAAGGCGTTGGCACAGTTGGATGTTGCCCACACCTTTTGAGAGCAATTTTAATATGAGACCTCCATTCGGGACCTTATCCCACCCTGGGATCTCCTTTTGTGTTGGAGAAGCTCACCCTCCCTCCCTTTGATCCGCAGCAGATTGTGAGCTGGGTTATCTTTCTTGGAAGGTTTGTTTTTGGTTGCTATTACTTCAGCTCAAAGAGTTTCCAGCTTCAGGCTCTGATGTAAAGAGCCATATTTGATTTTCCACAGGGAAAGGGTTTCCTTAGAACAAATCCTAAGTTTCTTCCAAAAGTGGTCTCAAGTTGACCCTCAACCAGTCGGTTGACCTTCCAGTTCATTTCCTTCCCATCTAATAGAGGGGAAGTCCTCCTTCACACATTGGACGTCCACAGGACTTTGAGTTATTACCTTTAAAAGGACGGCTGCACACAGTCAGTCGGAACAACTCTTTGCGGCCTTTGCACCACAGTGCTTGGGCAAACTGGTGACCAAGCAGACTATTTCGAAGTGGATCGTCCACTGCATATCCTTCTGCTATAAAAAGCACAATAAACCCCTACCAGGCCCGGTCAGGGGTCACTCCACAAGGGGAGTGTCTGCTTTGCCGCCTGAGAAATGTCTGTCAGGGACATACTGCGGCTGCTACCTGGAACTCGGTGCATACCTTTGTCAAGCATTACAGCTTGGATATAGTCTCAGAGCAGAGCCGTTTTGGTCTGGCTGTTTTGCAGGGACTTTTGTCCTAGGTCTCTGAGTCAGCATATTCCACCTCCCGGGTCGTCTACCTTTTGGCGTGGGACTGCTTGGTATTCAGTCCTGATTGTTATAGCCTGCTGCAAGAGCTCTCACTCAAGTAAGATAGTACAGTTACGTAAGAACTTACCGTAACAGTACATCTTCGAGAGGAGCTCTTAAAGCAGGCGTTACTTTCCCACCCGCTTTCCCCCTCGAGGTGTGCAGATCCATCTTCATTTATATCTCCTTTATGTGCTTCGTCTCCTTCTTTTGTCAGGGCTTGTTTGCGGGCCTTGGTGGGAGAACTGAGGTGGAGCTGGGTCCGCCCCCTTTTGTACCAGGGCCGACGTCGGGGGCAACCCCTGCTGTATACTGCTGGCTGAAAATGTTTCCGGAGGGTCCTAGTGCCTGAGGCATAGTCCTGATTATTATAGCCTGCTGCAAGAGCTCCTTTTCGAAGATCTGCTGTTACGGTAAGTTCTTACATAACTGTACTTTACAGGTGAGTAACCTGTTTTCCCCTTTGATCCAGCCATGGACTCAGCTCTGCTTTGTCGGGAAAACATTGTTTTTAGTTGCTGTTACTTCTGCTCATTAGATTGCTGCGCTCCAGGTTCTGATGTGCAAAGAGCCTTATTTAGTTTTCCACAAGGACAGGGTGTCCTTACGGATGAATCCTAAATTTTGTCAAAGGTAGTGTCAGAGTTCACCCTTAATCAGGACATCCATCTTCCAGTTTACTACCCAGAGCATTATAATCAAGGGAGGCTTTGCTTCATACTCTGGATGTTCGCTGGTTCTTCATTATTATTTGACTCAACCAGGATATCAGGAAAGCTCATCAGTTTGTTTTCTGTCCCCAAAGACTTTAGAGGCACCTATTCTAAGATGATTTTGTCTAAGTGATTGGTTCACTGCATTGTTTATCAAAAGTACAACAAGCCTTTACTGGCATCGGTTAAAGGCCATTCTACCAGGGGATTCGCTTCTTCTTTTGCTTCCTTGCGCAGTGTGTCAGCAGCAGATGTCTGTGCAGCTGCCACCTAGAGTTCGGTCCACATTTTATTAAAGAGCAGGTACCTACTGTCAGGTACACAGCTCCCCTCAAACACATAATGGTAGATCTGCTCTACTGTTGAGGGGCATTAAAATTTCTATGCGATTCCCTCTGGGTAAAAAGTTATAGCACCCCAAGTTTGCACCCCCACAAAAACAAAGCCTTTTCTGACATGCCTCCTTTTGTGATGTCAGAAAATGAAGGCTGCTTGTGTGTGCTCTATAGATCTATATTGGTGCCATTTGTCAATGACGTGTAGTACTATTTAGAGTTGCCACTTAGAACAATGAAAGTGACTGCTCCAGTAAACAGGGACTGTTACTCCAGCTGCTGCTTTGATTTGTCTACATGGCACCTCTAAATAGTACTGAATGCCATAAACATATCGCATACATACAGGGTTAATGACATGCACTGTCAGTATTCATTTTGTGACATCACAAAAGGAGGCGTGTCAGACAAGGCTTTGTTTTTATGGGGTGCAAATTTGGGGTGCTATAACTTTTAACCAGAGGGAAGCATGTAGCATTTTAATGCCTTCTAACTAGTAGATCTACTATTATATATGTTTGAGGGGAGCTGGGTGCCTGACAGTAGGTACTGCTCTTTAAGCACTAAGCACTGGACATTGCTTCCAGGCGAGGACAGACTTTGGCCCTTGCTGTCCTCCAGGGCCTGCTTTCTTTAAGGATTTCAGTTACCTGTTCCTCCACCTGTCTGTCAGGATTTGTCCTTGTAAGCCATTCCGGTGGTGCTGGAGGTTGAGGCGCTGGTCTCTACACCTCATGCCACACAGGGGCAGGGGCAAGAGAGGATCGAGGATGCTGTCCTCTCTTGGGGGAGGGAGGTTTGTCATCCACTCGCTAACTGACCTTTGGCGGTGACCATAGGGCAGTATGGGTCAGGAGGGCACACGCCAGCTTCTTTACATCGGTGGGGAGTGGAGAAAAAGGAGCCGGCAGGCTCCACGATGGCCGCACCAGCACCCTGGCCAGCCCCCCAACGTTTGGATTTCACTCCAGGGGTGGGGGTTAATCCGGCACCCTTTCATCCCAGCCCTGTCATGGGGGGCAACCATGAGGTGTCTGGTCAGGGAACGGTGCAGCTAGAGACCTAGTCCTCTGAGGGAGGGACCAGAGTCGCCTGCTGGGGTGGGGGTTGTAAAAATCTGTATGAAGGAAAAAAAGATTTGTCTTTGTACTGCTTGGACTCCGTCCTTATGGTGTAACCTGCTGCAAGATCTCCCACTCAAGTAAGATAGTACAGTTACATAAAACTTGTCAGAACAGTAAATCTTAGAGAGGAACTCTTGCAGTAGGTGCTGCTTTCCTCCTTCCCTGGTATCCGCTCTCCTTGTTCAGCTACCTTAGTTTCTCAGTTTGAGAAACCTCTTCGTTCCCCATTTTTTATTTTATTTATTTTTTTTTTAACCGGTGCCGGAGTTGGCAGCGGGAGAGCGGCAGTAGGGCTTGGGGACGTCAGAGGCAGGCTGACATCAGGGGGCGGTCCCCTGCTGTAGACTGCTAGCTAGAAGTTTGCCATGGGGTCCTGCTGGATTCAGTCCTTATGGTGTAACCTACTGCAAGAGCGACTCTCGAAGATGTACTGTTACGGTAAGTTCTTAGGTAACTGTACTTTTATGAACTTAACAAGAAGCAAACAAAGAAAAGAAGTCACAGTGCTAGAAAAGTCGATTTAATTACGTTCATAAAAAAGCATTTGCCCTCCCACTACCCTGTTCGAAATTCTCTCAAAGGGAGGGCGCATATTTCTAAAAAAGAGGCAAACACTTCTACAGACTTTCTATCAAATACAGGAAGATAAGAAAATTTAAAGGCTCTGACTGAAATAAACACAAAAAGATATGAACTTGAAACTAAAGGAAAAGGTCAAATTCTGAAGCTTCAGCAAAAGAAGATAAAAAAGATTCTTCCAATATCTGGGGGAAAAAGGCAAACTAGTGCACAGAGGCCTCAATTTCTCAACAGGCGGGTAGCATCTTCCAGAAAAAGAGATGTGCAAGAACAAGGGGGCACAATTTGAAGATAGAAGGGGGACAGCTCAGAGGTAATGTGAGGAAGTATTTTTTCACTGAGAGGGTTGTGGATGCATGGAACAGCCTCCCTGAGGGAGTTGTGGAGTCAAGAACAGTGGGGACTTCAAGAATGCATGGGACAGGCATAAGGCAGTCCTAGTGGGGGGTAGGAGGAAGTAAGCTGTTGGTTAACTAGGATCTGCAGCTTATCTGTTAGGTAGGAAAATGGGCAGACTAGGTGGGCGTCTTTATCTGCTGTCAAATGCTATGTTTCTAAGCAGGCCCAAGCAAAAGGCCAGATTATATGAGGTGGCCTATTTTAACACAAAGATTAAAAAAGCAATACCACAGAGATGCCTACAAAAGTAGTGAGTGGAGCTGAAAAGGAACACCAGAATCTAATTGGGGGTGGGGTGTAAATCAAGAAAAAAGCAAGCCAGAGCAATAAAAAAAAAAAAATGCTGAACAGGCACAGAATGAAATGGGACGAAGCAAGAGAGAGAGGAAATTAACACTATAAGTAATGAAAAATCTGAGCCCACCCCCGGCCTATATTAATTGAAAATACCAACAATATTCAAACAGCAGTAAAACAGATTTCACTGTTGACCACAAAAATGGAGGACATTCAAGAAACTGGAAAATTCCAGAAGGATAACTGATTCAGAGGCCAGACAGTCAAAACTGGAAGATGACTTGAACCCAATCTTATATCAAGCAAAGCTCTTCAAAAAGAAATGAAAAATACTTCCTTACATTACCTCTGAGCTGCCCCCCATCTTCAAATTTAACTTTCTTGTTCTTGCACACTTCTTTCTGAAAGATACTACCCTCTTGGACTTTGTTGATTCCTTGAGGTACTTGAAAGTTTCTATCATGTTCTTCCCCCCATCCCTTTCCTCGAGGATATACATATTAAGCTCCTTAAATCTCTCATCATATGTCTTCCAGTGCAGCCCCTGCACCATTTTAGTTGCCTCTTCTGGACTGCCTCCATCCTGTTTATGTTTTCTATGGAGATTGGGTCTCCAGAACTGCATGCAGTACTCAGATGGGGTCTCACCGGCTGTCTGCACAGAGGGATAACAACTTCCTGTTTTCTACTGGTGATGCCTCTCCCTATGCATCCCAGTATCCCCCCAGCCCTCCTTACTGCCCTCTCACATTGCTTGCCCACCTTTAGGTCATCTGATATGACTACCCCCAGGTCCCTTTCCATTTTTGTTGTTGTTAGTATCTCACCCCCATTGTGTACTCTTCCCCTGGGTTTTTGTTTCCTAGGTGCATTACCTTGCACTTCCTAGCATTGAATCTAGGCTGCCATACATTTGACCATTCCTCCAACCTTGCCAAGTCCCGATGCCGGGGGAATGCCATTCTAAAAGAGCTATTTAGTCAACTTTTGGGTTCAGATGCTATTATCCTGGAAACAGAGCACAAAGAAGTGGTTTCAAGACTGAGCAACAGTGGTTAAATTTCTCAGAAGTGAAGACAAAATTGGAATTATTTACACCTGCATTGCAAAGAAAAATTCAGATTTAGAGATCAGGAGATTTCTATAAGATGAGTTTTCAAAGATCTGTGCAAAGAAAGAACTCTTCCCTCTGCAACAAATGATCTTACTTGAGGGGCTCTTGCAGTAGGTAACCTTGAGGACTGTTCCCTCTGGCATCAGGACCACCACGGAAACCTTAGCTAGCAGTGTCTGGCGGGGACTGCCCACCAGCGTCAGCGTAACACTATATAGTGGGCGGTCCCCATGCCCATCTTCCAGTTCTTTCCCACTATCGACCTGTGCATATCCGACCACAGATTCTTGCTTCAGTTCAGCCGTCATTTCTTGGAGGAATAGCAGTTTTCCTCATTTATTTTGCAAAAACGTAATCTTTGTGTATGTCTTTTCCATCTTCTGTCGGGTCGCATAAAAATAAGTGCTATTCCTGTGGTATGCAGCTCCCACATAAGGACTCTCACAGTCGGTGCCTCTTCTGGCTAGGCCTGGAGCACAAGACCGTGGATTATGAGGCCTGCCTGAGCTTAAACAAGGCCACACCCTCGAGGCCTGCTTGCTAAAAAAAGAAAATGGCCACCATGGAAAAAACGTTGCAGAAGCTGAGGAATACTTTGTCCTCTCCTGCTGACTCCCACAAACACAAGAAGAAGAGGGACAAAGAGAAGCACCGGTACCAGGATCGGTCTCCCTCTCACCTGCGGCTTCTCTCTGGTGACCAGCATCCCTCTTCCTCTGGGAAGACTACTGCTGCCGCCAAGTCTGCCCCACTTTCCCAGGAGCAGCCCTTGGTTCCCCCGCCACCACTGATCACGGTGGCCATGTGCACCTCTGCTGAATCTGAGGTCTCCCCCACGCTTAGACCCATTTCCTCCAAGGGGTCTTGGCAGCCAGATGAGGCCGATAAGTCGCCTGACAAGCACCCAGCCCGGGCCAAGTCAGTCATCTCCGGTGCCCGCACAGTTGATGCCGGTCGTCACCCAACTGAAATGGTCGGGTCCTGGCATTGGACCCAGTGACGTCCAGCCAGACGAGAGCCAGCTGCTGGTCCTAATGCAGCCTTCCCCGGTTGGGTCTCCCCACTGGGATACCCCACCTTTCCTTTTGAGGTGCTTCCTCTGCCCTCCCCAGATCAGAGGGGAGGGGGTCGTCTGTCAGGCAACATCACTGTCAGGTTGTCTCTGGACCTCGAGTCAGACACTCTGGGCAACCTTCTGGACCTCTCCCTCCAGTTCTTTCCAGCGGGGCCATTGATGCCGGCTTGCTGGCCCTGCACCTGACACTGTCATTCCAGGTCATCCTTAGCAGAGTTTCAGGCCCCTTCGGTGTCCCCCGTCGGGTGTTACGGCACCACCATCTGGGCCTCCATTAGGCTACCCTCCGCCCAGTTACCCAGTGCCACATTATACGCCCATTTACCCTCTGGGCTACCCAACGTCAGGCTTTACGACACAGGGGTATGCGCCAGTTTAGTCATTGCCGTGTTACCCAATGCACTAATATCATACGCAAGGATACGCAATGCAGGGGTTTCTACCAGCCCCCTCAGGTGGATTTCTGGACCATACTCCAGTCCTGGTGGGTGGAAACCAAGTTGCAGCTTGTCTCTGAGCTGGACAGCAGACACTTTGCGGGGGTGGTTACGCAGTTCACCCGGTTCAGGCTCCCAGATTTGCCTCTGCTGGAACTGCACCAGTCTTCGTCAGCTCTGATGAAAGGGCCTTCAGGGCCGATGAAGGAAAGTATCCTCATAGACTCAAGAGGCCTCTCGCCCCATCAGGTCTCCGGAGTCCTCAGATTTGGACTCGGAATCCAGGTCCTCCTCCTCGGTTTCAGGCTATGAGACTCCCCCTCCAGAAGAGCCCAAGGAGTCCCCCAAATCTCCAGAGGACCCCTCATTCGCAGACCTCTTGAAAAAGATTGCAGAGGTCTACAAATGGAAAACTGACGCCCAAGCGTCAGAGACTAACAGAACACCTGGATATTACGGAGGCTACACCTGTCCTGATGCCCCCATGGTTAGAGCCTCACAAGGACTTGGCCTCTACCATTTGGATGCTGCCTTCCTCTATTCCAGCAGTGGTCAAGAAGGCAGACAGAACATACAGGACACCAGAGGGTAAGGACCATCTCAACATCCCCCCAAAGGCAGACTTGTGTTACGGTGTAGGCATAAAACACACGTTAGACAGGAGGTATAGTGCATAAAAAACAAATAAAAAAAGCACAAATGCGTTTTTGATTTTTATTCCAAAATGAAATCAATATTTACAGAAATCAAAAGAAAACAGCGTGTTAAGACAGCACACCAAAGAAAACTTAGAAGATGACTCTTTCCTAGTCACTTCTCCAATACTTGACTATAAATTCAATTCCTGGTGTGAATACTGGCACACTCTTCCTCAAAGACCAGCAGCTCACTGGCCTCCCTATCTAAAAATCACTCCTAGTGGTGAGACTTTATACCAATGAACATGTGACCAGTTGCAAGGGCCAAATCAGGGTTTTATTCCTTTATTCAGAAAAATAATTATACAATGGCAAGAAAGAATCCTGGCTTCTGATTGGTCAGTTGGCTGTCACAGCAGGGATGTTATCCTGGCATAACCCCCTGCTGATTGTTTGTTGGATTTGGATGAGGATACCCTCCTCCTCTTAAGAAACAAAAATTTTTTTATACACTAACAAAAACTGTCTAAAATTTTTTTTTATTATTATAAGACAACAAGCCATTGTATAATAGGAATAATGCCCTCCCAGGTGGGTGTTATGCTGGGATAACATCCCTTCTCGGGTGCTGGGCGTCCTCGGCGGTGGCCTCTGGCCCAACCACTTGAGGTGGGATGTTATCCCAGCATACCACCCACCCTGTCATGCATTATTCCTTTAATATACCCCATCTCCTTAACTCCCAAGACACTATACTCCTACACTTTATTCTGTACATCATTTAATAACGCTTATATGTAGGGAGTAAACAGTGCTTTAGCTTAATAGGGGATTATTTAAGGAAATAAGCCCATCCCTGCAATGATGTCACTAGAGCTAGTTCTTTTAAAACCAGTCATTTTGTGGGCAGCCAGCCTATAGCAAGCTGCGGGTAACCAGAAGGTGATTACATTTATTACAATTTTATTTCCTCAGGCATCTCTGAGTTGGCTAGGAATGAGAGACAGAGGCGCACTCATCTCCCTTCTGCCAGCTCAGGAGACCTGTAACTGCTGTCTAAACTGAAATTTTCAACACTTTGTTTCTTTACCTTAGTTCATTATAAGGGCTCTAATTGTTCAGCCCTAATCAAACTGCACCAACATTCTATGTGTAAGGGCATTTTATTTGACTCTGAAAGCCCTGTTTAAAATCAGGCAGCATTTATTCCCAAAGCCGACGGCTGCAATATCAACCATCTGGATACATTTCATTCTGACCTTTAATTCATCTCTTTTAATCTATTATGCAGCCCAGTTACAACACTGTGGGGCTGCAATTACTACTGGGCCCACTTTGTTTTGGACACTATGGGCTTATTATTTTCTGTTCAGTAGTGTGTCACATTCTGGCATTGTTTCCTTCGGATGCCGCATTTCCCATTGATCAGAGCACCATTCTGCTCTGCTCTGATCCAACCTGTGTACATCCAGCCGCGGCTTGCGGCACTTCAGCATTATTTCTGCTCTCAAGCAGACTACGGAGCCAATCCTGCTCGATTCAGGATGCTATCCTGTATACATTTTTAAACCGCATCTTGCAGCAAGCGGCTTTCATCTGGGCACCTCATGAATGGGGCGCGGTACAGGAGCATTACTTTTTCTGGGGCACAGTAAAATAATTTAAAGTAGAGCATGACTCGCACTTAATTAACACCAACTCGGGAGTTCTGAAAAAACACTCCTTGCGCTGACCTCACACAGCTCAGGGGGGTTCAATAAAGGTGCAGCTCACGCCAGGGGTGTACGGCTATGGGGTTTAAATAAAAAAGACAGCAAAGAGTTTACAGAGTACTGTCAGGTTGGCCACCCTGACAAGCGAAGGAAGGAAAGAATCCAAGAATAAGAGAGAGAGAGAACAGGACAGAGTGAAAAGAATAAAAAAAAAGGGGGAGTTCCATACCAAACACGGGCACCATGTCACAACTCGGTGGTTATTACGGTGGCTCATGACCGGTCCAACAATCCAAAGAACATGAACACCTCCCCTCCAGACAAGGAGTCAAGGCAAAAAACACAACTGTGGGAGCACTCAAAATCTGCGGGTGCTCACTACAAAAAACTCAAGATACGAAAGCACATATGGGAGGAGCACAGATGCATAATGTAGAAAATAAAGTCAGCACACAGAGATAAAGTACACAAAAGCATGGACTATGAAGCTACAGGATCCTGTCAGCTTGCTCAGGTCTACACCTTTCCTCAGGGGTAGTGGCCTGTGTGTTATCCATGCTGTCTTTTATTTCACCATATTTAAAGGAACGGTGCAGTAATCCACATTTTAATCTCAAATCTCAGTAAAAAACAGTGAAAAGCATATCAAAAACTTTTATTTTTTAAAACGCCAGTCATGCACACATCGGTGCAGGTACAACTTAGTTACAGACAAGCAATTTCATATATTAAATAGAACAGCAGATGTCTTATAAAGACAACAAGTAATACATAATTTGCACTTCATATATTGAGCTTCCATTTCTGTAAAATAAACATGGTTTATATAGGGAGGAAGAACAACAGTGCCAAAATGGCAAGGGAAGGAAGGAAAAAAGGAAATAATGTATGGGGAGACGAAGTGGGTGAAGAAAACTTAAAGGAACACTGATCTCAAGCAGTCATTTAAGCCAGTTGGATATAAGGCTTTCATGAGTATATCCATTTTGTTCACATTGTGCCAGCTTATTAAGTCTGTTTCCTCTCTACCATTATTTTAATATGATCTCACCCATAAATTTAAAACAGTGTGGACTCTTTTGATGGAATGTCTCAAAATGTACCCCTATAGGAGTATTGGGATCATCTTTTAAATTGCAGAACATGTTCTTGATTCCGCTCCTTAATGTCCTTTTTGTCCTGCCCACATAAATATACGGACATGTGTATTGTATGATATAAATCACAGATGTCATGGAACAGTTTATAAAATGAAAAATTTCAATATTCTTATTCTCCTGGACTGGATGCTGGAACAAGGCACCTGGTTGATTGAACTTACAAATGTTACAGTGACTACACTTAAAACAGCCCAGAAGCTTGTTAGGAAGCCAGGTCTTTGCATTTTGGGGCTCAAGGCCACACATTGGAACTTCTACAGAGACCCCCAAACAAGCCCCCAGGGGTATCTCGCTATCCAAAGGTACACACCCCTCTCATAAGGAAGAAAATCGAGGCTCTTTTTGTGAAAGGAAGCTAGATAGGAAAAGGGTTTTACTCCCACTTCTTCCTGGTTCCAAAGAAGACTGGAGATTCGAGTCCCATCCCCCTGTCCAGACTCTGACCACGGATGCTTCAGGGTTGGGTTGGGGGGCTCATCTCTAGACCCACAGGGCTCAAGGGCTGTGGTCTCAGTCAGAACTCTCCGTACACATAAATGTGTTGGAGATGAGGGCAGTGCTGTATGCTCTTCAAGCCTTCCAGCAATTGCTGTGCCAGGGCCCACCATTTGTTCAGGTGGACAATATGTGTGTGGTGTGGTACCTAAAGAAGCAAGGGGGCACGTGCTCATATCCCCGCTGCAAGGAGGTGATGTGGGTTTGGAGTTGGGCAATTCTGCATCAAATACACCTCATGGCGGTGCATGTTCAGGCGTACAAAACGTCCTAGCGGACAGTTTCAGCTGCACCAGAGTAAGAGCCCATGAATTGGAGCTCAAGCAAGTGATGGTCAGACATTTTGACCTGTGGGGTCGGCCGGATCCGGATCTGGATCTGTTCGCCTCCCCGTACAATGCAAAACTACCTAAGTTTTGCTCACTTGCTCCAGGGCATGGTGTTTTTTGGTGAGATGCGCTCTCTCTTTGCTGGACAGTGAGGTTCTTGTACACCTTCCCTCCCTTTCCAGTTCAGCAGAGGATGCTGCTCAAGCTACGGATGAAGAGGCCTCATATGGTTCTGATTGCCCCTTTTTGCCCTCGACAAGTTTGGTTTCCGCTCTTTCAGCAGCTAGCAATGGAGCCTCCGGTTCCCCTCTCTGCAATGATCTCCTGACCCAGGAGGAGGGCATGCTGGTCCATCCATGGCTGAAATCCCTTCATCTTCATGCATGGCACCTCAGGATATAGCCACTTTGGAGTATCCTCCAGGGTGGCGCAAGTCCTCGTTGAGGCCAGAAAGCCATCCGCAAGGACCACTTATGCCATGAAGTGGAAGCATTTTTCCATTTGGACAACTGCGAAGGGTTGGGACCCGTTCTCGTGCCCTGCTCCGTCACTAGTGGAGTATCTCCTGCACCTCTGTGATTTGGGCCTGGGGTATTCTTCACTGAAGGTCTATGTGTCGACTATCTCTGCCTACCATACCCTGGTGGATGGCAGGACAGTAGCCCAGTTGGAAGTTTCAAAAACTTTCTTGAAGGGAATTCTGCATCTCAAGTCACCTGTGCACAGTCCTGTGCCACCATGGGATCTGAATTTGTTTTTGAAAAGTTGACCCTGTCCCCTTTTGAACCAGCTGGTTCCTGTGACATGCACCATTTGTCCTGGAAAGCACTTTTCTTAGTAGCAATCACTTCAGCTTGAAGGATTTCTGAGCTTCAGGCCCTGAGTTGTAAGGAGCCATATTTAACTTTAAGAGACCGACCGGGTGGCTCTTCGCACTCAGCCCTAAGTTCTTACCCAAAGTGGGTTTTGAGTTTTATGTAGAACCAGTCATTTCATTTCCAGTGCACTACCCCAAGTATTTCAGTTGGGGAAAATAGAAACATAGACTTTGATGGCAGATAAGGACCGCTAGGCCCATCTAGTCTGCCCATTTCCTACTCTACAGGATAGGCCGCAGATCCTAGTTAACCAACAGCCTATATCTTCCTGCCCCCACAAGAATTGGGTTTATGTCTGTCCCATGCATTCTTGAATTCTCCCACAGTTTTAGACCCTCAACTTCCTCAGGAAGGCTGTTCCATGCATCCACTACCTCTCTGTGAAATAATACTTCCTCATTGCCCCTGAATCACCCTCCTTCTATCTTTAAATTGTGTCCCTTGTTCTTGCAAGTCTCTTTTCTGAAAGATGCTACTCTCTTGGACTTTGTTGATTCCCTTGAGGTACTTGAAAGTTTCTATCATGTCCCCTCTCTCTTCTTTCCTCAAGGTATACATATTAAGCTCCTTTAGTCTCTCCTCATATGGCTTCTCTTGCAGACCCTGCACCATTTTAGTTGCCCTCCTCTGACTGCCTCTATCCTGTCTATGTCCTATGGAGATGGGGTCTCCAGAACTGGACACAGTATTCCAGATGGGGTCTCACCAACTGTCTGTACAGAGGGATAACAACTTCCTGTTTTCTGCTGCTGATGCCTCTCCCTATACATCCCAGTATACCCCGCCCTCTACTGCCTTCTCACATTGCTTGCTAACCTTAAGGTCATCTGATATGATTACCCCCAGGTCCCTTTCCTGTTTTGTTGTTATTACTACCTCCCACCCATTGTGTATTCTTCCCCTGGGTTCTTGTTTCCAGGTGCATTATTTTGCACTTTTGCATTGAATCCTAGCTGCCATACGGCCTGACCATTCCGCCAACCTTGCCAAGTCCCTTTTCATCCTTTCCACGCCTCCTTGTGTATCAACCCTGTTGCAGATCTTTGTGTCATCTGCAAAAGGCATACTTTTCCTTCCAGTCCCTCTGCAATGTCACTGATGAAGACATTAAAAGGACTGACCCAATACTGAACCCTCATGTACCCCACTAGTAACCGCCCTTTCTTCAGAGTGGACTCCATTTACAATTACCTTCTGTGTCCTGTTGTCCAGCCAATGTTTTACTAGGCTACCACCCTGGGACCCACTCCCAGGCTGGTTAATTTGACTAATAATCTTGTGTGGGACTGTGTCAAATGCCTTGCTAAAGTCTAGGTAGGCCATGTCCACAGCCCCTCCCTGGTCTACTACTTTGGTCACCCAGTCAAAGAAATCTATTAGATTCGTCTGACATGACCTTCCCACTGTGAACCCATGCTGCCTTGGATCCTGTGCTCCACTGACCTCTAGGTACTCAACTATTCTTTCCTTCAGAAGTGACTCCATCACTTTCCCTACCACAGAGGTCAGACTGACAGGTCTGTAGTTTCCTGCCTCTGTCTTGGTCCCACTTTTGTGAAGGGGAATCACATCCGCCTTCCTCCAGTCCTCGGGTACCACACCATCCTCCCATGATTTATTAAAAAGAGTAGCCAGTGGTTTCACTAGTTCCTTCCTTAATTCTTTTAGAATTCTGGGTGAATTCCATCAGGACCCATTGCTTTGTCCACCTTCAGTTTTAGGAGTTCTTGCAGAACCCTTTCTTCTGTGAAAGGACTGGGATCGACCCCCCTATCAAGAGTGCTTCTGTTAATTGGATTAGGCACTTCCCCCTCCTCTTTTGTGAATACTGAGCAGAAATATTCTTTCAGTATTCCTGCTTTTTCACTGTCCCCCTCTGCCCACCCACCGTTCATTCTATTCAGCCTCACTATCCCTCCCTTTGTCTTTCTACGCTCGCTGATGTACCTATAAAAGGTTTTATCCCCCTTCTTAACTGAGTTGGCTATCTTTTCCTCAGTTTGGGCCTTTGCTATTCTGACTTCCCTCCCTGCTTCTTTCTGCCTTAACTGGTACAGCTCTCTGTCCTGCTCCTTCTGTGTTTCCTTATACTTCCGAATGCTATCTTTTCTTCCTGACTTTCACAGCCACCTCTCTTGAGAACCATAGTGGCTTTTTCTTTCGTTTTGATTTGTTTATTTGCTTCACACAAGGCTTGTTGCCTCTGTGATGGCAGTTTTGATAATTCCCCATTGTTGCTCCACACCTCTCCTTCTAGCCTGTTTGCTAGTGCTTTTCTGAGGCACTCTCCCATCTTGCCAAAGTCAGCCCTCCTAAAGTCCAGTACCGTCACTTTTGTATGGCTTGACTCTGTAGCTGAGTTTAACGTGAACCACACTGTTTGATGGTCACTTGTCCCCAGATGGCAACCCACTTCTAGATCTGAGATCCTCTCACTGCCCCCGTTTGAGAGTAAGAGGTCTAAGATTGCTCCCTCACGAGTGGGTTCCGAAACTAGCTGTCTAATGCCTGCCACCTGTAGGGCTTCAAGAATGGCCCTGCTCTGGATGTGGCTGCAAATGTGCTCCAGTTAACATCTGGCATATTCAGGTCTCCATCAACAGTATCTCCCCTTTCTCTGCCATTCTAAGAATGCCTTCCATCATATCCTTGTCCATTCCTTCCCCTGACATGGGGGTCTGTAAACAACCCCTGTGCGGATTGTGGTGCCCTTTCCAGTCTCCAAGGTGACCCACAGTGTCTCCTCTCCTCCCTGTTTACTCTTTTGTTCAGTTGCTTTTATCCCTTCCTTTACATAGAGAGCTGCTCCTCCCCCTCTTCTCCCCTGCCTGTCTCTCCTGTAGGTTATGTACCCTGGTATGTTAACATCCCAGTCATGGTTCTCTGTGTACCATGTTTCTGTGACTGCTATAATATCCAGGCATCCCTCTTCCATTAAGGCCACCAGCTCAGGGAGCTTGTTGCCCAGACTACGGGCATTGGTACTCATTACCCTCCATTTCCTGATGGCCTTACCCCCTTTTGTCCCATCCCTGTCCTTCTTGCCTTTGTCACGTTCTCCATTTACCACTGCCCTTCTCCCTATCGACACCTCCATGTTGGTGTTTGCCACACTTACTACCGTGATTGTTTGGGGGGGGCTAGGATTTTCCTGCTCCTTTCCAGTGCCTCCCCCCTTGGCTAGTTTAAAAGCTTGCCAATGAAGCATTTCAACCTATCACCTAGGATCCTGGTTCCTCCCGACAGATGCAGCCCATCATGCCAGTATAGGCTTGCATCACTCTAGGTGGACCCCAGTCCCCAATGAAGCCAAATCCTGAGCTCCACACCAGTTTTCAACCACTGATTGAATCCCATGGTATGGAACACCCTAGCCTCTCCTATGCCATAGATGGGTAGCACCTCCGAGAAGGTTACCGCATGCTACTTGACTAAGGCCCTCCCCAATTCCACAAACTCTTCCTGCACTTCTCTAATCCCTTTCTTAGCCAGGTCATTTGTCCCTAGGTGGACAATGACATCCAGCCCCCTCCCTGTGCAGCTGCTCCGCAATCCTGAGGATTCGCCCCTGTCCCTCCAAGCCATGGCGCAGGCAGGCACCTACCTCCTCTCCCTTCCTTGCCCAGTTCTACCTTCCTAACAATGGAGTCCCCCACCAGGAGTTGTTTCCTTCCTGCAGGGTCCCCTGCCACCCTCCTGTGGGTCTCCTTTGTGGAGGTTCCCAGCATCCTCCTTGGTCTCCACTGTAGGTGCCTCCATAGAGGAACCACACTTTGCCAGAATGGCATAGGAATTGTGGAGAGGTACAACTGGAGGGATGTGCCTCTGTTCCACCACCTCACCCTCCCTGAGCCCACTGTGGTCCAACCGCCTCCTCTTTCTTGGCAACCTCTGAGGCAACGGCAGTGGCACTGGTGGTCCCTGGATGGAAGAGGAGGTCCCACAAATCCTGGCCAACTCAGCCTGGAGATGAGCAACCTCCTCCCTCAGCCCAGAGGTGCCTGCAGATGGGACAACACCGCATCCTCCAGAACATCTCCCGGAAGACTGCTGCTCCACAGCCACTGCACCACTCCAATCATGTCTTATTTCTCGCCCTTAACTGTTTGCAATCCTTACTCTTTCCTCTGTTTTTTTTCTCTCTCCTTACTTTCTGCCTGTGTGCCCTTTAAGCTCCTGATTGTCCTGTTCTAAGACAAGAATATCCTATATTTCTCAGTAGACCACTTACTTGTTCAGAGGCAGACCTCCAGCAGCTAGAGGGGGCCGGAGAGCTACTCTTGCCCTTCTAGGATGGTGGGTCCTTGGTGGTTCTGTGATCACTCACTTCCTGCCCCTAAACAGGAAGTTCCTGTTGTCAGTCAAATCCTGTGCCTATAAAATAGAACTAGCTTTGGGTGGGGGTGGAGGGAGGGAAGGAGGGCAATATAGTCCCAGTAGAGAAGTTCAGTCACACAGCAGTCCTTTCTCCTGGTGTCTTCTGCCAAGCTATTAGCAGAATCTTTTTTTGAAGAAGAAAATGGTAGGGAAAATGATGGAATCACTTCTGAAAGAAAAAATTGTTGAGTACCTAGAGTCCAGCAAGGCACAGGAACCAAGGCAGCATGGATTCACAGTGGGGAAGGTCATGTCAGACGAATCTAATGGATTTTTATGACTGGGTGACCAAAGTAGTAGACCAGGGAGGGGCTGTTGATATGGCCTACCTAGACTTTAGCAAGGCATTTGACACAGTCCCACACAAAAGATTAATAAACAAGCTAGCCTGCCTAGGAGTGGGTCCCAGGGTGGTAGCCTGGGTAACAAATTGGCTGGACAACAGGACGTAGAGGTTAATAGTAAACAGAGTACACTCTGAAGAAAGGATGGTTACTAGTGCGGTACCACAGGGTTCCAGTACTGGACTGGTCCTCTTTAATGTCTTTATAGGAGGCATTGTGGAGGGGCTGGAAGGAAAGTATGCCTCTTTGCAGATGACACAAAGATCTGCAACAGGGTTGCTACACAAGGGGTGGAAAGGATGAGAACGGACTTGGCAAGGTTGGAGGAATGGTCAAAAGTATGACAGCTTAGATTCAGTGCAGAGAAGTGCAAAGTAATGCACCTGGGAAACAAAAACTCAGGGGAAGAGTACACAATGGTGGGGGGAGGTACTAACAACAACAAAAATGGAAAGCGATCTGGGGGTATTCATATCAGATGACCTAAAGGTGGGCCAGCAATGTGAGAAGGCCATAAGGAGGGCTGGGGAATACTGGGATGCATAGGGAGAAGCATCAGCTTTTCATTTCATTTGCACCCAAGAGAGAGTGTGCAGCAGTTTCTAAACAGTGGTTATCCAAATGGCTGGTGAACTGCATTACTTTCTGTTACCAGAAACATGGTGAGACCTTCCCAGCAGAGGTTAAGGGACATTCCACCAGGAGTATGGCTGCCTCTACTGCTTGTTTCAGGAATGTGTCAGGCGCTGACATCTGCTGCGGCTACCTGGAGTTGGTCCACACTTTCACCAAACATTACATTCTGGATATTGCTTCTACTGTAGATGTGGGCGAAGTTTCAGCCTAGCAGTGCTCAAGGCCTCCTGTCATGATTTCTGTGCCTTTAGCAGACCTTTTTCCTGCCTCCTGTGTTTCAGTTTCTTCTGATTCACACTGCTTGGTACCGGTCCTCAAGGTCATTACCTACTGCAAGAGCCCTCTCAAAATAAGATAGTATAGATCTTACTTCGAGACACAGCTCTTGCAGCAGGTTACACCATTAGGACTGAAGCCGGCAGCATCAGGACCCATGGAAAATTCAGCTAGCTATCTTCAGCGGGACCGCCCGACATCGGTCCCACCTCCGCGTCAGGCGTAGTATAAGGGGCGGTCCCGCCAATTCTCTCTTTCCCCGTCGACTTGCATGTCTCGACTCTTCCGTTCAGTCTCTAGCGCGCGACAAGTGGTAAAGTTTTTTCCTATGGGAAATTCGATTTCTACAATCAAGTTCTTCGCTGATGTCCTCTCCGACCTCCGGTCACTCCTCGAAGTGTGCTTGTGGGAAGCAGATCCCCTTCAAGGACCCGCACTCGGCCTGCGTCCGGTGCCTAGGCCCAGACCACAACACCCGGTCCTGCTCCTTTTGCCAGGGGTTTAATAGCAGAACCCGGATCCATCGCCAGAAGGCCCTGCAGGCATTCCTGCTAGAAGAAAAACTCAAGACCATGTCTTCCAAGGGGGACTCTTCGCAGAAGGCCCACAAGCACGCTGAGAAGCATAGGGAGAAGGCCCCTTCCAGGTCCCCATCTAGGGCCTCAGACTCGCGCAGCTCTGGTTCCAGGTCCGACCGCTCCCCTTCCCGGGCCAGCTCTCAGCCTCCCCCTGCTGCAGTTAGAAAGTCTTCATCCTCTTCCCAGGCCAAGACTCCCAGGCCTTCCTCGTCCTCCAAGGCCCTGGCCAAGTCGGGGGATCGCCACCATCACCATAAGTCGGGTTCCCGCCTTTCTGAACCCAACGTCAGGTCTGCTTCCTTGCCTCCTCGCAAGACCAAGGACCTCACCTCTCTGAAGAGGCCGCAGAACCCGACGCCGGTGCGTCCATCTCCGACCTCTCGCAGGTCCCGGAGCCGCCGTCGGCCAGGCGACCGTCGCTGGCCAGGCTAGTACGATCACCGGACGGTAGGAGACCGGCGCCCGCCTATTGAGAAGAGACCCCAACGCCCCGACCGGCGTCGTCGGCCAGAGACCATCACTGAGGAGGAGTTGACTCAGCCCGAGGACCAGGCAGGCGCCCGGTCCTGTCGAGACGCCCAGGGAACCCTCGCCACTACCCGAGCCCCCTGTAGAGCCGACGCCGGGACCCGACAACCGTCCACCGGCACCCGGACCGTCGTTGGGCCTTTCCATGTCAGAAGTGAAGGAGCTGTTTACTTACTGGTGGGACACCATAAAGAAGGACATTGTTCCCACTCCACCTCCTCTTCCTCCTCCTCCTCCTCCTCCTACACCGGTTACTCCTCCGGTTCCTGCGCCCCCCTCTCCATCGGGGTCGGCAGGCCAGCTACCTCCTCCCCGGGAGCACAGAACACCTCCAAGGGGGAGACCAGACAAACGGAGACCTCCGTCCAAATCCTCTTCCAGGTCACCCAGCCCTAAGAGACCCAGAAGACGCCGACGATCGCCTTCGACGGAGGACACGGGATCAGAGTTCTCAACATCCAGATCCCCATCTCCCCTCTCCATCCCTTCTCCGGATCCACGCGAGATGCCAAAGTCTCCTCCGGATGACCCTTCGTTCTTGGATATTATGAGACACATCCAAGAGAACATGGGATGCGGAAGAGCTAGACCCCGAAAGGCTACACCTTGCAAAGTATCTTCGGCAGAAGGACCCCAAGCCTGTGGTGGTGCCACCCTTGGTAGACACTTCATGGACGCCACTCATGCAGCGTGGAAGTTGTCTGATTCGCCTCCTCAAGCGATGTCAAGAAAGCTGATCGCTTGTACAAGGCTCCCAGGGAAGACCAGTACTTGACTCAGCATCCTCAGGCCGACTCTTTGGTCATAACAGCCTCTCACATGAATGGTCTCAGAGACCGCAACATCTGAGCACCCTGCCACCGGACCCAGAGTCCAAACAGCTGGACGCCATGGGTAGGCGCACGTATGCTTCCGCTACCTGCGCCATCAGATCCCTGAATTATTTGACCCACATGGTGCAGTTCCAAAATGCCTTGTGGGAACAGGGTCTGGATGCGGCTGAGAAACTGCTGGAAGGTGAGCAGAAGGAGGAGATGCTTCACCTCCTTCGTACGGGTTCGGACGTGGGAACCCAAATGCTACGAGCCACGTACGACTCCGCGGACTCCTCGGCCCGAGCAGCAGCTTCAGGCGTATGCATCCGGAGACACTCTTGGTTACACGTCTCCGGTTTCACCCCGGACGTCCAGAAGAATATCATGGATGCCCCATTCGAGGGAGAAGTTTTGTTTGGTAAACCCTCAGAGAAGATAATTACCAGACTCCAAGAGGCCGGGAAGGCGGTGAGGTCGGTCCAGGCCATGTACCGACCCAAGCTTAGTTCCTTTCGTAGGAACCAAAGCTGTTGTGGAGGGACGCAGAGACAACAGTCCCGCCCCGCTCCACAACAAAGGGGCTCCGGCTTTCGCAGAGCCCAGGGGAAACAACCCGCAGGCCGGGCCAGCGCATCTAAGCCGTCCAGCCAGCGGGACCCTCAGCCGCCACAGCCTGACTCTTTCCGCCCCACCTCAGGATCAACGGAAATCATGGTGGGGTCGTGATTAAGTAACTTCCTGCTGGGATGGCAGGCTATAACCACCGACAGGTGGGTTCTTCAGTTGGTCGGAAGAGACCACTTTATAGAATTGCAGAAAAGCCACCCTCGAGGCCTCCTTTGCTCTCCGGTACCGGGTCAGCACAAGTCACTGATCTGGCAAGAAATACTCACGCTCTTGCAAAGGAGGCGATAAATCGTCCGGAGAACCAGAAAGGACAAGGATACTATTCCACTTCTTCCTGGTTCCAAAAAACAGGGACCTCCGTCCGATTCTGGACCTCAGCGACCTCAACGTGTCGGTCGCCTACAAGAGATTCCGCATGGTGACTCTTCCGGGTCTCATTCCCATGCTGAAGCAAGACACCTTCTTAGCGTCTCTAGACATGCAGGGCGCTGACCTGCACATCCTATAGCTCAGGCGCACAAGAGGTTCCTGCGCTTGAGTTTCTCGACCACCACCTTCAGTTCGAGCCTCCCATTCGGACTGTCATCCGCACCCAGGGTCTTTACCAAATGCATGGCAGTCGTGGCAGTGTCTCTAAGGAGACAGGGCCATTATGTGTTCCCATACCTGGATGATTGGCTTCTCATGGCTGCCTCCAGAGAGGCGTTGTTACGAGCGATCCAGAGCACCCAGGACCTGTTTCGATCTCTGGGCATCCTAATCAACCACGAGAAGTCTCTCCTGGTACCGTCGCAGGAGCTGCAATTTATAGGCGCAGTACTGGACACCGTTCAGGGAAGAGCATTTCTTCCAGACGACAGAGCGGAGCGCATCAGATCCCTCATCAGGGAGTTTTCGTCGAACAAGACCATCCCAGCCAGGTCGGTCCTTCGCTTGCTTGGACACATGGCTGCGGCCATTCCTACCGTCCCTTTCGCAAGGCTCCACATGCGGGTAACTCAGTGGATGCTCAAGGTGCAATGGGATCAAAGGCAAGACCACATGCAGCATCCGGTCAGAATCACGAACACCGTGATTCGAGACTGGCACTGGTGGCTAGACCCATGGACACTCTCCACGGGCGTCCCATTTATAGTGCCGTCCCCGGAGGTAATCCTCACCACAGATGCCTCAGGTCTAGGGTGGGGAGCACACCTGGACGGGGTGAAGTCCCAGGGTACGTGGACCCCTCTGGAGGCCCACCTCCATATCAACATCCTAGAGATGAGGGCGGTCCCTTTATGCCCTGCAGGCCTTTCAGTTAGAAATCCGCCCGAGTACTATCCTGCTTCAGACAGACAACACGCAGTGATGTATTACCTCAACAAACAAGGAGCGCACACTCTTACCCCTTTGCAGGAGGCCATGAGGGTGTGGGATTGGGTAATCCGACACGGCGCGAATCTGATCACAGTACATGTTCCCGGGGTGGACAACATAATTGCAGACGGCCTGAGTCGCTCCCAGGCCAGAGTCCACGAGTGGGAACTTCTTCAAGAGGTAGCAGAGGATCTGTTTCTTCGATGGGGAACTCCAGAGTTGGACTTGTTAGCTTCCCCATCCAACGCAAAACTGCCCAATTTTTGCTTCGCTAGATCCAGGGCCTGGTGTTTTCTGTTGAGATGTGTTGTCCCTCTCCTGGGCGGACAGATTCCTCTACGCTTTCCCTCCCTTCCCGTTGATCCAGAGAGTTCTTCTCAAACTGCGCAGGGAGCAAGCAACCATGATCCTTGTGGCCCCCTTCTGGCCCAGACAGATCTGGTTCCCTTTACTGATTCAACTATCCCGGGAACCTCCGCTCCCATTGCCGTTCAGCTCCCATCTCTTGTCTCAGGAGGAAGGTTTACTGGTCCACCCGGACTTACGCTCATTGAACCTGCATGCATGGCTCCTAGAGACATAGCCATCTTGCGTCACGGGGTCTCGCAAGAGGTTGCAGAAGTTCTTTCTGCAGCCAGAAAGCCGGCAACGCATGTGACGTACGCCATGAAATGGCGCCATTTTTGTTTATGGTCGCAAGCACACGGCCTTTCCCCTTTAGGTTGCCCGGTGAGAGCGGTGTTAGACTACCTGCTCTCCCTTTTCCGTTCGGGCCTCGCCTACTCCTCTATCAAGGTGCACCTCTGTGCCATTTCAGCCTACCACCTTCCGGTGGGACAGTGCACAGTGGCACAATTAGATGCCTCTCGGGAATTTTTGAGAGGGTGTTACATCTAGGCCTCCCATTAAGGACCCAGTGCCTCCATGGATTTGCTCTTTGTCCTGGAACAACTCACGCTTCTCCCCTTCGAACCTGCCGCGGATTGCGAACTGCGTTTTCTGTCGTGGAAAACGCAGTTTTTGGTTGCTGTTACATCAGCGAGAAGAGTTTCTGAGCTTCACGCTCTTATGTGCAAAGAGCCTTATTTAATTTTCCACCGGGACAGAGTATCCCTGAGGACGAATCCTAAATTTTTGCCTAAGGTGGTTTCTACACTCACTCTCAATCAGGATATTGACCTGCCGGTCTACTTCCCAAATTACTCTAATAGAGGAGAGGCACTGCTCCACACCCTGGACGTTCACCGCAACTTGAGGTATTACCTCAACAGAACTAAACAGCTTCACAGTTCGAGCAACTTTTTCATTTCCTTTTCGAAGGATGATGGGCCAACCAGTATCCAAACAGTCCCTGTCTCGCTGCTTGTCCAGTGCATCTCATACTGTTATGATATCAAACAAAAGCCCTCCTGGGATCAGTCCAGGGTCATTCCACTAGGGGTGTGGCCACCTCTTTTGCAGCACTCTGAAACGTCTCCACCTCTGCCATATGTGCTGCAGCCACTTGGAGCTCTGTACATACATTTATCAGGCATTATAGCCTGGACATCGCTTCACGGCGAAGAGCCGGCTTCGGCCTGGCTGTGCTACAGGGTCTCCTGTCCTAGATTCAGGACCTGGAATGTAATTCTTAGTTTCCTCCTCCCAGAATGTTTGCAGCGTTACTGCTTGGGAATCAGTCCTAATGGTATAACCTGCTGCAAGAGCTGTGTCTCGAAGTAAGATAGTACAGTTACGTAAGAACTTACCGTAACAGTAGATCTTCGAGAACAGCTCTTGCAGCAGATACCTTCCCACCCACCTTCCCCCTTGGAGGAGGCATGGCTTAGGACTTTACTAACAGGGATTTGTCCCTTTGGCTCTGACGGTGGATCACGATGCTCCCATTCGATGTCAGCCTGCGGCCGGAAGTCTCAGGCGGGAGAACTGGGAATCGTGGGACCGCCCCTTATGTACTACATACGCCTGACGCCGAGGCGGGACCGATGTCGGGAAGCGGTCCTCGCTGAAGATAGCTAGCTAGAATTTTTCCGTGGGGTCCTGATGCCTGCCGGCTTCAGTCCTAATGGTGTAACCTGCTGCAAGAGCTGTTCTCGAAGATCTACTGTTACGGTAAGTTCTTACGTAACTGTACTTTACGTAAGAACTTACCGTAACAGTAGTGTCATCGAGGCACAGGTCAGGAAGTATAGGAAACACCAGGAGCAATTGTAGAATTCACCAACAATTATTTATTTACACTAGCAGCATCATAAAATAAACTTGTTCAGTATAACCATTTACAAAGACAAAATAAAATAGTTTTCTTTCAGTCTCTGTCTCCCTTGTTCTCCTAATCTTTCTTGCAGTTGCAGCTTAGCTCTTTTATAAGTCTTTTCAACACCCATTCTTAGCAAGCATCCTGTTTTTGTATCAGGAGCTGCTAGAAGAAAAAATTACTCACCTTACTAATGTTGTTTCTTCTAATGGAGTCTTGCTGTATTCTGACATATGCAGTGATCGCCAACCTTTGAACTGCCCCAGAGAACAAAGAGTTAACTTTCCATGCAGGGCATGGAACGCTAAGCTCGAACTCGGTTGAAGCTTCTGTCTGCTGTTGTTTAAACTCCAACCGTCAGATCTTTACAAGCTATACTCACTAGGTGTTCTGCATGGAAACTGTAAACTCACACTAGCCAACTGGCAACTAAATTTGTTAAAAAAGGTTTTTTTGGTTTCAAAGCAAAGACTCAAGTCAGAAAACCCAAAAAACAAAACACAACACACACCCAAAATGAAGGAGGGTGAGAAAAAAGGGGCACCTCTAGGTGTCAACACTGCTCCTGCCCACCGACATCCCAAAAACCAGGTTCTGAGAGGGGAGGCGGGGGGAGGTCAGAATATAGCAAGACTCCATTAGAAGAAACATTACTAAGGTGAGTAATTTTTTCTTCAAACAACATGAATCTTGCTGTATTCTGGCATATGCAGACTACCAAGCAGTGCCTTCATGAGGAGGGACAGAACCTACTTTGGGAATAGGCTCTGAAGTACTGTGTGAGAAACCGAGCATCACTCCTAGCCTCGATATCCAGAGAGTAATGCTTCATGAATGTATGGACTATTTTCCAGGTGGCTGCTTGACAGATTTCTAAGATAGGAATATCCCTGGCAGCAGCCAGGGAGCAGCTGTACCTCTAGTAGAGTGAGCCCTCAGGCCTGAGGGTGGGGTTCTACCCAATTTCTCATAGCAGAATTGTATACAAGAGACAATCCACCTGGCAATAGATCTTTTAGTGGCAGGTTTGCCCTTACCGACCTCCCCATAAGTGAGGAGCAACTGGGGGGACTCAAACCTGTGACCCTTGGTGCGCTCTATGTAGTAGCTACGGGCTCTTTTTACATCCAGGCTGTGCAACCTCCTCTCCCCAGAGGAAGAATGGTCAGTGAAGAAAACAGGGAGAGACATAGACTGATTAAGGTGGAAATCTGAAACCACCTTAGACAAAAACTTCCTGTTATTTCTAGGACCACTTTATCTCTATGGAAAGAGATGAAATCAGGCTCCACTGACAGGGCTTGCAATTCACTGATCGCCTGGCAGAGGTAATGGCTACCAAAACACAGTTTTCCAAGTCAAGTACTTAAGCTCTGCAGAGGACAAAGGCTCAAAGTGGGGTTGCATAAGCTGAGCAATGCAAACATTAAGGTCCGAGCAGGGTCCCTGAAGAGGAGGATTGGTGTGCAACAATCCCTTGAAGAATTTGCAAAATATAGGATGGGCTGATAGAGAAGAGGGCTTGCCTACTGACAGAAAAGCAGAAACAGCTGCCAGATGTACTTTGAGTGTAGCTGGTCTGAGTCCCAAGCCATTGAGATGAACCATATAGTCCAGGACTGTAGGCAACCCAGCAGATTCTGGAGAAATATGCTTACCAGAGCACCAAATAGTGAACCTTTTCCATTTGGAGTTGTAAGTCTTTCTGGTGGAAGGCTTTCGAGAAGCCCTAAGAATATCCAGAACACCTTGAGAGAGGGTGCAGATCAGCAAACTCTAACTCTTCAAGAGCCAGGCCTTGAGATTGAGAGATTTGAGATTCAGATACCAAATCCTTCCCTGAGAGGATGTCAACAGGTTGTAATTCCTGGGAAGAGACAGGGGAAGGTGGATTGCTAAGGACAGCAACAGTGGATACCAGGGCTGTCTGGCCCAGTCTGGAGCGATCAGAATCACTTTGCACAGTTGAGACCCGATCTTGACTAGCACCTTGAACAGGAGAGGGAAGGGGGGGAAGCATACAGGAACTTTCCTTCCCAGTTGAGAACCAGAGTATCCAGGGGGACTGAGCCCAAGACTGGGGGTCTTCAGCAAAAGAGAGGAAGTTGGTGATTGTCTGGGGCTGCAAAAAGATCTATCTATGGAGTGCTCCATCTGGAAAAAAATCACTTTCAAAATTATGGGATCTAGGGACCATTCGTGGAGGCCCTGAGATATCCTGCTGAGAGCATCTGCTAGGATATTGTCCTTTCCTGGGAGGTGAACTGCTGTCAGAGAAGTTTGCAGGGAATAGGCCAGAGACCACAACTTCATTGCTTCTGTGCACAAGGCCGTAGACCGAATGCCCCCCTTGCTTGTTGATGTACCACATTGTGGTGGTATTGTCTGTTCTGATCTGGACTACCTTGTTCTGAACAGACTTGGAAAAAGCTTGCAGTGCCAGAAACACTGCTCTGAGTTCCAAGAGATTGATGTGAAGCAGAGATTCTTGAGGTGACCACAGCCCTTGGGTTGTAAGATCTCCCAAGTGGGCTCCCCAGCCCGAGAGGTGAGGATTAGTGAATGAGGCTGATTAGTGAATGAGACTGAGTGACAAAAGGAACTCTCTGCCTTAAATTGTCCTGATCCTGCCACCATTGTAAAGCCTGGATCAGGGTTCGAGTCACTGGGACTAGTTTGGTAAGGAAATCCTTTCTCTGGGACCAGAAGGCTCTCAGATGGAACTGAATGTCCCTCATCTGAGATCTTGCCCCCTGGACCACTGCTGTAGAGGCTGCCATGTGGCCCAGGAGCTGCAAGAAGTGCCTTGCTGGTCGAGACACCTGAAGGGTGAAAGAAGAGGCCAGTTCTATTAGTGTCCTTGCCCTGTCCAGGGAAGGAAGGCCTTTGCTCTTATTTTATCCAGCTCTGCCCTATAAAGGTGAGGAGCTATACTGGCTCCAGAACTGACTTTGGAAGGTTTAGGAGGAATCCCAAGAAGTGAGCAGTTGCTGAGTTTTCTGAAGATGTGACTTGACTTGGTCTGGAGACTGACCCACTTATGAGCCAGTCGTCCAGGTATGGAAAGATGGAGATCTTTTTTCTCCTTAGGAAAGCAACCACTACTGCCAGGCACTTTGTGAACACCCTTGGGGCTGATGTTAGACCAAAGGGCATTGCTCTGAATTGATAGTGGCCTGAAGGCAACTCGAACCTGAGGTACTTTCTGTGAGAGCACCTGATGGGAATGTGAAAATAGGCGTCTTTGAGGTCCAGGGAGGCTAGCCAGTCCCCTGACTTTAGAGAGGGCAGAATTATTCCCAGAGTCACCATTTTGAATTTTGGCTTTAAAAGGTGCTTGTTTAGATATCTCAGATCCAGGATGGGCCGCCATTCTTCTGTCTTTTTGGGGGTTAGGAAGTACCTGGAGTACAATCCTTTGCCCCTGTGTAGGGTAGGAACCCTTTCAATGGCTCTGAGAGCCAAGAGGGAAGAAACCTCTGCCTCTAGGGCAAGGGCCTCTGAAGGATTTGCAGGTGGAAAGGATCTGGTTCTCATCTTGGGAAATTTTTTGAAGCTGAGAACCAGTTCCTGGCTTACTACTTCCAGGACCCACTTGTCTGATGTTAAAGACTTCCAGTCCTGGACAAAGTAAGCCAGCCTGCCCCCCACAGGTATTGGAGAATTGTCCTGGGCAGACCCATCAGGGTGTCTGCTTGACAGGGGCTTTAGGCTGAGGGGTGGAACCAGGCCTGCTCATATCCCATCTGCCTCTCCTCTAAAGAACCCCTCTGAGCAGAAGCAGAAGAGGAGGCCTGGGCTTGGTAAAAGGCCTTTGAAGGGCCTGCCCTGCCCCGCCCTGAAATGCCTCTGAGGAGTGGCTTGCCTTTCTTTGGCCTGAGCACTCCTGTGAGGTGGTCCTGTACTCGTCCATCTTCTTCATGTAGTTCTCTGTCTGCTCCCCAAACAGAGAATTACCAATGACAGGGAAATCCATGGCCTTAGCCTGGGTATCCTGTGATAGGCTAGTACATCTGAGCCAAGCCATTCTCCGAAGGGCCACAGATGTAGCCATGACTCTAGATGAAACATCATTGGAGTCCACAGCAGCATGAAATTGCACCTGGATGCCTCAATCCCATCGCAGCCACCTGCTCCAGCTCCTTGGCAAGCTGGTCAGGGGCCTGTTTAGCTAGAGCCAGCACAGTGTCCCACCTGGACTTCTGGTATCTAGCTGTGTAGGCCATATAGTTAGCCTGCCTGAGTCCCAAAGATGCAGCCATGTACTGTTTCTTTGCCATGGCATCAATCCTCCTGGAGTCCTTATCTGGGGGGTGTGAAGCCAAGGGAATATTTGCCTTATCACAGGTAGCAGCCTGCATTACCCCAACATGGCTGCATTGTTGGGAAAGGAACTCCGTGTCTGAGCCTGAAAGAGTATACCTCTTGGCCATTCTTCTGTCCACAGGAGGTATGGAATTAGGAGTTTTTAGAATTTTAAATGTCTGTTTCCCAAAAGATTTATGGAGGGCAACAGACAATCTCCTGGACTCTGGGATGTCGATCATCTCAACAAAATCAGGCTCCTCCTGATCCTCTACTGCTTCTTCCATAGGAAGCTGGAGGGTTTCAGCCACTTTCTTGTAAAACATAAAGTGGGAAGGGAACTCAGAAAGCCTAGGAGGAGAAACACCTGAAGGTCTGTCTGGGGAGATGTCCGGGTCAATAGGCACATCCAGACTTTCATAATCACCATCATCATCATTATCTTCATACTCTCCCTCCTCTTCCTCCGGTTCATAAAATTCTTCTAAAGTATAATCCGGAACCAGGGGAACTGACCGAACCGAGCCCCTGATAGATGGTGCCAGTTCGGCCAGAACCGAAGTTAGTGATTGAACTATCCTTATCGCTTTGGCTATCTCATCAGCGGTCGGAGAAAGAACTTGGATCCGAACCGGATGATTTATCCCTTTTCTTTCTTTTAACGGAACTGACTCCTCAGAATCGGTTCTCCCTTTTACTTGAAAAGTTTCGCCTGGTCAGAGGGCACTCCTTCTGGTTCGGTCGGAAACGAACCGGGCTGGCCATCCGGGTCAGCGGACTTCTCGGCTTTCCTTTCCCTCAGTCTGTCTACTCTCTTATCCAGGGTAGCTTTGGGAGAACTTTTACAAATTTGGCAGTCTGAATTGAGGTGGTCAAACCCCAGACAATAAACACAGGTGGTGTGGGGATCAGCCTTAGCAAAGGCTTCCCCACACACACTACAGTGTTGAAACCAGTGGGCCCGTTTTTTTCTTGGGTTTCTCAGACATGGCCAATCCTAACCAAAACTTACCCTTTTTTCGGCAATCTGCCAGGCAAGACACCACTATCGGTTCCTGACGTGTTCACGAGTCTTGGAAAAAAGTAATGAAATCGTTTTAGAACCGATACGGACCCGGTTACCACACTCTAATAAAGACAGAAGTTTTTACACAAACCTGATCGGTTCAAACTGAACTGATCCAATGTTTACAAGTTCCACACAGAAACTAATATAGAAAACCTATCTAGTACTCACGGTACCACAGACAGAGACTTAAACCGACAGGTTCAGAAGCAGAAATTCAGTTGAAACCGAGTGAAACGACACTTTAACGACTTTTCTGAACCTAGCAAAGCAGAAATCTCCGGAGGCGACTGTTCAGTGAGAGGAATAAAGAATCTGATGGTTGGAGTTTAAACAACAGCAGACAGAGGCTTCAACGAGCTCGAGCTCAGCGTTCCATGCCCTGCATGGGAAGTTAACTCTTTGTTCTCCGGGGCAGTTCAAAGGTTGGTGATCACTGCATATGTCAGAATACAGCAATACTTCATGTTGTTTGAATACAGTGTGCTTTGAGCTGAGAGGTCCTTCAGCTTTTGCAAAAGGCTTGAAGATTTGCACTCAAGTAACCTCTAGAGTTTACAGTAGCTTTCTACAATCTTCTTAAAATATAATTATATATATTTTAAAAGTAGCACTATATATTTTCTAAACAAAAGTGATCCCATTATCAGTTACATTTTCATACAATGGTTTGCACATATTTTTATATCAGTAGATCTAGATATGCAAGGGGAAAAAAACAGCAAGGAAAACTGAGACAGTAAGAGGCAAATAATTGCGAGACTGCTAGGGTGATCAAATCCAAGGTCTCACAAGAAAATCTGGTTGCACAACCAGACAGACGAGAGACAGGAAAGGACAGATCCTTGCATAACACCTTCTTCGTAACAACAGCGACAGGGTCCTAGTCCACCCTGTCACAAGTAGATCTTCGAGAGAGGCTCTTGCAGTAGGTAACCTTTTTCCCTCCCTCCCTCCTCAAATGTATTTGGTTTTATTGCTCTTTATGAGCTCATTCAAGCCCCAGGAAATCTTATTGTATTCTGTCATATGCAGTATTGTTCTTCCATTGTACTGCCCTGGAGCCAAAATGGTTAACCGAACCCCTGCTAATGATGGAATGTTAGGCTCGAGCTTGGTTTTCAAACCACCGTCCCTGGTCAACATTCTGTAACCGTCAGATTCTTTACTCCGCTTGACTAGTACAGACGCCTCGAAGAGCCCTCCATCTTTCTTGAAGATTTTTTTTTTTTTGAGCTTTCTGAAGTAAAATTAATTTCTGTTTGTTTTGAAAAAACACTGTTCTTGGTTTACAGGTAGATTAGTTTAGATTTAGTTGTATTCCACTAAGTTTTTCTCAGTTCTTTTAGCCGGGAAGGTAAATTAGTCCTAAGAAAGCCTGTTTAGGGTCCGATTGATTTATTTGTTTAAAAAGCAGTGGAATTCCTGTTTTTTCTTCAGTTGCTAAACCGACCGTTTAAAAAAAAAAAAGGTCACAGAGTTTTTTCTGTGATGGTTTTAGGCTTGTTTTGGTCCACTGTTAGTGGTTATGTCACTATCTAAAAAGAGAACCAGCCCAATGGGTTTTCAACATTGCATAGAGTGTGGGGAACCGTTTGCCAAAGCAGGTCCCCATTTAATTTGTGTCCTGTGTTTGGATTTTGATAGCACTGTGTACTGTAATCTCCCTTCTAGAGATGGCCATGAGAGGGTAAGTAGCACCTGACAGTGATGCTCACTCACGGGGCGGAGCTCCTGAGGTGAATCTGCCAACTTGGTGGTGTAGAGTTCTCAGCTTTTGCAATTCTGCCCCTCTGACAGTTAGTAGGCCTGAGCACCATAAAATAGGGTGGGTAAGTGGTGCTTGTAACCACCTTTAGCTGGGATTCACGAGTAAGGAGGGCTTGGGCGGTAAATGTTAATTTCTGGTTTTGCGGTCTTGGTCAGTAGGTCAATATGTGCTTTGAGAGTACAGTTTTGATCTAGGGTTGTGCCTAAGTATTTGATGGAGTCAGCCACCTCAATCTTACGTTCCATCGTTGAGAGATGTCAGAATCAGTGATCTGTCCAATCCTATGCTCACCTTGCCAAACAACACTGCCTTTGGGGTTTTGCCATTACACACTGAGGTTGTTTCTTACCAGCCATCGCTCAAGGATTTGTAGATCAGTTGTCAGTTCTGTATTAAGGGTCACTATGTCTTTGGAGGACCTGTAAAGCACTGCGTCATCAGCATACAGGGTTATGTTTGCATCTCGCAATTATGTGGCATCCTATTAATAAATACAGAGAATAATAGGGGTCCCAGGATGAGACCCATGGGAGACCCTGTTGAGAATGGTAGTGTGTTATATTGGGTTCCCTGCCATTTTACAAGCCAGCAAGAGGAAGAAGCTGCTAGACCTTACTACCTACTACTGGGAACTTCAATTTAGGTAAAGACAAACAAAAACAAAGTGTTTTTGTCTGAGTTGAGTGAAGGAATTGTTATTTGTGCAATTAGCTAGATGAAAAGAAACTGAATAAGGGAGTGGCTTAGAGAAGGAAGCCAGGTGTTTGCATTTAAAAACTGACCTAGATAGCTTGTGACAGAGAACAGCAAGAGGAAGGAGCTGCTGTTAGAACTTTACTAGGACTATATTGCTCTCCATCTCTCCCCTCTTACCCCCCCCCTTAGCTGGGTCTACTTTTATAGGCACATGATTTGACTGACAACAGGAACTTCCTGTTGGGAGCAGGGGGGAGTGATCACAGAGGCACAAAAGACTCACCATCCTAGAAGGAAAAGAGTAGCTCTCTATCCCCCCCCCCAGCTGCAGGAGGTCTGACTTTGAGCAAGTAAGGAGGAGACTACTGAGGAATATAGGAACTTAGTGTCCCAGAACAGGAAGATCAGGAGTTTTAAGGGCACAGAGGCAATAGGAAAGTAGGGAGGAGGGAAAAAGTAGAGGAAAGAGTAAGTATACAAAACAACAGTAAAGGGCCACAAATAAGACATGATGGAGTGGTACAGTGCAGTGGCTGTGGAGAAGCAGTCTTCTGGGAGACGTTCTGGAGGATGCTGGTGTCCCAGCTGCAGGCACCTCTCTGGGCTGAGGGGAGGAAGTTCTGCATCTCCAGGCTGGTTGGCCAGGATTTGGGGACCGCCTTTCCTACCCAGGACCACCAAAGCCACCATCACTGCATCAGAGGTTGCCAAGAAAGAGGAGCAGTTGGACCACAGTGGGCTCAGGGAGGGTGAGGGCAGTGGAACAGAGGCACATCCCTCCAGTTGTACCTCTCCACAATTCATATGCCGTTCTGGCAGTGTGTGGTTCTTCTATGGAGGCACCCACAGTGGAGACCAAGGAGAATGCTGGGAACCTCCACAACAGAGACCCACAGGAGGGATGCATTGGATCCCACAGGGGAATGAAACAACTACTGGTGGGGGACTCCATTGTTAGGAAGGTAGAACTGGGGGAGGGAGGGGAAAGGGAGGTAAGGTGCCTGCCTGGTGCCATGGCTTGGAGGGACAGGAAGCGAATCCTCAGGATCACAGGAGCAGCTGCAGGAGAGGGAGCTGGATATCATTATCCACCCAGGGACAAATGACCTGGCCTGGAAAGGAACAGAGCAGTGCAGGAGGACTTTGTGGAGTTGGGGAGCGGCCTTAGACAAGTAGCACACACGGTAACCTTTTGGAGGTGCTGTCTGTCTATCGTATGGGCGAGGCTAGGTGCTGCACATCATGGATTCAATCAGTAGTTGAAAAACTGGTGCAAGCTCAGAGTTTTGGCTTCATTGGGGACTGGGGTCCACCTGGAGGATGCAGGCCTGTACTGGTGTGATGGTCTGCATCTGTCCAGGAGGTGAACCAGGATCCTAGGTGATAGGTTTAATGCTTCATTGGCAAGTATTTAAACTAGCCAAGGGGAGGCACTGAAAAGGAGAAAGGAAATCCTAGCCCCCCCAAAATAAAATCAGAGTAGTTAGTGAGGCAAACACCAAGACAGGGGAGGAGGGCAGGGGTAAATGGAGAAAAAGACAAAGGTAGTAAGGACAGGGATGGGTCAAAGGGGTAAGGCCATCCAAAAATGGAGGTAATGAGTACCAGTTAGTCTAGGCAATAAGTTCCCTGAACTGGTAGCTTTGATGGAAGAGGGATGCCTGGATATCGTGGCAGTCACAGAAACATGGTACACAGAACCATGACTGGGATGTCAGCATACCAGAGTACGCAATCTACAGGAGGGACAGAGAGTGTGGAAGAGGAGGAGTAGTTCTCTATGTAAGGGAAGGGATCAAAGCAACAGAACTAAAGGGTAAATGGAGGAGAGGAGGCAATGTGGGTCACCCTGGAGACTGGAAATGGCACCACAATCTGCACAGGGCTTGTATACAGATCCCCGTCTCAGGGGGAGGAAATGGGACAAGGAAATGATAGAAGACACCCTTAGGATGGCAGAGAAAGGGGAGATATTGCTGATGGGGGACCTGAATATGCCAGATGTTAACTGGAGCACCTTTGCTACAGCCACATCCAAGAGCAGAGCCATTCTCGATGCCCTACAGGGGGCATGCCTCAGACAGCTTGTGTTGGAACCCACTCGGGAAGGAGCAATCTTAGACCTGGTAATCTTAAATGGGGACAGAGAAATGATCTCAGATTTAGAAGTGGGTAGCCATCTGGGAACAAGTGACCACAAAACAGTGTGGTTCACGATAAACTCCGCTGTAGAGTCAAGCCATACAGAAGTGAAAATACTGGACTTCAGGAGGGCTGATTTTGTCAAAATGGGAGAATGCTTCAGAAAAGTAGTAGCAAACAGGCAGGGAGGAGTGGAGCGACAATGGGGAAACATCAGAACTGCCATCACAGAAGCAACAAGCCTTTGTGTGAAGCAAATAAATCAAAATGAAAAAAAAAAAAACAGAAGAAGAAGAACAGAGAACTGTACCAGTTAAAGCAGAAGGAGGCGGAGAAGGCAGTCAGAATAGCAAAGTCCCAAACCGAGGAAAAGATAGCCAACTCGGTTAAGAAGGGGGATAAGACTTTTTATAGGTATATTAGGGAGCAAAGAAAGGCAAAGGGAGGGATACTGAGGCTGAATAAAGAGGGGGTGGGTGGGCAGAGAGGGACAGTGAAAAAGCAGGGATACTGAACGAATACTTCTGCTCAGTATTCACAAAGAAAGAGGAGGGGGAGGTACCTAATCCAGTCAATAGAAGCACTCTGGATAGGAGGGTCGATATCAGTCCTTTCACAGAAGAAAGGGTTCTGAAAGAACTAAAACTGAAGGTGGACAAAGCAGTGGGGCCTGATGGGATTCACCCTGGAATTCTAAAACAACTAAGGGGATAACTAGTAACACCATTGACTACCCTTTTTAACAAATCATGGGAGGATGGTGTAGTGCCTGAGGACTGGAGGAGGGTGGATGTGATTCCTCTTCACGTAAGTGGAAGCAAGACAGAGGCAGGAAACTACAAACCTGTCAGTTTGACCTCAGTGGTAGGGAAAATGGTGGAATCACTTCTGAAGGAAAGAATTGTTGAGTACCTAGAGGCCAGTGGGGCACAGGACCCAAGGCAGCATGGATTCAGAGCAGGAAGGTCATGTTGGACAAATCTAATCGATTTCTTTGACTGGGTGACCAAAGTATTAGACCAGGGAGGGGCTGTGGGCATGGTTTACCTAGACTTTAGCAAGGCATTTGACACAGTCCTGCACAAAAGATTAATAAACAAGTTTATTTTAGCAGCCAGAAAAACCATCACTTGATGATGGATGACACCTACGATACCTTCCATTGGAGACTGGTGCAATACAATAAAATAAATCTATTATTCCGAACAGCTTACAGGTAAATTACATGATAGGCTCCATCATTTTTAATTAAAATGGCGTAGGTGGGTGTTCTATGTTTCAGAATCTAACCCAGAATTTATTTCATGAATTGGGTGGCTACGACTTAACCAAGATTGGACTGGAGAGGGATCTCTACACCCCGTTATGTAACTGGGGAGAGACCTTAACAATTACTATTAAAACAACGAAAGCTTTATACCTTTAGTATGGAGCGGCCGCCTGCCTCTGAGGAAGGGAGCAAATGTAATAAAACATGCAGAAATATAAGAAAGAAAATAAAGTTGTTCAGGCTGAGTGTAATTATTACCAGTAATGCTTATTGTCATGTTATCAACTGGCACTAATAATCTTAGTCATTGAAGTATGTAACCGGCAATACTTGTACCATCCATTATGTTTTGATTCTTAATAAAAATGAATACAAAAAAAGATTAATAAATTAGCCAGCCTGGGAGTGGGTCCCATGGTGATAGCCTGGGTAAAACATTGGCTAGACAACAGGACGCAGCGGGTAATAGTAAACTGAGTCCACAATGAAGAAAGGATGGTTACTAGTGGGGTACCACAGGGTTCAGTACTGGGTACAGTCCTTTTTAATGTCTTTATAAGTGACATTGCAGAGGGACTGAAAGGAAAAGTATGTCTCCTTGCAGATGACACAAAGATCTACAACAGGGTTGATATACAAGGTGGGGTAGAAAGGATGAAAAGGGACTTGGCAAGGTTGGAGGAATGATCATATGTATGGCAGCTTAGATTCAATGCAAAGAAGTGCAAAGTAATGCACCTGGGAATCAAAAACCCGGGGAAGAATACACAATGGGGGGGTGAGATACTGACAACAAAAATGGAAAGGGACCTGGGTAGTCATATCAGATGACCTAAAGGTGGGCAAGTAATGTGAGAAGGCAGTAAGGAGGGCTGAGGGGATACTGGGATGCATAGGGAGAGGCATCACCAGTAGAAAACAGAAGTTGTTATTCCTCTGTACAGACAGTTGGTGAGACCCCATCTGGAGTACTACGTGCAGTTCTGAAGATTCCATCTCCGCAAAGACACAGACAGGGTGAAGGCTGTCCAGAGGAGGGCAACCAAAATGGTGCAGGGTCTGCACCAGAAGGCATACGAAGAGAGACTAAAGGAGCTTAATATGTACACCCTCGAGGAAAGGGGGGGGGACATGATAGAAACTTTCAACTACCTCACAGGAATCAACAAAGTCCGAGAGGGTAGCATCTTTCAGAAAAAGAGATGTGCAAGAACGAGGGGGCACAATTTGAAGATAGAGGGGGGATGGCTCAAAGGTAATGTGAGGAAGTATTTTTTCACGGATAGGGTTGTGGATGCATTGAACAGCCTTCCTGAGGAGGTTGTGGAGTCAAAAACTGGTGGAATTCAAGAATACATGGGACAGACATAAGGCAATTCTAGTGGGGGGTAGGAGAAAGTAGGCTGTTGGTTAACTAGGATCTGCAGCTTATCCATTAGGTAGGGAAATGGGCAGACTAGGTGGGTCAAGTTGTCCTTATCTGCCATCAAATTCTCTGTTTCTATGTTACCCTGTAGGTAGTTAGAAAACCATTGTATTGACAGACTATCTAGGCCTGTTCCTTTAAGATTTTCAGTGAGTAACTTATGATCCACCAGGTCAAAGGCCTTGGTGAGGTTGATGAAGACAATAGCGGTTAATAGGCCTTCATCAAGGGCAGAGAAGATGTCGAAGGTGAGCTGACTTAGCGATGTCTGTTCCATGGTATTTCCTGAAACCATGTTGCCTGGCTGTGAAGATGTTATGACTCTCAATGTAGTCTATTAATTGGTCATAGATGACTCTTTCTAGCATCTTGCTCAGGATGGAGAGAAACGAGATTGGTCGGTAGTTCTCAACATTTTGATGGGGGCCGCCTTTATGTATTGGTGTAACCAGAGTGACTTTCTAGAGAGCTGGGACTCGCCCCTCTAGAATGGATCTGTTTACCGTGTGACTGATGACATTACGACTGGGGCAATGATTTTGAGTAGCCTGGGTTCTAGCTTGTCATGTCCATTAGATCCAGGGGTTTGGATTTTCTGAAGTAATTTAAGGACCTCGCATTTAGAAGTGAGCTTGAAGTGGGAATTTGGGGAGGGGGGTTATCAGGTTCTATGTGTGGGGGGATGTGAACCCGTACTCTATGTCTTGAATTTGTCCAGATCAGTGAAGAAAAGGTTGGAAGCATCTGCGGCTTCAGCTGGGCTGTTTTTTATTTTATTTATTTTATTTAAACAGCAGTTTGGAAAACCTTTGAGCCATAGGCTCATTTACAAAGGTACCTTGTCGAAGTAAGACAAACCAAAATACACAGTATAGCAGTACAACACATAAGTATAACAGTAAAATTAAGACATAGATACAAACAAGCTGATACAGGTAGGATGGATGCAAACAATACCAGAGTTATGTCGTCCTTAGCAGCTTAGTAATAAGCTTTGTCATAATTATGAGTATAGGCTTTGACTAGTGGCAGTTACAGCATCGGGTGTTAATAAGGTGGTTACGTAAGGAAGTTTTGAAGCACGATATAGTTGGAGCTTCGGAGATGGAGGGGGGCAGTGTGTTGAACCAGGAGGGGGCCCTAAAGCTAAAGGCTCTTTGGCCGTGAGAGGTCCTAGCTCTAGGGATAACAAGAGAGGTTTTCCCAGAGGTCCGAGTATGAACTAGTGGGACAGAGCGGCGTATGGTGGTGGTCAATCCTGGTGGGGAAAGCCCAAGGAGGGTCTTTTTTGTAAGGGTACAGGTAAGATATTTGAGGCGCCTGCCGAGATCAAGTACCAGCACTTTAGCATACAGTAGACAGGTGTGTCATCCTAGGTGCTCCAGTAATTAACCTGCAGGCCTTATTCAGAGTAGTGCGAATTTTATGGAGTGCGGTCTGATCAGCAGCACCATACACCGGCAGTCCATAGTCCACTAGGGACAGGATAGAGGAGGTGACTGCGAGTCAAAGAGCCTCCGGGGGGAGGCAGTGTTTATACCGATGTAAGATGCCCAATCGGATATTAGTGGCAGTGGCTAGGGCAACGATGTGTCCATGGAAGGAGAGGGAGGGGTCAAAATGGATCCCTAGGTATTTATAGGAGCAAACTTGTTCGAGTGGGAATGAGGACCCAGAGTGAATGAGGAGTTTGAAGTTGCAGGACTTGTTTTGGGGATGAGTGAAGAACATGGTTTTTGTTTTTTTAAGATTTATCACCAATCTATGTTCCTTGAACCAGCCCTCGGCCCTCGACTGCCAGACATCACTCTGTTTAGCGTAGTGCCATTTGCCATTATGTCACATTCTCCCTGGGCTGGGCGGCCTTTGATGAGGGTGTTGATCTGAGACCAGAATTTTTGGGGGGTTGGAGAGATTTTTTGCTTGGTTGGTTTTGAATGTTACCCACGCCCTGTCTCTTTCTTTCATGCGTCTTTTTAGGTCATGGGTTATCCATTTTGCTTCCTGGCCTTTTACCCTAGGCTTTCTAATTGGGGCATGTTTATTTGCGGCAGATAGAAAACTATTAACGAAGAAATCGAGGGCTGTGTCTAAGTTTGGGGCATGTTTGACTTGTGTCCAATTTACCTCGGCTAGTGTTGCAAGAAAGGATTCCTCATTGAATTTTGAGTAATTCTGTTCCCAGATGATTCTGGGAGGCATGGTGCAGAAACTATTCTTCCATATTCCGAATGTTGATGAGTGGTCACCAAGGTAATCTCCGAGTGTTCCTACCAGATCTCACTTCGAGTGAGCTCTTGCAGCAAGTAATACCAAAGCCACCAGGCGTTAGGACCCCACGGAAAAATCTTCTAGCTAGCAGTCTGTGGCGGGGACACTTCAACATCAGCTCACGCCCTGACATCAAACGTGGTATAAAGGGAAGCGGTTCCTAGTGTCATCCCGGTTCTTTTCCACGTCAACCTGCTTTACTTCATGCCACGGACGCCTAGTCTTCGGTGAGTTGGCTGCGCTTTTTTTCCTCACCGCTTAAAATGCTTAAATTTGATAGTTTCCAGTTTTTTGTCGAGTCATTTGACGGATTTGCATGTCTTCGCCTTCTCCTACAAGGCGCAAATCGAAGTGTCAGTGTGGGAAGCAGATCCCTGTCAAGGATGGCCATGCGGCCTGCTTGATCTGCTTGGGCCCAGACCACTGGCCCAATGATTGCCCACACTGCCAGAAATTCAATAACAAGACCCGCATCAGAAGAGCCAATGGAAATTGCCGTCAGGACACAGTTCTTCATCCCCAACTAGAGAGTCTTCCCCCAAAGAGAAGTCATCAGGAGGGAAACATCACCATCACCAAGAGAAAGACAGGGCCAGGTTGGAGTCCCACCCTAAATTTCCCCCTTACAGCTTCCACTTCCTCGGGCCTCCAGCAGGAAGTCGGGGTTGGTCCCTCCAGCTGCCTCTGGGACTGTTCCGAAGAAGACATCCTCATCCTAGGAAAAGAGTAAGGAGTCTTCTTCCGCTAGGTGCTCGTCTGCCCAGCTCCACTTGGCTCACCGACCCCAAAAACTTTTACAAGGGTCAACCCAAGAGGGACAGGCATCTTCAGGTAGGTCTTCGGAAGCAGGCCGTAAGTCAAGTGGTTCATCCAACAAGCGCAAACACTCTGACGACTCCACCAGACGTCAGGAGACCGTCCAGCATCGGAAGCCTCCACCTCCTGCAAAGGGGAAGTCTCTCGCAGGCAACAGATGACCCGTAAGCCAGGCTAGCTCACCCTTGGGCCAGGACCAGGCACCACTGCCCAATAACAGGCCATCAGTCACCAAGGATCAGGCGTCTACCCCTACTCCCGGGGATCAGTCGCACACCGATTCTCGCTCAAAGCCAGACATTGGGTCGGACGACAGGTCTGCCCCCGATACTGAGTCAGGTCTGCAGCCAGATACTGTAACAGAGGAGTGTCCTGACCGGACACCCGCTCCAGATGGTCCTAAGGGCCCGGCGCCTGATCCCTCAAATCCAACGCCCACACCCCAAGTCGTTCCCCTAGCAGACATTGGTGCTTTGTTCACCTCGTAGTGGAATGTAGTGAAGAGGAATTACTCTATAGGCCTCTGGAGCCCTCCTCAAAGGAACACCCGCAACACCTCCTCTGCCCTCTGGTGGTCGTGCACCTGATCAGGGCTCTCATCCACTGCCCAGTCCAGTAGGAATAAGACACCCATCTTCTGTGCCTTCTTCAAGTGGTTGTCCGCTGTTGTCCTCTGGCAACAACGCAGGGGATTCATCCTCTGATTATTCTTCTGGGGATGATCTTCCTGCTCCCCTTCCCTAGTTCAAGAGACTCGCCTAGGTCCCATCCAGACAACCCCTCATTTCTGGATATTATGAGGCACATTCAAACAGTCTACCAGTGGGACACAGAGGAGCTTGATCCAGAGAGGTGCTACTTGGCAAAATTTTTGGGATCCAAGGACCCTAAACCCTTGGTCATCCCACCTTTGGTAAAGCCTTTTCAGGATGTTACCAGGCTCACCTGGTAGCACCCCTCCACTATGTCTGCAGTGCCAAGGAAGGCAGACAGACTATACAGAACACCGAAAGAGGAGCCATTCCTGGGGGAGAATCCCAAGCAGATTCTATGGTGCTCACAGCAGCTCATGGAAGAGCTCAGCAACCTAAACATATGAGTGCCCAGCCTCCGAACCCTGAGTCCAAAAAGCTGGACCACACTGGAAGAAAAGTTTATATATCAGCCACTGGGGCTATTCGTCCTCTAAATTTTGTAGCCCACATGGTAACCTACCAGAAATCCCTCTGGGAGAAGACCATGGACCTGGTGAGGCTCAGCCAGACTCCGATAGTACAAATTAGCTCATGGCATATATCCAGTCGGGCATAGATGTAGATAAGCACGTGCGCAGGTGCTCCTACGATTCAGCAGACATGGCGGCCAGGGCTGCAGCCTCAGCCACCTGCATGAGAAGGCACACCTGGATTAGAGTATTGGGGTTCCGCCGGACCTGCAGGATGCCATCCTGGACGCCCACTTCCAGGGCTCCATCCTTTTTGGGCAAGAGTTGGAGAACATCATCCTGGGGCTTCAGGATTCAAGTAAGGCAGTGGCTGATGTGCACAGGATGTACAAATCAGAGCTGCAGACCTCTTGTTGTCATACTTTTCACCAAAACCAAGGACAGCAGGAAAAAGGCAACCCCAAAACAAAGGAGCCTTCAAGAGATGCGGCCACCCTGTCCCTTCCGGTGCCCAGGGCCTCAAGCATCCCAAGGTGCCCCAAACCCCGTTGCCCAACCCTCAAACACAGCATGACTCCCTGCCGTCCCTCTCCATCTGCAGATCTCGTTGGGGGAGATGGTAGGAGGGAGATTTTCTCTACCTGTCAGGGTGGACCAGTGGGTCCTTCAAATGTTCCAGGTGCCCAAAACACCTTGGCCGACAGCCCTAAGCCGCCCCAGTTCAAGGCTCACGGTGAGAGCTTCTGTAATCAGTAGTGGAGGATCTGTTAGAAAGATGGGGTCGTCTCGAGTTGGACCTCTTGCATCCCCACTCGGTGCCAAGCTGGTTAATTTCTGCTCGATAAATCCAGGGCCTGGAGTTTTCTGGCGAAACGCGTTGTCCTTTTGACAGGGAGATTCCTGTATGCATTCCCTCCCTTTCTGCTGATCCAGAGGGTTCTTCTCAAATTGCAATCAGAGGGAGCAGACTTGATCTTGATGGCTCCCCTGCTGGCCTCGATAGATTTGATTCCCTTTACTCCAGCAGCTGGCAGTGGAACCTCCCTTTCCTCTGCCCCTGAGCTTGCACTTACTCTGCCAGGAGAGAGGGACTCTAGTCTATTCTGACTTCCGGTCGCTGCACCTGCAGACTTGGCCGTTTCCCAGTTCGGGGTTTCCCCTAGAGTAGTGGATGTCCTTGTAGCCGCCAGGAAGTCCTCCACCAGGACCACCTATGCTATGAAGTGGAAGCGATTCTGCATCTGGAGCTCTGCTCGACACCTCGATTCCTTTACCTGTCCGGTAAACTCTGTTCCCGAGTATCTCCTTTCTCTGTCTGACTCTGGCCTGAGCTATTCTTCCATTAAGGTGCATCTTAACGCTGGTTTGGCATATCATGCACCAGTACAGGGCAAGGCTCTTGCCCAAATGGATTTACCCTACGCCTTCTTGCAAGGTATTCTACACTTAAAACCTTCCATTCGGCATCCTGTCCCTCCATAGCATCTTTTGGAGAAAATTACTTTCTCGGATCATGGATATATTTTGTTCCTCCACACTTATTGGCATGCCCCTTTAAGGATTGCTGGAAGTCTTCAAGCTGGCTCCTCCCAACCCCCAGGTGAGCTAACCCTCGTCTCCGCCTCATGACGCCAAATCTTCCTTTCCTTTGGAAGATTCAGGTTGCCTCCTTCGTGCTCCCACATTTTGTAGGCCCTGGTTTCAAAATCTTGGGTTATTCTGAAAATTCATCTAGTTCGCATTAGCAATCACGACTGCTTATCTTCGATTATGGAAGACAAGTCTTCCCCCGGATTTCGCCAGTGTTCGTGCGGCCAGAAAATGTCACTCACCGATCTTCACACCACGTGCGTCTATTGTTTGGGTGTCAGCCATGACACCTCGAAGTGCAGTTTTTGTCTTGCATTTCACCCTAACGTCCTCGACGATGATCTCACACACCTGAAGTTGGGGAGGCTGGAAAAACGGAACCCTTCAGTGAAAACAAAGGAGACTCAGTGGGCGGTTTCCAGGGCTGCGGGATCCACTGAGCAGTTGGAACGTGCATGCAAGCCTTCGAGGAGGAAGAGGCTCGTGCAGCGAGAATCTTCCTCACGGGCTTCTTCGCTCTGCTCAACCTGGGCTCCACCCTTCTCAGGTTCCTTAAGAAAGCTGTGCCAGATCTTTACTTCGAGATACAGCTCTTGCAGCAGGTTACACCATTAGGACTGAAGCAGTCAGGTGCCAGGACCCACGGAAATTTTCTAGCTAGCAGTCTTCACGAGGGACCGCCTCCGACATCGGTCCCACCCCGGCGTCAGGCGGCGTGGTACATAGGAGGCGGTCCCCCACACAATCCTCAGTTCTTTTTCCCACCATCGCCATCGCAAGCATCGCCTTCCTCGTCACTTTCTAGCATGTGACGACCAGGAACTGCGACGTTCTTCTCACATCGAAATTGCATTCATCTGATGTCCTCTCCAAACACCTCTCTGGAAGGTCACCCATCGAAGTGTGCCTGCGGCAAACAGATCCCCTTCAAGGATCCTCACTCTGCCTGTGTGCGTTGCCTAGGCCCGGACCATGACACCAAGGCCTGCTCCTTCTGCCAGGGCTTCAACAGTCGCACCAGGATCCGCGCGAGAAGGCCCTTACAGGCGTTTCTCTTGGAGGAGAAACTCAAGCCCATGGATAGGGAACCTTCCTCCAGAGAGTCGTCAGGGAAGACCAGTAGGCACCGGAGGAAGGAAGGGCCCAGATCCCCATCGAGGGCCTCGGACTCCACAGCTCCGGCTCGAGGTCAGACCGCCTCTCCCTCCAGGCAGGGACGGATTAATGGATGCGGGGCCCTACTCCAAATCATAGTTTGGGACTGGGGGGGCCCCTAAATGCCAGCATCCCACTCTTCTGTGGCTCTGGGCCCACAGAAACCTTGTAAACTCCAGCAATTCATCAATTTAAAAATTAACCTCTAACTTAGTGGTGAAGCTAAGTAAAATCTGTTCAGAGCAATGTGGTTTTGCTCCCAGATTTCTGATAAATGATGCATCAAATAATTCAAATTCAAGCAGTGAATATAGTTGGTAGTCCCCCATGGCTATAGAATCTTGCAGCCCCCTGAGCCCAGGCTAGTAGCAACCAATCCTCACCCCCATGTAAATGCAATTATTTTTTCTGTTTTTTTAGTCATTTTTTTTGCTTCAGTTCAATTAATTGCTGTTAAGTGTTCCCTTCCCACCATTTTCAATCCAACCAAATCATCCACCAAATCCTAAAATCATTGAAGTCAAGACAAAATAAGAAAGTCAACATGACAGTGTTGGCACTTAGCACGCAGTATGTAACAACATACCTGGTGGTTTGGCCTTCCCTAACAGACTGGTCGATCATCGGACTTGGCCTGGGACTCCTCACAGGACCAGAAGCCCAGCAGCAGCACTGACTGACTACAGTCACCAGCACACAATGAGCAGCACGCCATCTCTCCAACTCTTGGAGTCAGAGTCATCCTCAACATCCGACGAAAAGAAGCTGGCCATTGGCAAAACCAGACGACTTTGGTATGACGAGCCTCTCTACTAGTAGTCTGTAGTCTTCTTCGATTGAGAGCGAGATGATCTCCAACCAACCGTTATCCACTCATCCTCCTCCTTCCTCGACTCCTCATTACCTGGCCACACACCCTGACACCACTCACATACATGCAGATTCTCGCTGCCCAGTAGCCACACCTCCAAGAAGACCTCTGAGACATGGTTGGTAGTGGTGGTGGAGTCAGGGTGGACCAGTCGCCGACTACTGTGTCTATGCTGTGCTGTACAGCTTGCCCCACCCCACCGAGAGGTGGAGCTAGAGAGACTCGCTCAGAGTGGGGGACCTGACGGGGGGATTTTCTTTGGCAATGCTGTGAATGTGATGATCCCACAGCCACTCAACAGTACATCAGGTATTGCCAGTCCAGGTGTGAGTAGCTGTGGTCTGCCAGGTAGGGAAAAAGGAAAGTTAAACAGTGAGGGGGCCCTACTGAACACTGGGGCCCTACGCCGTGGCGTAATCGGCATACAGGTTAATCCAGCCATGCCTTCAGGGCCCAGTCTCAGCCTTCCCCGGTTCCGGTCAGATCTTCCAGCGGTTCCTCCTCCCTGCAGCCTATCAAGACTTCCAGGCCTTTGGCTTCATCCACTCCTTCTAAGGCCTCGTCCAAGTCTGGGGAGTGCCACAAGTCTTCCTCCCGTCGTCCGTACTCTGACGCCAGGTCAGTGTCCCAGCCGCCGCGTGGGTCGGATCCAGTCCAGCGCCAAGACTAAGTAGCTGACATCCCTGAAGCAGACGTCGTCCACCAGCGTCCGCCAAACACCATAGAGCACTCCCAGGAGCCGGCTACAGTGAGACACCTATCACTGGCCAGGCGTTAGCCTCAAGGGCGTTGGTCGAGGGACCGACGTCAGCTATCCCAGAGGAGGACGCACCACCATCGCCTACTGACGTCGGTCGGAAGGCATCATCAGCGGAGGATACCACTCAGCCCAAGGACCAGGCGGGCGACTCCGGAACAGTCGAGCTGCCACGGGAACCCTCCCTGGAGCGGGAGACCCCCGTGGACCCGACGTCCACCCCTGGTGACATGCCACCGGTACCCGGCCCGTCGGGCTTGAATCTGGCAGAGGTGAAGGAGCTCTTTACCTTCTGGTGGGACACCATCAGAAAGGATGTGGTCGCCACATACCCTCCTCCCGCTCCGGCTACTCCTTCAACGCCTGTGCCCCTCTCCATCCAGGGGTCAGTAGGATGGTCGCCCGACCCCCAAGGAGCCAACACCTCCTCCTAGAGGCAGATCGGATAAGAGAAGACCTCCCTCGAGATCCACTTCGGGGTCCCCCAGCACCAAGAGACCCAGGTGACGCCGGTATACCTCGTCCGTGGAGGACTCCAGATCTGACACCTCAGGGCGCTCCAGATCTCCTTCTCCCATCAGCGTCCCCTCCCCAGACCCACGCGACCTTCCCAGGTCCCCTCCGGATGATCCCTCGTTCGCTGAGATCATGAGGCATATCCAGGAGAACATGGGGTAGGATGCTGAAGAACTAGACCCGAGAGACAACGCCTTGCCGCTACCTTGACGAAGAAAGACCCTAAGCCTGTAGTCCCACCCTTGGTGGACACCTTCGCGAGCGTCACCAAGGCTGCGTGGGCGTCGTGTCGACCCAGCAGTGCCAAAGAAGGCTGACCGCCTGTACAAGGCCCCGAGGGAGGACCAGTACTTGGCGAGCCATCCTCTGGCAGATTCCCTGGTCATCACAGCCTCACATGACCGGTCTCAGAGACCTCAACACTTGAGCACTCAGTCACGGACCCAGAATCCAAGCAGTTGGATGTCCTGGGTAGCGCGCGTGTCTTGACTGCGACTTGCCATCAGGTCTTTAAATTACCTCATCCACATGGTTCAATTCAGAGCGCATTGTGGGGACAGGACCTGGTTGAAAAAGATGCCTGATGGTGGTCAAAGGAGAACTTTTAAATCTCCGTATGGGTTGAGCGTAGGGACCCAGGTGCTCAGAGCTCATCCGATTCTGCGGACTCTTGACGCCAGAGCTGCAGCCTCAGGCATGTATCTCCAGAGACACTCTTGGCTCTGCGTCTCCGGTTTAACCGGACGTCCAGAAGAATATCATGGGCGTTCTGTACTATTGTGAAGTCCTTTTTGGTGAAGCCTCGGAAAGGTGATCACCAAACTTCAGGGGCAGGAAAGCAGTAAGATCTGTTCAGGCTATGTACAGATCTCAACTTAGTTCCTTTCATAGGAACCAGAGTCGTTTAGTGGCTGAACACAAAAGCAACAACTGCGTTCGAGCCAACAGCAAAGGGACTCCTTTGCCAAAAGCCCAGGTTAAGTCATCCTGGGGCAGAGGCCCAACCTGCGGGATCTAACGCTGCCACAGCATGACTCCTTCCCGCCCCGCCCTCCTCAGGATCAGCGGAAATGAAGGTGGGGTTGCATCACTCACGTCAGCTGCCAGGGTGGCGGTCGATCTCCACCGACAGGTGGGTGCTGCAGTGGTCGAAAAAAGGCCACTATATAGAATTCGTAGACAGCCCACCGACCAGGCCTCCTCTGCTTTCCGCTACTCGAGGTCAGCATGCCCTGCTTATACAGCAGGAAGTGCCGCGCTTCTGGAAAGGAAGCCTTGGAGCCGTTACAGAGAACCAGAGAGGGTTAGGCTATTATTCGCACTTCTTCTTGGTTCCAAAGAAAACGGGACCTCCGTCCAATTCTGGACCTCAGCGACCTCAATCTATCGGTCGTCCACAAATGCTTCCGCATGGTGACCCTTCCGGTTTTAATACCCATGCTAAAGCAGGACGCCTTTTTGGCACTGTTAGACATGCAGGATGCCTACCTGCACATCCCAGTTGCTCAAGCGCACAGGAGGTTCCTGCGCTTCGAGTTTCAGAGCCGTCATTATCAATTCCAAGTGCTTCCTTTCGGACTGTCATCGGCACCTCGCGTCTTCACGAAGTGCATGGCGGTTGTAGCGGCATCTCTAAGGAACAAAGGCTACTACATGTTCCCGTACCTGGACGACTGGCTTCTCATGGCTCCTCCAGGAAGCACTGTTGACAGCCATTCACAGTACCCAGGTCCTTTTTCAGTCACTCTCATCAACCACGAGAAGTCTCTCCTGGTACCGTCCCTGAAACTGCAGTTTATAGGAGCAGTTCTGGACACCGTCAAGGGAAAAGCTTTTCTTCCCGCGGACAGAGCGGAACACATTCGATCCCTCATAAGGGACCTGTCGGTGAAGAGGACCGTTCCAGCCAGATTGGTCCTTCGCCTGCTCGGACACATGGCTGCGGCCATTGCAACAGTCCCGATGGCAAGGCTCCACATGCGGGTAACCCAGTGGATGCTAGGAGTGCATTGGGACCAGAGGCAAGACCATCTGCAGCAGCCAGTTCGAATCACGAATGCTGCGATTCGAGATTGGCAATGGTGGCTAGATCCAGGGAACCTCTCCGCGGGGGTTCCCTTCACAGCGCCGTCTCCGACTGTGACTCTCTCCACAGACGCCTTAGGGCTTGGGTGGGAGCACACCTGGGCAGGGTGAGGTCCCAGGGCACATGGACAGTCCAGGACTCTCATCTCCACTTCAATTTTTGGAGATGAGGCGGTCCTTTATGCCCTGCAAGCCTTCCAGTCGGAGATTCCACGGGTACTCTCCTGTTGCAAACAGACAATACCGCAGTGATATATTTCCTCAACAAACAAGGAGGCACTCGCTCCTACCGCTTTGCAGGGAGGCCATGAGAGTTTGGGAGTGGGTAGTGCAGCATGGCGCAAATCTAATTGCAGTACACGTCCCAGGAGTGGACAATACCGTCATGAACAGTCTGAGTCGCTCTCAGGCCAGAGTCACAGTGGGAACTTCACAGGAGGTGGCAGAGGATCTGTTTCACAGATGGGGCACTCCAGAGTTAGACCTTTTCACGTCCCCATCCAGCATAAAACTGCCCAATTTTTGCTCGCTAGATCAGGGCCTGGTGTTTTCTGGCGAGGCAGCGTTGTCCCTCTTCTGGGCGGGCAGATTCCTCTATGCCTTCCCTCCTTTCCATAGCCATGATGCAACACGGGGTCTCGTAAGAGGTGGCAGATGTACTTTCTGCCGCCAGAAAACCGGCAACACATGCAACATACGCCATGAAATGGCGCAGATTTTGCTTATGGGCTCAGGAGCGCGGTTTCTCGCTGTTACAATGTCAGCGGGTTCTGGATTACTTGCTTTCACTTTTCCAGTCTGGATTGGCTTACTCCTCGATTAAGGTGCATCTTTGCGCAATTTCGGCTTACCATGCCCCCATAGGCCATCGGATGGTGGCTCAATTGGACACTACTCGTGCGTTTTTAAGGGGAGTCCTCCACTTTAGGCCACCTATCAAGGATCCGGTTCCCCCTTGGGACTTGCCCTTTGTCCTGGAGCAGCTTACGCTGCCACCTTTTGAACCAGCCGCGGATTGCGAGCTACGTTTTCTGTCGTGGAAAACGTTGTTTTTAGTTGCAGTTACTTCGGCAAGAAGTTTCGAGCTGCATGCACTTATGTGCAAAGAGCCTTATTTAATTTTCCATCAGGATAGGGTATCCCTGAGGACAAACCCAAGTTCCTGCCTAAGGTGGTCTCAGACCTCACCCTAATCAGGATATCGACTTACCAGTGTACTTTCCCAAGTACACCAACCAAGGAAGCATTGCTTCACACCCTTGATGTACACAGGTGCATCAGATATTATCTGACCAGAACTAAACAGTATTGAAAATCGGATTAACTGTTTGTCTCCTTTGCTGAGAGAATGAAAGGAGCTCCTGTTTCTAAACAGCCTCTCTCGCGTTGGCTCATCCAGTGTATCTCTTTCTGTTATGACAAGCGCAACAAACCCTTACCAAGTGTGGTCAAGGGTCACTCCACGAGAGGAGTGGCCACTTCCTTTGCGGCACTAAGGAATGTTCCCACCTCAGCCATTTGCGCTGCGGCTACCTGGAGCTCGGTGCATACCTTTATTAGACACTATAGTCTGGACATGGCATCGAGGCGAAGAGCAGGTTGCGGCCTAGCCGTCCTTCAGGGACTTCTGTCTTAGGCTTGAGTAGGGCTGTGATCCCTACCTTTCCTCCTCCCTGTGGCATAAGATTGCCATTATTGCTGGGGAATCAGTCCTAATGGTGTAACCTGCTGCAAGAGCTGTATCTCGAAGTAAGATAGTACAGTTACGTAAGAACTTGCATAACAGTAGATCTTGAGAACAGCTCTTGCAGCAAGTGCCTCCACCACCATCCCCTTCTAGTGAGGTAGGTCATACCAAACATCCATCTTCACAGGATGGGATATTCTATTTTTAGTCTTGGCCTTCTGATGGCGGATCCTCGGTCTCCTCTTCTGATGTCATCCAGCGGCCGGGAGTCTCCGGCGGGAGAACTGAGGATTGTGGGCGGACCGCCTCCTGCTGTACTCGCCTGGCGTCGGGGCGGTGACCGACGTTGGAGGCGGTCCCCGCTGAAGACTGCTAGCTAGAAAATTTCCGTGGGGTCCTGGTGCCTGACGGCTTCAGTCCTAATGGTGTAACCTGCTGCAAGAGCTGTTCTCGAAGATCTACTGTTACGGTAAGTTCTTACGTAACTGTACTTTTCTACCAACTAAGGGAGAGGGTCCTGCAGGTACGCACTCCTCTTGGTCCCCTAGGCAGGAAAAGGACCCGGAATCGTCTTCGTCTCGGCAAAGACGTTCTTGGGATCGGGAGAGATCTTGGTTCTAGGAACCGTCGGTCTCGATTCGATTAAAGTGCCTCTTCAACCACTGGCTACCGGTTTTGCTGTCTGGCCAGTCGACTGAAGTGTCGCTCAGCGAGCTTGAAATAATCGCTGACTCCAGTCGACTGTTCCCTCAGTCGGACTCCGGTCCTTTATTTCCTCAACGAGGAGACCCAGCCCACTGGGAATCCCATGGAAGAAGTGCCCCCCAACCCTGGAAAATCACCGGTACTGCTGGCGTCTCCCAAGAGACCGAATCGGCCTGTCTGATCTTGATCGAGGTCTAGGACCCCCTCAACCAACAGGCTGAGGAAGAGCCACAAGCGCTCAAAAAGAGGCCGCGTCGTCCTCATCCTCCTCATGAGGAGAGGCTCCGATGGAAATTCCAGCACTACAAGGACCTCATATGGCAACCACTGATTTTGTCCAGGTACAAGCCGACCCCGGCTTCTACCCCGGCCATTACTTGGCTTTTGCCTCCCAGGCCGAAGCAGATTCCTTCGGAGCCGATTAAGTCGGCTCCCCCGCCCGTGGAGCCGGCAAAACCTCCGGTTCAGCCTAAACCAGTCTCTCCACCGATCATGGTGGAACCATCACCCAAGCAGCCTGTGGGAGGGGCTCATTCTAAGGAAGATAGACCAGACATTGGGCTTCCGGCATCTTTTACTGTCACGCGGACTGCCCTCGGGGGCGAAGGTGACCTGGGCAGTCGACTGTTCTATCCAGATTCCTCTGATTCAGATGAGACTGGCTTATATTCTCATCCCGGAGATGATTAGGCTGGTGGGATAGAGACAGAGGAAGGTCCTTCATCCTTTCAGGCATTCTTAGCCTCATCTGAGTCTACAGGGATGCCCCTGGAACCTATCTAGAAAAGGTGGAGTACCCCGTCACAGACATCCTCAAGAGATGGGATACCCCAGGAGGCCTTTCCTGTGGCGAGGCCATAGTTGGCCCAGCCTTAGAACTTTGGCAGTGCCCTGCCTCCTGTCCAACCCGTCTGCCCACATGGCCGCAGAGTATGCAGTGCCCATGGGGTCCCTTGTGGGGTTCACAGAGCACCCTTGACTGAGAGCTGGTGACCACCTCTGTGTTCAGGCGTACTGGCTGTTCTGCCAACACTGGCCGACCTCCAAAAAGAATCCAAACTCTTGGATCATTGGCTCAAAAGGTCTATCGGCCTCATCTTTAGGTCTTCATCCGGCAAGTTCGTCCATCATCATGGCACACTTTCTCATGCCCTCCTAGGGTCTTTGGATAAAGTCCTCGGACACCTCCCCACGGACATACAAACCACAGTCAAGCAGGTCCTTGATCAGAGCGAGCTGTTGCCAAACAGCAGCTTCAGACAGCCCTGGACTCGGGGATTCCTGTGCCCGCTTGATGGCAGCCACAGTTGCCTCACGTCGCAGGGCTTGGCTGAGGCTGTCCTTCTTCCTGGCGGGTACCCAGCACAAGTTGGTTGACGTGCCCTTCCTAGGCACCGACCTCATTGGTCCAGGAGTGGCTGGTCACCTCCAGCGCATAGAGCAGTCCAGTGCCACCTTGGATGCTACTTCTGCGAAGGGTTCTTCGGGCAGGAACCAGCAGAAGCGCAAGAAGAAGCCTTTTCGGCACTCTTCCCCTGCGGTTAGGCAGCCCTTCTATCAAGGGGGCCAGCAGCAACAGCAGGCTCAAGCTTGGCGCTCCAGGCCCAAACAGGGTGCTCAACAGCCCTGTAAAGGAGGCCGAGGTGCCAGTCCAGGAGCCGCCGCCTCCTCTAAGCCTGCCCACTGACGGGTTGGGGGTTACCACCACTACACCTGTCACGCCAGCTCTGGGTCCTCCCGTGGGGGGCTGGCTCCCCCACTTTCTTTCCGCCTGGTCCGATATCACCTCGGACAGGTGGGTCCTAGAAGTGGTCGGCCAGGGACTGCCTCTGGAATTCGAGCAGTACCCTCCCAGCCGAGCCTGCGCCCCTCGGGAGGAAAGGATCTCAGCTCGCACTCAGTCGGCTCTTCAAGACTACATTGCTCAGCTCCTCCACAAAGAGGCAGTAGCTCCAGTGCCGGATCTTCCTACAGACCCTGGCTTCGTGTCCAGGTACTTTCTGGTGCCCAAGCGGATGGGGGGTTGGCGCGCCATCCTAGATCTCCACGACCTGAATCGATATCTCAAGTCTCTCACCTTTCAGATGGTAACTCTGAACCAGATCATACCATCCCTGAAGCAAAACGTGGTTCTGTTCACTGGATCTGCAGGACGCGCTCTTCCACGTCCCAATCCGTCCGTCCCACCAGCGGTTCCTCCGCTTCAGGGTTGAAGGGACCCTGTACGAGTTCCGAGCCATGCCATTCGGTCTGTCATCGGCCCGAGGGTCTTCACCAAGTGTATCGCAGTGGTGACAGCCCATCTCCGGCTTTGAGGAGTTCGAATTTACCCTTATTTCGATGACTGGCTCTTGGCAGGTTCCTCCCTCCAGGAGGTGGAGAGATCCAGTGATCTGGCTCTTCGAACCTGCTCCCAACTAGGCCTCCTGATCGAGGCCAGGTCGGAACTCGTGCCCTCTCAGGTGATGGGCTTCATCGGGGCAGAGCTCAACTCTCGTCAAGCCAGAGCTTGGCTCCCGGCGGACAGGGCGGAGGTTCTTTCCTCCTTTGCCCAGTCATTTCTGGTTGGGCACTTGCGCCCTGCCCGGGACTTCCTGCGCCTTCTGGGTTGCATGGCGGCATGCACCTCAGTGGTCTGTTGGGCCAGATGGCACATGCGCCCCCTCCAGTGGAAGCTGGCCGCCCAGTGGACTCAGCGCCACGGTCACTTCGACCAGCTGATCACTGTGACCCAGAAGATGTGGAACGCTGTCTAATGGTGGACCACCCCAGACCGGTTGCAGGAAGGGATCCCGGTTGTCCCCCCATAGACGGCCGTCCTCACAACCGATGCCTTTGTCATGGGCTGGGGAGCCCACATCGGGTCAAAAGGGCCTATGGGTTCTGGACCCCTGAGGAGTCCCGATACCACATCAACCTGTTGGAACTCAGAGCAGTCAGACTGGCACTGTCAGCTTTCGCTCCTCTGCTCCGGGGTCAAGTGGTTTCAAGTCCAGACGGACAATACCACGACCATGTACTACCTCAACAAACAGGGCGCACACTCCTGTTTCCTTTGCAGGGGCGCTCGCATCTGGACCCTCATCAGTCAGTTGGAGGCAGATCTCCTAGCCATTCATGTGGCAGGAGTCTCGAACCAGCTGGCGGATGCTCTCAGCCACATAGGCCAGGCATCCCACGAGTGGTCTCTCCATCCAGAGGTAGCTCGCAACTTGTTCTCCCTCTGGTGCAAACTGTTGGTGGACCTGTTTGCCTCCAGGGAAAACACCAAGCTAAGGCTGTTCCATGCCCACCCCCATCAGCAGGGCTCGCTGCAGGGGGATTATTTCTCGAGGCCATGGACCCCAGGCCTCTTCTACGTCTTCCCTCCATTTCCCTCGATCCACAAGGTGTTACTCAAGGTGAGGAGGGACAAAGGCGAAGAGTGATTCTGGTAGCCCCAGACTAGCCGCCAGTTCTGTATCCAGATCTCCTCAGCCTCAGCTGCAGGCCCAGGCGGCTTTGTACACACCTGGACCTGATATCTCTGAACCAGGGGAAGGTATTCCATCCGGACCTTCAATCCCTACACCTCACAGCCTGGTACCTGAGCGGCTAGAGTTCCAGACTTTGGGTCTTTCTGAGGATGTCCTCAAGGTGGTGGAGGCATCCAGAAAGGAATCAACAAGGAAATGTTATGCCTTCAAATGGAAAAGGTTTGCCATTTGATGTCAAGGCAAGGGCCTGGACCCTCTGTCCTGTCCAGTGGCTAACATTCTCGACTCACTTTGGTGTCTCTCCAAAGGGGGTCTTCAGTTATCGACCCTTAGGGTGCACCTGGCAGCCATTTCTGCTTACCGGGCGCAGGCCGGTCAGCCGACATTGGCACAGGAGACAGTGGTCGAACACTTCTTCAGAGGCCTGGATCACATATCCCCTCTGGTGCGTGAACCTCCACCTCCGTGGGATCTGTTGCTGGTTTTGGCAAAGCTCATGGGCAAGCCATTCGAACCCATGCACAAGTGTGAGCTGTCACACTTGTGGAAGGCAACTGCCTTCCTAGTGGCTGTCACGTCTGCCAGGAGGACAGGGAGCTCAGGTGCTTCGGTGGACTCCCTTATCTGGTCTTTCACAGGGACAAAGTTTTCTGCCCCACCCAAAATTCTTCTGAAGGTAGGATCAGAGTTTCATCTTAAGCAGGTGTTAACTCTGACGTATACTACCCTAATTACACCTCGGATGCCAGTACAGGCTCCATACTTTGGACCCGAGACATGCTTTATCCTGTTGTAAGGAAAGAGCGGCAGAAATTCAGGAAAGGTTAGCCAGCTGTCTGTCACCTACTCTGAAGCCGTTTCTGGCAGACCTCCCAATAAAGCGGACCATTCAAGGTGGATTACATCTTGCATAGGTCTGTGCTATGAGTTATTGAGGCGAGGAGCCTCTCAAAGGGATAAGAGCTCATTCTACCCGCCATATTGCTGCATCGGTGGCTGCTTCCAGGGACATCCCTATCCAGGAAATCTGTCGGGCTGCTACCTGGAAGTCAGCAAACACCTTCATTACCCACTACCACATCGACCTTGAGTCATGCCGGGATGCTGTTTTTGGGGCCTCGGTTCTCCTATCTCTATTTCCCCAAGTAGGGGGTGTGCATCTTTCCTCCCTTCTCCCGGAGAACTGCTTGGAGTCTGCCAGAGAGTGTGGATGAACAACATATCCACGCTCCTAGAAGAACAGGTTACTCACCTGTAACAGTAGTTCTAGGAGTGGTATATGTTGTTCATCCACACACACCTACCCGACCTCCCCGGCTTTAGGCGCACAACCTTGCTTCCAGCGGGCTAAGATCTGGCATCATGGGGCGGAGCCAAGGTATTTACCACCCGAGTGGGTGGGAGGAGCTAGCTTGAAGACTTCCGGACAGATTTAAGGGGAAAGGACATGCCAGAGACTGTGGATGAACAACATATACCACTCCTAGAACTACTGTTACAGGTGAGTAACCTGTTCTTCTAGGAGTAGTATGTGTTCATCATGAACCTCCCAGCTGCGGACGCACAAACCTGGCTTCCAGCGGACTAACATCTGGCATCATGGGGCAGAACCAAGGGTTATACCACCCAGGTGGGTGGGAGGGGCTAGCTTGAAGACTTCCGGCGATCCTTAAAGGGGAAAGGGACATGCCAGTAAGTGTGGATGAACATCTATCACTCCTAGAACTACTGATCTTACTTCGAGTGGGAGCTCTTGCAGCAGGCTATAACAATCAGGACTATGCCGCAGGAACTAGGATCCTCTGGAAACATTTTCAGCCAGCAGTATACAGTGGGATCACCACGGCGGCCCTGGTGGTTGTAGTAAGGGGCGGACCTAGCTCCACCTCAGTTCTTTTCCTACCGTCCCACACATGAAGAGAAAGATCTCATTACAGCTTGCCAGGAACAGCTCAACTGTTTCCAAAAACCCGCTTTTTGCTGCTGTTTTACTACTTTTTTTCTAGTTACCGTCGTCAGAACGTTTTCCGAAGGTTTTTGCAGTTCATCTACGGATGTCTTCACCTTCGTCAGCCTCGCCTGAACCCCATCAGAATAAGTGCGATTGTGGAAGGCAGATCCCTGCCAAGGACGGGCATAAAAGTTGCGTTTTCTGCCTCGGGCCGGACCACGATACCGCAGCGTGCTCTGCCTGCCAGGTGTTTACCAGCCGGACTCGGATCAGACATCTGAAGGCTCTGAAGGCTTTTCTTCTGGAGAAGAAGATGGAGGTGCACTCCTCCGAGGGGAAGCGCAAAGAAAAATCCAAGAGCCACGGGAAAGACTGTAGTCGGTCGCGGTCCCAGTCTCATTCGCGCCCCTCTCCCAAGAAGGCCTGCCCTTCCCCGGGCTCAGGAGAGCATCCCAAGTCGTTGCACCTTCAGGGGAGAAGCCGGCCAAGCTGAAGGTAACCCCGCTAAGGGTTACCACCAAGCCCTTGGAGGTGAAAGCTGCGGCACCACCTTCCAAGGCACCGGCGCCACCTGCTAAAGGCACGTCCCTGGAGCCTAAGGACTCTCTGACGGCACCCCATCGTCGGTACCACCACCGACGCCAGTTGAAGGGGTGAAGGGTGAGGGATCGGCCATGGAAGAGCAGATGTCCCCATCTCCCAAGTCGTCCTCCCCCAGGCCCCCAAGAGGGCTCTCCTTCACGGGCCGACGTCCCAGATACTCCCTTTCCAGGCCGAGCTTTTTTCGAAGGACGAGCTCCAGGAGCTGTTCTCCTTTTGGTGGGGGCAGGTCCAGAAGTGGCCCCCCGTCACCGGCCCAGACACCGGTATCGGACCCAGCAGGCAAACCACAGCCGGGAGGTGAGCCTTCCCCGGGGAAGTCCCCAGAGCAACCGCCTACACCTCCTTCTAGGGCTCATTCCCGCGCCCGGTCTGGAGACCACTGATGACACTCCAAGGACTCTGGAGGCCGTCACCAGTCCAAGTCTCGTACACGCAGCCCTTCTTGGTCTTCTAGATGAGAGCGCTCCCGACATTGGTCCTCTGACGGACGTCGGTCTTTGCTCCACCGTCGGTCCTTCAGTTACCGACGACAGAGGGAGTCAGGTCATGAGAGATCAGACTATTCCAGATCTCATAGTCAAGCTCCCTCTTCTTCGTCTTTGTCATCTTCCTCTCTCAGCTTAGAGCGGTCCTCGGGAGAGAAGGACCAGCCTCGCTCGCCTCCCGACGATCCAACCTTCATTGACATCGTGAGGCATATCCTGGCCTCCAGTGAGTGGAAAACGGAGGACCTGGATCTGGAACCCTGGAGATTGGCAAAATACCTAAAGCAGAAGGAGCCGAAACCACTGGTGGTCTCTCCTTTAGTGGACACCTTCCAGGACCTCACTTGGACTACCTGGAAACGTCCAGCTTCCATCCTGGCTGTTCCCAAGAAGTCAGATAGGCTGTATAAGGCCCTGAGGGCAGAAGCTTTCCTAGCAGAGAACCCTCAGGCGAACTCTTCGGTGATCACAGCTGCCCATGACAAATCCAGGCAGCCGAAGCACCTTAGCTCGCAGCCTCCCGATCCAGAGTCTCAGTATTTGGACCAGGTGGGCAAGAAAGTTTATTCTGCCTCCACCTGTTCCATCTGGTCCCTTAACTTCCTGATGCATGTGGTTCAGTACCAGAATGCTCTAGGGGAGAGGGGACAAGAGCTATTGAAGACCATGCCTGATTCTGATCAGAAGACGGAACTTCTGGACATCATGAAATCGGGCTCCGACGTAGGCTCCCATGTCCTGAGAGCCTCGTATGACACTGCAGATGCGATAGCCAGGGCAGCCGCCTCTGGGGTGTGCCTCCGGTGCCACGCCTGGTTGAGAGTTTCGGGCTTTCACCAGGATCTGCAGTCCGGTATCAAGGATTTACCGTTCAAGGTACCGTGTTATTTGGGCAGGAGGCAGAGCTTGATTTCTAGCCTGCAAGAGTCGGGCAGAAGTCTATCTGGTCGGTCCAGTCAAATGTACCATGGCTGACCAGCGAAGGCAACAACGAAATGGCCATTTCATAAGCCCTCAGGTGGCCAAGGTCACGCCCAGTGGTAATCAGCAGGGTCAGAGGCGGCTTTCATGGAGAACTGCATCCAGCAGCCTGGAGGCGCCCTACCTGTTGGCTAAGTCCTCCCAGCCTCTCTGTGTATGCACAGCTCAGCCCAATGACTCCTTCCGCCCCCCAGAGGAAGACTCAGGGGAGGCGGTCGGGGGCCGCTTCTCCCTTCATCTCAAAGGGTGGAAGTCGATCACTGCGGACCAATGGGTCCTGGATATCATCAAGAGAGGACACACACTGGAGTTCACGGAGTTTCCTCCAAATACTCCGCCAAAGTACTCCCGTTATCCTCCTCACATCCCACTAATAGAAGGAGAGATTCAGACCCTCTTGCAGAAAAGGGCAGTAGAGGTAGTCCCCTTGCATCAGTGGGGAAAGGGGTTTTACTCCCACTTCTTTCTGGTCCCAAAAAAGACACAGGGTCTCCGTCCCATTCTGGACCTCAGCTCTTTCAATCTCTTTATAGAGTACAAAAGGTTCAAGATGGTGACCCTCCCAGGTCTGCTTCCTCTGCTGCACCAAGGAGACTGGCTCTGCTCCCTAGACATGCAAGATGCATATATGCATATCGGGGTCTTCCCTCCCCACAGGAAGTTTCTGAGGTTCCACTTCCAAGGGGAGCACTACCAATGATTGAGTTCTTCCGTTCAGCCTCTCTCCGTGAGTCTTTACAAAATGCTTGGCAGTGGTGGCTGCAGCTCTAAGGCACATGGGGCATAACGTTTTCCCATACCTAGACGATTGGCTACTTACAGCCCCATCAAGGTCATGCCTACTTCATGCCCTCAGACACACCTATACTCTTCCGAGTTGGGGATCACCCTGAACCTCTGGAAATCGTCCCCAGAGCCCAGTCAAAAGCATGTCTTCATTGGAGCGGTCCTGGATTCTATCCAGGGCATGGCTTTCCTTCCCCCAGACAGGGGCGAGAGATTGCCAAAGGGATCTCAGTAACTCCTCAAGTTCCAGCACGGAACTTCCTCAGACTACTGGGGCACATGGCGGTGGCCATTCCAGTCACTCCTGGCCCGCATCACAGCAGGTCCACAATAGATGCTTCGAATTGGTGGACCAAGGCTACGACGATCTAGACTTCATGGTCAGGATCACCGAGCCAGTCAGGAGAACTTTACTTTGGTGACTGAACCCCCAGAACTTGGAGAAAGGGGTCAGCTTTCGTCCAGAGCCACCAGGTCAGACTCTTACGACAGATGCATCGGACCTGGGATGGGGAGCGCACCTGGGTGCTCGCCAAACGCAAGGGGTCTGGACACCCGAGGAGTGATCGCTTCACATCAATGTACTGGAGATGCAAGTGGTTCTCTTTGCCTTACAGGCCTTTCAAGAGGACCTGATGCCAGGCTCTCTTCTGGTTCAAACAGACAATATGGCGGTCGTCTTCTACATCAACAAGCAAGGGGGTACTCATTCGTATCCCCTTTGCAGAGAGGCAATGAGAGTCTGGTACTGGGCACTGGAGCAGCGCATTCTACTATCTGCAGTGCACATTCCAGGCGTACTAAACGATCTGGCCGACAGCTTAAGCAGGTCTCGATCCAGAGCACACGAGTGGGAGCTGCTGCAGTCTGTGGCAGATCAGCTCTTCAACAAGTGGGGTCATCCAGAGCTGGACCTCTTTGAGTCACCACGCAATGCCAAACTACCAATGTTCTGTTCGCGAGAGCATGCGCCTGGAGATCTTACTTCGAGAGGGCTCTTGCAGTAGGTAATTATATATAGGACTGACACCGGCAGGCGGCGGGACCCCACGGAAAAATTTCTAGCTAGCAGTCCCTGGCGAGGACCACCCCGTCAGGTGACCGGCGTTAGGAGACGTCGGTATAAAGGGCAGTTCTGGACGCCTGCCTTCCAGTTCTTTCCATACGTTAGCTCCGTCAAAGTAATGCGGAAAAGTTTGAGCCCGTCAACCCTACCCTCATCATTTTTACTGAAAACTTTTATTTTTCGACTAACGCCAGTACTAGCATCAGTGTATGTCGTCCCTACACCCTCTGAGCACAAGAATAAGTGCGATTCGTCCGCGCCTAACTCCCAGCACAAGGACAGCTACCTTGTAGCCTGTTCTGCCTAGGCCCGATCACCCGGTCGAGAAGTGCCAGCACTGCCTAAGTTTTAACGCAGCTACCCGGAAAAGGCGGCAGCAATCCCTGGAAGCCCATATTCTATAGAAGAAAATGAGTTCTATGGAGAAGGAGCGCAAAAAACTGAAGCAGGCGTCCACTTCTCCCGAAGGACATCGGAAGGAGAAGGAGAGGCACTGGGACAAGGGCTTCTTCTCTGTGTCTCCCTCGGGAGTCGCTAGGACACAGGTAACATCCCCTCCGGGGGATCGCTCCTCGGAGGTTTCTGAGGCGTCGGCCCGCCCGCCTGGCTTCTGGCGCCAGGCCTTGCGGCACCTCCAGGCAGTTGAGCCTCTGCCCTGGTTCGGCCGCAGGCTCGCGGCTCACCACTGTGGGCGATTCCGGTAAACCAGGCGTCGGGCTACTCTGACGTCCACCGGAGAGGGCCGGTAAGACGTCCAACCTTCCGGGGCGACGCGCGGCCTCCTCTCCACCAGACCAGGCCGATCACTCTACTCGGCCTGCCTCCGGTGACGGCTCTCGTAAGTCGGACGTCGGCTCGCCACTAAGCCTCACGTCGGCCGCCAGCAAAGGAACCGGCGATGGACCTCCCAGCGTCCGTGGTTCCCAGTTCCCAGCCTTCGCTGCCGTCTGAGGAACCAGAGTCTTCCCAACCTGACCGAGGACTTTTCCCTCTGTCCCGGTAGCTGAGATCCTTTGCCTCTGTCAGTCCTTCCTCCACCTGGGCGCCAGACCTGGCGTCGGCTTCCGGGCGGCCTCCGATGTCGGTCCTCCGGCGCCCAGGGCCTCCGCCCGTCGGCGCCGACTCTGGGAGATATTCTGCTCCCATCGGGCCTCCCGGGCTCTCCACTATGGACCCCGCCCGTGAGGGTCCTGCCCGGGCCGTCTGCTCGGCAACACCCCGGCTCCTGGGTATCCTATGTCTTATTCAGCGCGGTGTACCCGAATGGCATCACGCGCAGTACCTGACGCCACAATACCTGATGCCGGCTACCGCAGCCGGGTTTTGGATAACTCCATACGGTTATAACCCGTATCCCCACCTCCTCCTCCTCCACCGCCCTCGCAGCCACCGGTGGACCTACAGGAGACAGTGGCCTCCTGGTAGGCTGAGGCCAAGGCTCAGCTCACCAAAGAGGTCGAGGCGATGTCTTCCGGCGGACGGTGCCATCCCAGGTTCCCGTCGCCCGGTAAGCACACTCCCTCGCCACCTCTGGACTCCAGGGTTCTTCGTCTGGATCAGAGAGGCAGAACACTCTTCTCGAGGACTTCCCAAGAGGTCCGTTCCTCCCCCAGGTCGGAAAAGGGAGTCTTTCTCCTCTTCATCCTCCTCTTCGCTCTCGGACTCTTCCGACGGCTGCTCCCGAGAGAGACGATGAGCCTCGCTCTCCGTCGAAGCCCCAGCCAAGGACTCCTCCGAAGTCTCCTCCAGAGGATCCTTCTTTTACGGAGTTGTTTGGAAAATCCAGGAGGTTCATCAGTGGCACTCCCTGGAACCAGATCCTCAGCATCTGAAACTCGCTGAACATCTGGATCTGCCCGTGACAGCTCCTGTGGTGCCACCCTGGATAGGAGCCTCCATCAGCCTTGTTACCTGATACGGAGCAGCCGTCGGCTTCTAGCCTCACTTCCTAGGAAGTCAAACCCGGCTATAATCAAAGGCTCCAGAGAGTGTTGATTTCCTAGATTCTCACCCTCAGTGCACTCGGTTGTGATTAGCGCGCTGTCACGACGGTCGTCGAACCCTAAACATCTTAGCTCGTCTCCTCCGGATAAGGAATCTCGCCTTCTGGACCAGTATGGGAAAGATTTACTTCCTCCACACAGGGATCAGGGCCCCTGAACTATGTCGGCACACAGGGGACTACCAGAAGGCCATCCTAACTCAGGCGGAAGCCAAACTGGACTCCTTGCCTGACTCCCAAGTCAAGCAGGAGTTGGCTGATCTCGTCCGCTGTGCTTTCGTTAAGCCAGTCGACATACTCGTGCAACCTCACGATGCAGTGGACTCTGCAGGAGCGGGCTCAGCCGCCGCCGTGAGCCCCTCACGATGCGATGCTTGGCTCAGCATTGTCAGGTTTGGTCCCGGAGGTGCAATCTGCTATCCAGGAAGCACCCTCCGGGGTGGCGGATCTTTCGGGGTGATGTCAAGGACATCATTACCGTTTTGCAAGAAAGAAGGGACAGCTCTGAAGTCAGTTGATTCCATGTACCGTCACCTAACAGCAGCCCATCCCTTTCATGAGAGCGGAATCGGCCAAAGGCAAAACCCCAAGGAAGGTGGAACTAAAATGCAGGGCCCCAAGAGGCTGCCAAGCCCCCACCCACAAAAGCAGCGAGTGCTTCAACTGCAGCGCTGCTCCACCCCACCTGACTCCTTTCCTCTCCCACTGCCTCCGGACCCCGGAGGAACCAGTAGGAGGGAGTTTTCCCTTCACCTTCTGGGATGGGAAGATAACCACAGATTCTTGGGTGCTCCAGCTCATAGCAGAAGGACACTTCATAGAGTTTCTTCAGAAACCACCCGCCACCCCCCTCTGAAGTCGTCGTATTCACGGGAACATCTTCCTTTGGTCCAGGAGGAAATCTCAGCTCTTCTGCTGAAGCAAGCGATAGAGTCTGTCCCCCTTCATCTTCAGAGGACAGGTTACTATTCTCATTTCTTCCTGGTCCCAAAGAAGATAGGAGATCTCAGGCCAATTTTAGATCTCAGTTCCCTGAATCTTTACGTAGAGTACAAAAGGTTCAGGATGCTCTCATTTCAGAGCCTTCTGCCGGGTCAATGGCTTTGTGCCCTGGATATGCAGGAAGCTTATCTGCACATTCCATTCGCCCGTCTCGTCGCAAATACCTTTGTTTTGCGTTCAGAGGACCACTACCAGTTCAAAGGTGCTCCCATTTGGTCTATCCTGGACCCCGGTATTTACAAATGCCTGGCAGTGGTGGCGGCCCACCTGCGTACCAAGAGTGCAGGTTTTCCATTATCTCTGACGACTGGCTCCTGGTGGCCTCGTCAGGAGAACTCCTCGTTCCCTCTGCCTTACTAGCAGGTTTTGCTGCCTGGGTATTACCATCAACCATTCCAAGTCTCATCTGGACCCATCCCAGAGGCTACAGTTTATTGGGGCGATCCTCGATACGACCATGGGCAAGGCCTTCCTGCCTCCGGACAGGGCGGCCACCCTTCAGACCCAAATAAGTCTGTTGTCTGACTGCAGGATGGTTGGACTCTAAGCTCTCAGTGGGATCAGCTAGTGGACGACCTAGATCACTCAGTTCTGATCTCGCCGATGATGCGAGACTTGCAATGGTGGATGGTCCGAGAGAACCTTTTTCATGGAGTTCCTTTCTTTCATCCTCTCCCCCAGACTCTAACCACAGACGCCTCCGGTGGAGGTTGGGGAGCCCATCTAGGCACTCATCGGACCCAGGGCTCCTGGTCCAAGCTAGAACAAGCTCTCCACATCAATGTGCTCGAGCTTCGGGCAGTGTTGTACGCTCTCCAAGCCCGTCACCAATACATCCTTCCCGGCCACCTAGCCGTCCAGACGGACAACATGTGCATAGTGCGGTATATCAACAAGCAGGGAGGAACTCTGTCCTACCCTCTATATAGGGAGGCAGTGAGGGTTTGGGATTGGGCAACACAACACGACCTTCACCTCACGGCGATTCACGTTCCGGGAGTCAACAACACCCTGGCAGACATGCTAAGTCGCTCTTCTGCTCTGACTCACGAGTGGGAACTGGACCAAGGGGTCCTAGACAATATCTTCCGACTTTGAGGAACACCACAGGTTGACCTGTTCGCATCCCCCAAACGCAAAACTTCCTGTCTTCTGCTCGCTCATTCCAGAGCGAGGCGCTTTTTGGAGCGACGCTCTGTCTCTAAACTGGAAGGACAGATTCGTCTATGCCTTTCCCCCAATTCCACTTATCCCACGAGTCTTGCAGAAACTAGCTTCAGAAGGGCAAATGATTCTGATTGCTCCTTTCTGGCCCAGAGCAAGTCTGTTTTTTCTTCTACAACAATATTAAGAGGATCCTCCTCTTCTTCTATCTCGAGGTTTGTTGACCCAGGATCAGGGACCTGTCCATCCAGGCCTCAGATCCCTTCAACTGCATGCATGGCTCTTGCAGACCTAGCCCAATCCGTTTTGGAGTGTCTCCCAAAGTGGCAGAGAGTTTAGTGGAGGCCAGAAAACCCTCCACCAGATCCACTTATGCCATGAAGTGGAAAAGATTCACTATTTGGGCGCTTCCAGAGCAGTGGAACCTTTCTCCTGTTCGGCAGGGCTTCTGCTGGAGTGTCTACGTCATCTGTTTGACCTGGGTCTCAGCCATTCCTCTCTGAAGGTACACATAGCGGCCATTTCAGCTTATCATGTTCCCTTCACAGATAAGGCTTTTGCTCAACTGGAGGTCTCCAAGACCTTTCTCAGGGGGGTCCTCCATCTGAGGCCCCCCATCCGTACTCCTGCTCCCCCTTGAGACTTGAACTTTGTTCTCGAGTAACTTACTCTTCCTCCCTCCCTTCGAACCTGCAGCTTCTGCGGATTTGAAGTTCCTTTCGTGGAAGACGCTCTTCTTGGTGGCCATTACTTCGGCTCGAAGAATCTCCGCGCTCCAGGCCCTGAGTGTAAAATCCCTACTTGATTTTTCACAAGGAATGAGTTGCTCTTTACGAATCCTAAGTTTCTACCTAAAGTAGTAGCAGAGTCTACCTTAAATCAGTCCATAGAGTTACCTGCTTTTTCATGCAGTACTCTAATCAAGAGAGCATTTACTCCATACTGTGGATGTTCACGGATTCTGAGATACTACACCAACAGGACAAAGGATCTCAGAAAGACTGATCAGTTATTCGTCTCTTTGCTAACAAAGGGAAAGCAATGCTGTTTCAAGCAATGCCTAAGTGGTTGGGCTCATTGCATCATTCTGTTATGACAAATACAACAAGACCCTCCTGGGTCAAGTCAGAAAGCCACTCCACAAGAGGCTTGTTTCAAGAATGTGTCTGCGGCAGACATCTGCGCTGCCGCCACCTGGACTTTAGTCCATGCCTTCACGAAACACTACAGTTTGGATGTTGCCTCTCGCCGTAGAGCAGGCTTCGGGCTGGCTGTTTTGCAAGGCCTCCTATCTTGAGACTTGCACAACCAGTACTACCTTTTGGAGTAGTTTTCCTCCTCCCGGTGCCTCTCTTTGTTCCAGACTGCTTGGGATTCAGTACTATATGTAATTACCTACTGCAAGGGTCCTCTCGAAGTAAGATAGTACAGTTACGTAAGAACTTACTGTAACAGTAGATCTTCGAGAGAGGCTCTTGCAGTAAGTAATCCCTTCCCGCTCTCCATCCCCCTAGGCTTTTTCAGCTCCTTTTCCAATGAGGGAAATATCACACCTCTCTCGTCCGTCCTCTTTTGGCCTGTGGCGGGAAAGAACTGGAAGGCGGGCGTCGGGACCGCCCCTTTATACCGTCTCCTGACGCTGGTCACCTGACGTGGGGGCGGTCCCTCGCCAGGGACTGCTAGCTATAAATTTTTCCAGGTCCTGCCGCCTGCCGGCATCAGTCCTATATGTAATTACCTACTGCAAGAGCCTCTCTCGAAGATCTACTGTTACGGTAAGTTCTTATGTAACTGTACTTTTTCTGGCCAGACACGTTATCCCTTTGCTGGGCAGGAAGGTTTCTCTATGCCTTCCCGGCCTTCGCTCTCATTCAGAGAGTCCTACTAAAGTTACAGGCAGAAGGGGCCTGAATGATTCTCGTAGCCCCCAGTTGGCCTTGGCAGATTTGGTTCCCACTCCTGCAGCGGTTATCCACGGAGTCTCCAACTCCACTGCCCATATGTTCACAGTTGCTGTCCCAGGAACAGAGATCGCTGGTCCATTCGGACCTTCGTTCCTTACACCTACATGCTTGGCTCCTTCAGACGTAGCTCAACACAGATATGGGGTTTCCCTGGAAGTGGCGGCAGTCCTAGTTTCAGCGAGAAAGCCCTCCACCCACCCGCCTGTGCTATGAAATGGAAGCATTTTTGTTTATGGACCTCGTCACAGCATTTGGACCCTGTCACTTATCCAGTGCACTCAGCGTTGCAGTACCTCCTCTCCTTACACCAACGTGGCCTGAATTACTCCTCTATCAAGGTGCATAAGTGGGCTGTCTCCGCCTATCATGCTGTCATTGGAGATAAGGCGTTGGCACAGTTGGATGTTGCCCACACCTTTTTGAGAGCAATTTTACATATGAGACCTCCCATTCGGGACCTTATCCCACCCTGGGATCTCCTTTTTGTGTTGGAGAAGCTCACCCTCCCTCCCTTTGATCCGGCAGCAGATTGTGAGCTGGGTTATCTTTCTTGGAAGGTTTGTTTTTTGGTTGCTATTACTTCAGCTCAAAGAGTTTCCGAGCTTCAGGCTCTGATGTGTAAAGAGCCATATTTGATTTTCCACAGGGAAAGGGTTTCCCTTAGAACAAATCCTAAGTTTCTTCCAAAAGTGGTCTCGAAGTTGACCCTCAACCAGTCGGTTGACCTTCCAGTCTATTTCCCTTCCCCATCTAATAGAGGGGAAGTCCTCCTTCACACATTGGACGTCCACAGGACTTTGAGTTATTACCTTTAAAAGGACGGCTGCACACAGTCAGTCGGAACAACTCTTTGCGGCCTTTGCACCACAGTGCTTGGGCAAACTGGTGACCAAGCAGACTATTTCGAAGTGGATCGTCCACTGCATATCCTTCTGCTATAAAAAGCACAATAAACCCCTACCAGGCCCGGTCAGGGGTCACTCCACAAGGGGAGTGTCTGCTTCTTTTGCCGCCCTGAGAAATGTCTGTCAGGGACATATGTGCGGCTGCTACCTGGAACTCGGTGCATACCTTTGTCAAGCATTACAGCTTGGATATAGTCTCCAGACGCAGAGCCGGTTTTGGTCTGGCTGTTTTGCAGGGACTTTTGTCCTAGGTCTCTGGAGTCAGCATATTCCACCTCCCGGGGTCGTCTACCTCTTTGGCGTGGGACTGCTTGGTATTCAGTCCTGATTGTTATAGCCTGCTGCAAGAGCTCTCACTCAAAGTAAGATAGTACAGTTACGTAAGAACTTACCGTAACAGTACATCTTCGAGAGGAGCTCTTAAAGCAGGCGTTACTTTCCCAACCGCTTTCCCCCTCGAGGTGTGCAGATCCATCTTCATTTATATCTCCTTTATGTGCTTCGTCTCCTTCTTTTGTCAGGGCTTGTTTGCGGGCCTTGGTGGGAGAACTGAGGTGGAGCTGGGTCCGCCCCCTTTTGTACCAGGGCCGACGTCGGGGGCAACCCCTGCTGTATACTGCTGGCTGAAAATGTTTCCGGAGGGTCCTAGTGCCTGAGGCATAGTCCTGATTATTATAGCCTGCTGCAAGAGCTCCTTTCGAAGATCTGCTGTTACGGTAAGTTCTTACATAACTGTACTTTACAGGTGAGTAACCTGTTTTTGCCGCCCCTTTGATCCAGCCATGGACTGCGAGCTGCGCTTTGTCGTGGAAAACATTGTTTTTAGTTGCTGTTACTTCTGCTCATTAGATTGCTGCGCTCCAGGTTCTGATGTGCAAAGAGCCTTATTTAGTTTTCCACAAGGACAGGGTGTCCTTACGGATGAATCCTAAATTTTTGTCAAAGGTAGTGTCAGAGTTCACCCTTAATCAGGACATCCATCTTCCAGTTTACTACCCAGAGCATTATAATCAAGGGGAGGCTTTGCTTCATACTCTGGATGTTCGCTGGGTTCTTCATTATTATTTGACTCGCACCCAGGATATCAGGAAAGCTCATCAGTTTGTTTCGTTCGCCCCAAAGACTTTAGAGGCACCTATTCTAAGATGATTTTGTCTAAGTGATTGGTTCACTGCATTGTTTATCAAAAGTACAACAAGCCTTTACTGGCATCGGTTAAAGGCCATTCTACCAGGGGATTCGCTTCTTCTTTTGCTTCCTTGCGCAGTGTGTCAGCAGCAGATGTCTGTGCAGCTGCCACCTAGAGTTCGGTCCACATTTTATTAAAGAGCAGGTACCTACTGTCAGGTACAGCTCCCCTCAAACACATAATGGTAGATCTGCTCTACTGTTGAGGGCATTAAAATTTCTATCTACGATTCCCTCTGGGTAAAGTTATACACCCCAGTTTACCCCCACAAAACAAAGCCTTTTCTGACATGCCTCCTTGTGATGTCAGAAAATGAAGGCTGCTTGTGTGTGCTCTATAGATCTATATTGGTGCCATTTGTCAATGACGTGTAGTACTATTTAGAGTTGCCACTTAGAACAATGAAAGTGACTGCTCCAGTAAACAGGGACTGTTACTCCAGCTGCTGCTTTGATTTGTCTACATGGCACCTCTAAATAGTACTGAATGCCATAAACATATCGCATACATACAGGTTAATGACATGCACTGTCAGTATTCATTTTGTGACATCACAAAAGGAGGCGTGTCAGACAAGGCTTTGTTTTTATGGGGTGCAAATTTGGGGTGCTATAACTTTTTAACCAGAGGGAAGCATGTAGCATTTTTAATGCCTCTCAACAGTAGAGATCTACTATTATATATGTTTGAGGGGAGCTGGGTGCCTGACAGTAGGTACCTGCTCTTTAAGCACTACAATTTGGACATTGCTTCCAGGCGCAGGACAGACTTTGGCCTTGCTGTCCTCCAGGGCCTGCTTTCGTAAGGATTTCAGTTACCTGTTTCCTCCACCTGTCTGTCAGGATTTGTCCTTGTAAGCCATTCCGGTGGTGCTGGAGGTTGAGGCGCTGGTCTCTACACCTCATGCCACACAGGGGCAGGGGCAAGAGAGGATCGAGGATGCTGTCCTCTCTTGGGGGAGGGAGGTTTGTCATCCACTCGCTAACTGACCTTTGGCGGTGACCATAGGGCAGTATGGGTCAGGAGGGCTGCACGCCAGCTTCTTTGCATCGGTGGGGAGTGGAGAAAAGGGGCCGGCAGGCTCCACGATGCTTGCCTGGCACCCTGGCCAGCCCCCAACGTTTGGATTTCACTCAGGGGTGGGGTTAATCCTGCACCCTTTCATCCCAGCCCTGTCATGGGGGCAACCATGAGGTGTCTGGTCAGGGAACAGTGCAGCCAGAGACCTAGTCCCTCTGAGGGAGGGACCAGAGTCGCCTGCTGGGGGTGGGGGGTTGTAAAAATCTGTATGAAGGAAAAAAAAAGATTTGTCTTTGTACTGCTTGGACTCCGTCCTTATGGTGTAACCTGCTGCAAGATCTCCCACTCGAAGTAAGATAGTACAGTTACATAAAAACTTGTCAGAACAGTAAATCTTAGAGAGGAACTCTTGCAGTAGGTGCTGCTTTCCCTCCTTCCCCCTGGTATCCGCTTCTCCTTGTTCAGCTACCTTAGTTTCCTCAGTTTGAGAAACCTCTTCGGTTCCCCATTTTTTTATTTTTATTTATTTTTTTTTTTTTAACCGGTGCCGGAGTTGGCAGCGGGAGAGCGGCAGTAGGGCTTGGGGACGTCAGAGGCAGGCTGACATCAGGGGGCGGTCCCCTGCTGTAGACTGCTAGCTAGAAGTTTGCCATGGGGTCCTGCTGGATTCAGTCCTTATGGTGTAACCTACTGCAAGAGCGACTCTCGAAGATGTACTGTTACGGTAAGTTCTTAGGTAACTGTACTTTTATGAACTTAACAAGAAGCAAACAAAGAAAAGAAGTCACAGTGCTAGAAAAGTCGATTTAATTACGTTCAAAAAAAAGCATTTGCCCTCCCACTACCCTGTTCGAAATTCTCTCAAAGGGAGAGCATATTTCTAAAAAGAGGCAAACACTTCTACAGACTTTCTATCAAATACAGGAAGATAAGAAAATTTAAAGGCTCTGACTGAAATAAACACAAAAAGATATGAACTTGAAACTAAAGGAAAAGGTCAAATTCTGAAGCTTCAGCAAAAGAAGATAAAAAAGATTCTTCCAATATCTGGGGGAAAAAGGCAAACTAGTGCACAGAGGCCTCAATTTCTCAACAGGCGGGTAGCATCTTCCAGAAAAAGAGATGTGCAAGAACAAGGGGGCACAATTTGAAGATAGAAGGGGGACAGCTCAGAGGTAATGTGAGGAAGTATTTTTTCACTGAGAGGGTTGTGGATGCATGGAACAGCCTCCCTGAGGAGGTTGTGGAGTCAAGAACAGTGGGGGACTTCAAGAATGCATGGGACAGGCATAAGGCAGTCCTAGTGGGGGGTAGGAGGAAGTAAGCTGTTGGTTAACTAGGATCTGCAGCTTATCTGTTAGGTAGGAAAATGGGCAGACTAGGTGGGCCAAGCGGTCTTTATCTGCTGTCAAATGCTATGTTTCTAGGCAGGCCCAAGCAAAAGGCCAGATTATATGAGGTGGCCTATTTTAACACAAAGATTAAAAAGCAATACCACAGAGATGCCTACAAAAGTAGTGAGTGGAGCTGAAAAGGAACACCAGAATCTAATTGGGGGGTGGGGTGTAAATCAAGAAAAAAAAGCAAGCCAGAGCAATAAAAAAAAAAAAAAAAAAAATGCTGAACAGGCACAGAATGAAATGGGACGAAGCAAGAGAGAGAGGAAATTAACACTATAAGTAATGAAAAATCTGAGCCCACCCCCGGCCTATATTAATTGAAAATACCAACAATATTCAAACAGCAGTAAAACAGATTTCACTGTTGACCACAAAAATGGAGGACATTCAAGAAACTGGAAAATTCCAGAAGGATAACTGATTCAGAGGCCAGACAGTCAAAACTGGAAGATGACTTGAACCCAATCTTATATCAAGCAAAAGCTCTTCAAAAAGAAATGAAAAAATACTTCCTTACATTACCTCTGAGCTGCCCCCCCCCCATCTTCAAATTGTACCCCCTTGTTCTTGCACACTTCTTTCTGAAAGATACTACCCTCTTGGACTTTGTTGATTCCCTTGAGGTACTTGAAAGTTTCTATCATGTTCTTCCCCCCATCCCTTTCCTCGAGGATATACATATTAAGCTCCTTAAATCTCTCGTCATATGTCTTCCAGTGCAGCCCCTGCACCATTTTAGTTGCCCTCTTCTGGACTGCCTCCATCCTGTTTATGTTTTTGCGGAGATTGGGTCTCCAGAACTGCATGCAGTACTCCAGATGGGGTCTCACCGGCTGTCTGCACAGAGGGATAACAACTTCCTGTTTTCTACTGGTGATGCCTCTCCCTATGCATCCCAGTATCCCCCCAGCCCTCCTTACTGCCCTCTCACATTGCTTGCCCACCTTTAGGTCATCTGATATGACTACCCCCAGGTCCCTTTCCATTTTGTTGTTGTTAGTATCTCACCCCATTGTGTACTCTTCCCTGGGTTTTGTTTCCTAGGTGCATTACCTTGCACTTCCTAGCATTGAATCTAGGCTGCCATACATTTGACCATTCCTCCAACCTTCACCAAGTCCGATGCGGGAATGCCATTCTAAAAGAGCTATTTAGTCAACTTTTGGGTTCAGATGCTATTATCCTGGAAACAGAGCACAAAGAAGTGGTTTCAAGACTGAGCAACAGTGGTTAAATTTCTCAGAAGTGAAGACAAAATTGGAATTATTTACACCTGCATTGCAAAGAAAAAATTCAGATTTAGAGATCAGGAGATTTCTATAAGATGAGTTTTCAAAAGATCTGTGCAAAGAAAGAACTCTTCCCCTCTGCAACAAATGATCTTACTTCGAGAGGGCTCTTGCAGTAGGTAACCTTGAGGACTGTTCCCTCTGGCATCAGGACCACACGGAAACCTTAGCTAGCAGTGTCTGGCGGGGGACTGCCCACCCGACGTCAGCGTAACACTATATAGTGGGCGGTCCCCATGCCCATCTTCCAGTTCTTTCCCACTATCGACCTGTGCATATCCGACCTCACAGATTCTTGCTTCAGTTCAGCCGTCATTTCTTGGAGGAATAGCAGTTTTCCTCATTTATTTTGCAAAAACGTAATCTTTGTGTATGTCTTTTCCATCTTCTGTCGGGTCGCATAAAAATAAGTGCTATTCCTGTGGTATGCAGCTCCCACATAAGGACTCTCACAGTCGGTGCCTCTTCTGGCTAGGCCTGGAGCACAAGACCGTGGATTATGAGGCCTGCCTGAGCTTAAACAAAGGCCACACCTCGAGGCCTGCTTGCTAAAAAGAAAATGGCCACCATGGAAAAACGTTGCAGAAGCTGAGGAATACTTTGTCCTCTCCTGCTGACTCCACAAACACAAGAAGAAGAGGGACAAAGAAGCACGGTACCAGGATCGGTCTCCCTCTCCACCTGCGGCTTCTCTCTGGTGACCAGCATCCCTCTTCCTCTGGGAAGACTACTGCTGCCGCCAAGTCTGCCCCACTTTCCCAGGAGCAGCCCTTGGTTCCCCGCCACCACTGATCCTTGGTGGCCATGTGCACCTCTGCTGAATCTGAGGTCTCCCCAGCTTAGACCCATTTCCTCCAAGGGGTCTTGGCAATGAATGAGGCCCGATAAGTACATACAACAAACGCAGCCAGGCCAGTCAGTCATCTCGGTGCCCGCACAGTTGATGCGGTCGTCACCCAACTGAAATGGTCGGTCCTGGCATTGGACCCAGTGGCGTCCAGCCAGGCGAGAGCCAGCTGCTGGTCCTAATGCAGCCTTCCCGGTTGGGTCTCCCCACTGGGATACCCCACCTTTCCTTTTGAGGTGCTTCCTCTGCCCTCCCCAGATCAGAGGGGGAGGGGGGGTCGTCTGTCAGGCAACATCACTGTCAGGTTGTCTCTGGACCTCGAGTCAGACACTCTGGGCAACCTTCTGGACCTCTCCCCTCCAGTTCTTCCAGCGGGGCCATTGATGCCGGCTTGCTGGCCCTGCACCTGACACTGTCATTCAGGTCATCCTTAGCAGGTTTCAGGCCCCTTCGGTGTCCCCGTCGGGTGTTACCGGCACCACCATCTGGGCCTCCATTAGGCTACCTCCGCCCAGTTACCCAGTGCCACATTATACGCCCATTTACCCTCTGGGCTACCCAACGTCAGGCTTTACGACACAGGGGTATGCGCCAGTTTAGTCATTGCCGTGTTACCCAATGCACTAATATCATACGCAAGGATACGCAATGCAGGGGTTTCTACCAGCCCCCTCAGGTGGATTTCTGGACCATACTCCAGTCCTGGTGGGTGGAAACCAAGTTGCAGCTTGTCTCTGAGCTGGACAGCAGACACTTTGCGGGGGTGGTTACCACGGTTCACCCGGTTCAGGCTCCCAGATTTGCCTCTGCTGGAACTGCACCAGTCTTCGTCAGCTCTGACGAAAGGGCCTTCAGGGCCGATGAAGGAAAGTATCCCTCATAGACCTCAAGAGGCCTCTCGCCCCATCAGGTCTCCGGAGTCCTCAGATTTGGACTCGGAATCCAGGTCCTCCTCCTCGGTTTCAGGCTATGAGACTCCCCCTCCAGAAGAGCCCAAGGAGTCCCCCAAATCTCCAGAGGACCCCTCATTCATGAACCTCTTGAAAAAAGATTGCAGAGGTCTACAAATGGAAAACTGACGCCCAAGCGTCAGAGACTAACAGAACACCTGGATATTACGGAGGCTACACCTGTCCTGATGCCCCCATGGTTAGAGCCTCACAAGGACTTGGCCTCTACCATTTGGATGCTGCCTTCCTCTATTCCAGCAGTGGTCAAGAAGGCAGACAGAACATACAGGACACCAGAGGGTAAGGACCATCTCAACATCCCCCCAAAGGCAGACTTGTGTTACGGTGTAGGCATAAAACACACGTTAGACAGGAGGTATAGTGCATAAAACAAATAAAAAAAGCACAAATGCGTTTTTGATTTTTATTCCAAAATGAAATCAATATTTACAGAAATCAAAAGAAAACAGCGTGTTAAGACAGCACACCAAAGAAAACTTAGAAGATGACTCTTTCCTAGTCACTTCTCCAATACTTGACTATAAATTCAATTCCTGGTGTGAATACTGGCACACCTTCCTCAAAGACCAGCAGCTCACTGGCCTCCCTATCTAAAAATCACTCCTAGTGGTGAGACTTTATACCAATGAACATGTGACCAGTTGCAAGGGCCAAATCAGGGTTTTATTCCTTTATTCAGAAAAATAATTATACAATGGCAAGAAAGAATCCTGGCTTCTGATTGGTCAGTTGGCTGTCACAGCAGGGATGTTATCCTGGCATAACCCCCTGCTGATTGTTTTATTGGATTGGATGAGGATACCCTCCTCCTCTTAAGAAACAAAAATTTTTATACACTAACAAAAACTGTCTAAAATTTTTTTATTATTATAAGACAACAAGCCATTGTATAATAGGAATAATGCCCTCCCAGGTGGGTGTTATGCTGGGATAACATCCCTTCTCGGGTGCTGGACGTCCTCGGCCGGTGGCCTCTGGCCCAACCACTTGAGGTGGGATGTTATCCCAGCATACCACCCACCCTGTCATGCATTATTCCTTTAATATACCCCATCTCCTTAACTCCCAAGACACTATACTCCTACACTTTATTCTGTACATCATTTAATAACGCTTATATGTAGGGAGCAAACAGTGCTTTCAGCTTAATAGGGGATTATTTAAGGAAATAAGCCCATCCCTTGCAATGATGTCACTAGAGCTAGTTCTTTTAAAACCAGTCATTTTGTGGGCAGCCAGCCCTATAGCAAGGACTGCCGGGTAACCAGAAGGTGATTACATTTTATTACAATTTTATTTCCTCAGGCATCTCTGAGTTGGCTAGGGGAATGAGAGACAGAGGGCGCACTCCTCATCTCCCTTCTGCCAGCTCAGGAGACCTGTGTAACTGCTGTCTAAACTGAAATTTTCAACACTTTGTTTCTTTACCTTAGTTCATTATAAGGGCTCTAATTGTCTAGCCCTAATCAAACTGCACCAACATTCTATGTGTAAGGGCATTTTATTTGACTCTGAAAGCCCTGTTTAAAATCAGGCAGCATTTATTCCCAAAGCCGACGGCTGCAATATCAGCCATCTGGATACATTTCATTCTGACCTTTAATTCATCTGCCCCTTTTTAATCTATTATGCAGCCCCAGTTACAACACTGTGGGGCTGCAATTACTTTACTGGGCCCACTTTGTTTTGGACACTATGGGGCTTATTTATTTTTCTGTTCGTAGTGTGTCACATTCTGGCATTTGTTTCCTTCGGATGCCGCATTTCCCATTGATCAGAGCACCATTCTGCTCTGCTCTGATCCAGCCTGTGTACATCCAGCCGCAGCTTGCGGCACTTCCGAGCATTGTTCTGCTCTCAAGCAGACTACGGAGCCAATCCTGCTCGATTCAGGATGCTATCCTGTATACATTTTTAAACCGCATCTTGCAGCAAGCGGCTTTCATCTGGGCACCTCATGAATGGGGCGCGGTACAGGAGCATTACTTTTTCTGGGGCACAGTAAATAATTTAAGTAGAAACTGATTCGCACTTAATTAACACCAACTCGGGAGTTCTGAAAAAACACTCCTTGCGCTGACCTCACACAGCTCAGGGGGGTTCAATAAAGGTGCAGCTCACGCCAGGGGTGTACGGCTATGGGGTTTAAATAAAAAAGACAGCAAAGAGTTTACAGAGTACTGTCAGGTTGGCCACCCTGACAAGCGAAGGAAGGAAAGAATCCAAGAATAAGAGAGAGAGAGAACAGGACAGAGTGAAAAGAATAAAAAAAAAGGGGGAGTTCCATACCAAACACGGGCACCATGTCACAACCTAGGTGGTTATTACGGTGGCTCATGACCGGTCCAACAATCCAAAGAACATGAACACCTCCCCTCCAGACAAGGAGTCAAGGCAAAAAACACAACTGTGGGAGCACTCAAAATCTGCGGGTGCTCACTACAAAAAACTCAAGATACGAAAGCACATATGGGAGGAGCACAGATGCATAATGTAGAAAATAAAGTCAGCACACAGAGATAAAGTACAAAAGCATGGAGCCTGCGGCTACAGGATCCTCGGCACTTCGGGTCTACTCGTGACCCTTCCTCAGGGGTAGTGGCCTGTGTGTTATCCATGCTGTCTTTTATTTCACCATATTTAAAGGAACGGTGCAGTAATCCACATTTTAATCTCAAATCTCAGTAAAAAACAGTGAAAAGCATATCAAAAACTTTTATTTTTTAAAGCATGATCATGCACACATCGGTGCAGGTACAACATATTACAGACAAGCAATTTCATATATTAAATAGAACAGCAGATGTCTTATAAAGACAACAAGTAATACATAATTTGCACTTCATATATTGAGCTTCCATTTCTGTAAAATAAACATGGTTTATATAGGGAGGAAGAACAACAGTGCCAAAATGGCAAGGGAAGGAAGGGGAAAAAGGAAATAATGTGGGAGACGGGGTGGAATTGAAGAGAAAACTTAAAGGAACACTGATCTCCAAGCAGTCATTTAAGCCAGTTGGATATAAGGCTTTCATGGTATATATCCATTTTTGTTCACATTGTGCCAGCTTATTAAGTCTGTTTCCTCCTCTACCATTATTTTTAATATGATCTACCCCCATAAATTTAAAACAGTGTGGACTCTTTTGATGGAATGTCTCAAAATGTACCCCTATAGGAGTATTGGGATCATCTTTTAAAATTGCAGAACATGTTCTTGATTCCGCTCCCTTAATGTCCTTTTTGTCCTGCCCACATAAATATACGGACATGTGTATTGTATGATATAAATCACAGATGTCATGGAACAGTTTATAAAATGAAAAATTTCAATATTCTTATTCTCCTGGACTGGATGCTGGAACAAGGCACCTGGTTGATTGAACTTACAAATGTTACAGTGACTACACTTAAAACAGCCCAGAAGCTTGTTAGGAAGCCAGGTCTTTGCATTTTGGGGCTCAAGGCCACACTTGAACTTCTACAGAGACCCCCAAACAAGCCCCAGGGTATCTCTCGCTATCCAAAGGTACACACCCCTCTCATAAGGAAGAAAATCGAGGCTCTTTTGTGAAAGGAAGCTAGATAGGAAAAGGGTTTACTCCACTTCTTCCTGGTTCCAAAGAAGACTGGAGATTCGAGTCCCATCCCCTGTCCAGACTCTGACCACGGATGCTTCAGGGTTGGGTTGGGGGGCTCATCTCTAGACCCACAGGGCTCAAGGGCTGTGGTCTCAGTCAGAACTCTCCGTACACATAAATGTGTTGGAGATGAGGGCAGTGCTGTATGCTCTTCAAGCCTTCCAGCAATTGCTGTGCCAGGGCCCACCATTTGTTCAGGTGGACAATATGTGTGTGGTGTGGTACCTAAAGAAGCAAGGGGGCACGTGCTCATATCCCCGCTGCAAGGAGGTGATGTGGGTTTGGAAGTGGGCAATTCTGCATCAAATACACCTCATGGCGGTGCATGTTCCAGGCATGCAAAACGTCCTAGCGGACAGTTTCAGCTGCACCAGAGTAAGAGCCCATGAATTGGAGCTCAAGCAAGTGATGGTCAGACATTTTTGACCTGTGGGGTCGGCCGGATCCGGATCTGGATCTGTTCGCCTCCCCGTACAATGCAAAACTACCTAAGTTTTGCTCACTTGCTCCAGGGCATGGTGTTTTTTGGTGAGATGCGCTCTCTCTTTGCTGGACAGTGAGGTTCTTGTACACCTTCCCTCCCTTTCCAGTTCAGCAGAGGATGCTGCTCAAGCTACGGATGAAGAGGCCTCATATGGTTCTGATTGCCCCTTTTTGCCCTCGACAAGTTTGGTTTCCGCTCTTTCAGCAGCTAGCAATGGAGCCTCCGGTTCCCCTCTCTGCAATGATCTCCTGACCCAGGAGGAGGGCATGCTGGTCCATCCATGGCTGAAATCCCTTCATCTTCATGCATGGCACCTCAGGATATAGCCACTTTGGAGTATCCTCCAGGGTGGCGCAAGTCCTCGTTGAGGCCAGAAAGCCATCCGCAAGGACCACTTATGCCATGAAGTGGAAGCATTTTTCCATTTGGACAATCATGGGCGGGTTGGGACCCGCTCTCGCGGCTCCTGCCTGGCCACTAGTGGAGTATCTCCTGCACCTCTGTGATTTGGGCCTGGGGTATTCTTCACTGAAGGTCTATGTGTCGACTATCTCTGCCTACCATACCCTGGTGGATGGCAGGACAGTAGCCAGTTGGAAGTTTCAAAACTTTCTTGAAGAATTCTGCATCTCAAGTCACCTGTGCACAGTCCTGTGCCACCAGGGATCTGAATTTGTTTTGAAAAGTTGACCCTGTCCCTTTTGAACCAGCTGGTTCCTGTGACATGCACCATTTGTCCTGGAAAGCACTTTTCTTAGTAGCAATCACTTCAGCTTGAAGGATTTCTGAGCTTCAGGCCCTGAGTTGTAAGGAGCCATATTTAACTTTAAGAGACCGACCGGGTGGCTCTTCGTACCAGCCCTAAGTTCTTACCCAAAGTGGGTTTTGAGTTTATGTAGAACCAGTCATTTCATTTCCCAGTGCACTACCCCAAGTATTTCAGTTGGGGAAAAATAGAAACATAGACTTTGACGGCAGATAAGGACCGCTAGGCCCATCTAGTCTGCCCATTTCCCTACCTACAGGATAGGCCGCAGATCCTAGTTAACCAACAGCCTATATCTTCCTGCCCCCCACAAGAATTGCCTTATGTCTGTCCCATGCATTCTTGAATTCTCCCACAGTTTTAGACCCCACAACTTCCTCAGGAAGGCTGTTCCATGCATCCACTACCTCTCTGTGAAATAATACTTCCTCACATTGCCCCTGAATCACCCTCCTTCTATCTTTAAATTGTGTCCCTTGTTCTTGCAAGTCTCTTTTCTGAAAGATGCTACTCTCTTGGACTTTGTTGATTCCCTTGAGGTACTTGAAAGTTTCTATCATGTCCCCTCTCCTTCTTTCCTCAAGGGTATACATATTAAGCTCCTTTAGTCTCTCCTCATATGGCTTCTCTTGCAGACCCTGCACCATTTTAGTTGCCCTCCTCTGACTGCCTCTATCCTGTCTATGTCCTTGAGATGGGGTCTCCAGAACTGGACACAGTATTCCAGATGGGGTCTCACCAACTGTCTGTACAGAGGGATAACAACTTCCTGTTTTCTGCTGCTGATGCCTCTCCCTATACATCCCAGTATACCCGCCCTCCCTACTGCCTTCTCACATTGCTTGCTAACCTTAAGGTCATCTGATATGATTACCCCCAGGTCCCTTTCCTGTTTTGTTGTTATTACTACCTCCCACCCATTGTGTATTCTTCCCTGGGTTCTTGTTTCCCAGGTGCATTATTTTGCACTTTTTGCATTGAATCCTAGCTGCCATACCGCCTGACCATTCCGCCAACCTCACAAGTCCCTTTTCATCCTTTCCACGCCTCCTTGTGTATCAACCCTGTTGCAGATCTTTGTGTCATCTGCAAAAGGCATACTTTTCCTTCCAGTCCCTCTGCAATGTCACTGATGAAGACATTAAAAGGACTGGACCCAATGCTGAACCCTGCGGTACCCCACTAGTAACGGCCCTTTCTTCAGAGTGGACTCCATTTACAATTACCTTCTGTGTCCTGTTGTCCAGCCAATGTTTTACCAGGCTACCACCCTGGGACCCACTCCCAGGCTGGTTAATTGACTAATAATCTTTGTGTGGGACTGTGTCAAATGCCTTGCTAAAGTCTAGGTAGGCCATGTCCACAGCCCTCCCTGGTCTACTACTTTGGTCACCCAGTCAAAGAAATCCTATTAGATTAGTCTGACATGACCTTCCACTGTGAACCCATGCTGCCTTGGATCCTGTGCCCACTGACCTCTAGGTACTCAACTATTCTTTCCTTCAGAAGTGACTCCATCACTTTCCCTACCACAGAGGTCAGACTGACAGGTCTGTAGTTTCCTGCCTCTGTCTTGTCCCACTTTTGTGAAGGGAATCACATCCGCCTTCCTCCAGTCCTCGGTACCACACCATCCTCCCATGATTTATTAAAAGAGTAGCCAGTGGTTTCACTAGTTCCTTCCTTAATTCTTTTAGAATTCTGGGGTGAATTCCATCAGGACCCATTGCTTTGTCCACCTTCAGTTTTAGGAGTTCTTGCAGAACCCTTTCTTCTGTGAAAGGACTGGGATCGACCCCCCTATCAAGAGTGCTTCTGTTAATTGGATTAGGCACTTCCCCCTCCTCTTTTGTGAATACTGAGCAGAAATATTCTTTCAGTATTCCTGCTTTTTCACTGTCCCCCTCTGCCCACCCACCGTTCATTCTATTCAGCCTCACTATCCCTCCCTTTGTCTTTCTCGCTTGCTGATGTACCTATAAAGAGTTTTATCCCCTTCTTAACTGAGTTGGCTATCTTTTCCTCAGTTTGGGCCTTTGCTATTCTGACTTCCTCCCTGCTTCTTTCTGCCTTAACTGGTACAGCTCTCTGTCCTGCTCCTTCTGTGTTTCCTTATACTTCCGAATGCTATCTTTTCTTCCTGACTTTCACAGCCACCTCTCTTGAGAACCATAGTGGCTTTTTCTTTCGTTTTGATTTGTTTATTTGCTTCACACAAAGGCTTGTTGCCTCTGTGATGGCAGTTTTGATAATTCCCCATTGTTGCTCCACACCTCCTTCTAGCCTGTTTGCTAGTGCTTTTCTGAGGCACTCTCCCATCTTGCCAAGTCAGCCCTCCTAAAGTCCAGTACCGTCACATGGCTTGACTTGTAGCTGAGTTTAACGTGAACCACACTGTTTGATGGTCACTTGTCCCCAGATGGCAACCCACTTCTAGATCTGAGATCCTCTCACTGCCCCCGCTTGAGAGAACGAGGTCTAAGATTGCTCCCTCACGAGTGGGTTCCAAACTAGCTGTCTAATGCCTGCCACCTGTAGGGCTTCAAGAATGGCCCTGCTCTTGGATGTGGCTGCAGCAAATGTGCTCCAGTTAACATCTGGCATATTCAGGTCTCCATCAACAGTATCTCCTTTCTCTGCCATTCTAAGAATGCCTTCCATCATATCCTTGTCCATTCCTTCCCCTGACATGGGGGTCTGTAAACACCCCTGTGCGGATTGTGGTGCCCTTTCCAGTCTCCAAGGTGACCCACAGTGTCTCCTCTCCTCCCTGTTTACTCTTTTGTTCAGTTGCTTTATCCCTTCCTTTACATAGAGAGCTGCTCCTCCCTCTCTCCCTGCCTGTCTCTCCTGTAGGTTATGTACCCTGGATGTTAACATCCCAGTCATGGTTCTCTGTGTACCATGTTTCTGTGACTGCTATAATATCCAGGCATCCTCTTCCATTAAGGCCACCAGCTCAGGAGCTTGTTGCCCAGACTACGGGCATTGGTACTCATTACCCTCCATTTCCTGATGGCCTTACCCCCTTTTGTCCCATCCCTGTCCTTCTTGCCTTTGTCACGTTCTCCATTTACCACTGCCCTTCTCCCTATCGACACCTCCATGTTGGTGTTTGCCACACTTACTACCGTGATTGTTTGGGGGGGGCTAGGATTTTCCTGCTCCTTTCCAGTGCCTCCCCCCTTGGCTAGTTTAAAGCTTGCCAATGAAGCATTTCAACCTATCACCTAGGATCCTGGTTCCCTCCGGACAGATGCAGCCCATCATGCCAGTATAGGCTTGCATCACTCTAGGTGGACCCCAGTCCCCAATGAAGGCCAAATCCCTGAGCTCCACACCAGTTTTCAACCACTGATTGAATCCCATGGTATGGAACACCCTAGCCTCTCCTATGCCATAGATGGGTAGCACCTCCGAGAAGGTTACCGTGCGTGCTACTTGACTAAGGCCCCTCCCCAATTCCACAAACTCTTCCTGCACTTCTCTAATCCCTTTCTTAGCCAGGTCATTTGTCCCTAGGTGGACAATGACATCCAGCTCCCTCCCCTGTGCAGCTGCTCCGGCAATCCTGAGGATTCGCTCCCTGTCCCTCCAAGCCATGGCGCCAGGCAGGCACCTTACCTCCCTCTCCCCTTCCTTGCCCAGTTCTACCTTCCTAACAATGGAGTCCCCCACCAGGAGTTGTTTCCTTCCCCTGCAGGGTCCCCTGCCACCCTCCTGTGGGTCTCCTTTGTGGAGGTTCCCAGCATCCTCCTTGGTCTCCACTGTAGGTGCCTCCATAGAGGAACCACACTTTGCCAGAATGGCATAGGAATTGTGGAGAGGCTACAACTGGAGGGATGTGCCTCTGTTCCACCACCTCACCCTCCCTGAGCCCACTGTGGTCCAACACGCTCCTCTTTCTTGGCAACCTCTGAGGCAACGGCAGTGGCACTGGTGGTCCCTGGATGGAAGAGGAGGTCCCACAAATCCTGGCCAACTCAGCCTGGAGATGAGCAACCTCCTCCCTCAGCCCAGAGGTGCCTGCAGATGGGACAACACCGCATCCTCCAGAACATCTCCCGGAAGACTGCTGCTCCACAGCCACTGCACCACTCCAATCATGTCTTATTTCTGCCCCTTAACTGTTTGCAATCCTACTCTTTCCTCTGTTTTTTTTTCTCTCTCTCCTTACTTTCTGCCTGTGTTCCCTTTAAGCTCCTGATTGTCCTGTTCTAAGACAAGAATATCCTATATTTCTCAGTAGACCACTTACTTGTTCAGAGGCAGACCTCCAGCAGCTAGAGGGGGCGGGAGAGCTACTCTTGCCCTTCTAGGATGGTGGGTCCTTGGTGGTTCTGTGATCACTCACTTCCTGCCCCTAAACAGGAAGTTCCTGTTGTCAGTCAAATCCTGTGCCTATAAAATAGAACTAGCTTTGGGTGGGGGTGGAGGGGAGGGAAGGAGGGCAATATAGTCCCAGTAGAGAAGTTCAGTCACACAGCAGTCCTTTCTCCTGGTGTCTTCTGCCAAGCTATTAGCAGAATCTTTTTTTGAAGAAGAAAATGGTAGGGAAAATGATGGAATCACTTCTGAAAGAAAAAATTGTTGAGTACCTAGAGTCCAGCAAGGCACAGGAACCAAGGCAGCATGGATTCACAGTGGGGAAGGTCATGTCAGGCGAATCTAATGGTTTTTATGACTGGGTGACCAAAGTAGTAGAACCAGGGAGGGCTGTTGATATGGCCTACCTAGACTTTAGCAAGGCATTTGACACAGTCCCACACAAAAGATTAATAAACAAGCTAGCCTGCCTAGGAGTGGGTCCCAGGGTGGTAGCCTGGGTAACAAATTGGCTGGACAACAGGACGCAGAGGTTAATAGTAAACAGAGTACACTCTGAAGAAAGGATGGTTACTAGTGCGGTACCACAGGGTTCAGTACTGGACTGGTCCTCTTTAATGTCTTTATAGGAGGCATTGCGGAGGGGCTGGAAGGGAAAGTATGCCTCTTTGCAGATGACACAAAGATCTGCAACAGGGTTGCTACACAAGGGGGGGGTGGAAAGGATGAGAACGGACTTGGCAAGGTTGGAGGAATGGTCAAAAGTATGACAGCTTAGATTCAGTGCAGAGAAGTGCAAAGTAATGCACCTGGGAAACAAAAACTCAGGGGAAGAGTACACAATGGTGGAGGTACTAACAACAACAAAAATGGAAGCGATCTGGGGGTATTCATATCAGATGACCTAAAGGTGGGCCAGCAATGTGAGAAGGCCATAAGGAGGGCTGGGGAATACTGGGATGCATAGGGAGAAGCATCAGCTTTTCATTTCATTTGCACCCAAGAGAGAGTGTGCAGCAGTTTCTAAACAGTGGTTATCCAAATGGCTGGTGAACTGCATTACTTTCTGTTACCAGAAACATGGTGAGACCTTCCCAGCAGAGGTTAAGGGACATTCCACCAGGAGTATGGCTGCCTCTACTGCTTGTTTCAGGAATGTGTCAGGCGCTGACATCTGCGCTGCGGCTACCTGGAGTTCGGTCCACACTTTCACCAAACATTACATTCTGGATATTGCTTCTACTGTAGATGTAGGGCAAGTTTCAGCCTAGCAGTGCTTCAAGGCCTCCTGTCATGATTTCTGTGCCTTTAGCAGACCTTTTTTCCTGCCTCCTGTGTTTCAGTTTCTTCTGATTCACACTGCTTGGTACTCGGTCCTCAAGGTCATTACCTACTGCAAGAGCCCTCTCAAAATAAGATAGTATAGATCTTACTTCGAGACACAGCTCTTGCAGCAGGTTACACCATTAGGACTGAAGCCGGCAGGCATCAGGACCCCATGGAAAAATTCTAGCTAGCTATCTTCAGCGGGGACCGCCCCCGACATCGGTCCCACCTCCGACGTCAGACGTAGTACATAAGGGGGCGGTCCCGCCCAATTCCCCAATTCTTTCCCGCCGTCGACTTGCATGTCTCGACCCTTCGGTTCAGTCTCTAGCGCGCGACAAGTGGTAAAGTTTTTTCCTACGGGAAATTCGATTTCTACAATCAAGTTCTTCGCTGATGTCCTCTCCGACCTCCGGTCACTCCTCGAAGTGTGCTTGTGGGAAGCAGATCCCCTTCAAGGACCCGCACTCGGCCTGCGTCCGGTGCCTAGGCCCAGACCACGACACCCGGTCCTGCTCCTTTTGCCAGGGGTTTAATAGCAGAACCCGGATCCGTCGCCAGAAGGCCCTTCAGGCATTCCTGCTAGAAGAAAAACTCAAGACCATGTCTTCCAAGGGGACTCTTGCAGAAGGCCCACAAGCACGCTGAAGCATGGGAGAAGGCCCTTCAGGTCCCCATCTAGGGCCTCAGACTCGCGCAGCTCTGGTTCCAGGTCCGACCACTCCCTTCCGGCCAGCTCTCAGCCTCCCCTGCTGCAGTTAGAAAGTCTTCATCCTCTTCCCAGGCCAAGACTCCCATGCCTTCCTCGTCCTCCAAGGCCCTGGCCAAGTCGAGAGGATAGCCACCATCACCATAAGTCGGGTTCCGCCTTTCTGAACCCAACGTCAGGTCTGCTTCCTTGCCTCTCGCAGGAACAAGGACCTCCTCTCTGAAGAGGCACGCAGAACCCCCGGCGCGGTCGTCCATCGCCGACCTCTCCCACGGTCCCGGAGCCGCCGTCGGCCAGGCGACCGTCGCTGGCCAGGCCAACGCATCACCGGACGCCGGTAGGGAGACCGGCGCCCGCTCTTATTGAGAAGAGGACCCCAACGCCTCCGACCGATGTCGGTCAGGAGACCATCACTGAGGAGGAGTTGACTCAGCCCGAGGACCAGACGGGCGACCCCGGTCCTGTCGAGACGCCCAGGAACCTCGCCACTACCCGAGCCCCCTGTAGAGCCGACGCCGGGACCCGACAACCGTCCACCGGCACCCGGACCGTCGTTGGGCCTTTCCATGTCAGAAGTGAAGGAGCTGTTTACTTACTGGTGGGACACCATAAAGAAGGACATTGTTCCCACTCCACCTCCTCTTCCTCCTCCTCCTCCTCCTCCTACACGGTTACTCCTCCGGTTCCTCGCCCCCTCTCCACCGGGGTGCGGCAGGCCAGCTACCTCCTCCCGGGCACAGAACACCTCAAGGGAGACCAGACAAGCGGAGACCTCCGTCCAAATCCTCTTCCAGGTCACCCAGCCTAAGAGCCCAGAAGGCGCCGACGATCGCCTTGACGGAGGAGACACGGGATCGGAGTTCTCAACATCCAGATCCCCATCTCCCCTCTCCATCCCTTCTCCGGATCCACGCGAGATGCCAAAGTCTCCTCCGGATGACCCTTCGTTCTTGGATATTATGAGACACATCCAAGAGAACATGGGATGCGGAAGAGCTAGACCCCGAAAGGCTACACCTTGCAAAGTATCTTCGGCAGAAGGACCCCAAGCCTGTGGTGGTGCCACCCTTGGTAGACACTTTCATGGGCGTCACCAAGGCAGGTGAGGCGTCTGATTCGCCTCCTCAAGCGATGTCAAGAAAGCTGATCGCTTGTACAAGGCTCCCAGGGAAGACCAGTACTTGACTAGCATCCTCAGGCCGACTTTTTGGTCATAACAGCCTCACATGAATGGTCTCAGAGACCGCAACATCTGAGCACCCTGCCACCGGACCCAGAGTCCAAACAGCTGGACGCCATGGGTAGGCGCACGTATGCTTCCGCTACCTGCGCCATCAGATCCCTGAATTATTTGACCCACATGGTGCAGTTCCAAAATGCCTTGTGGGAACAGGGTCTGGATGCGGCTGAGAAACTGCTGGAAGGTGAGCAGAAGGAGGAGATGCTTCACCTCCTTCGTACGGGTTCGGACGTGGGAACCCAAATGCTACGAGCCACGTACGACTCCGCGGACTCCTCGGCCCGAGCAGCAGCTTCAGGCGTATGCATCCGGAGACACTCTTGGTTACACGTCTCCGGTTTCACCCCGGACGTCCAGAAGAATATCATGGATGCCCCATTCAAGGGAGAAGTTTTGTTTGGTAAACCCTCAGAGAAGATAATTACCAGACTCCAAGAGGCCGGGAAGGCGGTGAGGTCGGTCCAGGCCATGTACCGACCCAAGCTTAGTTCCTTTCGTAGGAACCAAAGCCGTTTTCGTGGAGGGACCAGAGACAACAGTCCCGCCCGCTCCACAACAAAGGGGCTCCGGCTTCGCGAAGCCAGAAACAACCGCCAGGCGAAGCCAGCGTGCTCCTAAGCGGTCCAGCCAGCGGGACCCTCAGCCGCCACAGCCTGACTCCTTTCCGGCCCCCGCCCCTCAGGATCAACGGGAAATCATGGTCGGGGGTCGCATTGAGAACTTCCTGCTGGGATGGCAGGCTATAACCACCGACAGGTGGGTTCTTCAGTTGGTCGGAAGAGACCACTTTATAGAATTCGCAGAAAAGCCACCCTCGAGGCCTCCTTTGCTCTCCCGGTACCCGGGTCAGCACAAGTCACTGATCTGGCAAGAAATACTCACGCTCTTGCAAAGGAGGCGATAAATCGTCCCGGAGAACCAGAAAGGACAAGGATACTATTCCCACTTCTTCCTGGTTCCAAAGAAAACAGGGACCTCCGTCCGATTCTGGACCTCAGCGACCTCAACGTGTCGATGCGCCTACAAGAGATTCCGCATGGTGACTCTTCGGGTCTCATTCCCATGCTGAAGCAAGACACCTTCTTGGCGTCTCTAGACATGCAGGGGCGATCCTGCACATCCTATAGCTCAGGCGCACAAGAGGTTCCTGCGCTTCGAGTTTCTCGACCACCACCTTCAGTTCCGAGCCCTCCCATTCGGACTGTCATCCGCACCCAGGGTCTTTACCAAATGCATGGCAGTCGTGGCAGTGTCTCTAAGGAGACAGGGCCATTATGTGTTCCCATACCTGGATGATTGGCTTCTCATGGCTGCCTCCAGAGAGGCGTTGTTACGAGCGATCCAGAGCACCCAGGACCTGTTTCGATCTCTGGGCATCCTAATCAACCACGAGAAGTCTCTCCTGGTACCGTCGCAGAAGCTGCAATTTATAGGCGCAGTACTGGACACCGTTCAGGGAAGAGCATTTCTTCCAGACGACAGAGCGGAGCGCATCAGATCCCTCATCAGGGAGTTTTCGTCGAACAAGACCATCCCAGCCAGGTCGGTCCTTCGCTTGCTCGGACACATGGCTGCGGCCATTCCTACCGTCCCTTTCGCAAGGCTCCACATGCGGGTAACTCAGTGGATGCTCAAGGTGCAATGGGATCAAAGGCAAGACCACATGCAGCATCCGGTCAGAATCACGAACACCGTGATTCGAGACTGGCACTGGTGGCTAGACCCATGGACACTCTCCACAGGCGTCCCATTTATAGTGCCGTCCCCGGAGGTAATCCTCACCACAGATGCCTCAGGTCTAGGGTGGGGAGCACACCTGGACGGGGTGAAGTCCCAGTGCGTGGACCCTCTGGAGGCCCACCTCCATATCAACATCCTAGAGATGAGGGCGGTCCCTTTATGCCCTGCAGGCCTTTCAGTTAGAAATCCGCCGAGTACTATCCTGCTTCAGACAGACAACACGGCGGTGATGTATTACCTCAACAAACAAGGAGCGCACACTCTTACCCCTTTGCAGGGAGGCCATGAGGGGTGTGGGATTGGAGTAATCCGACACGGACGAATCTGATCACAGTACATGTTCCGGGGTGGACAACATAATTGCAGAGCGGCCTGAGTCGCTCCCAGGCCAGAGTCCACAGTGGGAACTTCTTCAAGAGGTAGCAGAGGATCTGTTTCTTCTCGATGGGGAACTCCAGAGTTGGACTTGTTCGCTTCCCCATCCAACGCAAAACTGCCCAATTTTGCTTCGCTAGATCCAGGGCCTGGTGTTTTCTGTTGAGATGTGTTGTCCCTCTCCTGGGCGGACAGATTCCTCGCTTTCCCTCCTTCCCGTTGATCCAGAGTTCTTCTCAAACTGCGAGGAGCAAGCAACCCATGATCCTTGTGGCCCCTTCTGGCCCAGACAGATCTGGTTCCTTTACTGATTCAACTATCCGGGAACCTCCGCTCCCATTGCGTTCAGCTCCCATCTCTTGTCTCAGGAGGAAGGTTTACTGGTCCACCCGGACTTACGCTCATTGAACCTGCATGCATGGCTCCTAGAGACATAGCCATCTTGCGTCACGGGGTCTCGCAAGAGGTTGCAGAAGTTCTTTCTGCAGCCAGAAAGCCGACAACGCATGCTGACGTCGCCATGAAATGGCGCCATTTTTGTTATGGTCGCAACGCGGCCTTTCCCTTTAGGTTGCCGGTGAGAGCGGTGTTAGACTACCTGCTCTCCCTTTTCCGTTCGGGCCTCGCCTACTCCTCTATCAAGGTGCACCTCTGTGCCATTTCAGCCTACCACCTTCTGGTGGGACAGTGCACAGTGGCACAATTAGATGCCTCTCGGGAATTTTTGAGAGGGGTGTTACATCTTAGGCCTCCCATTAAGGACCCAGTGCCTCCATGGGATTTGCTCTTTGTCCTGGAACAACTCACGCTTCTCCCTTCGAACCTGCCGCGGATTGCGAGCTGCGTTTTCTGTCGTGGAAAACGCAGTTTTTGGTTGCTGTTACATCAGCGAGAAGAGTTTCTGAGCTTCACGCTCTTGTGCAAAGAGCCTTATTTAATTTTCCACCGGGACAGAGTATCCCTGAGGACGAATCCTAAATTTTTGCCTAAGGTGGTTTCTACACTCACTCTCAATCAGGATATTGACCTGCCGGTCTACTTCCCAAATTACTCTAATAGAGGAGAGGCACTGCTCCACACCCTGGACGTTCACCGCAACTTGAGGTATTACCTCAACAGAACTAAACAGCTTCACAGTTCGGAGCAACTTTTCATTTCCTTTTCCGGAAGGATGATGGGCCAACCAGTATCCAAACAGTCCCTGTCTCGCTGGCTTGTCCAGTGCATCTCATACTGTTATGATATCAAACAAAAGCCCCTCCTGGGATCAGTCCAGGGTCATTCCACTAGGGTGTGGCCACCTCTTTGCAGCACTCTGAACGTCTCCACCTCTGCCATATGCTGCAGCCACTTGGAGCTCTGTACATACATTTATCAGGCATTATAGCCTGGACATCGCTTCCGCAGCGAAGAGCCGGCTTGCCTGGCTGTGCTACAGGGTCTCCTGTCCTAGATTCAGGACCTGGAATGTAATTCTTAGTTTCCTCCTCCCAGAATGTTTGCAGCGTTACTGCTTGGGAATCAGTCTAATGGTATAACCTGCTGCAAGAGCTGTGTCTCGAAGTAAGATAGTACAGTTACGTAAGAACTTACCGTAACAGTAGATCTTCGAGAACAGCTCTTGCAGCAGGTACCTTCCCACCCACCTTCCCCCTTGGAGGAGGCATGGCTTAGGACTTTACTAACAGGGATTTGTCCCTTTGGCTTCTGACGGTGGATCCGCGGTCTCCCATTCGATGTCAGCCTGCGGCCGGAAGTCTCCGGCGGGAGAACTGGGGATGTCGTGGGACCGCCCCTTATGTACTACATACGCCTGACGCCGAGGCGGGACCGATGTCGGGAAGTGTCCTCGCCGAAGATAGCTAGCCAGAATTTTTCCGTGGTCCTGATGCCTGCCGGCTTCAGTCCTAATGGTGTAACCTGCTGCAAGAGCTGTTCTCGAAGATCTACTGTTACGGTAAGTTCTTACGTAACTGTACTTACGTAAGAACTTACCGTAACAGTAGTGTCATCGAGGCATCAGGTCAGGAAGCTAGGAAACACCAGGAGCAATTGTAGAATTCACCAACAATTATTTATTTACACTAGCAGCATCATAAAATAAACTTGTTCAGTATAACCATTTACAAAGACAAAATAAAATAGTTTTCTTTCAGTCTCTGTCTCCCTTGTTCTCCTAATCTTTCTTGCAGTTGCAGCTTAGCTCTTTTATAAGTCTTTTCAACACCCATTCTTAGCAAGCATCCTGTTTTTGTATCAGGAGCTGCTAGAAGAAAAAATTACTCACCTTACTAATGTTGTTTCTTCTAATGGAGTCTTGCTGTATTCTGACATATGCAGTGATCGCCAACCTTTGAACTGCCCCAGAGAACAAAGAGTTAACTTTCCATGCAGGGCATGGAACGCTAAGCTCGAACTCGTTGAAGCTTCTGTCTGCTGTTGTTTAAACTCCAACCGTCAGATCTTTACAAGCCTATACTCACTAGGTGTTCTGCATGGAAACTGTAAACTCACACTAGCAACTGGCAACTAAATTTGTTAAAAGGTTTTTGGTTTCAAAGCAAAGACTCAAGTCAGAAAACCAAAAACAAAACACAACACACACCCAAAATGAAGGAGGGTGAGAAAAAGGGGCACCTCTAGGTGTCAACACTGCTCCTGCCCACCGACATCCCAAAACCAGGTTCTGAGAGGGGAGGCGGGGGGAGGTCAGAATATAGCAAGACTCCATTAGAAGAAACATTACTAAGGTGAGTAATTTTTTCTTCAAACAACATGAAATCTTGCTGTATTCTGGCATATGCAGACTACCAAGCAGTGCCTTCAAGGAGGAGGGACAGAACCTACTTTGGGAATAGGCTCTGAAGTACTGCTGTGCCAAACCGAGCATCACTCCTAGCCTCGATATCCAGAGAGTAATGCTTCATGAATGTATGGACTATTTTCCAGGTGGCTGCTTGACAGATTTCTAAGATAGGAATATCCCTGGCAGCAGCCAGGGAGCAGCTGTACCTCTAGTAGAGTGAGCCCTCAGGCCTGAGGGTGGGGTTCTACCCAATTTCTCATAGCAGAATTGTATACAAGAGACAATCCACCTGGCAATAGATCTTTTAGTGGCAGGTTTGCCCTTACCGACCTCCCCATAAGTGAGGAGCAACTGGGGGGACTCAAACCTGTGACCCTTGGTGCGCTCTATGTAGTAGCTACGGGCTCTTTTTACATCCAGGCTGTGCAACCTCCTCTCCCCAGAGGAAGAATGGTCAGTGAAGAAAACAGGGAGAGACATAGACTGATTAAGGTGGAAATCTGAAACCACCTTAGACAAAAACTTCCTGTTATTTCTTAGGACCACTTTATCTCTATGGAAAGAGATGAAATCAGGCTCCACTGACAGGGCTTGCAATTCACTGATGCGCCTGGCAGAGGTAATGGCTACCAAAAACACAGTTTTCCAAGTCAAGTACTTAAGCTCTGCAGAGGACAAAGGCTCAAAGTGGGGTTGCATAAGCTGAGCAATGCAAACATTAAGGTCCCGAGCAGGGTCCCTGAAGGGAGGATTGGTGTGCAACAATCCCTTGAAGAATTTGCAAAATATAGGATGGGCTGATAGAGAAGAGGGCTTGCCTACTGACAGAAAAGCAGAAACAGCTGCCAGATGTACTTTGAGTGTAGCTGGTCTGAGTCCCAAGCCATTGAGATGAACCATATAGTCCAGGACTGTAGGCAACCCAGCAGATTCTGGAGAAATATGCTTACCAGAGCACCAAATAGTGAACCTTTTCCATTTGGAGTTGTAAGTCTTTCTGGTGGAAGGCTTTCGAGAAGCCCTAAGAATATCCAGAACACCTTGAGAGAGGTGCAGATCAGCAAACTCTAACTCTTCAAGAGCCAGGCCTTGAGAGTGAGAGATTTGAGATTCAGATACCAAATCCTTCCCTGAGAGGATGTCAACAGGTTGTAATTCCTGGGAAGAGACAGGGGAAGGTGGATTGCTAAGGACAGCAACAGTGGATACCAGGGCTGTCTGGCCCAGTCTGGAGCGATCAGAATCACTTTGCACAGTTGAGACCCGATCTTGACTAGCACCTGAACAGGAGAGGGAAGGAAGCATACAGGAACTTTCCTTCCCAGTTGAGAACCAGAGTATCCAGGGGGACTGAGCCCAAGACTGGGGGTCTTCAGCAAAAGAGAGGAAGTTGGTGATTGTCTGGGGCTGCAAAAAGATCTATCTATGGAGTGCTCCATCTGGAAAAAATCACTTTCAAAATTATGGGATCTAGGGACCATTCGTGGAGGCCCTGAGATATCCTGCTGAGAGCATCTGCTAGGATATTGTCCTTTCCTGGGAGGTGAACTGCTGTCAGAGAAGTTTGCAGGGAATAGGCCAGAGACCACAACTTCATTGCTTCTGTGCACAAGGCCGTAGACCTAATGCCCCCTTGCTTGTTATGTACCACATTGTGGTGGTATTGTCTGTTCTGATCTGGACTACCTTGTTCTGAACAGACTTGAAACTTGCAGTGCACAAAACACTGCTCTGAGTTCCAAGAGATTGATGTGAAGCAGAGATTCTTGAGGTGACCACAGCCCTTGGGTTGTAAGATCTCCCAAGTGGGCTCCCCAGCCCGAGAGGTGAGGATTAGTGAATGAGGCTGATTAGTGAATGAGACTGAGTGACAAAAGGAACTCTCTGCCTTAAATTGTCCTGATCCTGCCACCATTGTAAAGCCTGGATCAGGGTTCGAGTCACTGGGACTAGTTTGGTAAGGAAATCCTTTCTCTGGGACCAGAAGGCTCTCAGATGGAACTGAATGTCCCTCATCTGAGATCTTGCCCCCTGGACCACTGCTGTAGAGGCTGCCATGTGGCCCAGGAGCTGCAAGAAGTGCCTTGCTGGTCGAGACACCTGAAGGGTGAAAGAAGAGGCCAGTTCTATTAGTGTCCTTGCCCTGTCCAGGGGAAGGAAGGCCTTTGCTCTTATTTTATCCAGCTCTGCCCCTATAAAGGTGAGGAGCTATACTGGCTCCAGAACTGACTTTGGAAGGTTTAGGAGGAATCCTAAGGAAGTGAGCAGTTGCTGAGTTTTCTGAAGATGTGACTTGACTTGGTCTGGAGACTGACCCACTTATGAGCCAGTCGTCCAGGTATGGAAAGATGGAGATCTTTTTTCTCCTTAGGAAAGCAACCACTACTGCCAGGCACTTTGTGAACACCCTTGGGGCTGATGTTAGACCAAAGGGCATTGCTCTGAATTGATAGTGGCCTGAAGGCAACTCGAACCTGAGGTACTTTCTGTGAGAGCACCTGATGGGAATGTGAAAATAGGCGTCTTTGAGGTCCAGGGAGGCTAGCCAGTCCCCTGACTTTAGAGAGGGCAGAATTATTCCCAGAGTCACCATTTTGAATTTTGGCTTTAAAGGTGCTTGTTTAGATATCTCAGATCCAGGATGGGCCGCCATTCTTCTGTCTTTTTGGGGGTTAGGAAGTACCTGGAGTACAATCCTTTGCCCTGTGTAGGGTAGGAACCCTTTCAATGGCTCTGAGGCCAAGAGGAAGAAACCTCTGCCTCTAGGGCAGGGCCTCTGAAGGATTTGCAGGTGGAAAGGATCTGGTTCTCATCTTGGGAAATTTTGAAGCTGAGAACCAGTTCCTGGCTTACTACTTCAGGACCCACTTGTCTGATGTTAAGACTTCCAGTCCTGGACAAAGTAAGCCAGCCTGCCCCCCACAGGTAGTGGAGAATTGTCCTGGGCAGACCCATCAGGGTGTCTGCTTGACAGGGGCTTTAGGCTGAGGGGTGGAACCAGGCCTGCTCATATCCCATCTGCCTCTCCCTCTAAAGAACCCCCTCTGAGCAGAAGCAGAAGAGGAGGCCTGGGCTTGGTAAAAAGGCCTTTGAAAGGGCCTGCCCCTGCCCCCGGCCCTGAAATGCCTCTGAGGAGTGGCTTGCCTTTCTTTGGCCTGAGCACTCCTGTAGGTGGTCCTGTACTCATCCATCTTCTTCATGTAGTTCTCTGTCTGCTCCCCAAACAGAGAATTACCAATGACAGGGAAATCCATGGCCTTAGCCTGGGTATCCTGAGATAGGCTAGTACATCTGAGCCAAGCCATCCTCTCAAGGGCCACAGATGTAGCCATGACTCTAGATGAAACATCATTGGAGTCCACAGCAGCATGAAATTGCACCTGGATGCCTCAATCCCATCCAGCCACCCGCTCCAGCTCCTGGCAAGCTGGTCAGGGGCCTGTTTAGCCAGAGCCAGCACAGTGTCCCACCTGGACTTCTGGTATCTAGCTGTGTAGGCCATATAGTTAGCCTGCCTGAGTCCCAAAGATGCAGCCATGTACTGTTTCTTTGCCATGGCATCAATCCTCCTGGAGTCCTTATCTGGGGGGTGTGAAGCCAAGGGAATATTTGCCTTATCACAGGTAGCAGCCTGCATTACCCCAACATGGCTGCATTGTTGGGAAAGGAACTCCGTGTCTGAGCCTGAAGAGTATACCTCTTGGCCATTCTTCTGTCACAGGAGGTATGGAATTAGGAGTTTTAGAATTTTAAATGTCTGTTTCCCAAAAGATTTATGGAGGGGAACAGACAATCTCCTGGACTCTGGGATGTCGATCATCTCAACAAAATCAGGCTCCTCCTGATCCTCTACTGCTTCTTCCATAGGAAGCTGGAGGGTTTCAGCCACTTTCTTGTAAAACATAAAGTGGGAAGGGAACTCAGAAAGCCTAGGAGGAGAAACACCTGAAGGTCTGTCTGGGGAGATGTCCGGGTCAATAGGCACATCCAGACTTTCATAATCACCATCATCATCATTATCTTCATACTCTCCCTCCTCTTCCTCCGGTTCATAAAATTCTTCTAAAGTATAATCCGGAACCAGGGGAACTGACCGAACCGAGCCCCTGATAGATGGTGCCAGTTCGGCCAGAACCGAGGTTAGTGATTGAACTATCCTTATCGCTTGGCTATCTCATCAGCGGTCGGAGAAAGAACTTGTGGATCCGAACCGGATGATTTATCCCTTTTCTTTCTTTTAACGGAACTGACTCCTCAGAATCGGTTCTCCCTTTTACTTGAAAAGTTTCGCCTGGTCAGAGGCACTCCTTCTGGTTGATCGAAGCGAACGGGCTGGCCATCGGGTCAGCGGACTTCTCGGCTTTCCTTTCCTCAGTCTGTCTACTCTCTTATCCAGGGTAGCTTTGGGAGAACTTTACAAATTTGGCAGTCTGAATTGAGGTGGTCAAACCCCAGACAATAAACACAGGTGGTGTGAGGGATCAGCCTTAGCAAAGGCTTCCCCACACACTACATATTGAAACCAGTGGAGCCCGTTTTTCTTGGGTTTCTCAGACATGGCCAATCCTAACCAAAACTTACCCTTTTTCGGCAATCTGCCAGGCAAGACACCACTATCGGTTCCTGACCGTGTTACGGGTCTTGGAAAAAAAAGTAATGAAATCCGTTTGTTTTAGAACCGATACGGACCGGTTACCACACTCTAATAAAGACAGAAGTTTTTTACACAAACCTGATCGGTTCAAACTGAACTGATCCAATGTTTACAAGTTCCACACAGAAACTAATATAGAAAAACCTATCTAGTACTCACGGTACCACAGACAGAGACTTAAACCGACAGGTTCAGAAGCAGAAATTCAGTTGAAACCGAGTGAAAAAACGACACTTTAACCGACTTTTCTGAACCTAGCAAAGCAGAAATCTCCGGAGCGACTGTTCAGTGAGGCGGAGTAAAGAATCTGATGGTTGGAGTTTAAACAACAGCAGACAGAGGCTTCAACCGAGCTCGAGCTCAGCGTTCCATGCCCTGCATGGGAAGTTAACTCTTTGTTCTCCGGGGCAGTTCAAAGGTTGGTGATCACTGCATATGTCAGAATACAGCAATACTTCATGTTGTTTGAATACAGTGTGCTTTGAGCTGAGAGGTCCTTCAGCTTTGCAAAAGGCTTGAAGATTTGCACTCAAGTAACCTCTAGAGTTTACAGTAGCTTTCTACAATCTTCTTAAAATATAATTATATATATTTTAAAAGTAGCACTATATATTTTCTAAACAAAAGTGATCCCATTATCAGTTACATTTTCATACAATGGTTTGCACATATTTTTATATCAGTAGATCTAGATATGCAAGGGGAAAAAAACAGCAAGAGAAAACTGAGACAGTAAGAGGCAAATAATTGCGAGACTGCTAGGGTGATCAAATCCAAGGTCTCACAAGAAAATCTGGTTGCACAACCAGACAGACGAGAGACAGGAAAGGACAGATCCTTGCATAACACCTTCTTCGTAACAACAGCGACAGGGTCCTAGTCCACCCTGTCACAAGTAGATCTTCGAGAGAGGCTCTTGCAGTAGGTAACCTTTTTCCCTCCCTCCCTCCTCAAATGTATTTGGTTTTATTGCTCTTTATGAGCTCATTCAAACCCAGGAAATCTTATTGTATTCTGTCATATGCAGTATTGTTCTTCCATTGTACTGCCCTGGAGCCAAAATGGTTAACCGAACCCTCAGTAATGATGGAATGTTAGGCTCGAGCTTGGTTTTCAAACCACCGCCCTGGTCAACATTCTGTAACCGTCAGATTCTTTATCTCGCTGACTAGTACAGACGCCTAAGAGCCCTCCATCTTTCTTGAAGATTTTTTTTTTTTTGCGCTTTCTGAAGTAAAATTAATTTCTGTTTGTTTTGAAAAAACACTGTTCTTGGTTTACAGGTAGATTAGTTTAGATTTAGTTGTATTCCACTAAGTTTTTCTCGGTTCTTTTAGCCGGGAAGGTAAATTAGTCCTAAGAAAGCCTGTTTAGGGTCCGATTGATTTATTTGTTTAAAAAGCAGTGGAATTCCTGTTTTTTCTTCAGTTGCTAAACCGACCGTTTAAAAAAAAAAAAAAAGGTCACAGAGTTTTTTCTGTGATGGTTTTAGGCTTGTTTTGGTCCACTGTTAGTGGTTATGTCACTATCTAAAAAGAGAACCAGCCCAATGGGTTTTCAACATTGCATAGAGTGTGGGGAACCGTTTGCCAAAGCAGGTCCCCATTTAATTTGTGTCCTGTGTTTGGATTTTGATAGCACTGTGTACTGTAATCTCCCTTCTAGAGATGGCCATGAGAGGGTAAGTAGCACCTGACAGTGATGCTCACTCACGGGGCGGAGCTCCTGAGGTGAATCTGCCAACTTGGTGGTGTAGAGTTCTCAGCTTTTGCAATTCTGCCCCTCTGACAGTTAGTAGGACCTGAGCACCATAAAATAGGGTAGGTAGAGTGGTGCTTGTAACCACCTTTAGCTGGGATTCACGAGTAAGGAGGGGCTTAGGCGGTAAAGTAAGCCCAATTTCTGGTTTGCGGTCTTGGTCAGTAGGTCAATATGTGCTTTGAGAGTACAGTTTTGATCTAGGGTTGTGCCTAAGTATTTGATGGAGTCAGCCACCTCAATCTTCGTTCCATCGTTGAGAGATGTCAGAATCAGTGATCTGTCCAATCCTATGCTCACCTTGCCAAACAACACTGCCTTTGGGGTTTTTTTGCCATTCGACACGAGGTTGTTTCTTACCAGCCATCGCTCAAGGATTTGTAGATCAGTTGTCAGTTCTGTATTAAGGGTCACTATGTCTTTGGAGGACCTGTAAAGCACTGCGTCATCAGCATACAGGGTTATGTTTGCATCTCCGTAATTATGTGGCATCCTATTAATAAATACAGAGAATAATAGGGGTCCCAGGATAGACCCATGGGAGACCCTGTTGAGAATTAGGTGTGTGTTATATTGGGTTCCCTGCCATTTTACAAGCCAGCAAGAGGAAGAAGCTGCCGTTAGACCTTTACTACTCTACTACTGGGAACTTCAATTTAGGGTAAAGACAAACAAAAAAACAAAGTGTTTTTGTCTGAGTTGAGTGAAGGAATTGTTATTTGTGCAATTAGCTAGATGAAAAAGAAACTGAATAAGGGGAGTGGCTTAGAGAGAAGGAAGCCAGGTGTTTGCATTTAAAAACTGACCTAGATAGCTTGTGACAGAGAACAGCAAGAGGAAGGAGCTGCTGTTAGAACTTTACTAGGACTATATTGCTCTCCATCTCTCCCCTCTTACCCCCCCCCTTAGCTGGGTCTACTTTTATAGGCACATGATTTGACTGACAACAGGAACTTCCTGTTGGGAGCAGGGGGGAGTGATCACAGAGGCACAAAAGACTCACCATCCTAGAAGGAAAAGAGTAGCTCTCTATCCCCCCCCCCAGCTGCAGGAGGTCTGACTTTGAGCAAGTAAGGAGGAGACTACTGAGGAATATAGGAACTTAGTGTCCCAGAACAGGAAGATCAGGAGTTTTAAGGGCACAGAGGCAATAGGAAAGTAGGGAGGAGGGAAAAAAAGTAGAGGAAAGAGTAAGTATACAAAACAACAGTAAAGGGGCCACAAATAAGACATGATGGGAGTGGTACAGTGCAGTGGCTGTGGAGAAGCAGTCTTCTGGGAGACGTTCTGGAGGATGCGGTGTCCCAGCTGCAGGCACCTCTCTGGGCTGAGGGAGGAAGTTGCGTATCTCCAGGCTGAGTTGGCCAGGATTTGGGGGACCGCCTTTCCTACCCAGGGACCACCAAAGCCACCATCACTGCATCAGAGGTTGCCAAGAAAGAGGAGCAGTTGGACCACAGTGGGCTCAGGGAGGGTGAGGGCAGTGGAACAGAGGCACATCCCTCCAGTTGTACCTCTCCACAATTCATATGCCGTTCTGGCAGTGTGTGGTTCTTCTATGGAGGCACCCACAGTGGAGACCAAGGAGAATGCTGGGAACCTCCACAACAGAGACCCACAGGAGGGATGCATTGGATCCCACAGGGGAATGAAACAACTACTGGTGGGGGACTCCATTGTTAGGAAGGTAGAACTGGGGGAGGGAGGGGAAAGGGAGGTAAGGTGCCTGCCTGGTGCCATGGCTTGGAGGGACAGGGAGCGAATCCTCAGGATCACAGGAGCAGCTGCACGGGAGAGGGAGCTGGATATCATTATCCACCCAGGGACAAATGACCTGGCTGGGAAAGGGAACAGAGCAGTGCAGGAGGACTTTGTGGAGTTGGGGGAGCGGCCTTAGACAAGTAGTACACACGGTAACCTTTTTGGAGGTGCTGTCTGTCTATCGTATGGGCGAGGCTAGGGTGCTGCACATCATGGGATTCAATCAGTAGTTGAAAAACTGGTGCAAAGCTCAGAGTTTTGGCTTCATTGGGGACTGGGGTCCACCTGGAGGGATGCAGGCCTGTACTGGTGTGATGGTCTGCATCTGTCCAGGAGGTGAACCAGGATCCTAGGTGATAGGTTTAAATGCTTCATTGGCAAGTATTTAAACTAGCCAAGGGGGGAGGCACTGAAAAGGAGAAAGGAAATCCTAGCCCCCCCAAAATAAAATCAGAGTAGTTAGTGAGGCAAACACCAAGACAGGGAGAAGGGCAGGGGTAAATGGAGAAAAAAGACAAAGGTAGTAAGGACAGGGATGGGTCAAAAAGGGGTAAGGCCATCAAAAAATGGAGGGTAATGAGTACCAGTTAGTCTAGGCAATAAGTTCCCTGAACTGGTAGCTTTGATGGAAGAGGGATGCCTGGATATCGTGGCAGTCACAGAAACATGGTACACACAGAACCATGACTGGGATGTCAGCATACCAGGGTCCGCAATCTACAGGAGGGACAGAGAGTGTGGAAGAGGAGGAGTAGTTCTCTATGTAAGGGAAGGGATCAAAGCAACAGAACTAAAGGGTAAATGGAGGAGAGGAGGCAATGTGGGTCACCCTGGAGACTGGAAATGGCACCACAATCTGCACAGGGCTTGTATACAGATCCCGTCTCAGGGAGGAAATGGGACAAGGAAATGATAGAAGACACCCTTGGATGGCAGAGAAAGGAGATATTGCTGATGGGGACCTGAATATGCCAGATGTTAACTGGAGCACCTTTGCTGCAAGCCACATCCAAGAGCAGAGCCATTCTCGATGCCCTACAGGGGCATGCCTCAGACAGCTTGTGTTGGAACCTCGGGAAGGAGCAATCTTAGACCTGGTAATCTTAAATGGGACAGAGAAATGATCTCAGATTTAGAAGTGGGTAGCCATCTGGGAACAAGTGACCACAAAACAGTGTGGTTCACGATAAACTCCGCTGTAGAGTCAAGCCATACAGAAGTGAAAATACTGGACTTCAGGAGGCTGATTTTGTCAAAATGGGAGAATGCTTCAGAAAAGTAGTAGCAAACAGGCAGGAGGAGTGGAGCGACAATGGGAAACATCAGAACTGCCATCACAGAAGCAACAAGCCTTTGTGTGAAGCAAATAAATCAAATGAAAAAAAAAACAGAAGAAGAAGAACAGAGAACTGTACCAGTTAAAGCAGAAGGAGGCGGAGAAGGCAGTCAGAATAGCAAAGTCCCAAACCGAGGAAAAGATAGCCAACTCGGTTAAGAAGGGGGATAAGACTTTTTATAGGTATATTAGGGAGCAAAGAAAGGCAAAGGGAGGGATACTGAGGCTGAATAAAGAGGGTGGTGGGCAGAGAGGGACAATGAAAAAGCAGGGATACTGAACGAATACTTCTGCTCAGTATTCACAAAGAAAGAGGAGGAGGAGGTACCTAATCCAGTCAATAGAAGCACTCTGGATAGAGGGGTCGATATCAGTCCTTTCACAGAAGAAAGGGTTCTGAAAGAACTAAAACTGAAGGTGGACAAAGCAGTGGGGCCTGATGGGATTCACCCTGGAATTCTAAAACAACTAAGGGGATAACTAGTAACACCATTGACTACCCTTTTTAACAAATCATGGGAGGATGGTGTAGTGCCTGAGGACTGGAGGAGGGTGGATGTGATTCCTCTTCACGTAAGTGGAAGCAAGACAGAGGCAGGAAACTACAAACCTGTCAGTTTGACCTCAGTGGTAGGGAAAATGGTGGAATCACTTCTGAAGGAAAGAATTGTTGAGTACCTAGAGGCCAGTGGGGCACAGGACCCAAGGCAGCATGGATTCAGAGCAGGAAGGTCATGTTGGACAAATCTAATCGATTTCTTTGACTGGGTGACCAAAGTATTAGACCAGGGAGGGGCTGTGGGCATGGTTTACCTAGACTTTAGCAAGGCATTTGACACAGTCCTGCACAAAAGATTAATAAACAAGTTTATTTTAGCAGCCAGAAAAACCATCACTTGATGATGGATGACACCTACGATACCTTCCATTGGAGACTGGTGCAATACAATAAAATAAATCTATTATTCCGAACAGCTTACAGGTAAATTACATGATAGGCTCCATCATTTTTAATTAAAATGGCGTAGGTGGGTGTTCTATGTTTCAGAATCTAACCCAGAATTTATTTCATGAATTGGGTGGCTACGACTTAACCAAGATTGGACTGGAGAGGGATCTCTACCCCCCGTTATGTAACTGGGGAGAGACCTTAACAATTACTATTAAAACAACGAAAGCTTTATACCTTTAGTATGGAGCGGCCGCCTGCCTCTGAGGAAGGGAGCAAATGTAATAAAACATGCAGAAATATAAGAAAGAAAATAAAGTTGTTCAGGCTGAGTGTAATTATTACCAGTAATGCTTATTGTCATGTTATCAACTGGCACTAATAATCTTAGTCATTGAAGTATGTAACCGGCAATACTTGTACCATCCATTATGTTTTGATTCTTAATAAAAATGAATACAAAAAAAGATTAATAAATTAGCCAGCCTGGGAGTGGGTCCCATGGTGATAGCCTGGGTAAAACATTGGCTAGACAACAGGACGCAGCGGGTAATAGTAAACTGAGTCCACAATGAAGAAAGGATGGTTACTAGTGGGTACCACAGGGTTCAGTACTGGGTACAGTCCTTTAATAATCTTTATAAGTGACATTGCAGAGGACTGAAAGGAAAAGTATGTCTCCTTGCAGATGACACAAAGATCTACAACAGGGTTGATATACAAGGTGGGGTAGAAAGGATGAAAAGGGACTTGGCAAGGTTGGAGGAATGATCATATGTATGGCAGCTTAGATTCAATGCAAAGAAGTGCAAAGTAATGCACCTGGGAATCAAAAACCCGGGGAAGAATACACAATGGGGGGGTGAGATACTGACAACAAAATGGAAGGGACCTGGGTAGTCATATCAGATGACCTAAAAGTGGGCAAGTAATGTGAGAAGGCAGTAAGGAGGGCTGAGGGGATACTGGGATGCATAGGGGGAGGCATCACCAGTAGAAAACAGAAGTTGTTATTCCTCTGTACAGACAGTTGGTGAGACCCCATCTGGAGTACTGCGTGCAGTTCTGAAGATTCCATCTCCGCAAAGACACAGACAGGGTGAAGGCTGTCCAGAGGAGGGCAACCAAAATGGTGCAGGGTCTGCACCAGAAGGCATACGAAGAGAGACTAAAGGAGCTTAATATGTACACCCTCGAGAAAGGGGGGGGACATGATAGAAACTTTCAACTACCTCACAGGAATCAACAAAGTCCGAGAGGGTAGCATCTTTCAGAAAAGAGATGTGCAAGAACGAGGGGCACAATTTGAAGATAGAGGGGATGGCTCAAAGGTAATGTGAGGAAGTATTTTTCACGGATAGGGTTGTGGATGCATTGAACAGCCTTCCTGAGGAGGTGTGTGAGTCAAAACTGGTGGAATTCAAGAATACATGGGACAGACATAAGGCAATTCTAGTGGGGGTAGGAGAAAGTAGGCTGTTGGTTAACTAGGATCTGCAGCTTATCCATTAGGTAGGAAATGGGCAGACTAGGTGGGTCAAGTTGTCCTTATCTGCCATCAAATTCTCTGTTTCTATGTTACCCTGTAGGTAGTTAGAAAACCATTGTATTGACAGACTATCTAGGCCTGTTCCTTTAAGATTTTCAGTGAGTAACTTATGATCCACCAGGTCAAAGGCCTTGGTGAGGTTGATGAAGACAATACCGGTTAATAGGCCTTCATCAAGGGCAGAGAAGATGTCGAAGGTGAGGCTGACTTAGGCGATGTCTGTTCCATGGTATTTCCTGAAACCATGTTGCCTGGCTGTGAAGATGTTATGACTCTCAATGTAGTCTATTAATTGGTCATAGATGACTCTTTCTAGCATCTTGCTCAGGATGGAGAGAAACGAGATTGGTCGGTAGTTCTCAACATTTTGATGGGGGCCGCCTTTATGTATTGGTGTAACCAGAGTGACTTTCTAGAGAGCTGGGACTCGCCCCTCTAGAATGGATCTGTTTACCGTGTGACTGATGACATTACGACTGGGGCAATGATTTTGAGTAGCCTGGGTTCTTGTCATTGTCATGTCCATTAGATCCAGGGTTTGGATTTTCTGAAGTAATTTAAGGACCTCGCATTTAGAAGTGAGCTTGAAGTGGGAATTTGGGAGGGGTTATCAGGTTCTATGTGTGGGGATGTGAACCCGTACTCTATGTCTTGAATTTGTCCAGATCAGTGAAGAAAAGGTTGAAGCATCTATGCTTCCAGCTGGGCTGTTTTTATTTTATTTATTTTATTTAAACAGCAGTTTGAAAACCTTTGAGCCATAGGCTCATTTACAAGTGTACCTTTGTCAGTAAGACAAACCAAAATACACAGTATAGCAGTACAACACATAAGTATAACAGTAAAATTAAGACATAGATACAAACAAGCTGATACAGGTAGGATGGATGCAAACAATACCAGAGTTATGTCGTCCTTAGCAGCTTAGTAATAAGCTTTGTCATAATTATTGAGTATGGCTTTGACTAGTGGCAGTTACAGCATCGGGTGTTAATAAGGTGGTTACGTAAGGAAGTTTTGAAGCACGATATAGTTGGAGCTTCGGAGATGGAGGGGGGCAGTGTGTTGAACCAGGAGGGGGCCCTAAAGCTGAAGGCTCTTTGGCCGTGAGAGGTCCTAGCTCTAGGGATAACAAGAGAGGTTTTCCCAGAGGTCCGAGTATGAACTAGTGGGACAGAGCGGCGTATGGTGGTGGTCAATCCTGGTGGGAAAGCCCAAGGAGGGTCTTTTTGTAAGGGTACAGGTAAGATATTTGAGGCGCCTGCCGAGATCAAGTACCAGCACTTTAGCATACAGTAGACAGGTGTGTCATCCTAGGTGCTCCAGTAATTAACCTGCAGGCCTTATTCAGAGTAGTACGAATTTTATGAGTGCGGTCTGATCAGCAGCACCATACACCCCGGCAGTCCATAGTCCACTAGGGACAGGATAGAGGAGGTGACTGCGAGTCAAAGAGCCTCCGGGGGGAGGCAGTGTTTATACCGATGTAAGATGCCCAATCGGATATTAGTGGCAGTGGCTAGGGCAACGATGTGTCCATGGAAGGAGAGGGAGGGGTCAAAATGGATCCCTAGGTATTTATAGGAGCAAACTTGTTCGAGTGGGAATGAGGACCCAGAGTGAATGAGGAGTTTGAAGTTGCAGGACTTGTTTTGGGGATGAGTGAAGAACATGGTTTTTGTTTTTTTAAGATTTATCACCAATCTATGTTCCTTGAACCAGCCCTCGGCCCTCGACTGCCAGACATCACTCTGTTTAGCGTAGTGCCATTTGCCATTATGTCACATTCTCCCTGGGCTGGGCGGCCTTTGATGAGGGTGTTGATCTGAGACCAGAATTTTTGGGGGGTTGGAGAGATTTTTTGCTTGGTTGGTTTTGAATGTTACCCACCCTGTCTCTTTCTTTCATGCCTTTTTAGGTCATGGGTTATCCATTTTGCTTCCTGGCCTTTTACCCTAGGCTTTCTAATTGGGGCATGTTTATTTGCGGCAGATAGAAAACTATTAACGAAGAAATCGAGGGCTGTGTCTAAGTTTGGGGCATGTTTGACTTGTGTCCAATTTACCTCGGCTAGTGTTGCAAGAAAGGATTCCTCATTGAATTTTGAGTAATTCTGTTCCCAGATGATTCTGGGAGGCATGGTGCAGAAACTATTCTTCCATATTCCGAATGTTGATGAGTGGTCACCAAGGTAATCTCCGAGTGTTCCTACCAGATCTCACTTCGAGGGTGAGCTCTTGCAGCAGGTAATACCAATAGGACTAAAGCCACCAGGCGTTAGGACCCCACGGAAAAATCTTCTAGCTAGCAGTCTGTGGCGGGGGACCGACCCCAACATCAGCTCCGCCTGACATCAAACGTGGTATAAAGGGGGCGGTTCCCTGGTGTCATCCCGGTTCTTTTCCACGTCAACCTGCTTTACTTCATGCCACGGACGCCTAGTCTTCGGTGAGTTGGCTGCGCTTTCTTGCCACCGCTTAAAATGCTTAAATTTGATAGTTTCCAGTTTTTTGTCGAGTCATTTGACGGATTTGCATGTCTTCGCCTTCTCCTACAAGGCGCAAATCGAAGTGTCAGTGTGGGAAGCAGATCCCTGTCAAGGATGGCCATGCGGCCTGCTTGATCTGCTTGGGCCCAGACCACTGGCCCAATGATTGCCCACACTGCCAGAAATTCAATAACAAGACCCGCATCAGAAGAGCCAATGGAAATTGCCGTCAGGACACAGTTCTTCATCCCCAACTAGAGAGTCTTCCCCCAAAGAGAAGTCATCAGGAGGGAAACATCACCATCACCAAGAGAAAGACAGGGCCAGGTTGGAGTCCCACCCTAAATTTCCCCCTTACAGCTTCCACTTCCTCGGGCCTCCAGCAGGAAGTCGGGGTTGGTCCCTCCAGCTGCCTCTGGGACTGTTCCGAAGAAGACATCCTCATCCTAGGAAAAGAGTAAGGAGTCTTCTTCCGCTAGGTGCTCGTCTGCCCAGCTCCACTTGGCTCACCGACCCCAAAAACTTTTACAAGGGTCAACCCAAGAGGGACAGGCATCTTCAGGTAGGTCTTCGGAAGCAGGCCGTAAGTCAAGTGGTTCATCCAACAAGCGCAAACACTCTGACGACTCCACCAGACGTCAGGAGACCGTCCAGCATCGGAAGCCTCCACCTCCTGCAAAGGGGAAGTCTCTCGCAGGCAACAGATGACCCGTAAGCCAGGCTAGCTCACCCTTGGGCCAGGACCAGGCACCACTGCCCAATAACAGGCCATCAGTCACCAAGGATCAGGCGTCTACCCCTACTCCCGGGGATCAGTCGCACACCGATTCTCGCTCAAAGCCAGACATTGGGTCGGACGACAGGTCTGCCCCCGATACTGAGTCAGGTCTGCAGCCAGATACTGTAACAGAGGAGTGTCCTGACCGGACACCCGCTCCAGATGGTCCTAAGGGCCCGGCGCCTGATCCCTCAAATCCAACGCCCACACCCCAAGTCGTTCCCCTAGCAGACATTGGTGCTTTGTTCACCTCGTAGTGGAATGTAGTGAAGAGGAATTACTCTATAGGCCTCTGGAGCCCTCCTCAAAGGAACACCCGCAACACCTCCTCTGCCCTCTGGTGGTCGTGCACCTGATCAGGGCTCTCATCCACTGCCCAGTCCAGTAGGAATAAGACACCCATCTTCTGTGCCTTCTTCAAGTGGTTGTCCGCTGTTGTCCTCTGGCAACAACGCAGGGGATTCATCCTCTGATTATTCTTCTGGGGATGATCTTCCTGCTCCCCTTCCCTAGTTCAAGAGACTCGCCTAGGTCCCATCCAGACAACCCCTCATTTCTGGATATTATGAGGCACATTCAAACAGTCTACCAGTGGGACACAGAGGAGCTTGATCCAGAGAGGTGCTACTTGGCAAAATTTTTGGGATCCAAGGACCCTAAACCCTTGGTCATCCCACCTTTGGTAAAGCCTTTTCAGGATGTTACCAGGCTCACCTGGTAGCACCCCTCCACTATGTCTGCAGTGCCAAGGAAGGCAGACAGACTATACAGAACACCGAAAGAGGAGCCATTCCTGGGGGAGAATCCCAAGCAGATTCTATGGTGCTCACAGCAGCTCATGGAAGAGCTCAGCAACCTAAACATATGAGTGCCCAGCCTCCGAACCCTGAGTCCAAAAAGCTGGACCACACTGGAAGAAAAGTTTATATATCAGCCACTGGGGCTATTCGTCCTCTAAATTTTGTAGCCCACATGGTAACCTACCAGAAATCCCTCTGGGAGAAGACCATGGACCTGGTGAGGCTCAGCCAGACTCCGATAGTACAAATTAGCTCATGGCATATATCCAGTCGGGCATAGATGTAGATAAGCACGTGCGCAGGTGCTCCTACGATTCAGCAGACATGGCGGCCAGGGCTGCAGCCTCAGCCACCTGCATGAGAAGGCACACCTGGATTAGAGTATTGGGGTTCCGCCGGACCTGCAGGATGCCATCCTGGACGCCCACTTCCAGGGCTCCATCCTTTTTGGGCAAGAGTTGGAGAACATCATCCTGGGGCTTCAGGATTCAAGTAAGGCAGTGGCTGATGTGCACAGGATGTACAAATCAGAGCTGCAGACCTCTTGTTGTCATACTTTTCACCAAAACCAAGGACAGCAGGAAAAAGGCAACCCCAAAACAAAGGAGCCTTCAAGAGATGCGGCCACCCTGTCCCTTCCGGTGCCCAGGGCCTCAAGCATCCCAAGGTGCCCCAAACCCCGTTGCCCAACCCTCAAACACAGCATGACTCCCTGCCGTCCCTCTCCATCTGCAGATCTCGTTGGGGGAGATGGTAGGAGGGAGATTTTCTCTCTACCTGTCAGGGTGGACCAGTGGGTCCTTCAAACAGTAGAGAGGGGCTACTCCCTAGAGTTTCTGAGCTGCCCTCCGGACAATCCTCCTATCCCTTCCCATTGCTCACCCAACCACGCCCTTCTTCTGAAAGCAGAAATTCAGGCCCTCCTACAGAAGAAGGCCATCCAGGTGGTTCCACCTACCCAACAGGGCAAAGGCTTCTATTCACATTTCTTTCTGGTTCCCAAGAAAACAGGAGACCTCCACCCTATACTGGATCTCAGGCAACTGAATGACTATATCCAGTACAGGAGGTTCAAAATGGTGACCCTAGCAAGCCTATTGCCCATGATTTATCAAGGAGACTGACTGTGCTCCCTAGATATGCAGGATGCATACATGCACATCAAAATCCTGCCCTCGCACAGGAAGTTCCTGTGCTTCCTTTTTCAAGGTCAGCACTTTCAGTTCAGGGTACTTCATTTGGCCTCTCCTCAGCACCAAGAGTCTTCTCCAAATCTCTGACAGTGGTAGCAGTGGCCCTGAGAAGGAAAGGCCAATTTGTCTACCCTTACCTGGACGCCTGGCTTATTTCTGCCCAGTCGGAAAACCAGCTGGACAATGCCTTGCAAGACACAACCTTGATGTTCCAGTCCCTTGGCATCACTCTGAATTGGTCAAAGTCCCGCCCTTGGCCCTACCAAAGACTTCAGTATATTGGGGCGGTCCTAGACACCATTCAAGGCATGGCCTTTCTGCCAGCAGACATGGCAGAACGGCTGAGAGGAGTTGCCTGAAAGGTGCAGACCTCAGGCCTAGTCGCAGCGAGAGTGATCCTGCAACTTCTAGGGCATACAGCAGCCACCATAACCATGGTTTCTTTTGCACAGCTGAACATGAGAACTCTACAGTGGCACCTCAGAGTTCAGTGGGACCAGGGCATAGACGAGCTGGACCAGCCCATTTGGATATCGGAAGTGGTCTGTTGTTTTTTCTTTGGTGGCTAAATCTGGTCAATTTCAAAGTAGGGGTTCTCTTTCAGAGGCCGAGCCCGATGCAAATACTCACTACATATGCTTTGGGTCTAGGCTGGGGAACCCATCTGGATGTACACCGAACAAAGGGCTCTTGGAATACAGTGGAACGGTCTCTTCACATCAATATTCTGGAAATGAGAGCCATACTGTACGCCCTCCAGGCTTTCCAAGACCAGATCTACCATGACCCACTCCTAGTTCAGTCAGACAACACCCTGGTAGTGTTTCATCTAAACAAGCAAGACAGCACTCACTCCTACCCTCTATGTAGAGAGGCCATGAGAGTGTGGCACTGGGCAGTAGAACACAGTCTAGACATCACAGCAGTTCACGTACCAGGGGTCCAGAATGTTCTCGCCGACAGGCTAAGTCGTTCTCGATCTCTGAATCATGAGTGGGAATTGCAGAAGACCTCTTCAAAAGATGGAGTCATCCAGAGTTGAACCTCTTTGCATTCCCATGTAACGCCAAACTGCCAAATTTCTGCTCACTAGATCTAGGGCCTGTTATTTTCTGGTGAGGCGCATTGTCCCTCTGCTGGACAGGGAGGTTCCTATATACCTTCCCTCTCCTTCAGAGAATCTTGCTCGAAGTGCAAGCGGAGACCGGCCTGGTGGCGCTGAGGGTTGAGGTGCTGGATGCCACACCTCGCACCACGCCGGCGACCCAGGTTCAGGAGCAACCTTGGGTTGTCAGGGGTCGGCAGGGGACAGAGAGGATTGAGCATCCAGAGGATAGCTCTCCTCTCCCAGGGAGGGTGGGTGGATGATTGCCCGGCATGAGCAGCTCCTAGTGGAGACTGGGAGCGCCACAGTCTAGGGATCACGCTAGATGCAGGGGAGGAGCCTTGGCAGCCGTCCGTGAGCTGGGTGCGGGAGCGTGCCTGGCAGCACTGGATGGCATTGCATGTCCAGGCTCCTAGGGGGAACTCTAGAACAAGGAAAACCACCCACTGACTGGGGGGTAGATGTCGCCTACCCCCACCTCCACTGCCGGATCCTGCCCACTGTGTCCTGGTCCCAACATTGCCTCCACCTATGGATCACCAGACGAAAGTGCCGTGGAGCAGAAGGTGGCCCCACCCCAAGGGGTGTATTCCAGGAGAACTGGCTCCATCATGTGTGCCGTGGGTGAGTCGGGAATCCAGGCACAGATGGGAGGATCTCAGGCTGGAGGGGATAAGGTAGGTCAACCGAAGAAGCCGCAGTCAGTGGTGACTGGAGGGAAAGAAATTTGAAAAAAAAAATTGCAAGCAGAGCAAGCCAGGATGATTCTGGTAGCTCCTCTCTGGCCTCAACAGATGTGTTATCCACTGCTGCAGCAACTGGCCATGGATCCTCCCATGCAGTTGCCCCTCTCCTCTCACTTGCTCTCTTAAGAACAAGGAACGCTTATCCACCCAGCTCTGCAGCCTCTGCTTCTGCATCTGCATGCCTGGCTCCTGCAGTCTTAGCTGAGGAAAGATTGGGGGTGTCGCTTAGAGTGGTGGAGGTCTGAGTAGCAGCGAGAAAACCCTCCACCAGGGCAACCTACACCATGAAGTGGAAACGTTTTTGTTTATGGGCAGCACCCCGTTCCCTGGACCCCTTAGGTTGTCCAGTGAAAAATGTGCTGGAGTATCTTCTCCATCTTTTGGACTTGAGCCTCAGCAACTCGTCCATTAAGGTGCACCTCTGTGCCTTGTCAGGCTACCATGCACTGATGAGTGGGAGAACTTTGGCACAACTCGATGTGTGCAAGACCTTCTTGAGGGGAATCTTGCACATCAGACCCTCAAGGAGGGATCCTGTCCCTCCATGGGATCTTTTTGTTTTAGAGAAGCCCAGCCTGCCTCCCTTTGAGCCAGCCGTGACTTGCGAGCTTTGCTTTCTCTCTTGGAAAGCGTTATTTTTAGTTGCCATTACTTCTGCTCAGAGAGTTTCTGAGCTACAGGCACTGATGTGTAAAGATCCTTACCTTGTTTTCCATAGGGACAGGGTGGTACTGCGTACTAACCCTAGTTTTTGGCAAAGGTGGTGTCTGAACTTACCCTGAACCAGGACATCCAGCTTCCAGTTTACTTTCCAGAGTATTCTAATAAAGGGGAGGTTCTGTTGTATACTCTTGGTGTACATAGGATACTCGGGTATTACCTCAACAGAACTAGTTCTGTGCGGCAGATGGACCAGTTGTTTGTTTCCTTTGCCTATAGGAGGACTCCTGTCACCAAGCAAACACTGACGAGATGGTTGGTGCATTGCATCATCTTTTGCCATCAGCACTACAACAAACCCTTTCTGGGATCAGTAAAGGGTCCTCTACCAGAGGCATGGCAACTTCCTTTGCCTCTCTGCAGAATGTATCTTCTTCAGACCTTTGTGCTGCCGCCACTTGGAGCTCAGTCCATACCTTCATCAGACACTACAGTTCAGACGTGGCTTCTAGGAGGAGGGCAGGCTTTCGACTAGCAGTCCTTCAGTGTCTCCTCTCCTAAGCTCCAACTTTTCAGTTGTCAGTCAACAGCTTATCCTCCTCCCCTCTGACCTGAGTCTCTCTTTGGGTGCTGCTTGAGACTCAGTTCTATTGGTATTACCTGCTGCAAGAGCTTCCTCTCGAAGTGAGATAGTACAGATACGTAAGAACAGTAGATCTTTGAGAGGAGCTCTTGCAGCAAGTAACTTCCACCCTCAACCCCAAGAACAAGAATATTTTTCCTTCTCTTTGGGTGCAGGAGACCCTCCTTGGTTCTCCATTCTGTTTGTCAGCCAGGTCTCCGGTTGGAGAACTGAGATGGCGCTGAGGGACCGCCCCCCTTTATACCACGTCGGGTGGAGTTGATGCCGGGGTCAGTCCCCCACTACAGGCTGCTAGCTAGAAAATTTTTCCATGAGGTCCTAACGCCTGGCAGCCTTAGTCCAACTGGTATTACCTGCTGCAAGAGCTCCTCTCGAAGATCTACTGTTACGGTAAGTTCTTACGTAACTGTACTTTTAAAGTTGTCAGGGTTTGAGGCCGGGATCCAATCTAACGTGGAGTGTTTCCCTGTTTTCATGTTTAGCCTTGTGTTTTCACGGATCAGCTGTGCTAGGTTCGCCTCCAGTAGGAGGTTTTTCAGATCCTTGTTCGTTTGGGGCCCCCAATGTATGTTACAGTCACCCAATATTACTTTCTCGCCCCTTTGGGAGGTCAGATAGAGAGGTTATTAGGGAATTTAAGGCAGCTGTGGATGCCTTGGGAGGGTTGTACACACATCCTGTAGTCAGTGGTTTGGATCTGCCCAATAGTATGTTTATGAATAAAGCCTCACAGCTGATAATTGTGCAAGGCAGGCGTTGTCAGCTGGGATGCATTTAGAGAGGTTTTAACGTAAATTAGGACTTCTCCCCCCTTTTGTCCTATTCTGTCCTGTCTGAGGATTTTGAATCCATGTATCGCTACTTCTGTATCAAGTATGTGAGGTTTGAGCCAGGTTTCTGAGATAGTTAACGTCTGGGGAGTACAGACTTGCCCAGGCTTCTAATTCATGTATTTTTGGCCTTAGGCTGTTAATATTCATATGGATTAGCCTTTACTCCCTTTGTGTTAGCCCATTCTGGTTTGGTGGGGGAGGTGATGCGAGCATTGGTGCAGGGGGTGCCCGGGTTTGTTTCGATGTCACCTCCTAGTAATAACTTTAGTTTTGCCAGGATTTTGATTATGAATCCTGGCATGGGGAGGTGGGGGGATCTATGGTCTACAGTCTGTTTTGTAACACATTAATTTGTACAGGATACCTCTTTGTCTGAAACCCTGTAGCCTTATATCTGGGACATATGGCTCACATAGGGTACTGATATTAGGGTAATTGTGTTGAGGGGAGCTGGCTGCCTGTCTCAGCTCCGTGACGTTCATGTTGCATGATGTGATCTGCGCTTAAGACTAACATGGCAGATAAGGTAGCAGCAGTTATTCCCCTAACCATTTTTCTTCTTCTTCTTTATTTTTATTTGTTTATTTATATACTGTATATATATATATATTTTTTTAAATTGAAGTCTGGCTGGGGATTATTGTGATATATTTTTTCTAGTTATGAACCGTTCTGCAGTTACTTTAAAAATTTCTTGATGGTTATGCAGCCCCTGATGTGTTAAGCCAGGAGCAGCCTACCCCTTATTACAGTTACAGAATTGGTGTTTAGTATGCCTGTGAAGGAAAGGAAGAAAGAAAAGCTGGGTCTGTATCTTTAAACACGGCTTACTTCTTGTCCCTTTTACCATTGGCTGGGTAGATAATAAAGGGGCGGAGCCTTATGGCAGAAAGTCTGTTTAATATGTGTGGCTGGAGGGTGTGGGTGGGAAAAAATTCAAGCTACTTCACTAGCTTCGGAGCAGAATTAAGCTCCTAGAAATTCCAGTTGCTGCTGATTGAGCTCCGATATAGCTCAAGAGCCTGTTCAGTTTACACTTCAGTTTAAAAATGATAAACTTTATTTGTTGAGCATCAAGGCGCTTTATGTAAATGTAACCCTCTTGTTACCCGGGGTTACTAGAATCCCAGTAAGACCTAGTGGTAGGCAGGGAAGGCAGCTTGTGAAACTCCAGTTAAATGGATTTCACACTGTCTCACTCTGTTTTCAGTCTCATCTGAGACTGAGGGATGACATCACCAATAGAACTATCGCAGCTGCATGAGCCACATTGGAATCTGCAGCAAGGGAGTTGGTTAGACTGTTGGGAGGTTCTGAAGTCAGTCTTCAGTGAGTGAGTGTGAAGTTGGGAGCTTGCTGAGAAAGCAGCTCAGTGAAGGCTCTAGGAGCCTCAGCCCCAACAGAGGGCTCCTTTTAAGTAGAATGGTGTGTGTCTGCACCTTAAAAAGAGACACAAAAGATAACTGAAGTAGGGGAGACCGCTGTTTTCGGGTCTCAGTGCCCCTCCCTTTGGGGGGCAGGAAAAAATTCCCTGCAGATTCCTGGGACAACCCCTAGTTCTGCTTGTGAAGGAAAAGCTGCCTATGTGTTCCAGTGTTTATTTGGGAGAACAAGAAGATTTGTGAGTCGCCTGTGGGGCACCTGCAACGTGAGGGTGAGTGTCTGCTCTTGCTAAAGGGCCTATGTTTTCACCCTGGACTTGTGTGACAATGTGGGGATTGAACTACTAAATATTGGGAAGCCTAGAGTAATGGACTAAGCAAAGTAAAAGCAGGTTCAAGTCCAGAGCTTGTTGGGATGCAAATGATATGTAGAGGAGATGTGACAGACATCTACCCATAATCTAGAGTTTTCAGTAAAGGAATTGTTCAGTTTCCAGAGAAATGGCCGGGTTTGGGCTGTGGGAGCTGGAGGTGGGTGGCCCCCCATCTTCAGTGACCAGGTCCACCTCTACGGATTTCTTCTGTGGATTTCTACTTTACCTCAGGCACTTGGCCAGTGATGAGGGAAGTACCCAGACGTGGGATTGTAAGGAAAATTCTCTCTAGGAGTCAAAGACTCTAGTGTGGTTTGGGGAGCCACAACAGGATAATTGGTTCATTTCTTAAATGGACCGTGGATCAAGTGGCCGGCAGGGGAGCCGGGCCGGTGGGGAAAACCCAAGTAGTGTGCAAGTCGGGCTGTGTAGCCAAAGCTGCGTGCAAGTCCAGGCTGTGTGCCTGGTGGGTTTATAGCCTGAGGGCTGGAAATAGTGATAAAGTGTTCTGTCATCTCTAATCTGCATTACCAGGAAATGTAGCCCCATGGGGGTCCGTCTATGCTTTGTTTGTTCAGCTCGTATGTGAATAAAAGCCACACTGAAGAATCCCATTCCTGGTTCTGGACATTACAGTTATTGCTTCCTGTGTTTAGATTTATTTGGGTGCCCCTGTGCAGAGTAGCCAAACCTAGGTCCCCTGTGCTGAGTAACCTCATCCTCCCTGAACCCAGTCCCCACCAGGTACTGCCGTCAGCTTCAACAACATGCCACCTGTCGTTTTGCTAAAAGGCAGGGGTGAGGGGTTACATAAAAACTAAACAGAACAAGATAAAATATCACACACAATATAAAACAGATATGTGATAAAATTCAATATTATTAGGCAGCATATGCTTGGCGCCACAAAAATGTTTTTAATGCCTGCTTGAAGCACCTCACAGTCGCATACTCCCATAGCTGACAGGGTAGAGAATTCCAAAGGGCTGGGGCTGCATACATAAATGCACAGGCCCCTGAAGATTTTAAGGATGCCCTTGGAATCTCTAGCAACCCCTCGTCAACTGAGCGGAGCGATCACTCGGGGAGGTAGGGGGACAGAGGCTCTTTCAGGTAGTCCGGGCCAAGTCTTTGTAGGGCTTTTTAAGTCAGAAGTCTGACTTTGAAGGTGATCCGCCACTGAATCAGCAGCCCCTTCTGAGAAATACTTTTGCAGCACATTTTTTAAATACAAAGATTGGCAGCTCAGTTCACAGTAAAAGTCAGCAGCTCAGGTAAAATAAGTTTGCAATACAGCTCAGTTTACAATAGGGTCACTTTGGTTTGAAAATGAATTTGCAGCTAGATTTTAAAATAAAATAGCAGCCAGGTTTTAAAATAAATTAGCAGCTTGCAGGGGGTGGGGAATTAGCCACCAGTACAAGGGGGAAGAAGTATGCTAAGCCAAATGCATTTTTTTTTCTTTTTTCCCCCTAAGCCCGGGAGGAGAAAAGTCCAAGAGCCAAAAAAAGGCGCCAAGTTCAAATAAGGCTCTGGTGGGACACAAAGTCAGTGGAATTTCCAAAGGGCATACATGCTGTTCAGCTGGCTCGGTGGGCGGGGAGCTGCTGCTGCAGCTACAGCTGCGGTTTGGGAATGCCCAGGGGGGCTGGGCAGAGACTGCTGTTTGGCTGACTCAGGCGGGAAGCTGCTCCTGCAGTGACGGCTGCGGTTTGGGAATGCCCAGGGGGTCTGGGCAGTGACTGCAATTCAGCTGACTCAGTGGGCAGGGAACTGCTTCTGCAGCTACGGCTGCGGTTTGGGAATGCCCAGTGGGGCTGGGCGGGGAGCTGCTTCTGCAGCTACGGCTGCGGTTTGGGAGTGGCGTACACAGCTCAATACCAGAAGGCTCTCTGGAACTCTGTTCTGGCTGTTGGCCAACAAGCCCCAAACAGGGTGGCTCAGGACCTCGCAGAAACTGTTAAAACTGCCTTGGAAGCCACAAAATATCAGTTTCATATGGCTGTGGATGCCAGTGACACTGCCTCCAGAGCTATGGCTCAGGCCATGCCTCTCATGCAGTTTGCCTGGTTGAGAACCACTAATCTCTCCCAGGACACCCAGACCAAAGCTATGGACTTCCCATGTGAGAACAATTCTCTTTTTGGGGACAAAACAGAGGCATACATGAAAAAGGTGGAGCAGTGGCGGAGCTAGGTTTGGGAGCATTTGGGAGCTGGGGGGGCATTCAGTCAATCATGGGCTCCACAATAGGCATTAAGCAGTGAATAAAGATGGTGGTGGGGCACCACTACTCACACTGGGGCAGCCAGGAGGGGCAACCACCACCCCAGCCCCCCTCTAGCTCCGCCACTGAGGTGGAGGAATACAAGACCACCTATCAGAGAAATGCAGCTAAAGGAAAAGCCTCTACTTCATACTTTCCTACAAACCCCAAGGTAGAGGGGGCAGAGGTAGGGGTTACTACCCCAGGGCCTTCTACCCTATGCCAATACCCATGCCTTTGGATTACTCTCAGATGAGAAGATTCTTTAGGGGAAGAGGGAGAAGGGCTCAGAAACGTGCTGATCCTACCCTTTCAACCAAAACTCAGACTAAACAAAACCCTTGACTGGAAGGCCCAGGTTGCCTCCCCTCTGCCAGTAGGAGGAAGGCTGACCTACTACCTCCACCAATGGCAATGCATCACCACAGACAAGTAAGTGCTGGGGGTGGTGGGTCGAGGTCTTACCTTGCAGTTCAAAAAATTCCCCACTCAGCGGGGCCACAGGAGTTTAAAACCTCTAACCCCCACAGAAAGAATTCTGTTGGAGTTAGAGGTCAGGGCTCTCCTGTCAACAAAGGCAGTGGAAAGAGTTCCCTTCTCCCAATGGAGAAAAGGCCTCTTTTCCAGATACTTTCTCACCCAAAAGAAAAATGGGGACTGGCGACCCATTCTAGATCTCAAATACCTGAACAAGCACCTGTTCAATTCTAAATTCAAGGTGGTCACCCTGTCAGTGGTGATTCCCTCCTTACAACAGGGAGACTAGCTAGCCTTCCTTGATCTGAGGGATGCCTATTTTCACATTCCAGTCAGGCCGTCTGACAGAAAATATCTCAGATTCAGACTTTCCTCTGGCCACTACCATATTTACAGCTCTACCATTCGGCCTTTCCTCAGTTCCCAGAGTTTTCACAAAGTGCCTGGCAGTGGTGGTAGCCCATCTCAGAAGACAGGAGGTGTCTGTCTTTCCCTGTCTGGATGACTGGCTGATAGTGGACAAGTCTCCTCAAAATGTCAGAGACTCTCTTAGCCTCACACAGCACACCCTGGAGTCCCTGGGTTTTCTGATCAACACAGAAAAGTCCCGCTTTGAGACAGCCCAGCTGCTGGAGTTCATTGGAGCAGAACTGGACACTCAGCTAGGCAAAGCTCTGCTCCCGCTAGACAGAGTGCAAAACCTCCAAACCCTGGCACACTCATTTGTCCTGGGCCAACCAAGGCCAGACACTTCCTCAGGCTTCTAGGGCACATGGCCTCTACTACAGCTGTAGTTCCAGGTGCCAGGTTTCAGATGAGAGATCTCCAATATCATCTGAGGGCGCATTGGTCTCAGAAAAGAGACTCAATGTCAAAGCTCATTCCAGTCACAAGGACCCTACTGCAAGCCCTGGACTGGTGGAAGAACAAGGAAAACTTCAGGGAGGAAATCCCCTTTCAGCAAAAGGAACCCTCCAAGGTGCTCACTACAGATGCTTCCCTCTTAGGGTGGGGTGCGCACCTGGCAGACCAGTCCATAAACAGGGTGTGGTCTTCCACGGCCGAGAGTCCAGGTGTCACATAAATGGCTTCAAGCTCAGAGCAATTTACTTGGCTGTCAAAGCCTTTGCCGCCCCCCCCCAGCTAAAAGGTCAATCTGTCCAAATCAGGACAGACAGCACCATTGCCATGTTTTACATAAACAAGCAGGAGGGGGTCAAGATCCACCCTAACCTCTATCACTAGATTCCCCTGTCCTACTGCAGGCCTCCAACTCTGGGCTCAGTGCCAGTGGATGCTTTGTCTTTGGACTGGACAGGAAGGTTCCTGAATGGCTTCCCTCCATTTCCCCTGATTCTCAGGGTCCTACTCGAACTCAGAAACTAGCCAGCAACAATGATTCTGGTGACTTCAGACTGGGCAAGGCAGCCTTGGTTCACACTGCTTCTCACCCTCTCAGTCAAATGGCCCATTCGACTGCCCTTGACCCACAGTCTCCTGGCCCTGCCTCAGACAAGGGTACCATAGCCAAATGTAGAGTCCCTTCACCTCAAAGCTTGGTACTTGAGGAGCTAGAGTACCCTCTAAGTATTTAGAACAAGTCCTGAGAATCCTTCCACTGGCCAAAAATCCAAGTACCAAAAAGACTAACACTTCCAAATGGAAGAGATTGTCTTTCTGGTGTAAAGACAGACTCATCGACCCATTTCAAGCTAGCCAGTCTTCTATTCTGGACTATTAGGTGCATTTACAAGCATCAGACCTTACAGCCTCATCGCTGAAGGTTCATCTGGCAGCCATTTCGGCTTACCTCTCTGCTAGTAAAGAGAAATCTGTAATTTCTCATTCCATCTTCAAGAAATTCTTTAAAGGTCTGCTGCTTCTTCAACCCCCGCTTAGGGAACTTGTTCCCCCAGGGACTTGAACCTATGTATAGCCAAGCTGATGGACTCTCCATTTGAGCCCATGACCACAGCGGACTTAAAAAATTTCACTTGGAAAACTGTTTTCCCGGTAGCAATCACTTCAGCCAGAAGGATTTCAGAGTTGCAAGCTCTCTGTACTGAACCTAACTACATTATTTCCCATAGGGATAAGGTAGTTCTCAGGACCAACAGGAAATTTCTTCCCAGAGTGGTGTCTGAATTTCAACTGAATCAATCTATAACAATTCCTGTCTTTTTCATAGACAAACCCACTCCTGGGGAGTGCTGGCTCCACAGCCTGGATGTTAAAAGGGCACTGACATACTACCTAGAGCAAACTAAGCAGCTCAGGACCTCTCATACCCAGCTGTTCCTCACCTATGGCGAGGTTGGCAAGGGCAGGTCATCCTCTTAGGCCCTGTCCACACTGTCATGCAGTTTTTAAAACGTTTACAAAACATTTTTATTTCTGTGTTTGAGCACGGTTGCCAGTGCGTCCACTCTGCACTCCGACCACTGTGCTTGCCTGCTTGAGTTCTCAGGCATGACTGCAGCAGAACCATAAAGCGTGCAGTGCCACAATGCATGTCAGGATACTTGTAACGGGACTCTGCAATGGATCCAGATGAAAATGGTGCCGTACTGTTCAGGGGATCACCGAAGCTCATCGATATGTGTAAGTCCTCCCCCTTTTGTCCTGATAGCATTGTAGAGTCACAGAGGAGTTACAGGGGTGGACGTAAACTGTGGTAAAGCACGATTTGCATCCACACTACTGTTAACATGGTTTAAGGAAACCATTTTGGTCTGAAACCGTGCTAGAAACCTGCTCCAATCAGGGTTCTAGCACAGTTTTACCATACTACAGTGTGGACGCAAACCGTGTTTGCCATTCTTTTAACGTTACCAACTGCCAGTAACATTACAAGAACTCAAGCATGGATAGTGCCGAAGAGAACTGTCTCTTGCTGGATAGTCTCTTGCATCCAGTTCTGTTACAGTAAGGCTGGCATGCAGCCACCTCAAGGTCTCAGGGCCCACTCCACTGGGGGGCACTGCAACCTCTGTGGCTGCAGCAAGGGACATCCCCTTGCTCGATATCAATCAATCAATCAATCAATCAAAATCTTTATTTAATCAGGCGAACATCATTGAGCGTAGCTCATTTACAAGATGGACCTGAGTGGTCAAGAAGTGCAAGTATTATTACATAGACAAGAATAACATAAACAGTAGTACAATGACATAAAGTGCTAATATATAACAATTTACATATATACAAGGCACATTAAAACCATTTAACCTGTAAGAAAAGGAGGCAATGGGTATAGCAGGCATAATATATAAATTATAGGTCCTAATTGGCTTTTATGAGAGTATATCAGGTGACTGGAAAAAAGTAGAACTAGCATAATGGAACACGGAAAGGGGTGGGGGTAGGTAGGGTCGGGATTAGGCCTTGTGAAAGCAATTGCAGAGTTCTGGAAATAGGGTGGAGAATAATCTTTTGAAGGATGTTAAAGGTAAGAGGCTATTTAGCTTCATGGTTTTTTGGAGTGAGTTCCATGCAACTGCTAGTGAGTGGCTGATAGCGGCCCTCCCAAACCGGGTGCAGGCATTGGGGACCTTTAGAATGATAAGTTTGCTGATCCTTAAGTTGTATGGCCTAGAAGTAATTAGGGTAAAACAGCCTGTGATATAGGTGGGTAGTTTGCCGATATCTGCAAAGTGGCTACCTGGAAGACGACACACCTTCACAAAGGACTTCTTCTCGGATGTACAGTCCAGATCAGATGCCAAATTTGGCACTGCAGTCTGGCAGAACCTGTTTCCAAAGTAGGTTCTGTTCCCTTCTCCCAAATATAATACTGCTTTGTAGTCTGCATTGGTCAAGCATACCGAGGGATTCCTGGGGTGAGAAGAAAAAATTACTTACCATAGTAATATTGTTTCTTCCAGGGGATCCCACAGTATGCTTGACCTCCCACCCAGCCTCCCCTCATATAACCTGGCTGAACATATTTCTGCAGTCCATGCCTTAGGCCAAATTTCTTGCTATAGAGCTTTAGCATGTGTAATGTTCCACAGTTAACCATGGTGTACATAGTTCGCCTATATGCGATTTATTTTTTTTTTTCCCTTGTTCTTTTTCTATTTTTCTTTTCTTCTAAGATAGTTTTGAGAACTGGGGCCTTTTGCCTCTCAGGCTTCGAAATGAATCTAATAGCTCCAGCTACAGGCAGCACTCTCTTACTACAACCTGATAGGCTAATTCTTGAGCATCATTAGCATAAGCTCCATCTTCAGGGCCACTGAACCCAGCTGGCATAACTGCATTAGTCAAGCATAATCTGCATCAGTCAAGCATATTGAGGGATCCCCAGGAAGAAACAATGTTACTATGATAAGTAATTTTTTCTTTTCACATCAGTGTTTATTCAGGTACAGTTAAGCATGGCTCATTTAGAGTTAATTCTTTCATTTGTGTTACTAGGAACATTATTAACTGCTGCCAATTAGCACAGATTTCCTGTCCCATCTAAGAATGCATGCATCATGGTGATGAGACTGTACACGATAGTGTAACAGAGATTAATGGCGAGGCTGTCAGCATGCAGGCAGCCAATCAGAATGGAGCATTACAGAAATGCTTTTTATAATATAAATAAAAATAGCACTTGATTGAGATACGTCTCCTTTGTTACATCTGTATGTATTGCATAATATGTAATAAGCTCTCACGGGCAATAAGTCTGTCAATATCCATGAATAGTAACCAGGCAAGGATGAGCTGCAAGATTCAAAACTGAAGAAAGAGCTGAATACTCTGATCGGCCATCTGAAAAGAAAACAGTTATTCAGGGTAGACAGGTAGGAACAATACATATATAATTTTGAACTATTAGTCTCTAATTTTCAATTTGTGGATATGTGCTTTATTGCCTGGAAAATGCAGTGGAATGTGAAATATCATTGCTTAATCTGATAAAGTATTAAATGCTTGCATGACAAGGTTTGACCACATAACCTATGCTGATTAGATAGGATGTTTGAGGGGGTGGCAGATGGTGGGGGGGTTGGGGTGGATCACCAGGGGCGGGCCACGGCTACTGCTTTGCATAGGGCCCATGGCAGTGTAACTCTGGACCTGGTTCCAGCACTCTCCAAAAAAGGTACTTCTACAAATGGCTTATCACGGGTTTTTCATAATAGGCTTTGGGTTAAAAGCTCACCCCATGGTTGTCTGGCTGGGGAGGTAAGTAATGGCTGGTTACTATGTGGAAAGCGGATGCATACATAAACATAATATACCAGATGACAAAAATGAGCTGATGGTATAACTTGCACTCAAACTGTGCATGCAGTTTATCTTTAATGACATTATTGTATATATTTTAAATGTTGCACCTATATATTACAAGGTGCAGTGGCAGCCTTCCCTAATGCCCTGGTCAAATTTTAACCTATGTGTGAAAGCACTTGCTCACTCTACAGGACATAATGAAAGCCTGCTAGCTATTAACTGCCAATGACGTTTCACACGCAGCCTGCTCTACTTGGTAGGATCTCTTACAGCTGTGCAAGCTGCATATAAATTCAGTGGTTGTTACTGACTGGAGGACATTCACTTCACTGGGATCTATGCAAGAGTGTGTTTACTTAATATTTTATTTTTATTTGAATTTGTTTACTAGGTAGGTGCACTGGACCATGGTCTTTTTTTTTCCAGACTTGACTTTTACTGGAAGGCAAAATAATAAAAAAATACAATTCGGCAATACAGTAAGATAAGATAGATAACACAACATTCACAATTACAAATAGTTTTTTTCCAATGAATAGTTACAAAAATGAGACTTAAAGTCAAGGACAATATGAGACAAAGGATTTTGAAGACCTTATGAAAGAGAGTTGCAAAACAAAGGCTGAGCATTGGAAAATGCCCTCTGCCCCATCTTTGTTTTGGAACAGTTTGCAACAAGAAAAATTTGATTTGCTAAACTCATTTGTTTTTGAGCACAGTAGATCTTACAGGAATTAATCTTCACCATTGATTTACACTAATGACTCTTAGGACCCTGTAGGAAACTGAACTTTTCAGGGGGGTTGGCAGTGGCACCAAGGTAAGTTGTACACATGCACAGCACTGCGTGACTGGCTCATGGCACCTGGCTTACCTCAGCACCAGCCCTCAACCACCTCAGTTCCTTTTTTCACCACTGAGTACGGAGCAGTGATGATGTTGCTCACCCACTGTGAGTCATCTCTATACGACGACACCATTATATTTCTGTCACTGTCTCTTAGCCGTGCCAAGTCAATGGTTGATAGGGTCACCACCTTTGGATGAGGTAAAAACCGGATGCTAAACCACACCCCAAACTCCGCCTCTGGCTCCACCCCATTTTTATGACTGGCGAGTATATCGCTCCCCCTCCAAAGCCATTTGTAATGTTGGAAATAGACATTACTAGTGATAGGAAATCATTGTTATACTGTTATTTATTTGATTTATTTATTCAGTTATTTATTTTTATTCTTTGGCAACCAGGTTACCTCCCATCGGCCACATAGCCCATTTTACAGGAGTGACCCAGAAGCACAGGAAGGTTACGTGACTTGCTCAGGGTCACACAGTATGTAAGTGGAGGCTGTGGGAATCAAACTCAGGTCTGCTGGATGTGCCAAGCTCATCCACAGCTTATTGCTCAGCCCTCTGTTAAACACGCTCCCATTTTCCTTTCCATGTCAGCCATGTATTCTGATACTTTGACCAATTTTTGATAACTTAATTATTGGTGCTTGTGGCATCCTTAATACTGCACTATGTTCCCCTTTACCTCAGCAGCTACTGCTGTTTCTTTTCATATTTCTAAGACATTCCATAATTTGACACACCATTCCATGCTGTTTATCTGAATGTCCTGTAAAAGTATAGCTCATCCAGGAACCAACTAGGCGGACAGCAAATGGATCCTCCAGCACCTTACTGGACTGGATCATGTCTAACCGTCCTGACAGGATCTCATCGGCTGGTACATTATCTGACTCCATCTCTGACCACTCACCGGTTTTCTGTGTATGGAAAATTCCCAGCCCCAAAATTCCACACAAAATTATGCATGTCAGAAACTACTCTAGATTCGATACTGAGGCGCTCCTGGAAGACCTAAGAGTTACTGACTGGTCTGGGGTGTATGGTGCCACTGACCCCTCAGCAGCAACCTCTTACTTCCTCTCCACCTTTGGGGCCTTGCAAGACAAGCATGCTCCCAAGGTCATCCGTAGGGTGAGGGGGTCCGCTACCCTCTGGTTAAATGGGAATCTCCTAGCCCAGATGCGGGAGGAGATAAGTGTTGGTCTCGTTCCAAAGGTACCAGTGATCCCATGATTATTCAAAGGTACAGACACCTCAGGAACAAGTGCAAAAAGGCCATCAGGGCAGCAAAGCGTGACTTCTGTAAGTCCGCCCTACTAAGCTCTGCCAGTAATCCCAGGAGGTTCTGGAGAGATATTAAATCCCTTGTCAGCGGATCCTCCCATCCAGGGGTTAAGGACATGGTCATAAATGGAGTCTCCTGCAATAATCCCCATACTATTGCCAACTCCCTAAATAATCACTTCTCTGACCTCTCTGCCTTCACAACCCTCTTCTCACCTGATGAGGCTCTGTCCCACCCCCTTCCCTCTACTCTGCTGGAGGGTTACCCTCCTCATCAAATGTTCCACCTCAGGGCTGTATCAGTTCAGGACTTGCAGAAACACCTAGCTGGCCTCTCCCAGTACTCCAGTCCTGGCCTAGACAACCTGGAGCCTAAACTCCTTAAGCTTGGTGCTGCACACATTGCCTCACCAGTAGCCTTTATCTTCAACCTATCCCTTGGTCTGGGACCATCCCAGACATCTGGAAAAAGGCGAGGATTGTCCCTGTACTGAGAAAGAAATCCCAAACTACCTGACAATTATCGACCAATTGCCATTCTCCCAACCCTTAGCAAGCTCCTTGCAAAGGTAGTGGCTGAGCAGCTTTCGGAATATATCCACTCTCATGAACTTCTGTCCCCAGCCCAGCATGTCTTTCGTAAGGGGCACAGCACCACCACAGCCTTAATCTCGGTTACATCAAGTATCCAGACAGCCATGGACCAGGGCAAACTCTCTGGTGCAATATTTATTGACCTGTCCAAAGCCTTTGACCTCGTTGACCACAAACTGCTTGATGTACAGTTATGGTCACTTGGCCTCTCCCCCCATGCCATGAAATGGCTAATGGGTTATCTACATGGCAGAAAGCAGTGTACCTGCTTCAATAAAGTCCTCTCCGAGCCCCTACCGGTGATCTCCAGAGTGCCTCAAGGCTTGGTACTGGGTCCCCCCTCTTCTTCTCCCTCTTCATCAATCAACTACCCATGGTTACTACCAGCTGTAGCGCCACCATGTATGCAGATGATCTGGTAATCCTGGCTCACTCCCAGAATGCCACTACCCTAAACTAGAACCTGACCGATGACTTTAACAGGGTACTGTCATGGGTTACTAGTCACAGGCTGGTCCTGAACCTGAAAAAGACACAGGCTATGCTCTTTGGCTCAATGGTTAAAATCAAAGCCTCATCGGCCTGCTTACACGTCACCAGCGCAGATGGATCCTCACTACCCATAGTGAGCTCTATCAAATATCTGGGGGTTACACTTGACCCCCAACTTGACATGGGTAATCATATCCTTAACATCTGCAGGGCGGCAAACTGCAAACTGGGTCTGGCCTATAGGGCCAAGTATAACCTTACACCGGCAGCCAGGCTTGCCCTAGTGAAGGGTGTGCTCCTTCCCTCCCTCAGCTATGGGCTGCACCTATTTGCTCGCTCTCCAAAGACACATCTCACCCGGTGGTACACTGCTTACAATAACATTTGTCGTTTTGTCTTGGCTGCCCCCCGACTCACCCACCGTTGTAAGCTATATGAGAAACTCTGCTGGCTGTCACCAGCTAGATACCTTGATTTTGGTTTGGGATGCCTTTCTGGGAAAGTGATCAGAACTAGCACCCCCCAAGGGCTGGCCCGGCTTCTGCCTAAACTGAATCCCACCCCCTACCAACTTAGGTCTCTCACATCAGGGATGCTCAAAGTCCCTCCTACCCGGACCCTCATGGGGATCGGGACTTTGCCATAAGTGCGCCCAGACTCTGGAATTTGCTGCCTGTGGATGTCCGAGCTGCCCCCTCCTATCTGAGTTTTCGAAATTCCCTGTGGGGTTTCCTAAAACTAGCATCAGAGTGTGACTGCCCCAAACCTCCCTAGAGTAAAGTGTCAAATTGTTTAGTCTGAACCTCCCCAGGGTGTCTCCATTGAATTCCTGGAGATATTTTCCCCACTGTATCAATGACTTCTGACTACTCCTGCCTAAAAAGCCTTGGGCATTTTACACCCATTATTGCTCCACGGTCATAGGCTAACCATGACATATTGCACCTTGGTCACTTGGTAGAAACTTGTACTACCAAGTGTTTCTGTTTCTGTCTAACATGTGCATATTTAGAAAAATGTGATGAGCTGTATATACCTGTCCACGATCCAACTAGCCTGGGGGGTGTATACGACAATGTTATAAGTTATATTATGACCAATCCAGTCCTTGAGCTATGCTCCACTCCTATGTATGATGACCTGTATATATCTGTCAGTTGAACTAGCTAGTCTAGAGTATATAATCTGAAATGTGCTTACTACTGTATGTTTCCCCTAGCGTCAAATGATGTATTTCTCACGTTTGTTTACTGTGACAAAAAACTGTACTCTCTTTGCCATGTCTCCTTGACTGTTGTTCTTCGTGTTGTACTCGGGTCGTTCCTGAAAATAGGCATAATACTTGTCTAGTGTACTTACCCAGTAAACAAAAGCTAAATAAATAAATAAATATCGTGGAATGTTCAGGTAATACAAAAAATGAGAGCAAATGTAGTGATAAAGGCAATAAAAGCTAGAATATTACTTTAACAAAAATTGGTCTAAAACATACCACAATATAGGACAAACAAAAAGAAACACATGAGAGCACATAAAGGTTTAAAAGCTGTTTCCTGTCATAGCAGTAAAAGACCATGCCTAAAACTCAGAGTGGAAAAGATTAGGTTAATTTACTGCTAATGATCTTAATGGCCGTACTTTACACCTCCCAGACAGACTGGTTTTACAAACAAAGGCAGGTCTGAATGACTGTGCCATCAGAACTTTTTTGTAATCTGGACACGCAATGCAGCCAAAACAGTGAATGATTCGATACATCAGTTAAGTATATGAGCACTCAAAATGGCCCGAAAACCAGACTGCATTTAATCAAAACTGGATGACCGGATAAGGACCCTAAAACCGGATTATCTGGTCAAAAACCGGATAGGGAATCAACTCGATCAGGCTGCTCTGGCAATGGGGCCATGCGCATGCCCCATCCACTTTCCCTATCAGGGAAGGGTTCTGACAATGGGCAGTCCTGTACTCGGAAGGAAAGGCAGTCCTCTAAGAAGCATGAAAAGAGAGAAATCTGTTCCTGATCCCTGTCTGGTTCTCAACACCGCATGGCCTCGAGGTTTTCCTCTTCCCATTGGAAGGGGAGAAACATTGCTGCTTGAGATCACCCCCTGTGAAGTCTGACTTGTCACATAGAGCTGGAGGCCCTCACTGGCACCATCAGTGTCAGCGGGGGCCTCTGGTTCTAAGGGGTCGAGGTCTCGGGCTCAGAGTCCCTCTCTGTCCTTAAGTGCGGACTCCTTTGGGCAGTTCCACCACTGGGCAGCTCTTATGGAGCAGTGGGTGCAGTGTCTGGCTCGTGTGTCTCTGTCAGTGGAACTGGTTCTTGTCCCCTCAGGGTCAGTGGAACTGGAGCTGTAGGTGGAGCCCTCAAGCCAGGTAGAACATTTGGCTCTGGCAACAGCCCCGGACCTTTGCCAGTGACTGCTCCGCTGACTCCCTTCCTACTGGCCACACCCTCATCCTGTGTCACTGTAGTTGGACCAGCCGCAGGACCATTGCTGGTCACTTCAGTCCTGGCTGGGTCATTGGCAGTGAGGCTGGCACCAGTGCCAGCACCAGATTTAGACCTTTCAGATCTCTCCGGTGCTGGACTCAGTTCCTGTTCTGGCGTCACCTTTGGCATCAATGCCTCATCCTTTGGGGCCAGTGTCACTGGTGTTGTCAAAGTCGCATTCCAGGTTAGAGGGTCTGCGATCCACCCCTCTCTATGACCCACCCATGGAGGATGTAGAGGGTGACAAGGCAAGTCTGACCCAGACCTCTCATCTTATCTGAGGGAAACGACAAGGACTCTTTACCCTGGATTCTTTGGACCCAGGCCCAACTACTGTGCCTCTGGAGGATCTAACTTTCCAGGCTTTGCTCAGAAATATGCATTCTCCACTTCATTTTGAGACTTCAGCGACTGACCCAAGTAAATGTGTCTGTCTGCAGTGGTTAAATGTTCCTACCATGCCGGTCAGTTTTGTTCCTTGTATTGTGCTCACATTTGAAACCCTATCTGATGCAGTCTGGAGTAGGTCTGCTTCAGTAGGTTCTGTCTGCAAGCAGATAGAAAATGTACTGCCCCTAAGGATAGATCAGGGTATGTTTTTGATTCAGTCTATAGCTGATGCCATTGATATTCTCACTGAAAATGATGAAGTTGTTCTCTCTCCCTGGGGGTCACTGCGCACCTTCTTAACAATGAGTCATGCAAGAATAACACATTGGGCAAATGAGCCTATGCAGCAGCTACCCTAGGCCTACAAGTTACTAGCTACCAAGTGCATTTTTCTGAGTATATCCTTTGGAGCTTGCTTAAGTCTCTGGTTGAGTTCCTGCCAGATTCCAAGATTGAATGTAAGGTTCTGCTGACTGCCACACGCAGAACTGAGTCCAACAGTCATCAGTTGAAAGCCGATATGGATGCCGTTGATATGGCCCCCGCTTTGCTGTTGCAGGCAGCCGCATCCAAAGGCATTCCTGGCTATGAACAGCTGTTCTTTGTCAAGATGTCCAGCAACAGGTTATGAATGTTACCTTTTTTTTTTTAATACTTCAGCTTTATTTTCTTCAACTGTGGATACATCTTACATTCCATCTCCATCAAATAAAGACATATCCTTATTTCCACATTTCCAGTACTCAGACATTAATTTATTTTACAGATCAATCTTTTCTATATAATGAACTATAGCCTAATTTCTATTTACTTATTCATCTTTCTTATCATGCATGTATTTATTCATCTTTAATAGCCGAATGCATTATGCTTCTATCTATAACATACTAGTTTCTTTTATACTCTGTTGCCTCTGACCCACCATTCCTCTCCTTCCTACAGGTATTATTACCTCCGTTGAGAAAAGAAAAGAAAAAAAGTCAGGAAGAAATGGTGCCAATGGGAAGGAGAAATGCATCTCATCCTTTCCCCATCCTGCCCACCTCCACCCCACTTCTTTTCCCAATTTCCCATCTTTCTCTACCCAATTTCCTCGGTTTCCTTCTTACCATCACCAAATCATTGTGTTCTGTTCCTACTCTCCTATCTCAGACAATTCCCATCTCGTCCATCTATTTTGATACTGTGGTAGCTTTTGTCTCAGAGAATAGGTGATCCTTTCAAATATTTTTATCTTTTCTACCAGCTCCCTCCAGTCCTCCACTGTGGGGGCATTTGGTGAGAGCCATCTTCTGGTAATTGCTTTACCAGCCGCGGCTATCAATATATTCCAGAGGTGTCTGGCTTCTCTCCCTCTAAGCTCTGTTGGACATACCCCTAATATCATGTGCTCTGGCCCTAATAGTGTCGTTATGCTGAATCTTGCCTTCATATCTCCCTGTATCCCTTCCCAGAATTCCTTTAGGTCCAGGCATTCCCAAAAAACATGTGCTTGGTTGGCTGTCTGTGCTCCACATCTTCTCCAACAGCTACCATTTAGCCATCTGTATTGGCACTCTGAAATATCTAGATCTTATTTTCCATACGAATGCCCTCCATTCTGGGGACGATGTGGTACTCCAGGTGTTTTGCCAAACTGCCGCCCATTCCCTATTATTTAACTTAATCCGTAATTCTTGTTCCCATTTTACTTTTATATAATCTGTTGTATACTGGAGATCTTCAATATAATTCTGATATAGAATTGAAATAGCCCCTTCCCCTCTGCTCGAGTTCCAGATTGTCTCAAATACATTTGGAGCTGAGTAGCCTCTAGCTCTTTGAATTGAATTGTTCGTCTGCTCTCCTATGAAATCTCTAATTTGATAATAATAAATGAGTTCTTTCCCTGTCCAATTAAACTTGATTTGAGCCTCCGCAAATGAAATTACATGATCCCCTTTAAGGAATTGCCAGGGAGCTCTACACCCTTGTTTTTCCTGCCTTTTGTGCCAGGGGTCAGTAGCTGCTGGGTTATTCTCTATTCATGGTCCACCAGATATACTTCCAAAGGTATACTCTAGTAGCGCCTTTAGACTGTCCCTGTCTATGTCCCTGTATTGCTGTTTCTGTCCCCAAACAGGGCGTACTCATCCACTCCTCTCTGGGATTTAACGTTGTACATTGTGCTAATATTGAGGGAGACGAAACAGCCTCTAGGTCAGTCTCCTTCCATCTTGCCCTATAGTCCATATGTTGCAATAATAGTATTATTCTAGTCTGGGATGCTATCCAATATCTGGTCAGTAGGGGAACTGTGAGTCCTCCCATTCTCTTGGGGAGATATAAAGTTTGTTTTTTAACTCTAGGCCTTTTATTCAGCCAAATAAAGCTCCATATCACTTTTTGCCATGTCCCTAACTGTTTAAGGGATAGTGGGGCAGGGACGCATTGAAATAAAAATAGAAAACGTGGTAAGACGTTCATTTTAACTGCCTGTATCCTCATGGATAGAAACATTGGTAGAAGCCTCCACCTTTGTATATCCTCTTGTATCTGTTCCACCAATGTAGGGTAGTTTATCTGGGGTAGTCGAATAGCTATAGTATCTAATTTTATCCCTAAATATTTCAAACAGGGAAGTTCCCATCTCATTGGGTACAGATTTTTCAACTGCAGGGTCGGGGTATAATTTAGTTTCAGTATCTCTGTCTTAGTATCATTTAGCGTATATCCTGAGTAGTTTGAAAATATTTTTAAGTGCTTGAATAGGCTTGGTATAGATTCTTCTGGGTTAGTTAAATAGAGTAAAATATCATCTGCATGTAAGGCTAGCTTTTGCTGCATCCTCCCCCCCGAGTTGTATACCTTTAATTTCATAATTATCCCTAATTCCTTGGGCCAGGGGTTCCAAATATAGGGCAAACAACAATGATGACAGCAGACAACCCTGCCTTGTTCCCCTCTCCAGGCCAAATGGATTTGAGTGATGACCATTTGCTCTTACATAGGCTCTGGGTGCCTCTTAGATTTTCCTAACAAGGTTAATAAATTGTGCAGGGAACCCAAACCTCCCCAATACCGCTCTTAAAAATGCCCAGGAGACTTTATCAAAAGCCTTCTCGGCATCTAGGCTAAAGAGGACTGCAGGTTGCTTGGTACGGTTTAAATGGTTTATTATATGTGTGGTTCGCCTTATGTTATCCTGCGCCTGTCTCCCTGGGATAAAGCTGGTTTGATCCGCTTGTATTAACAGTGGGAGTATTTGTTGTAATCTACGGGCCAAAACTGCCATAAATAGTTTGTAGTCTGTATTAAGGAGGGTGATTGGCCGGTAAGAGGGACACAGTTTTGGATCTTTACCTCCCTTGGGAATTACCGAGATAATTGCCTGGGACCATGATTCTGGGGGGACATCCCTCTGTTGTTATGGTTTCATTGAAGACTTTTAATAGTAGGGGGATGAACTGTTTCTGAAAATGTTTATACATTTCAGCTGGATATCCATCTGTTCCAGGACATTTATTTGTTTTAAGTCTAGATATCTCTCCCACCAGTTCCTCTCTAGTCACAGGCTTCACAAGCTGCCTTTTTGCCAGTTCCGGAACTTTGGGTAGTGGAATGCCTCGTAAGTATTGTTCCACATCTGTCTCCTTTTGGATTGGGGGGGTTGTATATAATTCTTTATAATATGTTCTAAAAGCCTCTACAATCTCTGGCGTGTTTTGTAAAATTCCTTTGTTCTGCGGGTGTATTATCTTGGCTATGTGAGCTTTCGCCCTTTGGATATGTAATCTGGCTGCTAACAATCTGGTGGCTCTGGGCCCTCCTTCGTAATATCTCTGCTTAATAAATAATAATTTTTTTTCAATATAATAATCCAATTCTCCATTTAGTTCTTGTTTAATTTTAACTTTTTGAAAGTTTCTTTATTGTATTTCTTTTTAAATTGAGTTTCTAAATTATCTATTTCTCCCCTTAAAGCTTCTATTTTCTTTTCTCTTTGCTTCTTCTTGTAAACCACTATAGCTATCAGTTTCCCTCTCAATATAGCTTTTAACGTGTCCCAAAGCAGGGATGATGTTACATCTGGTGTTGTATTTTCCTCTATAGCCTGTTTAATGGTATCTATCACTTGTTGTTTGATTTCTTTGTCCTGTAACAATGAGACGTTCAGTCTCCAGAATGTTCTCTTCTGGAAATCCGCTAAATTTATTTGAAGGAATATCGGGGCATGATCTGACAATACCGTATTGCCTGTCCAGCTATCTTTCACCTCCATCATTATTTCTTTTGGTAAGAGGAAATAATCCAATCTCGAATCGCTTTTATATGGCGGGGAAAAGAATGTATAATTTTGTTGTTTAGGGTGGCCCACTCTCCATGCATCCACATATCCTGTCTCCCCCAGCAGCTTCACCAACTTCTTCGAGGTCCCCCTCTCCTTACGCCCACCCAGAGCTGTACTATCCATATGAGGGTCCATGGTTATATTCAAATGTCCTCCGAGAATAACTTGTCCTTCGGCCCATTCCAGTAGTTTCAGCAATATTGTTCTATATACCTAATAGTTTGAACCAGGGGGTATATATACCGACACTAGTGTTAACAGTCTCCCTTGAAATTTGCCTTTAAGGAATACATATCTCCCCTCTTTATCAATGCATTTATCTATTATTTCAAATACTGTTTTATTTCGTATTAATATAGAAACCCCTTGCCTTCTGCCCCGTCCATAAGAGGCACTGACTTCATAATTAAAGCCCATCTTCCCTAGTTTATTATGTTCTATGGAGGTAAGGTGCGTCTCTTGTAACAAAATAAAATCAGGGCCCTCCTTTTTCATTGCTGCTAATATCTTGCTTCTCTTAATGGGGTTTGTCAGTCGATTGACGTTAAATGAACAGATTAATGTTGTTTTATCCATTTTCGTATTCCCTCTTGTCCTTCCGTTTTCTATCAATACCACCCCACTCTTTCATATCAATCATCCCCAAGGTGGTGGATCTTAGGCAGCTTCGATAATATGCATTTGTTCTTCTCTCCGTTTCATACATTTTAGGCTTAGTAAACTTCTGTAAACACAATGAACTGCTTCCCAATTTATCGAGAGATCCTAACATCCCAATCTCCCAACACTTTAGTAATCCAACAAGTATTTCTCTAAACATATAAAATGTTAACATTAATAACCAACTAGTTAAACACAACTTTTTCTTTTTTTTCCCCTCCTCTTTACAAAAGAAAGAAAAAAGTGGTTGCGTCCAAGGTAGGGGATCCCAACTCAGTGGTTCCCTTTTCTGCCCTCCAGGAATGGTGTTGAGGGCAGACTCGGGTGGAAATAGTCCTATATTCACGGGATATCCCCTTGAGAAAGCTCTCTCTGCAGAATAGCTTTTAGTTCAATTGTCACCTTCGGACTGCTCAGCGGCGCAGTTACGATGTTGTATTGTAATTACCTCCCGTTTCCAGCCCTCCCTCCCTCGCCCACTTCTTTTATATTTATCTCTTTTCCCCATGTCGTATAATATTTGATATATAAAACCCCCTATTTCCTATTCGCCAACTTTATATGCGGGGAACCCCCGCAACCGGACAAGTTCAGCATGTCTCCTTCTTCTCCCCCCCCCATGCTATATTTCCTCTCCTTATTTATATTATTTCCACTTATTCGGAAGCAAGAGATCTTACCATACAATAGCCCTTCATAAGCCCCCTGTTCCCCAGCTGATATCTTGTTTTGTCTAGGTACCCCTTCCCCTTGTATCTGGATTACCTCACTTAGTTTTTGTCTCTTGTCACAGAAAGCGACCAAAGTCCATGCATATAGGTCTTAACTAAATCTGTCTCTTGCCTTTCTTTCAACTAGTCATGTCTCCAATCATAAGCCCAGGGAGTCTTAAGTTTAAGAATCCTCCTCCATAACCCCCCTTTTCCTCCCTCCCCCATCTCTCCAATAGAAGAGGCTCCAAATGAAACACTACACCTACAGTTTTGTAGTTGGTCCTAAACATCTTTCATGCCCCCTTTTCGCTTCATGTGAACTTCTGTATATTATTGCTTCAGTTTGGACACTCTTCTGCTGGACTTCCTTATTTATTTATTTATTGCGTGTCAGATTTCCCTGTAGATCTGCCTCATGCCCACTTCAATCGATAATTCGACAACTTTTCAGCAAGTGGACCTTTCACACACATCTTCCGATTTGTTTCAATTCACCCCTTAAATCACCCCAGACCACTTGTTTCAATCAGACGGGAATATCTTATCCCCAATACCACTAATTCTGTTTCACAATTATGCACAGGTTATTTTATCACTTTTATTCTGTCCCAGTTTATGTTTTTTTTGTTCTTTTTCCTTTCCTCTCCCCCCCCCATTCAAGTTCTGTATATACTGCAGTTTTCTAGGTGTGCATTTCCTTCTCTCCAGAGGGCAGTTCGTGAGTTCCCGACTTCACAGAGTAGTTACAGGTGTTTCATTCACGCTCAAAGCTCTCAGCCTCCATAGGAACAAGCCAATTAAGAGTACCTGCAAGCACTTTCACCCCTGCCCTTGTTTCAGCCTTCCATCTCAGACCCTGCTCGAACTTCTCTCTGTGCGTTGCTTCTTGCCATCATCTTCAGCTTCTCGAGTGCTACCCTGAGTACCTTCATTGGCGACGTTCCCTTACGTTGAGTTGCCACCTGAAAAGCATCCGATGGGAACATCTGACTTCTGACAATCCGTTCCTGTTCCTCCACAGATAGGGATATTCTCTTTTGTATTAGCGCCTCCATTGCTTTGCTTGGTGACCAGTACAATTGCACGCCCTCCGGCCAGAGAATCCTCAACTTCGCTGGGAACGGTGTCTGAAACCTAATGCCCCTTTCTTTCAACGCCCTCAGGATCGGGGAGTACTGCTGTCGTGCCTGCTGGATTTCCGCCGGGTAGTCATGGTCCATCGTAATTTTGGATGTTAAGTAAGACTTCTTTTTTCGCCCATGCTCTACGAAGTAAGTCCTCCTTAGTTTGATAACTTGAGACCAACAATATTATCGAACGAGGGCGCGCCTTCGGGTTTTGGGGTTTCTGTCCAAGTGACCTGTGGGCACGTTCTATTTTTAAGTTGTAATTCGGTGGGAGCTCTAGTATGTCTCTGAGCAGATTTTCCAAAAATGCCGACATCAGAGCTGTCTCTGAGCCCTCTGCCAGCCCATACAGTCTCAAATTATTGCGACGTGATCTGCTTTCGAGATTTATGCTTCTCGCCTGTAGACGGATCGTTTGCTGGATCAGAGCCCCTACTGCTTGGTTAAGGTAGGTCGAGGTGTCCTCTATCGCTGAAATCCTAGTCTCAGCCTCCTCTATTCTGTTATCAAGTTTCGCAATCTGCTGTGAGAGCCCTTGCAGGTCTTTTTTTGTTTCCAGTCTTGAACTGCGGATTTACCTCAAAATTGTCTCGAAGCACGTCCTCAATAGCTTATCTTGTTCCCCCTTCATGTCATAGTCAGAGCCACGGGTGCTGCCTGGTGAGCGACTGTGGCTTTGCGGCCTATGCTCCGTCTCTAATCTGTCTGCATCTCTCGCTTTGAGTAAATGTTTGTTCTTCAGGGTGCCTCCCTTGTCTCTTTTCTGGTATCCTTAGACATTCTGGGCAGTACTGCAGGTTTTGAAATGCTCGATGAGGTTTATTTAATTTATATTTTATGTAGCGAGGGAGGGAGCTCCTTTGCTGCGCTGTCTAGCTGTCCGTGGCGGAACCGGAAGTCCATGAATGTTACCTTTGATGGAACTTACCTGTTTACACAGCAAGTAGAGAAGTCTCTTGAGGCATCTCAGAAAACTAGAAAGACCCTTAAGTCTTCCAGGCCACCCCCCTGCTAAACCTCAGAGGGCAAAAAGATGTGGTTTCTTTCAGATCAGGCAGTCCTTTTGTGGAAGAGGCAGGGGAGCCCAAACAAATCCCAGCCTCCCCAGCCTCAGAAGAAGGTGCAGTCGAAGGCCCAGGTGCCGAAAGTACCTAGTGCCACCCTATGATGTTCCAGCCCTGGTCCTGCCTCAGCTGCCCGAGGCAGACCTCTCCTCCCCAGTGTGGGGGGGGGTGCCTGACCCAGTTTTATTATCAGTGAGAGTCTACTCCCCAGTGGGGGGGAGGTGCCTGACCCAGTTTTATTATCAGTGGGAGTCCATTACGACAGACAAGTTGGTTGGATAATCCGGGGGGGGGGGGATACTCCCTGGACTTCACGGAAATCCTTCCAGACTATCTACCTAGAAAAGCAGTCCCTGTTATTAGCTCATATCTCAGAGCTTCTGGTACAGGAGATTGCAGGCCTTCTGAACAACATGGCAGTGAATATAGTGCCAGAGTCAGAGCAAAACACAGGCTTCGATTCCCACTACTTCTTGTACCAAAGAAATCGGGGGGCATGGACCCCATTCTTGACCTGAGAAACATGAATAAATTCATGGATTGAGAAAAATTCAAGATGATTTCTCTGGGATCTTTGCTTCCTTTCCTGAAACCTTAGGTTTGGTTAGCTTCCCTGGATATGCAGGATGCATACCAGTACATACTGGCACATCCTAACCAAGGCAAGGCAGTTTTATACATATGGCACCCATCCCAAAGGCTCTGGGCACCTCAACAGAAGTACAGCTGATTGATAACATAATTAAAAGCAGTAAGTACTGGCCAGGCCAGTGGTGTGGAGGGCCACGGTGCTGGCGCCTTACCTCCTGCCACACCGGCGACCTGTGTTCGGTGATGAGCACGGGTTGCTGGGGGTTGGCCGGGGGGGGCTGGGTGAGGATTAAACAGCCACCTGGCAGCTCTTCTGTCCTGGACTCGATTGGATGTGGAGGCATGATGGTAGTGTGGGTGATGGAGTGGAGCTAGGTATTAGGCCGCATCTAGAGATGGGGGCCTTACAGGCCAAGGTATTGTACGTGTCTCCACCCACATGTGCCGCATCGAGGGATCGGGGCCTTACAGGCCAAGGTATTGTACGTGCCTCCACCCACATGTGCCGCAACGAGGGATCGGGGCCTTACAGGCCAAAGTATTGTACGTGCCTCCACCCACATGTGCCGCAACGAGGGATCGGGGCCTTACAGGCCAAGGTATTGTACGTGCCTCCACCCACATGTGCCGTGACGAGGGATCGGGGCCTTACAGGCCAAGGTATTGTACGTGCCTCCACCCACATGTGCCGTGACGAGGGATCTGGGCCTTACAGGCCAAGGTATTGTACGTGCCTCCACCCACATGTGCCACGTCGAGGGATCGGGGCCTTACAGGCCAAGGTATTGTACGTGCCTCCACCCACATGTGCCGTGACGAGGGATCGGGGCCGTACAGGCCAAGGTATTGTACGTGCCTCCACCCACATGTGCCACGTCGAAGGATTGGGGCCATACAGGCCAAGGTATTGTACGTGCCTCCACCCACATGTGCGTCCTTGCCCTGGGGTTCTGGGGACATAAAGAGGAGAAAATCAGGTGGAAAAACCACCTTCAGTGACGAGTGACAATGAGTGATGACCACTTCTCACAAGCTCCGCACCGGTGGCTGGGCGCCCCCTTCAAGTCCTGTGGCAGAGGACGTCAGTGGCAAAGGTAAGCCCTGGAGGAGCTGGGTGACAGGGCTAATGGGGTGGTCTGACGGGGGTCGCTGAGGGTGAATGGAAGAGAAACACAGAATGGAAAAAAAAGCAATAAGTACTAAATTAAATTAAAACAATTATGTCACAAAACCAGGCACAAAACGTAAAGTAAAAAAAATGTTTTTTAAAGATGTTTTTTAAAATGACCAGCGTGGGAATACCTCTTATCTCCAGGGGAAGGGTGTTCCACAGAATATGGACTGTCACCCCAAATGCCTTATCGCCCAAGGATTTCAAATGAGACCTCAATGTCAACAAGTGGTCTGCCTCCACTGACCGGGGGGGGGTGTCAGGAGCATAAGGTATCAGGAGGTCTTTCAGGTAGCCTGGCCCCAAACTGTGCAGGGCTTTGTATGTCAACAAGCACACCTTGAAGCTGATGCATCAGCACTGGCAACCAGTGAAGACTGTAGAGAATCGGCATGCTGTACTCGAACTGAGTGGTCCCAGCAACCAGCCAAGCTGCCACGTTCTGAAATAGCTACAAATGGTGAAACAACCTCATGGATAACCCAAAGTAAAGAGCATTACAGTAATCCAACCTCGAGGTGATGAAGACATGAACCAGTGTTGTCAGATCAGCCAGCTCAAGATAGGGCTTGGTCCAGGTGATGATTCGCAGGTGGTAAAAGCCACTGCGGACAACAGCCAACACCTGATATTCTGGAGTCAGCTTGGAGTCCACAGTGACCCCCAGATTCCTCACCCTGCTGCTCATAGTGTAGCGCCATCCAGCGAAGGTAGGATGGTGCTATTACTTGCCGCAGCTGAACCCAACCAACCCAGCTCCACCAGTAACATCTCCATCTTCAGAGGGTTTGGTCTAAGCCAGCTGGCTGCCATCCGCTCCTGGATTTCCCTAAGACCCTTGCTCAGTTCTGATACCATCACAACTTCATTAAAGGCACAAGACACATACAGCTGCATATCATCGACATAATGAAAACCCAAGCTGTAGCGTCTAATGATCTCCCCCAAAGGCAACATGCACACGGTGAACAACATGGGGGCTAAAACTGACCCCTGAGGCACACCACAACAGAGTGCAGCACTGCTCGATGTAAATAATCCAAGTGTCACCTGCTGCACCCTGCCGAACATGTAAGACTTAAACCACCATGACACAATTCCTGAAAATCCTACATAGTGCCTCAGACGAGCCAACAACACCCCATGATCCACCATGTCAAAGGCCGAAGGAGGTCTAGGAGGACAAAAATGGAATGTCAGCCGCTATCCCTGGCTAGAAGGAGATCATGGTACACCCTGACTAGCGTGGTCTCCGTATTATGGCGATGTCGAAACCCAGACTGGAAGGGCTCATAGATATCACATTTATCCAGATGTTAGTCAAGTCAAACCTTTATTGATCGGCCATTGGCCATTACACATAGAATCAATAGGACAAACAACTATCATGAAAAAAAGACAAAAACGATTTTGCATTTAAAACATATTAAAAACATGTTAGCAGAGGGTGAAATTAACATAGATAACTTCTTGAGTTTACAGATGAACATAGCACAGGTGTAAAATGAGTAATTTAACTGTTATTCCATATTCCATATACCCCTGATTACAATTAGGTGGTAAGCAAATTCCTAAATAGATTTATCAATGAGGATAAATAAGGGTCTAATTCAGAACACATTTTATCCAGGTGTTGTTCCGTTTGCACCACCACCACCTTCTCAATCAACTTCCCCAGAAAGGGAAGGTTTGAGACAGACCTGTAGTTGGAGAGAGCATCAGGGTTCAAAGAAGATTTCCAAAGGAGGGGCCTCACCACTGCCTTTTTTAGGGCAGATAGGAAGACCCCCAAAATGAGGAGCCCTGAGAAGGAACTGCATGACATGATGATTCAGCCAAGGAACTGGATCAACCCTGACATCACTGATATCAAGATCCCATGAGAAAACCAGATCCAAGGCATCGTCATGCTGGTGGGTACCAGAGGCAACCACCTGTACAAAGCCCAGAGAAGATATCATCTGGAGGAACTGCATTCCAAAAAGAGAAGTTTCATTGTTGACCCAAGTGTTAAAATCACTGAAAACCAAGAGATTGGGTGACTCCATCACCAGATCGACCATGAAGGTCTCCAGTTTCTGCAGGAATTTGTGCCCGTATGCAGGGGGACGGTGTACAAATGTGATCCTGCAACTTCTACCTGGCCCACCCTTAGCAGCCACACATTCAAATGATCTAGTATCTCCCAAGGGGTATGTTGTCACTCCTAGAGCAGATCTAAAACAGGTGGCTGCCCTGCCCCCTGCCCCCTCCCCCCGTGCTCCTTCCTAGGGCAATGCACCATGGAGAAACCTGGTGGAATGCATGCCTCCAGCACAGGGCCTGTGTCATCCCCAACTTGGTCTCCATGATATATACCAAGTCTGCAGAGGAATCCACAAGGAACGCCACCATTACAGATACCTGGCATTGCACAAAATTGCCCTAAGGGGAGGAGCTAGCTCAGTCAGCTGGTCCATTGGCCACCACAGACAGTGTCAATTTGTTGTGCTGGGACAACGTTAGCAGTTCAGAGTCTTGCCCTTTGGGCTCTTCTTAGTGCTGAAGTCTTTACAAAGTACTTTGCAATGCTCAAAGCACACCTGAGAAAGATGGGACTCCAGGTCTACCCTTATCTGGATGACTGGCTGATAGACAGTCTATCTAGGCAGGAGAAGGAACAGGCAGTGGCCACAGCCTCAGTTCCTCCCCTCGATGGGAGTTCTGTTGAATCTAGAAAAGTCTCAGCTCCAACCTTCACAGCAGCTGTTATTCATATGAGCTGTTCTGGATACAACCAAGGCCTGAACCTTTCTACCAGAGAGCAGAGTGCAGGCGATCCTGCAGATGGCAGGCTACATCCTGAAGCACAAAACTGCTCAAGCCCACTACATGCAATGCATGCTAGGTCTGATTCCCTCCTCAGTGTTCACAGTGCCCCTGGCATGGTTGAACATGAGAATGACTCAGTGGATGCTCAGTGCACAGTGTGCACAAGCATCACATCCTCAGATCCACCCCATTCAAGTAATCAAGCCCCTAGTTTGGTCATTCACATGGTGGTCAGAAGAGGACAATCTCATCCAAAGCTTTCCCTTCTGCCAGCTAGAGCACCAGGTGATTCTCACCACAGACGCCTCATCATTGGGGTGGGGGGCCCACTGTCAGGGTCTCCAAACACAGGGTGGCTGGGACCTGTCAGACTCATCTCCACATCTGCATGTTGGAGAAGCAAGCTGTTTTGTATGGTTTGAAAACCCTAGTGGACCTTATCAGCCACAAAACAGTCCTCCTCCAAACAGAAAAATATGTCATGTACTCCTTCAATAAACAGGGAGGAGCACACTCTTACCCTCTCTACAGGGAGGTGATGAGAGCGTGGGAATGGTGCCTGGAGCAGGGGATCCTGTTTCAATCCATTTACATGCCAGGAGTCCAAAACACTGACAGACAAGCTCATTTGAACACAAGCCAGTCCTCATAAGTGGTCACTAGCTGCAGGTGCCATAAGATTGTTGTTCGATGAGTGGGGCACCCCAGATGTGGACCTTTTTGCATCCCCATTCAACATCAAAATGCCTTGATTCTGCTCCAGGACATGGCATTTTCTGTCAGGATGCATTCAGACTGCAATGGCAACATCTATTTCTGTATGCATTTCCACCAATCCCTCTAGTGTAGAGGGTATTGCTCAAACTGGACGAGACAGAAGTGAACAGGTACAAGGTATCTCAAAGGGTCTCTGAAATACTTTTTGCTGCCCGTAAGCCTTCCACTAGGAAAGTGTACACAACCAAACAGAAAAGATTTCCATCTGGTACTCCAAAACCCACATAGACCCCTTTGGGGGCCCACCTGACAAGGTTCTGGGTACTTGCAGTATCTTTCTGATGCTGGTCTACTGTATTCCACATTTAAGGTCCACCTGTGTGCTATATCTGTATACCATGAGCCCGTTAGTACCTGCTGCCAGGCACAGCTGCCACTGTTCAAAAAGCTCCTTAAGGGCATCTTACACACAAGACTTCCTGTCAGAAAGCCTGTGGCTGCCTGGGATATCAAACCTTGTGCTGGATTTATTCCCTTGCAAGCCTTTTGACTTGAGCCCCCTTGCGACATGTGAGCTGAAGTTTTTAACTTAGAAAGCAACACTTCTAGTGGCCATCACTTCTGCTTGCTGAGTGTCTAAATACATGCCTTGGTCACAGATCCTCCCTGTACTATTTTCCATAAGGGCAAGGTCACTCTCTGTAAACACTCTAAAGTTCCTACCTAGAATGGTGTCAAAGTGCCATCTGAACCAGCCCCTAGTGCTGCCTATCTACTTTGCTAACTTCCAGAATAATGGAGAGCGTACTTTCCATTCCTTAGATGTTAAGAGGGACCTTACATTTTACCTGGATAGAACTAAGGACTTAAGAACATAAGAAAAGTGACGGCAGAAGGGGACCTTTTGGTTCATCTAGTCTGCCCTTTTTCTTGCTACCCCCCCCACCCAGCTAATTCTTTCTTGTCAGGTTTCCATAGCACCTATCCCATGCTAACTTGAACTCCTGACTGTCTCAGACTCCACCATTTCTTGTGGTAGACTATTCCAGGGGTCCCACAACCCATTCCATGAAGAAGAACTTCCTAGTGTTGCTTTTGAACCTACCTCTCTTTAGCCGTATGCAGTTTCCTCTAGTGCGAGCTGTCTCATATGAGTGAAAGAGGTCTTCCTTGTGCACTGAGTTTATTCCCTTAATGTATTTAAAGTTTTTTTTTTCCCTTTTCTTCTGTTTTTTTCTTCCATATTGTTTTCCTTCTTGGCCTGCCCGTGATATCCATCCCCTTCCAGCCTGACAGTCGTCTCCCCCTCCTGGACCCCGAGTCCTGATTGCTTGGCAGTGCAGGCAATCCGGGCACACTGCCAGCGGTGGGGACTTCTGCAAGTCAGCAGCCATTTTCTCAGTTTTCTGTGTCCCCTGCCCTCGCAGGCTGTGGGCCGCGTGCATCATGTCACCACACTACTTGTCTCCCGTGGTCTGGCACTGCTCTCCATCCTCCACTAGGGGGCAGCCAAGGAGTGAGATGACATGCCCACCCACCCTGGAGGAGAGCTGCATCAGACGCTCAATCCTCTGCCTCCCCTGCCAATCCCCTGCAGGCTCACTTCTGAACCCGGGTTGCCGGCGTGGCATGAGGTGTGGCATCCAGCACCACAACCCTCAGTGCCACGGGCCAGCTATTTAAAGGTTTCTGTCATATCTCTTCTGTCCTTCCTTTGTTCCAGTGAGTATAACTGTAGTTGTTTTAGTCTGTTTTCATACCGCTTATGATGCAGATCCTGTGCCTTCCTTGCAGCCCTCCTTTGTACTGTTTCTAGGTGGTTTATGTCTTTTTTTAAGTGAGGTCTCCAAAACTGGACACAGTACTCCAGATTTGGTTTCACCAGAGACCTGTATAGTGGGATTATTACTTCACATTTTCTACATGTAATGCCCCTGCCTATACATCTGAGGATGCTGATGGCTTTATAAGCTGTTTTTTTGCACTGTCTTCTTACTCTAAAATCAACTGAAATTATAACCCCAAGGTCTCGTTCCATTTTGATCTCTGTAATCTGTTCCTCCCCCCAAGGGTGCATGTCACCTTTGTTTTGTTTTTTTCCCCGAAGTGCATTACTTTACATTTTTTGGTGTTGAATTTCAACTGCCAGTTTCTAGACCATTCTTACAGTTTTTTGAGATCAGACACCATTTTCATGGTGCCCTCCTGTGTGACCACCCTGTTGTAGATCTTTGTATCATCTGCAAACAGGTGTACCTTCCCCTCCAGCCCTTCTGTGATTCCGCTGATAAATATATTGAAGAGGATCGGCCCCAAGACCGATCCTTGTGGCACCCCACTGATCACCTTGCCCTCTCTAGATATCGTCCCATTGACCAGTACCCTCTGTGTCCTGTCCCATAGTCAATTTCTTACCCAGCTGATGACTTTAGGCCCTACACCTGTGTGGTCCAGTTTGTTAACCAGCCTGCTATGAGGGACAGAGTCGAATGCCGTACTAAAATCTAAATATACAATATCCACAGCCCCACCTTGGTCCACTGTTTTTCTCACCCAATCAAAGAAATCAATCATATTGATCTGGCATGACTGTCCTGCCATGAAACCATGCTGTTTGGGGTCTGATTGCCTGCTGATCTTTAGATATTCCACTACCCGTTCTTTAAGGAGTGTTTCCATCAGTTTTCCCACCACTGAGGTTAGACTGACTGGGTGGTAGTTCCCAGCCTCCTTCTTGCTCCCACTTTTGTGAAGAGGAACTACTATGGCCTCGTTCCAGTCCTGTGGTATGTTGCCACTGCTTAGAGAGTTCACTGAACAGTGCTGCTAGTGGTGCGGCGAGCTCCTCTGCTAGCTCTTTAAGTATCCTTCGGTGTATCCCATCTGGGCCCATTGCTTTGTCCATTTTCAGCTTCTTCAGTTCCTTCAGGACTCCTTCTGTAGTAAATAGACTCATGTCTGCCCCAGTCATGGGTCTGTCTGCTCTGATTAGTGTTGGTCCAGTTCCGTGATCCTCCTTTGTGAAGACTGAGCAGAAAACGTTATTTAGAATCTCTGCTTTCTCCTTATCACTCTCTGTATGTAGTCCTTCCTTGGTAGTCAGACAGATGATCCCACCCCCCACCCACTTGCTTTTTCTCCTTTCCCTGATATATCTGTAAAATGATTTATCTCCCTTTTTTACCTCCTGTGCAATTTTCTCTTCAGCTTGTGCCTTTGCTTTTCTGATTTCTTTACCTGCTTCTTTGAGTTTGATTCTATAGTCTTCCTTATCACTGTCCTGTTTTGTTACCTTACATTTTTGAAATGCCCTGTTTTTGTCTGTGATTTTTGATGCTACTTCCTTTGTGAACCAGAGTGGCTTCTTCTTCCGGTTTGTTTTACTGACCAGCTTTGTGCATTGTGATGTTACTGTAGTTAGTGCATCCTTTATCTTCCTCCAACTTTCTTCAAAGTTTTCTCCTGTATTACACATGATGTGTGGCACAGTAAGGGTTTTATCATTTCTTTCATTCTGGTGAAGTTGGCCATTCTAAAGTTGAGGATCTTCAGTTTTGTATGACTGATTTCCTCATATTTCCTGATGGTGATCCAGACTGATCTGTGGTCGCTGGATCCTAGATGGGTTCCTATGTGAACATCTGAGATTCTATTGTTGTTTGAAAGCACGAGGTCTAGTATTGCTTCGTCTCTGGTGGGGGATGTCACTAGTAGTGCTAGCATGAATTCCTGGCTTCACTCAGACTTCAGGCAATCCAAACAGCTATTTGTCTCCTTCGATCGTAATTGAAAGGGACAGCCTGTTACAATCACGTGCATTTCTGCCTGGATTGTGAGCTGCCTATGCCACTGCTATACCATGTCTCAGGTGAAGCTGGAGGCCAGATTCATGTCCACTCCACCACATCCCTGGCAGAGATTTGCTCTGTACCCATTGGTGATATCTGCAGAGCTGAAACTTGCAGCACGGTACACAGCTTTGTTAAGCACTATGCCCTGGATGTCCATGCCAGGCAACTTGCCACGTTTAGCAGAACAAACTTTTTTTTTAAATTTGTTCTTTATGCATCCTTCTCTCACCATCAGTTGCCACTCATCACGGAGCCCTATGCTGTATGCCCATCTAGCTCTGCCCCAGGTAACTCCTCGGGAACCGGTGGAACCACCCCCATCCTGCCTTGGATTACCCCCTGGGTGAAGAGTCCTTAAGTGTGCATTGCGTAGTCCGGCCGACCCCCCAAGGAGCCTGGTTATGGAGTCTGGGGGCAGCCGGGTCCTGGTGACTGGTGCCGGGTTTTTCCTGCTTTCGGTCCTCCCCAAGGGCATCAGCACTCAAGGGCATCCAAGGAGATGAAACACCTTGAGATGTGCCGCCGCTCCAGATCCTGACCAACGTCCTTCCCTCCCAGGTTTCTACGTTCCCGCTGTACCTCCGCCCATAGTCACCCAGGTGGCACTAATGTAGCGGGATTTGCAGCCCACCCTCCCCGGAGGAGGAGAGCAGCCCCTTGGGCTAGACCCCAGAGCCGTGGTTGGCCGTCGGAATTGTCAGCTGCAATTCAATGCAGTTGCAATTGCTTTGAATTGCAGTTATATCATGCTGGAGTCGTATAATTAGTGAGTCGGCGATTCCGTTAAACACAGTACAACACTGTGAAAGTGAATTTGCTGCCCCTGCAGTTGCAGTTTCTTTCGTGAGCGGCAAGCCGCAAGTGCAGTAGCGCAGAAGATGGGGGGGCACGGGGGACGTCTCACACACTACAGTACTCCAGTAGTCAGTGTTATTTTTGGCCCCTATATGTTTTTTTTTAACAAAGTTTGCCTCGCACCGTGACCACTTAAATGGCCCAATAATGCTCCTTCAGGGTGCTGTGGCGCGAATTATGGACCAATGATTGGGTCGGAGGAGGAGGAGTCAGTCAGGAGAGCTGATCAGATGATGCCACGAGGAGTTGGCGGTTGGCGCCTTTGGTAGGGAGGTGTTAATGCGACTCTGCGAGCAATCTTGACGAGGGCGAAGAAACTGCGGCCGAGCTACAAGCAAATTTAAATTAAACAAGTAGATCTGAGTGGGTGAGTGATCGAGTGTGAGAGTCAGAGACCCGAGTCAAAGTGTGTCCTGGATCCAGCGACAGCTGCTGGGAATCGGGATAGTGAAAGTCCGGTCCGGCATCTGGTTTGTTAACTTCAGCATCAATCAAAGAGTAAGTTCAAGTTGTACTAGTCTAGAGCACTGGAGCATATGATCTGTGTGTGTGGCCCTCTGCATCTGAAATATTAAATACATTAACCCAAGCAAATACAAAATGTGGTCGGTACTTAACTGTACTGCCACTGCGGACAACTAGGCGATTGTGAAGCACTCTGGACAAGTCCTGCCCTTATTTTTGCAGAGTGCTTCACAATCGTGTAAAACAGACACAGATGGAAATCCTGCAATGTTTTAATGAATCTTCAAAAGTTCAAATTCCAGAAAGCTCCATTTTTTTGTGAAAGGCATTTTCTAACATGAAACACAGAAATGCTGCCTTGCACCCTCTCCGATTGACCGACTAGTCCCGTAACTTGGTGCCCAACTGCCCATGCTTTGTTTCCTGCCTGCCTGTAACGGACTGTGCTCCTCCTGAGAGCAGCCAGAGATCGTAAAAACTCTGCAGTGCTCTGCTGGGGTCGGGGAGAGACTAGTTGCCCTTTGGTTCCCTTCCATCTAGTCTAGTGGCGACAGCAGGTACTGTCCGTTCCAGGAGATGGGTTACTAACCTCTCCGAAAATCATTTCCCAAATTCCCTCCCAATTGTCCAGGTTCTTTGGGTGGATCTTCGGATGCCTGAGTCCTGACACAGGGATGTGAGTTATCATCACCTCACCTGCAAGAGCCCTATTTATTACTATAAGCGGCGCACCGCATAAAATACCAAAAATGCTGTTGTTCAGTAATGGGTAAGCACCCCCAAACCACATGTGCTACTGACACTGCAACCACAAGGCCATAGCCATTCAAAATGGAAGAAATCAGCAGTAGGTGTGATCACAGTAGTGGAATTAAAATGGTAAAAAACCCAAACTAAAAAATCAACGTGTCCCAAGAAATGATACGGTAGAGCTGATACACACTCCGCAAAATTCCTCAAGCCATCTGTTTTTAGGAACCTCAGTGACAACTAACTTATGATAGAGATGATATTTAAATAAAATGGAATTACAAATTATTATTATTCTTTTGCTCTTTTTATTTCCATGATGTTAATTATGTTTGCTTCTGCAGTAAAAGGGTTTTGATCTGATTTGCACTATTGTTATGTTATTGTGTCACGCTAACTATTGCACTTTGTCCCTTTTGAATAATTATTCCTTTTTCATTATAAAATACAAAATGTTTCAAATCAGATTTTTCTCCACATAGCTCACATGATATCAGCACATAAAAGCGCATGTACTGGCATCTCAAAGCAGTTGTGATATTCTTCTGGTGAGCTCACTTGGGTGTTGCATGGAACTCTATGTTTCATATCCGTATCAGTTATTTGGTCACTGTGGCGGGTGTAAAAGCCTTTGTTGCTGTCTCAGTTCTGCATGTATAGAGCCACTTGTGAAGATCGGAAGAGTGGTTCACATGAAGTTTTTTCCAACTTATCAGATTCAGTTTAGAACATACAGCCTTCTGTGAAGGCAACAGCATGTAAAACAAAGGATTTTATCAATTTCTACCAATTTTTAAAAATACTATGGGGGCATGTTTTCAATGTTTTATTTATGTATCTCTTACTTAGGTTATTTATGTATATCTTTTCTGCTGGGTGTTTCTTTTTTTTTGGGGGGGGGGTGGCTTTGAATGTTTTTAAAGCCCAAAGCTTTGAGTATTTTAATTTTGGAGCAGATAATTGGATACTGGGAGCTTGAATTTTCATACTGGATATATGTGACATCTTTTACACATATCACTTATCATTTTTTGCCTGTTTAGATTAATTCATTTGAGCTTAACAAGGCATCAGATGTAGTGGAGGGTTCATGAAGGTTACAGTATATCTCCAAAGTGTGAAAGTAAAACAAAGCTCAAGGAAACCACTTGGACAAACTCAGTTCTTCTTGACTCCATTTCAGGTTATTCAAGTTACTCACGCTTCTGGTGCCTGATCTAAGATTACAGCTTTGTGAGACAGAAACCTCGACCAGTTAAATTACCTATACTCCACACTCTGTCGGTAAATGCCCTCATGTTGTAAAACAGGTGGGCGGGAGGATCCATGTTGTGCAGTACAGCAGCAGTGCTTGTTGAGCAGATAATCTTAAATCACTTTGAAGGGTAGGGCTGGGATGGAAATGCTTAGCCTGTGACAGTTACTTCACATTTTTTTCATATTATTTCTGTTCTTGCATGGTAAGCTTACTACGCTGCAGTGACTCTGCAGCTGGGGCTGTGCTCTGCTGGTCTCGGACTCTGACTGCAGCACAGTAATCGTGCACCTCTTAGTTTTTCAAACGCTTCATCTCATTATTTACACCTTTTTAAATATACAGTGTCATTTGTGCTGAGATCAGGTGGGTGCGATTAGTGTAAATGCCTTTGTTCGGCAGCTGTTTTACGTTAGATCTCTGTTGGGTACAAGCTTTTGGTAGAAAAAAACACATTTCCCCTTCAGCCAGCTTAAAAGTTGTTTTTTTTTATTGTTGCACAAACCAAAGCAGAATCATTTTATTTCGCAAATTTGCATCGTGTGAGGCAGCGGGACTCAGGGGGGGCTAGGCCTAGTCAGTGGTCACTTTATGGAGAGCATGGCATGGCAAGTTACAACTGAACTTTCTGGAATACTTGTGGGACAGAACAATTTTATGGGAAAATGAGGACTTAGTGAAAACCACACCTTCAGACTGGTAAAACCTGGACTGGCTGGACCAGGTGCAAGTTGTGCAAATATTGCTGGACCAGACACTCTGGATGGACAGACGGTGGTCTGGCATACTTATCTGGGGCAGTCTGGTTTTCACTCAGTCCTGGGCAAGGTTGAAAACCAGAGGGCCAGAAGCAGACCTGACGTAGGTAAAAGCTGGACTAGTCCATCCAGCCAGCCCAGAAATATTCATGCAACTTATGCCTGGTTCTGCCAGACCAGCAAGTGTGGATTTTACCAGTCTGAGTCTGGAGGTCTGGTATTCACCCATACCAGGAAAATGAGGAACGTCCTCCTGAGGGGCAATTGAGAGGTACATTTTTTTTTTTTACATAAAACTAGTTAACTCTCTGGGTTGGGTACTAGCTTAAAAGGATGAGTGTATATAGAAAAATAATGTGTGTACACCGTAACCTTGTTTGTTGTCTCAGATTTGTTTGTTGCCCTCAGTTGTACCCTGTTTGTTGTTCTACAGCTGTATAGCCAAACCAAAAGCTGTATTACGTATGGGAGAAAACCAAAACTAAAAAACCACTCCGTTTTATGCATTTGCATAGTGGCTTACTTACATAGAGCAAAACAATCCTATCATTGCTAGTTTGCATTAATATACACATAGCTGTATGTAACCCCTCACCCCTGCCTTTTTACCAAAATGACAGGTGGCATGCTGTTGGCACTGGCAGCAATACCTGGTGGGGACCTCGGTTCAGGGAGGATGAGGTTACCTGGCACAAGGGGACCTAGGTTTGGCTACTCTGCACAGGGCACCCAAGTAAATCTGAACACAGGAAGCAATAACTGTAATGTCCAGAACCAGGATTGGGATTTTTCAGTGTGGCTTTTATTCATAAACTAGCTGAACATAACAAAGCATAGATGGACCCCCATGGGGCTACGTTTACTGATAATGCAGATTAGAGACTACAAGGCGGGCCACTTAAAGAATGAACCCATTTCTACTGTTTTCAGGCTCTGGACCCACCAGGCACACAGCCCGGACTTGCATGCGCTTTGGATACACAGCCCTACTGGTCCGGCTCCCCTGCCAGCCACTTGACTGATGGTCCATTTAAAGAATGAACCCATTTTACTTGTTGTGGCTCCCCACACCACTTAGAGTCTGCGACCCCTATAGAGATTTTCTTCTTACTTCTTCTGACTCCCATCTCACAAGGAGAATTATTTTCCCAAGTTGTGGCTCCCCACACCACTTAGAGTCTGCGACTCCTAGAGAAATTTTCCCATTTGCGACCCACGTCTGGGTACCTACCTCATCACTGGCCAGGTGCATGAGGCAAGTAGCAATCACAGCATAAATCCATAGAGGTGGACCTGGTTACTAAAGATGGGGGGTTTGCCCACCTCCAGCTCCCACAGCCCATACCCGGCCATTTCTCTGGACAAACAGAAACTTAAACTTCGAAATGTAGATTAAAAGGTGGATGACCTGTAGCACCCCCTCTAAAACATTACTTGAATCCATACAGACTTTAGATTTTGATACTACTCCATTTGTTTGTCCGAGTACTATAGGCCTCCCAAATACTAGTCCAAATCCCGTACTTCTTCACCTTTTCCAAACTGAAGAAACATATTGTTTGCCCTCTCAAATTAGAGCAAAACACTCACCCTTTCGTTGCAGGTGCCCCACAGGCGAAGTACAACTTTTCCACTTTCAAGACCAAACAGAAACTGTAAAAAAAGGCAGCTTTCTTCCTTTAGCAGACATTAGGGGATTGCCCCTGGAATCCACAGAGGGATACTTTACTCCCCCCCCAGAGGGAGGGGGCACTGAGACCTGGACAGCAGTCTCCACCACTTGAAACTGGACACTGACCTTCTCACTTCAAAACAAAACAGGAGACTTCCTTCTCCCAAGGAGGTAAACAGAAAACTCCCTTCCCGCTTGACAGTAAACAGGAGACTGAATTTGAAAACTCCCAATGTTCTATCTCACTCCCTGCAGATTCCAATGTGGCTTATGCAGCTGCGACAGTTCTATGGTGATGTCATCTCTCAGTCCCAGCTGAGACTGAGAACAGAGTGAGACAGTGTGAAACCCATTTAACTGGAGTTTCATAAGCTGCCTTCCCTGCCTACCACTAGGTCTTACTGGGATTCTAGTAGCCCCGGGTAACAAGGGGTTACATGTAGTTATACATTACAGTTGGTCATGTGTACGTGGGACCTGTCAGTCAAATGTGTGGTTGTAAACTGCATGGCATAGTCTCACAATTCAACTAAAAATGTTACCCGGTAATTATAAGAAATCAAAATATGGGTTGGCATGTGTAGCTCACAATTTTATACATATCCTTGGTTAGAGTTGGGCAAGCCAGAGCATTTCACTCTCTGCTTTCTGGCTACTGTACTCATGGCAGTCTGGTCACTGCACCACTCGTCATCATCTGCTTGCTCTGTTGCTCACCATCATCTGGTAGCTCCGTCTGTTGGGCCCACCCACAAAATGTACAGGCATCAAGGACCCTATCTAAAGACCAGGACAGTCTCTAGCTATCACAGCCACAGTTGGTCTTACGATGAGGAATACAAGCCCACCCTGCCTTGCAGTAGCCCCCACTTGTAATGGATTTTGGACTGTCATGTAGACTGGGTGGAGTAAAGAAAGGTGGATTAGGCTGGACCAGGTGGGAGAAGGTATGTAACCAGCACAACCACTCCCCTGTGAGACCTTCACAGGTGAAACAACTGGTGTCTCTTCTGGGTATGGGGCATCTGTTTCTGATCAGCATAATCCCATCACAGCTACCCCTGCAGCCACAGTCTCCCCCCCAACTTGACCCACTCTTATAGCTGGTGCAATTGAGCTGGGGTTGTGATCTTCCCAGTGCCGTTTTACTAAATCTCCCTATTGTCCGACTCATTTCCTTCCCCCTGCAGCTTATCTGTGCTGCTCAAAGGCTGAAGCAACTAAACTGCTGCTGCCTGTATATTGAGCACTCTGCTTTTTCCCCTTTCAGTGTTAACTGCTTCATAACTGAAAATGCCACACTGGTGATACTTTAAAGCAGCCACCCACTGCAAGTAATGGTGGCACACCAGTAGTACGTCAAAGGCCTGATTGCCTGCTGGCACCAAACTACAGCGCTGGTGCTACAAAGCCATGCTTTACTCCCCCCTGTATCAAAAGCAAGGGTAGAAGGGAGAGTACCGTGTGAGTGTGCCTTTTTAAGTAAGCCCTCACCTCATGCTAACAAGGGACCTAACTGGTCCCATTTTGCAGGTCAGCCAACTGGAGGGAGCCACTGGCAAGCATTCAGACAAGCTGGAAAAGGGCTGGTGCAGTTAAGCTGGGATAATTGTCTTCCCACTGCCCTCTATTCGAATCTCTCTCTTAGTCTTATCAGACCCCGCTGCCCCTTGCAGCTTATCTTTTCTGCCCAAGAAATGAAGCACTTAAACTATTGGTGTGTGGACTTGTCTTTATGACAGGCACTCTGCTTTCTCCCCTTTCAGGGTTCACTGCTTTACTACTGAAACCATTACATTGGTAGTGTTTTAACAAAGCCACCCACTGCAACTAATGCTGCCACAGCTCTGGTATTTCAAAGGCCTGCTGGCACCAAAACTGCAATTCTAGTGCTCCAAAGCCACACCAAACTCCCTCAGCAGTAAAAGCAAGAGAGAAGAAGACAGAATGTCACATGATGGTACCTTTTAAGTGGACCCTCACCATCAGGGGTGTAGCCAGGGATTTCAGATCTGCACACCAAGTGGACTCACAGAATGAAGAGGGGAAGCAGAATCTATGCAGGGTTCTTGGTTGCTGGTACTGTGTAAAGTGTTGCCAAAAATAGCAATTTCCATCTATATTTAGGAGAAGGGATACAGCAAGTGTCACAGTTCCAATGTTTTAATGTTGGTCTTTTAACCACAATAATATTTCCTTTAAGAATTAATGTATCTTCTGCTTTTAGCCCTCTAATACTGTACATTTCCAGACTTCGTGTTATGGTTGTCACTCAGCTTAAAGACACTCTCCTTATCAACCTTATTTATCCCTTTCAAGTATTTGCAAGTCTCAATGAATGCCCCCCCTTCTGTCTTCCAGGAAGTACATGTTCAGTGCTGTCAACGTCTTTTCCTGCTGACTGTCATCGTTGTAACCCTGCCTCCTGTGGACCGTCTCCAGCAGGTTAATGTCCTTTTTCAGGTAAGGGCACCAGCACTGAACTCTATACTCTATATGAATGCTTACCAGTGACCTGTACATGGGCAATATAACCTCCTCTCTCCTACTACTGATTCTCCTAGCTATGCATCTCAGCAAGTTGTTTGCCTTTGCTACTGCAGTACTACTACTACTACAGCACTGTGTGTATAAATAAAACTATCTTTTTTTATTGAGGACCCAGCTGCTAACAGAAGTAAAGTTGTTCAGCTGGGGGAGTGTAGGCCAGTAGTCTTTCTGATTTGGGGTAAAATTTGTTGCATGTGCACACCTCTGGGGGGGAAAGACAGCAGTAGTAAAAGTGATATTTTTATTTAATATTATATTTAGGGAACCAGTTCCAGTACTGTCATTGATTGAGAGGCCTGAAGGCAAGGAAGATCCCAAAGAGAAGAATAATCATGACTACAGTGTAGTGGGAGTTCTCAGTCATCAGATGTGTCGTTCAGAGCTGGATACAGGAGACTTGACATCAGCTGCCTCTTTGAGACTTCTGTTTTGGGTATCAGTGGAGTCACCAAGGGGTAAGTTAATGCCTATCCATCATTCCTGGCTCAGTATCTGTCTCACCTCGAGGATAGTAGTACTTGATAGACAATGGGAACGCACACTACAAAAGAAAGTAAGACTTTTAAAAAACTAATGCAGTTGATTTCTATGCACGTGATGGTAATGTACAATAGTATTTGGCAGCAGCTGCAATGCTGAGTTAGGCTATACTACCCTTCTGTTATAAGAATAATATAGTGTGGGGTAGTGAGGCCTGTATTACTATTTAGCAGTAAGTAGAGAGTGACTCTTTCCAACCTTGTTATGTCATTGATATGAGAGCACTCTCTTGTTATACCTTCTTAACTATGTCATATCAGTGGTATAACAAAGTGGAAAGCTCACAGTAGTCAATGTTCAGCTTTTAGAAAAATATTGAAGATAAAAAGAAGTTAAAGTCAATAAATGTTGTTGAATCAATCTTCCTCTTTGATTTCAGCCTGCTTAAAGGAAAGCTGTCGAAATCAGGTGGGGGTGCTCCAGCCTTCACCCTCCGGGCCCCGGCCTGAAGGCTTACCCCACTTTAGCAGTTATATTAACAACAGTGTTTTTGTCGTGCCACAACTTACTGTATTTTACTTTTGAGAAGTCTGTGACCCGGAAGTATTGTGGGGAGGGAGGGCTGCATTTTCTGTATGTAAAGGTGCGATGCTGCACTGTTCACTGCCATTTATTTGTATGGAAGCGAACAGTGCGTGCCGCACCTATACAGTCCAGGAGCACCCTCGACCCCCATCCGCCATACTTCCGGGTTGCAGACTGCCTTTCCAACTTAAAATACAGTAAGTTGTGGCACAAGAACAATGCCGTTTTCACTATGAAAAGCTAAACTGGGGTAATCCTGAAAATTAAGAATCAATCTTCCCTAGCTGATCCTCTGTTAGGGATACATGACTTATTCACTCCGCAGATTTGTTTATTGGGGGATTACACAACAGTTACAGTGAAGGAAAGAAGATATTGTATTATTTTAATGTCACTTACGGTTAAGGCCTTAGTATTAAAGCATTGGAAAGATTAGATTGCCATTACTTATCAAGAATGGTTAGCTGGGCTAAGTTGATGCATATTTCTCCTCTTTAAGTGAGGTATGGTTGCAGTCTATAACAGATGGAGACCAATAATATTCCCCTGGTACAATTTTCTTTCCGGCCTTACTTACTTATTGTGCTTGGGGAAAGTGGTAATACTTCCCTTGTAGTTGCTTTCCTGATAGGGTTAGGGATGTGACAGAATTCTAATATCACAGGTATAGGTGATGTTTAAATGCAATTACACACTTGTTCTTAGCTATGAAATTGGCTGCTGCAGGAATATTGCAACATATACTACCTATACTTGGACCTTACAAGAATATTTTGCATTGTAGGATGAGGTAGAGTACCCGAAATGTAAGCTGGAGGAAGCAATGAAGGCTCACCTTATTGATCGGACTGACACTTTGTATTGAGGAAGTGAAGTGGGAAAGACAGGCCGGAGTCTACAACATTAATTGATCAAGAAATACACATTTTCTGAATGTATCAGATCCAGGAAGACTTGGTGGTGCATATCCAGCTGTGCAAAACCCCTTCCCTTACTGGGGTCTGTGTTCTACTTTGTCAGGGTGGGATGGGACGGGCACTGTAGGGGAACTTGCAGCATTTATGCAGGTAACCATGAACACATTGGTGGTCATGGCATGAGTCGCGACCGTGGTCTTTTACTTTCACAGTGCTGATGTGTTGTGTGCTACTTGTACTGCACTGCAGCATCATTCTGTTAGAAAGTTCTGTGTCTGCGCTATGCCATGTCTTGTCATGGAACCATGTTATGTTGATTGAATGTGCATTAACTTCCTGGTTGAATAACAGTTTTCTTGTCTATGCTGGACATCACATCCTGTTCCTGTTTTTTCAAGTGTTGACTTGGTGGTATTTTACCGTATACATATATCCACTACTTATACCGTGTGCATTATCCTATATCATAATACTGTGGTTTTGTTACAAATTCATTTGTTCCAGTTTGTTACAGAAAGGCCAGTACTGAGTAGTTGTACTGTAGTAGTGTAGTAGCTGTCAGAGTTAAATATGGCTGGTGCATCACCTCGTCATAAAACTAACAAGTATGTAAGTACATCACTACTGTCGCGAAGTGAGAAATCTGAAATATGCAATTTGTTTGTTGCTCCAAAATTGAGGTCTACGGCAATAGTAAGTCTATTGTTTGGAAGTACTTTGGCTCACTGTATGTTAAAACACAGGTCCCAGGTACATCTTCAGGAGACCCAGGTTCAGTTTCTCCGATCTTGCTTGATGACAGTAGATATTTCTGTTCCCTTTGCTTAGATGCACAGCAAGCAATGTACGCAAAAGCTCAGTCTACTGCGCACATTAGCAAAGTTAAAAGTTATGCCTTGCAGACAGCTACTACATCCTTAACGGAACATTTAATCCACATTCATAACATAGATGTACATGATGGTAACAAACTACAGAAACTGAAGCAGACAACTATTAATTTAAGTCTTGGTGGTGGTACTGGTAGTGTGCGGCTAGCTTCCTCTGATTTTGAACTGGTTCGCGATGTCTTGGTATGGTTTTCTTTGGATATGATGCCTTTTGAGTCAGTCAACAAACAGGGATTCCAACTTTTCTTCTCCAAGAATTTCCCAAGTATGAAAATACCTAATGAGAGAAGCTTATAGTAAAGCTCTACATGATGTATACAGCATATTAAAAGCAAAGTAAAGGACGACCTCTGTACAGTGCGTTCAGTCTGTATTATGTTTGATGGATGGATGGACAAATACAAATGTCGCCCTTACCTTGGTATCTGCCTGGCCTATATTAACGTGGGTTGGGACTTTCACATTGTAACATTGTCTTGTAAAGTGTTGCCTAACCACACCGGGGAAGCAGTAGCACAGCATGTCCGCAGAGAACTTAAGGATTTTGCGATTGACAGAACAGTGAAACTTTTCTCGACACATGATGGAGCAGAGAACATGAAGAAAGCTAGTCGCATGCTACGGGTGGAACATTGTAATCACTGTGTTGTGCATGCATTGCATCTGTTGTTGATGACGGATTCCATGAATCGTGTCAATGATGTACAAGACTTGATTGAGAAATGCAAATCCATAGTGACCACATTACATTTCAAAGGGCATCTCATTGAGGAGGAAGTAGCCAACAGTAATGACCGGCAAGTGATGGACAGCCTCCTGGAGAAGATTGCAAATCGCAAAACATTCTGTCATTGGATTCCGAGTACCCCGTTGAAGACAGTGGAACTGGAACAGATGATGAGGATATGCATTCACCTTTAGGACTCTATCTTAGTGATGATGATGATGATGATGATGCAGCACCAGAACCCATTCGCAGTGACACACAGGAAAGACACAGTCGCGACAGTGACTCGGTTAAAGGAGCAACATCCTCCAGAATTGTGCAACACAGACAAAGGCATCACATAACTTTAAAACAACAGGTCGTAACTAGGTGGAACTCTGTACTTATTGTGTTTGAAAGCATTGTAGATCTTCACCGGGAGGCTGAACAAGCTTTGAAATGTACTGGACACAGTGAGCTGTGCCTCACAACTGAGGAGTTTGATATTGTTGAAGAACTCAGACATTTTCTTCTCCCATTTAAGGAGCTGACTGATCTTGTCAGTAGTAATCAACCACACCTGGCACTCATACCACTCATAAAAAATGAGATTGTAGAAAAATCACAGATAAGTGAAAAAGATCATCCTACTGTGTAGCCGGTGAAACGGCTAGTGCTGAAAAATGTTGAGAGGCGCTTTCCAGAAAGTGATACTGTCAAACTGGCATGCTTACTGGATCCAGCCACCAAAGATGCTTTGCAGCTGTCTAGAGAGGAACAAACAGCAGTACTGAAACATGCAGTGGAAGAAATGAAGGAATTTGAAACTATGACAACAGCTTTTTCAACAAGTACTCCAAGTAGACATCCCAGAGCCAGCAGCACACCATCAGTGACATCTCCACTTTCAAGTGTCTCCTTCAGTGATGAAGAGACAGAGGATGAAGATCCAAACTATCATGCCGATGAGGATAAAGGCATTCCTATGAGTAAGAAGAGGAAACTGCTTCAGAAGATGAAAGTAACCTTGCATCTCAGTGATGATAGCTCAGCTGCGGAAGAAGAAATAAACAGATATTTGACAGTGAAACAAGTGAGGAGGAAGATTTCCTACTGACATTTTGGAAGAATAATGAACACAGATACCCTACTCTGGCTCAGCTTGCAAAAACTTACCTTGCCGTAACAGCATCCAGTGTGCCAGTGGAATGCATGTTCTCAGTGACCGGTTTATTGCTGAATGGTAAACGGTCGAGCATTGCCCCATATCGTCTGAACTATATGTCATTTATTCATGATAACTATTCACTCTTTTTTCCCATTGCCAAATAAAAAATAAAAAAAAGGAAGACCAACCCCAACAAGTGTGTGTGTGTGTGTGTGTGTGTGTGTGTGGAGGATATAAGACATCTGGTGCAGTACAACTCTACAAAAGTTCTTGTGGCTGCCTACTACCAATACTATCTCCCATCAACTACTTGTCTTGCAGTGGCTCACAATAGACACCACCCATACACCCACCATTCCACAGCACATTCAACCACTATACCTGTTACTGTTCATATGCTGCTAGGTATATATGTGACAACAACATAAATACTAGTCATGTAAATATGACAACAGCAATCTGAGTCTTTCCTTTGTCTACCCATCCACAGATGAGTTCCTGTTACCACTTGACTTAAAGAGCACCTTTCATCACTGGCTTCAATATTTTGCATCACATGTACCTGTCCTGGGCTGCTTTCTCCACGATTGGATACATCACCCTAGGCACAGTACTAACAACGTTCAGCATACGGCACTCTGTGTCACTGCTGTTTTGTAAAAGGAAATTACCAGTAGTCACTGAAGTTTATGTTCCCCTTCCCCAACACACCCATCTGTTGCTGTCACTTGTTCATTGTGCCTGCCAAATCATCCATGTCTTGTCACTCAGTTTACTTGTAAAGCTTTCCACTGCCTCTGCATGGCTGTGAATAGTATTTACCCTAATAATTTGACAGCAGCAATGCCTCCTTCGTACCCATGCCATAGCAGAGCCTTACTTGTCTCTCGGTAGTACAATGTGATAGTCACCGCAGTGCAATGTGGATGTGAGGCAGTAGTAAAATGGCATGATTCAGGAGCCATTACTGCTTTCAAATTATCAACATAGGATAAAGTGATAGCTGGGGCCTGGGTAGACTGACATTGACAGCAACTTTTGATGAATTGTCATTTTCAGTGGGACCTCAGACATCAGGTACCACTGCTGCTCTTCTCTGCAGCTGCCACATGGAGGGTTTGGGTTGCACCACTTCTGCATGGACTGATGCCAGCTGCCCAGCTCAGTGTCAAGGCTTTCTGTTTTAAGTTTATGAAAGTCATTGAGTGCACAGAAGGTTGTTATACATCATCACATCTCCTACCTTAAGTTTATAGAGATCACTCCTCACAGCATCACCACTTATTTGTTGTACATGCTTGAGACTCATTCCTAAATGGTACCTGATGTCTAACATCCCCTCAAGGATCTACTTTTTTTTTCCTCACCCAATATTTTTATGTGTTCCTTCGGGTCTTCTGAGGCATCTCCAGAAGAACCTGCTTGACTCAGATCTGCTACTCTGTAGTGAGACTCCCCGAGACCCCCTCCAACAGACATATCGCCCACGGATCCCCATAGGGCCTACCTCTCCTGTTTTAATGGCATCTATCTGAAGTTACAGGGATCATCTCTGCAGGTGGTGCCTTGTGGATCAGTAGTGCAGCACTCAGTGTTGAGGGATGTGCGGCCTGGTTCCCTAGGCCCTCGCTGCTCCACTCAGCCATCCTGGTGATTTTTTTTTCCTTGTGTGTTGTCCACTGGAGTCTGATGTACAATGACATCCAGTGCAATGCAGGTAAGCTCCCTAACCCACTTGCAGGACATCTGCCATTGCTCCCATATCACCAATGTGTGCTGTGCATCTTGTTGCAGTCTACGAGATTTCACCAGGAACAGCTAGAGCAGCGAAGAGCACCAACAACCCAACCCAGGAGAGGAGAGCAGTCTTACAGATGCTCAGTCCTCTCCTCCACCTGCTGACCTCTGGCACTCAAGTCCGTTCCCAAACCAGGTTCAGTGGCACAGCACAAGGCAAGGTGTCTGGCCCACAGATCTATTGTTAATGGTTCTTAGGGATGTGGATATGTTGTTCTTATCCACTCTTGTTGACACGCCCCTTTCCCTTTAAATCTTGCCAGAAGGTCTAAAAGCTGGCTCCTCCCACCCACCCAGGTGGTACAGGGCAGACTCAGACACATTTCCGCTCCACTGCATGAACCACCACCTCCTTGGGGATTTACTGCTGGTTTGGGCAAAAGTCATGGACAAGCAATGCAACCGATGTACAGGTGAGATGTCACATCTGTCATGGAAGACCACCTTCTTGGTGGCTATCACATCAGGCAGAAAGACTGGGGAGCTACAGATGCTTTCTGAGTCTCCCCTATCTGTGTTCCACAGGTACAAGTGTTGTCCTGTGCCCACCCAAAATTCTTTACTGAAGGGTGGTGTTTGGAGTCCCACCTGAACGAGGTGTTGACTTGAATTTGCTGGTGTACCACCACAATTGCATTTCAGAGGCAGAGTACAGGCTCCATATTTTGGACCTGAGACGAGTGCTCTCTTAATATAAGGGAGAACAGCTGAAGTTTGGGAGAGGTTCATCAGCTGTTTGTCCCATATACTGAAGCTGCACCTGGCAGACCGCAGTAAAGAGATGATTGGCAGATGGATAACATCCTGCATTGATCTCTACTACGGTTGGTGGGCAAGGAGCTCCCATAGGATAACAGCTCATTGTACCTGACATACTGCTGCGTCAGTGGCTGCTATTGGTGAGTCCCACCCTATCCAGAATATTTGCAGGGCTGCTACCTGGAAATTAGCAAACACCTTCATTACTCAGTTCCACATCAACTCAGAGTCACATAGGGATGTTGGTTTTGGGGCCTCAGTTATACAATCTCTCTTCCACTCGACCTCCATAACTTCAATGCACAATGTCTGCTTCCAGCAGGCAGATCTGCCATCATGGGGTGAAGCAGAGGCCTACATATTTAACCTGGGTGGCTGGGTAGGAGGAGCCAGCTTTTAGACCTTCAGGTAATATTTAAAGAGATTCTCCAAGATAAAGTACTGGGTGTGGTTCCTCACCTGAGCGGCACGCCGTCTGGTATAATAGTTTAAAATATAATCATTACTAAACGTGAAAGAGATCGCACATTTGGGAATAGCTACATTCTTTCAACTCTCCTTGTGCTGGAAGCTGATTAAAGACCTTCCACGCTCAGGCATAAAAGATGTGAAGCCCAGGGAGAGCGGTGGCCTTCTTATTCTTTATGGAGGCTAAGGTTTAAAACATTTTTTGATACATTTGAGGACATTTTGTCTTTAACCATTGACACCAGTCAAGTCGGGCCAACTAACGAGGTCCTTGTTGTTCACCCACTGCTCATGGTTAATGACAGTGAATATCTTGAAAAATGTTTTAAAAGTCAGCACCCATAAAGAATAATGGAGCACACCCCTGTGCTCTCCCTGGGCACACGTCATTACGTACCTGAGCGTGGGGGTGGGTCTTTAGTTAGCTCCCAGCACCGGCAAGTTGAAGGGGTCATCTACTCACAAATTTACAATCCCTTCCACTCTTTAATATGGATTATGTTTTGGGCTCAATATAGGCAGATGGGCCGGGTGCTGCTCAGTAAGGCACCATACCATGTGGTGCACATGATATTCTACATGTCCAGGACCCACCACTCCTTTGGGCAGCCACAGTCTCTGACATCCCCCCGACTACTCCTCCCCCTGGAGCCCCCTTAATTCATATTTGTAGCCTTACCCCAAGGTAGCCCTTCGGGGGCACGGTAGACTCGGCTGGCTGCCGTCACCAAGTCAGTCCTGAGCAGTTTGCCACTTTCTTGGCACATCCCTCTCTTGCAATGCTCATGCAGTGCTCCCAGTCTCCACCAGGGGCTGTTGCAGAGCGATGCGATCCTGCTTCTACCCTAAGAGAGGAGAGCAGTCAGTGCAATGGACGGCTTGGACGCTCAATCCTCTGCTCCCTTGCCGACCCCCAGTACCCCGAGTCACTTTCTGAACCTGGGTCACTGGCATGGTTTGAGGTAAGACACCAGCGCCTCAGCCCTCTGCACCACTGGGCCAGCCCACACATGGTATTTTAATTAACTTGTTGAACCTCTTTAAAGGGGAAGAGTAAAGGGACATGCCAACAAGTGTGAAAGAATGAAGAACAACAACGTATACCACTCCTAGAACTATTGTTACAAGTGAGTAGCCTGTGTTTCAGTCCCCATGCTGCTTTGCTACGAAAGCACAAAACAGATAAAAAAATAAAACTTTTGAGGCATTTTGGATTTTGGCATAATGCATTGCTAACAAGTGGGAGTCTTGGGGAAGGAGGCACACGATCCATAGGTTGACTACTGTTACTTTACCTTTGCAAAACCAAGCCTGCCACTGCACTGTGCTGCACAGTGACAGTGAGTCACTCCTCTGCCCTAGTACCTACAGTGATGTCAGCACTGCAGCCATGGTTACAGCTGTTGCCAGCCCACACCAGGCTGCTTGTTATACAATCTGTGGCACCCACAATAGTTTTTTGCTGCTCACTCAGAATGCTAAAATTAACTTCAGATGACACTACTGTTTGAAATACAGTGACAAAACTGTTAAGTAACAGTTTATTCATGCATAAAAGTAAAAAGGCTGTGAATGGTGCTCTTTAATCATTCAGGTTCTGAAATGTAATGCAATGACGGGGCTTAATTTGCCATTTCAGCCATAAACATCAGTTCAAGAATTTGTAACAAGAGTTTAAAACCTTCAGCTGGGCATTTCTGTAATCTTGCAATGCGATTTATTCTTGTATGTCAGTGTGATTGGTATTGATAGCAGATTTAGAAAGCTGTGGTTACACCACACATGACAGACAAATTCAATATCCAATACCAAGTTCATCACTTGCTTGGTAGGACACTGTCTGTTGTGGCTAGCCAGCTGCCACAGCTCAATTTCCTATCACACAGTGTGATGATCTTTTGTACTTATCTGTGATTGTACTGCTGAATGAATGTAGTCGTACAGAATTCATCATTAATCACTTGCTGACTAATTTTTGGTGTTGGGGATGGTGTAGTTAGGTACATCAACACGCAATACAGTTAAGATCACTTAATGGGAAAAAAAAATTCCTTCTCTTCAACTCTGGAGATAACTGTCCCAAAACTTATTTCTTGGCCTACACGCCATTCAGGGAGTTGGATATAACAGCAAACTACCAAATGTCACTTAATTACATTCAGTCATACAGTGGTTGTAGTGTAGTTTTATTATCACTATTATTGAATTGTTCACACAATAAAACTTTCTCATTGACGGTCATCTGACTCGGACTGTGTGCTGGACACCAAGTTGGACCTTTAGTGTGCACTCCCATTTAAAAATCAGGATGGCTCAGATCCGAGCCACTGTATGTTACTGTTTTTTGGCCCGGCACGCTACATTGCACAATATGCCAGCCTGAGGGACTGGGAAAATAAATGGGTGGAAGGGATGTGCAACAGTCAACTCACTGTTGATGTTGAACAGGTGCCATAGGACCTCTCACCATGTTGATCCCCACTGGTGACACAGTGGGGGGAGTGGTGCTTGGGGTTGAGGCATCAACACCCAAAGGCTAGCTAGACTCCTCCCATATCACTATCAACTCAAGCCAGGAGTCAAGTAATATACTGCAGCTGCCCTGAATTCAACAAAACACATGTAATCTGGCCTCATTTCTGAAGACTTATATCAAAATATTTCATTATCAATCAAGCAAACAATGTTTTAACTGAACACACTCTAACATGGAACAGTTGCCCTTGATTGTGTTTTATGTATCTTTCAGTGACTCTGGATGGAATGGATCACTCAAGAGTTGTCTATTTTTTGGCCCCTCCATTGCACAATATGCCAGCCTGAGGACTGGGAACATAAATGGGTGGAAGGGATGTGCACCAGTCAACTCAATGTTGAGGTGAACAGATGCCATATGACCTCTCACCATGTTGATCCCCACTGGTGACACAGTGGGGAGTGGTGCTTGGGGTAGAGGCATCAATGCCTGAAGGCTGGACCCCCCTGACTACCATCTATCAGAACATCAGAAGTTAAGGAGCCTCTGCACTCAGTGATATACAGCATCTGCCCCAAATTCACCACTGTCATAGACATATTTTGGTATAAATCTTCATAGGACACAGATTCAACAATTCAATAAATGACTGTTTTACCTTTATTTCACTGAACAAATCGGACATGAAACAGGTTTATCTTGATTCTGCTTCTTGTGTTTCTTTTTGACCATATCATGCTGGTTCACAGCTGTCAGCATTTCTATACCTGGACCACTCTGTTGCACATATGACAGCCTGAGAGACTGGGCAAATAAATGGGTGGAAGGATGTGCACCAGTCAACTCAGATGATGGTGAACAGGTGCCATATGACCTCTCACCATGCTGATCACCACTGGTGCCACAGTGGAGGGAGTGCAAGTGGTGCTTAGGGTTGAGGCATCAGGATACCTTAAGGCTGGACATGGTGATGACGGGACAGTCAGGCATAAGTTGTTCATAACCAACAGATATATGTTAAACTGTTACTTACAATCATTGTCCAGAGAAGCTGACAACTGTGATCAAACACGATTTTGTTAAAGCAAAACATATGATGCAATCATAAACAAAAAACTTAAAAAAGTAAATTCATAATGCTAAAACATTGTCACCTGACAGACAGACATAGTTTTTCAGAAATAGGTAGTGCAGATTGCGTTCCCTGATTCATGAATGGAAGCTGCTCATCATCATCATCATCATCATCATCATCAGGATTTGTGCGGATAGGGTGCATGTCCTTACAGCTTGGCATCCAGCAGAACACAATAGAAATCAAGAGATGAGTTATTTCTTGCCATGAAAATGGCTAAGTCAAACAGAATTAGGGCAGGCCTAGTGGTAACTTATTACAATATACCTCTTCTACATTACATAAAGCCTTCTTTGAATGGCGGTATGCTCTCTCACTCAAATCTTTACTCATTGTTACCAAACCTTCACATCAGTCTCCACAACTTGCCAGAATCATTAACTGTATCTTGGCTAATGGCCACTTTTGTCTTTTGTTGTCTCTCTGACTTGACCAACATTCCGGACATGCTGTGCCACTGCTTCCTTTACACCGGTGTGGTTTGCCTCAACATAACAAATTAGGACAATTCACCAATCCATGGCATTCTGTGTACATCCATGTTCTCACTGTTCTCTGTGATCATAATTTATGTACTGTCACTGTAAATTTCAATGCAGCTTGCTACTGTAAGGAGTAATGACAATGTGAACTTGGATGCAATGTCCAGCATAGACAAGAACTGCTAAAGAAACCAGAATTTATTTGGGGGTACTACGACTATGCACACTTGCGTTATGTTGTGACATGCATAGGTAATAATAATCTGGTTTATATTATGGTAATGTGGTTTATATTACAGAGGATGTTGCTGTATGTATCCCCATTGAATAAACCAAGATAAGTAGACCTGTACAGTCATGGAGTTAGATTGAAAATGGAACATATAATTAGTCTGCTTACCTTACTTACACTACAGCATGAGATTCCTGCAGCTATGGTATACTTCTTGTTTGCACCAATGGAAAAGGAAAATGGCTTCTTGTAAACTAGCTACTAGGTCTGATTATGCAGCACATAACTACAAAACTGTGGGGTGGGGACAAAAGACATCTGCCTATGCTAAGCTTTCATTAAGATTTTTCTTAAATACTTTCTGGTTATGGATAAGTTTCTGGTTATATCTGGTTCTGGATAACTTTATGGTTACATGTTGATGAATAGTATAGTTCCAACTTAAATGATACACAGCTGGCATTAAACAAGTCAAGAGGATGGGACCTTTCTTTACTGGCCTGGTGGAACATGTGAAACTACTCTACCTTAATGCAACTAGGAGAGATTAAAGGGGAGCGATTAAAGGGGAGCCGTCAGCAAAGCCTCACACCCAAGTATGAGGCTGATCACATTTTTCACTTGGTGTACAAAAATATTTAATTTTAATTACTGTTACTGCACAACAGAATGCACTAGAACAATTTAACTGAGAATGATTTGTAAGATACAATTTCATGTAACCATAACTCCCAGAATCCATGATGCTCCCATCAGAGGAGATGTGCTCAGATAAGATATGCATTCTTCAGTAGCCTGCACCCTGTAGTATACATGCTCATTATCTTGTAAGCTAAAATCAGATTTTGCTGTCCTCATGGTGCTTCCTACAGTCCTCTGACTTCACTGTACCTACCCTGAGTCACCCCACACAAACAGCTGTCCAACAAAATAAAGATTAAAGCTTACAAAACACTCTGGCATTCACTGCAGGCTGGCTATTAAAGGCAATCAAATCTACCAGCTCTGCAGTTCTCCTCTGAAGTCAGCATTATGGCATTCTGGAATGTCTGGTTACATGAAATCACATCGAACAAGTTAATAACATTACTTAGCCTGCGTCATGTATCACACTGCAGTGATCAGTAAGTAAACTGGTGTCACTGCACACAAATGTTTAATTACAATTAGCCTCACACCTGGGGGTAGTCACAGGCTGTCAGATTATTTGGATAGTTACTTACCCATGCATAATGTTTAAAGAATGCAAACCTATTTTCTTGCATGTTTATTATCTTATGTCATTGTATGTACATCCTGTTGCTCATCTGGTGGGAGTGGACTTCACTGTATTCTTCACGGAACACTGGGTTTGGATAGAACCTCTGATTAGTATGTCTGTCTGTACTGTATGTATTTGTTATGTATTGCTGGTGAGGGGTGATTGCTGTCTATATTGCAAATCCGAAAAGCCTGCCTCTTACTGTATGTCAATTATACATATGTATTATAACATCTGCAGCATATGCCTACTAAGTGTAATCATGTATTCATTTAACAAACAATAAAGATATGAAGTTAACATATACAAACATATAACATAATAAAATTCAACGATGGTGAAAGTTGAAAACATTGGTTGCATTTTCTTTACTTAGTTGAAGTCAGAAATTTCAAACTAGTTGGAAAAATCAGTCATAATGTGTGGTAAGTCAGTCAGAATTTGTTTTTCAACTGACTCCGGGGTCTGCCTTGGGCGCTCGATCCTCCCCCCCCGCCCGACTAGCTCTCCAGCAGCCCAAGATCGTTCCCTGGGTTACTGGTGTCACAAGTGGTAGCACTACCGCTGTGCTGGTGTGCCGACCAGCAGAACAATCCTGAATGGACTTCTGTCCCGAGCGAGCCCTTGGCTCCCACCACTCTAGTCAGGGGGATTTTGTCTGAACTTTGTACTCTGATCCATTAGTGTGAATCAGTTGGTGAAGACTGATCCCTGTAAGATATGAAAATTACATAATCACCATAATTCTTGATCTTCTAAGAATATCTTCATTATTAATTCACACATCCACCTGTTATCCCCCAGCTAACTCCAGTATGTTTTATTGGTCTTCACTCCTTGTTCTTGGTTTGGGCTGTGAAGACGCTGTGTTACTGGTTTGTTGGCCCTTCGAACAGGGGTCAGCAGTGCCTTTTTTTTTTAACCTTTGTTTTACGAGGAGAGACACACTAAGCTGAAAGCTTGTTTACAGGTGCAACCTGGGAGCACAAGGAAGTTGGGTGACTTGTTCAGGGTCACACAGTATGCAAGTGGGGAATGTGGGATTCAAACTCAGGTCTCCAGGTTTGCAACTCAGAGCCTTAAACCACTGCGCTATACTGCCTCCAGGTTAAATGCGTAAGTACTTCTTAGGTTATGCTCCCTTCCTCCTCGATAAAAAAGGTACTAAGGCAGTAAAAGGCTGGTTCCAAAATAAGCCTGGTGCTGTGAGCCAGTCTTGTGGTGATATGCATGCTACAGCTTACCTTGGCACCAGCCCTCGTGAACGGTTCTGGCTCCCACAGGGTCCTAGCACCTCCTGCTAAAACCCAGTAGTGTGACTCAATGATGGAGATATTTCTAGAAGATCAGGGATCACAGTGAGTATGTCATTTTCATTTTTTCTTATTATTCCAGCCACATACACTTTTTTCCCCATGGTTCTTCATGCCCTCCATTCCAATAGTGGGATCTTCCAGGGCCACATCCTTCCTCTGGCCAGTAAGGCAGGCAAGCAGCTGCTTTCAGGGCAGATGGTGCTGCTACCACACTTGTTCAGCTGGCAGGGGTATGTGACTGCTTGGTGTTCCATGATCCCCTCCGTCTCAGTAGCTGAGGCTCTCACTTCCATGACAAACCTGTCCCCCAGCTAGAGACACTTGAAGCCCCCATTTCCTAGATGGGGCACATCACTAGCGTAGCATCGCAGATTGAATTTGGAGGTGGCTAGTGTCACTCAGAGCTGCTCTATAATGCTCTGCCCTTAGAAACATAGAAACAAGGCTGCCTCGGTGGGCCAGTGGCTGTGTGTTGAGCTGTCATGCAGGCAACCTGACTTAAGGAGTAAGCATGGGTCACTGTGTCAGAAGGCAGGCCAGGCTGTTAGTTTCTGCATGTTCATATGCCTTAGTCGGGGAGGGTTGGTAAGTTCAGGCACTACAGCGACCTCTATGGCTGGGCCAGGGAGCTTTCTCTCATCACAGGGGAGCTGTGTGAATAAGATTCTGACTGAGGCACTACCTGTGCCATGGGGTGGAGGGACTGAAAATGGCAAGTAAAAACCCACCTGCCATCCAAATGATGGTGGAAATGCTTGAACAGTAGGTGCAGCCTTAAAAAAATTGGATCGACAGCTCCCATCATTAGTGAGATGTTGCATCTCAGATGGGCAGTCTTAGATAAAATAATCTATGTAATAAATATTGTAGTCATCTTCATGTCATATTATTAGATTATCTTGCAGTTCTTGTAAATATAGATACATTTTCAAAGTAACAAACGTCAGAGCAATAGCCAAATTGTTTGTCCTATGGATATGGATGCGGTTGACGCTCCACACCCTAGCATCTTTAAGCTAAACACTTCCCCCCACCCAGGTGGTATATCCCCGCCTCCAGCCCATGATGTCAGATGTTTTTTTTCTGCAGGAAGAACAGGTCACCTCCTTTGTGGCTTTCGCTTAAGTTTTATTTATTTATCTATTGAAATGTTTCACCAGGAGGGCACACTGAACAGCAACTTGCTCGTCTCACGGTGTGACCTGGGGGGAAGGGGTTACATATGGTTGAGAAGGATGATCAGTTACAATAGTATGTGGGTAGTACAAACAATACAACATTATAAGATTATGCAACATTTGGAACACAAGGTATTGTACAATCAACAGTAGTGGAACATGGGGTAAACTACAATACATGTCCAAAATCGTAACAAAAGAACATATAAACACACAAAATAGTAATAATGCAACAGAACCATTATAGTGCATGAATGTACCAGGAGCAGGCTTGAGATAGTACGCAAGTGCTGTTGGAGGAAAAAAGGACGGGGTAGGTTGTGCACACGGGTAACCCAGAAGGGAAGGTGGAGAAGAGAGGGGAGGAGACAAGAACTGAATATGAGGAGAAGGGGTAGCCATTTCCTGATTCCCCCTTCAGGATGTTGAGAACCCTGCCGGGGGGGTGTCAGGGTAGGAAGGCAAAAACTGGGGATACTAAGGTATTAAGGAGGGTTAAAGCAGAAACAGCTGAGGGAGAGGTAATTGTGTAGGGCAGAGGTAAGGGAGTAGTTGGAGGAGGAGTGTCGTATTTCTGGAGGGAGGGAATTCCAGATTTTAGGGAAGCGATGGGCAAAACCAGTCTGACCGATGAGGGTGGAGCAGTGAGGGACCATCAAGGTGCGGCGTCTTTATATCTGAGAGAGTGGGTGGGGGGAGGTGGAGTGGAGAGAGAGGATGAGAGATAGGAGGGAAGCACTCCGAACCAGAATTTGGAGGTTAGTTTGGTACAGTGTGAGATACGGCTGTGAGATAGTGGAAAGAAGGTTAGAGAGTGATACAGTTCACAGTGGTGGGAGCAGGAAGGGGAGTCGACAGCAAAGCAGCAGAAGGAGTTAAAGAGAGCGTCCAACTTGGTCAGGGAAGATTTGGGAGCAGCACCATAGACTACGTCACAGTAGTCAAAGATGGGGAGTATCATCTTCTAGACAATTTCATGCCTCGCAGTCAGTGGGATGCAACTACGATTCCTGTACAGAGCACCAAGCTTGGGGTGCAGTTTCTTCAGGATAGAATAGATATGCACAGAGAAGTTGAGGTGCTGGTCCAGCCCAACCCCCAGGTATCTAAATGAGGAGGTGTCCTCCAGGATGGTCCCATCAAGGGTGTGGAAGATGGGTAGGGCCGGGAGCCTAGACAGTCTCTGCCTGGTGCCAAAGGTCATTGAGACTGTCTTCTTGGCATTTAGAAAAAGCTGGTGAGAAGCAAACCAGAGCTACATAGAAACATAGAAACATAGAAGTTGACGGCAGATAAGGACCGCAAGGCCCATCCAGTCTGCCCATTTCTTTTTCTACCTTATAAATGTACCATCGGCCTTTGCTCTGTCAGTGACCTATCTATTCATAGTCATTTGTATTGCTCCCTTATGCCTATCCCATGCCTGTTTGAAGCCCTGCACTGTATTCATAGCCACCACTTCTTGTGGTAAGCCATTCCATGCATCTACCACCCTTTCTGTGAAAAAGAATTTCCTCACATTCCCCCTTAATCGGCCTCCCTCTAATCTCATGCTGTGTCCTCTTGTCCTGCTATTTTTCTTATATTTAAACATGTTAGACTCTTTCACCTTGTTTATGCCCTTAAGGTGTTTAAATGTCTCGATCATATCCTCTCTCCCTCCTTTGCTCAAGGGTATACATATTGAGCTCCGTTAATCTGTCCTTATATGTCCTCTGATGCAGTCCCTGCACCATTTTGGTTGCCTTTCTCTGGACTGCCTCAATTTGGTTAATGTCCTTGTGAAGGTGTGGCCTCCAGTACTGCATGCAGTACTCCAGATGGGGCCTAACCAGTGTCTTGTACAGAGGGATTATTACCTCCCTCTTACGACTTGTGATACCCCTACTAATACACCCTAACACCCCCTAGCCTTACCTACTGCTTTAGAGGTCTGCTTGGATGATTTTAGGTCATCAGTGATGATGATGCCCAAGTCTCTTTCTTCCTTTGTGACTGCTAGCAACTCCTCCCAGCCTATAAGTGGCTTCAGGGTTTCTCTTCCCTATGTGCATGATTTTGCACTTCTTTGCATTAAATCCCAGTTGCCACTCTTCTGACCATTCTGCTAGTTTATCAGATCTCTTCTCATTCTGCCCACCCCATCTGGATCATCTACTCTGTTGCAGATCTTGGTGTCATCTGCAAACAGACAAGCCTTACCCTCTAGTCCATCTGCGAGGTCACTAATGAAGATGTTGAATAGGACTGGCCCCAGGACTGATCCCTGAGGTACCCCACTTGTGACTTGCATCTCTTCTGACTGTATACCATTTACCACCACTCTCTGTTTTCTGCCAGTCAACCAGTTTGCCACCCAGTTGACCAACTTCTGACCCACCCCGAGCCTACCTAGCTTGTTTATCAATCTTCTATGTGGAACAGTGTCAAAAGCTTTGCTGAAGTCAAGGTAGGCGACATCAACTGCTCCCCCTTGGTCCACCACTCTGGTTACCCAGTCAAAGAAATCTATGAGATTAGTTTGACAGGACCTTCCTTTTGTAAACCCATGCTGTCTTGGATCCTGTGCCCTATGGATTCCAGGTGTTGCACTATCCTTTCCTTAAGGAGTGCCTCCATAATCTTGCCCACTACTGAGGTAAGATGACAGTCTGTAGTTCCCGCTCTCCCTGCTACCACTCTTGTGGAGTGGGATCACATGAGCCTTTCTCCAGTCTTCTGGGACCTCTCCTGTGCTCAGAGACTCACTAAACAATTCTGCTAATGGCTCTGCTAGTTCCTCCTTTAGCTCCTTAAGTACCCTGGGATGTATGCCATCAGGTCCCATTGCCTTATCCACCCTGAGCTTAGCAAGCTCTTGTAGGACCCTTTCTTTTGTGAAGGGAGTAGTGCTCACCTCCCTCCCCCCTGTGTCCATGATGCTGAGCTGTGGGCCCTGCCCTACCTTCTCTTCAGTAAATACTGAGCAAAAGTATCTATTTAGGATAGATGCCTTTACAGGGTCCTCCTCCTCACATGCTCCCTTTTCTCCATTAAGCTTAGCAATACCCCCTCTGAACTTGGTTGAAGCCATGCTGTAAGCTGGTTTCCACAGCAGCAGGGGTTTTGCTGGAACTGTATAAGACAGTATTGTCAGCATACATGTGGATAGATGAGGATGAGCAGGCTGTGGGAAGATCATTAAGGAAAATGGAGAAGAGTAAGAGACCAAGCACTGAGCCCTGAGGGACACCAGTGTTGATGGGGAGTGGAGGGGAGATGGAATCAAGGATTCTCACCGATTGGGTCTTGCCAATGAGGTAGGATTTAAACCAGTTGGTGGCTGATGGAGCAAGGCCAGCTGAGAATCAAGAAGCAGGGGATGGGAAACAGTGTTGAAAGCTTCAGCTAGGTTAACAAAGATGGCTGAGGTGATCAGGCCATCGTCCATCCCTGAAAGGATGGAATCAGTAAGCCTGAGGAGGGAGGTGGTTGTTGAGTGGTTCTTCCGAAAACCAGATTGGAAAGGGGTGAAGAAGGAGGAACTGGAGAGGAAGGGTGATAGCTGAGAGAGAACTAAATGTTCTTGAAGTTTGGCAATGGTAGGAAGGAGGAAAATGGTGTGATAGTTGCCAGGAGTGGATATGTCATCACCCTTGGGGAAAGGAAGGACTACAGTATGTTTCCAGGATGAGGTGCTTGGGCAGAAATAAAGGAGAGGTTAAGGATTAGGGAGATAGGATAAGCACTTGCAGGAGCAGAAAGGTAGAGAAGTTTAGGATCAAGCTCATCTGGTGAGGAGCCTTTAGAGGGGTTCAGGGATAGGAGGGCACTAAGAGCTTCATCAGTTTTAGTGCGCCATAGATGAACTTTGTTATTCAAAAAGTTGTAGTTAATTTGATTCTTTCCTTGGTTCCTTTGACTCCCCTTTTAGACCTTCGATGGAGCAGGAGAAGCTGGGGATCAAGTTCTGCATTCAGTGTTGGCAGAAGATGTCAGCCGTGACCCACACAACACATGCATCTATTGCCTGGGTGGGCAGCAGGATGTGGCTGGGTGCGGCCTTTGCCTCAGCAAGCTTCCTGAGTCCTTCAAAGACAGGAAGCTCCAGCTCTTGCTGTGTCAGCCATTGGAATGAGATCCGAAGGACTGCCCTAAGGGCTGCAAGAAGGCATTGACTACAGCTGGTTCTGCTCAGCAGCTTGCAGCCCTTGAGACAGAAGTGCTGGCTACCATGTTAGGCATCTCCATGGTCTTGGCGCTGTTCCTGACTGGGACATTTGTTTGGCCCTCCAGGCCCTGGAGGACAGCCCTGTGCTCCTTGATTTCAAGCATAACTGCTACTGGTGCCAGTTATGAGACCAGTGGAGACCGATAACCTCCTAATCCCTCCACTCACCTGACTGCTCGACGGTGGTTGAGCTCCTTTCAGTCCAGGGGTAGGTCAAGGGCTCTTCAGTCCCCCCATCGAGTCAGTCGACTTTGACTCTGGTCGAGCAGGCCATGGAAATTTTCCTTGAACCTGTTGACCAATTGTCAGATGAGGTCAAGAAATCAATCTCAGAGACCCTGGTTCTCACTCAAGAGGATGTAGTTCGGTTGGTGTCCTCCCCATCCAGTCTTTGGCAGGAGCAGCCTTCACCAGTGGTTGAACTCTCGACACTTGTGCTGCTTAACGTGGGCTGGCACGTGGTATATCACAGCTAGCCAGAAGGCTCCCCTTGCTGTCAATTCTCCAGTCAACAGTTGAGGTCATGGTCTAGGTTGAGGCATTCCCGCTTTTGATCCTACTTGACTAGGAGGTGTCACTGTTGATGCTCCTCGACCTCCTCATCCTCCAATGAGGAGAGTCACTGTTACAAGCTGCGCTAGTGCTACAAGGAGCTCTCTGGCAACAGTGGGCCATCGTGGGGCAGGGTAGGGCTCTACCCCCTGGACCTCCTGTTACCTGGCAGCCATCAGTAGTGCCCCTGCCAGTCCACACTATGTAGGTGCTCCCCGCATCTGCTGCTCCACCTCTTCAGGTGGTGCTGCCACCACCACAGCCAAAGGTGGGCACTCTGACCAAGGAGACCTGTTTGGCCACTGGCTTGCCAGGCCAGTTGTCGGTGCAGATTCCCCCAGCTGAGGATACTCGGGTGGTCCGTGGCAAGAAACTGTCATGGGCCATTTTTGAGAAGTCCTCAGATGACAGATCATGAGTGTATAGCCTGCTCTGGGACTCTTCTTGATTGGGGATTGGTTGAGGAGCTGTCCACTGATCATAGCCTGGTGTCCTTTGGTGCACTTCTTCACTTAATATCAGAGTCCATGTCAGTCATGCTAGAGCCAGTCCAAAAAAGGGCTAAGTACCCTTTTACAGACATTTTAGATAGGGACAGATCCTGTGACTGAAGCCATTTTGGGACCATTCCTGGAGCTTTGGCAGCATCCAGCATACTGCTGGGCACCCTCTACCGGTATGCGGTCTCTACTAGGTCCCTTTCTGGGTTTTTGCACCACCCCTTTGCAGAGGTGTTGGTCACTGATTCAGTGTTCTGCAAATCTGGACACCAGTGGGATGTGGACAAGCTTCTGTAAGACTGACCACACCGCTAAGAAGGTGTATTCTGTGGTGTCTTTGGGTCTCTGTCAGGTTAGCTATGCTGTGATGATAGCTAATTTCGGTCACTCCCAGATGGAAGGTTTTGATTCCATCCCCCATCACTTCCTGGCTGATCGACAATCAGCGGTGACAGTCTTCGGAACCCAAAGTCAATTGCTGGCTAAACACCGGCTCAAGATTGCCATGGACATAAGCAATTCATGTGCCCGTGCAGTGGCAACCATGCATTGCAGGGCCTGGCTGCATCTGTTCACCTTCACGGCAGACACCCAGCACAAGCTGGCCAATGTCCCTTTCTTGGACACTGACCTATTTGGCCCTGGAGTGGAAGGTCATCTCACCCCTTCTTGAGAAGTTCACTGCCACCCTGGATTCTGTGGCATCATCCCAGAAGGACACATAAACAAAGCCTGCGAAACAGGCTTTCCAGTATCAATCCTTTCAGCCACAGCCTCCTCAGTAGCAGCCCCAGCAGGAGCAGTAACAGGCCTGTCACCCCAAACCCAAGTTCGGGGTCCAGGGTCCTATAAAAGAGGGGTAAGAATGGTGGTGCCCCTGTGGCTGCAGCTGCCGGTGTCCTCACAAAAGCTGCCTGTGATGGGGTGGTATGATCCCTCTACTTGTCCTATCCCTGTCTGCATTCCCTGTGGGAGGTTGGCTATGTCACTTCTTGCCATGTTGGCCCACTGTCATAATGGACAAGTGAGTGTTGGACCTAATGGGCAGTGGGATGTCTCTGGACATCGAGGCTCTTCCACCTTACCACCTCTATGCACCTTGGGAGTCCAGGTTGTTGCAGGACACGCTGTCCATCTTGTGGGAGGACATTGCTCAGTTCCTTTCAAAAGGGGCAATAGTCCCTGTCCCAGATGCTGTGGCCAGGCAGGATTACATGTCCAGGTACTTCCTGGTCCTGAAATGGATGGGGCAGGCACCCCATACTGGATCTGCACAGTCTGATCTAGTTCATGCGGAAACGCAAGTTCTGTATGATCACTCTGGATCAGATCATTCAGTTGCTGGAACAGAACATGTGGTTTGCTCCTCCAAACTCCAGGATACATTTTTCCACATCCCAGTCCCTCCGCCCCACTGCCGGTACTTCTGGTTCTGAGCAGAATGGGTCCTGTATCAGTTCCAGGTCATGCGCTTCGGCCTCTCTTCAGCACCCAGTGTTTTCGCCAGGTGCATGGCAGTGGTGGCAGCATACCTGCGGTGCCTAGATGTCTGAGTGTACCCCCACCTGGATGACTGGCTCCTGGCTGGTTCATCCAAAGAGACCATGGAGAGGTCCAGAGATCTGGCTTTCCAGATTTGTTGAGACTTGGGCCTGTTAGTCAACCTGGACAAGTCTGGATTGGTACCCACGCAAGTAATCCAGTTTATCAGGCCAGAACTAGACTCCTTGCAGGCCAAGGCCCGCCTCCCTAGACCAGGCACTGGATCTTACTTCCTTTGCCTGATTATTTCAGGTTGGACTCTTGCATGCTGCCCGAGATTTCCTGAGGCTGGTGTGGTACATGGCATCCTGCACCAGCATGGTCCATTGGGCACATTGGTGCCTTATTGGCTCTTTTTTCCACCCACCACTGTGCCCTGTATGAGGCACTGGGATGGCTCCCACTACAAGGCCACTTGGACTTTTCTCTCTATTGTTTGGTTGATAATGCCATCCTCACCGGACAAAACTCCCCTCTTGCGGAGATTTTTAAAGTTAGAGCCATGAATCACTGTCTTTGCTGTAACACTATCCCCCCCCCATCATATTCCCAGAGTGTCTGCCAGCATGGATGGGAGAGCACTGCCGGCTGTGGCCCCCTCACTATGCAATCGATTGCCCACTAAGCTCCGTGCCCTGGACACCCACTGCCTGTTCAAATCACATCTCAAGGACTGGCTACTATCTGCATCCTGCTGCCAGTGCTTCCCTGGGTAGTGTTTCCCTTACCTCTGAGCATCACCCCTGATGTTTGTTCTGTTATCCTCCCCATCTCTCATTTGTCTACCCTCCCTCTTAGCACTTACCACTCCCTCTTCTTGTTTTGTCTGCCCTGCTTACCTACTCCCAGTATGTTGTTCTTTAAATCAGGTTTACTACGTATTATATTTTCTGCACTCACTTATTGTAAAGGACTGTTGCTGTATCATTCATCTATCATTTGTTTTCTTCTGGACATTATCTGTATAACGTGCCTTACATGTTCTATGTATGATGCTTTACTTTGCTTCTGTGCCATTGTCTTGGCCCAGGCCATGCCTGAAAACGGTCCCTGGGATCAGTGTACTTACCTGGTTATCAAAGTCATAAATAAATAAATAAAATGGTGAATGCACAACTTCCAGTGGGAGTTGGGCCATCAGTGGTTCCAGCACTTAGGCCACTTGGATCAGCCAGTCACAGTGACTCAGCTGATGTGGGATGCCATCCAGTGGTGGCTGATCCCAGAACACCTGGAGGGAGGGAGGAAGGAATCCCATTTTTCCACCCAGAACCATCATGCTCATGACGGACGCATCTCTGGTTGGGTGGGGAGTGCATCTAGGAAACCGCAGAGCCCATGGGTTCTGGTCACCTTGGGTGTCCCATCGCCACATAAACCTGCTGCAGCTCCATGCAGTATGACTTGCACTAACTGAATTCGCTCCTCTAGTCAAGGGCCAGGTCATGCAGATCCAGACGGACAATACCACAACCATGTTTGGCTGAACAGGCAGGGCAAAATGCACTCCCTTTCCTTGTGCTGGGAGTCCCTCCACACCTGGACCCTCATGCACAGCTTGAGTGCAGATCTCCTGGCAGTTCATGTCACAGGAGAGGACAGTTAGCTGGTGGACACTCTCAGTTGTGTAGGAAACATACTGCACAAATGGTCCCTGAATCAGGGAGTGGTGAATCACCTGTTCTCCCAGTGGGGCACTCCTCTGGTGGACCTGTTTGCCTCCTGGGAGAACGCCAAACAGAGGGTGTTTTGTGCCCACCCTCCAAAGTCCGGGACACTGTTGGGGGATGCTTTCATGAGGCCCTGGACCTCAGGTCTTGTGTATGCTTTCCCTCCCTTCCCCTTGATCCACAAGGTAGTTAAGGCCTGGAAGGACAAGGTGTAGATGATCCTGATAGCTCCAGACTGGCCAGGGCAGTTGTGGTACCCAGATCTCCTCACCCTCAGCAGCAGACCTCCATGGCAACTGCCTTTCTGCCCAGATCTGATGACTAGACATCAAAGGATGGTCCTGTAGCCGGACCTGCAGTCCTTGCATCTCATGGCCTAGTTCCTGAGCGGCTAGAATTTCAGGTCATGGATCTTTCGGATGATATGATTCACATTGTAGAGGCATCCTGAAAAAGAGTCGACTGATAGATGCTCTGCCTCTAAATGGAAAAGATTTTCCATTTGGTGTCAGAACAAGGGGCTTGATCCCCTTGCCCGCCCTGTGGCTAGCATCTTGGACAACCCCAGTTCCTGTCTCAGTTGGGACTGCGGGCAGTGACCCTTAAGGTGCCCCTGGCAGCCTTCTCTAGTTACCGGGCATGGGCTGTAAGCCGATGGTGGTCCTGGAGAAGGTGATCGGGTGTTTTTCCACAAATTACCACAGTTCTAGGTGAAAAACTAGAATTTGTTACAAAATTCAAGTATCTGGGAGTTTGGATAGACCAAAGATTCTCCTTCATTGAACATATCGAGGACTTGCTAAAACGACTTCGGCAAAGGCTTGGACTGTTTTTTAGAATCAAACAATTTCTCACCAGAGATGCCAAGAAACAACTGGTCCAATCCATTTCTATCATTGGTTGATTACGTGACTTCCTCTATACCAGTGCCCCAACTCTTACATGGCTAAACGGACACACTCTACCATGACACTATGGGGTTTATAATGGGACTCCCCTTGACCGCATCACTGCACCCTATATGCGGCAGCGGGTGGAATCACTAAAGTTCAGGTGCCACAAGCTACCGCTCTCTGGACCTATAGAGGCCATCTCTAATAAGCTGCCTTACTATATCTCCTGCTGTCTTCCCCTGAGTATAATTGGGAAATACGGTTAAGAAGTTACTCAGCTATTACACTTAAAGTACCCAAAGCAAAATCCCGCTTCAGCAGGGCAGCCATAAGCTTTGTGCTACCTACCTACCTTATGGAACAATCACAAAAACCCTCAAATTAAGCACTCTAATCGGTATAAATGCCTTCAAGATGCGTTATTTCCATTACAATCGAGAAGTATATAACTGCTTCACCCTTGACCAGTACCCGGTGTTTGCACTGGTATATAGCCTCCTAGACCCAATTTTAAGTACTGACCCCCAGCTTGCTCCTCACCAGCCTAATTGTTCTCTCTCTTATCCCCTGTCTTATCAACACTAGGCCCATCCATCCCCTTATTCTTCCTTTCCCAACCTCGGATAGGAGCTCACTACCCTGGTTGTGACATCCTACCATGCCCGTGCTATAGCATTCAATCCGGGGCTCACACATACTCCTTTTCTCCATCCACCTTCTCTACATCCTGTTTTACCAACTCCTCTCTGTGCACAGTACCCTCCTAGCCTTTCTCCCCTACCTCCCTCCCTTCCCCTATCTTCACTCTACCTGGTGTATATTTTTTTCCTTCTTACTTCCTCCTGCAACCTTAGATAACCTGCTTTATCTTCCTATAGACACTTCTATGTATGTAAATACCGTGTAATCTGTACAATATCTGTATAATTCTATGCACATATGAACTTCTTTTTCTTCCTCTCTGTAAAGAGTATTATCTGTATTGCTTTGTAAATACCTGTGTTGACCTGTATATACAATTGTTCATGCTCCACCCGGGTCCATCTTGCAAATGAGCTTCTGCTCAGTGATGAACGCCTGGTTAAATAAAGACTTGATTGATTGATTGATTGATTTTCAAGGGCCTGGACCACCCGCCCCCTCTGGTGCGTGAATCATCTCCATTGTGGGACCTACTGCTGGTGTTGGCTTTGCTCATGGGCAAGTCTTTTGAGTCAATGCACAGGTGTGAGATGTCATACCTGTCATGGAGGAAGGCCTTCCTCGTGGCCATTATGTCAGCCAGAAGGATTGGGGAGCTTCAGGTGCTGTCAGTGGAGTCTTCTTCTCTGGTCTTCCATAGGAACAAAGTCATCTGCCCCAACCCAAAGTTCATTCCGAAGGTTATAGCAGAGTTTCTGATTAACTTACCACTATACTTTACCAATCCGTCTTCAGAGGCCAATCACAGGCTCCATATCCTGGACCCGCAGAGGGCACTCTCTTATGTGGAGTACACGGCTGGAGTTCAGTGAGAGGCTTTCCAGCTGTTTGTCACTTATGCTGAAGACACATCTGGCAGACTGGCAGCAAAGCTGGGCAGCCTGGGAGTGGGTCATAAGGTGGTAAACTGGATTAGGAACTGGGTGAGTGATAGAAGACAGAGGGTCGTGGTAAATGGTGTTCAATCTGAGGAAAGGATGCCACAGGGATCAGTCCTGGTCCCAGTCCTGTTTAATATCTTCATAAGTAACATTGCAGAGGGTCTGGGGGGAAAGATGTGCCTTTTTGTGGATGACACTAAAATCTGCAACAGGGTGGACACTCCGGGAGGGGTGGAAAAAATGAGGAGGGACCTAGGTAAACTGGAGCAATGGTCCAGAGTGTGGCAACTGAGATTTAATGCGAAAAAGTGCAAAATCATGCATTTGGGACACAGGAACTGGGGGATTACATGATGGGGGTGGGGAACTGATGGTCATCAAACAGGAAAGGGATTTGGCGGTAATCATATCTGATGACCTAAAGGTGGCCAAACTATGTGCCAAGGCTGTGGGAAGAGCCAGTGGGATGCTGGGGTGCATGGGAAGAGGTATCACCAGTAGAAGGAAAGAGGTGGTGATGCTACTGTACAGATCATTGATGAAGCCTCATTTGGAATACAGTGTCCAGTTCTGGAGGCCGCATATCTGTAAGGACATAGACAGGGTGGAGGCAGTTCAAAGAAGGGCAACAAAGGGCGTGCACCAAAAGTCATATGAGGAGAGACTTGGAGACCTCAGTATGTACACCCTGGAGGAGAGAAGAGACAGGGGGGATACAATAGAAACCTTCAAGTATCTAAAAGGCATAAATAGGGTACTGGAGGGTAGCATCTGATCTTTCAGAAAAGGAGATGTCCAGGAACAAGGGGGCATGACATGAGGTTGGAACGGGGTAGACTAAGATGTAGCGTGAGGAAGTATTTCTTCACAGAAAGGGTGGTAGATGATGTTGGCTCCGTGGCGCCGGGTGAAGGGGTTTGCTCGGCATGCTGGTGACCCGGGTTCACACACCAAGCCCAGGTACCAGGAGCGGAGACCGTCAGGGAAGGGTTTCACAAGCGTCCATTGGACGCTTCCTTCCTGGGGGGGGGGGGACAAGCCGTGGCTTCTGTGAGGTGTTTGGTGGATGAGCTTGGAGAATGTCTCTCGGCATGCCCCTCTGCACGTCCCCACCTCAGAATGCCATTTCTTTACGGCTGCAACGTGGGGGTGGGACAAGGAAAAGTGGAAAACCAGCTCCTTGCCGAGCGGATGATGAGCACCCAGCCAGCAACACCACAAAGCCCCGGACTAACCCGGATCGACCCTGCGGCAGCTTACCAGGGATATGGAGTTCATCTGAAGGCACATCCCCCTCGGAGGAGAGGGACGCTTCCCACACAGGGATAGGTCAGGTTACCTGAAAAATAAGGCTGCAAGGCAGGGTCGGGAGAATGGTGGTGTGGGGTCAGGTGGAAGTGTGGGGCATTGGTGCTCCGAAGGGGTGGCCAGCAGGGGTGCCACCAGGAGGTGGGAAAATAGATAACACAAAAAAAAAAAGAAAGGGTGGTGGATGCATGGAACAGACTCCCAGTGAAGGTGGTGGGGGCAAACACAGTGGGGGGATTCAAGCATGCGTGGAACAGGCATAGGGGAACCCTAGCAATAGGAACAAGGAGGTAAAGCCAGAGTTCAAGTAGGGTCTGCAGCTTTTACAGTAGGCAGGGAAAATGGGCAGACTAGATGGACCTAGCGTTTTTATCTGCCGTCAATTTCTATGTTTCTCTGTAAAGCAGATGATTGGCAGGTGGATTATATCCTGCATTGACCTCTGCTATAGGTTGGCTGGTAGGGAGCCTCCTGTAGGGCTTAGGGTTCATTCTGCCAGACATACCACTGCCTCGGTGGCTGCTTCCAGTGACATTCCTCTCCAGGAGATATGCAGGGCTGCTAGCTGGAAGTCAGCACACACCTTCATTACCCACTACTGCATCGTCCTTGAGTCTCATTGGGATGCTGTTTTTGGGGCCTTGGTTCGTCAGTCTCTTCATGAAATAGGGGTGTGTGCCTTGCCCCCTCCTCCCAGAGATCTAATAGGAGTCTCTCAGAGTGTGGATAATGAACCATATCCAGGCCCCTAGAAAAACAGGTTACTCATCTGTAACTGTAGATCTTCCTGGACATAAAGTCTCCACCACTCATTCACACTAATTGGGACTACGCCGGAGGCACTAGGACCCAGCAGGAGCCAAAAATCTTCAAGAGGGCCAGTGCCTAGGTAGGGCCATGAGGAAGCGGCACTGCGAGGCCCAGCTCACATCATGAGGGCTACCTCGGTACCGACTCCAATCGCCTCAGTTTCTTTTTTCCCACCGTCGAGTGCACTTCAGTGATGACGTCACTTGCCCTCCAGGAGTCAAAACTTCACATCTACACGACAGCAGCTATAGTCTTTTCAGTTTTGATTAGTTTATTATTTTATTATCAGTTTAAAAGAAAATAAAGAAGTTAATTTTTCGTCAGAAGACTTTTTCAGCCGTCCTTCAATGGAGTCAACCATGAACAGGGCAGGTGACAGTAGGGAGACTTCACATGAAAGCTGTGTTGTCAGCGGGGCTGGCTCTGGTCTGCCACCCTCTATAGAGCGAGGGGTCTGACTACAGGCAGTCCAGTGCCCGGGGAAATGGGTGATCTTCCCAAAAGCACAAAAAGAAGCAGTCCCATTCTCAATCCTCTTCGAGAATTCGGCACCGCTCGGCCTTGGGTTCTATTTCAGCCTCCTGGTTGAAAAAGAAATGGCACCACTTGAGGTCACCTTCTGGTACGTTTGTGCGTCGATCGTCAGTTACCGGCAGCAGGGGTCTGACTCCATCCCTTTCAGGGTCTTGTCCAGCTTCTGTTTCTGGTAACCGACATCCTTGACTCCGGAGTCCCTTCCTGCCCCCGGGGGGGTCCTCCAGTGAGCAGTTTCACCATTGGGCCGCTCTTATAGAGCAATGGGTTTGGCGGTTGTCCTGTCTGCCCGAGCTGGGACCTTTGGGCCTTTTGGTTTTGGACCTGTGGGCAGGACGGTTGGGGCTTCCTAGTTGAGCAGCACCTCCTTCGGTGCCGTCAACGCCGCACTCTGGTGTTTTTCCCCCTCATACGGCTGTGGTGCAGGGATCTACACCAGTGCTCTTATCTCCTGCTGAATTTCTTCACTCTTCTCAGCAAGTCGGGGGTTGAGAACCTCTGGTTCAGTGCTGCTGGCTTCGGTGCCAGTTCCGCACCCGGTGCCACGTCCTGTACCAGCACTGCTGGTGTTTTCAGCGCCGCCTTCTGTTCTGGCACCGGGCGCGCCTGCAGTAACACATGCGACTCCAGGGTTTTCGACTCCAATTTGTGGTGCTCCTCCTCCTTCTTTTCCTCCCTTTCCTATCTATTCAGTCCCTTTGGGTCTAGTAGGAGATGATATTGAGCCTCATCCTCATCTTTGATTGGGGGACAACTTTGGCGATGACTCCTCCCTAGAATAAACCTTCTCTTACAGCAGAGCCTCTGGTCGAGAACCTTTCCTTTAAGTCTCTGCTTAGAAATGTAACTACCACTCTCTCTCTCTCTCTCCAGACATCGGAGATTGATCCTAGGAAATTGCTGCATCTGCAGTACCTGCAAATTTCAGACAGCCCTGTGGAATTGACTCCCCCTGTGCAACCCTCTTTTGAGACTCTCTCACAAATGGTGTGGGATAATCCAGCGCTTATTCCCTCTGTGGATAAATCCATAGATAGGAAATATGCCCCTCCCAATGATTGACCCATTCTGGCCTCGCAAGCTTTTGCTGATGCTATAGTTGTCCTGGAAGAGAATGACAAAGCTGTTCTTCCGTAAGAAGCTACAACACGTCCGATAAGCAAGGAGTCTCTCAAAATCGACACTTTGGGAAAGGGAGTCTTTGCTGCTTCCACCCTGGGCATGCGCATTGCTAGCTACCAGGGCTTCTTCTCTCAGTATGAGTATACACTCTAGCATTCACGCAAGGCCACAGTAGAAGATCACCCAGATTCGAAGGTTAACACAGAGCTTCTTCAAACCAATACTAGAGGCATTGAATCTAATAACCAGCAGCTTAAAACTGCCATGGATGCCTTTAACACTGCCTCCAGAGCAGCAGGAGCCGGTATATGTGCCTGACGCCACTCTTGGTTGCGCATGTCAGGATTCACAAATGATGCCCAGCAGAGTTATGGCTTTGCTGTTTGATGGTGCATACCTGTTTGGTCCTCAGGTTGAGCAGGCGCTAGAGGCCACACAGAAAAGTAGAATGGCCATCAAAATGGCCAGACCGCCATCCACAGCCCCTCAAAGGGGTGGGAACCGGCCTCAGTTTCTTAACTGTCAGTCCTTTCAGGGTAAAGGCAGAGGGGGCTTCAACAGAAACCAAACTCCTCAGCTGCAAAAAAAAAAAATGCAGCAGAAGGCACAGGGTCCCAAAGCGCCTAGTGCCACCCTCTGAGACTCCAGTCCAGGTCCCACCTCAACTGTCCGAGGAGGACTCTTCCTCAGCAGTAGGAGGGTATCTGACTCAGTTTTACAACCAATGAAAGCCAATCACATCAGACAAGTGGGTTCTCAGGATATGTGACTGCCAAGGCAGGGAGGATAACAATAGCTCCTCCTTTTCCAATTGCAGAAGGGCTTACCTACCACTATGGGGGAAGGTAATCCAGCTTGTAGATTAAGCCAGGCCTCCTGGGGGTTATATTTACCCCTAAATGTGGAGAACTTAAAATGACCACCGAGGGGGCCTCTGCTCCCTCGAGGTACTTGTGTAAAGGGAAAAAGGAAAAAAAAAAAAACAGGAGTAGGCAGTGAAAAAGCATCATCAAGTCCCTTTAGTTCTGAAAAACAACCTATGCTATTAATTAAAATGTACTAGGGCTATTAAGGCTCCCGTTGGGCCCAGAGACCCAGATATGAGTTATTACAGGTGTCCCTGGACCAGGGGGACAAGGCAAGTACCAAAAGGGTAAAAAAAAACCCACAGTACCCACTCAGAGCACCTACTTAGTTCAGCTAGCTGTAAGTGGAGAGGACATGCGCATTGCACGCACTCAGAGTGTATTTTATTATCTATTCGCCCATCCCTCTCCACCAGACTCCATATATACCCCCGTAGCTCTCATTCATTGTCAAAAGAGGAAAAATGATAAAACAAAAGGTGGGGAGGGTTCCCGAATGATCCTAGTAAAGTTAACTTAAGACACATTGTTAATCTTCTGATCCTTTGTGAACGGAAGTAAGTGGCAAATGTATGAGCAGCGTCAGGACTGGGGCCTGTCAGTCGAAGGCCCAACAAATACAAAAACAGGCATTAAACAGATTCTATAGGCCCCCTCTTTCCAGCAAAGACATAGAACAGCACAGGAAATTACTTTTATCTGAAGTAAATATCCCAGTTCTAATAAAATTGTGCTATTTATCGCAAGTCCAAAGTCTGCGTGCGAATCTTCTGGGGGGTGAGTGGATATGTCCCGGAGGTTTGAAATCTTACCTTGTGACAAAACTACTTAGGAAGCTTTAACTGATGGCCTGATGGGACTAGCCCAACAACATTGCATGTTAGTCCCTCAAGCTTATCGAGGATCAGTTACTGCATGCCTGAAAGAAGCAAGAGTTTTAACCAAGTCCGTTGGTAAGGTCTGGTTGGTCTTCTTGTTTTTAGAATGAGAGATAGTGTTCCAGCGTTCAGCTCTCTGAAGCCCTCACCGCTCCCTAGGCTGCTCCTGGAACTATATCCCACATTTCTGCAACTCCTGCTTGGCTTCCAATGCGGAATCAAACTCCCTTCTGCTGTCAGAGAATTGAATGACCATGCGGTCTGGGTAAGTGGTGGAGAACTTAATTTTCAGTTCCTTAAGAGGCACAAACAGGGGTTGGTAGTCTCGCCTAGCTTTGAGGGTGGAACAGGCATAGTCATTATCCATGTATATTCTGTCTTGGCCGTAGAATATTTTCTGCTTTTTCCATGCTGTAGTGAGGACACGCTCTTTTGTGGTATATTTTAAAAACCGAGCAATGATTGAACTTGGGTGAGCGTCCGGTGATGAAGGCTTCGGCCCCAAGGCCCTATGTACTCGCTCAAACTCCAGATCCAGGTCGTCAGGCAACTCCAGGGCCGTTCGCAGCACAGCAGTTAAAAACTCAGCAACATAGTGACCCTCTGCTCCGTCCTGGATACCATAGAGCCTGATATTCTTCCTCCTGGCTCGGTTTTCAGAGTCCTCCTGTCTCCTCTGGGTTTGTATGTGAGTATCTTGAATCTGTTGTACAGCTAGCTTTAAATTATCAATTCTGTTCTTTGCAGCTGTAATCTGTTGCTCAAAGTCGTCGACCTTTTGATCCAAGTTCTCCATGTCTGTCCGTAACTCCCCGTAGAGCTGCTTCATTTCAGCTCAGAAACTCAAGAGCTCTGTATAAATGGTGTCGAGCTTCACTCTCTTTCATGGGGTACAGGTCGAGAGGGTTGATCTGGCAGCAGAGTCGAGCAGGCCCATGTCCGCAGATGCTTGGGAGAGCTCCGAATCGGAGGCCTCAGATCTCAGTCCCTCTCCCTCCGGTGCCATCTCAGACATCTTTTCCGTAGCAGATTGCCCTTTGTATCTGTTCTCCTTCAGCATTTGGTTTTGAAGTCATTTATCTTAGCTAGAACTAGTTTTGAACGGGTTAGTTGTTGTTCTCAGCACAGAGCTTTGGTCTTAGGCTACCATTAGGGTTGATGATACAACCGGAAGTCAGTGGGTTCTCAGGATAATCCGTGAGGGTTACTCTCTAAATCTTTCAGAAACCCCTCCAGATCACCCACCCAAATGACAGCCCAAGCTGTCTGTCTCTCAGTCAGACCTTCTTGCTTCTGAGATTCAAGGCCTTCTAAACAACAGAGCAATAGAGGTAGTCCCGCTGGATCAGCAGAACACAGATTTCTACTCCTGTTACTTCCTAGTTCCAAAGAAAACAGGCGGCATGCACCCTATTCTCGATCTCAGGAAGTTAAACAGATTCCTTTACAAGGTAAAGTTCAAGATGATATCATTCAGTACACTTTTACCTCTGATTCATCAAAATGATTGGCTGGCCTCACTGGGCATGCGGGACACCTGTCAACATGTTCTCATACACCCAAGCCACCACAGACTCCTCAGATTCGTGGCATTGGGTCAACACTACCAGTTCAGAGTCCTGCCCTTTGGGCTATCCTTGGTGCTGTAAGTCTTTACAAAGTGCTTTACAGTTCTCACAGCGCACATCAGGAACCTCAGAATTCAGGTGTTCCCGTATCTGGACGATTGGCTTCTAGCAAGCCCCTCCAGACAAGAGACTCAGGAAGCTGTGGCTACAGCTTCAAAATTCCTCACATCCATGGGAATCCTGCTAAATTTGGGAAAGTCACAACTACAGCCCTCCCAATGGCTCCTCTTCATAGGAGCCCTTCTAGATACCTCCAGTGCAAAAGTCTTTCTTCCGGAGGACAGAAGGAATGACATCCTTCTGATGGCCCACTTCATCAGAGAGAATGACTCGGTTCGAGCTCTCTCAATGCAGCGGATGCTGGGTCTCATGGCATCCTCAGTGTTAACTGTGCCTCTGGCTCATCTTCACATGAGAACTACTCAGTGCATGCTCAGCACTCAGTGGTCACTGACCACGCACCCATAGTCCTTCTACATCAAGGTGACGGAACCTCTGAAATGGTCACTTACCTGGTGGACTCAGGAGGACAACCTTCTGGAAGGTTATCCCTTCACCCCTCTAGAATCCCAGCCTTCCATCACCATGGATGCGTCCCTACTGGGTTGGGGAGCTCACTGCCAAGATCTCCACACCCAGGGCCGATGGAGTCAGGACGAGTCTCAGCTTCACATAAATGTTCTAGAAATAAGAGCTGTACAGTATGCAGTCCAAGCCTTGAAGGACATACTCTGTCACAAGATTATTCTCCTTCAAACGAACAACAAAGCAGTGATGCACTACATCAACAAGCAGGGCAGATCACACTCTTACCCCTTACGCTGTGAAGCAATGAGAGTGTGGGAATGGTGCCTGGAGCACAAAGCACTGACCCAGGCAGTCTATCTGCCGGGAGTACAGAACGATCTGGTGGATCACCTCAGCAGAACGGAGACAGACCCTCACGAGTGGTCTCTCGACACAAACGTCGTGCAATCACTCTTCGAAGAGTGGGGAACTCCTGATCTGGACTTTCTTGTGTCCCCACTCAATGCAAAACTGCCTCTCTTCTGCTCCAGAAATACAGGACCTGGCATTTTTTGTCAGGATGCATTCAGGCTGCGGTGGACAAGATGCTTTCTGTATGCATTTCCTCCTCTTCCCCTAGTTCAGAGAGTGCTGCTGAAACTAGAGGCGAAGGGGGGCAAAATGATCCTCATCGCCCCATTCTGGCCTTGTCATATCTGGTTTCCATTAATCAACAGATTATTGGAAGCTTCTCTGAGACCGTTTCCACTTCTTATGAACCTGCTGACCCAGGGCCCTGTAGTCCACGCCAGCCTGAAGTCCCTTCACCTCCGTGCTTGGCTACTGAAGATATAGAGGTGAACAGGTTTAACGTTTCACGTAGGGTCTCAGATATTCTGTTAGCTGTACACAAGCCAGCTACTAGAAAAACTTACACGGCTCTCCTTTTTCCTGCCCACCAAACAGGGTCCTGGAGTATCTTCTGGATCTCTCGAACACAGGCCTGCAATACTCAACTGTGAAGGTTCACCTTTGCGTGATCTCAGTGTACCATAAGCCCGTACACTCCGTGTCTCTGGCTCAGCTACCTGTGGTCAAGAGGTTTCTTAAGGGCATTCTGCATACTAGGCCACCAGTCAGACAACTGGTAGCCACCTGGGACATTAACCTTGTGCTAGACATGCTCACCTGTAAACCTTTCGAGCCCCTAGCTACTTGTGAACTGAAGTTTCTGACTTGGAAGACTGCTTTCCTTGTAGCCATTACTTCTGCTCGCAGTGTCTGAAATACATGCTTTGGTCACAGACCCTCCATATACTGTATTTCACAGAGACAAAGTGGTTCTTAGGACCCACCCTAAGTTCCTCCCCAAGGTTGTCTCAGAATTCCACCGGAATCAGCCCTTGGTCCTTCCTACCTACTTTGCGAACTTCCAGAATAAGGGGGAGCATACCCTGCATTCTCTGGATGTGAAGAGAGCTTTGCAGTTCTATTTAGACAGAACTAAAGAAATCTGCATGTCAAAACAACTGTTTGTCTCCTTCAGCATGGCCCAGCTGGATCAGCCTGTTGCTATCAGATGCATTTCAGCATGGCTAGTGGCATGCCTTTGCCAGTGCTACTCCATGGCACAAGTTAAGCTGGAAGACAGAGTATACGTTCATTCTACCAGAGCAGTTGCAGCATCTCTGGCAGAAATCCAGAACGTGCCCATTGCGGACATCTGCAGTGCAGCCACTTGGAGCTCCGTGCACACTTTCGTAAAGCACTGCGCTTTGGATGTCCATACCAGGCAGCATTAGTCCTTTGGTAGGACAATCCTTAATGGACTTCTGTCCTAAGTGAGCTCCTCTCTGCTGCCACCCGTCTTGGGGGATTATTTAGCTCGATACTCTCCCATTAGTGTGAATGAGTGGTGGAGACTTTATGTCCAGGAAGACATGGAAATTACGTACCTACCATAATTCTTGATCTTCTTGGACGAAGTCTCCACCACTCATTCACACGCCCACCCTCCATCCCCTGAGATCACTCATCCTGTTCTGGTCTTCACCCACTTCATTGTTTGGGCTGTGAAGACTCTGTTGAGTTGACCCTTCTTACACGGGTCATTCAGACTATCTTATGCCCGACATAGGTTAGTTTCACTAGGTTAGTTTACGCTGCACCTCCTCAGTAAAAAAGGTACTGAGGTGGTTGGAGAGTCGACGCCAAGGTAGCCTATAAGTTGTGAGCCAGGCTCGCGGTGCCAGTTCCTCATGGCCCTACCTAGACGCTGGTCCTCCTGAAGATTTTTGGCTCCCGCTGGGTTCTAGCACCTCAGGCATAGTCCCAGTTAGTGTGAATGAGTGGTGGAGATTTTGTCCAAGAAGATTAAGAATTACGGTAGGTACGTAATTTCCATTTCTAGGAGTGGTATATGGTTCACATCCACACAACCCATCCCGCCTCACCTAGCAAGTTGCACATGGAGCCCTACTTCCAGTGTGCAAGATCTGACATCACAGGGTTGAATCAGGGGGTATACTGCCTGGGTGGTGGGAGGATCTTAGCTTTTAAGGATATCCAGCAAATGACTGTGTTCCAATGGAACTGCCAGAGTGTGGATGTGAACATATACCACTCCTAACACTACAGTTACAGCTGAGTAACCTATTGTTTGTGCATCTAACATACCTGTACACAGAAACATAGAAGTTGATGGCAGATAAGGACCACAAGGTCCAGTCTGCCCATTTCTTTTTCTGCCTTATGAATGTGCCATCAGCCTTTGTTCTGTCAATGGCCTATCTATTCATACTCATCTGTATTGCTCCCTTATGCCTATCCCATGCCTCTTTGAAGCCCTGCACTGTATTCATATCCACCACTTCCTAAGGTAGGCCGTTCCATGCATCCACCACCCTTTCTGTGAAAAATAACTTCCTCACATCACCCCTTAATCGGCCTCCCTCTAATCTCATGCTGTGTCCTCTTGTCCTGCTATTTTTCTTATATTGAAACATGTTAGACTCTTTCACCTTGTTAATGCCCTTAAGGTGTTTGAATGTTTCGATCACATCACCTCTGTCCCTCCTTTGCTCTAGGGTATACATATTGAGCTTCATTAATCTGTCCTCATATGTTTTCTGATGCAGTCCCTGCACCATTTTGGTTGCCCTTCTCTGGACTGCCTCAATTTGGTTAATGTCCTTGTGAAGATGTGGCCTCCAGTACTGCATGCAGTACTTCAGATGGGGCCTAACCAGTGTCTTGTAAAGAGGGATTATTACCTCCCTCTTCTGACTTGTGATACCCCTACTAATACACCTCAACATCCCTCTAGCCTTACCTACTGCTTAGTGGTCTGCTTGGATGATTTCAGATCATCCATGATGATGATGCCAAAGTCTCTTTCTTCCCTTGTGACTGCCAGCAACTCCCCTCCCAGCTTATAGGTGGCTTCTGGGTTTCTCTTCCCTATGTGCATGATCTTGCACTTCTTTGCATTAAACTCCAGCTGCCACTCTTCCGACCATTTTGCTAGTTTATCCAGATCTCTTCTCATTCTGCCCACCCCATCTGGATCATCTATTCTGTTGCAGATCTTGGTGTCATCTGCAAACAGACAAACCTTACCCTCCAGTCCATCTGTAATGTCACTGATGAAGATACTGAAGAGGACTGGCCCCAGGACTGATCCCTGAGGTACCCCACTTGTGACTTGCATCTCTTCTGACTGTATACCATTTACCACCACTCTCTGTTTTCTGCCTGTCAACCAGTTTGCCACCCAGTTGACCAATTTCTGACCCACCCCGAGCCTACCCAGCTTATTAATCAATCTTCTATGTGGAACAGTATCGAAAGCTTTGCTGAAGTCAAGGTAGGTGACATCAACTGCTCCCCCTTGGTCCACCACTCTGGTTACCCAGTCAAAGAAATCTATGAGATTAGTTTGACAGGACCTTTCTTTTGTAAACCCATACTGTCTTGGATCCTGTGCTCCTATGGATTCCAGGTGTTGCACTATCCTTTCCTTAAGGAGTGCCTCCATAATCTTGCCCACTACTGAGGTAAGACTAACTGGTCTATAGTTCCCTGCCTCCTCCCTGCTACCACTCTTGTGGAGCGGGATCACATGAGACCTTCTCCAGTCTTCTGGGACCTCTCCTGTGTTCAGAGACTCACTAAACAGTTCTGATAATGGCTCTGCTAGTTCCACCCTTAGCTCCTTTAGTACCCTGGGATGTATGCCATCAGGTCCCATTGCCTTGTCCACCCTGAGCATATTGAGCTCTTGTAGGACCCTTTCTTTTGTGAAGGGACTAGTGCACACCGCCCTGCCCTACCTTCTCTTCAGTAAATACTGAGCAGAAGTATCTATTTAGGATAGATGCTTTTACATGGTCCTCCTCACACGCCCCCTTATCCCCTTTGATCTTAGCAATACCCCCTCTGGACTTTCTCCTTCCACTAATGTATCTATAGAAAGTCTTGTCACCTTCTTTACTGTTCATGCTAGTGTTTCCTCGGTTTGGGCCTTTGCCTGCCTTACTGCCTTCCCTGCTTCCCTTAGGAAGTTTGGTATGCCTCCCTATCTTCATCCCGCTGCGTTCCCTTATATTTCCTGAAGGCCAGCCTTTTGACTCTGACCTTTTCTGCTACTGTTTTTGAGAACCAAAGTGGTTTCCTTCTTCTTTTGCACTTTCTTTTCTCTCTAACACAATGGGACTTCAAACTACATACATACGCTAAAGTCTGAACCTCAGTACAAGGCATCATGGGTATATTGCTGCACTAATTTACCAGCAGTAGCACACTGAGTGCAATATAGAAACCACAGATGATGGTAGAAAAAGACCAGTGGTTCATTCAGTCTGTCCATAGTTCCCTATCAACCAGGGACCTGTTGTCCATGCAGGGTACTTGCCCTCACTGTCCAACTCCCTGTTCCCCTCCCTACATCTTTCACTCTGCATAACCTGTGTACCCTTCACTTTGTCCCAGCTGTGCTTGAAGTCATTTATGGTTCTGGCAACCACCACATCATCTGGCAAACTGTTCCACGGTTCCACCAACCTTTCTGTAAAATAAAACTTTTAAACAGCAGGAATCCAGATGGCCTGCCAGCGTACTGGTAGTACTACTGCTTGCAATGCTGACTAGCTGGGTTCAGAAGCGAATCCAGGTTAGTTAGAGGGCCAGCTGGGGGGGGGGGAGGAGGACCAAAAGTCTGTAGGACCACTCTCCTTGTCGGGGTGGGGGCAGAACCTGATGCTTTCCTGGCCCCTGACAAAAGCTGGAGGAAAGGCAGCCAGGACCAGGAAGTTTGAGAGGCGTGGCAGATGTCAGCGCACATCACATGGGAGTGTGTGGCATGCACCACGATGTCACTGCACACTGCACCTTCTCGGGTACAGAAAGTGGGAAAAAGTCCAACAGCAGCATGAGGAGGATCGCCACAGTCCCTGCAATTGACCAGCTGGGCATTCCAGCTTGAATCTGATCCAGTATCCGGCGGGGCTTGGGGAACCCCGCCGACCCCACCAGGGTGGCAAGCCTTGGGAGAAGATGACTGGCAGGTAAGTCCTGGTGGATGTCAGGGTGACAGGGCTGGGGATTTCCTCTGAAGAAGTGCCAACCAGTAGGAGGGAGCATAAAACAAAATAACACCCCCCCCAAGCAGGACTTCTTCAGTGATGCTTTGCAATAAACATCTGTTTCCTGCTGATGAGGGATGCCCCCGAGATAGATAGAAACATAGAAACATAGAATTTGACGGCAGATAAGGACCGCTTGGCCCACCCAGTCTGCCCACTTCCCTACCTGATGGATAAGCTGCAGATTCTAGTTAATTAACAGCTTACTTCCTCCTACCCCCCGCTAGAATTGCCTTATGCCTGTCCCATGCATTCTTGAATTCTCCCACTGTTCCCGACTCCACAACCTCCTTAGAAACACTGTTCCATGCATCCACAACTCTCTCTGTGAAAAAATACTTTCTAACATTACCTTTGAAGTTTAAATCTTTCTGCTCATTTTAGAACTTAGAATACAAGTTCAAAATCTGCACTGTGGCCACGCTTCCCCTAACGCTCCAACGTCAGATGTCTTTCTCCACCTGAAGAGTGCATTTGCCCTGAAGTACAGCTCCAGCCTTCTAGTCAATCAACTTTAAATAGTTCAAAGTTAGTTTTTGATATCCTGCTTTAGGGTATTTCAAACCCCAGGAATCCATCACTGATGCTTTACAAGAAGCATCATCCTCTGGCCAGAGTGTGATGCCCTGGATATAGAACTTTATGGTAATTATAGAACTTAGAATACAAGTTCAAACTTTGCAGTGTGGTCACGCACCACTAATGCTCTAACATCAGATTTGTTTCTCCACCTGAAGAGAACAGTCACCCCAAAGTACAAGTCCAGTCTTCTGGCCTTCAGATTGGTTTATTTTTTTCTCATTTTCCCTGAGTTTGTTTATCAAATACTCTGCGTAGTTAGGTGTATTTCTTGATGTTCAACAAGGACATCTCCTTCCTTAGACCACATCTTTGGAACTGTAACACATCAGTGTCAGGACCACTCAGAAACTTTTTGCTTGCCAGGGGCCGCCCACAATGACATGCAGCATTGACGCGTATATAAAGTGGGCATCCACAACACTCCTCAGTTCTTTCTCCCACCATCAGTCATCATTGTGAGACCTTCTGAGGAGAAACAACATTGAAACAACCATTGCTGTTTGTTATTTTCTTTAAGTATATTTTCCTTTATTGTGCCTTCATGCTGCCGAAGGACAAAGAGCCTTTGTTCTATTATTATTTCTGTGGCTACAAAATCTACAAGGACGACACTCGCACAATTTGTGTGTGTTGTTTGGGCCTGTCTCACAAGGTGAGGGCCTGCAAGATTTGCCAGAGTATCAACCAGGCTACAATGTGGTGCCATCAGAAGGCCTTAGAGAACTTTCTTGCTCAAAAGGCGTTGCAAGCCATGAAAAAGGCTGCCAGTTCCAGGCCTGTTTTTCCCTCGCCATTGACTGAGAAATGGTCATTGAAGTTGAAAGACAAAGATAAGTGTAACTCCTAGGTGGTGCTATCCTATGGGGCTACTACCCCTGCCTGTATGGCTGTGCACATGTTGAGGGGCCTGAGTTCTGTGATCAGGTGACTCCACCCGGAGGAATGGTATTGGGGTAGCTTGACTGCTGTGGTATAGCCCTCCAGGATGCTATAACCACCCACCAGCCCTTCTAGTGGCCTAAACAGTAACACAATGGTACATTCACATTCACGACATAGCAGTAATAATATGCTCACACCCCTTTCACTTACCACCAGGGCTGGATGTGCTGCAACTGCCCTGGAGACCCCCTGGAAAATAAGGTCAGCAATGCAACAATACGATCTTACCACTGTACCCCAACAAATAATATGCACACTGGCCAAGTTAAACGTGAAAACAGACAATCACATTTATTTAGGGGCAGAGAACAAGGAAGGAGCATGAATGTAGCAGAATGATTAGTGATCTGATTAGGATCAGGATTGTTCAGCATGCACTGTAAGTCACAGTTACACAGTTCAACAACCCTGGGTAAACCAGTATGTCATGCAGGCTAGCCTGAAGTGTTGCCCAGGGTGGCCGGCATTGCAGCTTTTGTTGGGGCCCTTAGGAAAAGAAGACAATTAACATGCACACAACCCAAATATTTGTAATCCGAGCCAGATGGCTCAGTCCTTTGCAATAACTCAGAACAAGAAACAATTAGATGGCACACAATGATTGTTGCTTTTGTTGCAGGGAGCTACCCTGAATTGTACTCATGCTACCCAGACCAGGATGCAGGACCAGCGAGATGCAGACCTCGTGGTGATGGTGCAGAAGGCCAGGGAAAGCAGGGCCGACATGACTCACTTCCGGGTGGTCACTACCTGTTCGATGGTGTTGAGCAAGGGGGGCTGAATCCCCAGGCTGGTCTTTTGCTGAGAAGATCACTGAAGTGAGAGTAGCAGCCTAGGCCGAGGTGGCAGAGCCCAGGGAAGACAAACGGTTCATAAAATTGTCCGTGATCTTTGCTGGTGAAGTCTCCAGCTGGCATAACAACTTTTGCCCATGGAGAACCAAATTGCGACCCACAGGGCACATTCAGCACATTTAACTCATTAAACCTCTGGATCAACAGTTCACATGCAGTCCGGTTGCAAATACACAGAGTCTCTGGGCAAACCTTCCAATCTGAGCAAAGTTTTCTACAAGCTGGGCTGATCGCTTCTGTAGCTAACCTTCGGTTCAAAATCACAATAGCAAGCTCTCCTTTCTTCTGCTGCAGATTCCTGAACATGGAAATTCGGAACCAGATCTGATTTCTGCAAACAGCAGTCTACTGGCAGGAGAATGTGGCAGGCAGGCCGGCAAAGCCCTTCCTGCCAGTTCCCCTATGCTCCTTCTGGGAGCAGCAGCTCAAAGGCTCGAGCTGTTCACTCTTCAACCTCCAACTCTTAACTGATCACTGCTTCAGGCAGTTCTGGGCATTTCCCTGCAATCCAAAAGGTTTGGTTGGCTGAGGGAACTGTCTGTCACAGTAAGGGCTCCCCTTCCAGGTCCATTTGGGTGCCAACACTTAAAACTACAAAAACTACAGAATTCCTTCCCACATGACCCCTGGGGACAGTCTCCATTTTAGGTCCCCAGTGGTTCGATTGGTCCAAATATTGGAAGTCCAGAGCCTAACATGGTGGCTCTCATTCAAATGTTCGAGCTGCAATAAAAGCAGGTTAGACAGACTTCTCTATCTTTACTATAACAGTGAATAAACAGTAAACAATCACATTTCCTAAGAGAGCTCCCTCTGCACAAGTAGCGACTGCAGAATGGAGCAGAATAACAGACTGTCTGGCTGGTTGTGCACCTTAAATGACTCGGACCCAGCCCAGACTAATTTCCACACACAGATTAGCCATTTCTTAAAGAGACAGGTGCCGAGGCTCGCTAGGGCACTCTCACACTCACAACTAGATAGAACTACTTGAAAACACACCAGCCTGACAGCAGGCATTAGGGAGCCCAGGAAGACATTATAGTAAACCTCAATTTTCAGAGGTAGATGGGGGTGCCCAGCGGGGGCGTCTGACTGTGTGATAGGGTGTAAGGGCAGGCAAACACCTGGGGGGTCAGGGGCTGAGGGGGCAGGTGAGGGCAGGGGGAAGGGATGGAGAGGGGTCCTATTGAATGCCAGGAGCATGGGAAACAAGATGCCTAAGCTGGAGGCTTTGCTAACTGAAGGGGTGGTGGAGGTAGCAGCAGTAACAGAAACATGGGCCATGCCGAGGCATGACTGGGACCTCAGCCTGACGGGGTACTCAGTGTACAGGAAGGACAGAACTGTGGGTAGGGGAGGGGGCAGCAGTCATCATTAGAAATGGCATAGATGTATGCAGGGTGGAGGGGGCCAAGGGGCAAGTTAAGGCAGTATGGGTTACCTTGCAGCACCTGGGGGTAAGAGGGTGAAGCTGAATGTGGTATATAGGCTGCCCTTGAAGGCAGATGATCTGGAGAAAGGCTTGGTGAAGAATCTCAGGGGGCATTGTGGTCAGGGGGAGGGAAGAACGATGGTGCTGGGGGACCTTATTTATTTATTTTAGAATATCGGATTTACAGACCTTTGAATCAAGGACTCGTTTACAAAGGCACCTCGTCATGGAGTACAAAGACAGACAGTGTTACATAGTTCAATACACAGTAATAGTACGGTTACAGGTTTCAAGCAATAGTGACAAGGTTTCAGCAGGTGTTACAGGAGGACAACGCCAGGTGACAACAGCAGGAAGGGATGCAGGCATTAGGCCCTGAGGGGGACTGTAGTATTCATGCAAGGGGGGGGACTTGTGAAGTGGCATAAGTGCTGAAAAAGCAGTCCGAGGGATGTTGCCATGATCCTAAGCAGGATGGTCACTTTGGGTTGGTAGATTAGTCCCCACAGGGGTGGTCCAGAGGAGCACTGGAGGCTGGATTTAGGTACACTTACAGCAGGGGGTGCTGAGGAGGTGGCTCTTGAGGGCTGTCTTGAAGGGACCAATTTTAGTGAGGTTGGTGACGTTGGCTGGGAGGGTGTTGAACCCGGAGGGTGCTCTGTAGCCAAAGGATTTCTGGGCAAGGGACATCCTGGCTCTAGGTACTAGAAGGGTAGCCTTACAGGCACTATGGGTGGAGACCGTGGAGGTGGACCGGTGAAGGGAGGCGGTTGCCCCAGGAGGGGAGAGTCCAAGGAGCATTTTTTTGGTTAGCAGACAAGTCTGTTGTGGATTCTCTCCTCTAGGTTGAGCAGGTTGGTTGAGGAGTACAGTAGACAGGTGTGCGTGTGCCTAGAAGCTCTGGTCAGGAGCCTGCAGGCCTTGTTAATGGAGAGCTGGATTTTGGCGAGTGCAGTGATGTCAGTGGCTGCATAGATAGGCAGGCCGTAGTCCACTAGAGACAGGACGGATGAGGTGATGGCCAGCCTGAGAGCCTCAGGGGGAAGGCAGTCCTTATGATGGTATAGAAGCCCAATCCTGGAGTTAGTGGCGGCAGAGAGGGCGCTGATGTGGGTGTGGAAGGTGAGGGCAGAGTTGAAAGTGATGCCCAAGTATTTATAGGCAGACACTTGCTCTAGGGGGTGCAGAGTGCTGGGAAATATCAGGTAGGGGGTGTTTCTGGCTTTGCTTTGGTGGTGCATGAAGCGCATTGCCTCAGTCTTTTTTAAGTTCATGACCAACCTATGATCGGTGAACCACTGTTCAGCTTGGTGGAAGGCATGCTGGAGGGAGGCCTGTAGTGAAGCAGTGTTGGGGTGTGAGGAGAATAGCACTGCATCATCCGCACAGAGGAGTATTCTGCTGGAACAGACGGTGGGGAGCGTGTTCAGATAGAGACTGAAGATAAGGGGTCCCATGATGGAGCCCTGTGGTACTCTGGAGCAGACAGGTCGTGTGTCAGACAGGGAGCTGCTGATTTTTACACACTGGGTTCTGGATGAGAGATAGCTCCTGAACCATGTGAGAGGACCAACTGAGAAACCAAGGTGGAGGAGAGAGTCAAGCAGGAGGGGATGGTAGACTCTGTCAAAGGCCTTGGAGAAGTCGATGAACACGGCTCCGGCGAGGTTGCCAGAGTCTAGGGCAGTGTGCAGGAAGTTAGAAAATTCCAGGAGAGCCGTAGTGGTGCTATGACCCGAGTGAAAGCCATGCTGCTGAAGGCACATGGTATCATACTTGCTCAGGTACTCCTTGAGTTGGTCTGCTACCACTTTTTCAAGGGCTTTTGAGAGTGGGGGGGAGGATAGAGATCGGCCGGTAGTCGCTAGGGGAGGACCGATCCCCATTCTTGTGTATCGGAGTGATGATGGCTGTTTTCCAGGCACTAGGGAACTGACCCAGACATAGTGAGCATTTTAGAAGGTCAGTAAGGGAGACCAGAATAACATCCAAGACCTGATGTAGGATCCTGGTGTCCGGGGGGTCTTTACTGGGGCTGTTACTATTGACAGCTTTTTGTAGATATGGCCTGGCTTCAAGTGGGGATATTGTGTGAAGGTAGAATGGTGGGCGTGGGAGGGTGGGGGCTGAGAGGCCGGGACAGGGTCAAAGAAACTACTGGGGAGGACGAAGCTAAGGTTGGAGAATGTGGCATTTAGGTAGTCTGCAATGCCAAGAGGATCTGTGATGATAGTACTGTCAATGGAGAGTTGGGATGGGGGGCCTCCGAGACTTCCCATTCAATTCTTTCATATTATTCCAGAAGTTCCTGGCGGACCCCTAGGAGGAGGCAGGGATGGTGCAGTAGTGCTCCGCCTTTGCCTGTTGGATGGCCCAGGTACGCTTATTCTGTTCGGCGCTACAAGCTTGCCTGTCTGCTGGCTTGCCAGACTCTGTAGCGATGTGCCAAAGGTTATCCCTTGCTTTAAGTTTTTGGATGAGGGAAGAGGTGACCCATGGCGCAGTTTGTTTCTTGGAGCAGGTCCTGGCGAAGGGAGCGAAGAGGTCGCAGGCCTTGTTAAAAGCGTGCGTGAAGAGGCCGAGAACTACATCAATGTTCGGGGCACAGCTGATGTGGGAGCAATCCATCTGGGCAAGATAAAGTTTAAGTTTTCGAAGACCACCAGGATGGAAACGCTGGCGCAGTATTTTTCTTGGTACCGGTTTATTAGTGGTAGAGGACCATGTGAATAAGACAGGGGAGTGATCGCTTAGCGAATTGGAGACGATGTTGATATCTTATCCTGGATTTTTTGAGGGTGGTTGGTTATAACTTAACTTGCCGGGGCTGACTGGGGAACAAAGTCATCCTCGTCAACCAAGGAGCAGTGACTGCTGGACATCTTCCAGGATGCATTCCTGTCCCAACTGGTGGAGGACCCAACAAGGGGTGGTCGTATCCTGGATGTGATCCTATCAGACTGCAACCTGGTTAGGAATCTCAAGGTCAGGGACCCTCTGGCAGGGAGTGAGCATGCTTCAGTCTGGTTTTCCCTGAACCTGGGGGAAGAGTATAATCATTCTAAAACAGTGATAATCAACTTCAGAGGCGCAGATTTCAAGGGTATGGTGGGGATCCTCAGGAAGCATTTACAGGGGATCAGTCCGGGCATGGACACAGATAGCAGATGGGAAGTTATTAAAAGGGGGCTTTTGGAAGCTACTAGAGCCTGCACTAAGGTCAGGTGCAAGGCTGGGGGAACCAGGAAACCATGCTGGTGGACCAGAGAGGTACAGGAAGTGGTAAGGGAGAAGAGGGTGGCTTACAGATGATACAAGCGAACGCGTGATGTTAAGGACAAGGAGGAGTATGATAACATATCCAAAAGGGTGACCAGGGAGGTGAGATTGGCCAAGGCTAGGGAAGAGCAGAAGTTGGCGCAGGGGATCAGGGGAGGGGATAAAAGGTGCTTTAGGTATATCAGGGAAAGGAGGAAAGTGAAGGGGCAGATTAGCAGGTTGAGGACAGGGAGGGGGTGGGCTGAGGAGGCCAGGGAGCAGGCTGAGGTACTGAATGATTTGACTCTGTCTACACTACAGACAGTGGGACAACACCTAACAGGGGTAGGGGGGTCAGAGTCGAGGAATGGGGGCACCTCATGGGGGGAGGGGGGGTCAGTTTTGAAGAAGGGGAGAGGTAACGGATGGTGAAATTCCAGCTGGTAGGGTATGGGAAGCCCTCAGGTCCCTTAAAACAGATAAGGCACCGGGTCCAGACGGCCTGCATCCCAGGGTGCTAAAGGAAATGGCGGATGTACCGGCTGCTCTCCTGGCGGACCTCTTTAGCTCCTCCCTACAGATAGAGTGTGTACCTCAGGATTGGAGGATGGCTGATGTCATGCCCATCCACAAAGGAGGGCTACGGGAGGAGCCAGGCAATTATAGGCCTGTTAGCCTGACATCTGTGGTGGGGAAAATGATGGAAGCCATATTGAAGGAGAGGCTTGATGAGTTCCTGGGAGCAGGAGGCCATTTGGATGATCACCAGCATGGCTTTGTGCACGGCAAATCGTGTCAGACTAACCTTGTGGAGTTCTACGATTGAGTGACCAGGGCACTGGACCAGGGCAGGCCAGTGGATGTCCTCTTTCTAGACTTCAGCAAGGCGTTTAACCCAGTGCCGTATCCCGGGCTGAGGGATACGTTGGAGGGAATGGGAGTGGGGAAGAAGATGGTTAGGTGGATAGAAAGCTGGCTAACTAGGCGGTGGCAGAGTGTGATGGTTGGCGGGGTGGTCTCATCTCCTAGTAGGGTCAACAGTGGGCTTCCACAAGGGTCAGTGCTGGGCCCACTCCTGTTTAATGCTTACATCTCTGACATCAGAAGGTATCAGGAGTGAGATGAGCCTCTTTGCTGATTACTCCAAGCTGGGGGTGGTGGTGAATGGAGTGAAAGGCAGAAGGGCCCTTCAAGAGGACCTGGAGACCCTTGAAGGGTGGTCTCACAACTGGGAGCTGAAGTTTAACGCAAAGAAGTGTAGCGTTCTCCACTTGGGGCTTAGAAACTCATCTCAAGAATACTTACTAGGAGAAACTGCAGGTTACAGATGGGGAGAAGGACCTGGGGTGGTGGTGGACGCCAAAATGAATAACTCTGAACAGTGCAGGAGGGCAGCAACGGCCAAAGCAAATAAAATGCTGGGGTGCAATCCAAGAGGGATAACTTCCAGGAAGCGGGAGGTGACTCTCCCCCTGTATAACTGTCTGGTTAGACCGCATCTTGAATACTGTGTGCAGTTTTGGCGACTGCATTTGGTAAGGATATTGCACTCCTTGAAAAGGTCCAGAGGAGGGTGACCAGGATGATACAAGGGCTGGGGAAAGGACCTATGAGGAGAGACTCAGTGAGCTTAATTTGTATTCCCTGGAGGAGAGGAGGGACAGAGGGGACATGATTGAGGTCTTTAAATACTTTAAGGGGGTAAACAGGGCATGCCCTGATTGGATTCTCCAGCTGTGGGAGGCAGGGGTCACCAGGGGGGCATCACCTGAGGCAGGTAGGAGGGAGGCTCAGGGCTGAGACTATGAGACGTTATTTCACTGAGAGGGTGGTGGAGCTGTGGAATGCACTGCCAGGGGAATTGGTGGAACTGAAAATGATGGGGGGCTTCAAAAGGGGCTGGGACAGGTGTAGGGGGAGGATTAAACTGAATAATGATGGGACTGGAGATGTGCACCCAGTGGGGGAGGAGGTGAGAGAGGGGAAGGGAGGGCAGGGAACGATGCATCTACCAAGTGCTGATCTCGAGCAGACTTGATAGACCTTTGGGCCTACTCTGCTGGTTACATATAGTGCTTTTTGTGTCTTGCTTTTCACAGTACTGTAGAAGCACAGGGAAGGTTTTTGTAGTGATTCACATGTAATGTATAAGTGTAACTACAGAATGTTGTTCACATTGAGTCTTATATTAAACTACCAATGTCTCATCTTGTTTATGCTCAAGTCACACTTCTGGTAGATTGTTCGGCTACCTGTGTTTTTTTTTTGTCATAGAGGATCTTTAAATATACCAATACATATTTAGTTACCTGGTTGTGGTTTTAAACATTATTATGATATGGGGTATACAGGCACATCAAAAGATGTAGCCAAGAGTTCGATGGTATCATTTGAGAGAAGGGGTCAGCTCTAAGTTCTTTACCATTCTACCATGCAAAGGGCTGTTTTAATGGGGTAAGGGGTGACCAGATCATTCTGTAATACCTCACAAGAAAAGGATACTAAGCAGAAAAATTCAACAGGCATTAAAGCACTGGTGCTGAGGGGCTAAGCTTGATAAGGCCTGATCTTGACAAAGCTGACAATTCTTTTAAATTGATTAGACTAATTAGATAGCCACAAGGTGGCTGACTGTCAATATGGCCCACAAGGCTCGACAGCTTAATAAAATAAAATAAATTCTCCACCGTTCATTAATTCGTATGCATTCTGTTGGCAGGCTGTGGATTATACCTATGGGGTATCACAGCATCTAAATTCATCACCCTACTTTCTCTTGTGCTCACATAAAGGTATAATGTTCTTGACCAAGTCATGGAACATGGATAATCACCCTAATACTTACCTGCATGTATGGAGGTGATCTGAACACATTGCCTCACCACCTTGGTACAGAATGTCTTTAAGTGTTTGCATACCTAAATCTTGGGATTCTCTCTCTGTCTTATATAAATTGTTATTATTGGCAATATCCTCTCTCTGACACAAGAAGTTATCTTTTAATGTACAGTGGCCTTAGAGTTTTGAACATTTTTTTTCTCTTTCCTTTTACAAGATGTGTGATACTTTATTGTAAGCAAAACGACGACAGGTGGCGCAGTAGACACGCACTGGTCTCTGTGTTTTCCTAACCCGTGTTTGATATTCAGCGTTGGGAGAAATTCCAGTTTGAAGCTCAACTATATTTTGCATTGTATTTGTTTTATTTTATATTATCTATAGATACATGCGTATTGCTTAAGTGTTCATTTATAATTATACTTGTTAAATCCTACCCACAGTGTTGTGGGTCACTGTTTTTGCAATTCATAGCTTAACATAATTACTTTATATAGTAACTTTGGATTTAAGACAATCAGATAGTAATACCATTGTAAATGAAAATGTCACATAGTAGTAAAACATTTTTTTAAGATTGTTTCTTGGAATAGTAAGGGTTGCCATAGGCCCATTAAGAGGACTAAGGTTCTCTCTTTTCTTAAGTCATTACAGACAGATATAGCATTTATTCAGGAAACGCATCTTACAGGGGAGGAGTTACTAAAGCTTAAAAGAACTTGGGTGAGCATGGTAGTGGGGAGCTCATTCAATTCAAAAAGTAGAGGAGTCTGTGTCCTATTTCATAAGAACTTAAATTTGGTGATCAAAACCAAACTAGAAGATCCAGAAGGTACTGTAGATTCATTATTATTAGTGCTCCTCAGACTAATGGGGTAGATGTCACATTGGTTAACTTATACGCTCCTAATGTTAATCAGGGTTGTTTTTTTGCCACAATGGCGGACAAGCTAGGGTCATTTAACACAACGTCTCTCATTGTGGCAGGTGATATGAACTCTGCGCTGGATAACTACCTGGATAGAAGTTCTCAAATGCCGCCTGAACAAATAAGCTCTTCTAAGGCCTTTAATGACTTCTGTGGGGAGCTAGGCCTAGTAGATTCTTGGAGGGTAATGCATCCTAAGGGTAGCGACTTCACGTTTAGATCTTGCAGACACAACTCATACTGCAGACTAGAGTACATACTTATCTCAAAGCAGTTACTGGCTGACTTAGCTAGTAGTAACATTGGGAACATGGTCATTTCAGACCACGCTACAGTGACGACAGGCATCTAGATAGAAGATCTCTCAGATTCTAAGGGGACATGGAGATTTAATAGCAGTCTACTGAAGGACAATGAGTTTAATAAAATGTCGAATGCAGAAATCACACAATTTCTTGAGTTAAATGATAATGGGGAGGTATCTAATGGTATTGTCTGGGATGCTCTAAAGGCTTATTTGAGAGGCCGTATTATTTCATATGCCAACCGTAAGAAAAAAATACAAACCAAGGAGCTGAATAATTTGGAAAAAGAAATTAAACTAACAGAAACCCAGTATGTGCAATCTTTGTGCTCAGATTCACGGCTATTCACAGAAATAGTGGGTTTAAAGCATGCTTCTAACACCATACACAACCGCAAAGCTGAATTTGCACTATTTGGACTGAACTAGAAATATTGGGAATCTGGCGAAGTGCAAGAGAAATTATTAGCCCACAGACTTCGTAAAAGTACAGAATCCACAAAAATTGCCTCAGTCACTGTTAACAAATGCACAATGGCTCACTCAGTGACTCAGATTTCACAAACCTTTGAAAGATTTTAGGGTCGCGTGCTAGCCGCCAACTGTAATGGCCGCTTAATTTACGGGAGGTACGAGTCGCGGTATTAAATCCTTCTTTTAACACTTTCAAACCCGGGTATCAGCAGTCAAAAAGTAATTAAAACAGCATCGGAAGGATAGAAGAGCATCCCTGTGCAATTTCAGGTTGATCGTTCGGTTAAAAAGTCTAATTTCCTCACAGTGAGTCATTTTGCTTTACACCACAAATCTACACTAATGGGCACTGCAAATGTCAGTTTCAAATCTCAGTGCTCATGCAGGGACTAGGAACAATTCTATAACGGTGGACAGAAGTAATGATATTAATAATATTAAAGAAATGTTACATGGAATTACATTAAGTCAAAAGGAAATAAAACACGATATTGCTGGGCTTAAAGTAGTGGTAGACATGATTAAATCAAATTCAGATAAGTTTAATGAAAGACTATCTGAGGCCGAAGAAAGGGTGGCAGCAGTTGAAGATTTTGTATTTAAACTGGGCACTGATTCAGATACGTTTCAACATCAAATTACGCTCCTATGGCAAAAAGTTGATGACCTCGAAAATAGAGGCCATAGAAACAACATCAGAATTCTGGGTGTGCCTGAGGGAGTCGAAGGTCCACAAATGTCTAAGTTTTTGCAAAACTTTATCCCAGAAGTCCTACAATATAACCCAGGTTGGCCTTTAGAAATTGAGAGGGCTCACAGGACTCTTTCTCCTAAGCCAAAGGCAGGACTCCCTCCAAGACCTATAGTGGCATATTTTCTAAGGTTCTCTGTAAAAGAAGAGATTTTAAACATTGCAAGAGAGCGCAAGTCACTTTCGTGGAATGAGAACCGTATTTCCTTCTATCAGGACTTTTCTGCTGAGGTTGTGTCCCAGAGAAAAGCATTTACAGATGTCAGGAAAAGTTTACAAAAATTAGGCCTCTCCTATAGAATTAAATACCCTGCTATCTTAATTGTGTCAGCTAATGGGGTGTCACACGCATTCAAATCGCCTGATGAGGCAAGCGTATTTGTGAATAACTGGTCTAAGAAATGTAACGGTTTTCAACAGTCTGACTCTCACTTTGAAAATGCTAATAGTTCTAGCCCACAACAGCCACGAGTCTCCAGAGCAACACTATCATCATCAGAACCCTGACATCCTAGGAATTCTAAAAAGTCAAGGATTACCAAACATCCAGTTGTGATGCCTGAAGCTTCCCAGGTGAGATGGCAGTCTGTGAATTGGAAATGTAAAGGTCTTCTGTCCAGAAATCACCGCGCATCCACAAGGTTTGTGACAAAAAGCAATCCTGATAAAATCTCGACTTCTAATCGCTATGCCTCGCTTCTGGTAGACATGGAGGAGCCAATCGCGGAAAATCACTCATCAGTGGGTGATCCGGCGCTCAGTCAGCTAGATGATTCCCAACTGGATGAGAGTCCAGATGACCCTGAATGCCCCACCCCTCCATACCACCCAGATGATCCATGATGCTTTTTAAAGGAATAGTTATCAGATTTCATTTGCAGAGCTTATCCTTATGTGAGGTAAAATTCATTTTGCCAGTGACACTTACTGTGACACCTAGTGTCTACTACAGTTTCTGAAAGCTGATTCATTAACTTTGGAATGCAAATGGGTGGCAGATATCTCCATGATTCCTAGATCATTTCAGCAAGCCAGAGAAGGGAAAGTAAAAAATGTATTTATTTATTTTTTTGTAAGAAACTCATAAGGACACTTTTTTACTTCCAACAAGTTCTATGTTCTCAGTTCCTACTATTTCTCTGTTATTAATGACAGTATAATATGACCTTTCTTTTCTGCACTCAGGCTATGATCATATGTATGTGTGTGTGTATATATATATATATATATATTCATAAGAGAAAGAGACAGACATAAACTTCTAGATATTTAAGGCTTCTAGACTGTAAAATGTGTGTGGCAGTTGCAATGCAGTTAATCAGCCTGTTCTGTCTATGGGAAGAGATGTATGTATAAATGTCCTTATGTCCCCCCCCTTTTTTTATTTTTTTAAATGTCCTAACACACTTTATCTTTTAACTCTTTTTCTCTTTGGTATTTAGAGGATGGCCAAATGTTGTCATTGCTTGCAAGGATCGATGGGAGAAGCAGCAATAGTTCTGGTATTCAAGGGGTTTGGACATAATTGGATCTTACACATCATGAGCTTGCACATTTCTAAATGACTCAAGCTGAAGGAGTTATTGCTGTGTGTGAACACTCAGTGATGTACACAATTCAACCTTTAAATACCCTAAGCCAGTACAGATTCTCAACTATTGTCATTGTCTTCTCTGGTATTTGCAGTGGATCTGCAGAACAAGTGAAGGTCACTAAGCAAGATAGAATACCAAGCCTCTAACAGTTCTCCTGTTTTTTTTTTGTTTTTTTTTTTTGCTCTTTACCACCTACCTATTCCATTCTATATTGTGTATAAGCTGTTATTAATCTGATCCTAAGGATGGATGGTGCATTTTTACTGCTTGTTGCTAATATGGGTTTCTAATCCTTAATGCCACACTTGTTCGGTCTGGAGAAAGCTTTACCTTATTAGGAAGTTTTGTCTTATTAGAATTTTTATTTTTATTTTTTTTTCTTCTTTTTCGCTAGGTTAATTATATATATATCTATATATTATTCAATTTTTAGTCATGTGACAGTAGCTTATAACCCGGAGTCCTTGGGTTAACCGGACTATCGGATTATAGCTCTGTGATGATGTTTAGTCTCTATTTATTAATACTACTTTTGTTATTTCATAAAATTAGTGTACTTTTTAGCTTTAACTTTTTCAGGTTATTTAGGAAAGTTGGGATTCATGGTGTTGGCACAATTCTGCATGGTCTTATATGCCAACTTTTCCCAAGTTGTAGTGTTAAGGTTATTGCTTTTTGGAAGGTGGGGGATGGGGATTACCTCACTCAAGTGTTGTGTGACAAGACTACACCATCCATTTCTAGCTTATTCAGAAGGCTATACTTTCATACAGCTGACAGTAAGGCATTTTTTTCTTATATGAATAGTTTTACATATAGCTCACACTCAGATCTTATATGGCTTAATTTTAGGATATTCCAGATTTTATATTATACAGCTGTTCATGTGACACTTGTTAAATTAGATTGCTTAGTCAACGAAAATGGGGGATAGCAAAGTGAGCATCAAATGTGTTTCTTGGAATGTAAAGGGGTTAGGATCCCCTATTAAAAGGAAGAAAATATTATCTTACCTCTTTAAACTAAAATCAGATATAGCACTTTTGCAGGAGACACATTTACTATCTGATGAGGCCTTAAAGCTTAAACGTTCCTGGGTAGGTGAAGTTTTCCATAATTCGGTTAGTAAGAAACAAAAAGGATTAGTTATTCTTATTAAAAAAACAGTTAATTTTGTCATAACTTCACATCAAATAGATCCTAATGGTAGATGGCAAATTTTGGAAGGCTCCGTGGATGGCACAGACATTGTTATATGCAATGTCTATGCACCTAATGGTGAGTCCAGTGCCTTTTTTAGAGATTTATTTGAAGTAGTTAGTAAGATAACCTGCAGAAATATTGTGATTGGTGGAGATATGAACATTGCCCTCGATCATTTACTAGATAAAAGTAATTCACTTAGTAAGATAACCAACTCAAAAGCTAGGAATATCATAAAGGATAGGATGAAAGACTTAGGTTTATCAGATGCATGGAGAATGATGTATCCAGACAGTAGAGATTACTCTTTCTTTTCAAGTAGACATGGTACATATAGCAGGATAGACTTGTTCCTTTTATCTGGAAACCTGTTAAACTGTATGATGAAGGCTGACATAGGCATAATAGCGATCTCAGACCACGCCCCAATTTCTGTCATCCTTCAATTAGATCCCAACAATACAAAACCTTTCCACTGGTGGTTTAATTGCTGATTGTTAAAGGATAGTGATTTTCAGCCCTGGTTGGTAAATGAAACGCAGCAGTTTTTTGATATTAATGATAACAATGAGATATCCTATGCTATAATTTGGGAGGCCTACAAGGTTTTTATCAGAGGCAGAATTCTCAGCTATTCAGCCTACAAAAAGAAAGAAAGGGAGAAATATTTGACAAGTAAAGAGAAAGAGTTGGAAAATTTTGAGAAGATACATAAAAATCATAAGGGGGATGGGTGGAGTATTCTAAGGAAAATAATATTGTTAAGATATGAAATAAATAAGATTCATACAAGTAAAGCTGAATATGCTTTGTTTAGAACGCAACAAAATTATTGGGAATCGGGGGAGAAAGCTTGTAGATTATTGGCCTATAGACTTAAACAAGTTCAAAATAGAAACAACATACACAGCATAACGGATAAAGCCAAGAACACTTTTACCAGAAACAAGGATATTAACTATGTCTTTCAACAATTCTACAAGAATCTATATAAATCCAATGGGTTGGATAATCTAGACTCAATTGACAAATTTTTACTTAAAGCTAATTTACCCTTGGTTTCAAAGTCAGAGCAACAGAGCCTCGATAAGGCTATTTCAGTTGATGAGATTAATGATGTTATTTTGGGCATACCCAAATGTAAAGCTCCCGGATCAGACGGCCTGCCAGCTGAATTTTACTCTCTGCTGAAAGATGAAATTAGTCCAATACTACTCAAAGTATTCTCTGAAGCAGAGGATATTAAATCCTACCACCAACAATGTCAGAGGCAATTATCATAGTTATGCTGAAGAAAGGAAGGACTACTTGGACCCTGCCAGCTATCGCCTATTTCCTTATTAAATATCGATTATAAGATTTGGGCAAAATTATGGCAAATAGATTACAAAACATACTCAATAAATACATATATGGAGACCAAGCTGGGTTTATTAAAGGCAGGGCGGGCTTTGAAAATGTTAGAAGAATTCTCTCTACTATATGGTTGGCTCCCCAATTACAAGACGAGTCAGTTTTGTTATCATTAGACACACATAAAGCTTTTGACTCCATAGAATGGAATTATCTATATAGAGTATTAAAGGCCTTTGGAATGGGAGATAAAGTCACAGATAACGTAGCTACTATGTATCAATCCCTACTAAGAGAATCTGTACTAACGGGGTGCTTTTCCTAATCATTTTCATTAGAAAGAGGTACTAGACAGGGTTGCCTCGCTTTTCATTACTTTTATTTTAGCTTTGGAGCCCTTATTATGTATTATTAGGAAAACAGAAACATCTCTGGGATTAGAATAGGCAAGTTGGAACATAAGGTTGTAGCATACGCTGATGACTTATTGTTATCTATATCCAATCCATATAGATCTCTTCCACTCATAATGGAGCTTCTGGAAGAATTCAGACTACTGTCCAGCCTCTCAATTAATTGGTCTAAATCTGAAATGCCCCCTTTGAAGGGTAATAAACAAAATCTCAATAACTTATGTCTGGAGAATGCATTGTTATGGCAGGAGGAATACATTACCTACTTAGGAGTAAAAGTTCTTAACAGGCTAGACTTATTAGTTCATATTAATATGAAAATTATTGTAGAAGACATGAAGTTACAACTAGAGAAATGGGCCAAACTAAACTTGTCATTATGGGGGAAAGTTAATGCCTTGAAAATGATGCTGACGCCAAAGATTCTTTACCTCTTTAACGTCATGCCAATGCATATCCAGTCATTTTGGTTTAAGAAAATGGATTATTTGATTAGGAATTTTCTTTGGGAAGGTAAACAAGCTAGGATTAGTTTGCCAAAACTAAAAAAATATTGGCAACAAGGGGGCATGGGGCTACCAGATTTCAAACAATACCAACAAGCCTTTTTATTTAGACAGGCTAGCTATTGGTTCACATTGTCTGACAATAGTCCTTTGTGGGTCCAATATGAACAGTCCTGTGTTTACCCTCATTCTCTTTACCATTTAGTTATGGGCATTTACCCAAATTCTATTAAATCCCATCCTTACTTAAAAGCTTCAGCCAACTCCATAAATTCTTATATTAAATTACTTTTGGCTACCTCAGCAGTGCTGAAATATACTCTAATATGGAGGAGCCCACATATTAGATTTGGAGATAAGGTACTTACTAACAGCACCTGGGAAAAAAAGGTATTTTTTTATTAAAAGATATAACTGATCCTCACACAGGTATCCTTAGATCTTTTACTGAGTTAAGACAGATTTATGGATTGCCTTATACCCAATTTCACTCCTATCTACAAATTCGGGATTCACTAAGAAGCATTTTAGACAACAATTTAGCTTTTCCTATTTCCAAAGACTTTGATAGCCTATTAGTAATGGCTAATATCAAGGGAGGAGCGGGAAAATTATATAGGTTTTCAATCAAATCTAGGCTAGATCTTACTATGGCGTCAAAAAAATTATGGGAAACCTATCTGGGGTACTCTATCCCTGCCCAGACATGGGACTCAGTTTGGAACAATGCCTATAAATTTAGTATGGATTTACAGGGTAAGCTGATCCAATTCAAGTTATTACATAATTGGTACTACACTCCAGAAAAAAATGTACAATCAAGGGTTATCTATGTACAGTAATTGTTGGAGATGTAATGCTACAGTTGTTAATTTATTCCACATGATATGGGACTGCCCATCAATAAGGCCGGCCTGGACTATTATTTGGAAAGCAACTCAACAAATTCTGCAACATAATTTCCCTTTTGACCCTGATATATTTATAATAGGTGACTATAACTTGCTCTTTGATATGCCCACACCTGGGAAAAAATGGTTGGCTATAGCCTCTTTGTGTTTCAAAAGACTGATCCTTAGTCATTGGAAAGATAATCAAGCCCCTACATTGAGTGAATGGGCCATGGTGCTCACTAAAATAGCTGTTAACGAATACATCAGCCATTGTCAAGCGAGAACTTGTTGCAAATACAATGAAATATGGACCCCTTTTCTATGTTGGTTAGATCCCCCTTAGAACCATTAGGTTGAGACAGATAGATATACAGATAGACTTAAAAAATGTTCTTTTGTATACAGGTTTGTTTGTTATTGGGAATATTTTAAGTCTTAGTCTAGGATAACATTCTATTCTATATAAAAACAGAAGAAGATACCTTATTATATATTGTTATATATTTGTAGATGTATTTAAGTGTTCATTTCTTTGCAATATATGAAATTTGTACAATGTATTTACTGAAAATCTTAATAAAAAAATGTTATAAAAAAAGAAAGAGTTTATACTAAATTATATGAATCGGAAATAACTCATAATGAGGAACTGCTCAACTCTTTCTTAAGTAATTTAAAGATGTCTTCTACCTCTGAGAAAGATAAACTAGCCTTAAATAAGCCTTTTACTAAAGATGAGATAGTTAAAGCAGCCATGTCATCGCCTGCTGGTAAGGCGCCAGGACTAGATGGGTTCTCAGGTGAATTTTACAAGGCAACAATCCAGGAGATTGCTTCTCTACTAATTAGAGTTTTTACTGAATCTTTTGAATCAGGCACACTACACCCCTCCGTGCATGAAGCAGCCATAGTTGTATTACCAAAAAAGAATAAAGACCCCACTAAATGTGACAATTACAGACCTATCCCCCTGATCAATGTTGACTGTAAATTACTAGCAAAAAGGTTATCTAATAAATGGAATAATCTCATTCCACAGTTAATTCACTCTGACCAAGTGGGTTTTGTCAAAGGTCGAAATAGCGCCAACTTGATAAAAAAGGATCTACACACTATACGTAATGCAAAGAACTCCAACAACAGCCCTTTTCTAGTGTCTCTAGATGCCAACAAAGCTTTTGACCTGTTGGAGTGGGGTTACTTGCAGAGCATTCTGACCAAATACAATCTAGGGGAACAGTTTTGTGGATGGGCAGGAATCCTATATAATCAGATATCGGCCATGGTAAAAGTGAATGGGGTGATCTCAGATAAATTTGACATACAGAGAGGGACCAGACAAGGATACCCTCTCTCCCCATTGCTATTTAGTCTGGCCTTAGAACCCTTATTAATTAAAATTAGGTCCTCTACTGAGACTAGAGGCATGGGAATGGGTAGATATAATAAACTCATGGCATACAGTATGCGGATAACTTACTCTCTCGGAGCCAGGTAAATCTCTAAGCCCTTTGATGGATATTATCCGAGCATTCTCTCTATTCTCAGGTTTTAAAATTAACTTTGAAAAATCAGAGATACTTCCACTTTCAAAAATAACTGGTAGAAATGATTTTACTCAATATAAATTTAAGATCTCTAGCAATACAGTTATTTTTCTTGGCTTAGAACTGTGTGCTGATATTAAAAAAATGATTACCCTTAATTTCATCAAGTTACTAGATTCAGTAAAACTGGATTTACAGAGGTGGTGTCCAATGATTCTGTCTTTCTGGGGTAAGATATAGGCAATAAACATGTTACTTGCTCCCAAAATATATTATTTAATACATCACTTACCACTACAACTACCAGAGGAAAAACTATAAGTTATTAGACTCTGTACTACTAAAATACCTATGAGAAGATAAACCTGCACGTATATCTAAGCTTAAATTGCAACAGCCCAGAAACAGAGGTGGATTTAACTATCCAGCATTCAGAACAAGACATGATACCTTTTTAGTAGCACAAAACATCCAAGCTTTATGGTTACAGGACACTAATTTGACCCCAGGATGGGTGAATATCGAAACACTTTTGATGAAAGGAACAAACCATAGAGCTATTTTATTTGGAGAACTACCCAAAGAACACAAATCTCACCCTATCTTTAGGGCCACATCGTTAGCATGGTCCAAGATTGCCAAGGCACTGGACTGGAACCTGGCTTACTCCCCACACTGCCCTATTTGGAACAACAAGCTCTTTCAGAGTGAGGGCAAAACCTTGGCTTGGAAGAGCTGGATACAAAGGGGCATATGTTACATCAGTGACCTAACAGATCATAGCACATCAACTCTGATGCCCTTTGCCAATATAGCCAGCAAATAAAAGTTGACCAGGACCTAATTTTTTAAGTACCTGCAACTCAGACAAATTCTGAGCAAAAGCATTAATGCCAGTCTCACTTCCCCCTACTCACGCCTTAGATAAAACATTCTCTACTTACAAGGGTTACAAAGTAATATACAATATGGTAATAAACTCTAAAGAAAATTTGGTTGAGTCCTTAATACAAAAATGGGAAGCTGTTAGGTACTATTATTCTTTTGACTGAATGGGATCAGAGCTGGGTGGATAGTCTCAAAGTCTGTAAAGAGGCTAAAGGTCGATTAGTACATTATAAAATTATACACAGGTGGCATCATACACCAGAAAAAATGTTTAAACTGGGTATCTCAGATATCAACATTTGTTGGAGATGTTTCAAAGACATGGGCTGTATTACACACATTATTTGGTCCTGCCCAATTATTCAGAAATTCTGGGATGACATTTTTGGGGCCTGTGAAAAAAATCTGAATAAAAAGATTGTACCAACTGATAAACTAATAATGCTAGGTTTCACAACAGAGTTAGAATACTGGTCTAAACCTAATATTTTATGGTTATTGGCTGCTTTGATCTGTGCAAAAAATATAATTCTTAGACGATGGAAACAAACTTCTCCTTCAACCTTGACTGAATGACTAGAGGATATATTACTACTAGGTCTAGATACGAAAGACTAGCTTTTGTTTGTAGTGATCGAATAGGGAAATTTCTTAATATCTGGAACCCTTTTTTGAATTCTGTGTTTTGTAGAAAAGAAAGTTAGTTAGAAAGTTAAGAGTTATATAAGTTAGGAATTTATTTAATATGTTTATGTTTATGCTATTGCAAAGATTAACCTAATGTCGATACTTAATATCTCAATTTACCTTAATTGTATATGAATGACTCTTGTAGAAGTTTTGATGTATATATTGTTCTTAGTGATATTATCCTTGTGTTTAAATTTTCGATAAAAGTTTTAATTATAAAAAAAAGGGAGGGCTGGAACAGGTATGGGGGAAGATTAAACTGAGTAATGCCGGAACTGGAGATACACACCTGATGGGGGAAGAGGTGAGGGAGGGGAGGGCAGTGAAGGATGCATCTACCAGGTACTGATCTTGAGCAGACTCGATGGACCTTTGGGCCTACTCTGCTGGCATCTTAGTATGTTAGTATGTAAGTAACAGTCATCGTCATGGGCCTCCTCTTCCTCCAGCCATAAGCAAAAGCACAAAGACAAGTTTTATTTGCTGGTGAGGTCCATGTCGCCGTTAAAATTGGGTACATCCTTATTGACACCCACTCTGGTGGTATCAACAAAAGCCCCCCGATCATCACTGAGACACCAAGGTCAGGGCTTGGCTCAGGCACCACCATACCTGCTATGGATAGTACGCACCATTGTCAGGCTCCAGCCCATCAACACAGATAATCTTGGACCCTTTTCAGTGCACCATCAACTCTCAGGCTGTGCTGGCATTGTTTTCTGATATGTTACGATGTCTCCTACCATTGCTGCTGCTGACAGTAGCTTTACTGTTAAAAGGCACACCTGTACTAGGGCCTTTGTCGACACCTTTTTCAAGCACACTGCAGATTCCTCCTTCTCAGCCACTGCTGGCATCTTCAGTTCCTTATGTGGCTCCTGTCATTGTTCATGATGATGACAATGAGGCTAAATACAATCCTGACTCATGCATATTGAGGGGTATTTAGATACGTTTTATGAGGTAGAAGGGCAGTTTGAAGAAGGGAATCTGCCTTGCAGCTCCACCCTTTCATCCTGCAGTGAGGACTCTATGGTTTACACACCCAGCTCTCCCCCTAAGGATCCTTCTTTTCAGACTGTGCTCCAGCAGATGTAGTCTGCCTTGGGCTTTGCTGTGGAGGAGGAATATTCCACTAAGAGGAATCTTATGGAATTTTTGAGGGTCCCTTGAACACCTTCCATTATAATTCCTCCTGCATATCCCGCATCAGAGGATGCTACCTTTGCTGCATGACATAGGCCTAATAGCCTGTCTGCAAATTCAGGTAAGGCTAAGCAGTACCTGCTTTGTCTAGGCCTTGCTATGCTGCTCAGCCTGAAACTGACTCTATAGTAAGTATGACTGCTCATGATCATTCTAAAGCCCCTGGGCACCTGAGTACTTTGCCTCCAGGTAAGGAATCTAGGAGGCTGGATGTCATGGGCAAGCATACTTATGCCTCAGCATCCATAGACCTCAGGATTGCTAATGACCCAGTGCATATGTTAAACTATCAGAATAGCCCCTAGAAGGCTGCTGGTCTGCAGCCGAGGCTTTACCTGATGGCCCTTCTAGGACTAACTTGCTTACAACCATGACTGTGTGCTGCCATGCTGACCCTTTTTGATTTAACCTTTGTTACAACCTGTGCTACTGATGTAATCTATTGTGTGTAATCTTTGTTTGGAATTTTGTTGATGTGCTGTAACCTGATGTTGACTTATGCTGATGGAGAACCTTTCTAAATGATCACCTGTGCTCAAAAGTGTATTTCTGAAACAAATAAATAAATAAAACCCTGTCAACTGGTTCTGAAGTTGGCAAACATTTGCCACATTCAGCTTATCATGTATCTGATGCCTTTTCTAGGGCTGCGGCCACTAGTATTTGCCATAGGTGTTATGCCTGGCTCAGGGTAGCTGGTTTTGCTGCTGATGTGCAGCAGACTGTTTTGAATGTTCCCTTTAGGGGCTCAACTGTTTGGAAGTGATGTGGAAGATGCAGTTTGTGGCCTTCAGTCCTCAAAGATGAGGCTGTTAAATCCTTTTACCCTACGTTGACCAGAGGGTGTGGTAAGGGATCTTTACGTAGGCCTTCTGCTGGAGGTAACCACTGATACCATGAGCAAGGCCATGGTGGAGGTGATGGTACTCTCTCAGGTCCCCTCCCCCTGCACCTAAAGGAGTTGATTAGCACTGCCACCTCCAGTTCCACCTGACTCTCTTCCATCTCTCCCACCTCAGCTATTGCCTCCCGGGGTGAGTGTGTGTGTGTGGGGGGTAGGAGCTCCCTTCATCTACAGCAGTGGAGGGAGACAGAAATATAGACAATGATGGCAAAAAAGACCAGTGGTCTATCCAGTCTGCCTGAGTTCTCTATAAACCCTAGGACCTACTGTTCCTCCAGGGACCTAGCCATCCCCATCCTCCTCCCTGATTCTGTCACCCCAAATGACCACGATACCCTTCATTCTGTCCTACCCATGCTTGAAAACTGTAAATGTTTTCACATCCACCACCTCGGTTGGCAGACTGTTCCATAGCTCCACCACCCTTTCTGCAAAATAGTAGTTCCTCACATCCCTCCTGAACCTCCCTCCTGTTAGTTTCCACTCATGTACATATGATCGTGAGTTAGTATTCAAGCTAAATAGCTCCCCGCTGCTCACTTTGTTAATTCCTTTAAGGAACTTGAAGGTCTCTGTCATATCACTCCTCTCCCTTCTAGTCTCCAGCGAGTACATGTTCAGTGCTTTGAGGTGCTCCTCATATGACCTGCCCTGCTGGCCATGAATCATTTTAGTTACTCTGCGCTGCACTGTCTCCAGTCTATCCCTATCCTTCCTGAAGTGAGGACTCCAGAACTGGGAGCAGGTGTGGCCTCACCAAGGATCTATGTAGGGGAAGTATTACCTCTTTCCTTCTGCAATCAGCACCCCTCCCGATACATCCCAACATCCTACTAGTCTTGCTATAAGCCTCATTGCACTGACTCGATTGCTTTATGTAGTTTCTGATGATAACACCAAGGTCCCGTTCCTCATCTGTAGTGCTAAGTCTCACCCCTCCTATCCTGGGGTTCTTGTTCCCTAGGTGCATTACTTTGCACTTTTTGACATTGAATCTCGATCACAGATCACTAAAGATGAGTGGATTCTGGAGCTAATAGAAAAAGGAGAATGCACTGGAATTAATAGAAACACCTCCACATTATCCTCCATCCTCTTCCTGTTACCCTCTGGGCCATTTGTCCCTTCTAAAGGAGGACGTCTAGACCGTGTTTCAAAAATGTGCTGTTGGACATGTTCCTCCACAAGAAAGAAACAGAGGTTCTTTCCAGATACTTCTTAGTTCCAAAATGGACAGGAGATCTACATCCTGTATTGGACCTCGGAGACCTAAATTTGTACATCGAATACTAGAAGTTTAAAATGGTGTCTCTGCAAGCCCTGATTCCCCTCCTGCAAACAGGGGACTGGCTTTGTTCTCTGGACATGAAGTGATGCATACTTTCACATCAGGATCAGAAAGTGGCACAGGCAATACCTCCACTTTATGCTGGAGGGCAATCACTGTCAGTTCAAAGTGATACCCTTTGGCTTACCCTCTGTGCCACGAGTCTTTAGAAAATGCTTAGCGGTGATCACAGCAGCCCTTTACGTGAAAGAGCTTTATGTCTTGCCTTATCTGGAAGATTGGCTCATGAAAGCCAAATCTAACTGTTCGAGGTCTTGGGGGTCACAATGAATGTGCCAAAGTCTATACTGAGTCCATGCCAGTGTCTGCAATACATGAGGCGATCTTGGACATGGAGACGAGATCTGCCTACCTGCCTCAGGACAGGGCAGGCACCCTTATTGCTTAGGCATATTTTGTTCACTGGAGCCACTAGGTCTCAGCCAGGTGGATGTTAGTCTCCTGGGCCTGATGGCTGCTGCCATAGTGACTATGCCATTTGCTTGGCTTCATATGCAAATCCTACAATCGACACTAAGAGTCCAGTGGGATCAGCTAATGGATGAGTTGGAACAAATGGCTCTAGTCATGTCCACTCTTTGCAGAGCGCTTCTGTGGGGGATGGACCACAACAACTTATTCAAGAGCATTCCTCTCCTTGTACCAACTCCTGTACAGATACTCACAACGGATGCCTTGGGGTCCAGTTGGGGTGCTCGTCTCAGCCCTCTTCCAGACACAACAACCATGGAACAGAGTGGAGGCCAACCTGTACAAAAATATCTTGGGAGAAGAGAGCTGTATTATACAGCCTCCAGGCATTTCAGAATGATCTCTGCCCTGGTCCTCTGTTAATATAGATGGACAATGTCAGTGTCATGCACTTACAAATAAGGGGGTGCACACTCCCATCCTCTGTGCAGGAAAGCAATTAGAGCAATGTCTCACGGCCTTCCTCTGTCAGCTGTATTCCTCCCAGGTCTCCAAAACATCTTGGTAGACAGGTTAAGCAGGTCTCGGTCCATGGTTCATGAATGGGAACTGCTGACCTCCATGGTGCAGACCTGTTTGCAAGATGGGGTTGTCCAGAGTTGGACCTTTTTTGCATCACCACACAACACAGAACTGCTGCATTTCTACTCACTCCAGGGCCTGGTGTTTTTTGGCAAGACCCGTTTCCCTCTCTTGGAAAGGTAAATTCCTGTATGCATTTCCCCCATTCCTCTAATACAGGGGCCCTGCTCAAGCTAAGAGTAGAGAGTGCCACTCTCATTCTCATTGCTTCTTTATGGCCAAGCCAAATTTGGTTTCCACTCCTAAAACATCTGGTGGTGGATCATCCTGTTCCTCTACCCATATGTGAAGGTCTGTTGTCATAGGACATGGGATCTCTGGTCTGTCTGGATCTGAAGTTCCTACACCTGCATGCATGGCTCTTGAAACTGTAGCCATCAAACACTCTGGAGTGTCCCCTATGGTTGCTGATATTCTGCTTGTGTCTAAAACATACTTATTTCTTGAAATGGAACCATCTCACTTTGTGGTCTGCTTCTTGGAATCTGGACCCTTTTATGTGTCCTGTGAATTCTGTTCTGGAACACTTGCTTTTCTTATCTGATTCAGGTTGACAGTATTCCTCTGTTAAGGTGCATTTGGCTACCATATCAGCATTCCATGACCCTATTAATGGCTGTATGGTTGCTTAACTAGAGATGTCCCTTATATTTCTGAGAGGTATTCTTCATTAATCCAGTTCCGCCTTGGGACTTGAATTTCGTACTTGAGAAATTGATGCTGGCTCCTTTTGAGCCTCCCATGACCTGTGACTTACATGTTCTGTCATGGAAAACATTATTTTTAGTTGCCATGACTTGTTCTCTAACAGTTTCTAAGCTTCAGACTTTGATGAATGAGTCTCCTTATTTGATGTTTCACAGCGGTATCTGAATTTACACTGAGCCAAATGATCCACCTTCCGGTTTATTACTCCAAGCATGCTAACCAGGGTGATGTATTGCTCCATACTCTTAATCTACATAGAACACTGAGATACTATGTTACTCAAACTAAGGGCTACAGAAAGACTTCTCAGCTTTTTGTTTCATTCACCTCTGGGAAAGAGGGTGCTCCTGTGTCGAAACACTGCCTGTCCAAAGTAAGTATGGTAAGGAACTTCCTGGTACTGTTTGTGGCCACTTCACAATGGGTATGGACACTTCTTTTGCTTGCTTCTGAAATGTCCCTGCTGTTGACACATGTGCTACTGCCACATGGGGCACTGTCCACACTTTCACTAAACATAACAGTCTTGACATTGTCTCTCATAGACATGCTGGCTTTGGTCTCACTACACTGCAAGGCCGTCTGTCCTGATCACGTATCATACTATGCCATCTTCCCGGGCTGCTTTGTCTTTCTTGGATATCATTCCAAAGGTGTGGCCTAATGGAGGCAATATCCTTGATGAAGATAGAACAGTTATGTAAGAACTTACCGTAACAGTAGTCTTCGAGAGAATCTCCTCCATTAGGCCATGACATACCCTCTCTCCTTCTCTCTTTAATCCTCTGAGGGATACACCAGCTGCTCTGCCTAAAGCCTTATTCCATGCATCCTATTTCTAGTCCCATGCCTCCCTTTGTTTGCCTGGTACTGGTTTAATTCCATGCATCCTATTTCCAGTCCCATGCCTCCCTTTGTTTGCCTGGTACTGGTTTAATTCCATGCATCCTATTTCCAGTCCCATGCCTCCCTTTGTTTGCCTGGTACTGGTTTAATTCCATGCATCCTATTTCCAGTCCCATGCCTCCCTTTGTTTGCCTGGTACTGGTTTAATTTCATCATCCTATTTCCAGTCCCATGCCTCCCTTTGTTTGCCTGGTACTGGTTTAATTCCATGCATCCTATTTCCAGTCCCATGCCTCTCTTTGTTTGCCTGGTACTGGTTTAATCTCCTGGTTCCTCACAGTAAAAGGCCCTCTGAGGCTTATCTCCAATGGGGAACTGAAGACTGTTAGGGCCACCCACGTTATATACATGTCGAGGCTGCGCGTCATTGTGGGCAGACCCTAGCTAGCAAAACATTTTTCTAGTGGTTCTGACGCTGATGGCTACAGTTCCACAGGAGTGGTCTAATGGAGGAGATTCTTTCGAAGATCTACTGTTACTGTAAGTTCGTATATACAGCGAAGCCCACCAGGATGAAGCACAGTGTCACAGGTTTATTGCATGACAAAAGGGATTATCTCCCATTGAAACTGCATTGTTTACTATGGTGACTCTACTGCAGAATTATGCAGTGCTGCACTTCTTCCTGGTGGGCTTTGCTGTAACTGTTCTTTTTTTTTTTTTACAATATTTGCAGTTCTCTGGTTCCTGATCGGTTTGCAGGAACCAGAGAAGGCAGCAGTGTAACACGGTTCTCCTCTGAAGGGAATCGCTTGATAATATAACAAAATGATCTAAATTCCTATAAAAAAACACTCTACCAGATGGACAGCCCAGTGGCATGCAGGGCGAAGGGGTTGAGTGCCCCACCTCCTGCCACATTGGTGACCTGTGTTTGGGAACAAGCGCAGGTTGCCAGGTGTCAGCAGAGTGGGAGAGGACTGAGCATCCCAGGGACTGTTCTCCTGTCCCAGGGAGGGAGGGATGACTGACTGTTTTGATCTATGATTGCCACTGGGTGGAGGCCCAGTGGCAGTGCAGACTCGAGCGACTTGGAGGGAAGGGCTGTGCCAGTGTAAAATGCGTGCACCTCCTTGCGCAAGTTCTGGTGCCGCAGCGCAGGAGAGGGAAAAAGTAAGGAGGAAAAATGGAAACCGGGCTTTGTAAAGCCTTGCCTGTGGTTCCATGATCACTCTACCACTTCAATTCAGGCAGGAATTCTGGATGTGCTTCTCCGGGGGGTTTGGCCCTTCCTTGCCTGGCCCCACTGTGTGGGGAAACAAACTCCTGATCAGTGTGAGGCACGACACGGTCACCCACACGAGGACAAGGCTGACAAGCAACCCGGTCTGACATCCGATTTACTTTTATGTAATATTTTTATTTATATTTGAAATACTTTTGTTCAGTGTTCACAGAGGAAGGAGAAGGGGAGGGACAACAAAAAAGGAACAGAAGGTTTGGAGAGAGGGAGGTGGACACTACTCCTTTTTTGCAGGAGAGAGTCCTGAAGGGACTGGCTAATCTGAAGGTGGAAAAAGCAATGGGGCCAGATGGGGTGCATCCAAGGTACTGAGGGAGCTCAGGGGAATACTGGCTGCACCTCTGACAGTTCTGTTTAACAGCTCACTGGATACAGGAGTGGTTCCACAAGACTGGAGGAGGGTGGATGTAGTCCCACTACACAACAGTGGAAGCAGGGAGAAGGCTATCAATTATAGGCCAGTCAGCCTGACATCAGTGGTGGGAAAGTTAACGGAATCACTGCTGAAGAAAAGGTTTGTGGAATATCTTGAATCCAGTGGATTACAAGACCTGAGGTAGCATGAATTCACATGGAGGAGGTCATGTCAACTTAACTGATAGATTTCTTTGGGTGACAAAAGGATTTAGATCAGGGTGGGGCAGTGGACGTGGCCTACCTAGATTTCAGTAAGGCTTTCGACACCATTCCACATAGGAGACTAGTCAAGCTGAGTAGCTTAGGAGTGGGTCCAAAGGTGGTAAATTGGATAAAAAATTGCTTAGGGAATGGGCGACAGAGAGTGGTAGTAAACGGAGTTCACTCAGAGGAAGGGAGGGTGATGAGCAGGGTGCCTCAGGGATCAGTGCTGGGACTGGTCTTCAATGTCTTTATAGGTAAAACTGCAGAGGAGCTGGAAGGGAAGGTCTGCCTCTTTACGTATGACTCCACAATCTGCAATAGGGTGAGCAATTTGGCGTGGTGGTGCAAAGGATGAGCAGAGACCTGAGAAAACTAGAGGAGCGGTCAAGCGTAAGGCAGCTGGGTTTCAATGTGAAAAAGTGTAAAATAAGAGCCAGCCTGATGGCGCTGAGGGTTGAGGCACTGGACGCCACACTTCGCGCCACGCCGGTGACCCGGGTTCAGGAGCAAGCTCAGGCCACTGGGAGTTGGCCGGGGAGGAGACAGGCTGGAGTGTCTGATGACGGCTTGCCTTCTCTGGGGGAGGGAGGGTCTTTCAATCCGGTGAGTGGCGACCCCTGGCGAAGGTTGGGGGAGTGACGGCAAGCTGGAGTCACTGGGGCATGATTGGTCACGGGCGTAGGCCGGCAACCAGTCAGTCAGAGGATGCTTCTTTGAGGAAGGAGGGGAGGGCGTTGCCGGCGTCAGGCGTATGTGCCATAGCGTGAGGCCGCGCGCCCACAAAGCCTGGGAAAGCAAAAACATCAGAGGGAAGATGGAGCACCAAGTCGGGTCTCAATGTGCCGGTGCCTGCCTACAGCCCCGGACCCTGATGAAATATGCAAGATTCGGGGGATCCGCCCCCACCCTGACCCCGCCCGGGGGGGTTCCAAGGCTGGATGGAGGGACCGGAGACTGTCAGGTAAGGCACCGGCAGGGTCAGACTTCATAGGTGACTCCCGATGGAATGGCTCCAATGGGACAATAGGAGGAGAATAAAGAGAAATATCAAAAAAAAGTGCAAAATAATGCACTTAGGGCACAGAAACCCAGCAGCAGAGGGACTTCTGGTGACATCATCATAGCAATGGCAGGCTGACTTTGGAGATCCTCCACAAACTGGGAGCAAACAGCCCTTCACGAAACCTTAGAATGCTTCAAACTTTTAGAAACAGCATCGAAAACTTGTGGCAGGGATAATACACCAAGATCCCGATCTAAATCCAAGCAGATGAAGAGGGATGGCAGAGGATTCGGCCCAACCGGTTCCTCTGCGACTGGAGGGGAATCACCAGCCAGCATGGTGGGCCAAGAGCATGACACCGATACAGAAAGAGAAGTACTAATTCATTCAAGATTTAAATCTTTGAGCCGGCCCGCCGGCGCAGCGGTTGGATTTCCGATTGCGGCCCAGCGACCGGGGTTGGGAATGAGCCCGGAAAGCTGAGGGTCGGGCCGGGGAGAGGGGTTTGAGCATCCTAGGGACTGCTCGCCTCTCCGGGGAGGGGGAACTAGAGCTCGGTTTGTCTGACCTCGGGTGGAGACCCGAGGTGTAACAAGACCGATGCCTAACATGGGAGGGGCGATGTGCCAGACGTCGGCGCTTAGCGCCTTGACGTCAGGGGACATGGCACATCACGAGAGAACACCGGAAAAAACACCTTGCGGCCTCCGGGTAGACGGAGCACCAGACCCCGACCCTCAACGTCCCTACCTGCCCAGAGACAGCATCCCGACGAAACACAGACGTCTCGGGGTGCCTGGGGGGAAAACCACGGCTCCATGGGGGATGGACTGCTCTGGTCACCAGGTAGTGAGCGAGGATGGAAAGGTCAGAGTGTCTCTCAAGAGAAGGGGCCTAAGGAGGAGGAAAAAAAAAAAAAAAGGTTTAAATCTTTGATGACAGAAATAAAAACTTTCGCACAGAAACTAAGTGAGAGTTTCAGAGTCTGCACACCACCTTGAATGCTTTGGAGTCTCGAGTCCAGACAGCGGAGAAACGAGTAGCAGGGGCTGAGGATGGCCTTTATCAGCTCTCCAGAGCTGTGGATTATCTTGTGGACCAGCAAGAGCAGCTACAGTCAAAACGCCTAGATCTTGAGGCAAGATCGAGAAGAAAAAAACTCCATATTTATGGTCTACACAAATATTTACTTGTAACAATCACACAGGAGTGTGGTGTGCATATTTTGTGGAACACATACAAACAAAGGTGAGAAAGAATAAGTCCCAGCTGAGTCATTTATTCTTTGTCACCTCTGTTTGTATGTGTTCCATAAAATATGCACGCCATACTCCTGTGTGATTGTTACAAGTAAATATTTGTGTTGCCATTGGGTTGTGAATTTAATAAAGAGTAATGTGCTCGGGGACGGCACCAGGTTCCAGTTGTCTCAATGGTGCAGCTGGTTAGCACAATCAGAATGGTATTCCGGGCAGCCTGGGTTTAAATCCCAACTGAGGAACTTATTCTTTCTCACGTCTGTTTGTATGTATTTATGGTCTACCGGAGGGGTCAGAGACAGGGGAGATGGCCAATTTTGTCTCCGACCTCCTCCAACATGTATTGGATTTGTCACTGGCCTTCTCCTTTAGAATTGAATGGGCTCACTGTGTGCTAACCCCAAAGCCGGTGGATCCCAACGCACAACCAAGATCGATAGTGGCAAAATTCTCCAGTTATCGAGATAAGAAAAAAGTTTTGAAACAGGCTTGGCAGCAGAAAGTAGTAAATTACAATGGAGCAAAACTATACTTCGATCAGGAGTTACCCACCTGCTATTTTACAAGATCGATTGGCATTTGCCCCTATCCTACGCATACTGCGAGCACAAGGAGTGACGTTCCAGACTCCTTTCCCAGCCAGGCTTAGGATCTTTTTGTCCAGAGGTACTCTTCTCTATCATACGCTGGAAGATGCAAAAAGAACAATTGAGGAACATGGATGGGACATTCCTAGCAGCTCCAAAGGTGCCGGACCCATACCAAAACCGCAGAGGCCACAGTGGCAACCAGCTAAAAATCATAATCCAAGACATTTGGGGAAAAGAGCAGCATCAGTGACAATCACGGAAATCAAGGGCCTCCTGACAAAGTTAACTAACACAGCAGTCAAAAACTCAAAAACTCAAAGCAGGCAGATGTAACCTGAATGGAGACTTATACTCTGAGTGTAAATTTATTATTTGATCTGGATGGTTGGTGCGGGTGGAGACTTTTGGGGCCTCAGCTTTGGACTGGGACTGAGCTCGCTTTAATAGACTTTCTTTGATGTAGATTTTCTAATTCTCCCTACAGACTTGAACTCTGGTAAAATCACAAGAGGTATGACTTATACAAACATATATGGAACTCTAAATTTTATTTATTTATTTACGAGATTTACCAGGCAGGCATACTGAGCAGGGGACCACTCGTTTCCAGATGTGACCTGGAGACAGTTACAAGGGGTACACAGGACATGTATTTACAGAGTTTTAACATAAACATTTAGGTACACAGGTATTCACAATATTTAACCTAGGCGCAGAGTATATGCAAGGCAGAGACATTTAGGTACACAGGCAGTGTGAGAAAAACCTTTAACAGGCCACAGCATCAAAGCAATACAATAATACTTGAACATTTCTGACCCTAAGCTGCAGTAGGTGAGACATAAGCGGAGCAATCACAAAGCAGGGGGACATGGGGCTATAGCTCGTGAGTGCTGGTAACAGTGCATGTGTCAGAGAGATGTGCGTACAGCAGCGGGTTTAGGAGTATTGGGTTAGAGGTGAGCCTAATGTCTGCAGGTAAATCATTCCAAAGTTTGGGCAGGTGATATTTGAAGGCTGATTGTCCCTTGGATGTACGCATGAATGGGACTTGGAGGAGCCTAGAATCGGAGCTTCTGAGAGAGTAGGCCAAGGACGGTTGGGCTGATAAAGCGGAGCTAAGGTAAGGGGGGAGGGATTCGGACTGGAATTTCGGTATGGCTCTGGAGCCATGGATCAGTCTCCGGGACGCAAGTGAGTATAGGGCTAGGGAGTTGTATAGGTCACAATGATGGGTCATTGGGGGGCAGTCCAAGATGATGCGACAAAAAGAGTGAAAGAGGATGTCCAAGCTGGCCAGGTTGGATGAGGGTGCAGCACCATAGACCACGTCGCCATAATCGAGTATTGGGAGAATCATTTTAAGCACTAAATCCCTTCGGACCGTGAGGGGCATGCACCCTTCGTTGCGATATAGTGCACCCAGTTTGGGGTGCAGTTTTTTGTGTAGCAATTCGATGTGGGCTGAGAAATCTAGGTGTTGGTCAAGCCATACTCCCAGGTATCTAAAAGAGGTGCAGGATTCCAGGGGGGACCCGTCCAGGGTATGGAAGGCGGGAGGAGCACCTAGGCGTGAGAGTCGAGGTTGCGTGCCGAAGGTTAAGGAGACAGTTTTCTTAGCATTTAGGATTAATTGGTTGGACCTGAACCAATGCTGTATGGTATCCAAGTCCTGTTGGAGAGCAGCGGACACAACACCAGTGGAGGGCCCAGAGGCGTACAGTACGGTATCGTCTGCGTACATTTGTATGGCTGAGTTTGTGCAGGCCTGCGGGAGGCCAATTAGAAATATATGTAACCCCCAACCCCTGCCTTTTTGCAAAATGACAGGTGGCATGCTGTTGAAGCTGACAGCAGTACCTGGTGGGGACTGGGTTCGAGGAGGACGAGGTTACTCGGCACAGGGGGCCTAGGTTTGGCTACTCTGCACAGGGGCACCCAAGTAAATCCGAACACAGGAAGCAATAACTGTAATGTCCAGAACCAGGAATGGGATTCTACAGTGTGGCTTTTATTCACATCCAAACTGAACAAAGCATAGACGGACCCCCACGGGGCTACATTCTTGGTAATGCAGATTAGAGACAAAAGAACACTTCTTCACATTTCAGCCCTCAGGCTCTGAACCCACCAGGCACACAGCTCGGACTTGCACGCAGCTTTGGGTACACAGCCCAACTGGTACACTACTTGGGTTTTCCCCATGGGCCCGGCTCCCCCGCCGGCCACTTGATCCATGGTATTTATGGGAATGAACCAGTTTTCCAATTGGTGGCTCCCCAAACCACCTTAGAGCCTTCGCCTCCTAGAGTGAATTTTCCTTCCAGTCCCACGTCTGGGTACTTCCCTCATCACTGGCCAAGTGCATGAGGCAAAGTAGAAATCCACAGAGCAAATCCGTAGAGGTGGACCTGGTCACTAAAGATGGGGGGTCTCCCACCTCCAGCTTCCACAATCCATACCCGGCCATTTCTCTGGATACTAAACAACTCTTTTATGAAAGGTTGGCAATGTAGATTACTGGGTAGACATATGTCACATCTCCTGTATATGTCTTGACTTCCCCCTATGTGCTGGACTTGAACATACTTTTACTTTTGGCTAAGCCTATTACTCTAGGCCTCCCACTACTTTAGTAGTCAAGTCCCCACTATCACACAAGTCCCATGGTGAAAACATGGGCCCTTTAGAAAGAGCAGAAACTCACCCTCCGGTTGCAGGTGCCCCACAGGCGAATCACAAAATCTTCTTGTTTCCCACACTCTTGGACAAAATAGGGCAGCTTCTCCACTAGCAGTAGCCAGGGGGTTGCCCCAGGAATATGCAGGCTAAACTTTCCTGCCCCATCCCCTCAGGGATGGGGCACTGAGACCCGATTCAGCGGTCTCCACCACTTTAAAACTAGCTCACTGTGTCTCTCTTTAGGTGGAAACACACCTTTTCCCTGAATGTAGCCCTATGTCAGGGCTGAGGCTCCAAGAGCCTAACACAGAGCTGCTGTGCTCCTATCACAACAAGCTCCAAACTCCAACTGACCTACAGACTACTGTTCAAACCTCCCAACATTCTACTCCAACTTCTTGCTGCAGATTCCATTGTGACTCATGCAGCTGCGACAGTTCTATGGTGATGTCATCCCTCAGTCTCAGCTGAGACTGAGAACAGAGTGAGACAGTGTGAAATCCATTTAACTGGAGTTTCACAAGCTGCCTTCCCTGCTTACCACTAGGTCTTACTGGGATTCTAGTAACCCCGGGTAACAAGGGGGTTACACTCGCCCTTGACCAGGAAAATGACTGTCCGCAGTCATTGTTTACCTGGCTTTAGGCCATCCCACCCTATGTGCTACCTGCGGATGGGGGTGATCAGGCCCCCTCCTACCATGTGCGAGCACAGGCAGGCAACACTAAGGGCCTAGAGGCCTTTAGCTGACATATCAGCCTCTACACTACCTACTTACTATGGACGCCTAGTGGCTCTGGTAGAACTGTCCAGAGCATAGCCCTAATAGATCAGCACTGCAGTCCCTAGGGCCCTTCAGGACCACAGCCTGTCTATCCCCCCAGCCCTCTAGGGAAAATCTGTCTGCCTCCAACTTAACACCCAAAAACAAAAACAACCCGGAGACCTCCCCGACCTTGGGCAACCTGCAACCACACACCAAAAACTAATACCACATTATTACATCATTTTACTGCCTCCTCCGTACCCCCACAACCACACCTGTGGAAGGAAAGGGTTAATACAGTGACAACAACAATAACAACACCACAGTACTTTAAATTACTACACACTAAAGTACTAGTGAGGAACTCCAATAAGCCCCTTCTCCTCTTCTTGTCTTCTCTTCTATCTTCTCCAGGAACACCTGCAAGAAAAAGAAAGACAACACACACTCCTAATCTGCATACGCAGTCTACCTAAACCCCTACCATCAAAACACTGAAGAATCCCAAAAAGATTTTTTTTTTAAGAAAAGTTAGAAAAACAGTATATACATTAGAAAACAGTAGAAAAACAATGACATTAGTTACAATACACATTTGCGGGGATGGAGTGCCTTAAAAGTCCCAACTAGTGACCACAGTGCCCGAAGGCTAGTCCCTTAAAGAGTCTCTCCTGGGCCGGAGCCCGGTGAAGCACAGTTCTAGCAGGCCAAAGTCCCGAAGGGGAGAGTCTTCGAGGACAGTTCACACATTTTGGAGTCTGCTAGTGCAGGGTGTGTACTGCAATGTCATAAAGATAGAAAAGTTCGGACTTACCAGCCCCTTGTAGAATGAAAAATTCTGAACCGACCTGCACCTCAGACGAAGACTCTCCCTGGCAGCATTTCTTCCGATACAGCTGGGTGGACATCTTCCAGGAACTACAGGAGGGCACATCTGGGTACTGCTGGGCTGATGTCATCTCTGGAGATGGAACCTTAGAACAGGAACAAAAAGAAAACAGCTGGTCTGACGTCATCCAATTACCAGGCGATGAAACAGGATACAGCTGGGCTGGTGTCCTCTCTGGATCTGAAGTCATCTGGTGGGCCAGTCGATGGATTCTGGCAAGGCCAGTACACTGTAGAACTGATGAATGTGGGGCACCTGAGTCCTGGATGTCCATACTGGCGGATCAATAAAGGCACTTCACTGGCTGGTATGGCAGTATTGACTACCACTGCTCGGCTTTCCATTTAGTAGGCACGGGCACATTTGCTGGGAGGTCCTTGCATTGAGGCCAATAGTACCGGGGGTCAGGAGCTTGAATTATTACCCCGTCTGGGCACACATAATTCACACAGTGGGAGATTTCACGTCCCTCTCCGTCCACTATTCGCACTCTGTCCATAAACAGTGTCCTGCCTCTCTTCCACTGCGTATATTTCTCATGAAACAGTCTGTTCTTTACATGCTTGTTTGCCCCAGGATGCACACCTTTCATTGCTTCAGCCCAGATCCAGGATTTCCTGCTGTTCTCAATCTCCTCCCAGACTTTCCGAGGAAAGGTAGGAAAGGTCATCCCATAGATCTCATTTGCCTTCCTACGAACCAGTCTCTCCTCTTTACTAGCTTTGGTCAACCTGAGACCGCTGGCCTGGCTTGGGGGTGGCCAGTCCTGGTTCTGCCAGCTACACATCCTTAACGAGATTAAAAACGGATCCCTGACTACTTCTTCTTGCATAGCCAGGGCAGTGGCATCACCACTCTCTTCCATGCATTCCTCTGAGGCAAGAGCTTGAGGCTGTGTACCCGTTCCTTTTTCACAAGGCCACATAGGTTCACCCTCATCTTCTTCCTCACTAAGGATCTGAGCCCACGAGTGAGCAGTCGTCCTCACTCCTGAGACTATCCACTCATCACTAGGTGCAGAGGTCGACACCTCCCATTCAAAGGCCTCCCGCATCTCATCTTCTCCTATGAGACTTGGGCTAGGCCCCCCCTCCAGGGGTCTACTAATGCTTTATCCGAACTTTCCTTCTGGGATCCAGCATCCGAAACTTCAACTTCTGGTTCTGTCTCTAACTCTGCACCCTCTAGCTTTGTGCCACACTCCCCCGAGGGGCCTTCCTCCACAGGCTGCGCCTGGTGCTGTATGCTGCCAACTGCAGATTCGTGAACCTTTGTCCATGTGGGAGCCAAATGAATCTGAGGCACTTTATACATACCATATTTTTCTAGGCATCCAGCACAGTGAGGTATCATGAAGACGTCCCTTCCAGCATTCAAGCATATTTGACACACATGCACTGGATATCCAGGAATCGCCACATGAGGAGGCAGTTGTCCTCCATAGCACCACTTTTCAATATCCCTCAGTCTATTTACTGCTGCTGTTACTGCAACCCAGGCATGATCCGGGTAGTGAGCTGGTCCTGAGGCCATAACTGCAGAAAAACAAACAAAAGCTCACTGTAACTGAAAGTCCCACTTTACTGAACACTTTCTTTACTTTTAAAATGGCTCCTCTGCTGCTGTGTTTACTTTACTACCCCACCCTGTAATGGCAGCGGCAGCACTCCTGTGCATCAACATTCAGAAATTGGGTCAAGCCACTGCGCATCCGATTTACACACACTACTGATAACTTTTGCTCAAACTGCACAAACTTGCACTGTTCTTTTTCTAAACACATTTACATGATTTTCCATGGACTTTTCACATGCTGGAACATTTCTTTAACTCACAGTCCCTTAAAGCTTCAGGTTTTTAAGCACAGGATTGCCTGTAAACTAGTGCTGCACATTTGGCTACAACTCACAGTCTCTCTCTGGCTTTAAACTTTAAACTGAGGCTGAACTCATTACTATGCACACAGGCAATGGCTTAACAGACTTGCACTTGCTGGTAGAACTTGCCACAGTCGTTACTTGCAAAGCGACTACACTGCTGCACACATATTTAGATGGCTTTTAGCAGAAAATCACTGTTTGAGCAATTTCACTGTTGGTACTTACTGTTATCAGTAGTTGTTAGCTGCGATGGGGAAAAACGGCCTGCAGCCAGTCTTGGAGGCCTCAGAACAGAAATGGGTGGGCAGTCCTGCTGATCTTCTCCTCGACCACCACACTTGCAATTTAGACGATCGATATGCGGGTTGAGCCCGATTTTAGACAAAACAGTTTATTTTTAAACATTTTACAGGGCTTTTTAATCTCCGCGACGCTCCTCCACAAGCCAGTACACGCACTCCACTCACACTCCCTCTCGAATGCTGGGGCAGTCACTGTAGAGCTGGCTGAGGGGCGGGACTGATTGCAGCCTCACCAATCACATGACGCCATGCAAATGAGCCTCTTCTTCCTCGCGAGTGCTCTTCTCCTCACGGCGATCGTCAAGCAGGCAAATTTAAACTGCAGAATGCATTTTTTTTTTTCAACTGACTCCACAGCGGAAGCCCATTTCAGCCATTTAACATAGCCATGCACACTGCAAGTCTCTCAGTTCATTCAAAAAGCATTTCCAATGTCCAGGGCACAATTTTCCTGTTGCTACGCCTAGTCTTCCACACTTTTCTTATCACACAATTCTTTTAAAGAGCATGTAAAAACGCTGTAAACAATTGATGCAGGACAAGGGCACACTCTTTTAGCTTTGCTACTCCTTGGTAAACAGTTGGCATTTTAAACAGCAGTATAAGATCCACAGCACACGGTGACACACTAGTTAAATTGCTTCAGCTTTTTGGGCTACCCTCTGCCAAATAGCCAAAACGCTAGCCCCCTTGCCCGAGCACCTTCCTCCCCAGAATTAAATCCTAGCGGTGCCTCCATTTTTGTAACCCCTCACCCCTGCCTTTTTGCAAAACGACAGGTGGCATGCTGTTGAAGCTGACAGCAGTACCTGGTGGGGACTGGGTTCGGGGAGGATTAGGTTACTCGGCACAGGGGGCCTAGGTTTGGCTACTCTGCACAGGGGCACCCAAGTAAATCCAAACACAGGAAGCAATAACTGTAATGTCCAGAACCAGGAATGGGATTCTACAGTGTGGCTTTTATTCACATCCAAACTGAACAAACAAAGCATAGATGGACCCCCACGGGGCTACATTGCTGGTAATGCAGATTAGAGACAAAAGAACACTTCTTCACATTTCAGCCCTCAGGCTCTGAACCCACCAGGCACACAGCCCGGACTTGCACGCAGCTTTGGGTACACAGCCCGACTTGTACACTACTTGGGTTTTCCCCACGGGCCCGGCTCCCCCACCGGCCACTTGGTCCGTGGTCCATTATGGGAATGAACCAGTTTTCCAATTGGTGGCTCCCCAAACCACCTTAGAGCCTTCGACTCCTAGAGGGAATTTTCCATCCAATCCCACGTCTGGGTACTTCCCTCATCACTGGCCAAGTGCATGAGGCAAAGTAGAAATCCACAGAGCAAATCCGTAGAGGTGGACCTGGTCACTAAAGATGGGGGGGTCTCCCACCTCCAGCTCCCACAATCCATACCCGGCCATGTCTCTGGATACTAAAAAACTCTTTTATGAAAGGTTGGCAATGTAGATTACTGGGTAGACGTATGTCACATCTCCTGTACATGTCTTGACTTCCCCTATGTGCTGGACTTGAACATACTTTTACTTTTGGCTAAGCCTATTATTCTAGGCCTCCCACTACTTCAGTAGTCCAATCCCCACTATCACACAAGTCCCAGGGTGAAAACATGGGCCCTTTAGAAAAAGCAGAAACTCACCCTCTGGTTGCAGGTGCCCCACAGGCGAATCATAAAATCTTCTTGTTTCCCACACTCTTGGACAAAATAAAGCAGCTTCTCCACTAGCAGTAGCCAGGGGGCTGCCCCTGGAATATGCAGGCTAAACTTTCCTGCCCCATCCCCTCAGGGACTGGACACTGAGACCCGATTCAGCGGTCTCCACCACTTTAAAACTAGCTCACTGTGTCTCTCTTTAGCTGGAAACACACACCTTTTCCCTGAATGTAGCCCTATGTCAGGGTTGAGGCTCCAAGAGCCTAACACAGAGCTGCTGTGCTCCTCTCACAACAAGCTCCAAACTCCAACTGACCTACAGACTACTGTTCAAACCTCCCAACATTCTACTCCAACTCCCTGCTGCAGATTCCATTGTGGCTCATGCAGCTGCGACAGTTCTATGGTGATGTCATCCCTCAGTCTCAGCTGAGACTGAGAACAGAGTGAGACAGTGTGAAATCCATTTAACTGGAGTTTCACAAGCTGCCTTCCCTGCCTACCACTAGGTTTTACTGGGATTCTAGTAACCCCGGGTAACAAGGGGGTTACATATAGAAAATAATAGCAGGCCCAGGACTGAGCCTTGGGGGACCCCAAGGGTGACTGGGAGGGGGGCAGATATTTGGGATCCAGTTTTTACCGATTGGAGTCTGCCAGTCAGGTAGGCCTGAAACCAGCTAGTGGCAAGGCTGGAGAGGCCTGCATCAGTTATTTTTTCTAGTAGCTTGGGGTGGGAGACGGTGTCGAAAGCCTTGGCCAGGTCTATGAAAATAGCCGAGGTGATGTGCCCCTTGTCCATTTCTGAGGAGATGTCATTTGTGAGTCTTAGGAGGGCAGTGATAGCGGAATGAGACTTATGGAACCCTGACTGATAAGGGGTGAAGAAAGAGGTAGAGTCAAGGTATTGTGTGAGTTGGGCGAGAGCGAGATGTTCCTGAAGTTTGGCCAGTATTTGGAGCAAGGAGATGGGGTGGTAAATTCCAGACACGGAGGGGTCGCCACCCTTAGGGAAGGGGATAACAACCGCCTGCTTCCAAGCGGCTGGTATTTTTGCCAGGGAGAATGAAAGGTTCAGGAGGTCAGCGAGTGGGGTGGCGATGGCGGGTGCTGATAAATGGAGTAGTTTAGCGTGCAGGCCTAAGGGGCATTTACCTTTGTTGGGGTTGAGATCCCGTAGTGCTTATAGTACTTCGGCCAGGGTGACTGGATGGAAGGAGAAAGTATTGGCAAGGGGGGAGTTCTGGGATTTCAATGATGAGCTAGGTGTGGGTGGGGGAGCTGGTGGTTTGGTAGAAGGGACGTGGCACAACTGGTAAAGAAGGTATTGAAGGCGGTGGCAACTTCTCTAGGGTCCCAGATGATGTTGCCATGGATGGATAGGGTTGGGGTTGGTGGCTGGACTGGTGGAGTGAGTAGGGATTTGATGGTTTTCCAAAAGTTTGAAGGGTGGCTAAGGTTGGAGGAAAGAGCCGACTTTAAATAATTTTGTTTGGCCTGCCGTATAGATTTGGTGCAGGAGTTGCGGAGGGTGCAGTATCTTTGTAGAGATACTTGGGTGCTGGATAGCCTATGTTTTTTCCAGGCATGGTCCCTGGACTGGCATCTGCTAATGATGTTGGCGGTGACCCAGGGGAGATGGGAGCCCTTTAATCTTCCGTGTCTTAGAGGGGCGTGGTAGTCCCATACAGCAAGAAAGTTATTTCTGAACATATCGAAGGCGAAGTCGATGGTGGGTGCCTTCTGTAAGTAGGAGCAGTCGATGTGAGCAAGGTCATTTAGGAGGGAAGGTAGACATAAGGATTTATAGAACCTCTTGAGGATCGTCCTGGGGGGGGGGGTTTGCAGGTCTGTGCACCTTCCTGACCATATATACCAAGTGGTAATCGCTCAGGGAGTCAGGGAGGAGGCCAGCTTTAATAATCCTGTGGGGATGGGATGTGAGGGCAATTAGTTGGGAGAGGTTTAGGGTGTTTACTTTGGTCCGTAGCTTTGAGCAGTTGTTCACTAGCCAGTTGAAGTTGAAGTCACCGAGGATGTAGAGCTCGCCATCTGTGGCAATAGACTTTAGTGTGGCTAGGTGGTCTGAGATGTTGGGCAAGAGGGTAGCAGGGGCACAGTAAGTCCCCCGACATACACCGGGGAGGAGTGAGGGAGAGCGAGCTTAACCATCAAGGATTCAACTTGTGGTGCAGGACCAAGGACCTGGACCGGGGTGAACTGGAGCTTGGTGGAGATGAACATGGCAATGCCGCCTCCTTTCTTCTTACCCAAACGGTCCTGCCTAATGAGTGAATAGCCAGGAATGGCTACTGCTGTATCATCATGGTGTGGTTTCAGCCATGTCTCAGATATAATGAAGATGTTGTAGGGTTAGGGCAGTGAGTTGTAGCTCAGGAACTTTGTTCATGATGCTGCAGATGTTGAGGTGCAGTAATCGGAGGACCTTGGGGAGAGTTGGGGGGGGGGGAGTGGGAGGCGTAGGACCTGGGTTTGTTTCAAAATCCCCTGCCAAGAGGAGTAGCAGTGTGAGGTAGTGTATGGAAATAATCCATGCGGATCTGGACTTTTGTCTGGTGTGGGTATCTTGTGGGGTGGGAGGGGAGGCAGAAGTAGCCAAATTTCGTAGGACAGATAGCCCGGGAAAGAATGAAGGAGGGAGGATGGAGGCACTGAGCACCCAAGTAAGGATGGGCATATGTGGCATTTGGTGCAGGGTGGTGGGGGAGAGAGAGCAGAGTGTAATATAGGTGGTGGTTTGGTTCCCGCAGGGGCTGGGTTGCTGGGGGGGGGGGAGAGGCTAGAGGAAACACCAGGGAGAAAAACGGGAGGAGATAGAGGAGCATTGTGCCAAATGATTGCAGCAACAAGCTGCGAACTGGGAGTAGCGACCACTAGTGGTGAGTCCATATAAGCTGCAAATGCGAAAGTACGCTGATTGGTTTTATTGAGTCACCTGACAACCACTATCTAGCTGACAGCCAGCCAAAGGTGGTGGTGGGGGCAGTGGGGAGCCGGAGCACAGCGCCGGCGGGGACAAACTCACACACCGACTCCACAAAATGGTGGCAGCTGAGGCCGTGCTCACTCCTTACCTTTGATTCGCTTGAGGGGGTGCTCCTGTGTGGTGGATCCGGTGGAGAGGGTGGTCAACAGGGAGGCCCTCACGACCCTCACAATGATCCTGGGGAAGGCAGCCATCTCAGGCCCTCACAATCCTGCTTCTGCTTTGATTCGCTTGGTGGGGTGCTCCCGTGTGGTGGATCCGGTGGAGAGGGTGGTCAACATGGAGGCCCTCACGACCCTCACGATGATCCTGGGGAGGGCAGCTGTCTCAGGCCCTCACGACCCTGCTTCTGCTTTGATTCGCTGGGGGGGGTGCCCCAAGGCCCTCGCGACCCTCACGATGATCCTGGGGAGGGCAGCCGTCTCAAGCCCTCATGACCCCGCTTCTGCTTTGATTCGCTCGGGGGGAAGGTGCTCCTGTGTAGTGGATCCGGAATGATTTTATTATTTCTTTTTCAGGTTTTCTTGAGACTTGGAACTGGGACCATAATTAAGGAGATAACTTCTTAACATCACAATGTAAGGGAAAGTTGTTGTTTTTTTAAGTGCCACCAGAGGGAGACAGAGTAATTTCTATAGGAATGTCATAATATTATGGTAAGCAAACTGTTTAATGCCGTATTGGTCCTAGTAAGAACAAATGGTTTGATACCTTTTATTGGACCACCAAGGATGTTACAAAAAGAACAAATAGCTTTAGCTTTCGGACCAACAAGTCCTTCTTCGGAAGCTTAATGACAGTTATTTAGAAATTCCCATATTATTAATACTCATAGGAGTACAGTCATAGGATATATACGAGGATTGATTTTTGCCACATCTCAGCTGAACATGCCTACATGGTACGGCAGTGTGAAATGTTACCTTTTGTGCCTTCAGATCATTCCCTACTAACTCTAGCTCTGGAATGGAAATGGGAAGCCCCATACCCCTCTCCTCCTTACCTACCACCAATCCCCCATCCCTCCTCACTTCCTCTCCCCTGCCACCTCACTCCTCCCCACTCAGCTCACTTTAACTAAAAGCTTTATCTCTTCTATCGATCCATTCTTTCTCCTTTTGTTCTTTTGTAGCAACTATGCACGTATACAGCCTGAACTTGACGTATGTTATTTATGTAGAAGTTATATCTAGTGCTTAATTATTGTATTCAATGTATTACGAATGTAAATCCTACTGTTGTTCTCCATTGCCTTCCTGTTCATTTGTACCGATTGTTGTACTAATTTGGACCCCGGGTTGACCCTGAAAAAGAGACTGTAATTGTCTCAGTGGACTTACCCGGTCACCAAAATCCAAATAAAAATAAAATAAAACTTTCTGGCGCTTTAATAATTTTCTTTTGAATCTCCCAGAATTTCAGAAGAAAGTGAAAGAACTACTGCCACAGATTTTAAGAGAAAATCAGGGGGAGGAGATTAAACCAGGGATCATATGGGATACCCTCAAGGCAGTACTGCGGGGAGTGATAAAATTTGCAGCCTATTTAAAAAGCAGATGACCCAAATGGAAAACCTACAAGCTCAGATAAAATCTTTACAGGAACAGCATACCGCAGGAGAGAGTGAATATGGGGCAGTATACACAGGCCTGCTGCAGGAGGTCTATAGCATGCAGCTACTAATAAGGCTAATGCAAATAAAAGGCAAATAAGTCAAATAAAATCTTTATAGGAACAGCACACCGCAGGAGAGAGTGAATATGGGGCAGTATACACAGACCTGCTGCAGGAGGTCTATAGCATGCAGCTACCAGTAAGGCTAATGCAAATAAAAGGCAAATAAGTCAAATAAAATCTTTACAGGAACAGCACACCGAAGGAGAGAGTGAATATGGGGCAGTATACACAGGCCCACTGCAGGAGGTCTATAGCATGCAGCTACCAGTAAGGCTAATGCAAATAAAAGGCAAATAAGTCAAATAAAATCTTTACAGGAACAGCACACCGCAGGAGAGAGTGAATATGGGGCAGTATACACAGGCCTGCTGCAGGAGGTCTATAGCATGCAGCTACCAATAAGGCTAATGCAAATAAAAGGCAAATAAGTCAAATAAAATCTTTACAGGATCAGCACACCGCAGGGGATGCTGCGATACTACCTTTATTGGATGCTGCGAAGCAAACATCACAAAAACTTCTAGACCAAAAAACAGAACAAGCACTTCAATATATAAGGCAAAACTATTATGAAACTGGACCGAGGGCCACTAGGTTAGCTGAGACAAAAGATTGTACAATCAACTGTTAGAAAAATTCATTGCACCAGAACAAATAAGCATATTAATATACCAACTGAGATACAGAGAGAATTTCAAAGTTATTACCCAAAACTTTATACCCCAGAGGGAGTTGTGGATGCCAATGCAACCCGGGACTTCTTGACATCTCTTAAACTACCTAAATTAGGGGAAGGACATAAGACCCAGTTGGAAGCCCCCATATCAGTAGTAGAAACAGATAATGCAATCCAAAGCCTGAAAACAGGCAACAGCCTGGGGCCGGATCGGTACACTAGCGAGTTTTATAAACAATTCAAAACCCTGCTTCTTCCCCCTCTAGCAGCTGCATGCAAAGGATTGGTGGATGGGGACCCCATGCCATGTTGTGGCAGTATGCCACTATATCTAGTATCCCCAAACCGGGCAGGGATTCACCTTACTGTTCCTCATACAGGCCAACTTCGGTCCTAAACATTGATTATAAGATTTTCACTAAAATCCTGGCCTCTCGCCTGGAGGGGAGCCTCCCATAGATAATAAACTTGGATCATTGTGGGTTTGTCCCCACTAGACAGACACCGGACAATGCTAAGAGAACACTGCATGTGCTGCATCATGCCACCCGGTTGGAGGCTCCTTTTGTACTAATGAGCCTGGATGTGGAGAAGGCCTTACATAGAAGCTGACGGCAGATAAAGACCGCAAGGCCCATCCAGTCTGCCCATTTTTTCTACCTTATGAATGTGCCATAGGCCTTTGCTCTGTCAATGGCCTATCTATTCATACTCATCTGTATTGCTCTCTTATGCCTATCCCATACCTGTTTGAAGCTCTGCACTGTATTCATGTCCACCACTTCCTGAGGTAGGCCATTCCATGCACCCACCACCCTTTCTGTGAAAAAGAACTTCCTCACATTACCCCTTAATTGGCCTCCCTCTAATCTCATGCTGTGTCCTCTTGTCCTGCTATTTTTCTTATATTGAAACATGTTAGACTCTTTCACCTTGCTAATACCCTTAAGGTGTTTGAATGTTTCGATTATATCACCTCTCTCCCTCTTTTGTTCTAGGGTATACATATTGAGCTCCGTTAATCTGTCCTCGTATGTTTTCTGATGCAGTCCCTGCACCATTTTGGTTGCCCTTCTCTGGACTGCCTCCATTTGGTTCATGTCCTTGTGAAGCTGTGGTCTCCAGTACTGCATGCAGTACTCCAGATGGGGCCTAACCAGTGTCTTGTAAAGAGGGATTATTACCTCCCTCTTCTGACTTATGATACCCCTACTAATACACCCCCACATCCCCCTAGCCTTACCTACTGCTTTAGTGGTCTGCTTGGATGATTTCAGGTCATCTGTGATGATGATGCCCAAATCTCTTTCTTCCCTTGTGACTGCCAGCAACTCCTCTCCCAGCACTTCTTTGCGTTAAACCCCAGTTGCCACTCTTCCGACCATTTTGCCAGTTTATCCAGATCTCTTCTCATTCTGCCCACCCCATCTGGATCACCAACTCTATTGCAGATCTTGGTATCATCTGCAAACAGACAAACCTTACCCTCCAGTCCATCTGCAATGTCACTGATGAAGATATTGAAGAGGGCTGGCCCCAGGACTGATCCCTGAGGTACCCCACTTGTCACTTGCATCTCTTCTGACTGTATACCGTTTACCACCACTCTCTGTGTTCTGCCTGTCAACCAGTTTGCCACCTAGTTGACTAACTTCTGACCCACCCCAAGCCTACCCAGCTTATTAATCAATCTTCTGTGTGAAACAGTATCGACAGCTTTGCTGAAGTCAAGGTAGGCGACATCAACTGCTCCCCCTTGGTCCACCACTGTGGTTACCCAGTCAAAGAAATCTATGAGATTAGTTTGACAGGACCTTCCTGTTGTAAACCCATGCTGTCTTGGATCCTGTGCTCCTATAGATTCCAGGTGTTGCACTATCCTTTCCTTAAGGAGTGCCTCCATAATTTTGCCCACTACTGAGGTAAGACTGACTGGTCTGTAGTTCCCTGCCTCCTCCTGCCACTCTTGAGAGCGGGATCACGAGAGCCCTTCTCCAGTCTTCTGGGACCTCTCCTGTGCTCAGAGACTCACTAAACAGTTCTGCTAATGGCTCTGCTAGTTCCACCCTTAGCTCCTTTAGTACCCTGGGATGTATGCCATCAGGTTCCATTGCCTTGTCCACCCTGAGCTTATCGAGCTCTGTAGGACCTTTTCTTTTGTGAAGGGACTAGTGCACACCTCCCTTCCCCGTGTCCATGGTGCTGAGCTGTGGGACCTGCCCTGCCTTCTCTTCAGTAAATACAGAGCAGAAGTATCTATTTAGGATAAATGCTTTTACATGGTCCTCTTCCTCACAAGCCCCCTTATCCCCCTTTGATCTTAACAATATCCCCTCTGGACTTTCTCCTTTCACTAATGTATCTATAGAAAGTCTTGTCACCTTCTTTTACTGTTTGTGCTAGTGTTTCCTCAGTTTGGGCCTTTGCCTGTCTTACTGCCTTCCCTGCTTCCCTTAGGGAAGTTTGGTATGCCTTCCTGTCTTCATCCCGCTGCGTTCCCTTATATTTCCTGAAGGCCAGCCTTTTGGCTCTGACCTTTTCTGCTACTGTTTTTGAGAATCAAAGTGATTTCCTTCTTCTGTTGCACTTCCTTTTCTCTCTCTAACACAATGGGATGTTGCTTCAAGTATTGCATCCTTAATGCTTGCCCACTTTGCCTGTACCCCCTCACCTGTATTTCTTTTTGCCAGGGCCAGCTTAACTCTGCTGGTCATCTTATCAAAGTCCGCTCCTCTGAAGTCCCTTTGACCAGGTGGCATGGCCATTTTTGATGGCGGCTCTGGAGACATTGGGTTTTCCAAGGGGTTCACAAAAATGGAAGGAGTTCAGCTGGAAACTGGCCGTGTGCTTTTTAAGACTCCAGCTATTCAGGCAAAGTACTCATTGGGAGGGAGTGCAGCCTGCTGGAGGGGATATGGCATTGCACCTGCCATGCATGGGCATATATTTTGGAATTGTCCACAAATACAGGTGGTATCCTGTGACATGTGTGACCCGCAAGTAGACGCCTGCAAACGGCGACCCACTTGCAGTGCACATGTCGACAGGCGAGACACCAGGAGGGCAACCAGATGGGGGAGTTTCATGAGTAATGACAGGATGTAGCTATATGTACACGGGCGTGGGGGGTAGCGAGCATGCTGAGCGAGGGGCGGGAGGGGAGGAAGGGTTTGTGAGGGGTAGTGCCATGGTGAGCTGCTGAGCTGGCTCTGTGGTGTTGTGGGTGGGTGCCGGGTTAGGGTGGTGAGGATACTGGGTTTGGGTCCGGCGCAAGTATGTTTCTTTGCGTCCGGCCTGAGATAGTTGTTGTTTTATTTTTACAATTTTGCACCTCCCCAACATGCACCCCTGGAGTTGAGAATCCTATAGTGGGGCATGGAGGCGCAGCCTACCGCATAACATTTTTTTTTTTTTAGTTTTTGTTGACCGGGTAAGTGCACTAGACAAATCCTGCCTATTTTCAGGCACGACCCTGGGGAGGGGGATACAGATGAATGCCAACTGACCTTGAACCAGATTAAGCTGTTGGTGATATTTTTAGTGAATGAGGGAAATTTGGCCAGGACACCGGGGAAATTCCCCTACTCTTTTCGATAAGTGCCACGGGATCTTTAACATCCACCTGAACTACCACCAATCCAAGCAGGTGGAACCTCGGTTTAACGTCTCATCCGAAAGACGACACCTCAGAAGTGCAGCACCCCTCTCATGCTGCACTACAGTGTCAGTACTGGGATATTAACCCAAGTGCCAGATGTGGGAACTGAACTCACAGCCCTCTGATCTCCCGGCCTCAGAGGCGAGTGTGCTACCTACTGAGCCACTGACACTGCGTTAAAAATTATGAGTCCCTGGTGCCCTTTTGGTTTGCGCTGAGGGTGTACATCGCCAAAATTGATTTTCGGCAATGTACACTCGCCATAACGATGATCGCCTTTCTGCAATCACCATTATGACATGGAACCAATACAGATATACTTATTGGAATGGCAGGCTGCAGTGTCTGAACTTCTGGTATCCTAAGTTCCACTTACAGTATAAATATTTCTCTTTTTTAAACTTTCTTTATTTAAAATGATTTTAACATACTTGTTAAACAATACGGCAAGACAGAGAATAATGCATATGTAGGGAGTTGATATGGAGTTTTTTCACACACCCAAGTTGTGTGATAATATATAAACCTCGAGGCGAAGCTCGAGAGGTTCTAATATCACAGCGAGGAAATAATCCATTCTACACATATGTTGATTTTATAATAACTGGCACTAAAAAATTCCATAGAAGAATTACCACTATGAGGGAGGCGGAGGCCAACGCTTATATTCCTTTATAAGTAGGCACGCCCACGCCTATTCAAGGACTGACATCACATAACGTGATAGCGTGGGTGCGTGCCTACTAGTAAGAAAGTACGAGCATTTTGGCCTCGGGTCTCTGTGTTGGTTTTACAAAATAAATGAAATAAATAAATGCTGCACACATATAGATCTCTAAACCAGAGGGTAAGCTACAGAATTCATTCAAAATGATTACACTTTCACATTTGGAGCTGTAAGTTACAGAGGTTATGCTCTGAGTTTGAATCTGTTTACTCTGGAATGCGAGTGCTGCAGGCTTCTTGGCGCGAGACTGTAAAAGTCGTACCAACCCACGGATTGATACGACTTTTTTCGTTATCAACCTGCGGGTTGATACGACTTGTTACAGTACTTGAAAATGGGTTGATAACAGGGATCACCAGTTATTATAGACATATAACAACAAGGTTTGCCACTGTTACAATTATTTCATTTTACAATAAAAGAGAAAAGGAATTAGCTGGTTAGGACATTTTATGCAAGTGTAGGTAAAATCAGGAAACGGACAAAAAAATTAATAAATAAACTGGAGGGGTGGTAATTAATCTATCTGCTATATATTTCACAAGTAAATGGTATGAGGTACACCAACTGTATTTGTGATCTAGGAGACACGATCATGAGCAAATTCATTATTCCCAATACTAAGGCTCTATGGGACAAAGTCAGGCCTCAGCGCAGAGATATATGTGACCCACCTCTCCACAGCAGTTCAGACTGTGGCTGTCTCTTATTAAGGACTGCTGTCAGAGCCTCCATTTTGTAAATTGCACTCATTATTTCATGCCAATGATCTAAGTTGATTCTTTGTTTAGAAAGCCATTTTTTTGTGATTTCTTTCTAGTCCGCTAGGATGGCAGTCTTAAGCAGTTTACCCGAAAGAGTCCCTGCACTCTCTTGGGAGGTCTAGAAAAAAATAAAGTGTAGGAGTCAGAAGTAGGGTGGGCACAAAGATTGACTAGAGGGCCGACTGTAGTCCTTGAAAAGTAGGGGGCTAGGGCCGGGCACTCCCACATTATATGTACTAAGTCAGCTGGTGAGTGACCGCAGCCCCGCTGGCAAACCAGGGATCGTCCCCCTTGGAATTTTGCCTGTATTGCTGGTGTTCTAAAGTAGCGGACAAACAATTTCCAGGAGTATTCCTTTCAGCATATTGCAGATATTCCCCAGTGAATCCTATCCAGGGCTCTCAACCAGGTCTCATCCGATATCTGTACTTCAAGGTCTCGTCCCCCTTCCGAGAGAGTAGGGCCTTATATAGATATGAAAGTATGTGCTCTAGGGGTGCTCTGCCCTCTATGACTGCCTTCAACAAGTTAGCATTCTGGTGGGGGGGGGGGGCTATCCTTCCAAGAGTTTAATGGGAGGGACCTAATGTAATCTCTGACTTGGAAGTATCTGAATCTGTCCTGCCAGGGGATCCCAGATTTAGTCACTAGGTCCGGGAATGCATGTAAATCGTCATTGAAGAAGTGCCATATCAAGTGCAGTCCCCTTCTCCAGAAGCCTGAATCCATTCTTGCCGAGGCGAATGAATCCAAGTATGGGACCGAGGAAAGGAGGGATCGCCAGCACCTAAGCCCCTTATCATCTAAGATCCCATACCAGGCCCCTATTGTGGAGTCTGTATATGGGTTTCCCCTTCTTGGAGGTGATAAGTGTCCCTCCGCGTCAGGAGAATTTTATTTCTATGTATAAGGTCTTCCTCTCTTATCTCTAAAGTTTTCCACTTCGCTATGTAGTCCTTACTCAGCCAGTAAAAAGCATTTCTCAGCTGAGCTTCTTAGTGATACAGCTTCAGGTTGAGATGTGCTAGCCCCCACCTCCCGCTTAGGCATCTGAAGGATTGCCAATCTTACCCTTGGTCTCTGGGACCCACATAGAAATGTTGCTCTTCTCCTCCTGTTTAGGCCATTAAAGTAGGTCTCTGGGATGGAAGTAGGGATGGTTTGGGATAAATATAAAAATCTAGGGAGCAGTACTATTCTGACCACCTCAACTCTTTGTATGAGAGGGAGTGGGGTCAGTGCCCACCCTTCCAAATCCATTTTTAGCTTCTCCAGAATTGGCAAGTAAATAAGAGTGAACATTTGATTACTATCCAAGCCCAAATGGACCCCCAGGTATTCCAGGTGTTTTAAATTCCATATAAAGGGAAAGTCTTTCCTTATTCTTTCTGATAGCTCATAGTGCAGTTGTAATACTTCCATTTTAGTCATGTTTATTTTATAGCCTTCGAGGGAGCCAAATTCCATGAGGCATTTCCACAGAGGGCCCAGCGACTGCTCCTGGTCCTTAAGGTATATTAAAAGGTCATCAGCATACAACGCATGTTTGTGGCTCTCCCTACCCAGTGGTAGGCCCCTTACCTCCTCCTCCTCCTGTCTCAGAGCCTGTGCTAGAGGCTCCAAGTAAAGGGCAAAAAGAAGGGGGGCACGGGTGAAGCCCTGCCTTGTGCCACGTAGCAGAGTTATTGGAGGAGAAACCCTGCCATTTATTTTAACATTGGCCTTAGGCGTAGTGTAAATATTGTTTATCATTTTGATAAAGTGCTCCGAGAAGCTGAAGCTCCTCAGTGCAGAGCCCAGGAAGTGCCATGCCACCCGGTCAGAGGTCTTCTCTACATCTAAGCTTAAAAGCAAGAAGGGGGACCCCGACCGGGTGGCATGATGCAGCAAGTACAGCGATCTTTTAATGCTGTCTTGAGTCTGTCTTCCCAGGACAAAGCCTGTCTGATCAAAATCAATCAATCTGGGCAGGGCTGACTCCAGATGCCTGGTTATAATTGCTGCGTAGAGTTTGTAGTCAATGTTAAGCGCCGATATGGGATGGTATGCTGCACATTGAATAGTGTCCCTACCTGGTTTTGGAATACTGGAAATGACAGTGTAATTCCAGGTGTCAGGTATTGTTTCCCCCACCTGCGCTGCCCTGCACACCATCAGGAGGAGTCCACTCACCTCCTTCCTGAAAAATTTAAAGAAGTCTGTAGTGTAACTATCAGGCCCAGGACTTTTATTAATTTTCAAGTTTGCAATAGCCAAGTCTATTTCGCCAGAGGAGATGGATTTGTCTATGATGTGTTGAAACTCCTGAGTGAGCTTCGGCAGTTTTAGTTTAGCTAAGTAGGCCTCCATCCGGGATCCCTCCTGTGCCTGCTCTGGGATGTATAAGTCCTGGTAAAATTCACGGAAAATTTTCATAATTTGTTTGGGGGTCCCTACTATCTACCCTATCTTTGGGTTTTTAATTTGGGTGGTGGTGAATTGTGAGGTCTGCTGCTTTAGCCTGTGGACCAGTAAATGGGTGACCCTTGGCCCACTCTCATAATACCTCTGATGAAGGTACTGTGGGGCCTGCTCTGCTTTTATGTCTGTGAGCTTCTGGACTTGTTGTTTAGTGGCCTGCAGCAAGGGGTAAACTGACCCATCTCCGTTTGCATGCTGTATCTGAAGCTCTCGGAATTGCTGCTGCAGTTTCTCTAGTCGGATACTCTGTTGCTTTTTGTAACTGGCTGCATATTTAATAATATATCCCCTTAACACCACTTTCAGGGTATCCCATAAAGTCACCCTGGACACCTCCAGAGAGTAATTCTCTTGTAATATTTGAGGTATTCTGGACTTAATCATGTCCGTGAAGTCCCCCAGATTCAGTAGATAGTTATTAAATTTCCAGAGTTTCTGTCTGTTCTCCAGTTCATCCACAGCATAAGCTGGAAATGGTCAGAGAGGACTGAAGGAATGTGGCAGCAGTCCTTCACCTGGTGCTGATGCTCCTTGGAGACTAGAAAATCATCAATATGGGCAAGTGAGCCATGTGGGCAGAGAAGTGAGTCAACTCCTTCCTCTCTGGGTGTAGCAGTCTCTGAGTATCTGCTCAGTATGCTCCCCAGAGGTAGTTCAGAGTCGCCCTGTGCACCGCTGTTCTTTTTAACGGTCTGGGATTAGTGGTGTCAAGTTGTTCCAAGGCTTAGTTGAGGTCTCCTCCCACCACCAGTGCTCCGGTCTGGTACTCAGTTATCTTTTGGAGTAGGGAGCGAATTACCAAGGCTGTGGAGCCCGGTGGGATGTATATGGAGGCTGGTGTGAGCGGGGAGCCCTCCAGTTGACCTGGCACTATCACTAACTGTCCCTCTGGGTCTGAGTAGGTGGTGGATGATTGGAATTGGGTGCCACGTGGGATCAGGACAGCAGTTCCCCTCCTCTTACCCTTCCCATGAGATGATGCTACTACTTGAGTGTATCCAAATGTAACTAGTTTCAAATGCTCTGCTCTGCTGAGGCAGGTCTCCTGCAGTAAAACGAAGGAGGGTTTCTGCTTTTTAAGGGAAGAAAGCACCCTGTACCTCTTAATGGGGTTGTTCAACCCATTGACGTTATGTGATATAATTTTGAAACTCTGCTTGTCATCCATTTTGGTCTGCGTATAGGGCTTTAAGATAACAATTCAGTGCTTCTCTTAATTCTTTTCCCTCTCCTCCAGGTGAGCCACTGTCTTGTGGGCTGGGGTTAACTATGCCCATCTCATCCACAAGGTGTTCCCCCTCCCAGTCTTGCTATCCTCCTGGTGCTGAAAGGCGTAACCAACTTGATCCGATGAGGCTAAAGTGGCAGTGAACATGAGACATCAGTCAAAAAGTACATAATCAAACAATTAACAATTAAAAACACAACACCCTCCAGGAGGGATCTAATAAAAGGTGACCCCACCCGTGAGGTGGAACTATATACAATGTGACCCCCAAGGTAAGGGAACACTCCAGTGTGTTCCTTTAATGCCCGAGTGCACAAGTTTTTTCAGCATGTCTTTGATGTTCTGCAGGACTGTTGGGGCTGATCATTTCCCAGCCATTCTGGCATTATGTTGGACTGCTGGCTGCCTTGGGGATCGTGGTCTGAGGGCTTGTAGGTTTTGCATCTCATTGCTAGGCATGCTATGGCCTTTTTTCTTGAAGGCACTGCTGCTTCTTCCACTGTAGACTATAGATCTATGCCTGTGCTCCAGTAAACCCGTAGTCGGGAAGGATATGGGGTCTGAAATTTCACTCTTAAGGCCCGCAGGGCATGCAGAAGGGGAACATAGGATAATCATTGCTGCTTGTATGACTGTGGGGTAATCTTGATCAAATAGGAGCCACGCTGCATTGTACGCCACTCTCTTCTGCTGCCAGGCTATTCTCAAAATTTGCTCTTTGTCTTTAAAGCTAGAGAATTTAGCCACCACTGACCTAGGTCTTGCTTTTGCATCAGCTGGCTTAGGCACGAGGGCTCGATATGCTGTCTCAATTTTGAAAGTGAATGCTTGCGGTAGTCGAGAACGTGCCTCAGTAAGTCAGAGAGGAATTCCGACATGTCCCCTGTCTCTGCATCCACAGGTAAGCCATAAATTCTCAAGTTTTCTCGGCGAGAGCGTGCTTCCAAGTTGAGACATTTTGCTGTTGTATGCTCTTGCTGTTGCACCAGGAAATTGACTGCTTGGGAGAGGTGCTGGAAGTCATCCTCGGTGGTCGAGATTCTTTCTTCAGTGTTGCTGACTCTTTTTTTCTAGGGTTGTAGGGTCAGTATGCAGCCTGTTAAACTCCTGTTTGGTCTCTGACCTGAATGGCTTGATTTCAGCTAGGAGAGTCTCGAAGCGCGAACGAAACAGAGACTCCAGCTCTACTTCAGTATCTCTATCTGCCATTCTTAATGGGGAGCCTCCACCGCTGGTCACTAAGCTCAAGGGCTCAGTCCTCACTCATCCATCTTATTTCTGCTGTGTTTGGATCGGGATCTTTTAGCGGAACTTCCTCCACTGTTCTTTGATGCCATTCCTCTGTCAGTTTTATGCGATTTGTGCTGTGTGGAGGCAATTTGTGGTGTGGGTGGAGAGGGAGTTCTGTGACTAGTTAACCATTAGCTCAATGACATCACTGGAAGTCCCAGTAGAAGTATTTCTATTTCATCAATACCCTAGAAAATTCAGAGATATGGCTGCGAGAACAATAGTAAACATTTTAATACTGGCAGCAAAAAAAGCCATTACACGCAGATGGTTATCTGCAGTGACCCCTACTGTTGAGGAATGGCAGGACATAATGGCAGAAATTTATCATATGGAAAGGCTAACTGCCTGGGTCCGACATAAAAAAGATAAGTTTGAAGTGCTGTGGCGTGAATGGGTGCTATATATAATGAAACATAGAAAGAGAATTTGTACCCTGAAACTGGTATCTTATTTATTGTACTTTTTGCTGCTCTGGTCATCAGTTATTCACCCTAGTCACGGCGCCCCTCATGCTTCCACCTCCTATATTGCCCACGTTCTCCCAGTCACCCCTGGCTTACCCCCCAGGGGGTGCAAGACTGTCAGTGGGCCACCAGTGCCGTGAAACTGGGACTGGTTGGGAGAGCCAGCTAGGAGGCTAATCGAAGCCCAGGGCAGGACTTCACGGAGACAGCCTGTAGGCTGGGGCGGGGACATGCAATGACGGCCTGCATCTGCCCCGCCCCAGAGTTGCGTAGGCGTCAGTGCAAGGCGATGGACCCAGCCTCTGCCAGGTGTCACTCTTGCACTGAACACACACTACCCTCCCCTCAGAGAAGAAGAGGAGTCCTAGGAACGCTTTGATCCTTCTCCTCCCGCTGGCCCTCCAACGACCCGGATCCGATCCCGAACCAGGGTCGCCAGCATCGCAAGCGGAAATCCAACTGCTGTGCCGGTGGGCCTGAAATTGGTATCTTATTAAGTGCGAATTTAGTTAATCACTACCCATGCCCCCAATAGAGGTTGCACTTTTATACTCCTGCACATTATAAATCTTTGGACAAATATGAACTGAACGCACTTGCATATTTCAGATTGGATAGTTATTTTTAAGGTGCTGTTATCTGTGACCGCATAATTGATTCTTATGTTTTTTTAATTCAGGATTGATCAGTTGTATAATCTAATGCATAAATACTATAATGTATATGCCTATATGTTAAATGTTTGTCATACAAGAATGTTAAATGAAAAAGCATTTTAAATAAAGAGTATAAAAAAAAGAAACCGAGCAGCAGAGTATAAAATGGGTGGAGTGGTACTGACAACCACCAAGCAGGAAAGAGACCTGGGGATAATCATATCAGATGACCTAAAGGTGACCAGGACCAGGCAGTGCAACAAGGCAATCGGGAGGGCTAGTGGGATGCAGGTGTGCATAGGGATGAGTGTCACCAGCAGAAAGAGGAAAGTGATGTTTCCTCTGTATAGATCACTGGTAAGACCCCACCTAAAGCACTGTGTCCAGTTCTGGAGACCACATCTCCAGAAAGACATAGACAAAGTGGAGGTGGTCCAGCGGCGGGCAAGTAACATGGTGCAGGATCTGCATCAAAAGCCCCATGAGGAGAGGCTGAAGGACCACAATATGTACATGCTGGAACGGGGGGGGGGGGGGATATGATAGAGACCTTTAAATACCTCATGGGGTAAATAAGTTACAGGTCAGAAGTATTTTTTCAGAGGAAAAGGTACTCAAGAACAAGGGGACATGCTAGAACAGCCTTCCAGTGGAGGTTATGGGGGCAAAAACAATTGTGGGGTTCAAGAATGCATGAGATAAACACAAGAAAATAATAGTGGAAAGAAAGGAAGGGGGAAGGGAGAAAGAGCTGTTGATTGGGTGCACTCTGTGGTAGTAGTGTAGGCAGAGAGGAATAGCAGACTGGATAGGAGAAGCGGAACTTATCTGCTGCCATAGGTTACATTTTCATTTATTTATTTATTTATGACATTTTGATAACCGGGTGAGCCCACTGAGACCAGCGGTCCCTTTTTCAGGGGAAACACAGAATTAATAACATATAGTTCCAACAGGAGGTTCATGACATTACAGAACTATATAGTTCAGAAAGAATACATCAAGGACATCATACAGGGAAATTAGTTCCATTCAGCAGATACACATAAGCAGCAGCAGGTTATGTGAGATTCATATGCTAACAGACCAGTCACACCTATAATCTATCATACCAATCTCCATCAGGGCCAAGCGTTTAATGGTAGCAGCTGCAAAGACAGCATTCCATGCAATAGACCTTTAGACCAGCCTTAAACCCTTCTAGGGAGGTGATGTTGGTTAAATGTTCTGGAAGGGAGTTCCAGTGGCAGGGGGCAGAGTAAGCAAAAGACCTTTTTCCTAGGTTAGTCCTTACCCTAGAGATCTCCAGCAGGCTGGTGTCTGATGAGCGGAAGGCACGCCTCCTGGGTTTTGGGGCCAGTAGACCCTGTAGGTGGGGAGGGGAATAGATCTTGGCAAGTTTGAAAGTGAGGCATAGGAGAGGCTGAGTGAGCCTGTATTCCGTTTATGTTTCTTTGTCTGCTACAGGATAAAAGCCTTTATGAAAGCTGGCCTAGTGGCTCCTTACCTCCAGCCACACCAGTGACCTGGGTTCAGAAACGGATCAGGGTCACTTGGGGGCCAGCCGGGTGAGGGAGACTGAGCTTCCCAGGATGGCTCTCCTCCCTCGGGGAGGGTGGGACTCGGAGTCCAGCAGCTTGCCTGTCAGCTAGCAGTGGCTGGATGGCAGCACTGGTGGAGGGATGTGTGCAGCTGCAGTATGCACGTACATCACTCACAGATGTCCCAGAGGACAAAATGGAGAAAAATGGCTCAGCTCACTTGGTGTCCCATTGCAGGCACTGCACGACCCTGCATGGCTGGCCACCCATCGATACGTCTTTGTGTAAGTGGTGGTTACCTGTAAGTCCACGGGATGGGTCAATGACGGGGCTGGGGTGATGCCGCCGGGACTGGGGACACAGGCAGAGAAACAAACAAAGGAAAAAAATCCTTTATTTAAAATAAAAAGATTTCCCTCATTTTGAAATAGCAGTTTTTGCTCTTCAAACATGGTTCCTGCTGAGAGGGAACTGAAGTGATTTTAATCAGGCTACCTTCTGAAACTTTAAACTGCTCAGTCCCCCCCCCTTAATCTATTTATCCTCCCCACCACGGTGCAGCCTAGCCCTATACCAACCCCCCACAGACCCCTCATCTGGACTCCAGGGACTTACCTCACCCAAGCTTTCTCCACAGCTTACCCCATGTGGCAGAGTTCGCCTAGGGCACCACTCCACCAGTGACATAAATCCGATGTGAACCCTCAGCCCAACTTCCTGCACAGCTTAGCCCCCCCATTATGGGAGGTCCGATGGTGGGTGCCACCTGCTGAAATAATGGATACAGTGTGGGAGAGTGCCCTAGAGCCTGGAGTGGAGCCCTGGAGAGGTTGGCGCCATCTGTGCTGCACCCTGCCATTTTTTTCCTGTTTTTCTGTAAGGAGGGACAGACATGCAATGCCATCTTAGATGCACCATGCATGCGCCTGTGCATAAGATGCCGATGGCCACCTTCCCTCCAACCCCAAGAGTGCACTGATTGCCCCGAGCTTCTGCCAGGGGTCAGACCAGTGCCAAGAGCCCACAACCCTCACTCCCAGAGAAGAGTCATTTTCTGGATGCTCAGTTCTCCTCTCCTCAGCCAGCCCCCAGTGAACTGAGTCATCACCGAACCTGGGTCATCGGTGTGGTGGCAGGTGAGGCATGGCTGCCTCTGCTCTCTGTGCCACTGGGCCGGCTGCATAAACTGCTCAGGTTTTAAGAACAACTTAGTGGTTTTTGTATTATTAAAACATGATTCTTTAAAGAAAGGAACTGGAATGTAAATATCTTTATTCAGAACTGGATTTCATCTCTATAAGTTCTGCTAAAAATAATTTTGCTGTGACTGAAATGCAGGAAAAATTTGCATAAGATCTTTCAGGGTTTGACATACTGATAGACCTACGAAGAAGAGAACAGGGCCCACACGCTTTAAACAAATTGTACAAATTTATCCTTCAAGAATCAGTCTTCACCACTGATTCATACATATAGAAACATAGAAATTGACAGCAGATAAGGACCGCTAGGCCCATCCAGTCTGCCCATGTTCTCTACCTGCTGTGAAAACCACAGACCCTACTTGATCTCCAGCTTTTTCTTTCCTACTGCTTGGGTTCCCCTATGCCTATCCCATGCATTTTTAAATTCCTCCACTGGGAGTCTATTCCATGCATCCACCACCCTTTCTGTGAAGAAATACTTCCCCACATTACCCCTTAGTCTACCCTACCCACTTCCAACCTCACGTCATGCCCCCTCTTTCCTGAGCATCTCCTTTTCTGAAAGATGTTACCCTCTGGTATCCAATTTAGGCTTTTTAGGTATGCGTAGGTTTCTATCATATCTCCCCTGTTTCTCCTCTCCTCCAGGGTATGCATATTGAGGTCTCCCAGTCTCTCCGCATATGTCTTTTGGTGCAGGCCCTGCACCATCATTGTTGTTGCCCTTCTTTGAACTGCCTCCACCCTGCCTGTGTCCTTATGGAGATGTGGCCTCCAGAACTGGACACAATACTCCAAATGAGGCCTCACTAATGATTGGTACAGTAGCATCACCACCTCTTTTTTTCTGCTAGTAATACCTTTCCTTATGCATCCCAGCATCCCACTGGCTCTCCCCACAGCTTTAGCACATTGTTTGGCCACCTTTAGGTAATGGGATATGATTACCCCCAAATCCCTTTCCTGCTTGGAGACCATCAGTATCCCCCCATGATGTAATCCTCCCCTGGGTTTTTGTGCCCCAAATGCATGATTTTGCACTTTTTTTGCATTGAATCTCACTTGCCACACTCTAGACCATTCCTCCAGTTTACCTAGGTCCCTCTTCATGTTTCCACCCCTCCCAGAGGGTCCACCCTGTTGCTGGTCTTAGTGTCATCTGCAAAAAGGCACACCTTCCCTTCCAGCCCCTCCACAATGTCACTTAAGAAGACATTAAACCGGACTGGCCCCAGAACTGATCCCTTTGGCACCCCACTGGTCACCCTCCTTTCCTCAAATTGAGCTCCATTTACCACCACCCTCTGTCTTCTATCACTCAACCAGTTTCTAACCCAGTTTACCACCCAGCTCCTAACACAGTTTACCACTAGGACCACACTTTAGCTTTACTCTGCAGGGAGGGAGCCAACGCTGGTTACTGACCTTACCCAGGCTCATCTGGTGCCATGTGCTAGCCAGTAACAGTCGTCAGCTCCCTCACACACCTCAGTTCTGTTCTTCCTGCTATCTAGTGCACACTGTGGGAGTGACAACACCTCAATTTGACTGTTGTTGAAATTTCTACTGTGTCACCATCAGTCGTCTTCTATTTCATGGTGTCGAGTTTTGTTTTATTATTTTACAGTGATAACACCGGCCCAGTGGCATTGAGGATTGAGGCGCTGGATGCCACACCTCGTGCCATACCAGCGACCCAGGTTCGGGAACAGCCCCGGGTGGCTAGGGGTCGGCGGGGACAGGAAGATATTGAGCGTCTGGAGGACAGCTCTTTCTTCCCAGGGTGGGTTAGGGCTGCAGGTTGCTCAACGAGCGCCCTCTGGCGGAGGCTGGGGAGTGAGTTGAACATAGCGTCATGGTGCGTCGCCAGGGGTGGAGCCTACGGCTCCAGAAGCGTAGAAAAAAAAACCTAGCCGCTGATAGGCGCCTTCCCTCCGCATTCCACACTCCCATAGTCGGGCCTGAAGTCCTCTCCACTTTCCTCCCCTCTCCAGCCTGGAGTCTCAACCCTAATAGAAAGAGCTCCCTAGGCGGGGCGGCCCTTCCCTGGAGGGTAGACCCAGGGGAGGATGCCTGGTGCCGGGCAGTAGCAGAGGAGGACACAGTAGGGCCACACAGGGAGGCAAAGAGTGTGGCAAGGTAGGATCGCTGGAGAGAGTCCAGTGGTGTGGGAGAATAACAGAGTTAAAAAAAAAAAAAATTTTACAGTGATAACAAAGATTGAGAAAAAGAAAAAGGGACCTAAAAAGGGCCCCATTATGCATCAGTGCCTCTGTGGAAAGGTGATTGTGATGAAGAATTAACATCATGTCTGCTGGACCTGCCTTAGTCCGTCATATAATATGAATTTCTGTGATGTCTGCTTCTCAGTGGACTACTGCCCCTTTGGAAGTTTGCATGTTAAAGTTGGGCCCCTCATTTCCCACCTTCGGAGGCAGGCAGCGAACCTCTGTCATCATGGACAGATCTCTGGGCCCCTTCCCAGTACCTCTGGTATTGCCGAAGGACAGGACCTTCCTCTATCTCACTGAGGTGTCAAAGGCCTTGGGAGATGAGATCTGGGGGACAGCTGGCTTCTTCCGGGCAGCTGGCTGAGGCCCCTCCCATCTGCCCTGGGCACGAGACATCTCCAGTGGTGAGGCCTAAGCTCTACGCTTGATCTACACTGGTGGAGACCTCGGTGTCGCACCTCAACCAGTCATAAGGGAGGCTGCCTGAGTCAACGGTCATGGAGACTGCAGGTACTGTTGGGCGCCATCATGCTGCATGAATGGGGTATATCCTCTGTTTCTCCCAGCTCTTGAGGATGCTTCGTTTGAGGGAACATGATTTGCATGCACATGCATATGTATGCCGATGTCAGAGGTGTCCTCCCCTTCTGATCTGCAAGGTCTCATCTGCACCCCTTCCTGTGGTCACTCGGGGTGGTAGCACAGCAGGACTTCTTGCCGTTCCTTCCTGAAGGAAGAGAGTGTCCTCTGGGATGTTCAGCTATTCTAGCCCCCCCCCGGCCAGCCCGATTACCCAGGCCTGGTTCTGAACCCCAATCTCCAGTGTTGTGATCAGTAGCCCTACCTCTACACCAACATGCTGGGTTCAAGTTATTTTTAATTTAAAAACAAGTTTTGGTGGCCAGGTAGTCATTAAACCAAAATTGTTAGTGATCAAAGCTCTTATAATGCTGGCCATTTCATGCAGTTGTATGGGGTAGGTACCCAAATTCTAGTGACCAAGCATATAAGGAATAATGTATGGGCACCCATACACAACAAGCCTGTGTTTCCATCGAGGGGTTGAGATAGCAGTGTATGGACCTCAAAAGCGAAGCTCGAGAGGTCCATGCTGGTATCTCAATGCCAAGATAGAAACACAAGGTGAGTTATGTATGGGCACCCATATTTTATTTGTTATAGTGTATGGTTAAAAAAAAATTAAAAAGCGGCTGACATATCTTTTTTTTTTAACTGCAGTTACTGTGACAGTGAGATACAGTGGGCAGAGAAAATGAAACCTGGCAGCGATAATTAGCGCAAAGGAATCGCAGCTGCAGTTAAGATAGAATGTGCACAATGAGCTTTTAAAATGTGCAGAACAAGGTTTTTGAGCTGCTTGAACTCTGTGCACAAAAATCCCTAACCATACACTATAATTTAGATTGACATCTGATAATTTGTGAGCAACCATTGTAACATGGCAAAAGTAACAACATCGGAAATAATGAAGACAGTTGGTTGAATTGGGTCAGCTGGTAGAGGAGCAACACGGCATTATGAGAGCGTAATGCCGTGTTGCTTGTGAACTACACAAAGCAGCCTCAGCAGTAAAAAGAGCAGTACAGAAAAAGAGTACACGAGAAGAAATTGAAGGGAGCAAGTTCTGAAATGGCAAGTAGGAATCCTGTAGTAGTAGTGGGACTAGTGTTAACGAGAGACCGGAGGAAAAGAGAGAACGCGGGAAGTAGGAAACGTTGAGATAGAGAGAAAAAAATGTTTAGTTTATGTGGTAGACGAGCACTTTGCACAGGATAAATAGAGTAGAGAACGTGTAGTGGGAGGGACGAGCTCAGTAGTGAAACGAACAAGTGAAGCAGCAAGTGTAAAAAGGCAGAAAATACAGAAACAGCAGCTCAGTGGCAGTATACTAGCATGTCAGATGCGGAAATAGTTACAGCAGCTCCAGAAATGGAAGTATTGCACAGTAGTCAAAAGACAGCAGCGACCAGACAGATAGTAAAGGAACTCGCTGAAGAAGTAGACAGGGAGACAGGATCCAATGGACCGGAAGAGGGAGGAGCACAGAGAGCATCAGGAAACGCATTGAATTTCCACAACTTTACCATTTATGGAACCGTTACCTGTAATTATGTAGGACAATGCAAAGAGACAGCAGAAACCACAGACACTCAGCAACTGTGAGTAGTCAAAATATCCATCTATCTAGAAAGTGAGTGTCAGTAGGCTAACAGTAGGAACAGCGCGCACAAAAGCACAGCAGATGTGTGCAAATGAAATGGACAGCAACAGGGTGAACCAGTGAAACAGCAACGCAGCGGTCATCCTAGGAGGAGTAAGAAACGAACAGTCACTAAGAAATCTCCCAAATTGACTGCAATTGTCAACAATTCCATAGTTGTACAAGTAGACCAAAAATTTAAAAAAACTTATATGTATGTAAGAGAGGTTTGTTGACAGTTGAAAAAGTAACAGTACAAAGAACTCATTAACTTTATTGCTGTCATTGTCTATTGTTTAATAAGACCACAAATATTCGTCTGACATCTATAGCCATTGACAGACCATGTTACAAGTGCATTAATCCCCTCTGAAGGTGGCATCTAATGGGGAGGTAATGCATGGTTGGACCATTGTACAAACTCGGCCTCCGGCCTCATGCCACAACGGTCTCAACCATGCATTAATCCCCCATTAGATGCCACCTTCGTCGGTGATTAATGCTTACTTGGTCACCTCCAGAAAACAACTGCCCACTGTGTTTTTACCACCTGTTTAAAAGATTCATTTATTTGTCATTTGATTTATTATTTTCCCTGACTCACCAATTGTCTTCTTCTTCTCCTTCTTTCTCCCATCAGTCACCAGAGAATTCCTTTTTTCTGACAGCTTGTCCACTCTGTCCGGCACAGCACCACAAAGGGAACCAACCCACTACATCCCATGAAGAAAGCTCTTCCATGACAGACCAGCAAGAGCACTGGGGGTACTACTATTTCCCGTTGTCCCTGTATTTGTTTTGATCCACAACTCTGCTCTCCCTGACTGTGATCGCGCTTCACAGCTCTGCTCTCCCTGACTGTGATCGCGTTCCACAGCTCTGCTCTCCCTGACTGTGATCGCGCTCCACAGCTCTGCTCTCCTGACTGTGATCGCGCTCCACAGCTCTGCTCTCCCTGACTGTGATCGCGTTCCACAGCTCTGCTCTCCCTGACTGTGATCGCGCTCCACAGCTCTGCTCTCCCTGACTGTGATCGCGTTCCACAGCTCTGCTCTCCCTGACTGTGATCGCGCTCCACAGCTCTGCTCTCCCTGACTGTGATCGCGTTCCACAGCTCTGCTCTCCCTGACTGTGATCGCGTTCACAGGCTCTGCTCTCCCTGACTGTGATCGCGCTCCACAGCTCTGCTCTCCCTGACTGTGATCGCGCTCCACAGCTCTGCTCTCCCTGACTGTGATCACGTTCCATAACGATGCTCTCCCTGACTGTGATCGCGTTCCACAGCTCTGCTCTCCCTGACTGTGATCGCGCTCCATAACGATGCTTTCCCTGACTGTGATCGCGCTCCATAGCTCTGCTCTCCCTGTGATCGCGCTCCACAGCTCTGCTCTCCCTGACTGTGATCGCGCTCCACAGCTCTGCTCTTCGTGACTGTGATCGCGTTCCACAGCTCTGCTCTCCCTGACTGTGATTGCGCTCCACAGCTCTGCTCTTCCTGACTGTGATCGCGTTCCACAGCTCTGCTCTCTCTGACTGTGATCGCGCTCCATAACGATGCTCTCCCTGTGATCGCGCTCCACAGCTCTGCTCTCCCTGACTGTGATCGCGCTCCACAGCTCTGCTCTCCCTGACTGTGATCGCACTCCACAGCTCTGCTCTCCCTGACTGTGATCGCGCTCCACAGCTCTGCTCTCCCTGACTGTGATCGCGCTCCACAGCTCTCTGCTCTCCTGACTGTGATCGCGCTCAGCTCTGCTCTCCTGGCTGTGATCGCGCTCCTGGCTCTGCTCTCCCTGACTGTGATCGCGCTCCACAGCTCTGCTCTCCCTGACTGTGATCGCGCTCCACAGCTCTGCTCTCCCTGACTGTGATCGCGTTCCACAGCTCTGCTCTCCCTGACTGTGATCACGCTCCACAGCTCTGCTCTCCCTGACTGTGATCGCGCTCCATAACGATGCTCTCCCTGACTGCGATCGTGCTCCATAACGATGCTCTCCCTGACTGCGATCGCGCTCCATAACGATGCTCTTGCTCTCTGTTTGCTCTGACCCCTTTTTGTTAGCCGGCTTTGATTCCTAGTTGGAAGTACTTACCTTTACACTTTATTTTTGCCTTATATATTTAGCCTGTAAGTAACTATTCCTGCTGGACTATTTTGACCTGTTGACTGTAAATATCCTTGCTTGGACCACCAGGAAAATGAGATGCTGCATCTCGTGGTTTTCTCGGTTTGAGTATTTTCAAATAATTATAAAATAATACATTTCTTCTGATACATAAGTCACTGCAGGGAACAGTTGTGGGGGCAGTGGTGTGGGTAGGGCTCTCAAAGTGTCATGCTTCAGCTGGGAGATTTTTTTTTCTTGTCCATATACATTTTTAAACCCTCACCAGCTGCCTGTACTGCAGGGATATATATTTGTTCAGGGATGTGGTTGGCTATTTTCTCGCCATGTTTTTTCCTGTACCTCCCTCCACCTCATGGTGTGAGCAAGAGCGCTTTCAGCATGTGTATTCAGAGTGCATTGTGGGGGGAGGGGAGCAGCCTGTGGCATGAACCCACCGCTAACCCTCCTCGGGCAGAGTGCCTGAACTTGGGTTGCCTGCATGGCAGCACAAGATGCTGATGAAGGGCCATTTGGGGGGAAGACACTAACTGAAAGACTTTGAACACCCCCCCCCCGTCCACCTGTTGCAGCATCCTGCAAAGGGCTCCCAATACACACTGGTTTGGGCAAGGAAGGCAGGATACCATGTGGACATCCACAACATCCAGTGCCTCCCTCAGTCCCCCACAGGAGGAACAACTAGAGTGGAGTACTGAGACCCTCCTGGAATACAGGAACACTGCCTCTGCAGCCTTCTAGGACCCAAACCTCCCTGAGCGGGTGAACAGGTTTGCGGCAGATGCCCATGTGGGAGCACAATGCACTCTGCCATTGGTCCAGGCTATTAATTTATGTATTTATTTAAAACTGGTGACCTTTATTTATACAGTACATGGAAATCTGTGTCTGTCAAAATCTATTATACACACCCATGTATAATGGGAGGAGTATACGGAGTTCGTGTGACTGAAAACTGTCAGTCATGAACAGCTATTCCATACCTTTCATAATTTTTGTGCTTGTTCCCTATCAGATCCATCTGATACAACCTTGTGCCTATGCTGAAAATCATTACGGCTCTCTGAGAAAGTAAATTTTGTTCCACACACTATATCACCGGTATTTATCCACAAAATATCACAGCAGTGTAAACCTATTACTGTCAAAACAGTAATTTTTTCCAACAAAAATCTCTTGAAACATACTTGTTTGCTGCTAGTCAGTCAATATGTATAACCTTATGTGGGTGCTGCAGCTAGGGCACTGCAACTAGGGCACTGCAACCAGGGCACCACAACCAGGGCACCGCAACCAGGATGCCCACCATGCAGGTGAACTGGATTTTGTGGCACTCAGTGGGGACAGTGCTGTCCAGATGTTGTGCTTCCTGCGGCCCTGCCCCATAAACTTCCATCCTAGAGGTGATTATATTTAAGCACAAGGTGTGCGGGGGCACTGCCCCTCACAAACAAGCAGAACGTGAGCACACTTGGGGTTGGGCGGCACAAATGCCAGGTGCGATGTGCACCATCGGCATTGTGCTTGCACCCTAGTGATGGTCGCAGTGTTTTCTGTTGCCACGACATGGGTGCACCGTGGACTACTTTAATAAAGCGCTCAAGCTTTGCCCACATGGTTTATTAGGGATCCCACACTTTGCGTGTGTTAAAAACAATCCTCATCACACACAGGGGGTGGCTCAATCAAGCGCATTTCATTTCAGTGCCATACTCTTCAGCGCTTTTCAATCAGTCGCCGTTCATTTCAGCACTTCCACAATTGTCAGGTGTTTCATTTCAGCACTTTCCAATGTGCTGATACCCTGCTATTACTGCAGTTTCATTGAAAGGAACTGGACGAATATTGCCTGGAAATGTGTACTGTATGTGATGCCAATATTTTCTGAATGATGTAATATGTTTGTATTTACAGTATAGCAGCATGCTGGATCACACTTAGTGTTTTCATAACAATTTTCAAATATATCTCTCGTAATTATGATGTTTATTCAGGCTTCTGTTATACATTTTTGTCACAGAATCATGTAAAGCAACACCGACACTGAATAATGTAAAAATCTTAGCGCGCATCACTGGTTATCTGTCAACTAACAACATTGTTCTCTTCAGGGAGACACTACTTAAATAGTACCAAAAATTAAATAATTAGAAGGCAATATGTTCTTAAAGTGACATACAGTGCTAAGATCTGGATAGCTTGGGAGAAAATAAGAGTAGGTAGAGAAGGTAGAGAATACTGTATATCACTGGATGTAAGAATGTATAGCAGTTTAGTTAATAAACAAAAATTACGTAAGTGACACATGGAGACTGAAGTGACACATGAGATAACAGACTTCAAGATAACTATATACTGAAACATTCAATAACACATTATGACGCTGGCGACATCGCGCTGAAATCAGATGGAGCTGTACTAAGACAGAGCTGAATCGGGTGGCGCTAGAGTGACAGCGCTATATTACCCAGCGCTAAAGTATGAAGTGCTGAAGTGGGCTACACCCCACACACACACCTTTACAATTTACAGTTTAATTACCATGGGAATCACAGCTGAGCTGCGGAGTTGCATTTTCAGTGGGGGTGCTGCATCTGCCTGCCATTGAGTTTACCTGGGCTGAGCACCCCATAGTGGGGGTGCTGCTTCTAACCGAGTCTAAATACTGACTGAATTCTTTGTTACAGGGATGGGCCTTCCTCCTGTAACTGGGTTGATAGGGTCTCAGATTTAGAGGAGGCCACCATACAAAAAAGGGTCAACATTTTCCCCAAGGCCATGCATCCCCTGACTCACCTCAGAGGAAAACAGAAAACGACCATATACTCCTTCTGAAGTCTGTAATGTATCTGTTCCCTATTAGTCTTCTTGCTGGTCACAAATGTTCTAAATGATGTTGCCACCCTGCTGTTAACCCCTTAGGGAGAAAAGTACATTTGTAATGGGCCTTGGAAATAAACGCTGTTCTACTTTAATGAACTGATTGCACTTCCTGTTGAAAAGATGCAGCGTGATAGGGAATGTGCTCCAGACAGCTGAGTTTCTTTTTTTTTTTTTTGCTATAGAATCAGCACCCTCCATAGAAATGGTACTGAAGTGCCGTTGCTGTTCTCTGAGAATATGATGCAAGACAAGACAAGACAGAGCAATTCAGAAATGTAGAACGGCATCAGCAGAAAAATACTTGTCCATTTTGTCTGTCCCTTTTCCTACCTGAGTCACACCAGCCTATCACTGGCTGGACTCTTGGTCCATCAACTCTGCCTCCTGCTTCAAAAGCGAGGATCAGCAAACATGCCGTGCACATATGCACTAACTGAAAGGGATTCCCTGCCCTGCCACTCACACTACCCAGGGTACCCTGCTATCCCCATCATAAGCAGAAATCCAGGCAGGTATCGACTTGGAAAAGGAAAACTTGCTGAACACATGCTGAGGCCATACAAAAAGTTTTTTGTTTTTGTTTTTTTTTTACTTTCTTTTTATCCCTGCTTTACTGCCCTCTCACCCTACTCCTTCGGACTTGGTCAATCCCCTAGTGGATCCCATCCACGGTTTCTGCCCCTAGAGTGCCCGGCCAACTCCTACCTTCACTTGTCCACCTTCAGAGTGCCTACACATTGGAGTCTTGCCCATGGGTAGGAGATCCCGGGGGACCAGTCGTCATCCAGGGTTGAGAGGGCGTTTTTCCATTTTCCTTCCCTTGTTGTCCCTCTACCCCTGAGGACGTCAGTATGCAGGACTGACATCCAGACAGATGGCATGTCAACGCACACCGTTGTCAAGTGCCCAGACGTCCTACCCTCCCCGGCTCTTGTAGAGCCGCCTGTGCCCCGGTGCCCGTGCTTCCACCAGCCCTGGACTGTGGGGTGCTCACGGCACCCCAGGATCCCACCCCTGGAGGAGGAGAGCATCCATTGGGATGCTCGATCCTCCTCCTCCCCTCCGACCCCCGGCAACCCGAGTCCGTTCCCGAACCCAGGTCACCGGCGTGGTGCAAAAAAGGTTTATGAATAGCTATATTCCTTTGGCTATTCAAAATACACTGTAAGTAAGGGAACAGAAAAGTTAACAATTACTGAACATTTTGCAATTCTACAAACAGGTTTCATTCTGCCTGGTGGAATATTACCTAACATTCTTAACCACTGGGAAGTAATACAAGTTTGAAAAGAACCTGTATATTTGTAGCTATGTTAAATGCAGAGCAAGCCTTTAGCACTGTTAAACCTAAGGAAAAGTATATGGTAAGCCTTCCCACGCTGCTTCACTTTGTGTGATGCATGAATCCTGTTGACCTATGTCCTCTATAAGCTTAAAGCAGCAGTACTACTTAATCAGGATCCGGTTCCAGTTTGTAGCGCTACACTTAATATGGCAGCTGCTATCTAGTGCTGCTACTTTCTACATGGCGGGTAGCAGAAATGTAAACAAAAACAAAGGAAAACAAAGCAAATTATGGAATGATAGTACAATGCTGGTGAAAAAGAGTACCAGGTACATGCTCAACAGCGCACAGGGAATAAACTGTTGAAAAAGCGCAGATTTTATTTATCTTGCACTGCTGCTTTAAGTGTATGTCTGTATGTATCCCTTCTTCTTACCTTAAAGCAGCAGTATTTGTTAGTCATAACATAGTTTTTTTCTAGCAAAAACATCAATATACCCTTTGTGTTTTTTGTTCTTGACGGTTTTCAAAGTTCCCATTCCCATGCCAGGCCTGCCACGAAAAAGTGAATATCTTGGCTCTGTGCTTTGCTGTTTACTGCCACGAACATGTTGCAGCGCCATCCTAATACAGCCTCAGCATGGAATCTAGGATATACATTCGACAGATAGCCTCAGTGGAAGAGATTAGAAAAATTGCAAGTGGTAGCCATCTTTAATGACTTCAATTATTAAATTAGATATAAAAGCAGTTTTAAAAATCTCTGAGAAAATTACAGATACACTGAGGATAAATCTAAGGACGTTGGAAACACTTTTTTGCTAACTACAACTACATTGATGACATATTTCAGACTACCCGCTGCTTTAATTACCATTAGGTATTTTTGTATTTTGGTTGAAGTGATGTATTGGTGTGAATTTTAAGAGGTGTGTGTGCTCTTTTGGAAGAACTTCAGTTGGCGCTATACTGCAGTGGGTTTTAAGAAACTGAATTGGAAAAACAGCTGAGCCTTGAAGGACCGTACTGTGTCTCAGCTGGTAGGCTGTTCCAAAACTTTACCATTTTGTGTGGGGGGGGTGCCTCCTAACATCGCAGAATTTACCACTGTAGGGCTTCAGGGTGTGTCTCCAGGCTGGGTCCTGATGGAGCACACCAAATGAAACATATCCATCCATTTACCCCTTTAGTACCCTTCTGTACTTGGAGGACTGAGCTCATGGGTCACTTCAGCCTCCTTTCCTCCAGGGTGAATGCCAGGAGCTTACAGTCACTCCATACAGCTTTGTTCCTCTAAACACCTTATCATTTTGGAGCACCTGCACTGCAGGCTCTCGACTGCCACTGTGTCCTTTTTACGTCAGCAGTGGGTGTAGCCTACTGACGTTTTGCATCCTAAAAGGACCTACATCATGTTTTCCGTCCGTACAACATGATGAAGTGTCAAAATAGTTTCTTCCACAAAGAGCCCAATTACTACGCTGACTGTATGAGGTATAGCAGTTGAAGAGCTCTTTTTTTCTTGGTACTTGATCTCTTGAGAGGTCCCCTCCCCGAGAGTATGTTTAACCCTTCCCAACTCCACCCCCACCCCACACAGGGTTTACTCATTTGTGAAAATAAACCCTCCCGCAGCCGCCCACTGTGTGCTGTATGCCCCCACCGCTCCAGTGATCAATTTGGCATTTTCCCTGTAAATCCAGGGCAATGTTCCTGTGTTTTCCTGTAGTTTACAATATTTTCTGTGGAAGCTGAATTGCTTCATTTTCCCATAAAACCACTGAAACTTTATGGGAACAAATACCCTGTAGATGGTTCCCAAATCCCTGTAGATCTAGGAGCTCTGTAGAACAACAACAAACAATACTAGCTGGAAATATTCAATATTACGGGTGTTAGTCAGAAGCAGGTAATTTGTGCCATGCTTGTTATGAAAGTGCAAAACACGAACAGTAACCCCGAGAGAAAAACACGCTATGTAAAATAGCTTACCATCCGGCTAGCACCAATTCCGTATGGAATAGCATTGTCAGTAGGAAGAAAGTGAAAGTCTGGTAGTAGGTAGCAGTACAGCATCATACCCCAGGCAGTACCTCTGTTCTCATTTGTCTCCCTGTTTGTTGCTCTACCTCAAGCTCAGTCACTCTCTCTGTACTATCTCACACACTTTCTCACATTAAGAAAAACAATAACCCCAAAGGAAATGATTAATTATCAGAGGCAGCCCGACCTCAAGCAAGTTGTTTCCTGCCACTTATCCTCATCAAGCTGGAAGGAAAACAGGTAGCATTCGGTTGGCCAGTGCTCCATTCTGTCAAAGGCTGTGGAAAGCCGCTGTGCTGAGAAATCACGACTTGGTCTCCGAGCTAGCCCCTCACAACGGCTGCGAGCCCAGCCGCCCGCCTCCCTGATTAAATTGTGCAGGCTGCATCCCCCTTCTCTTCATTTCTTTTCAGCTCAGTAGCTTGATTGATGGGAAGCCTTTCAAAACCCATCCACACACAGGCTGCACTGATTCTCTTTCTGACACACACACACGCACACACACACACTCACTCATTGTCTCTCTGACACACTCACGTATAGGTTGCACTCTCCTTCAATCAACGGCAAAAAAAATGAATGAAATATTCAGCAGCAAGTGCAAAGGAGCAGCAATACAGCAGGGTCCCTGCTCTCCACTAACCAATAAAGCGACGAGGTCCGTCTTCCCATAAACATTTGACAACAATCCACCCATTAATGTCATTTTGCTGTAAAAAAACAAAATGAAACAGTAAACAAATGTCGAAAGATGCAGCCTCATCTTACACAAAGTGATAACATGACTCCAGCGCGGTACAGAGTAAGCAGCGCCTCCTTTTCTGAATGAAACATGAAGAACAGCTGTAGCTCAGGGAGGCAGTGTGCCAGCCGCACGCTCTGAACACTGGCTGATAATTTTTTTTCCCTCAAGATCTGCCTTGAATTGTGGATTTAAAGTCCATTTAGCTCCTCAGATCACTGTTGTACAATCTTGGGGATTTAAAATCAAAAGGACTTTCAACAGGAGCATCATTCACTGGTTGCTGTTGAGACCCCAATCATTTCTGTTGTAACCTCTATGGTTTCCACTACAGCCCTTTTGAACCCATAAAATCCCATCACAAATGGATTTTGTTCAGTGGGCCATTAGACTCCTTTAGGAAACATTATAGAGTATTCATAGGCTTTAAGACCAAACTGGTTAAAGGCAATAATTCAGAAGAGGATATTGAGGTTGTCTGGTTGGTGGCACAGTATGTAGAATGCCCGAGTAACTTGCAATTTTTACATCTGCAGTGGGCATAGCCTGCAGATGTTTTGCATCCTAAAAGGACCTATGCCATGTTTTCCATCCGTACAACATGATGAAGTGTCAAAATAGTTTCTTCCGCAAAGAGCCCAATTACTTCGCTGACTGTATGAGGTATAGCAGTTGAAGAGATCTTTTTTCTTGGTACTTGATCTCTTGAGAGGTCCCCTTCCCGACAGTAAGTTTAACCCGCCCCAACTCCATCCCCACTCCACACAGGGTTTACTAATTTGTGAAAACAAACCCTCCCACAGCCACCCACTGTGTACTGTATGCACCCACCGCTCCGGTGATCTCTTGAGAGGTCCCCTTCCCCTAGAGTATGTTTAACCCTTCTCAACTCCACCTCCACTCCATACTGGGTTTACTCGTTTGCAAAAACAAACCCTCCCGCATCCTAAAAGGACCTACGCCATGTTTTCCATCCATACAACATGATGAAGTGTCAAAATAGTTTCTTCTGCAAAGAGCCCAATTACTTTGCTGACTGTATGAGGTATAGCAGTTGAAGAGATCTTTTTTCTTGGTACTTGATTGCTTGAGAGGTCCCCTCCCCGAGAGTATGTTTAACCTGCCCCAACTCCACCCCCACTCCACACAGGGTTTACTCATTTGTGAAAACAAACCCTCCCGCAGCCATCCACTGTGCACTGTATGCCCCCACCGCTCCGGTGGTCTCTTGAGAGGTCCCCTCCCCCTAGAGTATGTTTAACCCTTCCCAACTCCACCCTCACCGCACACTGGGTTTACTCGATTGCAAAAACAAACCCTCCCGCAGACGCATTTTTTTTTCTTTCAGACTGGTAGATGGAGCTTTTGCTGTGTAATCAATCAACAGTTCCTGAAAGACTCCATACATGGGGGTGTTGTCAGCTGTGATTATGACAAGAGACAAAGTTACCTTTGAACCAAGAAACCAGTAAGTTCAGTCGCCATAGTTACCCCACCATTTCCTGAATTAGTGTCGTAAAGGGTACCTCCTCAACTTCCCCTAAGTTAATTTAATGTTTATTTTGAAACTAAAGAGGCCGCATGAACAACAAACACACTCACAAAATATGCCTTAGTGCCACCGCCCCCACCACACACACACACACACATATGCACACACGATGGTATTCATAAGCAAAATAAAATTGCTATTTGGATTGTTTGTTGAGGGGATGTTCACATCAGTTCCACAGTAGAGGAACCTTGTTTAATTTATCAATGTTTTATGGGCCTTTGGTATATTATTCAAAATAAAGAGATACATTCTTTCGAGGGAAACATAGTTAAATGAAAAGGATGACACGTTCTAAAATAGATGCATCGTGGTTCTGTGTTACCTTTCAGGAATCAGCATGTACAATTAAGCCCTCGTACATTTTGATGAATTTAAATTGTAGCAAACAGTGGCAGAGTTATCCTTTGGAAACAGCAAATTGAAGTAGGACGCCGCCCCTTTAAGGCCGCTGCATGCTCTGGTGTGATGTTGAACAGGACAGCTGCGCAATGGCCATCTGACTGACTTTGGCTTGACATCTGGGAGCCCACTGGTGTGCGGCATGCGAATCACTTGATGTCGCTATTTAAATGCAAATTTGTGGGGGGATCATTTAGTTTAGTTAATTTTTGTTGGCCGGGTAAGTGCTCTAGACAAATCCTGCCTATTTTCAGGCACGACCCTGGGGAGGGGGATACAGATGAATGCCAACTGATCTTGAACCAGATTAAGTTGTTGGTGGTATTTGTAGTGAATTAAAGCCTCACCCTGTAAATTCACACAAAAGGAACTCTTCACATACAATAAGGAGGGTCATTACTTCGGGAGGTCTTGGCTACAGCATGCAAATCTCATTCAAACCCACACAACTTCTGCATGACTATCTTTCTTTGGTCGATCATGTACAAATCTCAAAATGGTATATCTTGCAACGATTTACAGAAAAAAATCACAGTTTTGTAAAAAAAAGATTGTTGTCTTCTTTGGTGGGCATCGGGATTAAATTTGGTGACAGTGTATTTCTATTAGTCACTTCAGAATCAACAAAGTTTGTAAAAGTCTGTTCAGGGGGACTTCCGGTGACATCACAGAGATAACAGCAAGCAACTGAGAGTGACTCCCCACCCACTTCGCTCAGAGAAACAAATTAAATCATAAAAATATTGCAAAAAAGCATAAGAATGGCATCTACAGGATGTACCAAAGAAAAACAAAAATAAGGAAAAACCAAAAAATCGAATTAATTCATCGGATGACCGAAGATTGACTCCAGCAACCAAGAGGCAGAGCAGAAGCCCTTCACCGGCTAGTATAGTAGATACAGAGGAGGAATCCGATCAAGTGTCTCGATCACGGTTTGAACAGCTTCTCAAAAAGATTTGGGAAATGAGAGCTGAGACAAAGCAAGAATTTTGGAACCGTGACCAAAAATTAACTAAACTAGAGCAGTGAGTAGAAGCGGCAGAAGACCGGATAGCACAGAACGAGGATGGCGCGACACAAACAGGCCTGATACTACAAGCACTATTGGTCCAAACTGAAAGATTACAAGAGAAATGTACAAACCTTGAAAGCTGCTCTTGGCAAGAGAATCTTAGACTATATGGCCTCCCCGAGGGAACAGAGACAGGACAAATGTCGGATTTTCTGACGGATCTGCTGATGGATATCTTGCACTTACCAACAGGTTATCAATTAAATATTGAGAGGGCTCATAGAGCGCTGCAGCCTAAACCTGCAGACAAAAAAGCCAGAACACGTTTGATCATTATCAAGTTTAACAGCTATAAAACGAAAGAAGACGTCCTGCTAAGGGCATGGAGACAGAAAGAAGTCACTTATTTAAACAACAGATTGTTTTCCGATCACAATTTTCCACAAGAAATTCAACGGCAATGCTTACAGTACTCTGATATAATAAAAGTGTTAAAAGCCAAGGGTCTCCGTTTCCATACACCCTACCCAGCTAAAATTCGTATTTTCTGGCCTGAGGGAACCAAAGTATACAACTCACCAGAGGAAGCCAGAGGGGTTATGGTGGAGAAAGGTTTAATGGAGCTGCAGGCCACAGCAAACAAGAACTCGAGTTCCCAGAAGGCATTGGAGCATGTCAGGATTGAGCAGTCTCACTGGGAAGGAAGAAGAGAGGTCACGACCTTGACGTGTCATCTGCTGCGCCTCTGCAGGCGATGAGATTATTGCTTCAGAAATTCCAGGAACAGCGTAAAGATCTTCAAAAAGACTCCCAGGACCGAACAAAATCTGGGGAAGACCCATGTTATTTTTTTGGATCGGGTATGATGCCTTTTGGCGACTACACTACCACATTGCCTGGGCTGAATAAGGTCCTGATTGCTCCCGGCTAATCCAGACTCTAAAGCTGCCAAGTAAGACACTTAATAGAAGGCAAACAGCAGGGTTTTAAATAAGCTCAGAAAATTGATTAGCACAAACTGCTAATCAATTGTGAAAATGAATAGCATATAGCTCAATTTGATTAGCAAAATTTAAAATGCCGAAATGTGTATATGTAAGATATATACTGTAACCCAAATAAAATCTTAAATTAAAATCTGTCTGTCTTTGCGTCATCTGTTTTATTACCCCCAACACACACACTTCAGTACCACACCCTCCCCACACTTGTCCCCCTTTGCCAGAACTACTTAAACCCTTCAGTGCCTCCATCTGTCCCCTTTGCTAGACTAGGGTATCTGCCAAAAACCCCACCCATCTCAGCATCCCCTTCCCCAGCCAGATGTCCCCTTTGCCAAAAACTAAAGGTATGAGTCACCTGCCACAACCCTCCCCCCACCAAACATCTCAATCTTTGGCACTGAAATGCGGTACATGGACACTCAAAATGAGGGAAAGTGACCATCACAGAGGGACACAACAACAAGGCACGGAAATGAGGGACATGCAGACACAAAATAACGCTATGGAATCACAGTTTTTTTCCTTAGATGTCATAGTTTATTTCTGATTTGGGATATTATGAGTTATTGCTTTAAATACTGAATTTGCAGCAGTTATGGGCTTCATCTTTTCCATGAGGGAGAGATTAGTTTTAAGAAGTACAATAAGGGACAGCCCATAATCAGGGACAGCTGAGAGCAATGCCCGACACAAAACTGAAAGTGCCCCATAGAGCGATTGTGGTTGTACTCAGACCCATCTTCTCACCACTAGTGAAGCTTTCATATGGGACTGATTAGTGAACTAGTCTAAATGCTGTGTTAGAGCGTTGTTGCTCATTCTTACTTGTTCACTGGCATATTCAAAGCCACATACAGGCACAGCAAAAATAGATACACCTGTGGATTGTTGAAATGGTTTTAAATGGCTGAAAATAAGCAATATTACTTTATATGAGGTTTGAAAGTGGTTAATTTGATTTATAGTGTTTCAGATTGGGCGGGGTGGGGGTGGAGGTCACAGGTTGTGACGTTACAGTTTTCTTTTTTGACATTCACTTTTAATAGTGTACAATAGAACCTGAACAATACATCTAGAGGCTCTCGAGGAGGATCACACGTGGTGTGAAAGCTCTTAATCCTTGCACTGGTGATCCCAGAGAGTAGGTGGGATTACTGGTAACAGAAACCCTGATTAGAGGATGGAATGGTTTCCATTGTTGGAAGTACAAATTTGTTTAGTATTTGTTCTTAATATAACTGTTCTCACATTAGTCTGTAGTTTAGACATGGTGTGGCAATGTTTAATATATCTGAGGTTGTTAATAATTTGACTTTGGGGATTTTGCCTTTGTGGAGGGGATGAAAATATTTTGGGAGAAGCTAGGGGGGCTGACAATAGGATAATAGAAATGCAGCATTTTTTTGAAATACCAATTAATCCAAACTGATAAATGGATAAGGCAGATATAACTACACTATCTTTTAATGTTAATGGATTAACGTATCCCATCAAAAGAAGGAGAATAATGTCCTTTTTGCGAAAGTCCCAGGCAGCTTTCATAATGCTTCAAGAAACTCATCTGAATAAAGATGAGCATGAGAAACAAAAAAAATTTGGCTACCAAACAACTGTTTCCTCCTCGTATAAGAAGGGTAGAAGATGGGGTGTTGCAATTCTTATGCCTAACAGTTGTCCTTTTGAGGTGATGGACTCGATTAAAGATAAAGAGGGATGCTGGGCTGGTTTAAAGGGTAAAAATAATGGCTTGACAGTCACTTTGGTTTCAGTGTATGCACTGCCGGGTTCACAGTTTTCATTTTACAGAGATTGTATTCTTTGAATTTCTGATTGGGCAGAAGGTTATCTTATAATAGGGGGAGACTTAAATTTGAGGTTAAATGCACATATGGACACATCTGGAGGGGTTGCCAGACAGGAGAGTGGAATGGCGAAGAAAGTAATAAAATTAATGGGGGAAATTGGCTTTGTCGACACTTGGAGACAGATGCAAAAGGGAACTAAGCAATTTTCTTTCTATTCTGCGGCACATAAAACATATTCTAGGATAGACTACTTTTTAATGCCTAGAGATATTACAGCAATGTGCACTGATTCCTGGATAGGTGACATATTCTTATCAGACCACGCCCCAATTTACTTGAAATTAAAAATAGGTCCCATTTGGCATTCCACTTTCTGGTGGCTGAACCTCTCCCTGATATGTGATCATGAAAATAAGGATATGATAACCAGGGTAATAGACCAAGCAGTAAGAGATAATGCAGATCCAGATATTGCCCCTGGGATCTTATGGGATACAGTGAAAGCAATAGTATGAGGAAAATGCATAGAAATATTGTCCAGAAATAAGAGAGTAAGGGAAGCATGAAGGGAGGGACTTCAGGAGCAGATAAGGACTCTGGAAATACAACAACAACAACAACAATTAAACACAGGGAAAAATTATTAAAGAAATTAAAGAAGGAACTGCTGGAAATTCTAGACTACCAAGTCGAGCAAAAATTACTTAATTTACGCCAGAGATATTATGAGGGCGGTCCAAGGGCACTTCGACTCTCAACATGCAGGCTTAGGCAACGAAGAGCTAGGGCTAGCATCCCAAAAATATTAGACTCCAAAACAAAAACATGGAAATATAATGTTGAAGGGATTGCAGAAACACTTAAAAAATTATTAGCAATCCTTATATAGTAAGGGGGCTAGCCCTACCTAAGAGGAAATCGAAAAGTATTTAGCACCTCTACACCTACCCAAAATTTCGGACCAGCAGAGAGAAGGTCTGCTTTCCCCTCTTACAACAGGGGAGATACAATTAGAAATATCCTGCTTAAAGACAGGAAAATGTCCCAGAACTGACTGGCTCCCAAATTAATTTTATAAAAGTTTCAAACCAGTAATAGTGCCTCTACTCAGGGGTGCATTTAATGCCGTCTGGATGGAGGAGGGCAGGGGTGCCCCATCTTAGAATCAAGCCATTGTTTCTGTGTTGCCAAAGCCAGCCAGGGACCCCACTAAATGTTCTTCACATAGGCCGATTTCAATATTAAATACTGACAATAAAATACTGACGGGGGATTTGGCCCGGAGGTTGGAGAGGTTTCTCCTGGACATTATCCATCTAGATCAAACCGGTTTTGTCCCGGGTAGACAGACCTCAGACAACTTAAGAAGGTCAGTAGACATAATTGAACAACTCCAACTATCAGGGATACCGGCTTATGTGATGAGTCTAGACGCAGGAAAGGTCTTTGATCAAGTATCTTAGACTTTTTTGAGGGGTACTCTGGCTGGCTCTGGCCTTCCAGCTGTTTTTGTGGACTTGATTTTCAAGTTATGTGAGAGCCCAACAGCTTATATAAGAGCTAACGGACATATATCTAGCTCTTTTAGGCTAGAGAGGGGTACTAGGCAGGGCTGTCCCCTGTCCCCATTGCTATTTGCTATGTATATTGAGCCTTTGGCTCAGAGCATAAGGGTGAATAACCGGGTAACTGGGGTGGTGTTGGGAAACACAACCCACAAGATGGCGGTTTATGCCGACTATGTTCTGTTGTACCTAACAAATCTGACGGTATCACTGCCTGAAGTCTTTGAACAGATTAAAGTTTTCTCTGCCCTTTCCGGGTATGCCTTGAATTGGTCAAAGACAGAAGTCTTGGTATTGTCGGATACAGTCCCAGATCACATTAAACTAGCATACCCTATGAAATGGGATTGTGAGGTCATTAAGTACCTGGGAGTTAAGCTTGGTAAATCACCCTCTACACTTTTTCCAGACAATTACCCAGCCCTGATAAAGCAAGTAAGAGCAGATATGCAGAAGTGGGACAGTATTCCCTTCCCTTTCTATTCAAGACTACAAATAATCAAGGCGAATGTTACGCCAAGATTGTTATATTTATTTCAGGCGGTCCCATGCATGGTTTCTCAGAAGGAATCTGAGGTATGGCAGAGTTGGATAATGGCCTTTATTTGGGGGAGCAAACATCCCAGGGTAGCTAAAAAAGTTTTATTTTTATCAAAACAGGAAGGGGGAAGAGTCTGTCCACATATAAGCAGCTACTGGGCCGCTGCCCAAATGAAACTGGCTTTGCTGTGGGCCCATAAAGGTTATCAAGCCCTTTGGCAGCAAATTGAACTGCATTTAATGGGGAGAGCACAACTGTGCTCCAAGCTTTTTGACCCTCAGGGTCGCACCTCTGATTTAGGCGAACTCTTGACCTCAGTAAGAGCAACATTGCACGGATGGTACCAGGGTATTAAAAGAGGTTATACAAAAAGAAAGATTTGGAAGTATAAATGGTTCATTACTGACAAGACCTATATTCCAAATAATTTCTCTAATTGGTACCAAAGACAGGCTGCTGCAGGTTTTGTTGCAGTCTGGCAATTGCTCCAAGGGAGCACAGTATTACCTTTCAAAAGAGCAAAGGAATTGTTTGCCTGGTCAGAAGATGATCTGTTATATTACTATCAACTAAGAAACGTTATTAATGGGAAGTTGCAAGAAGATATTCAGTATGAAAACCTTAGACCTTTTCCCAGGGTATTTGAAATTATCTGGGAATCTACACATGGTAAGGTGGCAATAACAATGCTTTACTGGAACCTGATAGCAGACCAAATGCACAGCACAGCCTTACTACAAAAAAGATGGGAGCAAGAGCTGGAAATACAACTAAACCAGAAGAAATGGGAACTGGCCTTTAGAAGTAGTTGGCGAACCACTTCATCACCAATGTGGCAGGAATTTGCCTGGAAGATTAAAGTTAGGTATTTTTTTACTCCAGGTAGACAGTTTAAGATGGGTTCCAGAACCAATGCTCTGTGCTGGAGAAGATGCGGCTGTCTCCAAGTGGAGATGTCACATATTTTCTGGTTATGCCCAGGTCTTCAAACATATTGGGGTACCATAAAACAACACTTGACAGGAATATTTGGAATAACAACGGAAATGGGCCCAGAAAATATAACATTAGGTCTTTGCCCAGCAGTCATTAAAGGGAAAGAAGGGCAGTATTTATGGGCTGTGCTGTGCATTGCGGCTTTGAACGACATAACAAAGAAATGGTTACAGCAGTCCCCCCCAGAAATTAGGGAATGGATGGGAATAGTCAGCCAAATTCAAATTATGGAAAGAACCACTTTCGCTGCCAATCATTGTATAGAAGCATATACAAATAGATGGACTCGTTGGGACCTTTATAAAGATGGGATACAAATGTAACATAGATAAATGTGTACCCTCTACCTCCCCCCCATTTTGTGTTTAGTAGCACTCGCCACAAAGAATATCAGTTTTAAATCAACGTTTATGTAATATTAAAATATATGGATTTCACCTTACCCCAAAGGTATAAGTTGGTTTTATATAATTTAAATTAAAAGTTAATGATTTTGATTGGTTAACAAGTATTGTACTGTATATAAACTGGAAAGTGTATAAAATTTGTATGTAATATAATATGGTTGTTTTATACTAGCAACATTTGATAATGAGCTTGTCTATGACAAAGTCTGTAAGTTACAACCAAAATTATTATTCTATACTGAAATACTTTCAATAAAGTAAGTTTAAAAAAAAAAGTCTGTTTAGGGGTATTTTTTGTTTTTCTTTTATGTCAGATGGGAACTGAGACATGCCGCAATTTTAGACTGCTCCTGCTCTATTGAGTATATAATAAGCCCCCACCCGAGAACTGTTGGTCGGATACCGTAGCATTTTTTCTATTACCTCCTCTCCTGCTCCCCAAATGAGCTATGAATGATCTGTACCGAATGCACATTTCATAGCGCTTTTGATGTGAAGCAGTGAACAAGATAGGATAGCAGTGATGATCGCTGAATAGCTGTTCCTTGGAGTTGGAGTGGTGGTGGTGGGGCGGGGTACGGTTAACTAAATCAGAGGTGATTTGGGTGAGGGCAGCAACTGGACTATGTTAGAGTGTATGAGTATGTTATGGAAATGGTGCTGGGGCAAGTTTCAGTTTGGGGGTTGGGGGTGCCAGCATTAGTTTCTACTTTTATTCAAAAAAAAAAAAAAACCTTCTCACTATCCTGCATGCGATCTGTAACAGCTGCTGGACACTGCAATATAGAAAATGTTTTACTACTCTCTGAGCAGTGATTGTGACAGCGGGTAACCTTGGTGACGATCAGAGCCCTCAGCCACCTCAATGACTTTGACACAGATAGTGCATAGTGTGAATACAATCGAAGAAACTGGCCCAGATATTCAAAAGAGTTGAGCCATGTGCAATAGGGTTGCGCCTGCGCAAGTCCAAAATTGCGCCATTCTGCGATATTCAGCAGGAGGCAGTTGCGCCCCAAAATCATGCTGAGCAACAGCACAATGATAATGAAGGCATGCGCAACTGAAGGGGGAGGAACCATGCATAAATGGCGCAGTGTGATATTCAACGACTTGTGCCATGCGCAATAGGGGATCAAGCGGAAGTTTTGCCATAGCGGAAATGAGCCAAAATAAAAAGGAGCAAGGGAGAGGTGCAAGAACACTACAGGGAAGCCACATGTGTCAGAGGCAGAGGCAGACAGACAGGGCAGGAGGCACAAACAGGGCAGGCCAGGGGAAAGGTCACTCTGAACAGCCAGGCACAGGGAAGGTGTGGGGAGCCACACAGCACAGAGGCCAGTACAGGCAGGTGTACCCGGTGCAGGGGAGGTAGCAGCCAGGACAGCGGGGGGAATACAGCAACAGCTGCCGGGGGGTGAACACAAGTCAGGGACATGGCCAGTGCCACCTTCCACATGGAGGCCATAATGAGGGCGTCGAGAAGGCGGACGGTAGGGGGGCGTGGTCGTGGAAGGGCCCATCGGTGGTATGCCCCCAACAGGCAGTACCGAGCCCGCACCAGCTTTGAGCTGTACACTGATACTGAGGTTGTGGGCCGGTACCGCCTGAATAGGGCAATTCTGAGGTGGCTCTGTGAGCTGTGCAGTGATGTGATGCAGGCATCCACACGACGGAGCCATGCCCTGTCAGTGGAGACTAAGGTAATAGCCTGCATGTGCTTGCTTGCCACGGGTACCTTCCAGAGACCAAATGGGGACACCACAGGCATAACCCAGTCAGCCACGTCATGCCACCTCACCCAATTCCTCAGCGCACTGCTGCCACATGCTGAGGAGTACATCCATTTCTCCAGCACAGCGGCGGAGCGCACAGCAAACATACAGGAGTTCCACAGGGTAGCACATATGTCTAGCGTGCTAGGGGCAATAGACTGCACCCACGTGTCCATACGCACACCACCTGGCCTCGAGGGGGCTGCATACATAAATCGCAAGGGCTATGCCAGCATCAACTACCAGGTGGTGTACGATGCCAGGGGCGCATCATCAATGTCTGTGCCATGCACCCTGGGGGAGCACATGATTCATTTATCTGGCACCAGTTAGCACTGTGCCACAGATTCAAAAGTGGGGACATCCCCACTGGACACCTAGTGGGTGAGTATGCAAACCACATGGACAATCATAGGGCCTGGGGGGGGCATGGCCAGAGGTGGCATGGGTAGTGGCCTACATGGCCTGGGGCAGGGTGATGCTGATCACAAAACTAACCTCTGCCCTCTACACACAGGTGACAGTGGATACTCACTCCATCCCTGGCTGCTCACACCCTACCGGCGGCCCGCAACCCCATCGCAGCAATGCTACAATGAGGCACATGCCACCACATGTAATGTCATTGAGCAGGTGTTCGGGATGCTGAAGGCATGTTTCCATTGCCTGGACACCTCTGGCGGTGCCCTACAGTACAGCCCCTCAAAGGCCTGCGGGCTATTCCTGGCCTGTTGCATCCTGCACAACATGGCCAATGAATGTGGGATAGCTGTACAGGTCGAAGAGAGGGACAGCGATGGGGACAATGAGGACACTGGTGACGATGGTGATGGGCAGCCCCCCTTGGCCGACAGGACCCCCGACTGCTCCAGCTGGCACAGCTGCACCGGGACACCATCACAGAGGAGCATTTCAGCCAACCCAGGTAAGTCATAGGCCATGTGTAACCACCAGTGCCCAAGGCACAACCCACAAACACGCATGGACACACACCGGGGGTGCATGCCATCAAGGGAAGGGGCAGGGCACAGAGGCACACACACAACCAGGGATGGGTAAGGATTAACATGCCATGCCGAAGGACACACCCACACACACACACACACGCTCACACACAATGCAACAAACGTGCACAGAGGGCAGAAGGCACACCGACCCAGAACGCACACCCTAGCAACATACATGTCCACAGGCCACCACGCCCACTGCCTGTCCATGTGTGTGTGTCAGATGCTGAGCACCATTGCATATTGGTGTACAGCGCAATGCAGGCATCATCATGCACATGCAACTGCAGACAGCAGCTGGGAGGTGTGCAGGTGGACTGTGTGTCCGCGTGCAGGGCCGGATACCCACCCGTGCACTGCCCGCTGACACACACACAATGCACACAGGGCAGCACCAGACAGTAGCCACACTGGGAGACAGGTCAGTCATGCGACACAGTGCCACAGCAACCACGGATGCGTGCATGGCCCCGCCGAGACCCACCAGCACTGGCAGGCTGACCACTGGCCTCATGGGATGGCACCAATGGTCCCCCAGGGGTTCCACTGCGTGAACGCGACCATGCTCGCGCAGGGGTCTGCAGCACACCGAACATGCCTGCACCAGGAGTGCTCGGGATGCCCATAACTGAACCCGGCATTGACAGGGTGGGAGTCGCACAACGCCGGGAATGGGGGGTGGATAGTGCACTGCGTGGTGTCTGCAATGCATGGGCACCTGACTGTGTGCCCATTGTGACCATGACAGCAATGAATGCCTGTGCATGCCTGTCAGTGGCAGCGGTCACATCCTCCCGTAAATGGTCCATTCCCCCCAGGATCAGTGCGGTGTCCCTGCTGCGATGCTCCTCTGCCTGCTCCAGAGCCACACGCAGTGCATCCACGGACGTTGCAAGCCGCATCTGCTGCTGGACCAATGCTCACAGTAGGCAGGTGTGCTCATCCAAGAGATCATCAGCCTCCTCAGCATCCTGTCCCTCAGGGTGTGCAAGGCCCTGATGTTCAGCACCCCTTGAGGGTGGGTACTGCGCACCAGGACCAGGTCTGGACTTGTCCACAGGTGGTGCACAGATGCCGCCACTGAACCCTGTACCCCCAAGCCCATTGGGTGACTGCTGATGTTGCCCCTCCGGCTGCCACACCCCAGGGCTCAGTGGTGCCACCGCAGTGGCTGCAACAGTTCCACTGTCCTGAACAGACACCAGTGCTGCCCCACTGGTGCTGACAGGCACAGCCTGGGACTGTGCTGACACGCAGGCCTCCACAGCGGCACCACCCACCACAGCCATGGGCGCGAATTACCCTGCTGTGTGTCCATCCGTGGCACACACGTGTCACTGCCCATGATGGTCGTGTCATCATCACTGGTGCTGGACTCTGCCCGGCCACAGCCACAGCGTGCTGGCATCCATGGATGCCAGCACACTGGGACACAGAGCAGGGCTTCCTCCACACCTGTTACAACGACATCAGTGTGGACAGCCAGGCAGCCCCACTGTTGCAATGATCCACATATACCTGTGGAGGTGGATGGTCCCACCTCCGACTCCATCCGACTGTCCACAGTGGACAGGCCCACCACCACTGACCCATGCAGGTGCTCAGGATCTGTAAGGGAAAGCAAAGTCATGTTACTGCGTGTGACCTACCCTGCCCCCTCACATACAGACTATGACTTACCATGCAGTGATGGGCCACCACCCATCTGGAAGCCACCACCTGGAACACCCTCAATGGCACTGCGCTGCATGCTTCTAGCAAGCCGGTCCTCCACTGGGGTCAGCTGTACCACCTCCAGCTGTCCTCCACCTGTTGCAGCACATGCCGCCCTGATGGCAGCCACCTTCTCCTTTACCCTCCTCCTGTCCATGCCCATCTTCTTCTTACAGTCCTGCACAGAGCGCTGGTGGCTGCCATGCAGGTTCATGGCACATGCCACCTCCTCCCATGCAGCAGCACGGGCTTTCGGGGTTCCCCGCTGTCCACTGAGAAGTGGCTCCTAATCCAGGTAGGCCTTGAACAGGGCCTCAGTTTCAGCCTTTGTAAAGTTCAGCCTCCTCCGTGCCCATCTTCTTCTTACAGTCCTGCACAGAGCGCTGGTGGCTGCCATGCAGGTTCACGGCACGTGCCACCTCCTCCCATGCAGCAGCACGGGCTTGCGGGGTTCCCCGCCGTCCACTGAGAAGTGGCTCCTGATCCAGGTAGGCCTCAAACAGGGCCTCGGTTTCAGCCTTTGTAAAGTTCGGCCTCCTCCCATCACTGTTTTCCTCCTCTCCAACAACCTGCTCGGTCATTATGTAGCCTGTAAGAATGGTAGTTGTTACCTGTGACTGTGGAGTCCCATGCATGTCCCTGAATCCACAGTCCACACTCCCAAACAGCATGCAACTCACCAATAAACTGCAGTAACCGACTATGGCCACTGCAGCACATTGTCGCACTTTTATAGCGCAATCCATGCAAATGAGGCGAGGAGCATCTTTAAGTAGATGCAAATTGCAGTGCTGCACCATTGAATGGCTGATTAGATGATTTGCATATGACGGCTGAATATTGCGCTGTTGTGCTTTGTGCAATTGTGTTGAACGTGCTGAGCCAATGGCGCAGTCCTGTGACATGCGTAGTAGACCTCACTGCGCATGCCCGGGTTGCTGATGCAGGCGTCTGCCATGCTGAAGATGTGCTGTACATGGTAGGCAATGCAGGGCATGGCCACCATTGTGCCAGTGGCGCTATAGCGATGGTCACTACATGGTGCTGTGGCACTGGGCCATCATAGGCGCAATGGCCCAACTGCTCGATGGTCCGCTATGGTGCTGGCACACAGGCAGCCAATCGCGCTACACGCATTGTCATCTGATGGCGCTGTGCGTGGCCATGCGCCAGAGACCCTTGACCCTGTGCCTGACCTTTGCCCCCTAGGCGCCATGCATCAGGCATGGGTGCACCTCTATCGCGCTGTTCAGTAACAGCATGATAGGGAATGGCAGTGCTGTACTGCGCAGCATCTGCACGTGGGGAGCCGCGCTGCAGAGTGCCATATTGCCTACTATAGCTGCTAAGATGGCGCACAGATGGGCAGCACAGTGGACAGCAATTGAGCTGGCCAATCTGATGGCAATTGTGGAGCCACACCATGGGCCTCTCTTCAGGGAGACTCCCCTTGACAGGGCCAGGACCCAGGTGTGGCAGGAGGTGGCCACTGCCCTGGAAGAGGCCACCAGATGGGGGTGGAGTGCAGAGCAGTGCAGGCACCGCTATGGTGACCTGCGGAGGAGGGAGCCAGAGCTACTGGCCCAACTGCATGCACGTGCCAGGAGGGGCACAGTGCCACGTCCAGGTAGGGGTTCCGTCAACACACTTTTATCATCCATATGGGTCACAGTGTTGTATGTGTCCAGCACATAGGGGAGGGACCGTATGGGGTTGGCCGAGCAGTGTTCACAGGGTGTGGGGTGGGTGGGTCTGGCTAGGTGGGAGGGCACACACCTTGGGGCAGCGGGACTTTGCTTCGGGAATGTACTGATGTTCTTCTCTCCTTTTTTCCCCACAGGCCCGGACGAACTCCGCAGATTGCGGGCAGAGCGGCAGAGGGGGGAAGACAGTGCAGCCAGGCGGGGCGAGGGCCATCACCGCCCACCTGACCAGCCCGATGAGGGTGAGTGCCATACATCCATGATTACTATTGCATGCTGTGTGACAGGGTGGGCAGCGGGGCATGGCCACCATTCATCGACACCACTGCCATGCACGCAGCTTGTCACAGTCAACACTGTCCAGTGGCAATGCATGTCTGGGTGTGTGTCACTGGTGGTCCATGAGTGCACCAGGTGCATGGCTGTGCCACTGCCTTTGCTCCACATAGCCATGTCACTAAACGGCCACGGTGGTGCTGTGCGTGACTTGGCCAGTGGGTGTGTGCAGCGTCCCGCATGGCTGTATGCGCCTGGGTGGGCAGGTCCTGTGGACGTGATCACTGCGGGTGGTCACACACCATCACAGTGGTATGGCCGTATGCCATGCACAGTGGGCGGGCTGTATGGGGTTGTGCATTCACACCTATTGACTGTGCTCCCTTGTCCTAGGTACCCGCCATCTCAGGGACATTCAGGACTCCTTGAGGGAGGTCCTACAGCTGGCCCGCGAGTTCCTGGACATACTGAGGAGGATGGACACGACGAGGGTGCTGAGGAAGCACAGAGGCCAGAGGTCACGGAGACCTGAACGACAGTCCCAGTAGGAGTCCCTTGGTCCCTGACTTCCCCTACCCCCCTGGACCCACCCTCACACCCCTCCTATCCCATCCCATTTGTCCACCCCTTCCCCTACCCACCCCCAGCTTGTTTGTGCCCCCCCAAGCTTGTATATAGTTTTTATTCTTGTACATAGTTAACTGTTATATTTTTCAATACATTTGATTTTGATATGAATACTGTGGTGGTCTCCGATTTGCAGCGGGCTATAGGTGCTCAGCTGCAGTGGTGTGCATGGCGTCAGGGGTGGTGCAGTCATGGGTATGTGTGTGTGTCTGTGTGGAGGTGACTATGGTGTGGGGGTAGCTATCAGTCAGTGTCTGTGGTGTGTGTGTTGTGCCCTGTGCACTGGATGACTGTGTGCAGTGGTCCATGGCGTGTGCTCTGTGTCCATGACGCACCCATCGGCCCGTCCATGGCCTGTGCAGCTGACACACATGCATGTCTGTGACCTGCACGGTCCACTGGCATGTCAGTGGTGGCATTCCCTGCAGGGCGGCCACTGTACCCGTCACTTTGCTGGGTTGCCCATGTCACTGGTGTGGTGCATGCCTGGCTCGGGTGGCACTGTGGGCACCACAGTCATTGTCCCACCTCCATGCTGTGCCTTGTGTATGTTGCAGGGGATGTGCCCCACTGTCTGTGGCTTGTGCTCCGGGTGACTACTGATGGTGTACGGGTCCACAGAGCCTGCGCAGGGTGGCTGGCACTCCAGTGCCATGGAAGACTGTGGGTTGTGTGTACATGGCTTACATGGGCTCACAATGGGTGCTTGGTTGCCTCACCACTGCGTCCCTGTGTTGGTGTGCCCTTGAGTATGGGTGGGTGTCTGTCCATACTCTGTGTGGCATCCGGTGTGGTGCATGCTTCCATGCACCACTGTGGGTGTCTGCGCTGGCTGTTGTGGCCAGTGGTGGGTCGGGGTGTGTCACTGTAATACTGTGCAGGGCGCTGTACCACTGGTAGTGGTGTCAAAGACACGCCCTGTCCCATGTGGGGTACCTCTTGTGCCAACGCATGGTCGGTCTCTCAGAAGTACCTCGGAGGGACTGTGCATGGTGGCAACGTGTCTGCCATTGTTGCATTGCCGTGTGCTGCAGCCCACTGATGGGTGCTCGTGGTGGGGCTGGCTTGCATGGTTCTGTGGTGCACAGGGTTGCATTGACACAGTGGGGGTGGTGGCATGCATGGGGTTTCCTGCAGTGGTGATCACTGCTCATGGGGGGGTGTCTGAGGGTCACGGTGCAGGGTGTGCTCTGCACTGGGGGGATGGTGTGGCACAGGGTGGTCCACCGTCCTTGTGTGCCAGTCACAGCTTGCCGGTAGGTGTGATGGGGCACCATGGCCAGGCTGTCGGTTGGTTGTTGGTCTCCATGGGCCAGTGGTTATTCCAGTCCTCCCCCAGTTGTGCTGTGCTTGGGGTGTGGGGGGGGACAATGTCTGTTCTGCTGTGTGTTTCTGTGCCCATCTGTGGCATGGGTGGTGGGCCCCTACCTCCCTGATTGTGCACGTACATTGCTCTGCAGCTGGGGGGCTCCCTGGTTGCGCTATGGTGCCTCCGGACTGCTCAGTTGAACATCCCTTGTTGCGCTATGGCGCATCAGATCTGCTCAGCTTCCCCTTCCTAGTTGCGCTATGGCACAGGTGGTGTGATATTCAGTCATCGGCTGTAGGCACAATTTGGCCTGCTCCGTTTTTGAATATAGTGTCTCTTGCTCATGGGCGCAATAGACTTGCACTTGCTCCTGCTATTGTGCACTTTTTGGGTGCAGTTTGAATATCTGGCCCATTGTTTATACTTCTGTTCTTTTACATTGTAAACAATCCCCCTAGTGTGCAAATGTATGGTACAGTGCACAGTACTGTATAAATCAATCTCCGGTTGCTGATGTTTTTGTCTTTGATTTTGGGCTTCATACAATGCTTCTTCATTTGGTGTCTGTTCACTGCGAAGCCGCGATTTGGACTGATTTTACCACATATGGTAGCATCATGAACTGGAATGGTAGTTGTGGATTATAGGGTAGTCTCACCTTCCAAATATGTGTTGAAATATTATCCTTGTAGTTTTAGCAAATTAAAAAAATAATTAGTAAGAACATCAGCTGGAAAAAAACAACAACTCACTTTTGCCCTCTCCAGGGATAGAACCTAAGACCTTTCACATTAAAAGCTCACAACTAACCATCAGAGCCACAAGCTCTACTTGAGAAATGGATAGTCTTTTCTTTTACATCTTTTTAACATCACAGCTTCTAATTGGCACAAGATGTTCAAGGCATTCATAATAAAATTAGAGTTTGTCAGCTTAATTCTTCAGGCTGAGCTTGTGGCTCAGATGGCTGGTTACTAGCCATTTATGCCAAAGATTTGGGGTTCCATCCCTGGAGAGGGTAATAGTGAATTTTTTCCCCAGGTGATGTTCTTACTATTTATTTTCTTTTTTATTTGCTAAAACTGCAAGGATAGTATTTCAACACATATTTGCAAGGTGAGGCTACCCTATAATCCACAACTACCGTTCCAGTCCATGACGCTGCCACCCGTAAAAATATCCGACAAAATCGTAGCCTCCCAGTGAACAGACACCAAACGAAGAAGCATTTCATGGAGCAGAAATCAAATACAAACAAACAAAAAATCATGCTACGCAGGCATGGAGATTGGTGTCTACAATACTGTGCATGGGACCATGAATTTGCGTAATGGGGGAATGTATACTGTGCATAACAGTGTTTCGATTGTCATACTGTTGTAATAATTTTATGACTGCATGGATGGAGCACTGCAGGCATGTTGCTATCACTCTAGCAGACATAAGGGACCATTACTGTATTCGGTCCTAGTTCTCTTCAACAGTGATGCGCCCTTTGTCCTCAGTGCAGAGATCATTAGTGGTGTGTTTTTTTTTTCCACTGCCTCTCCCCACCATGGCTACAGTTCCTCTCTGCGGTGCAGAACCTTCCTCCCCACAGGCAGGGCCGGCGTCAGGGGGGGGTGCAAGGGATGCCACTGCACCAGGGCCCAGAGTGCCAGCGGGGCCCATGGCTCCTTACATCAAAATAGTATTTTTTTGTTTGTTTTACTTTTAAACTGCTCACACACAGAGCAATCAGCCCGCCGCCTGCCTGCCCGACCCCCGCCTGAGACCCGCGGTCCCTCCCTGAGTCAGTCACTCAGTGTGCCTGTGTGCGTGTCACCCTGGACGTTTAAAAATTAAATCCCCTCCTCCCTGCTGCAAATGCTCATGTTGTCCTCCTGAGCAAGCGCACCTCCTTGGACGTACCTGCAGTGGAAGTGTGGCGCTGTCACAGTGCGTGAGCAGTTCCGCTCAGCAGTCGGCACCTCCTCGACACTCCATCCGTCATCGGCATCCAAGTCCTCACTTCTGGTGTGTCTGTTGCTTCAGCTCCTCCTCCTCCATGCTGCCCTGGGCCCTGGCAGGCTCAATTCTCTTGTATCCTGCACTGGCGGCCGGCGGCTCATTGGTCTGCTTTGCTTCTACCCCGCCCCCGATGCTGACACTGCTCTGCAGCTCCTCCCCTACTCTCACCCTCCCTCGCTGATGCCATGGACGGATGTTCTGATTTGCTGGGGGTGCTGCTTAGCTAAAAGGCTGCAGCGCCATTTTAATTAACATTAATATATTGCGTTGTTGTGGGCGGGTGGGGTCACGGTGAACAGAAAATGTTTGCGCAGTTGCAGTGTCAGGGTCAGGGAGCATGTATCTCACGAGTCGAGAAATTTTACACTGGCGGCAGATGAACGAGTGGCAGAGCGGAGTCCAGACATCTGGCATCATAAGATCTTCATCTTCTCTGAGTGAGTTACTGTAGTCAGTCACTGTACATACAAGTGCAACACAAATAAATTCTGACTGACCTCAGAGTCTCTGATGATGTGACCTGTTCTGACTGCTTTGCTTCTGAGGCTGATTATAGAAATTAATCATAGTATAAGACAAGTACATTTTTCTGATGTGACTGAAACATTTGCTGCAGCAAAATCCACTTGATACACCTTTAAGTTCAAAAATGGAATAGCTGCAGCAGTATTTTTGGTGGCTTGGGAGACCGGGTGGGGGGCACTTCATGGGGTCCATGGACGGGGGGCCCACCATAAAGTCTTGCACCAGGGCCCAGTACATCCTAGAACCGGCCCTGCCCACAGGTGCACTTTTTTAATGTGATGCTTCCACATTTTGCCATGTCACACATGTGCAAGCAGCTCATGGCAGAAATGCTTGCTGTGCTCAAGAAGGCCACTGTATCTTAGTGCACATGTGTGAACTCCAGTGACCATCTTGGACACAGCGGCCATTTAAACCCTGAACTCCATAACATGGAGACCCGTTCCACCATCACCTCCATGCTTTATGGGCACACTAGATGGGCCAAGTGGTCCTTATCTGCCATCAAAGTCTATGTTTCTTAATAGCTTCATGCAGACGTGTAGGCTCTGACCAGAGTTTGTTGTACTGGGGAGCTCAGAACTAAATGAAATACTACAGGCTGGACCAGACCAGGGCCTTGTACATGGGCAATATTACTTCCCCTGCTCTGCTGGTCACCCTTCATTTGATGCATCCCAGAATTATTCCATCATTCCTTTTTTTAATATAATATGCTTTATTTAAAATTTTCAATAAACATACATAACAAGGCAGAAGACAGAGACAACGTTCCCGCACCCCCGAACAAAACATTCAATATGCTAGTATCTTCAGTCTTTACTGACAGCAATAAATAATTTTCTTCTGCCACTGCATTAAGAGGAGCCCTGTGCAGTGTTTGGGTCCTACCTCAGGTTTTCCTCCCTAACTGTAGCACCTTGCATTTTGCTACACTGAATCCAAGACTCCAGGAGTTTGACCAGTCACACAGCTTGTTCAGGTATTCCTGTAATTTGGGGACTCCACCACTGTGGCCGGCTTAGTGTTATCAGTGAACTTAAGTAGCTTGCTGGGAACTCCAGCTTCCAGATCCTTGATGAAAATGTTGAATGAGCATTGCCGCTGAGTACCCCTCTCCATTCTGAGCATTGCCCCTCCATCACAACCCTCTGCTTCCTGCCTCCAAACCATGTGTACTGCACAGGTGTACTCTGACCAGAACCTTATCACGCACCATGGTGCCAAAGGCCTTGCTGAAGTTCAGAGTATGTTTACAGCCCTGCCTCTGTCCACCTCCCTGCTCAGAGATGATCCAATTGGTTTGGCATGATCTGCCCCCATAGAGTCAGTGGGGGGTGAGGACCTTGGCCTCCATTGAGTGATCCATTAGCCTGTCTTTTATAGCAGATTCCAGGACCGTGCCCAACACTGATGCCAGGCAGACTGGTTTTTATTTCTTTTATTTATTTGTTGACTGGGTAAGTACACTGGCCCAAGGACACTTTTCAGGAATGACCTGAGTCTAGATAGGCAAAGAAAATGGTGGAGATAAGAGAAAAATGGTTATAAACAAGTTGGGGAAATACATTTTTGACAGTAACAAAGCAGAGTAAAAAAGAAAATTGATACTATTTCAATAAAGTAGCACAAGAAAACACAAGTTAAGCAATTTGTTTAAGCACATTTCACGCATGCCTTATGGCCAAAAAAGCCCTTCTAGGGCTCATACCTCCATCAATCCTGGGCCTTCTGCTTCTTGTCACAAATGATTACTCGACCAGGAGCATGTCCAGGAATGCTCTGATTGTTCCATTCCACCATACCACTCTAGACATACGCTCTTTTGCCTTCAGGGCCCCACTATAGATCAACAACCTTCCTGAGTCCCTCATCAACCTCTCCAAAATTAATCAGTTCAAGGTTGGGCTGAGGAAGGCACTCACACCCAACGATCCCTGCGGTTGCCACTGAGTCTGCCTCACCTCCCCTTCCCCCTTAGACAGGGCTCATCAGGATGCCTCACTGCCCTCCCCTTCCCCTACCAACCAACCCTTGCTACTCTCAGGACCACTATCCAAACCCTTCCCCTAATCATGCACGGTACCCACAGTCCTATACCCTACTCTTATTCCAGCCCTTCCCATCTCTCTGACCCTTCCCTGATTCTATGTTCTCTTGATTATTGCTCTAATGTACTATTTCTCTGTGTGGTACTTAGCTCAGTGCTTTGTGGTACGTAGAGCTGAATGATGTGGTTGGTGCTTAGGGACGTTTGAACTGGTTAAGAACGTAGTTCAGTGTTTGTAGCATGTGGTAACTGGATGACATGATAGGTGCTTAGATACATTTGAGCTGAATGAAACTTGGTTGATGATAAAGTCTTAATCTTTGACCTTTCTCTATATCCCACCTTTTTGCAGGATGCTAGGTGCGTGTAGGTTAGAAGGCCCAAAAAGATATTAAGTACCGTGTGATTACCTTCTCAACTCCAGAGAGCATGGCCAGTAGCATGCAAGAGAGGAAAACACCCCTTTGGGAACCTCCGAGGACCCATGGCTACTGACCTGCCCATACTCTTGGCATACTAAAGGAAAGTAATCCTAGTTAGTCAATTACTAAATAGGTTCTCTGACTATGATCCAGATACTGGTAGCAGAGGAATATCCTAATTCGATGGCAAGCAGAAGAATCCTGGAAAACTAGATGTAACCCCTAGGTGGCACTATCCCAAGGGCTACTACCCCTGCCTGCTTGGCTAGTTGCAGGTAAATGGCCTGGGTACTGAAACTGGTGCCTCCACCTGGAGGTCAGGGTTGTTAGGGGTCAAGCTAACCTGGGCATGGCCCTCCGGGACACTGTAACCCCCCCTCTTTCCCTTCTAGTGGCCAGAAGGCTTTCCTTTGGAGGCAGCGACTACAAGTCTTGACATGGTGCTCGATATCTGCCCCCACCTTTGGCCAGCAGAATCGGGATTGTACCAAGTCGAGAGTTCTGTCAATACCAAGGTGCCCCTTATGATTGTGGAGGGACCACAGTACCAGCTGTTTAAAGGCCGTGGGTAGAACCAACTGCTGCTTGTCTACTTGACCACGATAATCCACTGTCTCTCTGTATAACAACTGATCAGGCAACTTTAACCTGGGGCCTTCCCTTAACAACAGAGCAGTTCACAAGTCAGGGGAATGCAACTTGGACACATCTTTCCCCACACGCAGGGCATCAAGGGCTGGTTGAATCATGGGATCTTGAGATTGAGCCCACTGTATACTGTCATTATCAAACTGAGGTAGTGCACTAATATCTAGAGCAGAGAAATGGCAATAGGTAGCCAGTATGCAGGTATCAGGAGGGTCCAAGCAATCTACTAGGCAGTCCACTGTGTTTGCAGACATTTGTTCATCTTTATCAAATTTCTGGCATAATGCTTTGATGTCAGGTTCCGACAATCTGGCTCAATTGTTCTTAGAAGCTGGCCTTCGTGACAGGGCATCAGCATCAATGTGGTTTAGTCCCGGTCTGTATTCAACAGCATAATCATAAGTTGATAAGGCAGAAAGCCACTGGTGCCCAGTGGCATCCAATTTAGCTGAAGTCTGCACATAGATCAGTGGGTTATTGTCAGTCTTCACCAATATCTGTGCCACATAGAGATACTCATGAAACTGGTCAACGATGGCCCATTTTAGGGCGAGGAATTCCAATTTGTGGACCGGATAGTTCAGTTCTGACGGGGTCAAGCTCCTACTGGCGAAAGCTACCGGTCTCAAACCATCGTCATAGTCTTGATATAGCACAGCCCCAAGGCCCTGCAAACTAGCATCCATATGCAGAACATAGGGCTTGGTAGGATCAGCATAGGCAAGGACTGGAGTGTGGGTGAGCTGGTATATGACTTCAAAGAATGCTGCTTCACATTCGGGCATCCACCGAGCCCCAAACGGTTCACCGGTTCGAAAATACACTTTCTCTGGGTCTTTGATAGTCCCTTTTTTGTATTTGCAGTTGGTAGGTGGGTAGCCTTGGGTAAGGTTAAGTAGTGGTTGAATCACCTTTGGATAGTATTTGATGAACCTATGGTAGTAGCTGCAGAACCCTAAGAACGCTGTAGTTCTTTTAGGTTATTGGGCTGGGGCCAAGTTTTCAGAGATTCAACCTTACTGGGATCTGTCTGTATCTCTTCCGCAGATACTATGTGTCCCACATATTTCACAGATGTTTGAAAAAACTGGCACCTGTCAATGGATAACTTGAGGCCAAATTCCTCCAAACGATCAAGGACTTTGAACGGTCTGGTCTCATGTTCCTCTAGCGTGTGTCCAAAAACAATGACGTCATCCAAGTACACTAGACAGTCCCGTAAGTTCATATCTCCCACCACACATTCCATCAATCTCTGAAAGGTGGCAGGGGCACCTGAAATTTCCTGTGGCATCCTCAGGAATTCATAGAACCCTAAAGAACAGATGAAGGCTGTTTTCTCACGGTCATCTGGGGCCATCGGAATCTGATAATATCTGCTGCAGAGATCCAGTACTGAGAACCACTGACTCACGTTCAGGCAATCCAGGGCATCCTGTATGCATGGCATGGTGTATTGATCTGGGATGGTCCATCAGTTTAGGGTCCGATAATCCACACACATCCTCACAAATCCGTTTTTCTTACACACCACTACTATGGGGGATGCATATGGGCTTCTGGATTCTTGAATAATGCCCGCAGCGAGCATCTCCTGTACATGTCTCCTAACATCGTCCATGTCAGCAGGGGCAAGGTGTTGGGACCTCTCCCGAAATGGCCGGTCATCATGCAGGTGTATGTTATGCTCTGCACCATGGACATATCCCATGTCCCACTCTTTTAGTGAGAACACTTGGTCTGTCTGAGCTAGTTTCCTGCTAATTCGAGTCTTCCATTCGGCAGACAAAGGGGAATCACTGAAGTCAAATAAGTCTGGAGTCATGTTCCCCGTTTTGCCAGAGTTCTTGTTACTGGGTAATATTGCAGTGTCTGTGCAGTGTACTGTAGCCAGCGTACATCCCCCGTTCACACGAACTTCTCTGTCTGACATGTTTCTCACTTGCACCATCACTCGGCGGGCATAGGCATGGGCACATGCAGGTAGTATACTGGGCTTACCCATCAACCCCTCTGGCAGCTTCCCTTCACCAGGGGTATCTATCATCAAAATTTTGTTCTTTACATCTCTCCTTAGGCGGACTTCTCCATGGATCGTACTCTGGGCGTTGGGGCCAACACCAAAGAGTCAGGATCCTTTTTCCACACTATCCCCACTGGCTCATCTCGGTCCACTTCATCAGGTTTCTGTTGCAAGTCATAAGCCCTTTTGACTAAGGCTAGAATTCTTAGGGCCCATCCAGTCAGTTGCCCTTGTTTCTCATGGCAGAGTTGCGCTAGTCTGCCAAACATGTGGGCGTTTGTTCCAGTTAACAGGGGAACCCCATCATACAGTCCGGTGGGGGGACACACAAGGGCCAGAGTCTCTATTTGCTTCTCTATACCACTTACAGTTGCAGGAAAAGACAACCACAGCCAGACATATCCCAGGTAGGGATAAGACTTGTCGCTCAGGCCCCATACATGTAGGCCTTCCAGGTATTGTAATGGCACATCAGGTAGGTGTTTGTCATACCAGTCCTGGACTACAATGGTCACTTGCAACCCACTGTCAAGCACAGCCCGAGCATGAATACCATTTACAGCCACAGTAATCTCCATTGAAGGGCCCACTATTTTGGATCAGTTTGGAGGGACAGCAGCAGGGGCCTGGACAGACAATTTAGCCACAAAGAGGTTCGAGTTAGGATGTCTGGAGCCTTTACTGCGGTCATTTCACGTACCCCTTGACCATTGATTTGCTTTCTGAAGCTCCCCTTGAAGCCGGTTGACCACTTTCTCTAAGTCCTTCTGGGACCGACATTCCCTCTTCATATGGCCATCCTTGCCGCAGTTGTGACAAATGACAGGCTCTTGGGGCATCCTTGGAGAAAACATTGCAGGGGAAGCTGGAGCACTGACAGGAGATGTGATCTGACTTCTGCGGGTAGTGTGACATGTCCCAAAAATTCCTTTATAGTGGCGGTCATTTTTTGAGTTCAGCTGAGAAGCCATCCTCAGTAGAGGATGCCAGAGGGTGCACCTCCACCCCCATGGCAGTCACGTCCTGACAGGGGCCAGGGTCTTTGTCTGTGGGGGATACCTCAGAAAAGGCACCTAGTTGTACCTTTCTGACTTCCTTCAGCAACATCTCTCCCCACCGTTTAGCCCATGGTGGAACACTCTTAGTGGTCTCCATTTCAGAAAGGCCTTCCAGTGCCATGATCACTTGGATTGTGCCCACACCATAATTACAATCCCCCTTTTCACCTTCCACCTCCTGGAGTTGTTTTATCAAGTCACAGTAGTCAGGGGGGCTATCTCTCCTATTCTGGAGCCCTAACTGGATGATCTACAATTTAGAATGCTTGGCGTGTTGCAGTATGTGCCCCAGTCTCACACGGTTCAAGTCACTGGCGGCTACCCCACCTTTCCGGTAGGCTCTCTGCAGAGCTCTTTCTAGGTGAGTAACATACACAGACAAACTTTCCTCCGTCCTTTGTTTGATACCTTGTAATTTCCTCATCAAAAGCTCCCCTGACTCAATGCTCCCCAAATTGCATTTGAGTGCAACTAGGTACTTCTGGGCAGATGCATCAGGGTTTGTGGACCTCAGAAATTTAATGGCCTCTAGGGTGGGACCCCTTAAACTTTCTATGATTCTTTTCTGCTTCTCAGCCTCCGCACACTGCCACTTGGGTACCAAGGGGGCAACATAGTCGACCCAGGTGTCCCAGTTGTCCTCCCCCGGTGGGGTGGGAAGAGCACCTGAGAATATACTCAACTTGCGGTATGTGTCTTGACCAACTGCAGGCACGGACGGGGTGCCGATACAGGAGCCGGGGCAGGACCTGGTACTGCAGTGGGTGGAGGTGTGGGGGAAGGATCACCCCAAGGCAGTAGGAATAGTCTCTTAAAATCCTCTACAGTCTTTCCCTCCTCCAGCAAAAACTTAGCCAACTTTTCCTCAAAAGTCTCACATAGTAGTGGGGGCTCACCCCTCCAGGGGCTCTACTGTCTTTAGTTATCACCCTCCAGGTGGCTGGGGCCCCTTCTGAGGCAACAGTCTGTGCCAATTTGGAACTGTCCACTGGGTCACTACACTCTACCAAGGCCATGAAAGTTTGGGCGATCAAATCAGCCTGTCGCCCCACCACCACAGCATTTGTTAAACATTCAGCTTTGGAAAGCACTCCTTCTACAGTGTTTTTACTAATATTCAAGGGAATATCCAATATAAGCAGGGCATTGTGAGGGTCAATCTCCTGCCCCGTACACCACCCCACCAACTGGTGCACAGCCACTTCTGTTCGGGTAGCCATTTATGTTTGACAATAATTCGTGATTTTGAGCATTAGGGGGTGACAATCCCAATGGTGCCTCCAAGATGTAACCCCTAGGTGGTGCTATCCCAAGGGCTACTACCCCTGCCTGCTTGGCTAGTTGCAGGTTAAGGGGCCTGGGTACTGAAACAGGTGCCTCCACCTGGAGGTCAGGGCTGTTAGGGGTCAAGCTAACCTGGGCACAGCCCTCCGGGACACTGTAACCCCCCCCCCTGTCCCTTCTAGTGGCCGGAACAATATACAGTAACTACTGTTGCAATGACCCTTAGTCACCATGCAAGTACCCACACTTCTTGCACTTACCACCAGGGCTGGTTCCACCGGTTCAACCCTGGAGACCCCCTGTAAAACAAGGTTAGGCACAGCAAACAACAACAGTACAGTGCTTTCAATATAAACTGGAACCACAGTCAGGTTAAATGGAAAAAGAGTTAGATCTGATTTATTCAGGGGACTTGAACAAGGAGGGGGCGTAATCAGGTTGATTGGCTTAAAGGCTAACTCATTCAAACAGTCATGCATGCACTTCAGAGTCCCTACACAGTCACACACTCTGGGTACCCAGGTGGGAAAATGGTGGGCTAGCCAGGAATGTTGCCTGGGGTAGCCTGGCATCGCAGCTGATTGGGGCCCTGTGATGGAAGAAAGCAACATGCGCAACACACACTATTTGTAATCCGGAGCCAGAGGGCTCAATTCGTGAAAGAAAAGACAAGGCAATCAGTTGATAACACTTTAGATTTAGCTGTTGTTACAGGGAGCTACCCTGATGTTTACTCACGATACCCACTACAGGACATAGGCAGGATGAAATCGAGACTTGGTTGTTGAGCTGGAGTGCCAGGAGAAGCAGGGCCCACACGAATCACCGAGACGTCGTTCCTGTTCAAAGCGTTGAGCAGGGGGCTGACCCCCAGGCAGGTCTCTTGTCGATGACTTTCTCTGTGTAGCGGGTAATCTGGCTGGGCCTATGTGGCGAGGCCCAGGCCAAATGGAGATGAATACGGATTCAGTCCGTTGGAGCTGGATGCAGCCTTTAGCAAGCAGAACATAGTTCGGCACACAGTGGGGAACCAAATCACAACCCACCAACACCACACAGCACATTTACATGTAAAGAAATTTCACTGTACCAGGCAAATGGCTCTCCGGTCGCAATTACAGGGTCTCTGCACAATCCGGGAGTTCAGAGGTGGCTGGAGGCCCTGACAGGCCGATTGCATTAGCAAATCTTCAGTCTCCTTCAGGTTTTTTGAGCCTGGTCACAGCTCAGTGGCTTATCTTGCTCTCCAAGGTCAGATTCAGTCCGAATAAATGCTAATATACCTCTCAGGGACAGCAGACAGGCAGGCCAAAACTCATCCCTTCCACAGTTCTCCCATGCAAATCTACGCAGGACTGCTGCTCGACTATCTCGAGCTGTACACTCTTTCCCTTCCCAACTCGGACTGAATGTAGCTGCAAGCAACCTGGGACTTTCCCCAGGATACAAAAGGTTCGGTTGGCTGATCCATCTGTCAGTCACAAGGGCTCCCCTCCAGGTTCATTTAGGCACCAAAGTCCCAAAACTATGATTCCTACAAAGTTTTGCTCCCACAAGACCCCTGGGGACAGGCTCCATTTTAGAGTCCCCAAAGGTATTGATTGGTCCAAACATCTAGTAGTCCAGGACCAAGATGGTGGAAATAAACAGAACTGTCCATGCTGCAAAGAAGGCAGGTTAGACAAACTACAGTATCATTACTATCACAATAGATAATCAGCAAATAAGTACAGCTTCTGACAGAGCTCCCTCTGCGCACATAGCGATAGCAGAATGGAGTGATTATCTGGAGGCCCAGGCGGGACTCGAGCATAGAAACACTCAGTCCCCTCCCAGATTAAGTAAGTACCATGTTACTGCGGCTCTTAAAGAGACAAAGCACAGAGGCATTAAGGCATTCTCACACAAACGGTTTTATATCACTAGGACACAGGACACCAGCCTGGCAGTGGGTCCTTAGGCACACCCAAGGAAGATTTTTCAGGAACCTCCATTTGTAGATGGATTACATAGATACTGGAGGAATGACTCTGACATGGAGATGTTGCATAAGCAATTGGTTAATCCAAGTCCATAGTATCCGTAGGAGGCAAAAGTGAGAAGCGGTGGTGAAAGGTAAGGCAGCTGGCAATGCGCAGTAACTGTAAACTGCAGGTGAAGGCTAGACATCACTGATAGACTTCCCAATCCTGTTGTATGGATTCAGCGATAAGCAAGAGCAAAGTTGAGACGAAGGGTCCGGCAGATGAAGATCCTGTTAGAGACGATGTCCGAAGAAGTATGATGGGTAATCCAGAACCAGGTGAGCAGTAAGCGAAGCAGCTAGACTCATACATGTGCAGTTAGCATGGTTAAGGAATGAGTGCAATAGTAGAGCACAGTCCAACGTGAGGAGGACAGCTACTAATGAGTCCATCGAAGATGAAATAAGTAGCGAGTTAGGCCCCCACGTGGACTAGCAAGAAGACAGGACCTCCACGTAGGTCTGCCTGAGTAGTGTACAAGTGAGTGAGTCAAGCTAGGCCTCCATATAGGCTAGCAGGACCGGCTGGACCTCCACGTAGGTCAGCCTGAGGTAGGAGTAGTGAGAGTGAGTAGAACTAGGCCTCCATGTAAGCCAGCAGGACCGGCTAGACCTCCATGTAGGTCAGCCTGAGGTAGGAGTAGTGAGAGTGAGTAGAGCTAGGCCTCCATGTAAGCCAGCAGGACCGGCTAGACCTCCACGTAGGTCAGCCTGAGGTAGGAGTAGTGAGAGTGAGTACAGCTAGGCCTCCACATAAGCCAGCAGGACCGGCTAGACCTCCACGTAGGTCAGCCTGAGGTAGGAGTAGTGAGAGTGAGTAGAGCTAGGCCTCCACGTAAGCCAGCAGGACCGGCTAGACCTCCACGTAGGTCAGCCTGAGGTAGGAGTAGTGAGAATGAGTAGAGCTAGGCCTCCACATCAGCTAGCAGGACTGGCTGGACCTCCACATAGGTCAGCTGAGGTAAGAGGAATGTGACTAAGCAGAGCTAGGCCTCCATGTAGGTTAGCAGGGTCTGTCTGATGAGTAAAATGAGGGAGTTGAGCCAACCACCTTGTTGCCTGGCCGTCCGGCAAGTAAGGATGACAAAGGGCCTCTGACTAGGCTGGATGGAGGAAGGAAGCTGCAGGAACGGATTCGAGAATGCAGTGGACTGTTCAGTACTGTCAGAGGATGTCCATATCTAGGGGTCAACCTTAACTTTTCTTTGCACTAGCCAGCAGGACAAGTTGATTCAAAATTGCACTAGCCTACAGATGGTTGCACTAGCTCACAATTGCAATGGTAAATTTTGATCAATTATACAGGAACAAATGCAAGCCAGGAAAATATTCAGATTATTGTACATTTATGCTGCTCCCACATTGCTTCTGGCCCCAGCAGAAAAAAAGACTGCAATGCCATCACACACAGTGTGCCCCCTTCCCCATTGTTTTGTACCATGATCTCCTTTCTTCCTCTTACTGCACCCCCTGAACCAGAGGATAACACAGCAGCAAATGTTCAGTCAAGTAGTCCTAGCTCTGCACACACAATAGCTGGCATCATCATGCACCTCACCACCACCCACAGAGCAATGAACAGTCAGGCAGCCCCCACACGGAAGCCCAGCACTTCTAGACATTTTCATACAGTGTCAAGTGAGCCAGGAGCACAGTTACGATCTCTTTGGGGAAGGGGCTATACAAACCTAAGGGGCTTGGGAAACAGAAAACTTTATGACATTTTGATTTATTTATTTTATTTATTTATTGAGGTCTAGGAATTACAGCCCCTTGAGTTAGGGACTCTTTTTTAAAGGCTCCACGTCAGTACAAAGTGTGGCAGGCAAGTATTACAGACATCATGAAACAATGACAGTAAGTTATACACAAAGAGAAAAATTATACAATAGGAGCTATTACAAAAGGCTCCACGTCAGTACAAAGTGTGGCAGGCAAGTGTTACAGACATCATAGCATCATGAACAATGACAGTAATTATGCACAAAGAGAAAATTATACAATAGGGAGCTGTCTAATGACGATGAATTAAAATAAGCATTGTCAATTGACATGGGAGTAACCAAAATTGTAGAAATAAGTCTGTGGAGAAAAAAATAAATATTGGAGACAGGAGCAACGGAGATATGGAGAAGAAAATGAGAAACAGGCCCATGAAGTGGACCAAAGGAGAGCTGGAAAATAGTAGAGACCAGAAGGCCACCCAGTGGGTGTTGCTGTGTGGCCAAGGTGCAGGAGAGGAATAGTTGAAGGGCTGGTGGGGGATGCTACAAGTCTCAGTGGCTGAGAGGGACCTGGGGGTGGTGGTGGAGGTCAAAATGAACAACTTTGAGACTTGTAGGAGGGCAGCGGCCAAAGCCAACAAGACGCTGGGATGCATCGCTAGGGGGATCACCTCCAGAAGGAGGGAAGTGATACTCCCTCTGTATAACTGCTTGGTGAGGCCGCACCTCGAGTACTGTGTGCACTTTTGGAGGCCACACTTTAAGAGGGACACTGAACTCCTGGAGAGGGTCCAGAAGAGGGCAACCAAAATTATCTGGGGCCTGGGAGACAGGCCCTATGGGGAGAGGCTCAAAGAGCTAAATATGTACACACTGAAAGAGAGAAGGGGGCCGAGAGTTAGACTGAAACTCCTTACTAAACTGAGTGGTCTAAGTGAGTTATCCCTGCCTGACCTCTATCGGTACTACCAAGCTGCTCACCTCTCTCATGTGATGGCTAGGCAGGTGTCAGAAAATGAATTGCATTGGGCAGAACTGGAGCAGGCAGTCGCTCCGGACCTGGAATATTTTGCCATACTCTATCACGGGGCAGGACACCTAGCTGAAGGCCTGAATTTACCCCTGGAATTGCAGCACAGGGTGATAACTTGGAATCAGATCAAGAGGCAATTCTCTATCTCCCCCTTTATACCATTAATCTGCCCAATCGCAATACTCCCAGACTTTCAGCCTAGGAAAATGGATCATGTTTTCCGACTGTGGTCCAGGTATGGCCTGAAGTACCTGTTCCAGATTACAACGGGAAGGAGCTTCTGGTCATTTCAGGAAATGCAGATAAAATTCAATCTGCCCAACACCCACCATTATAGGTACCTACAATTAAGACATCGTTACGAGTCACTACCCGTTGAGGTGCGAAGCCCTGAACACTGGCCCCCTTTGATTGCTAAGTTGCAGTCTTTATTTACCTCCCCAAATCAGAGTTACCTGATATCTGCCCTCTATTGGGCTCTAATGTTGTCCAACCTGGCAAATCTGATGGATCTCCGTCAGAAATGGCAGCAGGAACTGGGTCTCCCCATAGAAATAAAACACTGGGAACAGGCTTCCCGACAAGTGGCACGCACATCTAGTTCACACCAATGGCGGGAGTTTGCATGGAAATTTTTGATTCATTATTTCAACACCCCTGAAGTCACAAGCCACTACACCCTGGGACATTCTGCCGCCTGCTGGCATTTATGTGGAGAGGAAAAGGCCCACCTCACACACATAATGTATTCTTGCCCTAAGCTGGAATCATATATTCGTTTACTACAATTGGAACTTCAAGAGATATTTGATAGACCAATCCAGCTGACCCCGCAAGTATTTTTTCTGTCTATACTCCCCAAGGACATCAGGAACTAAGGAGTCCGTTACCGTCTAGCTATTTTACTGGCAGCAGGGGAAAAAGGCCATCACTAAAAATTGGTCGACCCCCAAAATCCCAACAGTGCAGGACTGGTGGACAATTACTAAGCAAATCTATCAGCTGGAAAAAATAACATACAGTTTAAATGATAGGGAGGAAAGATTTAGAATTAGATGGAATAGATGGCTTTTATATTACATGCTTAAGGACTTGACATTCGTGCCATAGTCTAATACACTGTTCTCCCCCAAATCTGGTCCGGTTTTGGAGGATGTGCCTGCATGGATCCCGGGGGAGCTTCCTTACTTTCTAAGTCCTGGGTACCCTAGAATTGATATAAGCAACAGTATATTGTTGTTCATGACTTGTATTTGAACTCCTATTATTTTCTCCGACATCCAGGATCTGATTTAGCAATTTTTAAGAAGTTAAGTGACTCTGAGCTGGGTCCTTCTGAATTGCCTGGACCCTTATGGACAATGACCTCTAAACATATTGGTATGAACTTTTAACAGTTTGCTATTGAACATTCAATATTTGGTTACCAGAAGAACTCCCGTGAGTACCTTTTCTTGATTCCCTTTCTTTTAATTGCCTAGATACAATCGATTGTAAGTAAAAATGAAATAGAGATGAAAATAAAAAAAAAAAAAAGAAAGAAAGAGAGAAGGGACTGGGGGGACATGATAGATAGAGATCTTCGGGTACATGAAGGAGTTAAATAGGGGAGGTGCAGTCAGGGTGCTCCGAAGGAAGGGGGGGCAACTAGAGGATATGGGTGGAAACTGGAGGGGGGATTCAGGGGAGAAAGGAGGAGGTGCTACTTCACTGAGAAAGTGGTGGAGCCATAGAATGCACTGCCCAGGGGACTGGTTGAGGCAGAGACGGTGGAAGGGTTCAAGAGGGGTGGGACAGGTACAGGGGAAGGTTTCTGGAAGCAAAGTCCTGTGCAGTAGGAATATCCAGGACTGGGAAGGGAGAAGCCAGAGAGGGTGAGGGGGGGCAGTAAGGTCAGCTCCCAGGGTGGGTGCCATTAGGGTGGGTGCAAGACCGTTAGGCCTATTCTGCTGGCATTTTCGTATGTTAGTATGTTACAACAGTGTTAAGGGCAGTCAAAGTTTGATGAAACAAGGATATGGCCCCGCAGTTTTCTTTTGAAAGGACCCAAACTGGGTATGGAAAGGAGGGAACAGGGGATGGCGTTTATCCATAAAGGGGCCCTATATTTGAAGGACCTTTGACTGGCGGTAGTTCTATAGAAGGGGACTTGGAAAGCAGTTTTGTCGGTGTGTCTGGTTGTCCGCCTGTCCTGCCCTGGAGAGAGGAGAAGGTTACAGCCAGGGGGTGAGTGGCTCATGAGATTTTTTTTGCTAGTAGGCAAGTCTGATAGTAGAGGGCTGGAAATTTAGCCAGGCCGAGCATTGGCTAGAGAGAGGTTTAAGGGCTAACCTGTCAAGGCAGCCAGTGGCCAGGCAGCAGGCTTTGTTTAAGGCAAGTTTAATTTTACTCAGGGCAGAGTTTGAGGCAGACCTGTAGATGACTATACCATAGTCTACCAGGGATAGAACAGAGCTAGAGCTAGCCAGTCTAAGAGCGGGGGGGGGGAGGCATGACCTAATTCTGTAGAGGAGGTCAATTCTGGCATTAACTGCAGAGCAGGTAGCGGTAATGTGTTCAAGGAAGGAGAAAGCAGGAACAAGGGTGATATCAAGGTATTTAAAATGGGGAACGGATTCCAGGGGGGTGCCATGAGAACTGAGGATGGAGAGGGAGGAGGACTTGTACTTATTTTGGTGGTAGGAAAATAGCATTATCTTTGTTTTTTTATAATTGCAAATAAGTCTATGGGTTGAAAACCAGGATTCAACCTCCTTGAAGGAGCACTGCAGGTCCTGTTGAAGCAGGGTGGGGTCAGGGTGGCGACTGAAAATCACTACATCATCCGCATAGAGGAGGAGATGTCCAGTGCAGGCAGAGGAGAGAGAGTTCAGGTACAGGGTAAATAGGAGTGGGCTAAGAATGGAGCCCTGGGGTACCCCAGAGTGAACGTGTAGACTAGTGCATAGGGTGCCATTTCTCTTCACTTGCTGGGATCTTCCTTGCAGGTAGTGGGTGAACCAGGCGGTGGCCTCCTGGGACAGGCCAGTGGAAGGGAGAGAGTCTGATAATAGGGAACGATTGACCGTATCAAAGGCCTTGGTGAGGTCTATGTACACAGACACAACCAAGGTCCCTTGGTCAACGGAGTCGTGGATGAATGACGTGTACTCCAGGAGGGCAGTAGTGGTGCTGTGGCCCTTCCTAAAACCGTGCTGTTGCTAGCAAAGGAGGTTATGTGATTTCAGGAATTCAGTGAGTTGGTCGGCGATGATTGTTTCGAGTTCATTGGGGGGGGGCAGAATGGAGATAGGCCTGTAGTTATCATGGGAGGTTTGGTCACTGCTCTTGTGGATGGGGTGACCCACGCCCATTTCCACTGGGAAGGGAACTGACCATGGCATGGTGACATATTCAAGACTTTGGTCAGGGGGGTTAGGACTGCATCTAGAGACAGGTTGAGCAGCTTAAGGTCTAGTGTATCGCCATTCTGCCTGGAATTGCCAAGGAACTTAGAAAGGTAAGAGCGGGCAGTACTCGGGGAGATGGTCTTGAATAGGAATGGTGGGACACCAGTGGGGGGAATAGCCCAGGGGATAGGAAGTTGAGGGGAGTACTGAGTTAAGGTTAGTAAAAGCCGCATTAACGGTACTGGCAGTCTGGTTAGGATCTTGGGTAGGGACCCCGTTTATGATCACTGGGGGGGGGGGGGGAGAGATTTACCACTGAGTTCCTTAATATTCTCCCAGAAGTTACGTCCCTGCCCCCAGGAGGTGGTGAGTTTAGCTTGGTAGTAAGCAGCCTTAGCTTAGTGAAAGGTCCAGGTGCAGGGGTTTCAGGCACCATGGTATAGTTGACGGTCCATGGGGCAGCTAGATTCCAGGGCTGGGCACTGTAGGTTGTCACAAGCAGTCATTTGGTCAGTTACAGACTGGCTGACCCTGGGAGAGGAATAATCTTTTACCACCTGCTTAACAAAGGGGGCAAAGATATCACAAGCAGTGTTAAAGGAACTAATAAAGAAGGATAGCGCATCATCAACAGATGCAATATAGTCGAGTGGGGTCCAGTCAAAGTTGAGGAGATAATTGTGGAAATACCCTAGAGCGCCTTTCCTAAGCAGTCGATATCTAGAGATATGGGGGGGTGCAGTTTCCAGCTGTTTGACCAGTGGTAGGTTACTGGGGAGTGATTGTTAAGTGAGTCAGATAAGACCTGGACATCAGAGATATGTTCAGGGTGATTGGAGAAAACTAGGTCATTGAGGGTTCTGTTGCCTGTGTTTCAGAGGGGACCAGTTGAGTTAGGTTTTGGGCAGCAGCGGCATCTCTGAAATAGGGTGATTGAGGGGCAAGCCAGTTTGTGTTAAAGTTGCCAAGTGCAATGATCTCAGAGTTTTTGCGGAGTTGAGCAGCGATATCTAGGATCAAAGTGAAAGCCTCTTTTTTGGTTTTCAAAAGTATTGATTTTAACAAGCTATGCACCAACAGTAACAGAATTAAAAAAAAAACATTCTCCTTTCATCAGGCAAGGGTAAACACTACACAGGCATGATACTATATTACTTCTGTTTCTATATAGGATGATCTATGCACCCCAGGAATGCTTATTTTAACCTTTCAAATTATGCATTTTATTAAGGTATTGTGTACTATACATGCTCCAAAGCTTTGTTTTTAGAATGAAAAGACAGGCTGAGCAGGATATGGGTGGGACTATATGGATGGCGTTGACTGGCATGGTGTATTTAGAACAGCTGGGGACCCCTACATTTGCCAATAATGGCAGCTATGGGTCTATGGACAGTCATTTCAGAGTATGGTCTGCAGTGGTGTCCAGGGAATGTACAGAACTGAGAGATCTGGAGGGGAGCGGGAGCAGCTATGGTGAGGCTGGAATAAAACCTACAACCTGCAGAACAGATCCTGCATGCCTTTTAACATTTTTTCACGGAAATATTGGCTACAGACACTCAAAATATAGGAAAATGAAGGGCACTGGTCTTAATAATGTGGGACAAATTGTCAGACAGAGACATGTTCAGAAAACTGGAAGCTAGTGACTTAACAGCTTCTAACCTTGAGCACATCGTGGACACTAGCTGAAAGTTCTGACAGTGGAGTGATAATTACTCACATTAAACCTTTTGTGGGATCCCCTTCTTGAACTGCCAGATAACTGCAACTCTTAATGAGATGTTAATGACACCAGGACATCTGCAACACAAAGAGATTAGAAGGACTAGAGTCTGCTAAAGCAGGGAACTTTTCAACTTCATTAACAGCCATGGAAAACCTGCACTAGTCAAGACGGACAAGTGAAGAGTTAGCTGCACTAGCCCTGGCCAATTTGCAGTAGGTTTTGGGCTGGTAAAACAATGTTAAAATCGAACCCTGTCCATACCCTAGAACTGCAGGGTTAAATACCTTGAACATGAGGGAAACATCCTGGGTGCCTAAAAGGGCACGTTGCATTAAGCAACAGGTATATATTAGAGCACCCCAGAAAAAAACAAGCTGACGTCTGTAGAGATCCTCTGTTGCATACAGGAACATTGTGGTCGCCGAATAATTATGAATGGCTGTAGGAATGGAAGCAGTAAGTGTAGGTCCCAGTGCAAAATATAGCCAGAGTCCCAGTTCATCGCTGAACTGCAACAGCAATGGCAGAAAAACGGAGTACAGCAAAGCTATTTGCACATTTATGACATCCTCTGTGCCCAGCAACATGGATTCAGACTCGGACATAGAACATCGACAGCCCTCCTTGAATTCTCAGGCGCTATCCACAAGGCCTTGGACAAGGGACTCCTAACTGGAGCTGTGTACATTGATCTAACGAAGGCTTTTGACACGGTACATCATGGCCTACTCATCAGTCAGCTGCAATCTCTTGGGCTCTCCCTGCGCGCAGGGGCCTGGATTAAAAATTACCTCACCCGGTGCTCCCAAGTTGTAAAAATAGCAGGTGTGCTCTCAGAACCTAAGCCTGTCCTCTCGGGAGTTCCACAGGGATCCATCTTAGGCCCTCTCCTCTTCAGCCTTTTCCTAAACTCCCTCCCTAAATCCTGCCCTGAGCAAATTATCCTCTATGCTGACGATGCTGTGATTCTATCCTCTCATAAAGATCCAAACCCCTTACGCCTTAGCCTCCAGCATGCATTTGCTGGTGTTGAAAAGTGGTTTGTGGCACATAAGCTAGTCCTAAACCATAAAAAAACAAAATCCATGCTTTTCTCAAGTCCACAAAACAAGAAAAGGCAAACACCACTCACCATCAACACATCCATGGGATCCACTCTTGAACAGGTGGCTACCTTCAAATATCTTGGAATCACCTTCGATCAGGGCCTCACCTTTGCAACCCATATCGATAGCACAGCCAAAACTATCAATCAGCAGCTCAGGATATTGTACCGGAACAGACAGCTTCTCACCTTACCAGCACTGAAGCTAGCTATTCAATCCTCAATCATCTCAATTGTTGACTATAGCTTAATTGTCTATGGGTCTGCCTCTACAAGTGCGCTTAAACGTATTCCAACCTCCCTTAACAAGGCCTGTCGGTTGCTCACTGGCGCCCATCAACATACTCACACCTGCGAGCTGTAGGCTGAAACTGGATGGCTTCAACTCTCAAACCGCTTAAAGTACCTTACCTGCCTTATGGCCAAAAAATCCATCTTGGGCCTCACCCCACCCTGCATTCAAGACCTGATATGCCAGAACACAAGTGTTCGACCCACCAGAAGATCTGAAAATCAGCCCCTTCAGGTCCCCCGTTGCCGGACTTCCCAGGGCCAGAGATCATTTGCCTATCATGTCCCTTCTTGGCTAAATGCACTTAGCACCTCTATTACCTCCTCTACCTCTTTAGGTGCATTTAAATCTAGCCCATTCTCTCACCTTACCACCTCTAACTCCTGTGACTGCTTTGACTAATTCCTCTCTAGTTAAGTTGTTGCTCTCTTGCCCTCATTACCTGACAAAGGCCCGGTAGATGATTCCTTTCCATTACCTGTGGTTGGCTCCTCCCTCCTTTCTTGTATATGCCCTATTCTTCACATTATCTTCCTGCTTCCCCCATTTGATTGCTTATTGATTTAATGTGTTTCACCTCATAATTTCTTGTCCTTGCACTAATGTTTTCTTCTCTTTTTTGATATTTGTTCAGTCTATGTGTATAGTATTCCACAATGTACCTTACTTGTGTCATTCATTGTAACCTTATTGCTTGTACCTAATTTGACGCGGAACCTTTGTAAAAGAGCCTTGGCTCAAAGGTATTAATTCCTAGTACTCAATAAACAACAATAAACATTTGTTTTTTCTTTATTGTCGGGGAAGGATCCCACATCGATTCCCAAAGAGATTTAGCAAGCCAGACTGTCTCAGATCAGTTAGGTGCTAAATGGATTAGCAGGCCAGTAATGCCCCAGACAGTGAAAGACTGAGTAGGTAACTATGAACTGCAAAGACAACATGCTGCCAGAAGTCAGTTAAGACAGCTGCAGAACAGGGAATGCTCTTGAGCTTGCAAAATACAAGTTACGATAACGTGTGTGAGCTACGTAGGCAGTGGGCTGTTTCCTGTGCAGGCAAGCACAGTACCAGTCAGGCTGTAAATATGAGGAAGGCAGCATCCTTCTATTAAATGTAAGATGCGGGAGTATGGCACTGTCTGGATGCTACATTGGAAGCCAGGAAACAATAACTCCGAAAGGACTGAAGAGCTGGGATGCCATAGGCAGCGAGCTGCATGAAATGGGGGAAGAGCACAGTTTGACCTGAGAAGGAGAACTTGAAGCAGTAGAACCGGTGAAACCCACAGGAACATAGGAAGGGGCAAAGATGAGATGCCCAGGAGAGGTAGCGCAGTATGATGTCTTCAGCCCAGAGGTCCTAAAATGCAGAGCGAGTAGAGCAGCAGAACGCCGTGAACGTGAACAGTGTAGCGGAGGAGCAGAACATGAATCGATGGAGGCACTGTGACGCAGCTGGTGGGAGAGAAAACAAAAAAGGCCCCAAAAAGATGAACAGAGAAAAACTAAGCAAGGTATGGGCACAAGGGGGGGGGTACAAAGCCCACAAGAAGAGGGGGTGGAAACAAGCAAGGCAACGCATTGGAAGGCAGGAGATGAGGGCAGAGGAGAAAAGAACATACCTCAAGGGAATCAACAAAGTCCAAGAGGGTAGTATCTTTCAGAAAAAGAGATGTGCAAAAACAAGGGGGCACAATTTGAAGATAGAGGGGGGATGGCTCAGAGGTAATGTGAGGAAGTATTTCTTCACAGAGAGGGTTGTGGATACATGGAGCAGCCTTCCTGAGGAGGCCGTAGAGTCAAAAACAGTGGGGGAGTTCAAGAATGCATGGGACAGACATGAGGCAATTCTAGTGGGGGGTAGGAGGAAGTAGGCTGTTGGTTAACTAGGATCTGCAGCTTATCCATTAGGTAGAGAAATGGGCAGACTAGGTGAGCCTAGCAGTCCTTATCTGCCATCAGATTCTATGTTTCTATGTAACACAAGAGATGGGGAGGGGAAGGAGGGGACGAAGAGCCCAAGGGAGGGAGAGAGAGAGAGAGAGCCCGACCAGCCACGCCGCCAAAGAGCAAGTGGGACTCGCTCTAAACAGGATGGCGTGTGAGCTGGATGTTTAAGTAGGAAACGGGCGAGGAGCTATGTCACCCCCACAGAACTTCAGGCTGCAGCCTTCCAATTATGCACTCTAAAATCTTGGTGATATGATTTTTGTTTAAATCCTTTATTGTAAAGTTTTGTACTCTCCATCAGACATGGAACCCTGATTCTCTGTTCTCCAGATTATTGCTTTGATGTACTGTTTATGCACTCTCAAGTCTTGTTGCTATGATTTTGGTTTAAATCCTTTATCATAAAGTTTTGTACCCTCCATCTGATGTGGAACCTTTGTAAAGGAGCCATTGGGCTCAAAGGTGTTATCCAATTATTACAATAAATAAAACATTTATTTTGTAAGACTGCAATACTGGTGGTTTGTACTTGCCATTCAACAATCCTGGCTGTGGCCTCAGTGATGCACAGATTGGATTATTATTTTTGTTCCTGAATAGAGGACAGGATATTTTGTACTTGCCCTACCTCTGCTAGCACGGTTGATAGCAATTGCAAGATTCCATGAATCTCAATGATCATGGCTTCTTTTGAGGTTGAAGTGGAGGCAGGCATGACTGGCAGTTGCTGTGGCGAGGATAGAAGTTCTTTGCTTTTGGCTGGATGAGTCTGATGTTGATCATGACATCGATCTTGTCCGCTGGATGCTTGAAGTGGACTTCATCAGGATTCATCCATGTAGCGCAGTCACGTAAGCTAAATACGTAATCTGCAAATTATATCACAGGAAGCAGAAGAATCTGAGCTAGGCAGCCATCTTTAAGCCTACTTAGCAGTGCTCCCTTCCCCCAATACAACTGTATTCATAGATAGATAGACAAACAGACTTTTATTTCTTTCTTTTTTATGCTTGTATTTTTGCCCTTGGTCGACGGACTGGGGGGAACCCCTGCATCGGCTTGGTCCCAGTTGTCACCGGGATCCAGGTGTCACGAGCTTTGTGCTGAGATGTTTTTGCCTTGTGCATCCCCCTGTGACCCACTGGAATGAAGTCAGTCATGCAATGACCTTGGTGCAAATGGGTGCGTTCCCACCCCCTTATATGCAGAGGTCCACTGGCTCCGTTCAACAGGGCCAGGTGACATGGTCCCAGACTACTCCCCCTCAGCCAACACTACAGGTTGGTAGGTGCTGGGTGCCAAGTGCCCTCCCTCCCCGGGAAGGTAAGCAGTCCCCTGGATGCTCTGCCTCATCTCCCCCCCCGACCCTCCGCTCTCAAACCCCAGTCATCGCATTGCAGGTGATAGCACTACCACTGCGCTGGCAGGCCAGTAGACTTTTTTTTTTTTGCATTATTTCTTTTTACTCCCCCCCCCCGCACCTTAGCCTGGTCTCTCTTTCAGGCCCCGCATGTACCTCATTCGGCAACCCCCTACCCTACCACCTCATATTGGAGCCAGCCCAGGTCACCCTGATGTATCCCTTCATCAGGTGGGTCCCTTACCTTTGTAGGGGAAGAGCCTATATGGCTATCCAAATGCTCCTGGGTGCTGCTGAGGTGGCGATGGAGGTCCGGAAGTTCCATGGTGAAGGTCCAGAATGCCGTCATCCGACCCGACCAAGGCACCATTTTTCTGTTTTTTTTCTTCCCGAGGAGTGGCGTGCCACAGATGTCATGGCTCACGCTGACGTCCGCCACCTCCCCTAGATATCGAGGCCTGACGTCGCACAATGCCCCCAGCCTCCACTAGGGGTCAGCAAGCGCCGGACCGCAACCTCCCCCTTCCCCCAGAGAATGTGCGCCGTTGCTGGACATTCCAGCCTTCTCCCCCCGGCCGGCCCACCAGCAACCCAAGTCCATTCCCGAACCCAGGTCATTGGCATCGCAGACATAAATCCAACCACTGCACCGGTGGGCCAGCCAGACTTTTAAATATGTTGTGTTTTTCCCAGGCTCAAGGCACCTTCCAATGTTTGGGCACACAAACACAAAAATACAGTAATACCTAAATATAAAAAAAACAACAATGAAGAAAAAAATAATATTTTCATATCTATGAAACCCCTATAAAAGTAAACATAACATACTATTTATTGATAGTTGAGGGAATGCTTGCTTGTAGAGCCATGTCTTCAGATTGCGAGTCTGTCTGGAATAGTTTCTCCATTTACTTATACTGTATGGTCTATCGCCCTGAAACTGTATTGTGTATTCCCCTGTATCTATGGATAGCCTAGTGCCCTAGTGTAATGTTGAATTTCTCTTGTGTGGTAGGTATCACCGTGCCAGTCTATACTGTAATGTGTTTGACCCAAGTCTGTATTATGTAATAGTAGCCATTGTGATGTGCTTTTACCCATGTCTGTAACTCTCCTGGGTAGTGACTGAAAATAGGCAGTTTCTTTGTCTACAGCACTTACCCAGTAATCAACAACAAAATAAATAAATATATAAATACTGTTCCAGTATTCCACTGAGGGGGAGTGTCTTGGATAGATCTCCAGAGGATATTCCAGAGCCTAGGGCCTGTAACAGTGAAGGCCCTATCTCTAGCAATTTTTTAACCTCCCTGGGGGGGACGAGGGGGGAGACCTTATGTGGCTGAATCCCTGGACAATTAGTACTATGGGCCCCACCTGGCAATGTGAGTAACTGGCCAGGGTGCCTGTGAAGTCCTGGCACTGGGGGCTAAAGGGGGTCCCCTAAAACTACTGTTAACGGCAATAACATTTTGTACACATACAAATGCTAGTGTCCACACAAAGACACCAGAGTCAAGCATAACTAAACTTATTAACCATGGACGTAGACACACACACACACACACACACACACACACACACACACACTTTTGTCCGTGTGGGAGGACACTACAAATTTACAGACATATAACACATACACAGGGCTACCACACAGGGTCCACGATGTAAAAGGAACTCTCTACACATTTTTGTTAGCCTTTACTTACTTTCTAGAGTCATACAGGTATTTATATCCAGGATAGTCTATTGTTGGGGTGGACACAGTGCTATAGAGTACAGTTCCCCCTCTCTCTCCTTTCACACTGGGCCGCATCTCTGTATATACAGTATAGACACCAGAATGCAAATTTCTCTGTAGAAGCTGCCACCTTTGTGCAGGGACTGGACTTACATAGAAACATAGACTTTGATGGCAGATAAGGACCACTTGGCCCACCCAGTCTGCCCATTTCCCGACCTACTGGATAAGCTGCAGATTCTAGTTAACCAACAGCCTACTTCCTGCAACCCCCAACTATAATTGCCTTGTGTCTGTCCCATGCATGTTTGAATTCCCCCACTGTTTTAGACCCCACAACCTCCCCAGGAAGGCTGTTCCATGTATCCACCACTCTCTCCGTGAAAAAAATTTCTACATTACCCCTGAGCTGTCCTCTATCTTTTAAATCGTGCCCCTTGTTCTTACACATCTCTTTTTCTGAAAGATGCTACCCTCCTGGACTTTGTTGATTCCCTTGAGGTACTTGAACATTTCTATCATGTCCCTCTGTCCCTCCTTTCATCAAGAGTCTACATATTAAGCTCTCTCAGTCTCTCTTCCTATGGCTTCTGCTGCAGACCCTGCACCATTTTAGTTGCCCTCCTCTGGACTGCTTCCATCCTGTCTATGTCCTTGCGTAGATGAGGTCTCCAAAACTGCATGCAGTACTCCAGATGGGGTCTCACCAACTGTCTGTACAGAGGGATAACCACTTCCCTTTTTCTACTTGTGATGCCCCTTCCTATGCATCCCAGTATCCCCTTGGCTTTCCTTACCGACTTTTCAAGTGGTATACCAAGTCCACATGGGCTCCAGTATGTCCCCATGTGCTGCCCCCAACACTTAAAATGGCTGTGCCTGCCAACTCTGTGGCATCCAGCAAAGAGGTTCATTTGGCATGCTAGTGACCTGGGTTTGAACCCCGAACCTGGGAACCAGGAGCGGAGACTGGCAGGGAAGGGAATTTACAAGTGTCCATTGGATGCTTCCCTCCCAGGGGGGTTGGGGTGGGACTAGCCTTGGCACCTGCAGGCGGATTGGGTGCCGTGCTGCATCAACACACCCCCTGCATGTCCCCGTCCAAGATTTCCTGTGCTCACGCAAGGCTGAGAACTGTGGTGGGCAGGGCAGAAAGTGGGCCCCCATCTGACTGGATGACAAGCACCACTCCTGTCACCATGAGTCACCATGAATCCGGAATCAGCCCGGACTAGCCCCGCAGCCTTGGGATGCGAAGTTGGCCGGTAAGGCACTTCCCCCCAGAAGAGAGGGACTCTCTCAACATAGGGATACATCGGGCCACCCAGGTAAGCTGCAGCTGGGGCTGGTGGATGGCGGCAGGGGTTGGGAGGGCATGAGGAACTTAGGCGCTCCGAAGGAGTGGCTGGACGGGGATGCCAGGGGAGGTGCATAAACAGAAAATCCCCCCCCAAAAAAATGGCTGTGCCTGTAACAGTACAGTACCAGAGGGACTTTGGACAGACAAACGATTGACTTCCCCCAGTGACCACCCATTCCTAGCTCCGTCCGAATGGGAAGGAGTAACTGTTATTCTTCCTTATAGAAGATATCTCCCAGACTGACAGGTTACAAGTAATGGCCCTAAACACCAGAGGACAATGGCTAGCAAAATGAGGCTACAGAGGTCTATTGCCGCACTTCTGCCCACAGCTCTTACACTCTTCCCAGCACTCCTACATTCTGGGATATCTTCTGGGATAATCCTTGTTCTCTCCCCTGGGAGGCCTGATGTTAACTGGGTGCCTATCCAAAGGCTTTCACAAATCCTACCCTCCGCTCCCAGCTCACTGTGGGGCAAGCTGTCTAGAACCTCATAGGGTAAAGACACAAACCTTAGGGGCTATGTGCTGCTCACATGTGTGACTTCCAACAGTTGGAGCACTGCAATGGCTGCTGCACAGAGGCAATTATACTGAAAGCTCTGTTTCTTTGTCAGTGTCACCCAGCCTTTCTGCTGAATTCTCAAGGCTAAATCCTGCCAGGTTTCACTGTAAGTCTACTTTTGTACCACTTGTGCCAAAAGAAAAAAAGCAAGACAATAAATGGTACTAGCAGAGCAGTGGCAACAGTGCACTGGCACCCTCTGGTGGCAGTTCTTCTGTAGAGGGCACACGTTACCAAATGTTTTCATATTTTTATAATTTTTAGTAATTTTATAAATATTTATTTAACAAATTCCACCAAACATTTTATAAGCACAAAAAGACACTCCAGGGCATTGATTGTACGGTATAGCTCACTTAAATGAACACCCAGAAAATAGAATAGCCCTCTTAAATGAATACTTTCACTGTGAATGATTCATTTGTGACTTTAACATATAGGAGAGCCCTCTTAAATGAATACCTGATAAAAGAATAAACCCGTCAAAAGCACTATGTACAGAAAGTAGAATATAATGATTTTCGGATCTGTTAAAAGGATAGACCTGTTAAATGGATAACTGACAAATTCTATAGTTTTCAGAAACCCTCATAAATGAATATCTGATAAAAAAATAATCCTGATAAATGGAAAGATTTGACCAGCACTTAAGTTATGCATTTAACAGGGTTCCACTATACTAGGGTTGACACATTTCCAAGCAGCAGCAAGACCCCTGGGTGTGTTGTAAACTTAGTACAGCCAATGCGCTGTCATGTCTTACTGCGTCCGAGATCCACAGTGTCAGATGTCGATGACAGATTGAGGAGATCCACCAGTGAGAGCTTTCCTCGTGCTCTCACCAGGAACAGAGCGTTCATCGTGCTGACTATGACTGGGTTGGTTCTGTGCCTGGCACAGAAACTGGACTGCAAACCCAAAGTGTACAGGAGCCTAATGCGATAGTGTTTGCACCAACCCACTGGATTAAGTCAAGATTGCCACTTAATCAGTTTTTGACCAACTCAAGCTGGTCTTCAAATAAGCTGCCAGTTGCCAGCTGAAGACAGCCAGCGTCCAGTTTTTTTTAAATAGAATTAAAAATAGAAACTAGGCATCACAAAGCTTCCCTCCTCAATGCACCATTTAGTATTGTTTTCTGGGAAGCATGCCCTCTACACCCAACAGAATGTACAGAGATCATTTCCACATTTTTTAGGGGTGCTAAATGTGGTAACCCTGGAAACAATGGCCCCAACTACAGTTTAATTTCTTGTGGTAAAATACCACGTTTCATGAAATATTTGTGAACAAATAGTTGGGATTGCTGCAATGATAGACATGGCTCTGGGGAGGGGAGTGGCATGTGGGAAGGTGGGGCACTAAAGTGTTTTATTTTTTTCATTAAATTACTCCTTCTTGGCCCTTCTTTTTCAGCACTCTTAATTAAATATTTTGGATGAACTGAATCCCCCCCCTTAAGTCTACAGAACCTACACTGGGCATAAGTTGATAGTTCTTGTGCACGCATGTGCTCCCTAGCTGCCACAGCTGCTGCTCTCACGCATACATGCTGCCCTATCGCTGCACAATGCCCATCACGTCAATGAAATGCACACAGAGTCTGAGGGATTCCTGCAACCCCGGGACAGATGCAACTCACACAAATGGTAACATCTGAAACCACTAGAACAAGCATACAGTTTGCATAGGTCTTCACATTCTAGTTCTGGATTTTACCAACCGCACATTAGGGATGAAACTGCCTCCTGACCCCCCCCCCAATGGAATGCCTGCTCAGCACCTGGAATGGCCTTATCCCCCCCCATGTAACACCCTCCCCTGCTGCCTGAATGGCCTCTTGCCCCCTATAGAACACACACCCTGCTGCCAGACCTCCTCCCTCCCTCCCTCCATGGAAACCCAGCCTGCTGCCAGAACAGCTTACTGCCCCCAACAGAACAACCATCTTGTCCCCGGAATGGCCTATCTCATAGAACGCCCACTCTGCTACTAGTACAGCCTCCAATGGAATGCCAACCCTTCCCCTGGAACTGTCTCTCCCCACGGAATGCCCACCTTGCCCTGGCACAGGCTTCTTCCATGCACCTTGCACCCAGAATGGCCTCCCTCCCTTCACAGAGCACCAACCCTGCTGCCGGAATGACTTACTGCCCCTAACAGAATGCCCACCCTGCTGCTGGAATAGCCTCCTGCCAACAAAATGCCCATACCTCTCAGCCTCCTGCCTCATAAAATCAGGGACAAGGCTTAAACAAATCAGGGACAAAGGACCAAAATCAGGGACACTTCTTTAAAATTGGAGAATCAGGATTCAGGAAGCCGGCAGAATTAAGGGCTTAGTGTAAAATCCATTTTCTAAGGAAGAACAAGTCTGTAACTTTAATGTTTGACATTATTTTGTGCTTATAACACCTGCTGTTTGGTCACAAAAAAACAATTTTAGGAGGGACAGTGTAAAATTTTGAGGCAAAATCAGGGACAGTTGAGAGGTAGGCGACCCAGGTAAAATGTGCGTGCAATCCGTGTCCGCAAATCTAGCGCAAAAATGCTTTATTCACCGTCCCCGCCCACTCAGTTTAACCTAATTGCAAATATTTACATATACTTTACTGTATTAAAGACAGAAGCTAATAAAACACATGGTTTTGTAACAGTTTAAATTGTGCAGTTTTACTGGTAGGCTGCAGAATGCAGAGACAGTTCCGGGAATCCAGTCTCCAATGTTGTGTTGAAAGTAAACCAAAAAAGTGGAAAAGTGTCATGGTTGTCGACAGAAAAAACAGTCGAAAGCTGACTCTTGCCTGCAGACTTTCGAGGTGTTCCTCTTTAAATGTGAAGCGGTGTGGGTTGGTGCCGCTGAGCGCAGCCCATTAACAGCTCGGGGTGGAGAGCTCCGATCTCCCAGCAGCACAGGCAGGGCTGACCAGAAAGCAGTGAAGGGGACCGGGCGAGGGACGGCACCGCAGGCGCGCATACGGCACACGGGGAAAGACAGCCAGGGAGTAAATCAAAGGTGTTCACTCTTCAACAGCCACATACACGAATCGTGGTTAAAAGGATGCAACTGCTGCTCGGGGCTGTCCAGCGGGTTCTGGCTGCCCACCACGCCCTGACTTCGTGGGAGGTTGTAGGGGATGATGACAGGGATACTTAAGGACCCAGGAGCAGTTGCACGGCTGTAACTGCAGCGGCTGCAGCAGCGCACCAGTACCACCACCACCATCATCACAGCTACCGTACCAGAACGAAACCAGTACTACCAGTAGCAGCGCACCACCATCACCAGGACTAGCCACCAGTATAACCAGCTGCAGCACCGATCACTACGTTCAGGAGCTGCGAGATGACTGCTAAAGTTTTGCCTCGGACCCTGGAGTGGTTTGTCTGCTTCTTTGGTGTGATCGTTGCTTATGGGCTAACACTTCCGATGGGACTGAAACACAGGGACGAGCCGGACCAACAGCGGGCAGTGGAAACAGCTGAGGTATGTGGAATATTTATTTGTAATTGTTGACCAGGAAAGGCACGCTAGGCTATGATAGCTTACAGTGCTCCCAGATTGATATGACATTTTCCCTGTAACTCCGCTGCAGTTTTCCAATAGATTCCATTATTTTTTATGGAAGCCAAATTGTTGTGGTTTCCCGTATAAGCAGTGCAAGTCTATGGGAACAGTTTTCCTCTAAATAGCTCAATTTCCGCGTAAAACGCAGTAATCCCTGTAGATCGGGGAACCCTAAGCTTATTTCTAGGTGCATGTTTGGGGGGTGCTGCTGGACCTGTTCTATTGCCGGGGAAGGTTGGTCATGATACTGGGAAAACTGCCCTACTCTTTTTCCACAAGTGCCTTTGAATCTTTAACTTCCACCTGGACAGAGACCAGAGATGGTCAGAAAGGACCTCAGTTTAATGTCTCATCTGAAGGATGGCACCTCAATACAGCACCCAGGACAGTGCCAGTTAAAGGTATTACCCCAAGTACTTGGTGTGGGGCTAGAACCCACAGTTTTCTGTCCCCAAAGGCCAGCATGCTACCTACTGAGTCAGTGACCCTGAATATGGATAGTTGTAATGAAGTAATTTTAATAACTTTTTTCTTCTGGATTTTAACATTGAGCTATAGACCAAATGTAAACATGCAATAAAATCATTTTATCGTGTGTCCTCCTTACTGTTAAAAGCAGTCCGGGTCCCCAGATTATATTACAGGTGAACCTGTCTTGCAATTGTGGTTTGGAACCAGGTTTGTGTCCGAGTGGCTCGCTGTTTCTCTGACCTGATGGGGAAAATAAAACATGTTTCTGTTTTCTATCTGGGATGGAAGACTCAAATCTGCTTGACATTTTGTTTATCCTAATTGCCGCCGATGATGCTGTCACTTCAGCACGTACAAACTGTAAACAATTTGTGAACATGGGGGTTAGGTAAAAAGAACTAGAAAATGGGCAAGAAAGATCATGGTCTGTGATTGGCAGAGACCCTTATCAGGGCATACATTTAGGTGCCAGCAGAGACCAGGATAAAACTAGTGTCAGTGCCAGGCTGCTGCCCTATTACTGCAGCTATCTGTCAGCCAGTTGTCAAAATTCTTTTAACTTTTAAACAGTAGCCATTTTTTTTTCTCGCTTAGCGAGACTGACCTCTGTACCTCTACTCACAACTGCACGTCAAAAACACTTAATATTACAATATTTACCTATAATGTGTGGGTAGACATTATTAACCGAAATCAAGCAGATTACAAATAGGATAAAGTATGCGGTGGTGTGTGTAACAAGAATTTTACACATCCCCGAGGTGTTGGATGCCACATAAACCCCGAGAGTGAAGCTCGAGGGGTTTATCTCAGCATTCAACACTGAGGGTGTGTGTAAAATTCGAGTTTACACATCACCCCGTATTTTATTTTATATAATTGTTGGATTTCGTTTTTTTTTTTTTTTCTCCACCCTCTTCAACAGTTGTATAAAATAAGCTGTACGCCTCTGTGCAGGAGCAGCTGCTGTCCGACCAGATATGAGCTGGGTGAGTGGTCAGATACGGGTGCTGCAAAAGAAAAAGCTAAGTTGGTTTGCCAGGATGGAGTTTGAAATTGTTTGCGTTGGCATTTGTTTATTAAAAAAAAAAAAAGGTTTTGCTTGCTGCCAGATTGGAGCGGCGGTCTGGCTGGTGGCGATGTGGAAGAGCGGTGTCTGTGGCTGGGCACACGCAGAGCGAGGGGAAACCTGGTGCGTGTCTGCTGTAATAAACACTTCTTCATTACGGCAAATTATGCCACGGGTTTCCCATAGAAAAAACAAAACCCATTAATTATAATCTTGTTATGCCACCGTTATAACATCACTCTGTTGTTAACCCTTCTTTTTTTTTTTTTGAAAATATAATTATTATTAAACTTTTTCTCAATTTTCCATAGTCACAGTTCCTTTGATGATAGATTAACAAGCTTTGCTTATGTCGACAGGGTAATATATTACATTGCATTTCATCAATGGAGGTAGCAAATTTCCACTGGTGGATAGTTACAAATAAAGGTAAAAAAAGAGAACACATCAAATCAGACAGTATTTCATTACCTTATCCTGGGGAGTATTGTTATTCTGTTTTTGGCTTTGCCCTCTGATCTTCTGGAACCGTATCATCCCTTTCCCTTAGGGCACACGCCACTCCTCAGTCCCTGTACCGTATAGGTAACCCAATAATGTACGAACTACTCTGGAAGTTGTGATGGCTATAAGGGTAACTAGGGGTGCCATAGGTGACACCGGGGATAAAATTCATCACTCTAAGGTACAAATGTTGGGTCTTTAGCCATAATATGCATGAGCCATCTGTTCCACTTCAATGCACATAGTGCTGCTTTATCATTTATGGAGTAAGTGAGCTTTTCTGATTTGTAGATGCCATTTACTATACCTCTCCAGGATTTTATTGATGGAATTATGTTGGTAAGCTAGCATTTAGTTATCGCTATTTTTGCTGCAAGCAGTAATATTCCCAGCAATGGTGCATTATATGGGCCTCTTAATTCTCGGGGGAAGACATGTAATAAGAAAGACTCTTCTGTCCAGGGTATTCCAGGGCCCCAGATTTCCTCAAGCTCCCCACGCAGGGAATCAGTAAATGGTTGCAGTTTTGGGCACAGCCAAAACACATGTGAATAGTGTGCATTTGTCTCTCTCCGCAGAGACACCAACAGGTAGCTGTTGAGTTTCTGTTGAAATGTGAAATAATGGTGGGGGTGCGAAAGTACCTAGTGAGTTGCCAGGAAAGAAGTCGCCATGCATGGATGCAAGTCAATTCGGAGGTAGTACTACAGATGGCATTCCACGCATCCTTGGTCACATGAGGTACCATCTCCGAGTTCCACTTTTCCATTATTGGGTATATTTTATCTCCTAAAGTACTTAGCAGAAATAGCATGTGCTAGGCCATCAGTTCGGAGCACCTGTTGTAGCAATTTTATTAGATGTGGGTACCCCTCCGGGTTACGTACCTCCAGGGGGAGTGAGTTGAAATAATGTCGAATTTGCATATATTGAAAAAATCCGAGTGCCATAGATCGTATTCCTACTGGATCTCCATGAAGGACTTAAATTGTGGACCCCTAAGAAACTGTGGCAGTCTGTTTAGGTGTAGGTGTCTCCAGTCCCTAAAGGTGTGATCAAGTTGGCCGGGGTGAAAGTTTTCTAATAGGCTTGTCAATGTTAATAAGGCAAGTATGGGGTGAGTTCCAGGGTCCTACAGATAGCGTGCCAGGCTTGGATTTGGTGGCGGACCCATGAGTTTATAATGCTTCAGAAGGGGGGGGGTTGATAAAATAGTGTTCGTTCCCATTCGGAGTTAGGGAAGATTTCCTCCTCAATCTTCCTCCATCTGGCTTTGGTGGTGGGTGCAAAACATCGGATCAGGAAAGTAATCTGCGATGCCCAGTAGTACAATCTAAGATTAGGGAGTGCCAGGCCCCCCTGAGCCCTGGGTAGAGCAAGAAGTTAGAATTTTACTCTTGGACGTTTTCTAGCCCAAATAAATTTGGAAATCACCGCATTCCACTTTCGCAACAACTTTAGTGGGAGGCTAACACGGACATTTTGAAAAAGATATAGGGCCCTTGGAAGCACTACCATCCTTATAGCCTCAACAAATTGAATCAGATTTAGTGGAAGGAGGTCTCATCTCTCCAGGTCCTGCTCCATCTGTTTCAAAAATGGGTCATAATTCTGAATAGCTGTGTCTTCTGTATTGTGTGCTAGGTATATGCCCAAGTATTTCAACCAGTCCAGCTTCCATCTGAATGGGAATTTCTTCTTAAACCACCTCGGGGGGTCAAAGTGAAAGACCAGGGCATCCGTCTTATTCTTATTGAGCTTATAACCTGAGCAGGATCTAGATTCCTCCAGCAAAGAGAATACCTCCGGAATGGATTCTAGGGGGTTAGAGAGGAAAAGAAGAACATCGTCCGTGTATAAAGCAATACGGTGTTCTGTGCCCATTATCTTAACTCCGGTGATTCTTGGGGACATTCGCATTGCCTGAGCCAGTGGCTCTATAAAGATGGCAAAAAGACCTGGTGACAGGGGGCAGCCCTGCCACGTGCCTCTTCTCGGGGGACATAATACGATTGATGCCCAGAAACTCTAACAGATGCCCGTGGTGAGGTGTAAAGTGCTTGAATGAGACCTGTAAAGCCTGGGGGGAAATCCATTTTGGTCATGGTGGAGAAGAGGAAGGGCCATGCCACCCGATCGAACGCCTTCTCAGCGTCTAGGCTGAGAAGTGTGCTCTACGTTCTATTAGTCTGCATTTTCTTTACCACATGCAGGGCTCATCTGGTGTTATCTGTGGTTGACGTGGCACTCACGAAGCCTGTCTGGTCTAGGTTGATCAGTGTTGGTAGGACTGTGTCAAGTCTTTTAGCATATATAGAGATAAAGTATTTATAATCCGCGTTAAGTACTGATATGGGTCTAAATGAGCTACAGTGGAGGGAGTCCTTTCCAGGCTTGGGTATAAGGGAGATGGTAGTGTATGCCCAGCTGGGAAGGGGGCATCACCCTGAGATACCTCGTTTAAGGCATTGATCAGAAGTGGGTTTATATATTGAGACATGCTTTTGTAGAATTCTGCCCCATAACCGTCGGGTCCTGGGGCCTTTTGTGTTTTCGATCGAGCTATCGCTGCTGCCAGCTCCGAGGGCATAATAGGAGCTAAAAGGGAGGCCTTCTGTTCTTCATAGAGCTTGAGGAGCTCCAATTTGTTTAGAAAGCCATTAATTTGAATAGCGGGTGGACACTGTTCAGGCGTATGTAGTTCTTTAAAATATTTTATAAATGTTTGAGTGATATCTTTCAGTTTTAGTTAGTTGCTGCCCGGTGGAGGGGTCCTTTATGACTGCAATTGTTGTCGCCCTGTGCTGGCTTCGCAGTCTGTAAGCCAACAGGCGTGTGGCTCTGGGGCCTATCTCTCCATATTTCTGTTCTAAAAAAGCTAGTGCTATTTCAGCTTGTTGGGTACATATATCGTCCAGCTCTCTTCTTGTTTGTTTGAGTTGGTCTACAACTGAGGTGTCACCCTGCTGATGTGCTGTCTGGAGGAACTGCAGTGTCTGCTCAAGCAGCCTCTGCTTCTCTAATCTGGCTTTGGCTAGGTGCGCCGTGTATTTTATTAAGTGTCCCCTCAGGACCGCTTTAAGGGTGTCCCACTGCATGACTGCTGAACTGTCTGGGTGTGCATCGTCTCTTATTATCTCTCCTATTTTTTCCCTGAACGATTCATTCCTGAGGTGCACCAGGTTAAACCTTCACCTGGTGCGGCATCTCTCTGCCCCTCCCAAAGCCAGGTGGTGACCACTGGAGCATGGTCTATGTGTGCTATGGCACCCAATTTGGTATCCATTAGGTTATCCAGGTCTTCTTTTTGTGTATAACAATGGTCTATGCATGTGTATGTGCTGTGTACTGCTGACTAGTATGTATAACCGCTGTCTCCAGGGTGCAGAGAACACCACACATCCACCCAGCCCACCTCCCGAGTAAACCGTCTGAAGAACTTATGTGGTACAGGTTGTTTCACTCCCCTAGCACTTGTGATGTCTAAAGAGGAGGAGGGAGCTATGTTAAAATCATCCGCTAAGATCAGGGTCCCCTTAGTCATAGCGACTATCCTATCCAGTAAAGATCTGATGGTGGGTGTATTTGTCCCTGGAGGGAGGTAAATATTCGCTAGAGTAACCTCCTGATCTTGCAACCATCCCTGCACTATAATCAGCCTCCGTTCTGGGTCTACCCGTTCTTTGATTTGAGATCAAAATGGCAACGCCGCTTCTTCTGCCTCCATCCCCCATCGCAGAAGAGAAGACCTGGGAGAAACCCCTTCCCTTTAATTTGCCGTGTTCCTTTTGAGACATGTGGGTTTCTTGGATATATGCCACCTCGGCATTAGTTTTTTTTCAGGAGACCCATAATTCTTGTGCGTTTTATGGGACTCCCCAAGCCATTAACATTCAAAGAGTATACATTTATATGCAGATTAAGCATTTTTGAAAGTAATCGTCTGTAGTAATATCTACTTCCAGTAACTCAATTAAAGCCCTAGCCCCTTATTTGTTTGATAGGAAACTGTGACCAACAATCGATCCTTGAAAAAGCATAACTTCTGTATTGTATGACACCATTGCTTTTTGTAAAGTAACTTGCTGGGATAAAACTAACAAGAAAGCCTGATCACTAACTCTGTGACCATTTGAAAAAACTAGTCTGGAGTAAAACTCCCCTATTTGATGAGAACAGTTAACTATTTGGGCCAACAAAACCAGACTGATCAGCCTCCGAGAAATAATACTTCCATCTTGTCGGTCATGTGACATGACCTTGGTGTGTGTTCGAGACACTCACCTATGCTCTCGGTAGTGTTGACAGTGTTTGACACCACTGGTGTCAATTTGGTGGGGGGGGCCGGGATAGGTGTTGGTGACGTCAGTACTGTACCCGATCCTCCCCACTGGTAGTTTAATCTGTTGAAGAGGAGTGTGGGATTAAGAGGGGGGTCAGACAAGGAGGGGGGAATCCCCAGCTGCCACTTTGACCTGATAGAAACATTGCTTATCAGGGTCAGTTCTCATACCTTTCTGGAGTAAGAGATACCGGCAGTTTGGTATCAGGTGTGGGGATGTGCAGGGCAGTCAGGGGGGGGACCCACGGTGGGGAGGGCCGGACAACAGCATCCTTATCGCGACCCAGCAAACACAGCTCTACATATGTGGCGTAATGCCATCTGCACTCTCATGTAGTTTACCCTTGGTAGGCACATTAACCCTGCAGTATCCCAATGATCCTCCCTCAGAGTAAATGATTAGTAGGCATTAAGTATGAGTTTCGGTCCCAGTCTGGGTAGTGGAAGTTTAAGACAGAAATGGGGAGGAGGGAGAGCAGGTCTTTCACCTCGCCCTACCGTTTAAGGAATTTAGTATCTTAGTCGGGGAGGGGGGAAGGAATCAGGACAGACATTCGCTGGAGGGAGCAGTTATTCAACCCCCTAATCCTGCAGTTTGTTAGTAGGAAAACAAAGATATGAAATTTAGTAGACTGGGACTTATCTGAGAATTTGCTGCAGAGTCATTCTGTCCCAGGAAGTCCTTAGTCATTGGTCCGGAACACCATCAACCATTCAAAAGGAAAAAAAAAAAAAGGATTTTTCTGGAACCCCTCGTTTTCCATGTGCCTTGTAGACCATGTTCTTTGTAGCAAAGACTTTTCCCTGTTCTGCTGGGTGCTGTCCCAAATGCTTCAGCGCAGAGATCCTTTGCTGTTTAGCCTCGTGGTGGTCAAGTCAGTGGCTGAAATCTGTGATTGCTGGCGGAGGGAGTTGGTGATTTGCTTAATGACTTTCTGCCCCCGTCTTCTGTGCGCCTCCTTTGCTCCCGCATTCCGAACCCGCTGCGATAGTTTAGAGGCTAGGGTTGGCTTCTGAATCATTGGGCCCTGTTGCACCTCTATTTTCCGTTTTTTTTTTAAGTTCAGTGGTAGCTGCCATCACTGAATCAAAGGTCTGTGAGCTGTCTGAGAAATGGATTACTATTTTAGCAGGATAAAGAGTACGAAATCGTAGCCCTGCAGCCTTGAGTGCTCGCCTGACCGGTATATATTGTTTCCTTTAGTTCATAATCTCAGGGGCGTAATCGTTTTCTAGATATAAACGGTGTGCTTGAAATAGTACTTCCCCTTGTTTCCAGGCAGCATATAGAACTGCTTCCTTTTCTTGGAATCTGAGAAACCATGCAAAAATGGTACGGGTGCGGGCTCCCTGCACTGGTTTGGGGCTGAGTGTGCGATAGGCTTGTTCCAGCTCCAGGGTCGAGGGCTCGGGGAGCTGTATGGAATCTCGCAGGAACTGGCTTATGAATTTAAATATATCGGATCCCTCAGCTCCTTCAGGTATTCCCGAGATGTGTGTGTTATTTCGCCTATTGCGGCTTTCAGCATCCTCCACTCTTGCCTGCAACTCCTGAATTTCTTGATGCAGCTGGGCAATAGCTCATTCTGTGCAGTCTACTCTGCTGTCTGGCTCTGCGGCCTGCGTCTCGAGAGTGTATTGTTGGGTTTCTATTTTGGTGCTGTCCGTACGAAGGGCAGTCACCGTTGAGTGCATCTCCTTGTGGAAGTCCCGCAGTTCGGAAAGAACCAGGGTCATCTGTCTTTGAATTGAACTTAACGGGATTTGCTTGGTGCTGGATCTGCTGCGGTGTGAGGAAGCCGAGGCCTGTGACCCCTCGCTGCCTGAGTCTCCATCGGTCAATCCACCCTCATCTCTCCCACCGTCAGGCTTAACATTTTTCTTTTCCCCTCTCTTTGGCACGATAGATGAGTCTCCTTGCAGTTCCCAGTAGTTTTGTTCTGGAAATCGCTGTATTTAGGAGATTTTTTCCAGGGAGGTTCGGGAGCCGTGTGGGCTATGCTGTCATTGAGGGAATGACATCACCCGAAGCTCATTAACCCTTCTTGAGTATGTCATATCAATGGTATAACAAAATGGGATGCTTCCAACAATCAATGTTCCATAAAGTAATTCAATCCGCGAGAACACAATCTTGGTAGCCCATATGCTATAAATTGTTTTTAACATTTTTAAAAAAAAGTTTTATTTATTAGGTCTAGGATTACAATACCTTTGAGCCAGGGCTCTTTTACAAAGGTTCCACGTCAGGTTACAATTCAAAACATAAGACATGTAACTCAGATTACAAATTCAATACATAGGACAAGGTTACAAAAGTGTAAGCTAAACAGAGTTACAAAGCATCTGAGAAACAAAACAAGTTTTGGAGACTAGGTTACAAGGAGATTGCGGATGAGGTGCAGAGAGGAAGAGTAGAGGGGGCGGAGAGCTATAGAGGAGGAGCGCAGCCAGAGGCATTGTCGTAGACATAACATGGGGAATTGCGTGCTAAAATATATTGTATGGTCTTTGGTTAGTAACCACGCTGAAAACACATCTTGAGGTTGCCATGACATCTGTAAACCTCTCGAGTCAGCTCTCGAGGTTTGCAATATGTCATGGCAACCTCTCGAAGTGTTTACAGCGTGGTTATTAACCAAAGACCATACATTATCATCTGTGTAATTACTAGTGTTTGCTTTTTCCCATAGGGAAACCTGGTTATAATTTGCCATTATAAACAGCTGGTTATAACGGCAAACACGTGCCAGGTTTCCCTGTGTGTGTGCATGCACCAGACACTCTCTCCACCTCCCCGCTGCTGGACGGATGACGCAAATGCTGCCAGAGATGCTGAAACCGCCAGTCGGTAGTAAGTAAAATGTCTGACAAAAAATAATTTTTTAAAACTAAACAAACAGTGGTCTTCTTCTTTTGGGGCACACACTAATGGGATATGTGGACCATGCTGAATTCCTACCAGTTCGCAGCTGCCAAACATCGAAGTTTGGTTATTTTATATAATTGCTGTGGTGATAAAGTGTACGCCAGCAATTATGTAGAATACAACATGACATGAGGTGGTCTGTAAACTCGAATTTTACACCCACCCTCAGTGTTGGATGCCTAGATAAACCTATCGAGCTTCGTTCTCGGGATTTATGTGGCATCCAACACCTCGGGAGTGTGTAAACTTCTTGTTACACACACCACCCCATGTATTCTTCTTTTTTCTTATCTATTTTTCCTCCTTTGGCCACCTAGCCTGCTTGGAGACATCCAGCTGCTGACCGTCTCTACCGTGGCACCCAGACTCTTGCAGCTTCCCCCCACAGCGGGGCCACAGGGAGCCCCGAAATCCCACAGGAAATGGATCTAGGCGAGTGCCTTTGCAAAACTGCGGACAACCATCAAGCCGCTTGCATCAGGTGCCATTTTTTTCCCTGGTTTTCAGTGTCCCTATTAGTGCATGCCAGGTAGTGCCTCCAATCTCCACTCGGGGCCACTGCCGAGCGATGCGTACCCTGATCCCACCCCCAGAGAGGAGAGCAATCCTCAGGACGCTCAATCCTCTCCTCCCCCTGCTGACCCATGGCACCCTGAGTCCGTTTCCAGACCCAGGTCACCAGCGTGGGTCGAGGTAAGGCGCCAGTGCCTCAACCCTCTATGCCACCGGGCCGATACCACTCCATGTATTATTCTATGTTTTTACAGGTTTAACATTTGTTTTACTGTGTTTGCTCCACCTCCTGTCACTCTCCACCTCCAGACTGCCCTCCCTGTTGGGTTATTATTGCTTACCTGCATCTAGACTGGCATGGGAGTTAGGGTAGGAAAAAAGGCTGAGATATGAGGAGGAATGGAACTAGATATATCAGCCTGCAACACGTAACACTCTGTCTGGTGCATTCAGGTGAAAGATCTTTCAATGAGCAACTAATGGAGGGAAGTGAAAACCAGAGTGAATCTGGAAATGGAATGTTTACACAGTCTGATTCCAGAACTGGAATGTCCCCAGAACTAGAATGTGTGCTGTTCCAGTTGCTCAGTGTTCCTGCTCAGTAGAATGTATATTATTCTGAGTTTTAGCCTTGGCGTTCTGTGGAGCACTCTGGTTTCAGAAACATTGCAGTTACAGTACATAATTAATCCAGGTTTTATTCCCCTTCCTCTTTTCTGGACAAACTCTTGTTCCTCATCATTTCAGTCTTCACATATAACCCCATTTCATGTGGCCACTAGGTTCTGGGTGCTTACCTTGAACAATTGCAGTGCTGGCCATGGCCAGTTTTTGGCCACCATTGCTAGAGCGTTGACCACAAAAGATTTTAGTGTCATGGTCACATGATCCCACAGCTTGTGGAAGATTTCTTTACACTTTACATGTTAGATTACACGGATTCGCACAGGCGTGTATATGTAAGTGTAATGTCACAGGCCCAATAGCATGCGCGTGTGTGTGTGTGTGTGTGTGTGTGTGTGTGTGTATATATATGTGTGTGTGTGTGCATGTGTGTGTGTGTGTAACGTTACAGGCCCAATACCATGCTTGTGCGTGTGTGTGTGTAATGTTACAGGCCCAATACCATGGTTGTGCATGTGTGGGAGGGGGTGGCATAGTGGCTGTCATCCCACAAGCCCGGGGGATCTTCTCCCCTGTCCTCCCAAAGTCCTGTCCACCTGCCTTGGTAGACAGCTTTCACAGCAACATACCTGATGTATACAGCCGTGGCTGACATCTTGGGGTAATGTCATCCTGACAGCTGCTGTATGGGTTGCTGAAGCGCCCTCTGACAAAGACCATGAGGTCTAAGCGCTGCGGTCTGTGTCTGTTGTCTGCCTCTGGAGTGGGTTTGTTCACTTTTGAAGAATGAATGAATAAAAAACACTTTCTTATACAAATAGTTTATCTTCCCTGTTGACCTGCTTTTCTCCCCAAGTGTTGGTATCCTGGATTGTGAGTTGCTGAAGTAGTACGTGCTGCCACAACCCTTTCTGTGGAGTTGGAGCTTCCTACCTCCTTAGTATATCTCAGTCTTCACCTGCCCAGGCTGCAAAGGCAGATCTTTCACATGGTGTTACTGCGGGTTGTTTGAGCAATTTTGGTGATTTTTTTTGTTAATTTGTTTAATAATACAGTTCTAAACTTTTTTGCCTTTTCCCTCTCTTCACTTTTCCTGAAATCACTTCCCTCTGCTAAGTATCAGAAATCGACTGGTATGCTAGCTGTTCTCAGTGGAGGGAGAGAAATGTTCTACAGTGCATTCCATTTATAACATACATGGGTTATAGTGGACAAAAACTGATTTCCATGACCAAATATATTACATCCTGGGCCATCCACTGGCCCAGTTTTACATTACACTCTCACACTGGTGGCCCGGGTCTGGGAACGGACTAGGGAGGTCTCTAAGTGGTACCGGGAGAGAGCTGAGGAAGCACTGCTGTATGGCTGTGCTCCCAGTCAGGAGGGACAGCATTCTCCATAAGCTAACCAAGCTGGTATCCAGTGATATAGGCGAGTCAATTTGACCGCCCGTAATAAAAGCGAGTAAGAAAGAATAGCTGTATGAATCAAAGTGGATTGATCCAAGCGGCAGATTAGTGCTGCTTCGGGGGCGGATTGACGAGGTGGAGGTAACATTAGCAAATGTTTATATCCCGCCAGATTCATCTGTGGGCGAACTGAAAAACCTACTGGATAAAATTACTCTATTGACAAGGGGAATCCTTTTGCTTTCTGGAGACTTTAATATTCTCCCTAAACCCGAGAAAGACTCCTCCAATCCTGCCCCACCAAAGAAAACTCCCCAGCAGAAGTTTTTCAGTAGATTCCTATCACAGGTGGGCTGGGCTGATACCTGGAGGTTTATGTACCCCTATATTAGAAACTACACACATTTTTCAGCTGTTCATAAGACCTACTCCAGGATTGATTTGACCTTTACTCTAGTGGAACATCTGGACTATCTAAATGAGATACAAATTGGGGATATTACCCTCTCGGATCACGCACCTGTAATGAGCTCCTGGAAGCTAGGCATCCAAAAAAGGAACTCATTCTGGCGCTTAAATCTGGTCCACCTAAAATCTGAACAATTTAAAGATTTTATTGCAGACAAGATCTCCGAAATTCTGTCTGACAATGCAGGCCCTGAAATTTCACCGGCAGTCCTTTGGGACACGCTTAAAACAGTCCTATGGGGCCATATTATAAATTACACCTCTCAAAAAGCAAAAGCCCGTAAACAACACGAAAACCAATTAGATGAAACGCTGCATTTTCTCCAAATGCTGCATAAACAAGGGGACGCCACTCTACTCCCACAAATTCAGCAAATTAAACAAGAACTAGATAGACTAGCTCTTCAGCAGACCGAAATTGCTCTCTCCTTTCTCCATCAGCGATACTATGAGGTAGGCCCCAGAGCCACGAGATTCCTAGCATACCAAATTAGGAAGCAGAGGAAATTGGCCTCTATAACGTCCATTCGCCACCCAATTAATGGAACACTTAAGTGTAAACTAAATGACATCGTCGAGGCATTTACAACATATTATTCTACTTTATATAACCCAGAGCGCCTGGTGGCTACCGATTCCATTAAAAGATTCCTGGATGATCTTTCCCTCCCTAGATTCACGTTACGACAAGGGGAGCGACTGCTGAACCCGGTAACCGTGCAGGAACTCACTAGCGCAGTGGCTCGTGCGAAAACTATGAAAGCCCCAGGCCCTGATGGCTATGGAGCCGAATTCTATAAAGCGGCAGGGCAGTTCCTTCTTCCCCATTTGCTTAAAACCTGTAACATGGTCCTAAAGGGTGACTCGCCGCCCCTCCCCACCTGGGCATTTGCTACCATCTCAGTTATCCCCAAACCGGGGTTAAACCCGCAATTATGTGAATCCTACCACCCAATTTCTGTACTGAATACAGATTATAAATTATTCATGGGAATAATAGCCCAAAGATTTGAAACCATTCTTCCCCAGTTTGTGAACATGGATCAGACGGGCTTTGTGGGTGGCCGTACTACAACGGACAGTATTAAAAGAACCTATCATATAATTCGGGAGATGAACACTCTAGGCTCCCCAGCAGCTCTGGTGAGTCTCGATGCCGAGAAGGCTTTCGACAGAGTCTACTGGCCCTTTTTGTACCAGCTAATGGAATCAATGGGATTCCCTGGAGGACTAGTACAAGCTATCTCCAATATCTATTCTTCCCCTAGGGCCTGGGTTAGGGTCGCAGGACACCACTCCACCCCTTTCTTTACAGAGGAACTAGACAGGGGTGCCTTTATCTCCCTACTATTTGCCCTATTTATGGAACCGCTAGCACAACAAATTAGACAATCACAAGATATTTCTGAGTTTTGTGGGTGAGGAGGAACACCGTATTGCTCTTTTATGCGACGATGTCCTGCTATACTCCTCAAATCCAGCTACCTCGCTCCCGAAGGTAATCACTCTACTTAAAAAAATTTGGAGACCTTTCAGGGTACAAAGTCAACACTGCAAAATCTGAAATTTTAACCTTTCAATTTGACCCTGAGCAGAGCATCCGGGATCAGGTTCCCATGTAAATGGGATATTAACAAACTTCAATATTTAGGAGTCTCTCTCACTAGAGACTTGCAGGATGCATATAAATATAACTACACCTCCTTTACCGCACGCCTTAAGGAAGACCTGGCAAATTGGAGTACTCTCCCGCTGACTTTATCCAGGAGAATAGATCTTATTCGTATGATCACGCTTCCTAGAGCCCTTTATCTCTTCAATAATATTCCTATTTCGCTTCCCCAATCCACATTTAAAGTCTGGAATAGGGCTATTTCACGTTTCATTTGGGCAGGATGTAGACCTAGAGTTAAGTTTAAAATACTGACTATGCCATGAGATTTAGGAGGATTATCCCTGCCTGACCTATACACGTACTATCAAGCGGCAAGCATGGTTCACGTATTTGCTAGACATATGTCAGATGGGGAGGCACATTGGGCAGACCTTGAATGGCACATCATTCCAGATCTGGAGTATAATAACACACTCTACTGTGATACACCCCGTTTGGAAGAATCTCAGAAACTACCCCCCGAAATCAGGAACAGAGTGATAACATGGCATAAAATAAGAATGCAATCTTGGATTACTCCCTTTATTCCGCTAATATGCCCCATAGCCGCCCTTCCTGACTTTCTCCACCGGAAACTTGATGACGCCTTTCAGCGCTGGACAAAATATCAGCTTAAATATTTATTTCAGATTGTAACAGCTGGGAGATTTTGGTTTTACCAGGAATTACAAACAAAATTTAATCTACCTGTTTCGCATCACTATAGGTATCTCCAATTAAGGCATTACTATTACTCTTTGTCATCTTTGCTTCACACCCCTGATAGTTGGCCCCAGATAATTGTTTCCATGCAATCCATGCTCTCCTCTCCCAACCAGAGACATCTAATCTCAACTTTCTATAGATTGTTCATACTTTCACATCAGGGAAACCTACAGACTATTAGGCAGAAATGGCAACACGAATTAGATATACCCATAGAACTGAAGCAATGGCAGCAAGCCTGTCGGCAAGTTGCACGTACCTCTAGCTCACATCAATGGCGAGAATTCGCTTGGAAGTTTTTAAACAGGTATTTCTATACCCCAGTGATCACCAGTCACTTTGAACGGAATGGCACAGCTTCCTGCTGGCGACTATGTGGGGAGAATAGAGCCCACCTAACACATGTGGTATTCGTCTGCCCCAAACTGGAGCCATTCATTCTGGCTCTACAATCGGAAATCCAATTGATCTTGGGAATTCCACTCCAATTATCTCCGCAGCTTTTTATACTCCTAATTTTTCCCAGTAATATAAAGGACCAAAATATCCGATACTTATTGGCCATTCTTCTTACAGCAGGAAAAGGCTATAACTAAATTTTGAGGACCCTGCCTCCCCCACCCTGAAGGACTGGCGCACCATAATAAAGCAAATCTATTATATGGAAAAAATAACCTATAAACTGAACAATCGAGTAGACGCTTTCAACTCTAAATGGAATAGATGGTTATTTTACTATGCGTTGAAGGATCCAGGGTTCATTCCCTAATGGATCAACCAAGTTAGCTAGCGCAGTAATGGAAAGAAAAATGGAGAAGAGGATTGTAAAGGAAGGTGTATAGGGGAGAGTAAGGGGAGGAAGTGTAAGGGACAATAAGTACCTATACCTAGACAACCACAGAAATAGCAATAAAACTTTCTTTGGCCCCTGATAGTCCTTAAAAACACGTCTAATGGCACTGTTAGAGGCATATTACGACATTACCTTCCTAATGGTCACTGAAGGGGCAGAGGTTTATTACTGAAAGTTGAATGGGAAATGTGCAGGTCTATCTCTCAAGATGAAATTATACCTGAAACCAGGCAATTTGTATAAATTAGAAATAAGAATAGCCTCATTTTATAAATGCATTCTGTATGTAGGCACTGGCGATCTACCATCAGTCTTGTACACTTGAACTATGTTAAGAAACTACTGAAGTAATATATGTAATGTAAAGTCTGTACCTGTTTATACCAATGACGAATAACAATAAAAAGAGAATAACAAAAGAAAAAAAAAAAGAAAGAATAGCTAGTGGGGGAATAGCAAGGGTCTGGTACAAGACTAGCAAATGTAGGAATAGGGCAAGTGTGGGATGGCGGGAAGGCGGTAACATGATATGGGAGTCAGACTGGTGGGTCAAATTCGAGCTGGCCATCTAGTGCAGTGGTAGGGTATATGCCACTAGTCTAGTGCAGAAGGCTCTGAGTTCGCAGCTTGTGGCGTGTGAGAACATTTGGTGTATTTTTTTATTTTTTCCCTTTTCTCCTGTGTCAGGCCCCCCTCGGAGTTGATTATATTAGTAATGGGGGGGTGCAGGGTACAAAGCTCCCCACATGGGGTGTGTGGTGGCATAGCCACGCCCCGCATAAAAAAAAAAAAAAAAAAGTTAAATGTTTGACATGGGGCCAATCCTCGCTGTCTTTGTCCTTGCTGTTGCAGTTTTCGACGACTTGCACCTGCTGTAATGTTCAGTGCTGTAAAAAAAAAAAAACTCACCGACATCACATGGAACCTTGTAAACTGAACTGAATAGCGCCCTCTGCAGGTGTGAAGCAAGTGTACCATCCAAGGTCTGGAGTCCTGTGGTGGAACTTTAGATGAAAGCACTGCAGAGGACTGTTTTAAGCCTGTGTTCTGGATGTAGACTTAAACCCATAGTCTTGTGGTCCAGAAGTAAGAACGGTAACACCCGACTGAGCCATACTTACACTTGAATGTAGTTTTCAAGTTTACGGTCTTCCAGTGCTTTTCACAGGCAAGCTGGTTCTAAATAGTAAAATGGCAGTATCCTATAAAACAGGTCCAATGCCATTGAAATCCCACATCCAAATAAAGGACCGAAAAGACACCGGATCATCCACAAATATTTAGATTTTGTAAAAAACATTTTTTAATAATTTTTTTAAACCATCACAATTGAGTGTGCTTTGACACAGACTGAGAGCATGTCAGCATTACTTGTGTTTATGTTGACAAGGAGCGAGATTGTGTTGATATAGAGTATAGCATGCAGAAGAGTCAATACTGTAAATTTGGAGTTAAAAGGTTTGACTTCTGACCAGTCCATCAGTGCAGTGGTACAGCTGTCATTTGCAATGCCATTGACCTGGGTTCACACCTGAGCCAGGGGTTTCAGTTGGGGGTGAGGAGTCTTTATTATTTTTTTTTTTTTTTTTTTTATTTCTGTTTATCCCCTCCTTCCTACCCTTGGTGTCCACTCTTTCTGGCCGTTCATTCCAATCCAGCTCCCCGAATTCAGGATCTGCCCATAGAGTGCCTCTTATGTTTTTTCTCCCTTGCACCACGGGGTCTGTCCCGGAGGTGGTGGTCTGGGTGGCTTAGAACGGTTGTCATCTAGGACCGCCAAGGGTTTTTTTCCGTTTTTCTGTCCCCTCATTCTGAGCCTCCCCGAGATGCCGGTGCAAGGACGTACATCCAGAGAGGCGACGTGCTGATGCACATCTCTCTCAAGTGCCTAACGGCGTCTCCCCTCCCTGACTCCATTGAACGGAGCCGCCAAGCCCCTCGAGAGCCCGTGTTCCCACCAGCCCTCTCAGGGCGTTGGGTGCATGTCGCACCCCTGGTAACCCACCCCAGAGGGAAGACAGCATCCACTGGGATGCTTGATTCTCCCTCTCCTGGTCGACCCTCACTGACCCGAATCTGTTCCCGAACCCGGGTCACGGGCGTAGCACGAGGTGTGGCGCTAGCAGCCTATGAAAAGATGAGCCATAGCAATAGATAAGCTTAGAGCTCAACGATATATGGTCTTTTTTTGTGTGTGTGTGTGTTATCTATTTTCTCCTACGTGCTCCACGCCCTGCCACTCCTTGGAGCTGCCTAGGCCCTCTCTGACCCACCTGTCCCCTTACGAACCTATGGAAGCTAATCCAGGGTAATCTGGCATAACCTTTCACTGGATGGGTCCCCCTCCTCTGAGACAGAAGGCAGGGGGACAGGCCAGCGCAACTACTTGGCCCCGGGGTGCTGCTGAGGCGGACATGGCTCTTCAGGGGTTTTGGTGGCATCGGCAGACCGGCAGCCGTCATCTGGCCGGGAATGGAGCAATTTCCACTTTTCTGGTTTGTTCCCTCACTGCACTGTCATGCAGTGCTCCTGGTCTCCACCAGAGGCCACAGCCAAGCGACGCTACCCGCCCCAGGAGAGTAGAGCAGTCCCAAGGACGCCCAATCCTCTCCTTCCCCTGCCAGCCCCCAGCATCCCGAGTCTGTTCTGGAACCCGGGTCACTGGCATGGCACGAGGTGTGGTGTCCAGCACCTCAATCCTCAGCACCACCGGGCCGGCATGGTCTTCTTTTTAAAGAGATTCCACCCTTTATATAACACGGATCAAGTAGGAGGAATTCAATTTCTTTATACATAGAAATGATACAGCTGTTTTTAAGGGCAAAGCATTAAGCATGTATGTATGTACAGAGCCCACTTAAGTGCACATTCTGGATAATTGCACACTATCTCCCAGTTTTTTCCTATCTCTGCAGTGTTACATTTTCTGGTTAAGTGCGCATTTCTATTAAGTGCACAGTTTCACAATTACCAGTGCATCTGCTATCATATAATTAGCACCTGTTAGGGGCATAGCCTGTTTCACCTGGTGTGAAGATATTTTAATGAGCATCTTGCCTGTAATGCCTTTTAACACAGTAAATGAAAGTGAATAAAGAAATATAGTAAGGAGATGATGTTTAATCACATTAATGTGTATTATATGTTATACTTCTTTCATGCATTTCTAAATACAGAAATAAAAAAAAATTAAAAAATCTGGGCCTCAGTCTTTCCCATTGAAAACATGTAGGGCTGGATATGTGTACAGCCAGCTTAAATGCATTTTTTTTCCTGTGCAGAAGGGGTGTGCATTTAAGCTGGCTGCACTGGATATGTGTTCTTCATTTAATGTTATATACATAAATGGATATTTAAGTGTATTTATGTGTAAACAGTTTGCTAGAAATCTTAAAATTGCTACTTGTATTTGTTTTTAACTTTTTTTATTCCAGTTGAATCCAGTAAAAATGTAGAAAGTGAAAAATGCATTGACACACGTTTGATGCAAAAAGAAGCGACATTGGTATGTGGTGTGGGGATGCAGTAACTTAGAAACATAGAATTTGATGGCAGATAAGGACCGCTTGGCTCACCCAGTCTGCCCGTTTCCCTACCCAATGGATAAGCTGCAGATCCTAGTTAACCAGAAGCCTACTTCTTCCCACCCCCAACCCCCATCCCCTAGAATTGCCTTATGACTGTCCCACGATGCTTGCATTCCACCACTGATTTTGACTCCACAACCTCCTCGAAGGCCATTCCATGCATCCACAACCCTCTCTGTGAAAAATACTTCCTTAAATTACCTCTGAGCCACCCCCTCTATCTTCAAATTGTGCCCCCTTGTTCTTGCACCTCTTTTTTGAAAGATGCTGCCCTCTTGGACTTTGTTGATTTCCCTTGAGGTACTTGAAAGTTTCTATCATGTCCCCCCTCTCCCTCCTTTCCTCGAGGCTATACATATTAAGCTCCTTAAGTCTCTCTTCATATGTCTTCCGGTGCAGACCCTGCACCATTTTAGTTGCCCTCCTCTGGACAGCTTCCATCCTGTCTATGTCTTTGCGGAGATTGGGTCTCCAGAACTGCACGCAGTACTCCAGATGGGGTCTCACCAGCTGTCTGTACAGAGGATAATAACTTCTCTTTTCTACTGGGCGTGCTCCTATGCATCCCAGTATCCCCCAGCCCTCCTTGCTGCCCTCTCACATTGCTTGCCCACCTTTGGGTCATCTGATATGACTACCCCCAGGTCCCTTTCCATTTTGTTGTTGTTAGTATCTCACCCCCCATTGTGTACTCTTCCCCTGGGTTTTTGTTTCCCAGGTGCATTACCTTGCACTTCTTAGCATTGAATCTAAGCTGCCATACATTTGACCATTACTCTCTGTGTCCTATTCTCCAGCCAATTCTTTACCCAGGCTGTCATCTTGGGACCCACTCCCAGGCTGGCTAACTTGTATATTAATCTTTTGTGTGGGACTGTGTCAAATGCCTTGCTAAAGTCTAGGTAGGCCATGTCCACAGCGCCTCCCTGATCTACTACTTTGGTCACCCAGTCAAAGAAATCTATCAGATTTGTCTGGCATGACCTTCCCGCTGTGAATCCATGCTGCCTTGGGTCCTGTACCCCTCTGGCCTCTAGATACTCGATAATTCTTTCCTTTAGAAGTGATTCCATCATTTTCTCTACCACTGAGGGTTAAACTAACATGTCTGTAGTTTCCTGCTTCTGCCTTGCTCCCACTTTTGTGAAGGGGAATCACAGCTGCCCTCCTCCAGTCCTCTGGTACCACCCCATCCTCCCATGATTTGTTAAAGAGGGTAGTCAGTGGTGTCACTAGTTCTACCCTTAGTTCTTTTAGAATTCTGGGATGAATCCCATCAGGCCCCATTGCTTTGTCCACCTTCAGTTTTAAGAGTTCTTTCAGAACCCTTTCTTCTGTAAATGGGCTGGTATCAACTTCTGTATCTAGAGTGTTTCTACTGTTTGTTTTAGGTACCTCCCTCTTCCTTTGTAAATACTGAGCAAAATATTTGTTTAGTATCTCTACTTTTCACAGTCACCCTCTGCCCACCCTCCCTCCCCTTTATTAGCCTCACTATCCTCCCTTGGTCTTCTTCGATCCCTGATGTACCTATAAAGGTTTTATCCCCTTCTTAACTGAGTTGGCTATCTTTTCCTGTTTGGGCCTTGCTGTTCTGACTGCCTTCCCAGCTTCCTTTTGCTTTAACTGATACAGTTCTCTGTCCTGCTCCTTCTGTGATTCCTTGTACTTCCTGAATGCTTTCTTTTTCTCTTGAACCTTCACTGCCACTTCCTTTGAGAACCATAGTGGTTTCTTACATAGTTTCATTTTGTTTATTTGCTTCACACAAAGGCTTATTACCTCTGTGATGGCAGTTTTTTATTATTCCCCATTGTTCTTCCACCCCTCCTTCCTGCCCATTTGCTAGTGTATTCCTTAGGCACTCGCCCATTTTGGCAAAGTCAGCCCTCCTAAAGTCCAGTACTTTTGCCTTTGTATGGCTTGACTCTATTGCTGTGTTTATTGTGAACCATACTGTTCGATGGTCACTAGTTTCCAGATGGCTACCCACTTCTACATCTGTGATCCTCTCTCGATCTCCATTTGAGAGAACCAGGTCTAAGATTGCTCCCTCTTGAGTGGGCTCCAATACTAGTTGTCTAAGGCATGCCCCCTGTAGGGCATCTAGAATAACCCCACTCTTCAAAGTGGCTGCTGCAACTGCACTCCAGTTAACATCTGGCATATTCAGATCACCCATCAGCAATATCTCCCCTTTTTCTGCCATTCTAAGTATACTTTCTATCATTTCCTTGTCCATCTCCTCCCTCTGAGAAGGGGGTCTGTATACAACCCCCTGTGCGGATTGTGGTGCCATTGCCGGTCTCCAAATTTACCCACAGTGCTTCTTCTCCTCCCTGTTTTCCCTTTTGTGCTGTTGCTTTGATTCCTTCCCTTATGTTTATTGTTAACTTTATATCAGAAAGGAATTTGTGAGCTCAGATTGAGCTTGTGTTGACTCTGAGTGAGTTCTTTGACACAGGTAGCGCCTTGACGCAAAGTGAAATTGGGTCGACTTAAAGCGAGACTGGGTGAACACAACTTTATCTTTCAGTTGAGATCACTCACCCCTGTCAGACAGACATTCGAATGAAAAAGCACTTACAACCAAATATTTATATCCAGCAATTTATTCTTCCTTCATAAAGTGCAGCACAACAATTACAGATGGCAGCAAATGCTGCTGACCTCTGAAGAAGCCCACTTGAATGGGTGAAATGTAATATCAGCAGCATTTGCTGTGCTGCACTTTATGAAGGAAGAATAAAACGCTGGATATAAATATTTGGTTGTAAGTGCTTTTTCATTCGAATGGCTGACGGGTGAGTGATCTCTACTGTTAACTTTGCTCTGACTGCTACTGAGAGAAGCACCACCTCCCCAGTGCCTACCACTACTGGAAGCTGTATCTCTATCTTTCAGTTCTTTCACAGAGCCAGGAAAAGAAAGATTAGGGACTATAAGGAAAAAATATTGAAAAGTGTGTGTGTGTGTGACACTATAACAAGCGTAAAATGTTATAAAAGCCTCAAAAAAACTGGCAAAATAATATATCCTGTGTAATTATCCAAATAGAATGTGTCTATATTTGCTTTAAATGCCTCTTTATTACTTGTCTCTACTATATGCTGTAAGCACCCCTTCCGTACTCCACTCCGACTCTCTGCAGGTAGCAGCAGGGGAAGCAGTACAGGGGAGGTGGGACCTGGCCTGCCAGCAAAGGTAATGGCATGTTGTGTAACCCTGGGAACCACCAGAAGGTCTCAACAATGCTGTCGTCACCCCTGCTGGGGCTGGCAAGAACGAGGAGGGGACAGTACTGTAGGATGAAGGATGGGGAGCATCAGAAGCTGGGCTGTAAGCAGCAGATTAGGATGACATTGAGTAGACTCTGGCAGTCCCTTCACCAACACTGACAGTCACAAGATCGCTGCTAAGGGAGGCAGCAGCAAGAGGGCCCAGAATGCTCTGTGTGAAGCCTCTGTATCAGGGCAGGCAGCAACAGGGTGCAGCTGGATTCAGAGGGACAGTCTGAAGATACTGGTGGTGACCCTTGAAGAAGAACCTCATGATTTTCTAGTTCTTTAGCATTGGGGGGGGGGATCTGTAAGCAAGGTTAGCCACTGGGAAAGGACCTAATTTATCCACCTCAGCTATGTCTTTTACGTTTACCAATATGTGCACCATTTTATTATTGATATCAAGAGTAACACATTTTTTTTTTCTTTTTTTTTTATGGGGCAACAGCAGTGTTAGTTCTTGGAGCCCCCTCAACCTAACCTCTTCATTTCTGACCATCTGCCACTGATTGGCTGGGCCATACCTTTGTGAGTCATTTCACAACATGATAATTTTACAGCAGGAGGTTGTGCCCAACCCAGCAATGCCCTTCATCACTGTTTTTCCAAATTGGTAAAAAAAATGGCTGCATGTAAAATTCAGAGTACTAGTGGTACTGAACGGTGTCACCATTTCCCAGTCAGGAGCAGTACCTTGGAGGAAACAAGATGTGGCATTTCAGCTAGGCTAGCTTATGTAAATAAATTGCTGTAAACCACTTTGGGATACAGTATATGAATCACTGTATAAATGCTGTACTGTTGTTCTGCACTTGACATAGTGGTACGAAGGCGGTGAGAAAAGGTGAGACTCTGCCTCAAAATACTTGTAGTAGATCTGCGAGTGGCTTTGTGAACTGCTCTGTGTATACGTTTATATGTACAGTTACTGAGTCTCTTATGATTATAAGAGTGCAGCCTTGAGTTCTTCAGGCGAGAGAACTGCAAAGTTAAGCTGACCAGTTCTGACACACAAAAGACTTGTGAAGAAACTTTTATTACCATAAGAGACACAGGAACTGTGCATACTGGCTCTCAGAAAATGTCCCAAATGGTTCCGTCATCCTCAACGATTACACCATACATCAAGCCAACAGGCAAAGCAAGAGAGGCGGAGGTTGCGCCATCTACACTAGATCGTTCCTGCACGCCCTCTCAGTCTCCATCCCGCAACCCTCACATGGAGCCCAAACCCTAGCCGTCAAGGTAAGCTTTGGCAATTCAGGTAAAATACTATACCTTTTGGCTGTCTACATCCCCCAGAAACCAAAAGCCTGCCTTTGACTCTGTACTGGCCAGTATTTCCCACCTTCCTCCCAATTGCGAAATCATCTTACTGGGGGACTTCAATATTAATTGGCTATCTGTTACGTTCTCCTCCTACAAAGAAGCAGTGCTTGCTTATGACCTAACTCAAATGGTCCACTCCCCAACTAGGATGGACCCAAAAACAGGGACATCCACCCTCATCGACCTCATCCTCACCAACTGCCCCAAAAACCTCTCCCGTATCAAGGTACTCCCAGACTCGATAAGTGACCATTCCCCAGTTACCTGTTGGTGGTCTAATAAAATTCCACCAATCCCCCTTAAGATCACAATGCAAAGACGCTTAAAGAAAGGAGCCCTCCCACACTTAAATCTTACCTTGCTTCCATCAACTGGGCAGTGTGAATAAGAGACCAATCAGTTGATGCTGCCCTCACCTATTTTATTGCCAACTTTAACTCTGCCTGTGACATCTTTGCCCCTGTCTCCAGGTATATAGTAAAAACTAGGGACACCCCCTGGATTTCCCAGTCTCTACTTGACCAAATGTGACAAAGGGATAACCTCTGGTATAAGGCTCTTGCCTCGCAACTCCCCCAAGACAGACAGAATTACAGGGAGGCTCAAAACAGCTGCACATGGGCTATCCGGCAAGCCAAAGCTGCATATTACAACCACGCTCTCACCTCCTTCTGGGGCTCTAGTAGCAATTTCTGGAGAAACGTTAAGGAACTAACTGGGAAAAATGTATCTCCTACCCCAGTGCAGCTTCAAATTGATGGGGTTATCTCCCAGGACCCAACATCTATCACCGATGCCCTCAATACTGCCTTCACAGACCTCAGCCATATTCTTCCCCCTAACTTCTTTGACCCGATCAGTAACCGCCCCATAAACTCTCCTAGCACCTTCGGCCATCCCCTCTTCCGGCTACTTATCTCCTGCAATGAGGCCAAACGCTACCTAAACAAAGCACTGGCAAACTCTCGCTGTAGTAGCGACGGCTTGGACCTTAAGCTCGTCTGGCTTACTGTGGATGTGATCCTGCCCCATCTCACCAAAATGCTTAACTTATACCTATGTCACAGCCAGTTCCCCGCCTCTTGGAAAAGAGCAGTTATCACTCCATTATTGAAGAGTGGTGACCCCACTTCTACTAGCAACTATAGGCCTATATCCATCCTGCCCCCCCAAAAGGCCCTTAAAAAATCGTGGCTGATCAGCTCGCTGACTACCTGACCAAACACAATCTGCTCTGTCATGAACAACATGGGTTCTGGAGGGGTCACAGCATCTCCACTGCCCTTGTCAAATGTACCTCCTATATACATGAGGCCCTTGATCAAAGCTCAGTTGTGGGGGCTCTCTATATTGATCTGACCAAAGCTTTTGATACGGTCAGTCATGCCCTTCTTCTCTACTCCCTACCATCACTGAATATCTCCCCAGAGGCTACCTCCTGACTCAAAGACTATCTCACAGGCAGGACCCAACAGGTAAAAATTAATGAAAACTTATCCTCCAGTAAGCCACTCCTAACAGGGGTCCCACAAGGGTCCATTTTAGGTCCACTGCTTTTCACCCTCTTTCTGAACTCCCTCCCCCAATCCTGTAGTGGGAAGCTACTGCTCTATGCTGATGATGCTGTTATCTTTTGGAAACATCACCATCTGAAGACACTACAATCCGCCCTGCGGGGTTTCTTTGGAGAGCTCGAAACCTGGTTCTCTGAACACCGCCTAGTACTTAACTACAAGAAGAGTAAATTGATGATTGTCACCCACCACCAGAACCCGCTCTGTAATACACCGCTAATCATCTCAAACTCTCATGGCATTGCACTGGAGCAGGTCTACTGCTTCAAATACCTGGGAGTCATGCTGGACACCTCCCTCACATATCACGCTCACATTAAACAAGTGTCTGCCTCTGTTAACACCAGGTTGGGGATCCTATACAGACATGGGCACTGCATTCCCCCGCAGGCAATGCATCTAGCAGTGTCCTCCTCAGTACTTCCCTTGGTGGACTATGGCATAGTAATTTATGGGTCTGCTGACCATTCTGCCCTGTGCAGCATCAGTCTCGCCCTCAACAAAACCTGCTGTTTGGTCTCAAATTGTAACAGGCTAACCCATACTTGTGAGCTTTACAAATCTACTGGCTGGCTAAACTTCCAAGATAGGGTTAAGTGTCACACCTGCCTTCTAGCAAAAAAGATACTACACAAACTAACACTGATAGGCCTCCCCCCTCTTATTCAAACAGCCTCTCTCAGGAGGGCACCAAGGCACTCGGCAAATACCTCCCTACTAGTATTCCACTGTAGAACCTCCCTTAGGCAATGGTCTTTCCGTTATTGTGCCCCTCTGTGGCTAAACAACCTACTGACCACAATCTCCCATACATCCAGTTTGGGTCAGTTTAAAGTTGGTCTCAAGTCCCTCCTCAACTCTGCAACATGTGACTGTATATAACATTTTTTTTTTTCCCCTTCGGGTTGTTTAATGCAAACAAAACCATGTTACTAGCAGGTTCCAGCGCTACAGCAATAAGGTAGCCCCGGCATAGGGACTTGTCCTTCTCTTTTCCCAAGCTTTGGATCCTCAATCTCAATGTAAATATATCATGACTCTGGGCCTATTTTGTAAGACCCTCCATAACTGAATTACTGTCATATGTACGTAAGTGTTGACCCGGGACCTTTTTAAGATCCCTGCTGATGAAACCCTTCATTGTACACTGTGCCAAATGTTTAAGTTTTGTTCCAATTGTTTCAATTTGTACTGTGTAAAATGTTAAGCTCTGTACCAAATGTTTAAGTTTCGGTACTTTATAAGTGATACTCCATGTAGTTTCTTTTCTCTTTCTTACTGACGTGGAGCATTTGCAAAGGAGTCTATGACTCAAAGGATTGTAATTCTGTTTTCTTTTAATATATAAATAAAAACCTAAACATTATAAATCATATATAAAGACCTTTGTGGAGAATGGACTGTGCCAACAGAACTTAGAACGTCAGAGTTTTAGAACTATATACAAGAGACAACCTCTAATGTGTGTTAATATGCTGGTGAAACAACAGTTGTAAGAGTGGTCTCAAGTCCATTCTTAGGGTATGAGAACTGTGAACTGAAGAAGGCGAGCGGTTCTGATATCCTAAGAAAGTAAGTGAGACCACTCTTACAACCGAAAGAGTGGCCTTGGTGGTGGTATTAATATATTATCGATCAAACTCGATCAGTAACATATTAATTTCGTAAACAACCTTAACCGAACATGACAGTTTCCAGGGCAGCTGTGTGTGGAACACTCTTCATAGAATAAGAGTGTTTCACTGGCAGAGGAAATGAGCATGCCGATTGGTTAGGAGTGCTCCCTTGATCTATAATGGTTAGAAGAGTACCTGGAATATTTAGAAATAAAAAATCCTGATTTGCTAAGCGTGATGTCATGATTTATAATCTGCAAGGTACTGGTGACTGGGAGAAAGAGAGGAGTACCAGGAGAGGCAAGCCTACCAGGTGTTGCAGTGCACCTGGAATCCTTAGACCAGGAGGTCCAGTCTCCCATGGCCCTAATAAGGGCTTCTGAGAACTGTAGGCAGCTCTATCAGGGCACTGCTAGTAAGGTAAGTAGGAGCAAATAAGTAGGTGAACTAGTTTATTTGTTGTTTCAGGAAAGACTGGCATAAGGAATTGAATGCACAGGAGGGAAATAGCAACTGGGGGAATAACTGAGCTACAAAGGGAGCAATGGAGCGAGTAACAAAAAGTGATGGGGGAAGGGAGAGGCTAAGGTACAGCCCACGCAACTTCTGCTCAGCAGACCTGAGGGGCAACAGTACTGCTGCAACTAAACCATGCAGAACAATATTGTTATGTAGGTCCTATATTTGGCTGGTACAGTTGTAGAAATAGCACTGGGGTGGCATTGCTATAGAACAATACAGTACAAGAGAAACTATCCAATGGGGTAGCAGCTGACATCACTCCTGGTTTCAGAAGTCTCCAGAAACTGGAAGCATCTATGTAAAGACCTCTATAAATCGAAGTGTGAAGGAAGACAGGTGAAGGTGGTCAGGTGTAGGCAAGAATCAGCCTCTGAGTCAGCTGACAAAGGTGGGAGCAGGCTGGTAACTACGTCCATCAACAAAGCAAGCACAGGAAAGTGGATAACAGGAACTTGGGGAAGCTATAGAGTAGGGTGAAAGAATAAGGGATGCAGGGCAGTGGTTTAGGAAGGGGAGATGGGCATTAGAGCTGGTGGATGTGAGCAGGGAAGTGGAGGGACTGTTGCATGAAGGCACAACTTGGTTAACACCTTACAGGAGGAGATAAGGTGGCTGAGAGACAGGCTACTTACAATGCACAGCACTGGGGAGTTGGAGACATTTGTGACCAGTCCGTGTTGATTATGTGTGGAGAGGAAGGGGAAAGGGTAGTGGAGCACCCAACAGACATAGAGGTGGATTCTGGGGTAAAAGATGGAGGTGGGATGAGGATGACTCACAGGATGAGGGATGGACAAGAGTGCAGGGTAGGAGAAAAAGGAGGAGGCTTAGAGCAGAATGTCTAGGACTAAGTATTAGGAATGGTTTCAGGATACTAGCTGGGTTTGATAAAGGAAGAGAGGAGGTTGTGGGAAATGGTCGGGGGGGGACTACTAGCAGGGAGAAGGATGGAGGGCACGAAGGAGGGAAGAAGAGGATCCTATGCAGTTAGTGGGTATGGGTGATGCCTTTGTCCAATACATTGATGATACAGTTTGCAAAGGGGTTAAGGAGAATAGGATGCTTACCTTTTTTCCAGGAGCGAAGGTGAAGCATCTGAGGGACCAAACTAATGGCAGCCTTAGTGGTAATAGAAAGAAGCCTGTGATGGTAGTTCATATGGGAACAAACAACACAGGTAAAACAGATGAGGACATCAGGCAGGATTTCAGAGACATGGGGGAGGACCTTAAGGGTAGAGGGTGTGAGGTAATCCATTTCAGAGATCCTGCCCATGCCAAAGGATGGTCCAGAGATACTCAGTGCAATAAAATGACCAACGTCTGTCTGGTTGAGTAATCAGGGCAGCAATGAAGGATTTGCCTTCCTAGGAAACAGGGATGATTTCTGGCACAGGAATGACCTGTGTAGGAGAGACGGGCTGCACCTGAATAGAAAATGGGCATGGTGTTAGAGGAGAGAATAAACAGAATTACAGGAGAGAATTTAAAGTCATCAGGGAAGGGGTTAAAAGGGGATAGGTGAAATGGACAGGGGGCAGTAAGACACACCTAGAAATCGGGGAAATGATAATGAAAATGCAAAAGTATAACAGAAAAGATATATTTAAAACAGAAGGAGAAAAAGGGAGGGGAGGTAACCAAATTGGAAATGTATACTGTGAAATGCCATAAGTCTGAATAATAACATGGGACATTTAGAAAAGTTAGTATTAAAGGGAAAAAAAACAATTGTCATAAAAACATGGTGGACAGAGGAGGTTAGCGGGTAAAAACATGGAAGGATATAAGCTCTGTTGTAAAGAAAGGAGGAAGAAGTGAGCTGGGGGAGTACTGTTAATGAAAGCATCAAAACAAACAAGGACCTTAATGTAAAAGAAGTTGATTCAGAAATGGAATCAGTATGGGTAAGGAGTGAAGGGATGAATAATATGGGAGTGTGTTACAGTCCACCAGACCGTAACCAGGAAACTGATCAGGAAATTAATAACCAGAATGAATATGTAATCTTAGATAAGGATGCTCTGTTAATGGGCGAGAGACTTAACCATAGTGATATTAACTGGCTAAGAGGTACTGCAGTCAATAAAAAAAAAAGTTAAGTTACTAATGCAGAAGGTAATTGATTGCAGCTTGGAACAATATATTACCAAAAGACAAAGGGTGAGGCAGTCTTGGATTTGGCTTTAAGCAATATGGGAGAGGAATTAATAGAAAGAGCCATTAGAAAGAAGTTACCACAACATGATAACATTTAAAGTATTAATGAAACTGGCATTGGAACAGGCAGAACAAGAACAGACAATGTATTACAGCCACAGGACAGGAAAATATAACGACATGAGGGAAGAGTTTAAAGATTAGGATTGGTGCAGGGACATGGGTATGGTACCCCGTCAAGTGAGCGCTACCAGAATAGCGCCACACCATATGGCACTAGTCTGGTAAGTGCTCACATGGACAGCGAGTAGGGTTTTACAGCACTAGCTGTAAGTGCTCCCCTGGTCGCTGTCCTTGGTCCTGTAAAAGGACAAGGGTTGCAATGAACGGGAGGCTGGCCAAGCTGCTCCCGTGGCACGGAGGGCTGGGGCAGTGGAGACCAGGGTTCTAATCCTGATCTCCCAACTTTTGCCAGCATTGAGACTTTTTTTTTTTTTTTACAAGGGGCCGTGGAATACCGAAATTTAACTTGCCCCATGATCAGCTAAAGAAAAAAGGCAACATTATTGCAGCACGCTTCTAGCCGACGCTATTCTTGTCAGCAGTCTTTGGACCCAGTGCCCATGGGTACAACTGTAAATGAACAATGGAGTCTATTAAAAGCCCAACGATTCCAACTGAGAGATAACCATCGGCCGAGTGTCCTCATGCGCCCAGGGTGTTGATTAATCCCCAGTAACCGCACACTCTGTCGTGGGTTATTGCATAACTAACAAAGATCCACATACAACAAGAAGGACATGAAACAGATGTGGTAAATAATATGATACAGAAAGGAATAAAGGCAACAATTAAGGCTTGCAGGCAGTCAAAAACAGAGGGTACAAGAGAGGCAGGGGTTAAATATAAGGGGAGTCGGGACTGAAAGGAACTAAAAAATAACGAAAAGATTGGAAACGCTTCTAGCAGTGGATTCTATAGGTATGTCAATATCAGATAAAAAGACAAAAAAATGCAGTGGGTGCCACTAAATTTGGAAGGGGAAATAAAAGATAAGAAAAAGGGAAGCAGAGGAATTAAATGGATATTTCTGATTAGTTTATGGAGAAAAGGATTTGGCAGAGGATCCAGTCAGAGAGCCGAGAAATGAGGGGGAAATGGTCCAATGGATAAAATTAAGGATGTTCAGTAGCAAGAAAGGTGCTTGATAAGTTACTGAATATAAGGGTAGATAAGTCAGATGGGTTGAACAGCATTCACCTGATGGTCCTAAGGAAACTGCACAAGAAAGCAGTTAGACTCTACAGACATTTGGCTTTTTGGACTCCTTGCCTCTAGAGTATATATACTCAATCTTTTTCCGAAGATTGAAGTCTCCCACAAGTATAATTTTACTCTGGCTCACTACCACCCGAACTTCCATTTCTAGTTCCTAGTCAATTTCAGCAGACTGGTTTGGTGTACTGTTCCTAACCTATACGGTTACCCCCTTCTTCAGTCGCATGAAGCCATATAAGTGACTCCAACCTCTCTCCTTCTAAAATCGTATTGTCCTCCTAGACCTCCATGGTCTTCTCATACGCTGCCACCCTTCTTCTCCTGGTGTCCCATCTGTCCCTTCTAAATAGTGTATATCCTGAAACATTTAGGTCACAAGTATTATTTTGATTAGCCCATGTTTCTGTTCTAGCCACCAAACCCAAAGTCTGTACTGCATAATCACCTGCAGGTCATACATTTTGTTTCCTAAACTCCCAACAGTTGTATACATCACTCTCAACATGCCTTTCCCTTCCCTTCCCTTCTAGGCTTCCCATACTTGTTGACTGTTTGTTGCCCCTGGTTACTGTCCATATCTGGCCCACCTTTTTCCCTGTCCTAAGTGTATTGGGGGAGAGTCATAAGTGCTCTCTTTGTCTTAGTTCAACCTCGCAAATGTGGACCTTCCGTCCATGTATGTCATGGGATTTACATGAACCCGGCAGATGTGGACATTCCATGCATGGATATTACTGGGATTTACATGAACCTGGTAGATGTGAACATGCCATCCATTACTGGATATCATGGCATTTACTGTAACCTGACAGATATGGATGCCTCATATGTGTCTACCCTAGGATTTACATGAACCTGGCAGAGATGTGGACACTCCATCCATCAGTGGAGATCATGGGATTTACATGAACCTGGCAGAGATGTGGACACTCCATCCATCAGTGGATATTATGGGATTTACTTGAACCTGGCAAAGGTTCCGTTAATGGATAGCTGAGATTTACTTGAACCTGACCGGTGTGGATGTTTAGCTGCGGTTGTCGTGGGATTTACATGAGCCTGACAGATGTGAACATCCATCTGTGTCTATTAAAAGTTTTGCTTAAACTTGGTGTAACCCCTGGACCCCTGCCTTTTTGCAAAACAACAGGTGGCATGTTGTTGAAGCTGACAGCAGTACCTGGTGGGGACTGGGTTCGGGGAGGACTAGGTTACTCGTCACAAGAGGCCTAGGTTTGGCTACTCTGCACAGGGGCACCCAAGTAAATCCGAACACAGGAAGCAATAACTGTACTGTCCAAAACCAGGAATGGGATTCTACAGTGTGGCTTTTATTCACATCCAAACTGAACAAACAAAAGCATAGACGGACCCCCACGGGGCTACATTCCTGGTAATGCAGATTAGAGATAACAGAACACTTCTTCACATTTCAGCCCTCAGGCTCTGAACCCACCAGGCACACAGCCCGGACTTGCACGTAGCTTTGGGTACACAGCCCGACTTGTACACTACTTGGATTTTCCCCATGGCCCAGCTCCCCCGCCGGCCACTTGATCCGTGGTCCATTATGAGAATGAACCAGTTTTCCTGTTTGTGGCTCCCCAAACCACCTTAGAGCCTTTGACTCCTAGGGGGAATTTTCCTTCCATCGCACGTCTGGGTACTTCCCTCATCACTGGCCAAGTGCATGAGGCAAAGTAGAAATCCACAGAGCAAATCCGAAGAGGTGGACCTGGTTACTAAAGATGGGGGGTCTCCCACCTCCAGCTCCCACAATCCATACCTGGCCATTTCTCTGGAAACTGAACAACTCTTCTGAAAGCTTGGCAATGTAGATTTGTGGGTAGACGTGTATCACATCTCCTCTACATGTCTTGACTTCCCCTATGTGCTGGACTTGAACATACTTTTACTTTTGGCTAAGCTTATTACTCTAGGCCTCCCACTACTTCAGTAGTCCAGTCCCCACTTTTAACACAGTTCAGGATGAAACATGGGATCCTTTAATAAGAGCAGAACTCACCCTTCGGTTGCAGGTGCCCCACAGGCGAATCCCCGAAATCTTCTTGTACCCCACACACGTGGACAAAATAAGGCAGCTTCTTTCTCCAGCAGTAGCCAGGGGGTTACCCCTGGAATAGCAGGCAAACCTTCCTGCCCCATCCCCTGAGGGATGGGGCACAGAGACCCGTATCAGCGGTCTCCACCACTTTAAAACAGCTTCTGTGTCTCTCTTTAGATGAAAACACACACCTTTCCCTAAATGTAGCCCTATTTCAGGGCTGAGGCTCCAAGAGCCTGAGCACAGAGCTGCTGTGCTCCTCTCACAACAATCTCCCCACTCCAACTGACTACAGACTGACTGTTCAAACCTCCCAACATTCTACTCTAACTCCCTTCTGCAGATTCCATTGTGGCTCATGCAGCTGCAATAGTTCTATGGTGATGTCATCCCTCAATCTCAGCTGAGAATGAGAACAGAGTGAGACAATGTGAAATCCATTTAACTGGAGTTTCACAAGCTGCCTTCCCTGCCTACCACTAGGTCTTACTGGGATTCTAGTAACCCCGGGTAACAAGGGGGTTACAATGGGAAATGTAGATGTTCCATCCATGGATATTATGGGATTTATGTGAACCTGGCAGATGTGGCTGTTTATGTTAATGTAACCCCCTTGTTCCCAGAGTTTACTAGAATCCCGGTTAGAATCAGTGGTAGGCAGGGAAGGCAGCTAGTGAAATGGATTTCACTCTGTTCTCAGTCTCTGCTGAGCTCTGGAGGGGTGATGTCATTTAGAACTGTCACAGCAGCATAAGCCATATTTTGCTAGCAGCTGCTAGAGCTAGCTTTAGAATGTTCAGTGCATAGTCTGTAGTCTGAGGAGTAGTCTGCAAGTGTCCAGTGAAGGAGGCTGCAGAGTGCAGCTGTGGCTCCTCAGTCAGCTCTGGTATAGAGCTACCAGTTTCTTTTGAAAGTTTTTGATCTCACCCTAGTGGATGACAGCTGTTCCAGTCTGTGGAAGTGGTGGAGACCTGTGCCAGTGGGTTTCCCATGGATCCATCCCAGGAGGGATGGGGTTGAACTCCAGGATTATGGGGCAATCCCCTGGTCCATCTGGACTTTTGAAGCTGCCTTGGTACAACTTCTCTGTGAGTACTTTGTTGTTTTCTGTGTAAACCCAGGAGTACCTGCATTCCTGTTAATGGTGGATTCTCTGACAAAGGGACCCGAGACGTTCTGTTTAAAAGTTATCTGCCTGCATTTGCAGTCCAGTACGTGACCTTCCATGTACAGAACTTTTAATTTCTGACACCCCTGAGGTGTGTGTAGTATGTTAAGTGTGATATACATTTGAGACATCTACAGTTTCTGCAGTTGTGTAGTGTTATTAACCAAATGAATGTCCGAGTATAAGCTTGGAAACAAAAAGGTGGGAGACCCCCCTTCTGGAGTAACCAGTTTACCTCTACGGGTTCTGAAGGGCACCTATTTCTTTTCATTCAGTGCATTTGGCCAATGCCTGAAGAAAGTGTTTACCCCTGCATGTAGGTTTATTTCTTCCAGTTTACCCCAGTTTAGTGGGTTCTGAAAGTCCTGTGCCAGTATGTGCTCATTGTGGTCGTGTGTGCCACATTCGTTGCTGTGTAATATGGAAACAGTACCAGTACCTGGCCGGATGTGCCAATTTCCAGAGAGAATCAGTGTTCACAAGTGTGTGTGTGTTTTTTCTTCATCCTATGCTAAATGGGAATTCAGGAATGTCTGTACCTAGGTAACCTGCATTACAAGTATGTGTAGCCCTATAGGGGCCCATCTTCACTTTGTGATTATTCCTACTCTGTTACGCGAATAAAAGCCACACTCTAGAATCCCAGCCTGGTTTGGACAGTCATGTTATTGCTTCCTATTGTCTGGAGTTACTTGGGGTGCCCCTGTCCAGAAGTGCAAACCTAGCATAGCCCTGAGCAAACGTTTTGTCCCAGGGACCTGGATTGTTGGTCATGGTAACTGGTCCCTACCAGGTGTGTGCCAAGCAGTTGCCACACTTGGTTGTCTGTTTTGTATAACAGTCTTTTCCACCTGGCATATCCTGCCTAGTATATGGTGGCTTTGTGTGTCTGCTTTTGTTCTTTTTTACAATGTAAACCCCCAACCCTCTCTTTACCCCTAGACGTTTGGAGAGAGGTGTGCCTTCTAGCTAAATAAGGGGCTGGTGGGGGGGCTTACATTAACATGATTAAAATCAATACAGAAAAGCTTTATTATGTTTTCTTTAATACAAATATTTATTACATTTTGGAATTCCCCATGAATCTTTTGCCCTACAGATATGTCAAGTTTTAGTTTATGTATTTCTCAGATGATTTACTTGAATGGAACATGGCTCCGCATCCATCAATAGGAATGTAACCTTTGCTGATTATACTATCACTACGACAATATTTTATATCACTGTAGTGCCAATATCAGCAACTGAAAATTACCCATCGTGGTAACTAAACTCTGCCTAGTGGGGCTGTAGTAAGTTTGATTAAAGTAATTGTAGTGTATATCATATCAAAACAAATGGGTTATGTGAAATAAACCACTGGGAAATTGCTCAGCACAGGCCATGAGCTGAAGGTAGTTTATGAATGGGTTTGAGTAGACAGCACAAGTTCATTTAGTATGGTGAATCGGCTCCGAGGCTGGAAGTTCCGCCTTTCTTCAGTAAGTGCATCTGTGTGGAGGTCACACCAGCGACATTGATTGTGGACTAGGGGTGGGTGATATATGCACATTTTCACCGTCACACATTTTGCATTATACTGCAAAAAACAAAACTCTGTGATATATATGTGAAATTTGCAAAGTTGGTGGGGAAAAAAAGCATTTTTTATGCATTGATTGATTCCTTTGTTGTGACTCTCCAAAACACACACCTTCACTTAAGTACTGATACCGGTACGATAAACTGGACAGGGGGGTATTGGGCAGACTGGATGGGCCAACGGGCCCTTTTCTGCCAGCAGATTTCTATGTGTCTATGAATGCCAGAGGACTTCACCGTTATCCCCAGTCATGGTTGGTGGTCCAGGTGTTTTTCTGATGTCAGAATAGGACACAGACAGTTCAAAGGGTAAACAAAACGCCTCTGTTTTATATGGACTGCATTTCAGACTAATACTTCCTCTGCTAGTGCTGACAGTCTAGGTATGGGAGGTTGACAGGAGGCCACAGACAGAAAACTGGGGGATATAAAAAGGATTCCTAAGTATCTTTTCAGGCCTAAAAGGGTTAACATCAGTGTCCATGTAATACTGACAAAATATGAACAGATTCTGGTTCAGCGCTCTGCAAGGATCCAAGTTCAAGGGTGTCTTCCGGTTTCCTGCAGACTGGGCTAGTGGAGAGTGGGTATATCACTGAGGGGATACACTCAGTGTCTGAAAGGGGTGAGCTGGGAGCTTGTTGCCTTCTACCACACCCTATAGCTAGGCTACAACCAGGTCTTGGCAATGTCTTGACACCCTGAATCCCCATCCCTGAGGTTGGGGAGGGGGGCAATCTAGCAGCAGAAAAGTGGGAGACGGAAACTGAAATCACAGGGATTAGAAATGGATTTCTTTTATGAATAGTATGATTAGGATTTTGTTATTCATGCTTGGCAGAAGCATAACTTTACAATTCAGATTTTAGAAAGTACTTAGCACACACCTTAGTGTTTTGTGTTTGCAGTCATTTTAGCTTGAAGACCGAATTGCTCAGTTCCTGTATGTTTAACTGTACATTCCAGGGCTACTGCTTTGCCACCCTCGCAGAGAAGAATCCAGATAGCACAGGGAAAAAAATCCATGTTCAAACAAATGTTGTTTTCATTGCTACACTAATCCTTTGGATATGGTGGAACTCGAATTGTAACTGTAGTGCTCCACTACTGACTGCTTTTCACACAGACCCAGCGCAATACCGTTTCTTCAAGTTTATCTGGTCTTTGCAGTGGGTGCCAGGTGCTGTGCAGCACTGTATTAATGAATCATTCTTGCTCTGAATATAAACAAGGATCGCTACAGCTGGAGTGATTTTTCTCATGTGTCCTCCTTGGAGGTAGGGGTGGAGTCGCTGTTGTAAGTATATATTGACGCAGAAGGGGAGTGCCAGGGTGTATAGGTGGAAGTTTACAAAATGTTAGCAGTCATCATCTGTTTAGTAATGTTTAACAGGCTTGAACAGAACATGTTGTTCGTGAAGCTGCGTCTGTGGTTACAGGTCCTATAGGGAACTAAAGAGAAGCGGAAGCCAGTTTTATGGTTTCAGGATGTCTGAAAGTCTGTGCGTGCGTAATAAAGGATTTTTTGGAAGCTGGCTTATTAAGGGCTAGATGTTGCCCCCCATTTAAGAGCACAAAAGTACAGCATCCTTTCCAGTAATGGAGGGATGTGGATGGGAAACTGCACGTAACAACTTCGAGTTCCTGTTGTGGGTTCAAGAGCCACATGAGAGACTTGGGGTTCTGTCCAGAGGGGGTGAAACTGCAGTGTGCTACTGGGGTGGGGAGATGGTGCTGTGTCGTTTGAGGTGTTCTTCGGATAGATGCATTCCCCCCACATTTGGTCGCACTTTGTCAGCTTCCATTTAACTGCATGGTAGGTAATCATTAATTACATGCAGCAAGGGTAATTACACTGTTATTACATGTTTGTTTCATGTAACTGCATTGCACTTGTAATGCAGGTACAGTGTAGTTACACTGTTACTACAGTTATTTCCTGGTGAGCTACAGTCATCAGAAATCTACCCTGTTTAGGGATAGATACTCTGTTTAGGCCTCCACTGTCATTTAGGCAAGAGCTGGGGTTTTTCTCCCTTTTTTTTTTTCCTCCCCTCACTCCACCCATGATGTGGGGAGCTGTCCAGTGGCCTCTTGACAACTCTGCACGCTCTGGGGATGTGCACCACCCCTTGTGTGGGAGCAGGCTTCCTGGTCCACTGCAAGGGATCCCTGTACCCACCATCCCTCTCCTCTGGCTGGCTCACAATGGTGTTGGCAACACTCCATAGCCATGGCCACCATGATTCTGTTTCCCTGAGTTTGCTCCCAATCCTGAGTCAGTGACACTGAAGCAGAGCGTGCTTCCTCTGTGCCATAAGGAGGTGCCCTTTGGATGAGATGTTGAACCAAACCCCACTGCTGCTCTGCTGGAAGTTATGATCCCAGGGTACTTTTTGAGAACACTAAGGGATGACCCTGCTGTATCTTCAGTTTGAGTAAACATAATAAAATTGACAGAGAATGTACTGCATCCTGATTGGTCAAAAATATTCTTGAAGCCATGTGTTCCTGGAGTAACAACGAATAGTTTCAGATTCAGACTGCCTTCGGCAACCAGGACACAACACACTGACATATCACTGCCTCCCACAACATTTTCTGACTACCATCTCAAACATGGCTCATTCATTTACCTCAGCTAGGCCCTAACAAATAAAACTCAGACATTTTGTGACATCCAAGCTAGGATGGTACTCCACAGAAGTAAATGGGATCATGCTTTACTTGTTTTTTTTTTATATATATTTTAGAGAGTTTATTTCAAAGTGAAGCCATTGCTCATTTTAACAACACAGTGCCAGCTTTGATTTGAAAGAGACGGAACTCTTAAAACGTCTAAGCGCTGTGGCGTTGCCAGTCCTCCGGGACATGAAAGGCATTGGGCTGCAGGCTCCACGGAACACAAATACAAATTTCTTCCTAAATCCTGGCAACAAAAAATTTAAATTAGTGGACCTCATGATCAGTTGTAAGGGTCCTATTGCTGCATTTTGTGGCCGTCTCTGAGTTAAGCTTGATTGGTTTGCTTTAGTTCACTGATGTGATGTCATTTTAGTGAGTTATGGCTAGTTTGATTGACAGGTCATAATTCACTGAAGTGTTGTCACCCTATTTTTTTTTTTTTTCTCCTGGCGGCTTAGTTTTCCCTTCAGCAGCCTGCCACTGCCACCAGGTTTGAGATCCCTCTTCCCCCGTTGCAGTGCCCCCTGGATTACCCCCAGGGTGGAGCCGCTGGAGCCCCCCTCACTGCCCCAATCAGTCTCTATCACGGATGTGTTGGGGGGGGCCACCAGGTCCATAGTGGGGTGGGGAGGCTTCATGGATGCACGACAGAGGCTATTTTTGCTACTTGTACCTGGGGGTAGGGACATGCAATGACAACCCACGTCCACCTTGCCCCCCACAGGTCACGGGAAACCAGCACGAAGGAACCCCCCAGCCTTTGCCAGAGGTCTGTGGTGTGCCGGACGCTCAACCCCCCTCTGTCCCAGAGAAGGAGAGCAGTCTCTAGGATGCTCAATCCTTCTCCCCCCCCCAGCCAACCCTCTGATGTCCCGAGTCCATTTCCAAACCTGGGTTGTCTGCATTGCAGACAGATGCCCTGCCTCTGTGCAGTATTGTCACCTTATAAGAAACAATGGCTTAGAGCTGTCCCATCGGCGTGGTGGAAGCACTGCAAACCATGATGTCAGCGACCGGGTTCAGAAACGAGCCTGGGTTGTCGGGGGTGGGCCGGGGGAGGAGGTTTGAGCGTCCCATAGAACACTGCTCTGGGGGGGCTGTCACACAGCCCCATTACTGTCACCTGTGGTGCATGGGCAGTGGCACGGGACTCACAGTGTGGGAAGGGGAGGATACTGTTACGCGCTTGCCTGAGATGTGCGCTAGCACGTCTACAGCTTGGACTTTCATTCTTCGTGCCAGTGCCCTCAGGCATGGGGTTTTGGGGACCAAAGGAGCAACAGAAAATATACAAAAAAAAAATCCAGCCCCCACTGCCGCACCACATGATCCTCGAGAAGTTGGAGGGGGGACAGAGCACGGATGGTCGGTGCTACCACCACCCAGTCCTGCCAGCATTGGGAGATAAAATATGATATATAAAAAAATTCTGATGTCTGATTGGCTGACAGCATTCTAAAAAGGTTATTTTTAACTGCTAGAAACCTTCATGTGCAATAAAAAAAAAAAATAATTTAATTTAACATTAAGACACTCCAGGTGTTGGGTTATCTTCGTTAATTTAACCCTAAGGGCATAAGGCACTCAGCTATGCCTCGTATCTCTTGACTCCTCTAGGGTTTGATTAACGGATGGTAACCCAACCACTGGTAGTGCTTTAATTCTTTGTTAGCGTTACTCTATTTTACCACTTGTTTACTCAGGAAAGCCCAATGTAGCTGCACTGTACGAGTCAGAATATAGTTACAGAAGTTAGCCATATACTGTAATGGTGCTGACTGACATATTATAGTGCAGGTCTCCTTAATTTGTCATTCCTCCCAGCTGTAAGCTTGCATAGGAGAGCGCCCTGCCCACTGCTGAAAAAAAGATGTTGCATCACCATAGACTGTCCTGGGCAAACAAACTGTAAATAAAACAGCTTCCAGAAACAACCACTGTGCTTTCTTGGCCAGCTGTGAGAGCATAAGAGTTTCAGGTCGTGCTGCCTCCCCTTTCCTCTAGACACAAAGAGAAGTGTGCAGAAGACAGTAAAAATGCTGCTGATTTTCCAATTTTGCACCTTGGCTTATTTAATCTTGAAGGACACACCCTGGGTTACCTTGCGTAAACAGACCATCCAGGGTGTGTTAACTGTCATTAGTGGCACACATGTAAGAACAAGCAGTGATGGCATTTTGCTTGAAGGCAAAATGGTTTGCAGTGGTTGAAAGCATCCCTGCCACCTCACTCCCTTCAGAATATGTCCACAGGGAAACCTCCATGTAAAACTGATCAGAATCTGTATGGCAGCAGGAGCACTGGCAAACTCTGGGGTGCAGATGTTGGTGACACCTCTGCCTCCTGGCTTGGGCATTAGTCATTTTGGCCATGGTTGCACAGTGTACTGTGGGGAAAACAAGCTTCCTGGCCCTCCCACAGACGTCACTGTGGCACTGCAACACACTGCTACCCTTGAGCCATCGGGGTGGCCAAACGTATTTCTAAATTAAATTGTAGATTGCAGGAGCATCCCTGACCAATCACAGGCCTCCCTTCAGTTGCACGTGAGGCTACTCTTTTTACCATAAGAGTACCTGGCGCGCTGAGCCACTGTAACGGGCTTCTCGCTGACCACCCATGCCATCAACATTTTTAACAAATTATTTTAAAAAGAGTTTGCAATCTTTAATTTATGGTTCCATTTGGAGGGCATCTTATGGAAAAATGTGTAGCCCCTTGCACTCTTAGGAGCACAGAACTGGTCATCTTCGGTTTGCAGTCCTCTGGTCCTAAACACATGCAATGCAACACTCGTATTCATAGGAGGCCCTCCAGCTGGACCCATAAACTTGTATAATTGAGGCATGTGCCCTGCCCATGGTCATGCATTTATGTGAAACTAGCCAAAAAAGCTGAAGTAATTTGTGACCCGTAAACAAATCAGATAAACCAGTATAGGGCATGTGTAACCCCCCTGCAAATGGGGGTTCCCAAAAGACTTCCAGGAGCTTGCTTGAATGCTCCAAGCCTGAATGGTGTTTGGCGTTTAAGCCATTTATCAGTGAGTGTTTTTAGAACCTCTGGTACTGTCTCTTTAAGAGCTGTCTGCTTGCAGACATAATTAGTTTGTATGGGGGGACTGTGTGCTTCTCTGTTTGAGTACCACTCGAGCTGCTGCCAATTCACTCCATTTTTGCAGTCACTAGGAGTGCAAAGGGAACCTATCTGAAAGATGTAACTGTTTGCCAGAAATCATTTAGAGTAATAATGAAATTACAGTTTGTCTAACCTGCTTTCTTTGCAGTCAGAACTGTGTCTGCCTAGTTCCATTCTGGTTTTGAATTGCTGAACTGGACCAATCAGTGTGGGGTAAGCTAGCTCTAAAATGGTGCCTTGGACGAATCAGAACTTGACTCATAATCTGAGCCAGCCACAAGAGGATTGTATGGGCAGTGACTCTGGGAGATGTAGTTTAGACTTGCGCCTTTTTGGACCAACAGGAGCAGTCTATTGTGAGTGACAGCCAATCCAGTCAAGAACTGGGAGAAACTCAAAGGAAGTGCCCGTTTTGTCTGTTGGAGTTTCAGTTGAGCTCTGGCAGTGAAGAAGGAAGGAGCCCTGTGCTTTTCAGTGTGCAGTTTTAGTCGGAAACGGTGTAAGGCCCAGAGTTCCGGTCTGCAGCTTGTGTAACTGCTTGTTAGGACTGAATCTGTCCTGTGAAGAGAATCAAAGGATATCTGAAGAGTAGAAACCAGGCTCACCCTGTAGAAGACTGGAGAAATTGCTGAATTGCACTCGGTCTGTCAGGAACTGAATCTGCTGTGTGTTCCCGGTATTGTGCAGTAATTGCGATGGGATAGAGAAGCAGCCTGCCTGGTATAGTACTTTCTGTTTTACCATATAAATGTGTGAAGAGGCTTGTGTACCTCAAGTGAATCCTGCTGCCATTAAAGGACTTTTGCCTGTTACTGTTCACCATATAAATGTGTGAGGAGGCTTGGTTAGCTCAAGTGAATCCTGCTGCCATTAAAGGACTTTTGCCTGTTGCAGTTTGCCATATAAATGTGTGAGGAGTCTCGTGGAGTTCAAGAGTAGCCCTGCTGACACTGAAGGACCCTATCTTGTTTGGAGGTCGTGAGTACTAATTCAGGGTCACTCCCTGTTGAATTGCCACATTGAATCCAAATGGAATCACTGTACTGCTGACTGTTTAAACTAATTTTTCTTTTCTCTGTGGGAAAGGGCCCCTACCAGCTGCCACGGTTTGGACTAGCCACTAGGGCTTGGGTACCCAGGGACAGTAACTGGTAGGGCTAGGCCTGTGCACAGAGCCATAGGTAGATGAGTAAAGTGATAAGCTAATTAACCTGATTTCCCCCTGTCCTTGTTATATTTCCCCTAAATAAATCAGAGCTGCTTGTTTCAGCAAAGTTATACTGCCTGAGGTATTTGTCTATGTTAAAGTATTGTACTGTGATTGTTGCACTGTATCTTATTTTACAGGAGGTCCCAGTGCCTGAACCAGCCCTGGGGTAAGTGTATACTGTGAAGGTAATTCTGATATATTGTGTGGGCCACTAGTGGGAAGAAAGGGGGGTTGCAGTGTCCCAGAGGGCTGTGACCAAGTAAGTTTAACTATTGCAAACCCTGACCTCTGGGTGGAGGCACCCGCCATTGGATCCAGGCCCCTCAACCTGTTAGTGGCAAATCAGGCAGGGGTAGTAGCCCCTGGGATAGCGCCATCTAGGGGTTACACATGTACATATTTATTTAAAGATATGGTGTGAAGGGGGGTCTATACAACCTTCACTTGGGACCTCCTCTCCACTAAGATACTTGCAGGAGAACAGGGGGCATTGAAACCCAGCCCTGCTGATTTCTCTCCTGGCCCTTTAAAGGACATTTGTACTGGCTACATGCCAGCTTGGAATTCCCAGAGGTGGAAGGGCCCATGTGAGCCTCATCTGGGATACTTTGAAAGACAACCAGAAAAAGCAAGAAGGAGAATTTAGGGGCTTGAGAAAGAGCAGGGCTGCTGTGAACTGGAGAGCTGAATCAAGCTTACCCAGCCAACAAAAACTAAATAAATAAAATAAATAAGCTAAAATAGTATTTTGTTTTTTATTTGCTCTGCCAAAGTAAGCTGTTTTGAACCTTTGTTTGGTGTTGAAGTAAACCAACTTTTTGTTTCACTGATCTTTGTTTTGCCTGGAGTTTTTCCTGAGGGCTATTTCCCCAAAGTCTTGGCTTGCTACAATACTGCTACACAGGGATAATATGATGAATTGTAAGAAAATTATGAAAGCAGATATGCATCATAAGTATTGGGTAACCTTTTTAAGTGTTTTATAAAGTATTTTGTAACTGTACTTAAATAACAGATTTCTCATGAAGGGCACTGCTGAAAATGAGCCGCAGCTCAGTGGTTTGTGACATCATTCCCTGATTATCCAATAAACATAAATGATGACTATGACCCACCTGCCTCATTTTGAATGTGAATAAATTCTGATATGGATTATCATCATGGGGCCAGCTATATGATATGATGGCTTTATACTAGAGTGGGGTAAGCGCAGAATCTCAGTCGTTCATAGCAGCTAAGCAGGGAAAATTTGGAGACATAGAGGTAGGGAAGGCAAATGAGAGCCAGTGGTAAGATGTAAACATCATTACTTTATATAAAAAGCAGTAACAGCTAGCAGACCCTCTGGTTGCGCAGATTATACAGGCACCTTGTCTGCATTGTTAGGGATGAGGTGAAGGTGAATTCTTTTGCCTACCTGAGAAATGTGCTTGGTGTGCATGAACGGACACCTTTAATGGGTGTTATTTGGCTTATAAAACCTGTTTTAAAGTGAAACATTATAAAATTACCCTTAAAGAGGCAACAAGGTCTGCACCGACCACTACAAAATACACAGACTACATGTGAACCGAATCGACAAATAACATCACTCACTCACGTAGCCTCTCATAGCCCTTTGTGCTAACAACGCCTCCGTGGTCACCTCTGACTGGGATCTACACATCTCCACAGCGAGAACAGCCTGCTGCCACACTCTCCGAGCCCTTGCTTGCAAGTACGGCCCTGGCAGGGCTCCGGGAACTCAAGGCTGCGTGGCTGTCTCTGTAAATTTTCAAAGGACAATTGCCTTTCTCTTGGGATAGCTCTTATTGGTCGCCTGTGGTCCACGAGCTTCTTGTTTGGCTCCTCATCCTGCCCGGCATTTTCAGTTCCTCCTGACTGGACTATGTCACTACCATCTGCCAAATTAACCTTTTTTTTTTTCCCCCCATTAGCAAATTATATCTTCTAGCCACTAGAGGGCCCAGTTATAAGTGCACTCACTCAATCCAATCCCTGTCTCGTTTTACTTATTGTGTGGTCAATCTATCCCTATTGATCAGTCTTTGCCCCCCTCCCTCTTCTACTTCTGTCAAGGCCTATCTCTAGCTACCCGTTTTTCCCCAGGTTTGCACAACTTACTAGTGACTGTCAGTTTCCTCTGGCAGTGGCCACGTTTTTTCGCTGACACCCCTCCCAGTTTCACTGTCCCGCACTCTTCCCCTCACCACTATCCAATTTACCCTGACCGGTAAGCGCCCCCCCATCTACCTACAGCATGCCCACCCTACGTTCCCCACTTCCCTTCCTTCTAATGCTCCTTTCCATCAACTCTAACACAGCTCTACAAACTTCTCAATTTAAAAACCCTGCCCCCTCTCCCTCCCCCCATGATCTCCTAGCTCGTTCCTTCATTCTTGCTATTACTTCCTCTTCCTCTCAAATACTCTAGACTCGCTTTCCTCACATACCCCTTGCAACATTATTCACAGCTTCTAGCCACCTCGCTTTGCTTCATCTCCTGATTATCCACTAAACCAGCCCCCCCAAACGCATCATAAATACTCTGCCCACCACAAATATCCTAAACTACACTTCCTTATACTCGCACTCATATTACTTGCCTCAGGAAATGTACATCCCAGTCCCCCCCTCACAGCTGCTATCCTCCCATTAATGTACAACCTTCCAACACCACTTCTGCCCTCCCAAAAGACCTACAGATCCTTCACTTAAATATCTGCAGCCTTGTCCTTAAAATTAATCTGTTACAGCCGATGATAATCTCCCTCACTCCAGACATTGTAATCTTAACTGAAACTTGGCTGAATACTAAATTTTCTGATCCCTCCATTAACATCCCAGGCTGTTCCTTAGGCAGGATAGGGCAGGTAGGGGAGGTGGAGTGGCCATGTATATCCAGTCCTCTCTCCAATACGCTACCGTTCTCTCGTCTGCCTTACCCTCCACTTATGAAGTGCTGGTAGTAAATATTGCCCTGCCTTTCTCCTCCCCTTTCTTTATTGCCTGTATCTACTGTCACCTAGGTATCAAGCCCTCTGAATCTATTGACCTCATCACCTCTATAGCTTCCATCTCACACAAAGGTAAACTTTATGTATTAGGCGATGTAAATCTAAACTGGCTGTCATCAACCACTTCTAAGACACGAAGTGATATCTCTGCTCTAAATCTCTCCCAACTCATCCAAGAGCCTACCCAACTAAATCACATAACCCAAAACCACTTGCTATTAGACTGGGCTCTCACCTCCCACCCTCACTGAGTCATCAAGTCTGGTGTCCTCCCAGATGCCCTCAGCGATCACCACCCTATCTTCGTGGTCAGGAAGGTCCACAGACCTAAACCGCCACATAAAATCCTGCAACGCCACTCTTTCAGTTCCCTCGACTTAAACCCTCTCCTCAATGATATATCCAATTCTGATTGGTCCCAGTTGCATCCTCCACTTCCATCAACCAAGCCCTCACTTACTTCAAAGACAGATTTATAGCTACCTGGGACTTCCATGCCCCATTCAAATGCACTAGAGTCCGAGGTATCCATCATCCCTGGATCACCCCTAAATTAATTACCTGCCTCAGGGAGCACGATAAAGCGTGGAGGAAACACAAGGACTCTTAGCTCCCATCAGCCCTTACGTACTATCGCAGGCTAAGAAACGCTTGTACTAAAGCAATCAGACTTTCCAAGTCTGAATATTTTAAATTCTCTTTCCTCAATAACATAATCTCCCCCTCCAAATTTTAGAAAGTAGTCCACTCACTATTCTTCCCCCCCTTGCATCCCCCACCCCCCGTGCTTAATATAAACAACACACTAGAGTCTGAACCTTGCATAGTGGTTCAGAAGTTCAACTCCCATTACACCTCCTGTGCCTCAGCCCTTCTAAAATCCCTCCTCTCAAGCCTCTCCTCCGCTCATTCTCTCTCTCTCCTACCACTCAACCCCCCATACCCTCCCTTTCTCATTCTGTCCTATCTCCCCTGAGGAGACACTAACGGCCCTCCTCTCTCAGTCCCTCCAAAGGCTCCTCTCCAGATGACCTTGACCCTAAACTTTTCTACCTCTCAGCCCCAGCTATTGCCTACCCTCTCTTTCTAATTCTAACTCTGTCCTTTATGTCCTCCTCCATCCCTATGCCCCGGAAACATGCAGTGGTCCTCCCTCTCCCCTAAGGATGGCGATCTTTCCTCCCCTGCCAACTATTGCCCAGTCTCCCTCCTCCCTGCCCTTGCTAAGCTCCAAGAACACCTGGTCCTCTCTCAACTGACCTCTTTTTTTTCTTGCTGACTCCTCCTTCTTCTTCACCCTGTTTCACTCTAGTTTTCGGAAGAACCACTCCACTACCACCTCCCTCCTTAGGCTCACTGACTCCATCCTTATCGGGATGGACAATGGCCTCATCACCTCTGCTGTCTTTGTCGACCTTGCCAAGGCTTTCGGACACAGTCTCCCATGCCCTCCTTCTCAACTCCCTTACGGCTGCTGGTTTGTCTGTTCCTGCTCTTACCTGGTTTAGAGCTTAACTCACAGGCAGAACACAATCAGTCAGGATTCAGAATGCAATCTCTCCACCTCTCCCAATCTCCACAGGAGTCCCACAGGGCTTTGTGCTCAGCCCCATCCTTTTCTCCATCTTTCTAAATGACCTTCCCTCAGTCTGCCCCCCCCCTCTTCTATCTGTATGTATGCCGATGACACGGTCTTGTTCACCTCTGGCAAAACCACGATTGATGTAGCAACCACTCTGCAGCATGACTTCCACCAGGTTCAGCTCTGGTTTGCCTCACATCAACTATTCCTAAATGCCAAAAGGACTAGCACTAGGCAGAGACACTCTCTAGGCTCCATGTCTTACCCTCTTTCCACACCCTTAATAGGACCATCCTTGAGGACACCCCCTCTTTCATATACCTTGAGGTTTGGTTGGACCAACACCTCAGCTTCTCTGGCCACGTTGATGCCATTCTGAAAAAAACTGTGCCCCAAGCTTGGAGCCCTTTACAGGAATCATAGTTGCATCCCTCCTACAGCCCAGCCAGAACTTGTCCAGAAGATGATCCTCCCCATTTTTGACTACTGTGATGTTCTCTAGGGTGCCACTCCCATATCTTCCCTTACCAGATTGGACTCTGTTTTCAACTCCTTCTGTTGATTCGTTCTTGATGCCCCATCTTGAACCCATCATTGTGACCTTTACTGAGCCCTATCCTTCCCCCACTTTGCCAAAAGATAAAGGCCTTATGGTTTATCGAGTCTGCCTGAGTGTGCAGCTAGCAACCCTTATACTGCAGCTGCCCCTCCCCCCTGACTCTCCTTCTTACCCTAAAACATAGAAACATAGACTTTGATGGCAGATAAGGACCGCTTGGCCCACCTAGTCTGCCCATTTCCCTACCTACAGGATAAGGTGCAGATAATTGCAGTATAATGTGGGGAGTGGTGCAATGCAGTGGCTGTGGGGCAGCGATATTCAGGCAGACCTTCTGGACAGTGAGGTGCTGCCCTGTCTGCATGCATCTCTCTGGACTGCGGGATGAGGTAGCCAGACTCAGAGTGGAAGTAAACTGGGTCTGGAGTACCATCACCCCTATCCAGAGAACACCCAGTCTAATGCAACTGCCTCAAAGGATGCCAAGAACGAGGAGCACTTGGGTGACAGTGGGCTCAGGGAGGGTTAGAACGGTCAGGCAGAGGCACATCCCAGATCCTATTCCACTCAAGAACTCGTATGCCACACTGGCAAATGAGGACAACCAAATAGAGGTACCCAGAGAACTGTAAGGAAAGGATGTGGAGGTTAGTCAAGGAGGTGACCTCAGCGGGGAGAGCAGTGGACCCCAGAGGAGGAGAAAGCGAATCCTGGTGGGGGACTCCATCATAAGAGGGATCCAGCTAGGAACACAGGAGGGGGAGGACAGGGAGGTGAGGTGCCTACCAGGTGCCACGGCATGGAGGGATGGAAGGAAGATCCTGGGGATCACTGGGAAGGCAAGATGGGAGGGTGAGCTGGATGTCGTTATCCACCTAGGTACTAATGACCTGGCAAATGGGCAGCCAGAGGAAGTTCAGAAAGAGTTTAGGAAATTGGGGAGGGGTCTCAAGCAAGTAGCTACTTCTGTCACTTTTTCAGAAGTACTACCTGTGAGAGGCAAGAGAGAACATAGGGGTGCATGCATCAGGAACTTTAACTCATGGTTGAAGAACTGGTGCTGTGAGGAAGGGTTTGGATTCATTGGTGACTGGGGACCTACCTGGAGGGATGGAGGTTTGTTCAAGCCTGACAGCCTGCATCCATCCTGGAGGGGAATCCAAGCACTCAATGATAAGTTTAAATTGACAAGCATTTAAACTAGCAAAGGGGGGCCCCCACAGCTAGCAGTGGAACCAGTGAACCGGAGGAGTGGCTGTCTCTACAAAGCAGTGTTCAAAAGACGGAGATTAGCGCCCAAGAGGTGGATAGGCAGAAAAGGGGCAAAATTCAGCAGAAGGGCAGACAGCAAGGTGAACTAGGGATAAAGGACAACCAAGGAAGGGGCTGGAGTAGAACAGCGAAACAGTCTAGGGAGATCAAATCATGGAAAGCCATGTGTACCAATGCCAGGAGCCTTAGCAACAAGATGGAAGATCTGGAGGCTGTCACGGTGCAGTCAGACGTGGACATTGTGGCCATCACTGAAACCTGGTGTAATGATAACCAAGACTGGGAGATGGCCATGCCTGGCTACAACATATTCAGAAGAGACAGGGCAGATAGGAAGGGAGGAGGAGTGGCACTGTATGTGAAAAATGACATAAGGGCCACAGAGATCCAGGAGGAACAAGATGGGGCAGAGATACTGTGGGTTAAGCTGGAAAGGAAAATGGGGCCAGCCATCCGCACAGGTGTGGTCTATAGACCACCAGCCCAGGAGGAAGAAACAGATAGGGAGCTGATGCTAGTCATCCAAAAGATGGCAGACAAGGGTGAGGTAGTACTAGTTGGAGACTTCAATATTCCAGACGTGGACTGGAGCATCCCAGTAGCAGCATCAACTAGGAGCAGATTTATCGTGGACTTCCTTCAGGGTGCCTTCCTCAAGCAACTGGTCATGGAACCAACTCGGCAGAACGCAATACTGGACCTTGTGCTCACAAACAGGGACAGTGTGATGGGAGTAACAGTGGGAGAGCACCTGGGGAACAGTGACCACCAGTTATTGTGGTTTGAAATCACAGAAAGAGCAGAACCAAACCACACAAAAACACGTATCCTGGATTTTAGGGGGGCAGACTTTGGGAAAGGGGAGATACTTGAAAGAGGCATTAAGGGAATGGGGCAGGAATCGGGGTTGAGGAACAGTGGGCAGTATTTAAAATGGGGATTACAAGAGCAACAGAATTATGCATTGCAGGTTAGCAAGAGGAAAAGGAAGAGGAGACCATTATGGTTTTCAAAGAGGTAGCAAAGAAAGTGAAAGCCAAAAAGATTGCATTCAGGCAATACAAAAAGACACAGGCAGAAGGGGATAGGGAGAAGTACCAGGAGAAGCAAAGGGAGGCAGGGAGGTCAGTAAGGGAAGCCAATGCTCGGACAGAAGAACACAGTGCAAAATCAGTGGGTAGAGGGGACAAAACCTTTTACAGGTACATAAGTGAAAAAAGAAAGGCAAAGGGAGGGATAGTGAGACTGAAGGGGGAGGATGGGGGCCACGTGGAGGATGACAACAGTAAATCTGACATATTGAACAGGTATTTCTGCTCAGTCTTTACTGAGGAAGAGGAGGGTAATGGGTCTGAAGGGAGTACAAGGGGTGAGAATGGTGCAGAAATGGACGCAAGTCCCTTTACTCAAGAAAGGGTCCTGAAGGAACTGGAAGTAATAAGTGTTGATAAAGCAATAGGGCCAGATGGGGGTGCACCCCAGGGTCCTTAAAGAACTAAGAGAGGTGGTGGCTGAACCTCTGGCTATCCTGTTTAGCCGATCACTGGAAACAGGGTAGGTACCCAAAGACTGGAGGACAGCAGATGTAGTCCACTTATACAAAAGTGGGAACAAAGAGGAAGCGGGGAACTACAGACCAGTCAGCCTCACCTCGGTAGTGGGGAAGATCATGGAAGCACTACTGAAGGAGAGATTGGTGGAACATCTGGTTGTCAATGGACTACAGGACCCAAGGCAGCATGGTTTCACCAGGGGGAGGTCATGTCAGACTAACCTCGTTGAATTTTTTGACTGGGTGACTAGGGAGGTGGATCAGGGGAGGGCAGTGGACATGGCCTATCTGGACTTCAACAAGGCCTTTGACACTGTAAGCAAAACAAAATGGTTATATTAAATGCACGCTGAAAATAGAAAATAGAGTTAAAAATCTACGTTTCGACCTTAGGTCTTCTTCAGGAAATATCTAAAAGAGATAACTAACTTGTTTTTTTTTTTTCTCTTTTAGATATTTCCTGAAGAAGACCTAAGGTCGAAACATAGATTTTTAACTCTATTTTCTATTTTCAACGTGCATTTAATATAACCATTTTGTTTTGCTTTTAGACCACATGCTGACGCAGCGCCTTGTCTTTGTTCTTTGACACTGTGCCACATAGAAGACTATTACACAAACTGGGGAATATGGGTGTGGGCAGGACAGTAGTTTGGTGGGTAGGTAACTGGCTGGGCAGCAGGACACAGAGGGTGGTGGTGGTAAATGGCTGTCACTCCACAGAGGGAAGAGTGACCAGTGGGGTACCACAGGGATCAGTGCTGGGACCGGTCCTATTCAATATCTTCATCAGTGACATTGCACAGGACCTAGAAGGCAGAATTTCACTGTTCGCTGATGACACAAAGCTCTGTAACAGAGTAGACACACCAGAGGGTGTAGACAGAATGAGAAGACCTGCAGAAACTTGAAGAATGGTCAGGGGTTTGGCAGTTGAAATTCAATGCAAAGAAGTGCAAGATAATGCATATGGGGCATAAAAACCCTGGCACAATATATCAGTTGGGGGGTGAGGATATAGCATGCACTGAGCAGGAAAGGGATCTTAGGGTTATCATCTTTGATGACCTCAAGGTAGGGAAACAGTGTGACAAGGCAGCAGGTAAAGCAAATAGGATGCTGGGATGCATAGGCAGGGGCATCACCAGCAGGAAAAGGGAGGTCATAATTCCACTATACAAGACACTAGTGAGGCCCCACCTGGAGTACAGTGTACAGTTCTGGAGACCTTACCTACATAAGGACATAGACAGGGTAGAGAAGGTTCAGAGGAGGGCAACAAAGATGGTACATGGATTGCATCACAAGTCCTATGAGGACAGGTTGAAGGAACTGAATATGTACTCCCTGGAGGAGAGGAGGGAGAGGATATGATAGAGACATACAAGTATCTTACAGGAGGAACATGGTGCAGGAATACACTATTTTAAGCGAAAAAGATGTTTCAGGACTAGAGGGCATGGGATGAAGTTGGAGGGAGGGACGATTCAGAGGAAATGTGAGGAAGAATTTCTTTACAGAACGGGTGGTGGACAAGTGGAACACCCTGCCAGAGGAAGTGGTGGGGGCTGAAACAATCACGGGATTTAAGAATGCATGGGATAGACATAAAGGAATTCTGGAGGTCGGGGTAAGGGGCAACAGACTTCTTGGAAAACATAAACTGAACTTACAAGCTCAAATGGGCAGACTGGTTGGGCCATAGGCCCTTATCTGCCAACACTGTCTATGTATCTATGTATCCTAGTTAACCAATAGCCTATTTCTTCCTACCCCCCACAAGAATTGCCTCATGTCTGTCCCATACATTCTTCTCCCACAGTTTTAGACCTCACAGCCTCCTCAGGAAGTCTGTTCCATACATCCATCACCCTCTCTGTGAAAAAATACTTTTTCACATTACCCCTGAGCCGTCCCCCCCTCTATCTTCAAATTGTATCCCTTGTTCTTGCACATCCCTCCTTTCTTCAAGGGTATACATATTAAGCTCCTTTAGTCTCTCCTCATATGGCTTCTCTTGCAGACCCTGAACCATTTTAGTTGCCCTCCTCTGGACTGCCTCCATCCTGTCTATGTCCTTGCGGAGATGGGGTCTCCAGAACTTGATGCAGTACTCCAGATGGGGTCTCACCAACTGTCTGTGCAGAGGGATAACAACTTCCTGTTTTCTGCTGGTGATGCCTCTCCCTATACATCCCAGTATCCCCCCAGCTATCTCTACTGCCTTCTCACATTGCTTGCCAACCTTAAGGTCATCTGATATGATTACCTCAGGTCCTTTTCCATTTTTATTGTTGTTATTACCTCCCCCCCCCACTGTGTAATCTTCCCCTGGGTTTTTGTTTTCCAGGTGCATTATTTTGCACTTCTTAGTCACATCCACTTTTGAAGAAATCCACTGTTCTACAGGATACCACTTCCGCAGGCAACGCGTTCCACCCAGAACATCACTCTCTCCGTAACAAAGTGTCTCCTCATTTCCCTCTTGAACCTTCCTCCCTCCAATCTGAGATCGTGACCTCGAGTGTCCCTACCCCCCTTAACTTGAATAGTCCCTCCGTGCCTGTCTTGTTTTTTTAACCAATTATTATACCAGGTGAGACACACTAAGCTGAAAGCTTGTTTGCAGGTGCAACCTGGGAGCACAAGGAAGTTAAGTGACTTGCTCAGGGTCACACAGTATGCAAGTGGGGGCTGTGGGATTCAAACCCAGGTCTCCAGATTTGCAGCTTAGAGCCTTAGACCACTGCGCCATACTGCCTCCAAAAAGTATTCTGGCAGTGGTGGGATTCGAACCCACGCCATCGAAATAACTGGAGCCTAAATCCAGCGCCTTAGACCACTCGGCCACGCTACCGTGTTTATTCCCTTCATGTACTTGAAGGTTTCAGTCATATCCCCCAATCTCTCCTCTCCTCTCCTCTCCTCTCCTCTCCTCCAGTGAGTACATGTTCAACTTCTTCAGCCTGCTCAGGTAGGGTATGTCCCCATGTCTCTTAATCATCTTTGTTGCTCTGCGCTGCACCCCCTCCAGTAACTTAATGTCCCTCTTCAGGAATGGGCACCAGTACTGCATTCAGTACTCCAGACATGGCCTAACCAGTGACCTATACAACAGCAGGATCACCTTCCTTCTCCTTGAAGATATACCCCTGGCGATACAACCCAGCATTTTGTTGGCCTTTGCAGCTGCCTTCCTGCATTGTGCTGAGTTGTTCATTGAGCCTGTTATAATCGCCCCCAGATCCTTCTCCTCCTCTGTCACGCCTAGCTGAATCCCCAGTTGGTAGCTCCTTCTTGGCTTTTTTGCCCTGAAATGTAGCACCTTGCACTTTTTGGCGTTGAACCCCAACTGCCAGGTGTCTGACCAGGTCTCCAATTTTGACAGATCATCCTACAACCCATGCCACCCTCCTAGGTCATCCACTACTGCTCTCATCTTGGTGTCATCTGCAAACAAACTGATATTGCTCTTGATGCCCATTGAGATGTCTGATATGAACAACCCAAACAACACTGGTCCCAGCACTGAGCCCTGCGGTACTTTGCTTGTCATTGCCTTCTGAGATGAGAGCTCCCTTCCCACCACCACCCTCTGCTGCCTTCCCTGTAACCAGTTTACTACCCATCCCACCATTTTCACCCCTGCATCTGTACCTGCCAGCTTTCTACACAGCCTTCCATGCAGCACCGAGTCGAATGCCTTACTGAAGTCCAGTAACAGGACATCCACTGCATGGCCCTTGTCCAACTGTCTAGTTACCCAGTCATAGTAATCCACCAGGCTGGTTTGACAGGATCTGCCTGTGACAAACCCATGCTGCCCACTGGTCTCCAGAAGGGACACCAGCCTCTCCTTCAGGATTGTCTCCATCAGTTTTCCCACGATGGATGTGAGGCTTACCAGCCTGTAGTTTCCCTGTTCGTCTTTGGGATCGCTCTTATGGAGTGGTACCATGTGAGCCATCCTCCAGTCCTGAGGTATACTTCCTGAGACCAGGGAGGCATTGAACAGGTCTGCCAAGGTCCCACCAGGATTTCTGCCAGCTCTCTCAGTACCCTGGGGTGAATGCCATCCGGCCCTGGCACCTTGTCCATCTTCAAGCCCTCCAGTACCCTGCCCTCTGTGATTCCCCCATCTGTCACCTCCCCCCCCAAGCCTGACCTCCCACCCCCCCCTTGGTAGCACCCCCTCCTTTCTCTTTAGTAAACACCGAGCAGAAGTATTCATTAAGCGCTTCTGCCTGCTCTGCCCCTGTTTCCACCCACCCCATCCCTCTTAATCCTTACTATTTTGTCCCTACTACTCCTTTTCTTCCTGATGTACCTGAAAAATTCCTTCTCTCCCTTATTGATGCCTTGCGCCAGCCTGAGCTCCTTAGACGCCTTGGCTGCCCTTACTGCCGTCACCTCCTTCGATTCCTTCAGGTAATCCTCTCTGTCCTTCCCTCTCCCTGTTTTTTTTAACCTCCTAAAGGCGGCTCTTTTATTTCTTACTTTCTCCATGACCCCCTTGCTCAACCAGCTAGGTTTCTTAGCCCTAGCTCTTTTACTCTGGACCCTGATGCAGGTTTTGGTTGCCTCCTCAATCCCCCGGTTTATGACCTCCTACCTCTGGTTAGTGTCCATATTAGTTTGGATCCTAACTAGATACCCTTTAACTACCTCCCCCATCCTCCTGAAGTTGGTCTTCCTGAAGTCCAGCACTCTTGTACCTGTTTCTACTCCCTCCTTACCCATTTTCAGTGTGAACCACGCTGAGTGGTGATCACTCCCTGCCAGCGGTTCTTCCACCCTCAGCTCCCTCACAAACTCCCCAGTTGCCAGCATGAGGTCTAGGGTGTCCTCTGACCTGGCTGGCTCACTGACCATGTGCATTAGGAAGCTATTCTGGAACACATCCAGAAGTATCTGCTCCCTTCTATATGTGGTGGCTGGGGTACTCCAATCCACTCCCAGCATGTTGAAGTCCCCAGTCACCGTGCTGCCCTTTCCGCAGGCCCTTCTGATCTGTCCCACTAGTTCCCTGTCTTTTTCCTCTGTCTGAGATGGTGGCCTGTACATTATTCCCATTCTGAGAGTCCTATTCTTGGAATCCTGGATTTGCATCCATAATGACTCTGTACTGCACTCCTCCCCCTCCTCACGACCACACTTCAGTCCTTCTCTCACAGATCGTGCTCCCCCACCCTTCCCATTTACCCTATCTCTGCGGAATATCTTATACCCTGGTAATGGGTGGCCCATGTTTCAGTGATGGCTGCCATGTTCACCTCCCCTTTTGTCGTGAGAGCCTGTAACTCTGCTGTTTTGTTCCCTGGGCTCCTAGCATTCAAGGTGACCACCTTCCACCCTTCTCCTTCCCTCCTCCTGCTCTCCCTTCCTAGCATCCCCTCTAGTACTCCCTTTTTTTTCCCCATTGCTTCTAGCATGGGGGGTAAGCTCATTCGTCTTCCCTTCATGTGGATTCTGCATGCCTCCTGCCCACTTGCCACCCCATGCTCCTAGTTTAAATGCTCTTCTTTTGCTATGTAATCCCCTGTCCTCTGCCTCAATACCTTCTTGCCCTGCTCACTTACGTGAATTCTATCCTTACCGTAGAGATCACTGTCCGCCCAGGTCCCTCCCCACTCACCCACCTGCCCATAACCTTTGGATTGGCACCAGATTCTTAGCCATTTGTTAAATTCCTCTATCCTCAGTTTCCTTGCAGTGCCTGCACTGTGCACTGGAAGTACTTGCGAAAAAGCTACTGATCTTCCTGCCTCCTCACATATTGGTCCTAGCTCCTCAAACCTCCCCTGAACTACCCCTATCATCACTCTCACTAGGTAATTTCTCCCCATATACAAAACTATATGTGGTTTCACCCTACCCCTCCTAGCAAACTTTAGAACAGCCTGACCCACCCTTTCTGCTGTCATTCCTGGCGTGGCCTCCATCCATATGCGACTATGCCTCTCTCCCTTGCTTCCCCATCTGACTCCTCTTAGTATTGAGTCTCCCAGCACTAGGATCCCACCCTCTTTTCCATGAGCTGCATTCTCTGGTCTCCCTCCATCCCAACCCCTTCCTCCGGACTGCCCCTCATCCTCCAGCAAAGTTCTTCCCCCTTCTGCCCCTGTTGAATCATTCCCAGTTGTTCTCCTGCCTGTTCCATGTTCCTCTGGTCTATTTTTAGTTCCTTCTCCGATCACACCCTCTATCACATCACCCAGTCCTGCCAGTACTGTGGATCAAATTTTTTGATGCTCCCTCACTACCACATACTTCCTCCTTCCTATTACCAGCCCCCCTCGCTACTGCTTCTGTGTCCGTTATCTCCCCCTTCCCCATCCTCCATTCTTCCCCTTTTCTGCTCTCTTTTGACACTTGACCTGTGTCCCCCTGTCTCAGTTCCCTATCCGCTGCCCTTTTCCCCGCTCCTTCCCCCTATTGGGTCTATTTGTCCTTCCCCCTCAGTTCCCCATTTACTTACTCCACCTTTCGGTTGTTATCCACTGCAGCCCGCCATTCCCTCCTTAACGCCTCCTGTAGACCTCATTTTTAAGCTGCATTATTTGCCTGCACACCAAACAACCCGTCACTCTCCACGAAATTCTAAGAAAGATTGGCGCTCCACAGTTGTTACAGCCTACCACCCTATCCATCTCTCTATTTGTCCACCAGCGTCCCCCCACACTCTCAGAAGGAAGCCCATCACACCCCCATGCATCCTCCCTTTGTCCATTTCTAGTTTTGCTCAAATTCCACCAGTACAATGAATATTGTAGCTAGAAAGATGTATATACTATCTGTTTAAACTATACTGTACTTAAAAAGTTACTAATATTTTCTTAAATCCAAGATTATCATGCACTTTTCTTATCCCTCTGTCCTTTTCTCACAAAAATGTATGCCTAGCCAAAAACAGTTTTGCAGTGTAATATTTACAGAATATAGTTTAGATCCCTAAAAACAAAAAACAGTCCCTTATAGCTTTAAATATTTTTTTTAATTTACTAGGACCACCTGTAGGTGGAACCTAATTGCTCCACCCCTTTTAGCTGAGAAATTAATAATGGGGGGCGGGGCAAAAAAACCCTCAAGTGCCCAGTGTAGCTCCTTAGTGCCTCACACAATCAGTAATGATTGCTTATTGCTGCAAGTTTCAGTTTCGTAATCCACAATATAGTTTAAGTCCAGAACTGTGTATGGAGATGACTGTTCCACTCCACTGCAGGGTTATTACTTGGAAAGTACTGTTCCTTTTCCTTCCCTTTTACCCCTGATGCTTCAAATCATCAGCATGCCAGGAAACTAGGCAAAGCCTAATGGTGGGGTGAGCTCGAGTGAGAGGATGTCATACTCTGGCTAGCCCTGCAGCCTCATTTCTCTGTTCTAAACACAGGCCCCCCCCCAGTCAGAATCGAGCTCTCCACCCACTTGGCACCTCCAGCAGAGGGGGTGCCACTGCTAACCCTCCCTACATTGAGGAGAGATAGTCCAGTTGGTAGGTCCTCCTGCAGGCCCACAGTGGTGTTTTGGACTCTGAACTCAAACCCAGATCACTACTTGTCAAGCCGACCCCTTATCACCCCTTTTCAGATTTCACTGGTGTGTGTACATGTGCTCGCAGAGGGCTAGTAATTGTGGGTCAGATAGGGATCTCATCTTCCTGTAGACTGGAAGTTGGCCTTCATGCTTGGATGGAGGCTCAGGTCAGTGAGGTCACATCACTGTTGGAATTTTTATCATGGTTTCTAAAGCCCCAGGGACTAGGGAGTCGACATTTGGCACATCAGTGAGTAGAGGATAAAGTTCATCTGGTTTGCAAAATGTGCCCTTGGGTTCACAGCTGCTTTTTGTCTAGTTCTAAATCTGTGCTTAGCCTGACTGCAGCTGCTCATCTCTGAGGGCTCATGTTTTCTCCTCCCGCCTCAGCTGCCTCATGTTTTTCCCAGGACCTTATCTGTTCTCATTTCAACATGAATACCTCTCCATGCTGTTACAACCTCTAAGTAACGACTTTATGCTTTTGTTGGGGTGGGGGTGGGGGACTCCAAAAGTAATTTATTTTTTTGAATCCCCTACCTACCATGCCTATTTCTTCTCTGTATCCTGATTGGTCAGACTGTACTTTGTTGAGAAACATAGAATTTGGCAGCAGATAAAGACTGACTGGTCCACCTAGTCTGCCTAGTTGTCCCTGCCTATAACCATAGATCCTACTTGATCTCCTGTCCATTCACCCCCTCTTTCCTTTCCCTAAGATCCCCTTATGGTTATCCTATGCAGTCCTGAACCCCACCACTGTTTTCACTTCACCACATCTGCTGGAAGATTGTTCCAAGATTCCACCACTTTTTCTGTGAAGTATTCACATCTCCCCTGAGTCTATTCCCTCCAACTTCATAGCATGTCTCCTAGTTCTTGAGCACCTTTTTTCTGAAAAATACTCCCCTCCTGTACCTTAATTACCCCCATGAGGTATTTAAAGGTGTCTATCATATCTGCCTTCTCCCTTCTCTCTTCCAGGGTATACATATTTAGGTCCTTAAGTTTGTCCTCATAGGGCTTCTGATGCAGACCATGCACCATTTTAGTTGCCTTCCTCTGGACCGCCTCCACTCTGTCTTTTTCCTTCCAGAGTTGTGGTCTCAAAGAACTGGACACAGTACTCTAGGTGGGTTCTTATTAGTGCTCTATAAAGAGGCAGTACCACCTCCCTCTTTCTGCTGGTGATACCCCTCCCTGTGCACCCCAGTATCCCACTAACCCTCCCAGCTGCCTTGTCGCACTGCCTGGACACCTTTAGGTCATCTGATATGATTACCTCCAGGTCTCTTCCCTGCTTGGTGGTCACCAGTACCACTCCTTCCATTTTGTACTCTGGCCCTGGGTTTCTGTGCCCTAAGTGCATTATTTTGCACTTTTTCACATCAAAACTCAGCTGCCATACCCTTGACCACTGCACGGGTTTGCTCAGGTCTCTGCTCATCCTTTCCAAGCACCTCTCCCCCAAAGTGTCCACTATTTTGCAGATTTTGGTGTCATCCACAAAGAGACAGACCTTCCCTTCCCTTCCAGCTCCTCTGCAGTGTCACCTTTTAAAGACATTAAAGGGACACTGTCAACCTCCTTAGGTCTCAAAATGTCCCTAGTTTAAAAAAACACATTTTATGATTGCCAACATTCTATAAAGATTGCTAATGTAGCTGGTAGTTTGATTCTGACTCGTTTTTTCTTTAAAAAAGTGAAAAACAGACTGCCCACCATACTGGTGTTACCACATGAACACAGGTTTGTTTACATTCCTTGATCAGCTCCAACTGCATCTTTCCTGGACTTAGGAACACCTCCAACACAGTCAGCCACTCATGATGCGGTGGGAGTTTAAGAGGTTACTGCTTTGTGAGTGACTGCACTGTTTGGGGGGTGTTTCTGATGCTCAGGAAGTATGCAGTAGGAACAGATACAGGATTGTAAACAAAACAAGGTGGTTTATAAATATACATTGCCATGCATTTCAGTTCTACTAAACAAGGAGACAGACAAAAAAAACAGCAACATCAATGAATTTTAGAGAAGGTAAGCAATCCTAAAATGTAGGTTTTTTAACTAGAAATAATAATATGATGATAAACGGGTTGACAGTGTCCCCTTTTTTTATTTATTTATTAGAATTTCGGATAAATACCTTTGAGCCAGTGGCTCTTTTTACAAAGGTTCCACGTCAGTATACAAAGAATAGAAGTACAGTTTGTGTGAGATTAGCAGGCAAGCAGTTTGGATACAAAATTCAGTACAGGGTATACATGGTCTAAAGTTACAGGTGACATAAATAACAGTAAGAACAACATAATCAAGCATACATTTAAGAATAATGAGTCACAACAAATAATATTTACCTGAATTAAAGCTGCCAGAAGGGCATTGTCAAAGGGAAAGGTAGAGTGGAAAAAACAGAGTTGCTGCCAATTGTGCCTTGTAGCGTAGGAAAGTGGAAGAGAGAGTGGGGTGTAGAGGGGTAACTGGGAGGGAAGTAGAAGGAGAGGTGGGTGGGAGGCAAGGATTGGGGAACAAGTGCAACATTGGGTGGGGTGAGCAGATTAGAAAAGGGAGAGAGGAAGGGAGGGAGTTGAAGGAGGGTAAGAGAGGAAGGTGGTGGACCTGGGCTAGGGAGAGAGGCGGGGGTAGATATGGGGAGGGTGGTGGCAGGCAGAGGTGGTGATAGTAGAGAGGTGCGAAGAACAGAACTGACTACCTGGGAGGTTAGAAGAAACAGTTACAGGTGGCTCTGGACACAAGCGTTTGATGTAGCTTGTGTTTGAATGAGCAGAGGGTGCCTAAGTTGGTGAGTTCGCTGCCCAGGGAGTTAAACATCTTAGGGGCACTACCTGCAAAAAAACACTGGCCTTGGGTGATGCGACAGCGGGGAACAGCCAGAGAATAGTTGTCAGAGCTTCTTGTGTAACGGGGGTGGGTGGCTGTGCTTAAGAGAGGCTGAACCCCAGGGGGCATGAGTCCCATCAATGCCTTTTTTGCTAGTAGGCAGGTTTGGAAAGTAATCCTTCCCTGAAGTTGTAGCCAGTTTGATTATTCCTAGAGGTCGCAGGTATGTGTGCGGTGGGCAGCACCAGTAAGCAGTCTGCAGGCTCTATTCAGCGTTGTAAAAATTCGCCGTAGTGCTGTAGCTGTGGCTGCTCCATAGATAACAAGCCCATAATCAATGATGGAGACAATAGAGCTGTGTATTGCTAGCTTAAGGGCATCCAGTGTCAGGCAGTGTCTGTTTATAGAGAAGGCCTATATGGATATTTGCAGATTTTGCTACTGAATCAATATTGCTGGAGAAGGACAGAGTATGGTCCAGGGTTATACCAAGGTATTTGAAAGTCTGCGTCTGGTCTAGTGTCACACCCGAGCTGTTTTTGATTGCCAACTGTTGGTGTTTATGTTTGTTATGTGTGCCATGGAACAGCATAGTCTTTGTTTTCTTGTAATTTAGCACTAGTTTCTGTGAGATGAACAAGGCCTAAACTTGCTTGAAACTTTCCTGCAGTTGTTTCTCCAAGAGGGAAGGGTCAGAATTCTTAGAGAAAATCACTGTGTCATCAGCATACAGAATAATGTTTTCATCACAGGCAGAAGAGAGATTGTTCAGGAAGATGCTGAAAGGAAGGGGTCCCAGTATTGACCCTTGGAAAACACCAGCCCAGACAGGTAGTTTTGGAGGAGAGGGAGTCACCAATCTTAACTTGTTGTGACTGGTTGGAGAGATAACTGTTGAACCATTGTAAAGTGTCATGAGAAAGCCCTAAGTTGCCAAGTTGTTCCAGTAGTAATGGATGGTTGACTGTATCGAAGGCCTTCGAGAGGTCTATAAAGGTGGCACCAGCAAGTTGTCCTTGGTCTAGTGCTAGATGAATGTGGCTTGTAAATTCAAGGAGGGCAGAGGTGGTGCTATGTCCTTTGCGAAAGCCGTGTTGCTGTGGGCATTACAAGTTGTATTTCTCCAAGTACTCCACCAATTGGTCTGCGGCGATTTTTTTTTCAAGTGCTTCAGATAAAGGGGGTAGAATGGAGATTTGCCTGTAGTTACAGTGTAATGTCCTATCCCCAGACTTGTGTATTGGGGGTCACCAGGGCGGACTTCCACTTGAGCGGGAACTGGGAGAGCATGAGGGACCGGTTAATAATCTTGGTAAGAGGGTGCAGGACATCGTCGAGGGTGAGGGCGATGAGCTTCAAGTCGCTTGTGTCCCCACTTGATCTGGATTTTCTGAGTACCTTGAGGAGGTATTTTGGCATCCCTTTCAGTAACTGCCTTGAAATAGAAATGTGTGAGTTAGAGAGAAGCACATGGCTGAGGTCAGTGAATGCCAGATTTAAAGTATTGGCAATTGTGGTGGGGTCCAGGGTGTTGCTGCCATCAACCTTTAGCATACTGGGAGTTGCTTTGGACTTTTTCCCTATCACTTTGGAGAGACTTTGCCTTTAAAGGGGGCCAGTTCCAGCACTGATCCCTGAGGCATCCTGCTGGTCACCCTCCCTTCCTTCCTCAAGTCAAACTCCGTTTACCAACCCCCTTGGGTGCCTATCCCCTAACCAGTCACTCCTTAGATGCCCAGCTTGCTTACTAGCTCTGTGAGGAATGGTGTCAAAAGCCTTGCTGAAATCTAGGTGGGCCACATCCACTACTCAACCCTGACCTAATTCCTTGGTCACCCAGTAAAAGAAATGTGCCAGATTCATTTGATGTGACCTCTCCAGGTCTTGTAACCCATTGGATTCAACATATTCCAAATCCTTTCCTTCTGCAGTGACTGCATTAACTTTCCCACCACTGATGTCAGACTGACCGGCCTGTAATTGCCGGCATCTTCCCTGCCACGACTTTTGTGAAGAGGGACTGCATCTGCTCTCCTGCAGTCCTCCAGAACCACTCCTGTTTCCAATCAGCTGTTAAACAGGACTGTCAAAGGTGCAGTCAGTACCTCCCTGAGCTCCCGCAGCACCATTGGATGCACCCCGTCTGGCTCCATTGCTGTGCCACTTTCAGATTAGCGAGTCCCTTCAAGACACCGTCCTCTGAAAACAGACTAGTGTCCACCTCCCTCCCTCCCTCCCTCCAATGCTCTTGTTACTTTTTTGTGGCCCCACCCCTTCTTCTTCCTCTATGAACACCAAACAAAAGTATTTGTTCAGGATGTCTGCCTTTTCCTGATCTCCCTCTACATAGCCCCCCCCTTCCCTTTTTAACCTTATGATCGTGCCCTTGGTCCTCCCTCTTTCACTTACACTACTGAGTAATTTCATGACATCATAGGGTTCAAAATTGGCACCTGTCCATCAGCCACATTTTCGCACATTTTGTATTAGGCCAGTAAAGTTTTCATTTAACTAGCCCTACCGACTTATATTGGAGGAGGTCATACATCAATACTTGTACCAGCCAGAGTAGTGGAACGTCTGTGGGGCCAGTGCATTTTCCCAGTCAAAGCCCTGCTGGCTAGTGGAAACAGAACTTACATTTGACCTTAACATCATGTTGCATTAGTTGACAGGAGACAATGTGGCCTAGTGATTAAAGCAGTGGCCTGGGAACCATGAGATCATAAGTTCAAATCCCACTAAAGCCAAATATTGTGTGAGCTTGGGCAGAACATGTAACCTTCCAGGCCACCTCTATCTCGTCCCCCCCGGTGTGTGTGTGTGTGTGTGTGTGTGTGTGTGTGTGTGTGTGTGTATATGTATATGTATATGTGTGTATATATATATATATATATATATATATATATATATATATATATATATATATATATGTGTGTGTGTGTATGTATATGTATGTATGTGTGTGTGTGTGTATATATATGTAATAGATAAACCACTCTGAGGTGTGCAGTCACGCTCTGATATCGCACACTTTGGTGTGCATTGTATGCGAGGCTGCAGGCCAAGTGCGTCACCCAACCAAGGTGTGCGTATATCAGAGCGTGACCGCACACCTCAGAGTGGTTTATCTATCTTATAAAATGTTAAAATTGCTTTGGAGGGGGGTTAAAGTGCAGATGTGTGATCGCGCTCTGATATACGCACAGTCATGTGATGATAAAAATCCAAGCAATTTCCCTACCCATTTTACAAATATAGACATATACATAGACAGGTACATATAGATGCATAATAACCGGCCATCAGTTTTTTTCAGTGGTGATGGCCAGTTATTATTTGCCATAATAACTGGTCGGTTATTACAGAAAACATGTGCTTACTCACTGAACAGCCGCTCCAGGGCTGCTCAGTGAGTTCAGTGACTCAGCCATGCTTAAGTTAACTGCGGTCAAGGGGCTCATCCGTTCATGTATGAACCGCAGTAAATTAAAACATAGATTGTTCATTTACAGAATGTGTTAGGGTGTTTGTTGTGGTTCTTAAGCATCTTTTATCTGTTTATGATTTCATAATAATGATGATTGTGTGTGTGTGTGTGTGTGTGTGTGTGTCCATGTGCGGAGTCAGGAAAAAATTGATGGCCAGAGATTATATAAAATAAAACATGGGATGGTGGGATTATGTAAGCATTAATCCACGACGAAGGTGGCATCTAATGGGGAGTTAATGCATGGTTGGGGCCGTTGTGGCCGAGTGCCTACAACGACCAACCATGCATTAACTCCCCATTAGATGCCACCTTCGGAGTGGATTACTGTGCTTGTAACATGGTGTGTGCATAACTAGGACTGTCAGAAATAATTGTGCCCTTTGCCCATAAATGCTTCAGTGACTATATTTCAGCTAGAAACAAAGCTTTGCTGCACTTTTGAGACACGCAGCGCACACTGTGTCACATAGAGATGTGTCCGTTTCAAACTTCCGCATCCAACAATACTGTGCAGTTGAACTAAATGTATTACTTGTCCTCACTTCGACATGGCTGTTGGTCTTCTACCCTGCTCATGAGGACTGCAGTATGCAACTTTTCTTCTGTCCGGTTCTGCGTCTCTGTCTAATTTGCATACAAGCTCCCACCCATTATTTGCTGGTTTCCAAACATTGCTCCCGTTTACATTTTCTGTTCTTTGCACTTACTGTGTCACTAGTGTACATCTCCCTTACCACAGCTATTATTTCTCTTGCCTCACAGCCACTGGTGCATTCTACATAAACCTTGCGGTTCCGTGGACCGTCACACAGTGCACTGCATACTGATTTCCGGATGCTTTCTCTCCTGCGGCGTGCCCAGGTATCAGGTTCATGCTATATTGAGTTGCCCTCCTTCTACACTTCATGACAGCAACCTCCTTCGTTTCTATGTGCTCTGCAGGGACGTTCCGTTGTGCTGCACCAGCTTGCACAGGTATGTCACTGTCATTGAGTTCTGTGAGTGCTTCCCTCCGTGGGGGGCACAACATCTACTATATATTCTCCCTCTCAGTTTTTCCAATACTGCTGTTTTCTCGTGGCTCGTTTTAGTACTACACAAGCAACACGGCATTATCGTCTCATAATGCCGTGTTGCTCTTGTACCACCTGACGCCCTTACAAGAATCAACTTTCTTCCTTGCAGTAGTACTATTTTAGCCATGTTACAATCAAATTTAATACACACCCTTGGTATGTGATGCTTGATTAAACTGCTTGAGTTTCGCTATCCAGGTTTCTGTAGCATCACACACCTCGGGTGTGTATTAAATTCTTGTAAGACACACCACCCCATGCGTCATTCTAAATATAAATACAGGTGTGTGTGTGTGTGTGTGTGTGTGTGTGTGTGTGTGTGTGTCTATACAGAATATGAAATGACCTACTGTAAGGTGTCAGAAATATCTTGTTGAGTTGCACTTGACCTCTGACCTCACGAGCGGCAAAACCACGAGTGAGGTCATAAGAGGTCAAATACAATGAAAAAAGATATTTCTTTTTTTACTCTGTTTTTATCTCCATCCTGGGTGGGCCACTATCTCACCGAGCCCCCAGCCCTGAACTCCCCGCTCGTGGCACACCTCCTGTCTTCCCCTATGGCTTACCCCCATGGCAGGGTGGCGGGGATCCCTCAACCCGCTGACACGGATCCAGTTTCTGGAGGTGCCTGCCATTGACGGGAGCGGCGCCAGCAGGGCTTGGCAGTCATCCAGCCACCCAGGACGTTTCTCCTCCTGCTTTTTCTCCCCCTGCCTCCCAGAGACGGAGCAATGGATGTCAGCAATGGCCGAGCTGTGCGCTTTTCTGCCCACAGCATGCTGACTGCTCTGCCCCACCCATCAGTTACGGGACCTAGGCACTCTGACACCCAGCCACTGCTAGGTGTCAGAGGGGAACCGGCCTCCGTATCCCTCCCTCCCCAGGAGAGGAGAGCTGTCCTCCAGACACTCGATCCTCTCCCACCCTGGCTGACCCCCTGGTGACCTGCTTGCACTGCAAACATGGGTTGCCAGCGTGGCAGGAGGTAAGGCATGATGTCTCAGCCCTCCACACCACCGGGCTGGCCAGAGAAGATATTTCTGATACTGTACATTAGCTCATCTTATACTTGATGTATACAGAAGGACCTAGCAGCCAAGACGGGCAATGAATTAAGACAGACATGGAATAGACAGTATAGTCACCTTAGCAAGACAGATTGATAGTGGGGGGTTGAGAACCCAGGCAGACTAGATGGACCACACGGCCTCCTTCTGCTGACAAATTCTTATGTTCTTATAACCTGAAATTTCCATAAATAAAGCTATGAACAAGCAGTTTTCTTTTTCATTCTCAGTTTTTACGCTTGTTTCTATGAACCGAATGCCTCTGAAGAATGTGTAAAGTAATGGTTGTAAGGGTAGCGTTGTTATGAGGTATGCCCTGTTGCTATTGGTCAATTATCAATAGAGCAGTTGTTATTATATTTCTAATAGGTGATATCTTGAACGTTCACGCAAAGATATCACTAGTTAGCTTTAGAAATGTATATCTAGACCTGTTGTATACATACATACTTCTCGAGTGGTTGAAGGCACATGGCATATGCCTCATGCCTCACAACGCACCCAAGGTGTCCATATATCAGAGCATGCCCAGACACCTCAAAGGGTGTTTTTCATATAGATATATAATATGTTTGTGAGGAATAATACCCTTTGAGATGTCTGGGTATTCTCTGATATACCTTCTCGGGTGCGACGGCGAGGCGATGGTGCCTGCTTGCTCATCAACCACCCGAGAAGTATGTATTCAGAGCACCCCCGGGCACCTCAAAGGGTGTTATTCCACTTATAAAACCATTCCTAAATTGATTTGTGAAGTGTGACCAGTCCTTCACTTCAGCAGTCAGCTAACCTTTACAGTTTGTTTTCTGCCTTGTATATTTTCCCTTGGATGTAACTATTCCTGCTGGACTGCATTTACCTTTTGTCTGGGGATTCCATGAAAATCAGATGGTGTATCTCATGAGTATATCCTGGCTGGAGTAATGTCAAATAAACAGATAAATAAATATGAAAAACTAGTTTAGCTCTGAACTGGCTGGGTGTGCTCTGATAACCGGACAGTCAGGTGATGCTGTCAGTCGATCTGATCGCTAGGATTTAATTGTCTATTTTATAAATAAATATTCATGGCAAAAAGCAACGTTAATGCATCAGTTAGGGTTGTTTCCACAGTGACAAAAGTGTGGAAATGTGATGTTAGGGTTACCAGCCCACCACCTCACCCCTACGCCCCCATCCTCAAATCCCTAACTCCACATTCCCCCCCCCACACACACTCACACACGCACGCAGTACAAGACACATCCATCATCATGGTCCAGCCACTGTATGCGTTCTGCTGCCATCAGAGTGCCTTGTGGGTACACACGCACACTGGGCAACCATGGGAGATGGGCCACAGTAAGCATTTCTCTGTAAGAAACGTCAATAACAAGATTTAAGCAGATGCCTTTATTTCAATTAAGAAATGATGAAACACACAGTATGTTACCTATACAAAGCTGTATTGGCAATAAGAGTTTGGATAACCGTAATAATGTTTTGTAGTATACTTTACAAGCAACATGTGACAGCAACAGTTGTAACATCCAAAGCTAACAATAACATGCTGCTAATGAATATTTCCAGTTAACACAGCAGTATTACAACAAGTGATGGTGCTATTTCGTACCTGAGCAGTATGTGAAAGGTACTATGTATCTGTCAGCTGTGTCTGTACTGCTACCACATGCCTATGTGGTGGCAGTGATACCTGCAGCGAGCCAATCGTTGAATTACGACAAATAAAAAGCAGTATGTAGAACGTTTCACTTTATGAAAAAGATATGCCAGCAATAATGTCTCCTCATACTGTGCTGGCAGTATTGAGTCGATCATACTGTATTTGTTTTCCATTACATAGTGGTATGTGAAAGGAGTACAGTGTTGTGATTATTGTGCTTACAGATGTGACTGAGTGGTATAGTGTCTCACAATCTTGCATGCGTCTGTGTGTATGAATGCGGAATTAGGGGTTTAAGGATGGGGGCGTGGGGGTTGGGTGGTAACCCTAACATCGCGTTTCCACACTTTTGTTGCTGTGGAAACAACCCTAACTGATGCATTAACAGAGTTTTTTTGCCATGAATTTCCCTTCTTTTTGAGACTGCGTAATATAAATAGTAAATGGTATGTATTGGTGGCAGCATGGGGCCCTTCAGGCCCCACACTCCCACCAAGCTTCCCATTTCTGTGTAATGATATGTGTCTGTGGGAGCGCGGGCCCTCCGGGCCCTGCGCTCCCACTGACATATAAGCATGGAACCATACAGCAGTCCTATAGACTAAGGAAGCCTTGTAACAGTAATTTGCCCATATCTGGGGAACCGTAGCAGCTAGTGAAAAAAAAATCAAGTGTGGTTGTAATCATGAGAATGAGTAGTTCTCGCAACATAAAGTCAACCGAATCCATATCTCGCATTGTGTCAGAGATAGGGGCAGCAGAAAGTGCAGTGAATGCTAACTCTGTGGGCGTAATAGTGGGCCTCGGACATGAAAATGAGCAGTTGAAACAGTAAATCGCAAATATCTCCGGAACCGTACAAGGTAGAAAAAAAAATTCAAATTTCATGTTATTTATGGCTTTCCAGCCTATTTCTGGGGGACTAAGAATTTTTGCGACAGAAAGTCCATATCTCGAACCGTTTTCGAGATATGGGCCGCAAAAGACGTCACGGATGCCGCAGTGTTATCCTGTGGGGAAATGTATTAACTTTAGAATGCTGTAACTGTGGGCTCCTGTGATGTTTTGGAACCAAACCATGAAAAAGCACATCTGTGGGACCAGGGCTTGCTACCCTGCAAATTTTAGCCCAAAAGACCAAACCATTTTATTGCAGGAGGCTGGCAAAGATTTGCAGTCATTTTGAACATACTTTCACAAATTACGAACGTTTCGCGAAAAAATCACGACACTTCCACGTTTTGAAAGCATTTTGTGAAAGTATTTTTCACCCAAAGTTTAAAATGCATTTCTGGGGTTTAACCCCCCCCTCCAAAAAAAAAGATATGGCTAGCATCCTCAGGACCCAACTAGGTAAACACAACAGTCAGTGGGCCAGATATTCAAAAGGTTTGCGCCATGCGCAATAGGGTTGCGTCTGCGCAAGTCTGAACTTGCTCCATTCTGCGATATTCAGCAGGAGGCAGTTGCACCACTGAAAACAGGCTGAGCAACAGCGCAATGCAAATGAATGCATGCTGAACTGGAGGGGGAGGAACCATGCATATATGCACAGCCCGATATTCAGCGGGCTGTAGATGTCTGCAGCACAACCCCAACCTGCGCCTGCACAACTTTGAGCCATAAAAAAGCAAGTTGAGGGCCACCCACAGGTGAGCTGCTGCATTGCAGGCGCAAACAACAAGCTGCCACCTGTGGCTGGCCCCAACCCACTCCCTGTGCCCCCCACCGCCCGATCGCGGGCCAAACAGTGTAGAATCCCCCACCCCCACTGGCCCAATCGCTGAGCATGGTTTAATTCCCTCCCCACCAGCCCGATTGCGGGCAGTAGTGTAACTCCCGAGCGTATCCCTGGTGGTCCAGTGGACCGTAAATCTGTCAGCGGGATGGTATTAAGTAAACACCCGAACACATCCCTGGTGCCTAGTGTCCCCGCCCCACCACCCGCTCCCCGCGCCCGGCGCATCACCTGCCTGCCCGCCCGCCCCTGACTGCCCGGTGGGGCTGCCGATGTCGGTGCAGAGCAAGAGCCAATGGGCGTGCAGCCCATACTGTACAAAGACGGTCCAGTTTGTAATGTCAAAACTGGACTGCCTTATGCAGTATGAGCTGCATGCCCGTGGCTCTACTCTACGCAAGAAGCGTGCAGCTACAGGCAATCAGCAATGGCGTCAGCCGAGTGGGATGCTACCATCCACTGCTGGGGAGGCGGTGAATGAAAAGTGGGTGGGGTGGGGACAATGGCACCAGGATGTGTTCGGAAGTTTACCTAATACCATCCCATGAAGGATTTACGGTCCACTGACCACCAGGGATATGTTCTGGGGGCCACATTGCTGCCCAGCGATCGGGCTGGTGGGGAGGTAAACTATGCCCGCGATCGGGCCAGTGGGGGGTGGTGGAGGATTCTACACTGTTTTGCCCGTGATCGGGCTGAGGGGGCGTCGGTCCCCGACGGCTGCTGCCTGGCAGGGCGCCAGGCGCAAGTCCTTGGGGATCGGCGCACCTGCATGCTAATGGCATGCAAATGGGGCAATAATCAGATGCAAATGGCCCCCCTGCACCTTGCATGAATTATGGCCCTATTTGCATGTCACCTTTTGAATATCGGGATTTTGCGCATTCGCTGAACATTTAAATTTGTGTATGTTAATCATGGCTGTTTCTAAGGGAATGTGCTACAGTACAGAGATTGTCCTTTCTTGCCTTACATTTGGACAGAACACATTGAGCAGTGCACGCTCCAACATCTTAAAGTAGCAGTGTTTGTTATTCTGCAACAAATGTCATTATTGCGTATATTGACATGTCTAGTATTGTGGGGTTTGCAGTGGTAAACCATTTTTTTTTTTTTTGCAACATGTAACCTAATTTTGTGTCCCGTTCTGGCCCACAAGACCGATTTTGTGTCTGATGTGGGTCACAAAAAAGATGTTTCCATCCAGTTTCCGTAGCAAAATAATGCCTGTTATTTTGCTAAAATTTACAAGGTGAGGGTGGGCAACTTTCATGAGATGTTTAAGTGTGTATCAGGACTATACTGTTTTAGACTTCAGTAAGGCCTTTGATTTGATGCCTCACTGGGCCCTCATTAAAAAACAAATAAAATAAAGATTCCACAGTACTATAATAACATGGATCGATAGATGGTTAACAGACAGGACACAGAGAGTTATCATATACGTGAAAATGTCCAGTGTGGGTGGAGTCCCTCAGGGCTCCATTTTGGGCCCAACTTTATTCCAAATATTCATCTCTGATATGACAGTTAATAAATTGGACAGTGAAGTTTGCTGATGATGCAAAATTAGGGGGCCCATGTGACACTCGGGTCAAAATAGATGACCTTCAAAGGGATCTAGACAAAATGAATGAATGGGTTGATCAATGGGGCATGAGACTGAACCTGGACAAGTGTTGAGTCCTGCCTCTTGGGCACAGAAAGCATATAGGTTGAATGGGGGATAACTGATGGCATCCAGCTGTGAACAGGACCTAAGGATTAGTATGGAAGGGAAAGGGGAAATTGTTTAACCAGGAGAGACGCACTAAGCCAGAGCTTGTTTCCGGATGCGACCTGAGAGCACGAGGAAGTTAAGTGACTTGCTCATGGTCACACAGTATGCAAGTGGGGGCTGTGGGATTCAAACCCAGGTCTCCAGGTTTGCAGCTCAGAGCCTTAAACCACTGCGCTATACTGCCTCCCAAATTACTTCGAAAATAAAAAACATGTCAATGGAATCATAAATAAAATGGGGGATATGATTGAGACCTTTAAGTATGTAAAGGAGATAAACAAGGCAGGCAGTGAAGGGATACGCAGGCTGAGGAGGGGGAGGAACACGAGAGGGCATGACCTTAGATTGTAGGGGGGAAGATATAGGATGGAAATGAGGAGACACTTTTTCACAGAGAGGGTCGTGGCAGAATGGAATGCTCTACCTGAGGAGGTGGTAGCCTGTAAGACAGTGGGCATTTTCAAAAGGGGATGGGACAAGGGGGGGGTAATTGGGAAGGGGGGTTGGGCAGCTGCAAAGTGAGGGTGCTAGCTGCACAATCACGCAGACTTGATAGACCAGGTGACCTATTTCTGCTGGCAAATTTGTATGTTTATAAAAGAAGAAAAATTATAGTGGCAATTAAAACAGTATATACCATTCTGAGATGAACAGGTTGCCACTGTTTAGGGCTTACGTTCGACCGCACCTGGAGTATGCCTCACAGTTGGGGTGCTCGTTTAAAATGAGTGAAAGGAAACTACCTGAGAGAGTACAAAGAAGGCACACTAAAAGTATAACCAATGTTAGGGACGGCACATATGAGAAACTTGAATATTTGAACTTGATGTCATTAGAAACTAGCAGAATGAGGGGTGACCTGTTCTTCATGTGTGATGTCATTAATGATCCCTACCTAATGGCCGAAATGGGCATAACATTTAAAAGATCTACAGAAACCAGAGGACACCCTTGCAAATTAAAGGACTTGGTGAACCATGGTCACGCATGCGCACTAATGAGGATGCCAGCCTAAACTGAGGGCTCTGATGTCGGTCTGCAAATCTGTATAAATTAAATGTAAAAAATTTTTTTAGTTAACGTGGAGGTTTTGAGCTAGTTAAATAAGTTATTCCAGATATTTTTAGAAAAAAAAACAGACGGGTAAACCTGTAATTTCTAAAATTATCCTGTCAGGAAAGCGAGTGGGTCGTACTCAACTAAGATGCCCAGCAATGGTATGCTGTCCACGGGACATGGTAACTGTCATAATGGGGCCCATTCTACGCTCACTACGACACCCCCTTTAGAGAAACAGCTGTCTGCAGGCAAAAATGGGAACACAAATAAAGCTGACAGGACTGATAGGTCCTTTGTTAAAGACATGTTGCTCTCAATTAAAGAAGATATAGTGGGTTTAAAAATAAAAAAGACTACGTTAAATAATACACTGTCTGAAGTCACTAATTGTTTAGATGCCTTTGAGGAATGAATGTCCTTTTTGAGGAATCCTTAACTAGACTGGAAGATTTTATGGAAGGAGAAGCAAGGCAAATGACCGGAATTACTGAAAAGCTTGACGACTTAGAGAACAGGGGATGTCGGAATAATGTAAGAATTGTAGGGCTTCCTGAGGGGATGGAGGTGCCATATATGATTAGTTTTCTACAATATTTTTTTTCCAGCTTTGTTAAACTTTCAATGGAATTGGCCAGTCGAAATTGAGAAAGCTCACAGAGCATTATTCCCAAGACCTAAGCCAGGGCAACGTCCCAGACCAATTATTGCAAACTTTTTGAGATTTTCTGTTAAAGAAGAGATCCTTAGAATTACAAGGGAAAATAAATCATTAAGCTGGAACGGAGATAGAATTTACATTTTTCAAGATTTTTCAGCGGAGATGGTGGAATAAAGGAAGGTGTTTGCCCCGGTTAGAACTGTGCTTCAAAAACTTAATTTAAGGTACTTTGTCAATATTCTGCAGTTCTAGTGATTCAGAAGGATGGAGGTGCACACTCTTTTAATAATGTGGAAGAAGCTTGGCCTTTTAATTAAAATTCACTGGCCAGACAGTATCAGACACAAAGCAAACCAACGATCACCAGCGCAAGATGAAACAGAAAATAAACAGTGTGACACTATTCCCTCTACCTTCAAGCTCCAATTCAGAAAGCTTCGAGCAGTAAAGCTCGTCCTGAAAATTCAGAAATTCCACCTAAACTACCTAATCCTATCTCCCTGAATGTTAAACCACTACCTAAATCCATGAACTGGTCAGGCAAAGCTTATCGAAAAACTATTCCCATATCCAAGAAAACATACAGAGTTTTGGATGGTTCCACTAAAACCTTAGACTCCAAGGACAAAATCAACACACTAGGAGCATCAATCTGATAGGGGAAGGCACTCGGTTCCTGCTTTTGATCCAAGTGATGTGACCCAGGATTTTGAAGATTCTTCCTACTCGCAAGATGCTTCTTACCTGCAAGAAGGCCGACCGGGACATTTAGTGTTGATGTGTTTGTCCTAATCTCTTGTGATTGTCTGGTTTACACCACTGCGGGTGAATTGCTGGTGTGGATGACACAGTCTTGATTGACTTCCTGAGGTCATCTGGTCACTGGCCTGACTGAGATCTAACTGGCTCCAAGGGGTCACATGCACTTTTAAGCTAGCGTGCTATTTTTAAAATAAAAAACAAAACATTTTGGGTGGGCTTTATTTTAACATATGTGTTTGTTCTACAAAGTTCTACAGGTGGATTTTTTCTTTTTCTTATTGAAGCATTAGTAAGCTGCTTGGTTATAGAGTTTGGAATTTTATAGAGTGACAGAATCCTTTTCTATTAAGTTAACTGACTAAATCCTAGCGCTTTCGTGACACCTGCTGCTTCTAGGGTATTATTACATTTCATGAGGTCAGTATTTTTTACATGCTGTTTGTAAAAAAAAGGTTGTATTCACTCATCAATTTTTATTGAGATTTCAAGAAGACTTCAGGTATGGAGGTTATTCTGGAAAGGGAGTCATGAGACCAACATAGTTCCTCACCGGATATTTAAAGAAGGGGGTGGATTTTAGTTATATTTGATTTATACTTCTATTGGACCCCACTATACTTCCATTCACTAAACATATACTAAGCTCCCAGTGTAAGAAAGTCGGTGATTATGCGTCTCATTTACCTCGGTACAAGATAATGTACCTATTGGGGTAATATAAAGTGCTGCTCACAAACATCCAGGTTTTAAACCTTGGATTTGTTACTTCTCAATGGATAGGAATACCCATTGGGGAGTCTCATTAAGGAGGTAAAAATATTTCTGGAATGCACAGGTATTTATTATACTCGGTACCCAATCAGAGCTTTGGATTTGCAGAAAGACGCATGCTGATAATATTGATGGAGCTTTATTGGCCAACCTTATTTCTTTTTTTCCTTTGCATGGAAGTATATTGGAGCCTAAAGATCCTTAACTGTCCTTTCATTTATTTAGTACTTTAATTACAGAGGTGGTCTTTAGAGTTTGTAAGGATTCCCCTGTCATTTTATGAATCTGGTTTAAAAAAAAAAAAAAAGGTTTATAGTCTCCTGTTAGTCTTAGTAGGAATATTTGACATCCTATGCGGAACTAGGGGGTAATATGATATACTCTTTCCTAAATATCTCATAATCTGGATACTTAGAGTATGTTAGTCTCTGCATATAGATTTCCTCTGTGTTTACCTTACCTTAATATATTTAGCTGTTTAAGGTTTTGCATTTATGGCATTAGAGAACTGAGTTTATTTACTGGATCGTAACCAACTGAAGTACCTTGTAGCAATAGCTCGGTACAGACTCTTTTGGCTCGTTTCCTGAGGATTCACTTAGAACTCAATGAAGAAGCTTTTTAGTATTTACAGATCATTTTATACACTCAATTTCGCATTTTGCACATATTTTTTTTTGTTGTTTAGTTTTGCTAATATTCCTTTACCAAATTCATAGATTGTCATTTTATAGTTGAAAACCTAGTTCCTTCTCTTACTCTAGGTGGTACTGCTAAATTAGTTAAGTGTTGGATTATTTGTTGTACTATTATAGTAAACCATTACAAATTTGGAGTAGAAGGAAGCTTTAAACTTTGTATTTAAAGGGTTTAAACAATGTCCAATTTAAACATTGTTACTTATAACGTAAATGGGCTTGGGTCGCCCATTAAAAGAAAATAAGTTCTTACACATTTAAAGAAACACAAGGGTGATATTGTTTTTCTCCAAGAAACCCATCTTATTCCAGAAGAAGCAGATAAGTTACAGAGGCAATGGGTAGGACAAGTAGTACATAATTGTTTTACTTCTAAAAAAAGAGGTCTGCCCATTCTAATTCATAAAGCAATTCCCTTTGTTATGAAAGATCATAGTACGGGTTTAGATGATAGATTACAAATTCTATCCGGAACCTTGTTTGGCAGAAATCTTGCATTATGCAATGTATATGCCGCAAGTACTGAGAGACATCTTTTTTTTTTTCAGGAATTGCTAGCAATTCTATTGACATTTAAAGACTACGAATTAATAATGGGGGAGATTTTAATAATGTTTTAGACCCTTTGTTAGACAAATCTTCAGGCAGCCTGACAAAACAAGTCAAATATCCTAATTATTTACAGGAACTCTTATCAGATTTGGGTTTGTTAGATGTTTGGAGGCTGGTTCATCCTGATAGGAAAGACTACTCTTTTTTTTTTCTCAGCAAGACATAATGTCTATACCAGAATAGGTTATTTATTTATGCCCCTATCGATATGTAACTCTGTTACAGAGTCTATGTATGGTTCCATTATTATTTCAGACCATGGTCTACTTAAAACTGCATGTATATGGGAGAGTTCCCCAGAGAAACAGTTTAGATGGTGTTTCAATACATCTCTTGTTCAGGACCCGGAATTTAAAGAATGGTTACCTAAGGAGACAGAGAGTGTTTTCGAACTTAATGATAATAAAGAAACTTCATATCAAATGCTATGGGATGCTTATAAAGCTTTTGTTTGAGGTGGCATAATTAGATATGCTTCAATTAGGAAAAAAAATCGGCAAAAAGAAATGGAGACCAAAGAAAGTGAGATTAAACAATTGGAAGATAAGTTAAAACAAAATCCGATTTAAAAATCAAGATCTAATATGTAAATTAATACAACTTAAATTTGAAGTTAATGAACTTTGTTCCAGCAGAGCTGAGTATGCTTTTTTTCATACGAGACAACAATTTTGGGAATCTGGGGGGGGGGGGAAAGGGAAATTATTAGCATTCCGTTTTAAAAAAACAACACAGTCAGAATCTGATCCCTAAAATCCGTAAGGAAAATAATATTGTCACACATAACATTAAAGAAATAAATTCCTGTTTTCGAGAATATTATGAGAAATTATGTAAACTCTATATCTCAGTGGCAGGATGTGATGTAGACAAATTCTTGGAATCTGCTCAATTACCCTCATTATCTGAATTGGAGAAAGAGGCATTAGATAAACCAATATCCAAATTTGAATATTTCAGATAATTCAGTCTTCTTGTTCACAGAAAACCCCAAGTCCAGATGGATTTTCCAGTGAATTTTATAAATGCGATAATCCAGTTATCTTTGATTACCTAGAAAAACTTTATGCTGAATGATTGTCTCAGAAAAATAAGTCTGGCACTCAAAATGAAGCATTTATTTATTTAATTGCAAAGAAAAATGAAGATCCCTTAGATTTAACTAACTATAGGCCTATTTCTCTCTTAAATTTTGACTATAAAATTTTAACTAAAATCTTAGCTAACAGATTGAGTAACTTTATTTCTTCACTTATAGGGAAACAACAAGTAGGTTTTGTTAGTGGTCGACAAGCTTCAGACAATCTTAGAAGACTCTTTTTAGTTATATGGCAGGCTAAACGTTGTAAGACCCAATCTGTAGCCCTTGCCTTAGATATTGGTAAGGCTTTTGATTCTCTTGATTGGTCATATTTACAGAAAGTTTTGGAATGGTTTAACTTTGGTCCAACTTTTAAAGCCTGGATTTCAACTATATATTCAAGCCCAAAACCTTCTATCATTTCTAATGGGCTGATTTCAGATTCCATTCAACTTTAGAGGGGTACACGTCAAGGTTGTCCTTTATGTCCTTTCCTGTTCATTTTAGCATTTGAACCTTAATTAAGACATATTGATCTCTCATCTCACATTCAATGTATTAAATCGGGCAAGATAGAAAATAAATCATTTGCCTTTGCGGATGATTTGTTAGTCACCCTTGCTAATCCTAAACAATCCCTGCAAGCTTTAAACTCCCTGCTACATAAATTTGCTTCATTGTCGGGATTAAGGGTAAATTGGAGTAAATTGGAAGGAATTCCTTTGCAAGGTCCCGGGAGTGAAAATATTCCCAATGACTTGAGTTTTAATTTTTCCAAGGAAGAGAAAGGGTTCAATTATTTGGGGATGCAAATTTTTAACTCAATTCCACAAATAATTCATGCTAATTTATCAAGTCTAATAGAGAAAATCCAAGTGGAACTTGGAAAATGGTCCAAATTATCACTTTCCTTATGGGGAAAGATCATACTAACATACTAACATACTAAAATGCCAGCAGAATAGGCCTAATGGTCTTTCGTGTCTACTCATTTGGTCAGCCCCCACCCTGGTTGCTGCCCCCCTCGCCTTCTCTGGCTTCTCCCTTCCCAGTTCCGGATATTCTTGCTGCATTGGATTTTGCTTCCAGAACCCTTCCCCTGTACCTGTCCCACCCCCTCTTGAACCCCTCCACTGTCTCTGCCTCCACCAGCCCCCTAGGCAGCGCATTCCATGGCTCCACCACCCTCTCAGTGAAGTAGCACCTCCTCCTTTCTCCCTAGATCTTCCCCCTTCAGCTTCCACCCATGCCCTCTAGTGGCCCCTCCTTCCTTCGAAGCACCCTGCTGTTCCTCCTCTATTTACCTCTTCATGTACCTGAAGCCTCTATCATGTCCCCAGTCCCTTCTCTCTTCCAATGTGTACATATTTAGCTCTTGAGCTTCTCCTCATAGGTCCTGTCCCCCAAGCCCCAAATCATTTTGGTTGCCCTCCTCTGGACCCTCTCCAGGAGGTTAATGTCCCTCTTTAAGTGTGGCCTCCAAAACTGCACGCAATACTCAAGGTGCGGCCTCACCAAGCAGTTATACAGAGGGAGTATCACTTCCCTCCTGGAGGTGATCCCCCTAGCGATGCATCCCAGCATCCTGTTGGTCTTGGCTGCTGCCCTCCTACAAGTCTCAGAGTTGTTCATCTTGACATCCACCACCACCCCCAGGTCCCTCTCAGCCATCGAGACTTGTAGCATTTCCCCAGGGTGTACACTTGGCCTGGGTTTCTGGCCCCAGGTGGAGTACCTTGCATTCCCTGCATTGAACCTCAGCTTCCACTTTCTAGATCATCTTTCCAGAGCCTCCAGGTCCCCTGTAGGGCCACCCTCCCTCCTCCCCATCCACCACCGCCCCAGTTTGAGTCTTCCGAAAAGAGACTCATCTCATTCCTGATTCCTGTCCTTATGTCAGAGATGTAGGCATTGAACAGAAGGGGCCCAAGGACTGATCCCTGTGGGACCCCACTAATGACCCTCCTTGGCGATGAGACTATCAAACTAACTAAGGCCCTCTGGGTCCGGTCCTGGAGCCAATTGCCTATCCATCTGATCATCTGATTCCCTACCCCCATTTCTCCCAGCTTATCTAACAGGCCCACGTGAGGAACAGAGTCAAATGCCTTGCTGAAGTCTAGAAAGAGGACGTCCACTGGTCTGCAGGTCCAAGGCACTCGTCACCCAGTCATAGAACTCCACCAGGTTTGTCTGACACGATTTCCCTGGGATGAATCCATGCTGTCTATCGTCCAGGCACCCACTTATCCAGGTCCCCCAGCCCTCCTTGACAATGCCCTCCATCACCTTGCCCACCACCGATGTCAGGCTGACAGGCCTGCAGTTCCCTACCACCTCCCTTGATCCCCCATGTGGATAGGCACTATATGCACCACCTTCCAGTCTTGGGACACCCACCCTGTCCTCAGAGAGATGGTGAAAAGCTCCATAGGGTTTCCTGGGACATCCATAAGTTCCTTCAGCACTCTGGGATGTAATTTATCCGGCCCCAGTGCTTTTCTCCGTCTTAAGGGGCTGAGGGCTTCCTCACTCTCTGCTGTGATTTCCACTTCTGTTACCTCTTCTTCCTGCTTAGCCCTCCCCCCTTCTGCCAGTGATGCCTCCCCCTCTCCCCAGACCCGCTGATCGGTAAGGGTCCCCCCCCCAGTATCTCTGTCTCCTCCCATGTATGATGCAGCACCCCCATTTTCCTTGGTGAAAACTGAGTGAAGTACTCATTTAGTACCTCAGCCTGCTCCCCCGGGTCTTGTGCCCATCTCTCTCCTGATTTAATCCTGCTAATCTGCCCCTTCACCCTTCGTTTTTCCCCAATGTATCTAAAGAACTCCTTGTTCCCTCTCCTAATTTCCCTGACCAGGTTCTGCTCCTTCCTTGCCTTAGCCGCCCTCACCACCCTAGTGGCCCTTCTAGCCATCAGCTCGTACTCCCCTCGATCCCTTTCACTCCTTGAGAACTTGAATTGCTTATAGGCTGCCTTCTTTCCCCGCACCACCTCCTGGACCTCCCTGGTCCACCAGCAGGGTTTTTGGGCCCTACCGCATTTTCGTCTTACTCTTGCACAGGTGCTGGTAGCATCCTGCACCCCTCTCAGGATGATTTCCCACCTACTATCAACGTCCATGTCTGACCCAATCCCATCCAAACGCTCCTTAAGAATCCTTCCCATTTCCTTAAAATCTGCCCCCCTGAAGTCGGTTACTTCCGTCTTTGTGCAGCCTTCTACCCCTTCTAGGTCCAGGCAGAACCAGACTGTGGCATGGTCACTCCCCGCCAATGGGTCCCTTACCTCCAGGCCCCCAATCTGGTCACTGTCTCCCAGGACCACATCCAGTACCAGCGCCTCCCTGGTCGGTTCCCTCACCTGCTGAGTTAGGAACGTGTCTTGAAAGACATCCAACAACCTCTGTTCCCTGGTCACAGAGGATGTCATAGTCTCCCAGTCTGTTCCTGGCATGTTTAAGTCCCCCAACACCACCACCGTTCCTCTGCCCAGTCTGCAGTGTCTCCCAACATCTGCCACCAGACTGTCCTCCAGCTCCTCGCCAGGGCAGGGGGTCTACACCACTCCTATTTTACTCTCTTGCCCCTTGTTATCAAGGTGACCTAAATCGCCTCCACGGTTCCCTCCACCTCCTCTACTCCCCTATGCCAATGCGGTTTTGACTATCATTGCTACCCCTCCTCCCTTCCCTCCCCCCTGTCCTTCCTGAACATAGTGTAACCCTCCAGGTTCAGGTCCCAGTCGTGTCCTGCAGTGGCCCAAGTCTCAGTGACCGCCACCACATCTACTGCTCCCTCAGTTAGCATCGCCTGGAGCTCAGGCATTTTATTGCCCAAGCTCCTGGCATTTAGCAGGACTATCTTCCACCCTTTCCCTATACTTCCATTTCCCCTGCTCGTGTTCCCATGGGGATTCTGTTTTCCCCTGGTCTGCACTTTGCCAGTTGGCCTTTTCCCACAATCCTTCAGCTCCCCAGGGGGGTGGAGACAGAGTCCCTCCTTTATCAGCACCCCTTGACAGCCTTTTCTCCCATCCTCCCCCTTCACAAGTTTCAACCCCACTTTTCACCAATGAACCCCTCTATTTTCAACTAAAGGATTCCCCTCCCCTTCAAATTGAGATGGAGTCCATCTCTAGCATACAGCTCCTTATCCTCCCAGGTCTCCCCCCAATCCCCTATCAACCCATACCCTCTGGCCTCACACCACTCCCTGAGCCACTGGTTTATCTCTCTAATCTTCCTTTTGTGTTCCCCACTAGCCCTTGGCACCGGCAGGATTTCTGAGAAGGAAACAATGCATCCCATGTCATGACAGACCCTGGCAAGCTCCCTGAATCTTGCCTGTATCTCTAGCTCACTATTTCCTTCAATGTCATTTGTACCCAGGTGGACCAGTATGTCCGGGGAACCCCCACAATCCTTTGCCAGCTGATATACCTCGTGCTTAGCCCTGTGCACCATTAGTCCAGGGAAGCATTTCGTTCTAACTGGCCAGGCTTCTCCCTCCCTATCCCATTTGATACCCCTGATCATAGAATCCCCCAACAGGAGCACTCTGACCGCTCCTTTTCCTCCATTTCCCCCCTTCCATGTCCCTCATCCTTTCTACCGGCCCCTCCACCCAGCTGGCTCCTTGTTCCTCCCTATCTGGGCCATACCACCCCTCCTTATTTACCATGGCCACCCCCTCCAATCCCTATGCCTCTCCTCCTCCTGAGTATCCTTCTGTACCTTGCTAATTCCCCCCTCACTGCTCGCAACTGGTCCTTCTCCCCCATCTGCTAAACTAGCCTGGCTCATCCTCCCTTCCTTCCTGTCTCCATTTAGTTCCTCCTTGCTCGTCGTGCTCCCCTGGCCTAAACCCTCAGCTCCCTTTACTGAATCCTCCTTGTACTTCTGGTCCTTCTCCTTTACCTTTCCTCCCAACTGGTCCTTCTCCTTGTGCTTTCCTCCCTCTTCCCCCTGCCCCTCCTGCTCTGATTCACTGCTCCCCCATTTTCCTGCATTCCAGGTCCCCTGTTCTTCCTGCTATCTGGCCCCTGCCTCCTGCCCCACTCCCTTTCCGTCTCTAACCACCCTGTCCATGGCTACATCACCCCCTCATCCTCGAGCAGAGAAGAGATTTTAAGCAGTTACTGAGTGTAAGGTCTGATCCACCTCCCTTGCTTCCTTCTGTCCAGCCCTAGCCATCTGCCTACTCCCTGAGAATGTTGTCCCTCCGTCCCTCCTTTGTGAGGGTCCCCAGTTACCTGCCTGCTTCCTTGGTAGTGTCCTTTTGGACCCCTCTGCCAGGGTCCCTATGACCCTGAGTATTCTCCTGCACTCCTTTCCCTATGCCCCTGCCCCCAGTGCTTGCTGCAACCGCGTGGGAGATCCCCAGCCCCCTTTCCCAACCATACCTCCCCCTTCTCCCAGCTGTCTCCTAATCCCCGCAACCTCCTCCCTAAGCTGTGCCAGCTGGTAGCACACTGGGCAACCACCGAACTTCCAAGCCCAGTCCAGTATCATGGCTGCTCCACACCCTGTGCACCCCACCACCCTCCCAAAGATGCCAGCCCTAATGACGTGTGGTTCCATCCCCTTCCAAATAGGTTTCCTTGGGTGAGCCACCAGGTTCCCCCCTAGTCCAAGATACACCCTACTGCCTAATCAGGTCACCCACTAATCTTAGAGACAGTCCCACTGTACACCAGTAACCCTGTTACTAGGTGCAGTACAACACATTAAACTTATAAGGGAAATGAACAACTCCCTAAGCTCCTCTCTCCCAGCCTTTAAATCCAATCCCCAGTGGCTAGAACTACATGAGCTGCACCTGCAGCCTTTCCTCAAATTGCAGGGCAGGTGTTCCCCTATAAATTAGCAGAATTCTGGGGAGGGTGGGTCTTGGGCAGACACCTGACTCGAGAGAGAGTGTATCAGCCCTGTGTCTCCCCTCCAAGCCCAGCAGCCAAAGAACCAGCCCCAAGCAAATCCCACCAAATAGATTTTAAATCAGAAGAAATAGACCTCCACCAGTGCAGCCTGTTACACAGTGAAACATCCACAAAATGAGCCCACTTACAGCCACCAAACTAGTTTTCAGACTTCCAGCAGCACCCAAAACAATACCTGCTAGCCCCTTAGAGAAGTAAGAAAGAAAAGAACTAACCTTCTACCAAGTAAAATCCACAAGAACCCTGTGAAAACAACAAGCAGCAGCTACTGTCCTGGAACACAACTGATCCTGTCCCCTTCCAGTTCTTTCTGACTCAATCAAAATGATTCTGGCACCCAAAATATTTTACGTTCTTAATAGTTTACCTACTAAACTTCATCTCGACTGGTATAAGAAGTTTGACAATATTTTTTTTAAGTTTATCTGGAATAATAAACCCCCCAGGTTGAGTATTTCTAAGTTGAGAGCTCCTTGGCATATGGGTGGGTTTAATTATCTTTGGTGGCACATCTATCACTGGGCTTTCTTCATTAAAAAAAAAAAAATCAGCTCTATGGTTCTCTAGACTCGACTTCGAACATATTCCATTGTGGCTTCTAACAGAACAACAAATTGATAAACCTTTTAAACTCTCAGATTTTATATTTCGATCTTTCCCAGTGGATCTTAGATCCCATCTGTGACAGAAATGGGAAGGAAAGGGTTAATGGTTTGGATTCTGTAGGTGCCCTATTTTTTTAGCAGTTTAAAAAAAAAATACACTCAGGCTAAAATCCTCTGTCTAGCTGCATCCAGCTTGTGGAATTCCTAGTTGCTAGATAAGAGCCGGGTCATAAATCTCGAGTGGACGTCTCCATGCACACACAGACCTGCAGACACGTACACAGGGCAGTTTGAATGGATTGGATCATTCAAATATAAACTTAAGGTGAAAAGGGAATATAATTGGTCACTGATAGGTGTTCACTCTGATTGGGACAATTAAATACATACACGTTAGTTGGTTGGTGCATTCAGAGGGAGACTAGGAATGACCTATTCTCCAGAGAATATATAACCTTCTGAAAGGCAGAGAAGGCTCTCTGTTGCTTTGGGGAAGGTGGAAAGGGAAACATAAGTTTGGAGCCTACCTTGTAGCTATGTTCGTGGGAGCTGGCAGTTAGAACAGGGTCCAGTGTCTCTTGTAAGGAGAGGGAAGGGTAAGTTTAGTGATAGCATATTTCAGTAATAGCTGTTTTCTTTTGCCATCTGTTATTTAAAAACACTTGTTTGCTTTTCCTGTATGAGTGTTATTCTCTTGTGTTGTAAATATATATCCTGTAAATGCTCAGTGCACTTTCTATTAAGTAAAAAGCTATTTATTTGCTCAACAGTTGTGACTGCGATGTCATTTTTCTAAGGTAATATTTGGTTTCCACTGGCTGAGGTAAACTCTGTGTAGCATCCGCCACCCAAGAGAGAGAGAGAGACACACACTACCAGACTTTAACTTGTGCAATTGCACGTTTGATTATTGAAGTTTGTACACTTAAAAGAGGTGCCGGAAAGAAAGTCCAGCTGGTGGCAGCGAATACCTGAGGACAGACACCCCTCTAAAAGCTGTTTCAGCCCAGAGGGAGAGATGGGTTGTCACACCATCCTACTCTGGAAGCGACTAGAATATGCTTTAAATCTTTAGAGCTAAACCTTTAGTTAGGTAATCTTCCTTTACAATTCACTCCTATCTGGAATAATGCAGAATTCTCCTTTAATGGGGCATAACTTAATAATTTAGAGTGGAGAAAGGCAGGTATTTATCAGACAGGGGATTTAATGAATCTAGAAAATAAAAGATTTCTTTCCTTTAAAGAACTTCAAGATAAATTCCATATCTCTAAACTCTATTTTTGGTTATATCTACAACTGAGAGACAAAATAATTAAGAAAGCCTTAGAAACTAATTTTTTTTTTTTGGAGGACTCTAAATGGAAGCAAATTTTCAAAATGGCAGTTTTGAGAAGAGTCTCTAGTATACTTTATAAGCTTTTAGCAGAAGAAGATAGCAATTTATGTCAGGCGACTAAAATAGCCTGGGAACACAACCTCAATGTGAACATCTCTGATCAATCTTGGGAGAGAATGTGGGATAATGTGTATCGATGTAGTAGAGAGGTTAATGGAAGGCTAACACAATTTAAGATCCTGCATAGATATCACTATTCTCCTCCGAGATTAAATAAAATATTTAAATCTAATCCTGTAGCTTGCTGGAAGTATGGAAGCTCCTTAACTTCCTTAGGTCATATGTTCTGGTTTTGCCCTAGAGTATTTCAAAAATGGAGGGAAATTCATTTGTTATGTCAGAAGATTTTAAAAACTAACCTCCCATTTTCCCCACTTATTTATATTTTAGGAGATGGTTCTCAAATATCCTTTCTACCCAAATCCATTCAACTCTGCATTTTTAACTTTGCATTAACATTCAAAAGGTTGCTATTTCAAAACTGGAAAACTGATAGAATTCCTAGTTTGAGAGAACTTCTGGACTCAATTGCATCTATTGCTAACAATGAGTGTATTAGTCATTTACTGTTGAATAAGTTAGATACATTTAATGAAATTTCGAAACCTTTTTTTGATTTCATAACTTCTTAAAATGACAATGTAAAACTATCTATTTAAGATAAGTTTATATAAGTATATGCTTATCCTTATCTAAGTTATAGACGATTAGTTTTCATGTATAATTGTTTATTATGGTTTCTATTTTCTCTTATTGTAATAATACATTTTCAATAAACTTTTTAATGAAAAAAAAGGCCTTGGTTTTAGAACAAAATAAGAACATATTTTTATACCATATGGATTATTAAATTATGGAATAGATTGCCAATAGATACTATAATCAACAAAACAAGAATAAAAAAAAGACTGGTTACATATATTTTATCTGATGGTAAACTCTAGTATTATGTTAAATGAGGTAACTTGGGAGCATCTATGGGCAAATTGCCTTTTTGCTCCTGGTTTCATCCTTAGTATACCCTGTTCAGGCCATTTACGTTGCTATACGGATGGACGGCAGGGGTTTTCTTCCCTTGGTCTCTTCCTCAGGTCTCCCAGCTCCATCTGGCCCGTGCCATGCCCAACGGCCTCAGTTACGTAGTGTAGCCCTGGATGGAAGCAAGCTTCTTGGCCCACTGGCAGAGGTCACTACGTGCCGGAAGTTGCCGCCAGCCTTCCATGACTGAGGTGTGCTGCACTTCAACAGCTGCGTGCGGCCTGGCCTGCCTTCCAATGTGGTGATTGGAGTCTGCTTGTGAACTCTGGTCATCTGCATGACTGCGCAGTGCGCTGCTGCTGGGCCAGTCAGTGATCCTGTATACGGTATGTTTTTACAAACACAGCCGTGTACGCATCTTTCCTTTCATGTTCTCTTACTGCTGAGCTGAGATACGTGGATTTGCAGTTTTTTATAAGGTTTTGTCTTGCTACTCCCACCATGAAAAAAACATGAAATATCGTAGTCTGGTTCTCTGCTGTCTACCATTAGAAAATGTGCTAGCACCGTGCTAGTACATCCACAGTCGAAAAAGTAACCTTAATAGAAGATAGTTTAAACTCTTGCTAGTGGCAGCCCTTTATTGACTTATTTATTACAAAACTGGTAGTACTTACTGTTTTAAAAGTATTTGAAAAAAATTAAGAATACAGTTTTTTTCAAGCACATTTTATCGATTTTAATAAGTAGTACATCAGAATGAAACAATACAAGAAATACATTTCATGAAAAAATCTACTTGCATAAATACATGTATGTATGATGTATTCAAATAACATATTTAAAGGAAAGCAATCCTTTGCAGGGACTCCCGCCACTGCAAACCTTACCCAGAATTATGGTGGATGCTGGGGCAGCTCCATTAACTGTAAAGGTGCGGGGCTGCACCGTGCATTTCCATGCATTTGTACTGAAGTGCATGGTGCGGCGCTGCACCTTTACAGTTAATGGAGCTGCCCCAGTGTCCACCATACTTCCGGGTAGAGGACTTTTCCAGATTAAATTAAACTACCTTGTGATACGAGAAAAAAGCCACTTTTCTAGCAAAAGCTAAACTGGAGGGTAAGGTTTGCAGGGGCGGGAGCCTCTGCAAAGAACTGCTTTCCTTTAAATTTATACATCCCTATAAATATATGTAACCCCCCCTACAAATGGGGGTTCCCGAAAAGTCTTCCTTGAGCTTGCCTAAATGCTCACTGCCAGACTGGTGCCCTGCGTTTTAGCAGTTTTAAATGTGATTACCAGAGCCTGTATAGCCTCTGTGTACTTTCCCTTTAAGAGCAGCCTGGATTGCAGTCATAAGTAATCTGAGAGTGAGCTCTGTTGAAAGATGTAACTATCTGCTGAAAATCATTTAGATTGATAATGATAATGCAGTTTGTCTAACCTGCCTTCTTTGCAGCAAGGACTGTTTTGTTTATCTCCACTGTCTTGGTCCTGGACTGCGAATTGGACCAATCAGTACTGATGGGACCCAAAATGGAGCCGGACTACAGGAGCTGTCTGGTGTCAAAATCTGTAGGAACTGTAGTTTTGGGCTTTTTGCACCTTTTTGCACCTGAAGGGGGAGCCTTTGTTGTGACTGACATGAAGATCAGCCAACCGAACCTTTTGGATCTTGGGGAATTTCCCAGGCTGCTGCAGCTAGTTTCAGTTTTGAGCTGAGAAGTGAAGAAGCAACAGCTCAAGTGATTTTGAGAAGCAGTTCTGTGTAGTTTTGCATGGGAGAACTGTGAAATGGCTGCGTTTTGGCCCGCCTGTCTGCTTGCTGTCCCTGAGAGGGGAAAATAGAGTTTATTTGGACTGAATCCGAGTTGTGAGGACTATTTAAGCCACTGGACTGTGACCAGGCTTTAACTTGAAGAAGACCGAAGATTTGCTGTATGCGATTGGCAGGATTTCCAGCTGCTTTTGAATCCCCAGTTTGTGCAGAGACTTTGCGATCGTGACCGGAGAGCGGTTTGCCTGGTACAGTAGAATTTCTTTACACGTAAATGTGCTGTGTATTGAAAGTGGGTCGTGATTTGGTTCCCCACTGTGTGAACTGTGTTCTGCTTGCTGAAAGTTTTTATCCGGCCTAATCGGACTGAATCCGCATTCATCTCCATTCGGCCTGGGCCATGCCACGCTTGCCTGCCAGACTACCCCACTGCACAGAGAAAGCCACCGACGAGAGACCTGCCTGGGGATCGGCCCCTTGCTCCACGCGTGAACAGGAACGACGCCTCGGCGAATCGTGTGGGCCCTGCTTCTCCTGGCACTCCAGATTAACCACCTGCTGTCTTGATTTTCGTCCAGCCCGTGTCCAGTCTTTGGTATCATGAGTAATTATCAGGGTAGCTGCCTGCAACAACAGCCTAATCTAAAAGTGTGTCATCTGATTGTCTTGTTTTCTTTTCACAAACTGAGCCCTCTGGCTCCGGATTACAAATAGTGTGTGTTGTGCATGTTTGCATGTTGTTTTCTTCCATCCCAGGGCCCCAACCAGCTGCAACGTTCCTGGCTAGCCCACCATTCTCCATCTGGGTACACAGAGTGTGCGACTGTCTATGGAACCTGAAGGGCATGCATAACTGTTTTATTGATAGAGCCTTTAAGCAAATTAACCTGATTACGCCCCTCCCTTGTTCAAGCCCCTTAAATAAATCAGATCTAACTCTTTTTTGCATTTACCCTGACTGTGGTTCCAGTTTGTGTAAGAGTATTGTACTACTGTTATTTGCTGTGTATAACCTTGTTTTACAGGGGGTCCCCAGGGCTGGGCCAGAGGAAAGCCCTGGTGGTAAGTGCAAACAGTGTGGGTACTTGTGTGGTGTATCAAGGGTATTGTGAAAGTGATTATTGTGTATTGTTCTGGCCACTAGTAAGGAAAGAGGGGGGTTACAGTGTCCCGGAGGGCTGTGCCCAGGTTAGCTTGACCACTACCAACCCTGACCTCTGGGTGGAGGCACCCGTTTCAGAACTCAAGCCCCTTAACCTGCTACTAGCCAAGCAGGCAGGGGTAGTAGCCCTTGGGATAGGGCCCCCTAGGGGTTACATATATATATATATATATATGGAAAATACAAAATCGCACATGCCCCCACAATGCAAAGCATCATGAGCTACATATGCAAATCACCACAGAATGTTAGGCTGGTCCAACTTTAAGCAGAATTGCATGGTGCCAAAAGGCCTCTCACACAGTTTGCAAAGGGTGCTAACAGAAGACATAGACACGTGTTTCGTCCTACCAGGACTCATCAGTATGCCTCATCTGTTTGACACCCCAGTTTACTTTCACTTCTACCCATCTTTCAGTACGTATAACTCTGGCTCTAACCAATTAAAAAAACGATACTAAACTGAGTCATATTTCTCTGTGGTGTTGGTAATAATATGGTGCATGTTGTAGACATATACTTTATCCATTCATCTATGGTAGATCAGTTTTTCCCTTTCCAATGACTAAGTATGAGGCGTTTGTATCCTAATGCTGCTACCAATAACCATCTTTTCTCTCAGTGGTCTAGACTGAACAAAGTACCGGCGTTTCTTAATATAAAAATTCTGGTATCAAAGTGTATTTTTGTTATTCAGTATTAGTTTACAAGTTCTCTGTATTATTAACCAAGTGGGCTTAACATGAGGGCAATCCCAGAGCACATGGAGTAAGTTTGCTTGTGGGGTTGTTGCCCTCTCCAGCATTTGCTGTGTGGGGACAGATCAAGTTCTGTATAGCTTTACTGGTGTGTTATAACAGTCATGTAAGCAACTGACTAGATCTCTAAAATGGGATTATTACCTCAAACTGCAGAGGCAGAGCTTAGGAAATCTTAGAAAATTCTGGAACTCCATCAGCTCCCTTTTAAATGCCTGCTTAAACAGCCCTAACATACACTTAAGCTCACCTTCTGGCCCTCTGACAGACCCCTCTGAGGTTGCTGAGGCCTTCAACACTAAATTCACTGACCTGTCAGCCCTCCTCTGTAAACTCCCCTCCAGCCATTCCACTTCCACTTACCCAGGACCCAGTGTAACCTCCCTGTTCTCTTCCTCCACCCCTTGTTCCACCCCCGTCCTTCTAATCTGTCCTTCTACCCGGGAACCTGCACTGCCACCTTGCCCTCCTCCTCCCTGTCTTGTGCCACCCCTCTCGCCCTGCTTTCTATTTCAAGGCTGTCTCCCTCAGGGATACTTTTAAACTTCTAAAGAGTTTGCCAAATTGGGGTAACCCTGGCTCCGATGATCTGTCTCATTTTTCTTAAACTTGTCTCTTTGGTGATTTCCAAACCACTCACCTTTATCTTTAATCTTGCACTGTCTACCTCCACTATGCCTGACTCCTGGAAGTCTACTAAGGTGATGCTAATCTTTAAAACTGGTGACCCTCACTCCTCTGACACCTACCGGCCTATACCTGTTTCTCCCCACTTAAGTAAGCTCCTTGAGGGGGTTGTCCATCACCAGCTAGCTATCTGATTATCTTTCTAAATATAACCTCTTGCATAGCCAGCAGCATGGCTTCCATAAACATCGCAGCACCGCTCTATTCACTGATCACATCCTCTCTAATATGGATCGTGGGTGCACTTCTGGTGCCATCTTTGTGAACCTATCTGAGGCCTTTGATATGCTGGATCACACCCTCCTTCTTTCCAAACTGTCCTTGCTTGGATGCTCTGTGGAGATCACTAACTGGTTCTGGAGCTATCTTTCTAACTGCTCCCAATCAGTGTACATAGGCACTGCCTCTTCCCCATCGCTGTTGGTCTTGACTGGAGCTCCCCAGGGCTCCATCCTGGGCCCAGTGCTCTTCTCCATTTTTGTCAACACCCTCTCCTCTGATAGCCTTAACTGCAACTCTCTCCTATATGTGGATGACCTTGTCATTTTCTGTAGTGATAAATTCCTCCCTTGTGTATCCTCTGTCCTCACCCAGAACTACAGCGCTGCCCACAACTGGTTCGCATCCAATTTGCTGTTGGTTAATGCTAAAAAAAAAAGAAGGCAATGCTTTTTGGGTCAAAGCCATACCTTGCCAAAACCCTCAATGCTAGCTCTTTTCTCCTTATCTACTCCCCCGATGGCCCTGCCCTTGAAAACATATCCTCCTTCAAATATCTGGGGGTTATGCTTGATCCCTCTCTCTCCTCTACTGACCACATCAACCATGTAGTTCGCAGGATCAATCAGAAACTGGGTGCTGTGTATCATATTAAACCACTCCTGTCTAAAGAGGCCTGCTTAGCTATTGCAATGGGCAGTTTTCTCCCTATCTTAGACTATTGTTCCCCCCATTTACTCACGAGTCTCCTCTACTCTTTGGTCCAGACTCTTGTCTGTGTGCAACAGCGTTTGCTGTGTTGTCCTATCGTCCCCTTACTTCACTCACCACTGTGCCCTCTACTACTGTCTTGGCTGGCTTTCCTTAGAAGGTCGCTTTGAATTTTCCCTTGGCTGCTTCGTGGATGCTACCATTAGATGTGGTAATAATTCCCCCCCTCTACCCTCTTCATCTTGTGATCCTCACCAAGGAATCTCTGCTCCTCTGCTGTTCCTCTTCTGGAGGTTCCCAGAAGCACTACCAAAATGGGTGGGAGTGCGCTATTAGTTGTGGCTCCCTCTTTATGGAATGGGCTACCATGGGCTCTTTGATCTTCCAGTACTCATCTTACATTCAAACGCAACCTCAGATCATGGCTTCTTGCTAAAGAGAGAGCAACTGCCTGCCTCGGTAGCATCCCCCCACCAAGCTTGACTTCACCTAATGCTAACTCATCTTACCCCATCCCTCCTGCTCTTAGCTGCACCCAGTCTAGTAAATGCCCAGTCCTGAACAATCTGTGAAAAATGTACTGAACATATGCAAAGGCATCATTTTATTTTCTTATAGTTGTATAATTCTTATGTATAATTTTCGGTATGATTTTCACGTATATTGAGATGGGGGGCTCAGCTGATCTGTCCTCTGCATTCTGTTACCCCTGTCGCTTGTTGTCCAATTCTGTAATTTTTCTGTATATAGCTGGTGCTACAAAGTGGTTTACCTCATTTCTTTTTATTATTGTACCTATTTGCACTTCTGCATTGTTCCATTTTCTGTTTTATACTATTGATGTTGCAGTTATCACTCGTGCCTATTGGCCCAAGTCATGCCTGAAAACAGTCCCTCAGATCAGTGCACCTATCTGGTTATCAAAGTCATAAATACATAAATTGGACTAGATGGCCTTGAAGATCTTTGCTTATTTTGTACGAATGTTTGCATATTTGATCCCACAGCTCTTGTGGTATTGCATGTCCTAGATTACTTTCCCATTTTTCTTTAGTTTCTGGGTTGGGTGATGTTGAATCTCAGGATGCCCGAAATGCATTTTTTGCTGGGGGAAAAAAAAAGATATAATGAACTTTGTTATCAACAAATACTGCTGTTTTTAGAAGGCAAGAAACTAGTCTCATAAAGCAGTGACTGGTATTCAAATAGAAGATTGACTAGAAAAGTAATACATTGTGTGCAGCAGGCTGTTCATGCACCAGGATGTTCAGCACTGTAGAACCTAGCCAGGATAGCTTGTTGAGCAAGCAGAATCTTGACTTCCGCAGAGTTCTTTTTTTTTTTTTTTCAATTTCTGTATTACTTTTTTTGTCCTCAAATTTGGTTGCATTCGTTTTGGCAACTGTCCAGCCACATCACCTTACCCGGACCCCAGAGAGACCCTTTTACCTGCTTAATGGAGTAACCTCTCATGATAGGGCTGGCAGGGTGGGGGTGGTGGGGGAGACCAACAGCTCAGAGTCTGAATCTGTTGTGCTGGGTGGGCAGTGCAGGGTCGAAATGTACTTATGTCATCCTGCCACTTAGGGAGGGCTTTTCTCCACAACATTAGTCCTCCTTGACATGCAGGACAATGACCTTATGGCAGGCCCGCGATCTTATGGCTAAGCTTACAGCCGCTTCAAGGCCCACTGCATTTCTCCCCCCTTACTGCCATCCTTGCTGAGCCTGCACCATCTGGGCCCTCCCTGGTGGTGCCCAAGCAGTGGGGATCGGACCGCAGTCCACACGGAGGAAGAGTACATATTGAGACTCTCAGTCCTCCTCTCACTGGCCTGAGAGCCAGTGGTAGCTTGACAGTGTGACACAGTGAGTATAGCCAGCTTGTGCACTACTGAATGGGAAGCACTGCAGCTGGGGTGGGGCGTCCACTCCACAACGAGCCTGAAAATGCCTACAGTGGTTTTTATTGGGGTTAGTGGCTTGTACGGGTGGTTAGGTTAACATTTACTGCTGTTTGTGTGGCAGCACGTGGATTATCTCTTAACGGTATTTAGATTGTAAAGAGGCCTTTTGTTTTTTATAAAATTCCGATGGTTTGGTGTAGCTTGTAATTCAAGGAGCTTCTGTGTTGACTCTGGTTAGGCTGGGAGATTGTTAAGATGTTGTTTCTATCTGTATGATGTACACCTATTCTGTATCTATGAAATACCTCATTAAACTATAAACAAACAAAAAAGAAAGAAGAAGCAGAAAATGGCTACAGTGGTTGGACTCCCTCACAGACCGAACCACTCCACGATTTCAAGCTGGGGATGTCTACACAGCTGAGTTTGTGGAAGAGGAGGTGTTTATCTAGTGTCAAAAGGCTGCAGAATGGTAAGAGCAACTATGATGACCAGTCCCCTATTGATAACACAGACTGGTTTGCAGGTTACAGGTTTTGCTGTTCTTAGGCGGTGGTGACCAGCACCTCATTGTAAATCAGTCCCATGTTCATCCTCCGTTAAAGGAGATACTGCTGTCCCAGTTAAACAGGAGACTGAACAGAAAGTCGAGAGTGCAAGACTCATTGGGCTCAGCTAGAGTTCACACCCCAGACTAGCAAACAACTCTTGGTACTGTTCTTTAATTGTTCTGTAGAGTTGCTGCCCACACCTGAGCACATTGTATTCTGTATGCATCAACGTTTTGTCCCAGATGCTGCTGTGTGGGTAGGCAGAATTCCATTTGAAATGTATAGCCATTCCACAGTCATTCTTTGAGTTGTAGTATGAATAACTGATTTTGCTTCAGCACTGAGTTACATGTGCTGGTAGGGACATTTTGCCAAGAGACTTTGTTAGGTTGGTGAGGCATGCAATTACAAATTAATCTATAGGGAATAGTAAATTATACCTTCACAGCCATCCTCAGTCCAGAAACCTTTTCTTGGATAAAAATGTGATAGCACTGCTTGGATGAGAACTTGATGGTGATTTGGGGGGGGGGGATCCCCCCCCCTTGATCTTATGGGTATGAAGTCCCTGCTTTTTTATTTATTTATTTTATTGGAGATTCGGAAGTACCTTTGAGTCAAAGACTCCTTTACAAAGGTTCCACGTCACAAGTATTACATACAAAAGAGAGGTTACAAAGCAGTACAGCAGTAAATAGTCAGGTAGTTACATTAACAGTTGTTACAGAGGCATTTGTGGGTCTCGCAGAGGAGACCTAGGTCAGGTAGAGCAGACAAGCAACACAAAATGGTATAACAGTGCAGAGCTAAACAAGAGGGACGGTGTTAGTGGCAGGGTTATGACGACGGGGAGCCGGTCGCAGCCTAGGCCGGTCGTTTGATGAAGGATTGGTCAAAGGTTTGAGGCCTGTAGGTGGGCTCTAAGGGTGGTTTTGTATAATCCTTATCTGTTCTCATTTGCAAGCAAAGGGGGCAGACTGTTTTATCCAGGATGGGGCTCTGTAGCAGAAGGACCTCTGGTATAGGGATGTACGGCAATGGGGGACAGTGAGGAGGTGCTTACCATAGCTACGAGTGTGCTTAAGCGGTTGGGCCGGTCTTATTAGTGGGGCGAGACCTGATGGGCAGAGACCAAGGGCAATTTTTTTTGCCATGAGGCATGTGTGGAACTTGACCCTATTGTCAAGGTTCAGCCAGTTGGTAGCATTGTACAGTGTGCATGTATGAGTTAGCGGTCACAGCCCAAGGTGGCTGACAGCTGTATTCACGGGAGACCGCGTGGTCTGAGTGCCGAGGAGTTAGCTGCCCTATAGATGACTAGGCCATAATCTAGTAGGGAGAGGGCTGAGGAGGAGACAGCTAGCCTTAGTGCATTTGGGGTAAAGCAGTGTTTGAGGCGATACAGGAGCCCGAGCCGCACATTGAGGGCAGTAGATAGGAGGTGGATATGCTGGTGGAATGTGAGTGCAGGGTCAAGTGTTAGGCCAAGATATCTGAAGGAGTCTACCTGGTCAAGGGTGGTAAGGTTGGCAGTCCTCAGTTGTGGACAAAGTACCTTTTTGGAATTAAATGGATGGGAGAAGTACATTACCTTAGTCTTGGAATAGTTCAGGACAAGACGATGGGAGGCTAGCCATATTTCTGCGGAGCTGAAGGAGGACTGGAGGGAAAGGTGGAGCTGTAAAGGGTCAGAGTTGGACGTATAGAGGATGGCATCATCCACATAGAGGAGAAGGTTCCCGGGGCAGGTCTTGGGGAAGGAGTTAAGAAAGAGGCTGAATAGTAGTGGACCCAGGACAGACTCTTGCAGGACACCGGAGAGGACAGGTACCCTACTAGAGACTGTGTCTCCTATCTTTACCTGCTGGGAGCGGTTTGACAGGTAGTCAGAGAACCAACCAAGGGCATCCGGAGAGAATCCCATGCTGGTCAGAGTGGATAGCGGAAGCGGGTGGTTGACGGTGTCAAACACCTTAGTAAGATCTGTGAAGACAGCCCCTGTGATTTGTCCTCTATCTAGTGCGGTGTGGATGTGCGAGGTGAGTTCCAGAAGGGCAGTGGTGGTACTATGGCCCTTCCGGAAGCCATGTTGCTGCAGACTAAGCAGGTTGTATTTGTTTAGGTGGTCCGTTAGCTGGTCAGAGACTATCCTGTCAAGGGCCTTGGATAGGGGAGGGAGAATGGAGGTGGGTTGGTAGTTGTTAGTAAGGGCATGGTCCCCACTTTTGAAGATCGGCGTGATATGGGCAGATTTCCAGCGAGAGGGGAATTTCCCTTGGCATAAGGAGCTATTTAGAATATGGGTGAGGGGGTCGAGCACCTCAGTGAGTGAGAGTCGAAGTAATTTCAAGTCTAAGGTGTCACTGCTATAATGGGAGTGACTTAGAGCCCTCCTGAGGTAAGGCGTGGCACCCTTGGGAGAGATGACACACGGGCGGATGGGAGGGTGGGGAGTGTCAGGGGGAAGGTCAAAGAAGTTAGGGGGAGAACCAGACTTAGATTGGATAAGGCGTCATTAATGGCATCCGTCATTCGGGCTGGATCAGAGGTAAGGCACCCATCAACCCTGATCTGGCTAGGGGTGGTGTTGGTAGCTTTACCACGCAGGTCCTTGATATTGTTCCAGAACTTTCGTCCAGAGCCCCAGGAGTTGGTGAATGAGGTCTGGTAGTACTCCACTTTTGCTTTATGCAAGGACCATGTACATTTGTTCCTTGCTTCTCTATAATTCTGCTTGTCTGCTGGCAGGCCAGTCTCATTAGAGAGGTGCCATAGGGAGTCTCTATTCTGCATGAGATCCTGGAGGTGCTCACTGACCCATGGCACCAGGTTTCCTTTGGCCACTCTTTTAGTGATCGGGGCAACTTTGTCACAGATGTTGTTAAAGGCGAGGATGAAGTGGTTTAGGGCTAGGTCAGTGTTAATGGTATTCGTGACAATGGACCAGTCCATCGACCTGAGATAGATTTTTAGTTGTGCAAGTTTTCCTGGGCCAAGTTTGCGCTGATAGATTAGTTGGGGATGGGGGGGTTGGCAGTTTTGCCCGTCCAACGGCAGAGTACCGGGGAGTGGTCACTAAGGGCATTTGGGAGTACTGTTGTACTGGTGATTTTAGTAGGGCGGTTGGTGAACACCAAGTGCAGTAGGGAGGAGGACCCGGTGTGCTGGTTCAATCTGGTGGGGGATGTGACGACCTGCGTAAGGTCCTGGGCAGTAGCGGTGTCTAAGAATGTTGCGGCAGCTTTGTCCAGCCAGTTAATATTAAAGTCCTCTAGTACAATTTTCTCAGCTAGTGGCTGAAGTGTAGCCAGGTAGGACGCAACGGAGTGGAAGGCCACATTCTGCTCCCTGGGAGGGATATAGACTGTGGTGATGAGGAGTGACGGGGGGGGGGGATTTCGTTGTACCCAGAGTGATTTTTATAGTGATGCCCTGTGGGCCAGGATGCAGTTGGGGGGTGGGGAGTAGCTGGCCACAAAAGACCTCTTTAGTATATACAGCGCAGCCCCCCTTCCACGTTTACCTTGACGATCCACCCGGTATAGGTTGTACCCTGTGAGGTTTAAAGATGAATCAGGGGTCAAGGGGGAGAGCCAGGTTTCAGTGAGCACTACAATATCCAGCTGGTGTTGGTAGACCCAGCCCTGGAAGGAGTCCCACTTTTTTAATAGGCTGCAGACGTTAAGGGTGGCAATACATAGTCCGCTGGTTGGGGGGAGGGTAGGTATGTTAGCTGTGGCAGGGCCAGGGTTTGGGTGAACATTACCTGATGTGAGCAGGAGGAGGAGGAGGAAGAAGATCCTGCGAATGGGGGGCCATTTAGATGTCTTGCGGGGGCGTAAGTTACCACCCGGGGGCCCTTTAAGAGTGGGGAATGAGGGGATAGGGAGGCTGGAAAGTGAGGGTGAGGCCAGTAATAGTGGACAAGACGAGGGGACAGAAGGTAGAGGTTGGGGACGTGAGGAGGACTCAAGTGTTGAGTTGAGAGGTGACTGCCAGCCAGGCTGCCAAAGAGGGGGTATAAGTGGTATGGGGCCTTGGAGAGTGGTAGGTGCAGTTGCCTGGTGAGGTATCTGGACGTTGATCAGGAGCAGGGTTAACATGGTATGCAGAGCTAGAATCATTGTCATTTGAAACCTGCTGTTGGGAAGGTGAAAGCAGCGTATGCCCCTAGTGGTGGAACAATATAAGCTGCAGATGAGGAAATGGGCTGATTGGTTACTGAGCCCTATAAAAGGGAGTGCTCACCAAGGGTGGTGGCGGGGGCGGAGGGGAGCTGATGCTTGCGTCGGCGGGGCCTCACAAGCTCTCCTGAGTCCTAAGAGAATGGATCGTGCCAGCGTACCTGCAGTCAGCAATGGGGGTGGGGAGGGTGGTCCAGGGACCCTTGCGACCTCCAGCGCGCCTCGTGGGAGCAAAGATTCTGAGGAGAGAGGCGAGAGGTACAAAATTTAAGTACTTTTGTCGGTTTGGGGGGCGGGGGTACTGAGAGCGAGTGGCGTGCCTCTGCGGTATTTAATTACAAAGATCTCAAGCAAAGCTCAAGCCCTACGCTATTCTGTAATTGGTTTAAACAAGTATGAAGCAGGTAACACTCCAAGGTTCACGGCTGTCCCCGAGCGTGCTGCAGCGCTGCAGATCCTGTATTTACTTTCAACAACTATAAGCAGGTAAAAATTTGCATTAAGGTGCAGCTTGGCTTTGTTACAAGGAGCTGGTTTCAGCACAAGAAATAAAAGCAGGATCCTTAGTTTAAGCTGCGGTTTGTAACAGGGGATTCAGGCATTACACAGTAAAAGATTTGCATTAAGGTGCAGCGTGGCTTAGTTACAAGGAGCTGATTTCAGAACAAAAGTAATATAAAAAAAAAGTCTTCACATCTGCGCTGACAGGTAATAGAATGGATTGTGCCAGAGTACCTGCAGTCAGCAGTGGGGGGTGGGGGAGGGTTGTCCAGGGACCCTTGCGCCCTCCAGCGCGCCTCATGTGAGCAAAGATTCTGCAGTCAGCAATGGGGGTTGGGGGGAGGGTTGTCGAGGCTTGCTGGTCTCTTGATGTTCCTGGTTCTGGTCAGTGCTGTGCTTCAGCTGAGCCAGTGTGATTGGTATTGTAAACAGAGGATGGTTGTTCCAGCATGGGATCTTGTACCAGTTCCCAGCTTTCTGTTCTAACCACTAGGCTGCCACATCATGGTGTGTCACGGGCGCACAAGCTGTACCCACATAATTTAGGTTAGTAGGTACTGTAGAAATATCGTTCTTCTCTTTCTGCAGGGAATTTGTGTGGGGCCGAGAAGGCCACTGGCTGTAGCCTCACAGGACCCGAGGTGTTATCATTGACACTTATTGGAGGGACAGCAGGAAGGAAGCCTGGGATGTAGACCAGAGAGGGATATAGCAGAATTTAAACTTAAAAAAGATTCTTGATACCTTTACTAGGACAAAGAGAGATGAATTTAGTTACATCGGGGGAGAAGGTCAGTCTGAAAATGTGGGGGACTTGTGGGAACCTTTATTCTAAGAAGCTGGTGCCCTGTACTTTGAGACAAGTTGCAGTACAGTCAGTTCTGTTTCCGTCTGTAAACTTTCATGTGCTGGACCCCAACCTCTGTAAATAGCAAATAATAAGAGGGGCTAGAAGGGAAGGTGTGTGTCTTTTTGCAGATGACACAAAGATCTGCCACAGGTTGACACTCCAGGAGGGACAAAGAAAGTGAGAAGGGACCTAAGCAAGCGTGAGGAGTGGTCAAGGGTGTGGCAGCTAAGATTCAATGCAAAGAAGTGCAAAATCATACATTTGGGAAACAGAAATCCAGTGGGAGGAGTATATGATGGGGGGAAAGGTACTGACGACCACCAAACAGGAAAGGGACCTGGAAATAATCATATATGGTGATCTAAAGGTTACCAAACAGTGTAAGAAGGCTGTGAGGAGAGTCCGTGGAATGATGGGGTGCGTAGGGAGAGGTATCTTCAGTAGAAGGTGGTGGTGCCACTGTATAGAACATTGGTGAGACCTCATCTAGAGTACTGTGTCCAGTTCTGGAGGCCACATCTCTGGAAGGACATAGACAGAGTGGAACCATTTTTGTCTCCCTTCTCTGAACAGAGAAGGGAGACAAAAATGGTGCCGGGGCTGCACCAAAAGTCAAATGAGGGGAGACTGGGAGAATCTTGATATGTATTCCCTGGAGGAGAGGAGAGAGGTGGGATATGATAGAGACTTTCAAATACCTCAAGGGTGTAAATAAGGTACAAGAGGGTAGCATCTTTAAAAAAAAAAAAAAAAATTATGTTGAAGAACAAGGGGCCATGATATGAAAATAGAGGGGCTGGGGCAGACTTAGGGGTAACGTGAGAAAGTATTTTTTCACAGAAAGGGTGTTGGATCCATGGAACAGCCTCCTGGCAGAGGTTGTAGAGGGGCCAAAATGGTAAGGGAATTCAGAAATGCATGGGACAGACATAAAGTAACTCTAGCGATAGGAAAGGGAGGGTAAACCGCAGATCATTTAGGATTTGTGGTATATGAATCAGGGAAAATGTGCAGATTAGATGGACCAAGCGGTCCTTATCTGCCGTCAAATTCTATGTTTCTATAAGATATTGTTATCATATAATATTTGTAGTGTGTGTGGGCTGAATTCCATGCTTAAGACGGTGGCAACTGCTATCTGAAGAGAAGACCAAAGGCAGTCTGGGACATCCAGAGGGGAAAGTCTGTGCTGGCAACCTGAAAGGAAAGGGGAAATTGTTTAACCAGGAGAGGCACACTAAGCCGAAGCTTGATTCCAGGTGTGACCTGGGAGCACAAGGAAGTTAAGTGACTTGCTCAGGGTCACACAGTATGCAAGTCGGGGCTGTGGGATTCAAACCCAGGTCTTCAGGTTTGCAGCTCAGAGCCTTAAACCACTGTGCCATACTGCCTGCAGTAAGAGGTGTGCGTTATCCTGGAGGACATGCAAGTAAGGTAGTATGTGGTTACTAGGCTGGAGTAGCGAGCCTGCAAGCCGTTCCCTTGGTAAGTCCCATAAGGATGGCAGCATTGCAATATGCGAAGACTTAAGCTGACAGTAAGCACAACTGTTAAAGCTGCCTTGCCTCGTTGTAATAAAAAGGGTCAAAACAGGCTTACTGTGGGAGGCCATGGCTCCATAAAGCCCACCAAGTACAAATAAATTGAGTTGGGGGGGGGGTACCTCCTGCCCATTTACTTGCTCTGTAGTCAAGGTCTGCAGCGCTACAATAAAATCTGTGTTGTTTAAATATCAGTTTAAATTCATTTAAATGGGTGGGTAAGTGTGACAAACATTACATTCTAGAGCCCAACAATTCTGGGCATCCATTATGATGGTTCATATTAACCACATTTCCTACCTCCCAAGCTGCCTCTTCTCTCGGATATGAACTATACACTCTGCTGAAGCTGACGCTAAAGTTATTAGGGAGAAGTTGAATTTGGTATTAATTCTGAGGTTCCCCGTCAGTCTTGCGTAGAAATCTCTGAAAGAATCAGGTTGGGCTGAAAAAAAAAAAAGACCCTCCATTTTACTGGGCATTACTGTGTTGTGCTCTTTTTTGGAGGGGGTGGCAGTAGTGACACTACTTTTTTTGAGGGTGGTAATAGTGACCAGAGAGTGGGAGAATGGGGTGGGACTGAAGGGATGGGAGTAAGTGTGTGTGCGTGTATATGTGTGTGATTCTTGCTTCCATCATTTTTTTTCTAGTTTATTAACTCCAGGGATGCAACATTTCATTTTCAGTGGAGAGCTGCTGTTTTATCAGCTGAGTTGCTGGGTGGGGGGAATGGGCTGGCGTAGTTTTGAACCTGGAACTCCTGGTTTAAGGTTTTGCACTCCAATCATTAGGCTACACTGGCTCAATTAATTGTTTTTAATTCTTATGGTAATAGTCATCCACTAATTTAGGAGTTGGGTGACTAGTTGCTTATTTTACAAAAAATCTGTAATGTCTGCCTCTGAGATAACTAGGAATAGAGGTGGACAATGAGCTGGGCGCGTGCATGGTGGTGTTTTACCAGTTTGTTTGGAATCTCGAAGGAGCATCAGAAACATCTGTAGCTAAGTGATCAAACCTTTGAATCAGCCTCTCTCTATTGATGCCAAGCTCTGGTGAGCAGAGCCTGCAGTGGCAACCTGGTCTGCTGAAATTTGCCATTTCATTTGCAGGGTGGACCCCTGGTTGTGCTCTTGCTGTTGCCAACTCTCCAAGCACTTCTGAAATCTCAGGATTGTTGTGCTTGAAGTGATTTTCCAGGTTTCCGCGATAAAATTACTTTCCACGTTGGCAGGACTGAAATCTTATAAGAGTCCCCCCCCAAAAATCTGAATTTCTGGACAGAAGACATTTGCAAACAGGCTACACTAATTCATGCCCTGTACCCAGGCTAATATGCAGTGGCAGCCGTCCTTAAAAGACTAGAGAGTTCAGGAAGTAGACCCACACACATACCAGGATTTGAAAGATTAAGCACTACTCTGGAACTTTAGAAGAATGTAACATTTTATTTTCTCCATCTCCTAGTGCAAAATGCAAAAAGTGCAATCGTAAATATGCAAGCCTTGCAGTCACAAGGCATCCCACCCCAGCACATCACTCGCTAGAGCTTTGTTAGGGAATGAAGTACCAGGGCAGATTGCCTAGGGGTTGCAGGGTTTGTGCATTCATGGCTATACTATTGCATTTTGCACTACGAGATGGAGAAAACGGAAGGTAATTTTTTTTCTGAAGTTTCAGAGTCATGTGCAATTCTTCAAATCCTGGTAGGCTTGTGTGCCCACTTCCTGGACTCTCGTTGGCTGGGCTTGGCTAGCCCTGTGACCTCATTGCCACCTCTGCACCCATGTGTCTATTGCAGGTTTGTTTTTTTCTTAAAAGACAAGAGATGGGCTGTTTTGCAGTGTAGAATGCATGCAAATGTGGGGCTTTTGTTTTCAGTGAAATAGAGCTTGGTCTGTTTCTCTGAACCTCTCGCAAACCTAACCGTGCTGAACCTGTGACTCGACCTGATTCCCAGCTGTAGTAAGTGTGGTTGAGAATGAGTGATGCAGAAATGAAACATTTTGGAGATTTGTTCTCTCAATGAATCCTTTAAAGGATCCAACACACTGCTTATCCTACAAACTGCTTCTTATGGATGCTGCTGCTGCTGCCTCCGAGTGTGGTAAATGCCTGTTTTCCTCTTTGGGAATGAGTTAGCATTTGGGATGTTTGGCTGACCGATGTAATTGAGAAGAATTCTGGGGGCCCTTGTAAATTGCAACCTTCATTGAAACCAGCTGTTTGTTAGGCTACGGTTTCAAGGGAGTGGAGGTTGTGGTGGGGCACGTGCAAAGTGGCCATCCCTTTTTTTTACTTTAAATGCCACTTTCTAATGTTGAATGCTTTTTGTAACCACTGTAGCGGTAACCAATCAACAGTATAGGGCAGTGTTCCAGCAGTCTTCACCCTGGTTCACAGCCCGTGTTGGAAATGAAGGGGAACCCACAGGAACTTCACTCTAAGTGAGATTAAATGTCTGACTCTGTTACAGGAAGACATTATAGGGAGGGATTGTTGTGGTGTAAGATTTAACTCCAAATTGTATACAGGAGCACAAAGGAAAGTGCAAGAGTAGAATAAACATATCCGCCCCCCCCCCCCGGATTATTTTTCCTACAGCACTGGCTAACTTAAAAGCACAGTGTGCTTGCACCCGAGTTTGCCAACTTTTCTTATAATATTGAAGTTGGTCAAACATTTTTGTTCTTAACGTAAGTGTTTGCTGGCCGTGTAGCAGTTTTTCTACTACTTTCCCCTGGGATGCTCCAGTCCAACTGCTCCCATCACCACTGCTCCAGGATCTGTTTTACCAGCCAAACAGATCTGGGACCAGATTACTGCAAGGATACTTTGAGAACTATTCTTTCTTGCATGGAACTCCCTTTAGTGTAGTTTTGCTGTTGTAACACCCCACTGCCATGGATCACCAACTGTAACTGTGGCGCAGTTGGAGGTAAAAGGAAAATTAAGGGAATCGGGATTCATATCCAGATCGCAGTTCTGTACCTAAGCCACTAGCCTCCACTGGCTGCTGTTTTGCAAGCTTGTGGTTAGACGCACCTCTGCAGTAAACTATTTCTGGAGCAGTTGTTACAGGTATAGGTTACCTGCGACCTCCTGGGACTGTCATGCAAACGAGATGCTGCAGCTCTTGGGACCATCCTGATGGGCAAAGTATGAAATCATAGACATGTAAGTAATAAAAATGTCTTCTGTAAAGTACCTCACCCCTTCTCTAGGGGTAGGGTTATTGTAACTAGTCTCCAGGGAACTAGAGGGAGGAACTCGTTGTGGTGAGACAGCTGCCCAGGGAAGGGTTCGTGCCATGATCCCCAGGTTCTAACAGAAGGAAGGTGTAAGGAGAAGTATTGAAGGTACAGCTTAGGTGCCAGTAGAGGGAGAGGTCCATGAGTCAAGAGGTGGATAGGTTGGCATGAAGGTCAGAGGAGATCAGGAGAAGGACCCTGGGGGATATCGGGGGTCCTGATTACTTTCAGGCCTGGGATAGGGTCCCTGAAGAGGTCCGGGGTCCTGGAAGAACTGAATCACAGAGAAAGCAGTATGGGTCTCTTTGGGACAGAACCTAGATGAGGATGTAAGGAGTGTTCACCCCAGTGAGAGTTGGGGTTCAGAGCAAGAGCATCATAGTCCAGTTAGGCCTCGGGTCTGGGACCCCGGTGGCAGCACCTGTCATAAGAGAACAAGATGTGGGCTTTTATCCGACAACTGGAGGGAGAGTCGAGTGGGGTGCCCTGGAGGGTGCGTGGCGGTGGGCATTGATGATGTCTGATAACTAAACACGCAGCAAAACATCTGAGAGCTCTAATACCATCATGTGAGCAGCAAACGTTACCTCGAAAGGGGACTTCGATAAAATTAACCACCTACTGCAAGTCTGCTGATGCGTCTTCTCTCAGTGACTGAGAGAAGAGTGGTTGGTGGAACTTGCTGGGTTGTCAGGGTAAGTCCCGTGACCTCCTATAGCCCTTAGCATACAGTTTCTTTGGGTGGGGGTGTAGAATTCAGGCATGAGAATTTTGTATCATAAGCGGCCACCCCAGCTGGAGACACCACCCTAAAGAAATCTGCCAGAGATGTATTTGTACATAACAACCTACGCTGGCCCCTTGGTGTAAAGGAATGTGTCTGCTGAGGGCCCCGAATGGCTATCTTACACTTTAAATACTGTACATAAATGATAAGAGAAAAATCCCAAGTACTATTGATCCACCTAAGAACGAAAACACAGGTGACATAGCTGCAGATCATAGACGAGTGGCAGAATGCCTGAATGTACGATTTGCCTCTGTATTCAGAGGGGAAAGGATGACGTGATATTGGATAGTGAAATGTTTTTAGTGAGGAACAAAAAGGCACTCTACAAAACTTATATGTAACACCTGAAGAAGCTGAAATTTTACTAAAGATGGTGAATGTTACTAAGGCAATGGGGCCTGATGGAATGCATCCAAAGATCCTAAAGGAGCTGGTTTAGAAACTTTCCATGCCTTTGGCAACTGCATTCAGTGAGTCCATCAGAACTGGGTACGTGCCTGATGACTGGAGAGAGATTCATGTGGTACCAGTATTTAACTAAAAAAGTCTCCCAAGGCAGAACCAGGGAACTACTGGCTGATGAACCTAACAGCATTACTGGGGAAGTTACTGGAGTTGGAGACTGTCATTAGAAAACAAAATTGTCAGACACTTACAAAACAGCAACTTGGATTCGATGGCCCAGTATGGATTCTGTAATGGGAAATCAAGTCAAACAAACTTCATTGCTTTTTTGAAGTAGATGCGGGGAACCCTGTGCATGTTCCATATCTGGTCTTCAGTAAAGCATTTGATAGTGTTCTTCTCAAAAGGTCAGTAAAACAAGAACCTTGGTATAACATCCTCATTTAGATATCTTGGAGTTTGGCTTGACCAACACCTCAACTTCTCTGTGCATATCGACACCATCCTAAAGAAACTGGCGCCCCATGCTTGGTGCCCTGTACAGGAATTGCAGTTGCATCCTGCTGACTGCGAGGCACGAACTTGTCCAGAAGATGACACTCCCCATCTTCTACCTACTGCAGTGTAGTCTATGGTGCTGCTCCCAAATCTTCCCCTACCAAACTGGACATTCTCTTTAACTCCTTCTGTCGCGTTGCCCTTGACTGTCCCTCTCGTACCCATCACTGTGAACTCTGTCGCTCCCCAGCTTTCTCTCCCCCTATCAAACAGACGCATCTCCCACTGTGCCAAACTAACCTCCAAACTCTGGCTTTGTGAACTTCCTCCCTACCTCTCATCCTTGCTCTCAACCCCTCCCCCACCCTCCCACTCTCTCCGATCTAGTGATACACACACTTTGATGGTTCCATACCGCTCCACCCTCATTGGCCAGACTGTCTTTGCCCATCGCCTCCCTAAAATCTGGAACTCCCTCCCCCCCAAACATGTCACTCCTTCTCCATCTATTCCCTTAACTCTGCCCTCCATAACGTCCTCTCTCCAAGCTGTTCCTGTTTTAACCCTCCTTAACTTCCTTTATTCCTACTTCCAGCCTTCCAACTCTTTACCCCCATGCATGGTTCTCAGTATCCTGATGGGGAATCTCGGTTGGCGGCCTCTCCTGTCCAGCACCCAGTTCCCTTTGCAGGGTTTCCCTATCATTCTGAAAGGGTTACTGGCATTGCTGCTTCCTCCTCACCCCCCCCTCTCCCTCACTCTTCCCCTCCCTCCTGCCCTTCTTCTTTGCCCTCTCTGCGCTTAGAAACTACTCCTTCTCCTCATACAGCACTTGTGTTATTCCTTGAGCTTGCTCCTGGTACGACATTGCACTAAAGTTTGTACTGTCTCATTATTGTTTTGCATGTTATATCGTACCGCACTCCGGGACTCCTTTGATTGTATTATGTTCTCATGCTGTAATTGCTTGTATTGCACCCATTCAGTTGCTTTATCTTGTCTACCTGATCACACACAATTTGTAACTGTCAGTTTGTATTCTACGCAGTGTTCATCCTCATATACCCCCTCCCCCAGGTCACCGTGAGACGAGCAACTTGTTGTTCAGTGTGCCTTTCTGGTGAAACATTTCAATAAATAAATAAAAATAATGGGGGAAGTACCAAAATGGGCGCTAAACTGGTTGCAGGATAGGAGGCAAGGAGTCATGATTAATGGTAACCAATCAACATGGAAACAAGTGACCTATGGGGTTCCATAGGGGTCGGTTTGGGGGCCTACATTGTTCAGTATATTTGTAGGTGATCTGGAGGTTGATACTTGTAACTGGATTGGTAAGTTTGCTGATGACACCAAGATGGGTAGAGTAGTTACATCACAGCAGGAGACGAATACAATGCAGAAGGATCTAAACCTGGCAGAAGAACTTGAACATTGAGCAACACAGAGTGATGTACTTATGAAAAAGAACATAAATGCAGATGCGGCCTGAAAAGTATCAATTCTGCATAGTGTTGGGTGGTGATAATTAAGTAGAAAAAGACTTGGGTGGACTGATCAGCAGCGACTTTAAGTGAGAGCCGCAGTGTGAGGTAGCAGCTAGCAAGGCGACCAAATCATGGCACGCATTAATAGAGACTCAGTAAGTAAATCTGCGCTTGTTATCATGCCCTTCTAGAGGTCTTTGGTCCAGCCCCATCTGGAGTACAGTGTGCCGCTCTGGTATTCACATCTTAGAAAAAATACTGACGCACTAGAAAAGGCACAGAGGAGTGCAACCAAGATGGTTGAGGTCTTGGAAAACATGGTCTATGAGAACTAACTGGCAGAACTGGGACTGTTTTTTCCATGGAAAGATAAGACTCTGGGGATGTATGATTGCAGTATTCAAGTATCAAAAAAATCTAAACTCAAGATACACAATAATATGTATCTCGTCCTTGTTTACCAACTGCTTTGCTGTGGCGGTTGTGGCACTATGCCAAGAGATGCTCTGTCTTCCCGTACCTGGACAACTGCCTCCTGAAAGGGGCATCAGCAACCAGGATGGAGTACACTTTGCAGTGCACCAGATAGCTGCTGGGTGGCCTGGGGATGTTGGTCAGTATGGCCAAGTCTGTTCTCACAGATTCTAGTACATAGGGGCAGTCCTTGACTTGGACATTGCCCAGGCCATTCTCCTTCTGGACAGTGCCTCGACCTTAGTAGCTAAGGTGCCTTTGGTGGCATGTAGTGGCCATGTTGGGGTCTTCTTTATGCTGTGCCTCCCTGGGCTTATGGCAGCCTCCATATTCACAGTCCCCCGGCATATGAGGATCCCACAGAGGTTACTGCAGGCAAAGTGGTCTCAGGTCTCACAGCCACTGGACCACCTGCTATCTGTTTACTGACCCCTACGGGATGCATTGCTGTGGTAGCAGAACAAGGATCGCCTGCTTATGGGTTACATAGAAACATAGAATTTGACGGCAGATAAGGACAGCTTGGCCCACCCAGTCTGCCCATTTCCCTACCTACTGGATAAGCTGCAGATCCTAGTTAACCAGCAGCCTACTTCTTCCTACCCCCCACCCCTCAGAATTGCCTTATGACTATCCCATGCATGCTTGAATTCCACCACTGATTTTGACTCCACAACCTCCTCGGAAGGCCATTCCATGCATCCACACCCTCTCTGTGAAAAAATACTTCCTTAAATTACCTCGAACCGCCCCCTATCTTCAAATTGTGCCCTCTTGTTCTTGCACACCTCTTTTTTGAAAGATGCTACCTCTTGGACTTTGTTGATTCCTTGAGGTACTTGAAAGTTTCTATCATGTCCCCTCTCCCTCCTTTCCTCGAGGCTATACATATTAAGCTCCTTAAGTCTCTCTTCATATGTCCTCCGGTGCAGACCCTGCACCATTTAGTTACTCTCCTCTGGACAGCTTCCATCCTGTCTATGTCTTTCGGAGATTGGGTCTCAGAACTGCACACAGTACTCCAGATGGGGTCTCACCAGCTGTCTGTACAGAGGGATAATAACTTCCTGTTTTCTACTGGTGATGCCTCTCCTATGCATCCCAGTATCCCCACCCTCCTTGCTGCCTTCTCACATTGCTTGCCCACCTTTAGGTCATCTGATATGACTACCCCCAGGTCCCTTTCCATTTTGTTGTTGTTAGTATCTCACCCCCATTGTGTACTCTTCCCTGGTTTTTGTTTCCCAGGTGCATTATTGCACTTCTTAGCATTGAATCTAAGCTGCCATACATTTGACCATTCCTCTAACCTTGCCAAGTCCCTTCTCATCCTTTCCACCCCACCCCTGTGAATCAACTCTGTTGCAGATCTTAGTGTCATCTGCAAAGAGACATACTTTTTCCTTCCAGTCCTTCTGCAATGTCGCATAAAAAACATTGAAGAGGACTGGTCCTAATCTGAACCCTGCGGTACCCGCTAGTAACCCTCCTTTCTTCTGAGTGGACTCCATTTACTATTACTCTCTGTGTCCTATTCTCCAGCCAATTCTTTACCCAGGCTGTCATCTTGGGACCCACTCCCAGGCTGGCTAACTTGTATATTAATCTTTGTGTGTGGACTGTGTCAAATGCCTTGCTAAAGTCTAGGTAGGCCATGTCCACAGCCCTTCCTTGATCTACTACTTTGGTCACCCAGTCAAAGAAATCTATCAGATTCGTCTGGCATGACCTTCCCACTGTGAATCCATGCTGCCTAGGGTCCTGTGCCCTCTGGCCTCTAGATACTTGACAATTCTTTCCTTTAGAAGTGATTCCATCATTTTCCCTATCACTGAGGTTAAACTAACAGGTCTATAGTTCCTGCTTCTGCCTTGCTCCCACTTTTGTGAAGGGAATCACATCTGCCCTCCTCCAGTCCTCGGGTACCACCCCATCCTCCCATGATTTGTTAAAGAGGGTAGTCAGTGGTGTCACTAGTTCTACCCTTAGTTCTTTTTAGAATTCTGGGATGAATCCCATCAGGCCCCATTTCTTTGTCCACCTTCAGTTTTAAGAGTTCTTTCAGAACCCTTTCTTCTGTAAATGGGCTGGTATCAACTTCTGTATCCAGAGTGTTACTACTGTTTGTTTATGTACCTCCCCTCTTCCCTTGTAAATACTGAGCAAAATATTTGTTTAGTATCTCTGCCTTTTCACAGTCTCCTCTGCCCACCCTCCTCCCCTTTATTAAGCCTCACTATCCCTCCTTGGTCTTCCTTTGCTCCCTGATGTACCTATAAAGGTTTTCCCCCTTCTTAACTGAGTTGGCTATCTTTTCCTCGGTTTGGGCCTTTGCTGTTCTGACTGCCTTCCCAGACTCCTTTGCTTTAACTGATACAGTTCTCTGTCCTGCTCCTGCTGCGATTCCTTGTACTTCCTGAATGCTTTCTTTTCTCTTGAACCTTCACTGCCACTTCCTTTGAGAACCATAGTGGTTTCTTACATCGTCTTGTTTTGTTTATTTGCTTCACACAAGGCTCGTTACCTCTGTGATGGCAGTTTTTATTATTCCCCATTGTTCTTCCACCCCTCCTTCCCGCCCATTTGCTAGTGCATTCCTTAGGCACTCACCCATTTTGGCAAAGTCAGCCCTCCTAAAGTCCAGTACTTTTGTCTTTGTATGGCTTGACTCTATTGCTGTGTTTATTGTGAACCATACTGTTCGATGGTCACTAGTTCCCAGATGGCTACCCACTTCTACATCTGTGATCCTCTCTCCATCTCCATTTGAGAGTATCAAGTCTTCTTTTCTGCAACTTCAGCCACAGGTGATCTTCACCATGGACAACCTGGGGTGGGCCACCCACTAAAGTCCTCACCAGACCCATGTATCCTGGTCTCAGTTGGAACAAGGCCTACTCATAAATGTGCTGAAATTTGGGGCAGTTCTATATGATGTCCAGGCTGTGGCCTCCCAGGTTGAAGGCATGTCCATTGTGGTCAATCAGACATTGTGGTGTATTACCTAACCAAGCAAAGGGACACACTCTTTTACCCTCTCTGCTGGGAAGTGATCAAGGTATGGAACTGGGTGGTAGCCTGATGAGTCTCTTTTATCGCTGTCCAGCTAGCAGGCTCATTAAATGTCCTGGGTAGGTGTATAGTTCATCCCATGAATGTAAACTCAGTCAGGTGTTCACAGATCAGCTGTTTTTTTTTTTTGTTTTTTTTTATTTAGTTATTTAACCAGGAGTAGCACACTAAGCTGAAAGCTTTTTTACAGGAGCGACCTGGGAGTACAGGGAAGTTAAGTGACTTGCTCAGGGTCACATAGTATGCAAGTGGAAGCTGTGGGATTCAAACCCAGGTCTGCTGGATGTCACCAGATTTGCAGCTCAGAACCTTAAACCACTGTGCTATACTGCCTCAGATCAGCTGTTCATGGAGGAGAGGCCAGAATTGGACCTTTTTGCATCCCCACACTACAAAACTGCTGCATTTTTACACTCTTGTCCCAGGGCAAGGCATTTTTTTGGCAAAACGCTTATCTCTCTGCTGGAAAGGAAGGTTTTTCTGTGCTTTTCCACCTCTGCCTCTGCTCTTGAGTGTTCTGACCAAGCTCTTGCAGGAACCATCTGGGAAGATCCTATTGGTACACTGGTGACCCAGGCAGATCTTGTCTCCTTTACTATGGGAACTGGTGGAAGAGTCTCTGTTTCCACTGCCCCTCTAGCCAGGCCAGAAACACTGTTCAATACTGCTTCTGAACCTCTAGTCTCTATGGCTTCATTTCTTGCTCCTGAGGGCACATAGGTCTTTCGGTAGAGAGTCTCAGCTGTTGGCTCTGCTATTCTGCTTGCTGCTAGGAAACTCTTCACCAGGTACACCTCCTCCCTGAAGTGATGTGTTTTGTCATATGGTGCCAGACAGTATCCTCGGACGCCTTCACTTGCCTGATGCATAGGGTGCTGGACCATCTCCTGACTCTCTCATTTGGGGTTACCGCACTCCTCGGCAAAGGTTCAGCTGTCTGCCATTTCAGCTTTCCGTGTCCTTATCGGGTAGAAGACGGTGGTCAGCTGGATATTGTCCGCAGATTCTTGAAAGGCCTGTTGCATGTGGACCCTCCAGTTCACAAAACTGTTCTGGCTTGGGACCTGAACCCTGTGGTCGAATCTTTCATGAGTACCCCTTTTGGGCCCACATCTTCTGTAACTTGATGAACTCATCTTAAAAGATTTAATTCCTTGTGACTATTACCTTGGCCAGGTGGGTGTCCGAACTGCAGACCTTGGTTCATGAACCACCTTTTCTGGTGTTTCACAGGAATACAGTGGCACTGTATAATCACTCTAGATTGTTATCTAAGATGGTGTCTGATTTCATGTTGAGTCAGTCCATTATCCATGTTCTTCTCTTGGTTGTAGAACCCGAGTGAAGTGCTGTTGCAGTCCTTAGATGCCCACAGAGCCCCTAGGTACTACTTGGACTGTACCACGGACTGTGCTCTGTCCTTCCAGCTGTTAATTTCCTTTGACCCTGGCTCCAGGGACAGACCATCTCCAAACAGTGCCTCTCCAAGTGGATCTTCTCCTGCATCGTGCTCTGCAGCAGGCAGAGCAGGATCTGCGTGGTCTAGTTACGTGCATGCCACATGGGGCATGACTGCCTCAGGGGCCTGTTTTCAGTCTGTTGCAGTTGCTGATACTTGCAGAGCTGCTACCTGGCACAGGATCCATACTTATTGAGCACTGCAGATCTGTTCTCGGGGGGGAGGGGGGATTGGCCTTGCTGTCTTTCTTACAAGGCCTGCTGTCCTAAGGAGTTGGCCCACTCTTTTACAGGCCCCCTGGCTGAGATTGGTACTGTTTAGTAATCATCCGCTGTATTGTGGCTTTTTGAAGATATGCTTGAAAGTAGGTTTGCTGCTTACCGGCAACAATAGATCTTCAGGAGGATCCCCATAGAGCCGTCACCTTCCCATATACTGTCCCTCTGGTACAGTGGACCCTTCCTTTCAGCTCTTAGTATGGCACTGTGCAGTGAGCCTTTTGTTTCCTGAGTGCTGCCACCTGTGGTGCGGTGGGCAGTGTTCACTTTGCTACCCCTGCCTTACCATGCATGATTGGTGGGAGGTGGTCCCAGTCATGCTGTTGGTGGATGTTTAGAATTCCTTTCATTGATGGCAGAAAACTGAAGTTGTTGGTGGTCACCCACATTGTATACAGCTGATGCTGTGCATTGACGATGTGTACATAGGCAGGTCAATGTGTCCGGCCCCATCTTGCAGAAGCTTCACGCATGTTCCTGACTCTGATTGCTTACAGTCCAATATAAATAAGTTAAGTAAGGAAGTCAACTTTCACTTGGTGAGCGCCCGTTCCCTGGAACTCACAGCATACTAACATACTAAAATGCCAGCAGAATAGGCCTAACGGTCTTTCGTGTCTGCGTGTTTGGTCAGCCCCCACCCTGGGAGCTGACCTTGCTGCCCCCCTCTCCTTCTCTGGCTTCTCCCTTCTCAGTTCCGGATATTCTCGCTGCACTGGATTTTGCTTCCAAAACCCTTCCCCTGTACCTGTCCCACCCCCTCTTGAACCCCTCCATCATCTCTGCCTCCACCAGACCCCTGGGAAGCGCATTCCATGGCTCCACCACCCTCTCAGTGAAGTAGCACCTCCTTCTTTCTCCCCTGAATCTTCCCCCCTCCAGCTTCCACCCATGCCCTCTAGTTGCCCCCTCCTCCTTCCTTCGAAGCACCCTGACTACTCCTCCCCTATTTACCCTCTTCATGTACCTGAAGACCTCTATCAGGTCCCTTCTCTCTTCCAATGTGTACATATTTAGCTCTTTGAGCCTCTCCCCATAGGTCCTGTCCCCCAAGCCCCAAATCATTTTGGTTGCCCTCCTCTGGACCCTCTCCAGGAGTTTAATGTTCCTCTTTAAGTGTGGCCTCCAAAACTGCACGCAGTACTTGAGGTGTGGCCTCACCAAGCAGTTGTACTGAGGGAGTATCACTTCCCTTCTTCTGGAGGTGATCCCCCTAGCGATGCATCCCAGCATCCTGTTGGCCTTGGCTGCTGCCCTCCTACAAGTCTCTGAGTTGTTCATCTTGACATCCACCACCACCCCCAGGTCCCTCTCCGCCATCGAGACTTGTAGCATTCCCCCAGGGTGTACACTTGGCCCGGGTTTCTGGCCCCCAGGTGCAGTACCTTGCATTTCCCTGCATTGAACCTCAGCTTCCACTTTCTAGACCGTCTTTCCAGAGCCTCCTGTAGGGCCACCCTCCCCTCCTCCCCTGCACTGTACGTAGGTCAGGAAAATACAGAGATAAAAGATTTTTAAATATATGAAAGCTCATCAATTGCTACATAAGAAATAATAAATAAGATGGGTAGAAAATAAAATAGATTAAATGTATTACTGCTCTGTGCAGAGCCTCTTGAAAATCTACTGTTAGTTGTAAGTTACTATCCTGTCCCTAATCCTGGCTGCCTTATTTTTGAAAAAATATTCTTCCTCAGTCAGACTAATGACCGCAGTCGGTTTTGGCACTAAGACTGTTAGTGTCCATCCTAACCTAAAACTGCCCATGTAGCTGTGCTCACTTGTGCTTTACTCTTTCCAGCCTATCTGCCTGTTTCAGCTGCAGCTTGAAATTTTCTTATACATTGCCGCTGACTTTTAGCAGACCACAGAGTTTGCGGTCCTCCACAGGGTATCTAATCCCAGTCTCCTTGGTTAACTGGCTTAACAGTGAAACATAGAAACGTCGCTGCGTGATGAATGTCAGACCCTAACAACAAGCTGCCTGTGCTGCTGCTGATATGCCGCCACTGTACTCTGCCCAGTTTTAAGAATATTCCCTACACAGACTGCCTGTTGTAAAGCAGCACACCTCTCAGCCTGCTGCCTTCTTATTTCAGATTTTTTGCAAGGCTGGGCAGGAACTCCGGTGAGGGTGGGGGTAGGGGGATTCCCTAGCTGGCAGAAAACACACAAAGCTGCTTATATCCCCGTGTGCCTAAGAATTATTTATACAAATGTTTCTACTTGTCTGAAACTCAAAGGGCCAGATATTCAAAACTTTGCCCAGGGGCAAAATTAGCACTGCCCAGCGGGCAAACTGAGCCCGGAGCACAAAGCAAGCCATATTCAAACGGAATAGCCCAGGGCAAACAGCTTCTGAATATAGCATGGTAATGAGGCCATGCAAACTGGGCTGGGAGTGCAGGGCAAACATTGCCCTGGAATAAGACAGCACTGAATAAAACAACCAGGAAGTGCAACCCACAACAACAACACAGTACACAGCAACGTGAGGCAGGTACAGATGAACTCGTGGCCAATGTGTGTGCCAGCAAATGCATGGACTCAGTACAGTTGCAGGAAGCAGCAGATGAGAAAGAACAGTGATCAAAACTTTACAATATTCCCCGTACCATTAGCGCCGCGCTAACACATTAGCGCGGTGCTAAGCAGTTAGCCTGGAGCAAACACGCTTGCCCGGGGCTAAAATGTGCCATATTCAAAAGTGCCATGCAAATGAGCCTACTTAGCTAGTCTCTGGGCAAACAACCGGATTAGCATCTCATTATACCCTGATTTGCACTCAGTTTGCCTAGCGTTACTGCAGGGTCCCATAGAGCCACCTGTAGGTCAGTCTGGCAGTGCATGATGATAGCTACAGGCTACAGGTAAACAGTACAGCATAGCATAGCATAGCATATTGTACCCCAGGGGACAGGACAGCATAGGCACAGGTGGTGGTGGTGCTGCATGCAACTGTCACACCGTAGGGCATGCTACAGTGCACAGCAGACACTACAGTAGCAAGGGAGACAGTAGTGTGAGGGACGTAGCACTGCCTATGGTGTGTAGGGCAAGTGATGCTGATTGCAATGTACACAGTGACAGGCCCAACCTGCAGGTGTTTACTGACAGTCGACATTACTGTTACACTGTTGTGTGACCCACAGATGCTGTACCTGTGGCATGTGATGCCCACAGTGACATGTACATATCTGGCTTTGTGTGTTGTGGCAGTTGTACAGCTGTGTGGTATGTGGCTGGGGGCATAGTATCCGAAGGCACACTAGTGTTGGGGTATTCCTAATACTGGCCCATGTGCACTGCATGCTGGGTCCCAGCCTTGTGGCCACACCTGGTCTGTGGCACAGCCTGGCCACCCATACACACTCCCTCAACATCCTCCATGCCCACAGTGCTGCATGTGTGTGCTGGCATCTGTTTTGTCCACAGATATGTGTGGTCAGCAGGTGTGTGCTGTATGGCTACACTGCCATGCTGTCCACTGGCGGCAGGTCACCACTTACTGCCCTGGCATGGCTGGGACTGGTGGCAGATGATGGCATCATTGTGATGCCATTGGTTGTAACAAGCCTCCACTATGTTTGGCTTTTATCTATGTGTTATATTTATGTGTTAGGGGTCGCGGCCAGCGTAAACCCAGCAAATCCGCGCACAGCCATTTATGTAGCGCAATGCTGATTGCCCAGGATTAAGACCAGCTTTTTCTGGGCGGTAATCTACACCGCGCTAACTGTCGCGCTAGGTCGCGCTAAACCACTTAGCGCGGCGCTAGCTACTGAATATAGCATTGCGCTTGTATTCATGTCAGTTTGCCCCTTGCATACATTATACTTTTGCCTGGCGCTAATGCAGTTTGCCCGCGTTATTTGGCCTTTTGAATATGGCAGACCCGCGCTAATCCCGCGCTAACCCTGCGCAAATGATTTTTGCCCAGCGCAAAGTTTTGAATATCTGGCCCAAAATGTCTAATCACCGTAGTAAGTCAGTACACAGAAACACTGAGCACACCAAAGAATGTCTCTCTTCCTCAAAGAATGCATTCAGACATGACCCCCTCTGTCTAGCACATGCATTTTGGCTTAGTCTGTGTACCATAGAAACATAGAAGTTGACGACAGATAAGGACCGCAAGGCCCATCCAGTCTGCCCATTTTTTCTACCTTATGAATGTGCCATATGGCCTTTACTCTGTCAATGGCCTATCTATTCAAACTCATCTGTTTTGCTCCCTTATGCCTCTCCCATGCCAGTTTGAATCCCTGCACTGTATTCATATCCACCACTTTCTGAGGTAGGCCATTCCATGCATCCACCACCCTTTCTGTGAAAAAGAACTTCATCACATTACCTCTTAATCGGCGTCCTTCTAATCTCATGCTGTGTCCTGTTGTCCTGCTATTTTTCTTATATTGAAACCTGTTAAACTCTTTCACCTTGTTAGTGCCCTTAAGATGTTTGAATGTTTCGATCGTATCACCTCTCTCCCTCCTTTGTTCTAGGGTATACATACTGAGCTTGGTTAATCTGTCCTCATATGTTTTCTGATGCAGTCCCTGCACCATTTTGGTTGCCTTTCTCTGGACTGCCTCCATTTTGTTAATATCCTTGTGCAGGTGCGGCCCCCAGTACTACACGCAGTACTCCAGATGGGGCCTAACCAGTGTCTTGTAAAGCGGGATTATTGCCTCCCTTTTATGATTTGTGATGCCCCTACTAATACACCCCAACATCCCCATGTGTGTTACAGTAAAACAAACTATATGGTACACTGACTCACACAAGTGCAATCAAGCATCTCACAGGGTGTGAGGTTCTTCTGACCCCTTAGTGATAAATGACTGCTGTAGAAAATGACAAGTAGTGCCGACTGCAGTACCACGCGCTCTGATAATCTGGGTCCCCACTTCAGTCTGTCACTCACCGGCATTGCTGCTTAGCAGGGTTTGTGCACATCTTGAGGTGACTCCCAGGGCAGTATTAGATCTGTGTTCTGAATGAGTAACATTTATAAAATAGCAAGAAATCAAGAAATTTAATTGGCTGAGAGACGTCACTTAACTGTGCATCAACTCTCTATAGACACGTAGTCAGGTGCTAAATCTCATTTTCCACCCCCACCCCCAAAAAAAAGCTATTTGGAGCCATTTCATGAGTGTAATAAGCCTCTCCAGGGTGTGCATCATAGGATTCTAATGCACTTCCCAGGGGGTAAGGACACTCGACTTTTGGCTTCATGCCCCACTTCACCGTTGGAACGTGGACTAAAATACTTTATAACATGGGTTGCTGTAACTTAGTGAAAACGTTTGCTCCCATTGGTTGAGTCCCTCTGCCTGGCTGTTGATTAATCCCCAATATACGCACAGTTGCTGTGAAGGGGCAGCCAGCAGTATCAGTGGGCAGAGCGGCTGTCGTTATATTCCTCAGAGCCCAAAAGTGAATGGCAGCCATTTGTAATTGAGGGGAAGTGAGAGATCCCCATCGGCTGTTGTTCTGTGTAATGCCCTTTACACCGAGGCAGTAGGTGTACTATGTGTTAATTCCCCTCAGCACAACGCCCCCAACAGGAGTCTGTGCCTGACAGCAGAGTTTTGTAGTGCCATGTAAGGTACTGTCATCACACAGTGTTGTCAGTGTGTATCAGTCACATGGCAGTGCAGGGGGGAGAGAGAGAGAGAGAGAGCGGGAGAGAGAAACATCTCCGGCAGCCCGCAGCACAACCAGTGGAAAAAAAAGCAACATCACGGAAGTGAGGCACCCCCAGACAGAATGTTGTCATTATTGTCGCAGAGGGCACAGTGAGGTCCCCAGATGTAACACACCTCTATGTGCTCAACAAACACTGGGAGCAGTATATAGTTGGGACGAGAGCTAGAGGTGATGGAACTATGAGCTGCAACTTTGTCCATTGCTGTCTGTATGTTTCTGTGCCCCCCCAACACACACCCGAGACACCCCACCATGGCATCAGCAGCCGTGCAGATGGAAAGTAACAGTTTCCGGACACCCTCCCCTATCCTTGCAGCCTGTAATGTGGATTCTGGCAGCCTGTGTCTGTACATCATCGGTCCGGCAGAACCTAATAGGAGGCAGTGTCCTGCAGCGCAGTTGTCAGGACCAGTCCTTGCACCCCCCATGTCTGGTCGCCATCCTGCAGTCAGGCCAGGATACTGTATGTGCATCTCGGGTCGCGTGGATCAAAAGTGACAGTTCGCGGTGCTGTCCCCCATCCTTGCAGCCTGTAATGTGGATTCTGGCAGCTTGGGTCCGTACATCATCACTCCCTGGAAAGGGTGAGAGAGGATGGTCTGGCTGCCCTCTTGTTCACTTACTTGCTGGCTGCTTCAGCCCCCAGGCACTTGCTCTGTCCTTTTTGTGTGACCTGCAGTGAAGAGTGGAGAAAAAGAGAGGTAGAGCGTCAGGTATCTCGCCATAAGAGAGAGAACGGGATGTCATTCTAAAGTGCTACACTGTCCCCTCTCTCTCTGTATATACATTCAGTGCAGCCAGTTCAGCATACTCGACAGTCCTCTGTTCCCAGCCCCGCATCCCCAAAGGTATTATCTGCTCCCCATGCTCTGTGTTCCCGGTGTTCCTATTGCTCCCGTTCTGCGCCCAGCACAGCTGCTCCTCTCCACGCCGATTGCTGCTTTTTGCCCTGCTGCTCCTCTCCATGCCGATTGCTGCTTTTTGCCCTGCTGCTCCTCTCTGTGCCGATTGCTGCTTTTTGCCTTGCTGCTCCTCTCTGTGCCGATTGCTGCTTTTTGCCTTGCTGCTCCTGTCCGTGCCGATTGCTCATTTTTGTTCTGCTTTTAGTATGTATAGCTGCAAGTCTCTAGCTACCTACTTTTACCCTGTCTCTGGATATTACTGTGTTATCTGTAATCAGTATGATGTTCGCTTTTCCATTTTCTGCATTTCCGGGGTGAACAATTGCTGTAATGTTGTCTTGTGACTGCCTGCCTTATTTCCATTTCTGACCTGCAGGGATCCCTGATTAATGGCTTATCTGTCAAACAGCTGTGTTAATCAAAGCACAAAGCAGGTGAAAAGTTTCAGGCATTTCTCTGTGCATGAAACCAGTGAGAAATGCATTATGACTTGGGAACTATTTATCTGTGTGGCAGGATACAGTCCCTTTTTTGTTGTTTAAACAGCAAAAAAACACCTTTTTCTGATTTTTTTTGTTTAAGCATAAACCATGTTATAAGCGCAATAACCCACTCCAGGGTGTGCGGTTAGTGTGGATTAATCAACACCCCAGGTGCTGTAAGGACACTCGGCCTTGTGCCTTACAACGCACCCGGGGTGTTGATTAATCCTATAACCCCGTACCCTGTTATGGGTTATTACTTACATATGTAAGTGCCGCCCCAGCTTGTAGCTACTTATACTGAGTCAGTTCTAATGGTTGCTCTGCCAGTAGCAGTCGAAACAAAGTGTGATCCTTATGGGAGCACTCTTAAGTGCTCATGTGTCCCAGATGAAAAAAAAAAGGGAAGAAAGAAGAAGCCCAGCATCAATCATGTAATCCTGTCCTCAAAAATAAACCCTGTTCATGCAGAAGAGTGAGCTTTTCCCTTCCTCTGGAGTATGAGTGACTGCAGCACACCCTAGACTCTTCCTGCTTTGTATGAGACTTAGACTTGGGAAGAAGTAGACATTGGACTCCCACATTATGATGTAATATGCTACCTGGAGTGCCAGGCATGGTCTTCCACATCTTAATGTAACATTCAACCCCGAGTGCCACCACGGGTCTCCCACATGTGTCCCAGATGAAAAAAAGGGAAGAAAGAAGAAGCCCAGCATCAATCGTGTAACCCTATCCTCAAAAATAAACCCTGCTCATGCAGAAGAGTGAGCTTTTCCCTTCCCCTGGAGTATGAGTATCTGCAGCACACCCTAGACTCTTCCTGCTTTGTATGAGATTTAGACTTGGGGAGTAGACATTGGTCTCCCACATTGTAAGTGCTACCTGGAGTGCCAGGAATGGTCTTCCACATCTTAATGAAACATTCAACCCTGAGTGCCACCACGGGTCTCCCACAACGTAATGTAATGTGCTACCATGGGTCTCCCACGGTGTAGTATAATGTGCTGTCCCAAGTGCCACCACAAATCTCCCACACTTGAGTGTAAGGCATTACCTGAAAGCCACAGTGGGTTTCCTATGTCATAGTTCAGTACACTACCATGAGCACTACAGGGGGTCTCCCACATTGTAGCTTAATGTGCTACCTTGAGGGTCACTGCAAGTGTCCTACATTGTGCATAACAAGTGCCACCATGGGTGTCCCGCATCATAGTGTAATGGAGTACCCTGAGAGACATCATGGATCTCCCATATCGTTGTGTAATTCATTACACCGAGTGTCACCCTGGCTCTCCTACATCATAGTGTAATACACAACCTCTAGCTCCACTGTGGGTCTCTTGTATTGCAGTGTAATGTGCTACCCCAAAAGCCACCACGGTTCTCTGACATTGTAGTGTAATTTGCTTCTACCACAATGTAGCTTAACATGCTACCCCAAGCACCACTGCAGGTGTCCCACACTGTGGCATTATGTGCAACCCAGAGCACCACTGCAGGTCTCCCACATTGTAATGTAACACGGAAGCCCAAACACCACCATGGGTGTCCCGCATCATAGTGCAACGTGAAACCTGAAGTGCCACCATGGGTCTCTCACATGTTAGTGTAATGTGCTATCCCAGGTGCCACTGCTGGTCTCTTACATCATTGTGTAACCTGCTACCCAGAGCGCCACCATGGGTCTCTCACATGTTAGTGTAATGTGCTATCCCAGGTGCCACTGCTGGTCTCTCACATCATTGTGTAACCTGCTACCCAGAGCGCCACCATGAGTCTCTCACATGTTAGTGTAATGTGCTATCCCAGGTGCCACTGCTGGTCTTCACATCATTGTGTAACCTGCTACCCAGAGCGCCACCATGGGTCTCTCACATGTTAGTGTAATGTGCTATCCCAGGTGCCACTGCTGGTCTCTCACATCATTGTGTAACCTGCTACCCAGAGCGCCACCATGGGTCTCTCACATGTTAGTGTAATGTGCTATCCCAGGTGCCACTGCTGGTCTCTCACATCATTGTGTAACCTGCTACCCAGAGCGCCACCATGGGTCTCTCACATGTTAGTGTAATGTGCTATCCCAGGTGCCACTGCTGGTCTCTCACATCATTGTGTAACCTGCTACCCAGAGCGCCACCATGGGTCTCTCACGTGTTAGTGTAATGTGCTATCCCAGGTGCCATTGCTGGTCTCTCACATCATTGTGTAACCTGCTACCCAGAGCGCCACCATGGGTCTCTCACATGTTAGCGTAATGTGCTATCCCAGGTGCCACTGCTGGTCTCTCACATCATTGTGTAACCTGCTACCCAGAGCACCACCATGGGTCTCTCACATGTTAGCGTAATGTGCTATCTGAGGTGCCACTGCTGGTCTCTCACATCATTGTGTAACCCGCTACCCAGAGCGCCACCATGGGTCTCTCACATGTTAGTGTAATGTGCTATCTGAGGTGACGCTGCTGGTCTCTCACATCATTGTGTAACCTGCTACCCAGAGCGCCGTCATGGGTTTCTCGCTTGCTAGCATAACATGCAGCCCCAAGTGCCACAGATGTCTCCCATATCACTGTGTAACATGCTGTTCCAAGTGCTACTACTGCTCTCATACATTGCTGCATAATGTGCTGCCCCAAGCACCAATGTTGTCACCCATATCGTTGTATAATGTGCCATCCCAAGCGGCACTGCTGTCTCCCATATCGTTGTGTAACATGCTATTCCAAGCACCACCGCTGTCTCCTGTATCGTTGTGTAACATGCTATTCCAAGCACCACCGCTGTCTCCTATATCATTGTATATTGTGCAGCCCCCAGTGCCAAGGCTGTCTCCCATATTGTTGTGTAACATGCTATCCCAAGCACCAGCGCTGTCTCCCATATTGTTGTGCAACATGTAGCCACAAACGCCACTGCTGTTTCTCATATAATTGTGTAACATGTAGCCACAAACGCCACTGCTGTTTCTCATATAATTGTGTAACGTACTATCCCAAGCACCACTGCTGTCTCCTGTATCGTTGTGTAACATGCCATCCCAAGCACCACCGCTGTCGCCTGTATCGTTGTATAACGTGCTATCCCAAGCACCACCGCTGTCTCCTGTATCGTTGTATAACTTGTCGCCCCCAGTGCCAAGATTGTCTCCCATATCATTGTGTAACATGTAGCCACAAATGCCACTGCTGCTTCTCATATAATTGTGTAACGTGACATCCCAAGCACCACCGCTGTCTCCTATATAATTGTATAATGTGCAGCCCCCAGTGCCAAGGCTGTCTCCCATATCATTGTGTAACATGCTATCCCAAGCACCAGCGCTGTCACCCATATCGTTGTGTAACATGTAGCCACAAATGCCACTGCTGTTTCTCATATAATTGTGTAACATGTAGCCACAAACGCCACTGCTGTTTCTCATATAATTGTGTAACGTACTATCCCAAGTACCACTGCTGTCTCCTGTATTGTTGTGTAATGTGCCATCCCAAGCACCACCGCCGTCTTCTATATCATTGTATAATGTGCAGCCCCCAGTGCCAAGACTGTCTCCCATATCATTGTGTAACATGCTATCCCAAGCACCACTGCTGTCTCCTATATCATTGTATAGTTCACGTTCAAGTTTATTCCGCCAGGAAAGCTCCATTGTGCAAGCTCATTTACAAGGCAGTCCTGCCACAGGCAAAACACAAACGGATACATACAAAGCATAAATCAGCGCAAATGCAATTACAGGATGGCATACACTGCAGAACGAGTTCTACAGGAAGATAACAGAATGGCAGAGAAAGCATAGTACAAAGGATAGAATTAGCCATAAACAGCAAAAATACAAATACAATGCAAGACAGTCAGTTTCCAGCCAGCAGATGGGGTTGGAGTAGGATAAGTGCACAGTAATGGATAGAGATTCCCACCATTGGCCGGCATAGTGGCGCAGAGGGTTTAGGCACTGGACACCACACCTCGTGCTACACCAGCGACCCGAGTTTGGGAACAACCTCCGCTCGCCTTGGTGCTGGCATGGGTGTAGTCCCGCTGTCACCGGATGGAGGTCTGGTGATAGGCGCAGACAGTACCAGAGTGACCGGTAGGGTGGGACATCCCATAGGGCGTGCGTACGTGTGCCTCCACTCACGTGCGTCATATTGGGGACATGCGGGAGTGGGGCTGGGGAGAAAAAATGAAAAAAGTCCATGAAATACTAACAGGAAAAAGAGTTTCCCACCATAGCTGGTAAAGTGCTTAGACCCAGTTGTAACTGGGGGATAAAAGAATCCAGGGGCCCAGCTAGTTAGCGTAACTGTGACAATCCTGCTTGCTTATATGGGATTTGACGACATTCAGAGAGATGTAGTTGGAGAGCCTGAGGGTGTTTTGGAGTTTTTCCAAGCAGAAGATAAAGTGTAACTGATTGCATTTTTTCCAAAATGGGTGCGAAATTTGGGAATGTCTAGTAAGATTATGGAGTTGTTCCTAAGTGGGTAGCAACTAAGGAATCAGTAAAATAGGGGAAGAAATATAGCAGAGGAGTTTATTCGGTATGGCTTTGTACACCCAGGTACAGCTATACATCCTCCTTCTGGTGGCACATGATGTCCATCCCACCACTGAATATAATGAGCAGTGATGTGTTCTTGAAGGGGCATTTAAGATAAAACACGGAACCCGATGGTAAAGTATGCCCAGTTTGTGAAGGCAAGACATTGGGCTATTGGAGTACAGAATGTCTGCATGTAATCTAGTAAAGGGAGAAAGGTGGCTTGGACTAACCGTTTCCTGACTTCTGTAGGAAATAGGGATTTGCTTCTAAAGAAAAATCCTAATCTAACTCTCAGTTTTTTCACTAGTGTTTCAGTATGGATAATAAAGGAAAGATGATTGTTGAACCACATCCCAAGATATCTAAACTTTTGTACACTCTCAGTGAATCTCCTAGCAGTGTTAGTATAGGTATGCTGTCCTGTGTTGATGACGGAGAGGAAGATATGGTGGGAGTGAAGTACATTAATTACCTTAGATTTGCATTTAGCAGGAGTTTTGAACTAAGGAGATTAAGTTGTGATTGGTTGAATTCAGTTTGGAGTATAGCATCAACTTCGTTTAATGATGGTTTAGAGATATAAAGGACAGTATCATCTGCAAAAAAATGCAGTTTTGCTTTAAGAATGTTACTACTTAAGGGATTAATATAGATTGAAAAGAGGAGGGGGGTCGGCAGGGGAAGGAGAGGATTGAGCGTCCGCTGGGCTGCTCTCCTCTCCTTGGGTGGGTTAGGGCAGCATGTCGCTCTGCAGCGGCCCCCGGTGGAGACCAGGAGAACGGCAGAGGGACATCGATGTGGGAACACCAGAAAAGTGGAAACTGCATTGGGATCGGCCGGATGACGGCGGCTGGCCCCGATGATGCCCTCAAGGACTCCCGGCAGAGTAACGCCCACCTCAGCAGCACCCGGGCAAGAGAGAAAATATTGTGCTGGAATGGTCAGCCGGTGCCTTCCTCTCGAAGGAGGGGGACCCTCTTGGCAAGGGATATCCCAGGTTAACCCGAAGGGAGGCTACAATATGAGGTAGGCAGCTCTGGGGGAGTTGCGAGAGGGGTCGCTGGTGGTAGTAGGTGGCCTGAAGGAGGAGCAGCTCCCAGTGCGTGGGGGGGGGAGATAATACAAAAAAAAAGAAAAGAGGAGGGGACCTAATATGGATCCCTGGGGCACACCTCTCAGGAGTGGTAAAGGAGGGGGCAGTAGGCCATCTGCTTTAATACATTGGACTCTCCCTGATAGCTAGCTAGCAAAGCAGCTGACAGATAAGTGATTTAGTCCACGTTCCTTAAGTTTTAACAACAGTAGGCTATGCTGTACCATGTCAAATGCCTTACTTAGTTCTAGAAACACAGCTCTGGTAAAAAGTTTGTGGTTGAGGGCAGTGGGTGAGTCAGTCATCTGTCACTTTTGCCAGAGCTGTAACTGCACTGTGTTGCTGTCGGAAGCCTGATTGGAGCAGATTATAAAGTTCCATTTTTTTCCAGGTAATCTCTTAGCTGTGCATTGATTAATTTTTCAAGAAGTTTAGAGAGTACTGGTAATATTGAAATGGGCCTATAGTTATTCAGGTCGCAAGGGTCACTCGATTTGAACAGAGGGAGTAGGTGGGCTGTTTTCCATAGGGCGGGGACAGGGCCTGAAATAATTGAATTATGGGGGCAGTAGGGAAGTACGAGCCAGCTAGAAGGAAAAAGCGCTCTATCCCATCCGCACCAACGCTCTTCTTGGTCTATAATGTTACTAACATGTCTTTCACTTGTTTCAAAGTTATCGGGGATAGGCTGAGGGAGTTCAGGATTTGTGAGTGGGCCAGGGTATGCTCCAGCGAGGAATTCTTCGCTAGTTTTACAGCTGGAGAGGAGTCAAATGCTAGTCCAGCTGTGGCAAAATGTGAGTTCAGTTTTTCAAGGATTATTGCTTGGTCCAAAATTACACTTCCTTGGACATAATTTTTGATTGGGTTGATGGAGGTGGTCTATGTCCTTCGACAGATTTAATTGTGCGCCACATTTTTGCTGGATTTCCCTTCGTATGTGCCAGTGCATTTACATAAAAATTGACTTTTGCTGTCCTAAGGAGTTTTGTAAAGGCATTTCTTGCCCTCTTGAAAGCCAACCAATCCAGGGGTAACTTGGTTAGTCTAGCCGTGGCCCAAAATTTATTGCGCGCAGCTAGGGCTTTTTTCAGGCCAGGGTTCAGGTATAACGTGCAGCCCCAAGTGCCAAGGCTGTCTCCCATATCATTGTGTGACATACTATCCCAAGCACCACCACCGTCTCCCATATTGTTGTATAATGTGCAGTCCCAAGTGCCTGCACTGTCTCACATATCATTGTGTAATGTGTTACTCCAAGCGCCACCACTGGTCTTACACGTTGCAGTGTAATTTACGTTGAACACTCCACAACCCCTGCCCCCATGAAAGGGAATAGTGGTACCTGAAGCCCATTCCTGATGCTGTTAAACTCTCTTAACACCCCTGATGTGAAACTGTGACAGCAGGAGACCATCCTCAGTGCCACCCCCCTGCAAGTGATAGTGGGCTTTCCCAATCTTGGTGCTGCGGGCAATCCTTCCAGTCCTGATTCTGGTTTTGGTGTGGTTCTGGATCCAGTGCTACAGTGGGTCCGCAATCTTGGTGCTTTTGCTAGTAGTACCGGTTCTGATCTTGGTGCCACTGTGGGTCCTGGTGCTGCTGTCAGTCGGATCATGACATTGCTGCCCACACACCTTGCAGTTTACTCCAGGTTCAGGAGCATGAGGCGCTGCTAAATGTGCAGAGTGCCGGGCTGAGTAATTTGTTTGAAGCACTTGAGCCGTGGGAAGCCTGCAAGGTCACCTGAACCTCCTCTGTCACAAGCTACTGCTGCTGCCTATCAAACCAGAGTGTGCCTTGCCTTACAAAATATCTCTTCCTGAGCTCCAACTCCTCCTCATGTGCTCCTGAAGCTAGGTGTCTAGCATGCGTGCGTGCAGTGCGAAAGATGACGCATTGGACCTGAGCACCCATCCCACAGGTACAATCAGAATGCAGGGCACATGAGCAGAACTGCGGCAGCAACAGCAAGTGTATTTAGGCAAGTAGAGACCTTGAAAGGGTGGGGGAGCAGGGGATAATCCTCGAAGCCCAGTGCCAAGAGGGGCCCAGGCTTCCCAGCATACTGTGTGCATGGAAGGGACTATGAGCTGGTAGGGGCCTCAGAGTCTAAACTTTCTCCAGGGCCAGGAATTCCTCTCAAGGGGCCTTTAGGCAAGGGCCAAGCATTTTTATTTATATAACGTCCTATCCCAAGAGCTCAGGTCGCTTCACAGTTAAAGGTCCAAAAACAAAACGAAGCAACAACAAGAACCGGTTTTTCAGTAAAAAAAAAAAAAAAAGTATAAAATAGATAAATACCAATGACTGAATACTAAAAATACGTGCTGAGAAGAGACACCGCATTACTGATCCCCAGATGCTGACATGAACAGATATTTTAGCCCCTCGCTGAATGCCTCTAACGAGGGTGAACTCCTTAGATGGCTGGGAAGCAAGATTCAAATTAGAGGGGCCTCCACCAAGAATACTTTGTCGCCTGCCAGTTTTAAGCACGATCTTGGAACAGCTAAAAACATGGTTTAATAGCAATTGGAAGGTATGCTACCCGATTAGATATTTGCCTTAAATTAGCAACCATCCTCAGACTTTTCTGTTGTATTCATAGCAGAAAATTCAGGAAGCAAACAGAGTTACTGTATGAGGTAATGGGCTTAAAGAAAATGTAAGCTATTGTTACATGGAGGTAAGAGAAAACAGGGCTGGAAAGGAATTTCAAATGTTTTTTGGCTGACCCATTTTGCTCACCTAGGATCCCATCAGCCATCACTCATTTGTATGGGGTGGGGTGGGATGGGGTGAGTCGCTAGCCAAGAAAGTGACTGAGCTGACCCACAAGTATTTTAGAAAATCACAGCCTCAGTACTTTTCTTGATTTAAAAGCACAGTACGCTTGTTTTTTTTTTTTTTTTTGGGGCTTACACTAACTTTGATTTTCTGTCTTTGGGAAAAGAGGTTCAAAACAAATACATATTGAACATTGTACCACTAATGGCACAATTCATTGCTTGTTCCCAGCTGTAGTGAAGTCCGTGGAGTGCTTGGTATGAAACGGGAAAGAAGTGGCTGTCACTGGATACCAGGCTGTACTTGGCACAGGACATGGAGAGGAAGGGGGTGCCACGAGAGAGTACTTGGGACCAGAAGGGAAAAGGAAGGGAGCGCTAATGGACATCAGGGAGTTCTGGGGAAAGGATGGGTGGAGAGAGAGAGGCCAATGTACACCAGCGAATGCTTGACATGGAGGGAATGTACCATGCCACTTCGACAACTATGTTGTCGAAGTGCGGCACAGCGATACTCTCTCAATATCGAAACACATTGAGTGTTTTTCTGCCAGGGGCTTCGCTCCTCGCAGCCCCCTCCTTTTAAATACAAGCTCCGAGTTGGAGTTTGTTCATGGGGGGGGGGGACATGGAGAAATGGCGAAATTTCACCTTGAAGTGCTAATGCACCGTGACAGCATCGAAATTGTCACTGTATTGGACTTCATTGTGAAAGTTTTGATTTGTGGTCGGTATACGAACATGGGATGGGGTGGGGGAGGGGTGGTAGAATGCATGTAATGAGATGCAGTCCTCTGTAGTAACTTGGTGGACCAGTTACTGGTCTTGCCAGTCAGTCTGTGTCTGCTTATTATTCTCAGTGTGTTGGTTGGGCTTTTCCTTTTGGGTACCCCTAGCAATGACATACCAACAAGAGGGTGATGGATGCCAATGTGAGTTGATTATATCTGTAATGTACTGTGTGTGGTTATTTCAGACCATCCCCCTTGGGGAATGTTGTACACAGTGTTGTAATGAAAGGGGCCCCTAAGGGCTCTTCCACCATAGCTCTGAAGTGAGTCCCTGTGTCTCAAGCATCACTGCCATTTACTTATAATTAGATTCTTTGTTTCTATATTTTCCTTATGCCCCCTCATCTCTGGTGTTGCCTTCATCTGCCTATTCTAGGTAACCTTCCAGCCCCAGTCAGCATCCTCTCTGACTTACTTTCCAAGTCCCCCGTGCTTTAGAGATCAGAATTCGCCCTAAGGCAGGTGAATATTGGTGTGCGCCATCCATCACTGCGGCGGGGCCTTACAGTGCCTGGCCTCATGCTACTGCACACTGTCGTCATCTCATCTTCCTCTGTGTTTTTTTTTCTGGCCTACTGGGACATCCTGCTCTTGTTCCAAGCTGGTGCATATGAAGCATGCTGACACAGAGCATGCCTGTGGCCCCGCCCCACGCAGCTGGCCTAGGCCAGCCCCCTGCCAGCTGTGGTCTCCCAGGTGGCAGTACTGCAGCAGCGCCAGCCACTCACTCCCTGGAGCAGGAGGGCATTCTCTGGGATGCTCAGTCCTTCTCCCCCTCCTGACCGTAAAGACAGGGTCCCCATGGGGGCTCCCCAGACAGCTCCAAAAGCTCATAAACGTGTCATTCCAACACTGGTTGTACATCAGAATGCAGAATGCCCGGCGAAGAGTAAGGGTCCATCATGTTCACTTTCCGCTGTCCAGGCAACTGCAGCATTCAGTATCACAAGAAATAACTTCAGCCATAGTTATTTGAGAAATGCTACCAATAAATTGTGTGGGCTGGCACTATGGAGAGGGGAAACCACCAGTGGTACGGAACCCTCTGGGATTCTGCAGTTATGTGATCTGATGTTTTCTCCCAGGCTTACTAATTCAGATATGAGGTATGGTTGTTGTGACCCTCCCCTCCTCAGTGAATTCAGTGCTGTACCCAGGAAAGTTATTCTCTATAGCAAACTGATCTGCATAAGCTTACAATTCAACATTCCGAACTTGCACTGCTTCCTCTGAAACAGTTGAACACTTAGCAGTAAAACTGTAAAAAAAAAAAAAAATATCTTGATTGGCTAGAAAAGCTTCTCCATTTTATAATCAGCTCCATTGTGAGTAAAAATGCAGTTTTATTTATTTTTTTATTTATTGAAATGTTTCACCAGCAAATGTTGATGAAAAGAATTCCACTGCTTTAATATACACCTGATAACCTGGGAGGACTGTGTAAAATTGTAACATGCTGGGGGGCACCACAGGCGTCCAAGAAACGAGCCACAGTGGATATGTTTCCAATTTTGATGACATGTTGTCTTTGGACCTGTTCATAAAGAATGACAAATGGGTTGCATTCCTCGGAACGTCAAAGAACAGGATAGACAAACCCTGCATAAGATGCCGTTTAGCTCACTTTCCTTTAACTCTGCTGTCAAATTTGGAAGTGTTTGCCCAGAATGTTGCAGCACTTTTCAGGCCATGCCTCAGCCTGTCATTCTTGGATGCTGACGGATCCAATAAATTTCATTTGGCTGAGGGCTTTTGTCTGGCTCCTGCCTTTTCTTCCCCACTGATCCTGTCTCTGTTGGGTGCCTGTGATGTAAAAAGAAAGATGACTCCTGTCTAGCTACTTTATCCTGTGTTACCAGTATTTCGCAGCCTGGAGGAAATTATTAGTTTGGATGGAAATACAAGATGGTGCAAGCCTGGAATGTTTAGGAGAGAGTAGCAATTTTCCTGCACAGTTTTCTGTCTGCCTAGCTGATACAATCTGACTGGCTGGGTCAAGAAGTCAAACTGCCTGTTATTACTGAGCAAGGTTCCCCAGAGCTACAAGAGTTAGAAGTACAATATAAATCCAGTGGCAGTATCTTGAGAAACTGTAGCGTTACAGAATCTTTTCATTTCCAGTCTTGTAATTCAGTATGTTTATTGTACCATATAAAATGGCATACATAAATGGGGCGATTACATTGGCTGAATAAGATCACATGACTGTACAGCTGGATTTGTTGTACTGCACGTGTAAGATCTTGTTTTCTTTTAAAGTGTTACTTTTAGCCGGCTTGCTGGGGCCTGGGTAGCATTACTGCCTGCGATGTTGATGACCTAGTTCAGGAACAATCCCAGGGCTGTGGGACAGTTTGCGGGGGGGAGGGGGGCAGAAAACTAAGCATCTGATGGACTGCTCACCTTTTCTGTGGAGGGAAGGAACGTAGTGCCTGGCAACATACTGCCCCCTAGTGACGACACCCAAGGAGCAAAAACAGAGTCAAAAAAAAAAAAAAAACAAACTTATTTTTGTTTTTTTTTTCTCAAGCTGTGTATGTCACTTTCTAAGTGAAGTAATCCAGTTTGAGGTGTGGAGTAAATTAGCAATAACACATGACAGTGTGTGATTTTGCCACAAGAACTGAATGCCCTAGGCAAGCTTATCTGCTTTCAACCGGTCAGGAAGTGTAGTTATTATAGAACAGTTGCACACCCTAGAGTGTGTTATCATGGATAATATAGTGAAAAGGTACAAAGAAGCTTGAAAGGAAACACATTTTAATGGGCTCACGTGGTTATTCTGTAATAACTGCAAGGTCATATGACTGGTTTCCACCAATCATTGTATAGGAAATTTAAGGCGGCTCTTACTGCATGTATTTATGTGTTTCAGTATTTTGGCCTGGAAGGCACACTGAGCTGACAGTGGCTTGTTTGTGTGTCCTGGGAGAAAATGAGAGCCTGTACAAAATAAACAGTAAAAAAAAAAAAGTACAAATTAAAAATAATGCAAACGTGCATTAGTACAAAGGTACATTGATAGAGTATCTACATAGGTCAGCGGGGTAAACTACAGATACCCTGACAAACGGATAAGGAGTTAGTACCTACATGATCTGTAGCATCAGGAGGAACAGGGTTAGTTGGGGGGGGGTAGTGGAGGAAGAAAAGAGGGGGGGCGCGTGCCAGTTGAAGTGGTGAGGGTGATGGAACAGGAGGTGGTAAGGAGCAGGTGAAGACCTGGGCTGTCTGTTCAGGAGGAGAAATCACTTTAGTTGCTTAAAGGCAACCAGGCCATGTGATAAGATCTGCCTAATCACGCTGCACACTCTGTCCTGGTTTTTGTGTACCTTGATTAGGGTGGTCAACTCCCTGTCTTGCTATGCCATAAACATGTATTCAAGGTTGCAGAGCCATCTCCCCTGGGTGGTAGGAGAGCCCGTTCTTGATATATTCTAGCTCTTGTTGTTGACCTTCTCCTGTCTGTTCTTGCCCATTTCATAGAAATATCGAATCTGTTGGCAGGATAAGGTCCTATGGTCCACCATGTATGCCCCGTTCCTACCTATCTAATGTGGAATGTGAGGGCCCTAGTGATATACTCACTCTTCCTTTTTTGCAATACCTTTACTGTGCCCTGTGAAAGAAGAGTGATTCAGGAAGTACAGACAGACTACAGAAAAAGGTACAAGGTGCAAATAGCATTGCTTTATTCTGAACACAACCGTAAAAAAATTTGTTGAATGGATTCAGAATGGTAAACAGATTTAAAAAACTGATTTTTGTGCTGGCCCGGTGGTGCTGAGGGTTGAGGCACTAGGCACCACACCTTGCGGCACGCTGGTGACCCGGTTTCCGACACGAGCCCGGGTTGTTAGGGGTCAGCAGGGGAGGATAGGATTGAGCGTCCAGAGGACTGCTTTCCTATCCTGGGGAGGGATATGGGTCTCCACCACTCTGCAGCGGTAACTAGGAACACCCGGGGGCACTGCCAAAGTTGGTGCAATTGAAGGAGGAGTGAGCGGATGTCAGCACGTCAGTGCTTGATGTCATTGCATGTCTGCACTCCTGGGGAACAGAGTTGGTGGAAAATGGCAGCACTGTCCATGGCAGCTTGATGGCCGCGCTTCCTGAGCCCAGTGGTGCTCATGGGTGTGAAACCAGGGCCAGTATTGGATCCTGGCCTGGCGCGGGGACTGAGGAGGGGGTTCCTTTCATGGGTACAGCTGCATATGCCATCTGGCCCGGGCGGATGTGTCCCGTGGTCGTCGGGGGAAGTGAGCGGTGGCTGGATGATAAGGCAGGTCAGTGGCTGCAGAGGAGACAAATAGATGATTAAAAAAAAAAAAAACTGATTTGTGTGACAGGGTTGGGTAGGACCCTGTCCCATTTGTTGTGCAGAGGGAGTTGGAGGCAAGGATCTATTCTGTCCTCTCCTTTTCTGCCACTTGTCTTTTGCTCATCTAATTGCGCAATCAAATCTTCTTTGTGGAACCTCGGAACTGACCACTGCGATGGTCCAACAATTTCTCCCTGTTATCTATACCCTTCCTTCATTTGCTGTTTCTATTCTTTCTTTTTTCCCTTGCTTCTCTGGGGTTAAAATGTATGTAGCCCCCCACCGCCAAGTCAGGGGTTTACTTGCCACATTGCAGCCCTTGTGTCCTGCTCTCCCGAGCGTCTCCCAATTAGCCAGCAGTTTTTTTTTTGTCCCCAGGTCCTGTTTCTGCCCTTTCTGGTGCCCCATCCAGCCTGAAGTACTAATCCAGCTCTACGGGGCTTAAAAAGTTTAAACCGTGATCTCCCGCTGAATGCATGCCCTCAGAGCAGCGGGGATTGCGCAGGCGTAAGCTGTGCCTTTGATCTTCGACCGCCTGAGCTTGCAATCGAACCAGAGAGTGTTCTGTCGGTCCCAGGATCCCCATGTGGTAAGTGAGACCCGGTGACCATGGACAGGGCCCTGAGCGGCTGTTACTATTGAAATTTAGAGAGATCCACAAGGAAGTTTAGATCGGGGCTTATAAATATACATGAGCCTGATCTATATAAATATTCATGAGGGTCTGTCTGCCCTCAGAGAAGCTTGTTCTCAGCTATGGCCGACAGGGGAAAAGAAAAAGAAATGTTTTGAAATTAAATAATGCAACTGCAACGTATGTTTGGAGGGAAGTGTTTAAATAAATAAAATGCTTGACCCTGGCTGCACCAGATTAATAATGGGACTCTGAGAGACAGCCTGTCTGCTGCTGCATGTCAGGGAGCTAAAATATCGGCAGTAGTGAAAGGATAACGGACTGAGCAAATTAAAAGATCTGTGCAGCAACAGCAAGTGCACCACCAGGGCTAATGGACTGTGGGGCATTGGGGCAAATATTGAATTATTTCAGGCTGCACCAAGACATTGCTTGAGACTGTACCTATTCTGCTTTAGAGACAGTGGGTTTAGCAGCCATTGCAAAAGCTGCCACAGCCAATAGGAAAGCCAGTATAACAAAGCCATGACTTGTGGGACATTAACCAAAGTTCATGGGTAAATGCCAAGTGCTCATGGGGAACTGCAGGGACCTAATTCTAGGTGCCAAAACAGCAAACCAACTGTGCATCGAGTGAGGTTCATGCATAATTCATTTTTGTGACTGACAGGCCCTCCAGCCAATTGGAGGCCATGCAACCAAAAGCTTCAGCCAATCTGAAGCCTCAGGAGAGCCCCATAAAAAACTGTGTTTTGCAGCATTTTGCCAGATCGAGAGAGAGAGAGAGAGAGAGAGTCAAGCGGGAGCCCCCCACAGGGGTTGGGGCTCAGGCCCCCAGCAGAGCAAATGGGCCTGGTAATCCTGCCAATCCCCTCCATCCAGGAAGCGGGATTTCTTGTTTTATTGCAGTTAAGTTTTAAGTAATGTAGTTAATGTGTATTCATAACCCGTATTATATGCCCTCAGAAACTATATGGTGTATTCATAACTCTGTATTATTTGTACTACTATCTGTGCATCAGCTGATCGTTCATGTACTGCCCTGAATTGCTATATCTTGTAACAATTACACTACAATGTATTACGACTGTACCAACTAACACAATGTACCTCATTGCCCTCTTGCGCAAATCTGGGATATTGTATACTGTCTGACCAACTCTGTATGATCCGTATGACTCTGTGATACCTGTCTGTATGTTCAACCCTTATGTACCAATTCCCCGGGTCGCCCCTGAAAAAGGGATCTTCGGAGCCCAGCGGGCTTACCCGGTTAACAAAATTTAATAAATAAATAAAATAAATAATGTTGAAACTGCTAGCCTGAGGGTGGCCAGAATGTCCCCTAGGTGCTAGCCCTCCCTTGCATGTCGGGGAAAGATGTGGACCTGAACCAGATGACCTCAAGCAGCTGTGACAAAGCTGAAAACAACCTCAATTGTGAGAGAACCGAAGAGCATCAGGAGCCTTAATAGCAGGGATCGACTGTGAGGAGCTTGAGTAAGTACTCTTGTATTCCCCCCCCCCCCCGGTGCAAGAAAGAAAGCAAGCTTAGTAAGTCTGGGCTGCCTTGCCCAAGTGACTGTTCAAGTGACCACGTTTCAGGGTCTGCATCCTACAGCTGTGCATAGCCTTAGCATATTTTTATTTTTTTATTTAGCTTTTGTTGACCGGGTAAGTGCACTAGACAAATCCTGCCTATTTTCAGGCACGACCCAGGGGAAGGGGATACAGACGAATGCCAACTGACCTTGAACCAGATTAAGCTGTTGGTGGTATTTTTAGTGAATAAGGGAAATTTGGCCAGGACACCGGGGAAATTCCCCTACTCTTTTCGATAAGTGCCATGGGATCTTTAACATCCACCTGAACTACCACCAATCCAGGCAGATGGGACCTCGGTTTAACGTCTCATCCGAAAGACGGCACCTCAGAAATGCAGCACCCCTCTCATGCTGCATTACAGTGTCAGTACTGGGATATTAACCCAAGTGCCAGATGTGGGAACTGAACCCACAGCCCTCTGATCTCCCGGCCTCAGAGGCGAGTGTGCTACCTACTGAGCCACTAACACTGGCATAATCTTAGCCCAGTGCGGATGGACCTCTATTAAAGTATTTCTTCTAATTTGTGACTGTCCATTGGGTTGGCACCCTTCAGCTGCATTGGGGTGAACCCCTTTAGTAGAACTGTTTGATGATCATGTCTGTTCTGCGGGGTACACAGTGAGAGCCCCGGACAGACTAGTAAATGTGCTGAAATGTACTTATGTTATTGATCTGTTCAAGATGTCCTGTGGCGCCGCCAGCCATAGCCACACTGCTACACTGATGGACTGAGACCCCAAAGTTAAGTCGGACTGGCCGATAACGTTCTGGAAATGAGAGTTTTCCACCCTACTTGCTCATGTCTGGAAATATAAATGTACGGGATGTGACAACCATAGGAACGTGCTGAATATTCAGGATTGCCAGTCCATGTTCCAACCAATGTAACCAGGCTGGTTACCTCCTCCTGAATTGTTTCAGTCTGCTACTAGCAGGGCAATCCCTGCTCCACTGCCAAAAGCAGGGCAACCCCTGCACTTCTGCCAAAAGTCAAAAGCTGTTGTTTGTTAAGGTGTGTCAAAGTTAAAATACTTTTTCTTCTGTAAATCAAAGCCGGACAATACCAAAACCGTAAGGTCCACCAGGCCTGCAGCCATCCAGGATTTTGGTAACTGGGTACCCAGGGCATAGTGTGAGATTGCAGGGTTTCATACATGTCTGGGAACTGGTACCAGTGGTGGGGAAATTAAATGTGTAACATCTGATTAGTCAACAGCTAGATAGCCAGGGCTCTGGGTATCATTCTGGTTGGTAAAATGTAATTTCTTTCTGCTTATTCTGGTGTTCACCCAGCTGGAGGGTTTCACCGGCACAAACCAAATCAATTGTACATTCGTAAATAATAATCACTGCATAACCTCTACTCCTCCTGTTTCCCCATTTCTAACTCCTATGTCCCCTAAATAAATCTTATTGTTACTGTTTTTGCAAATAGTTTTTGTGAGCATATTATTAGAGAGAGTCTTTCATTACCAAATGTTTGAAATGTGGGGAACTGTATATTGGGTCATGTGTTGGTGTGGCAGCTGGTAATTGTGGGTGGTATAACATCCCTGGGGGTTGTACCAGGTAACAGCTAGCCCACTTTAAAGTTAAACTCGGGGTGGAGGCACTGTGCATTATAAAACCTTAATGAAGAAGCACCAGCCTAATGTAAGTTTGGGAACCCAGGCCCCTTAGCCTACATCTTAAGTGGTAGGCAAGGGTGTAACTCTAGTAGTAGTAGTGCTGCCTAGGGGTTACATATATATGAATCTGTTTGTGTGAAACTGTGTTCCCCTGGTTTGCAAATGTATATAGTTATAGTGTTGAAATGACTGCAGAAAGCTATTTGGAACTCAGGGGGTTAACTTTATAGATGCAGTTTGATCTCCACAAGCTAATTTGCAGAGTTGTAAACAGGAGATCAGTTCTGGAACACAGTGTTCTATTTACTTGCACCTGCAGGAAAGAGACTAACACAGTTATGATGTATTTTGTCAGAAACAGAAGCTGTGACTTAACAAGCTCATGATGCAGAAGTTAATTGCCAGGAAAAGACAATATATATAAAGAGAGCAATCTTTTGTTAGAGCGATTGAAATTCAGAATTAGAAATACTCTCAGATATCGGATGTTGTTTTGTTTGAACTGCCAGTATAAAAGCTACAGTATCCTGTACAATTCTTTTTTTTAATTTTTGTTATAATGAAACGCTACTTGTGAATTTTTTAACTTCTAGTTAGTCTATGCTTCCTGACATATGTCTCTACAACAAGTTGGCAGCTTCCTTTCATCACTTAGAAACAGAAAATTCAGCAAAGTCTCTTGCACTACATATCTGCCCTAAACGTTCTTGCTTGTGTCAGAATTGTAGCCCCCCTTTCTAAGCAACAGGAAAAAATTCCTTGAAGCTTCAGGTTAACCTGTTTGACTAGGTTAGATCTTCCTGCCTCTCAGTTTCTTAGACAGTCTTCGCCTTCTTCTCATGGTTCAGATTGTTTGTCCACAGTGTGCTGCCCCCCTGCAGCCTTCCATGGCTTTTTACTGATTTTCTGATCTGACCTTCCAGACATTTTATTCTAGAAACATCACACTCAATTAGCTGTCCTTACTCAATTTCCTACAATAAACAAATAAGTAAGAAAAACAACTGTAGCTAAGGCTGAAGAAATTAACCCGTCTGTGTTTTATTCAGTAACAAACTCCTAGTTTTTTAAAATGTTATTTTAACTATAAAAGCAGGACAGGACTCTGACCTTCACGGGTCCAGATATCTGTCCTACACACATTTGACCCCCCCCCCAACACACACACAGTTTTTTGCACTGCCCACCTCTTTCATGAGCTTATTCTGTCACCCTCCTTGTAAAATATATGTATTTCTGTGATGTAAAGCTTTCCAGACTGATCAGCTCAATTAGCAACATTCCTGATCCTGGACTCTTATACCAGCTGTCCTGTGGTGGAATATTGGTGTTTGTCTCTTAGGCTTGGGGATTAGTCCCGTCCCCCCTATCCCCTCCACTAGTTGGTTTCATTGTGTATGCCATCCCAATTTATTACTGAGTTCGGCAACATGGCTGCATTGCCAAACCTCCCCTTCAGTGAAGAAATAATTTTGTGAAGTTAACATGATGTTCCTCTGACTCATTTCACATTTCTGGGCAAGTTACACTTTAAGACTGTTATGGATAAACAGTTTAAAGTGTATTAAATTAAACAATCCACAGCTGTGCTGGGTGTTGCTTCCACATCTGTTCCCGGTGACTTACAGATTGGTCAGTGCTAACAGAGGACAGCCTTTTTTAGTTCCTGTTCATTTTGGCTCAAAACTGAACCCAAGAAGGTTCCAAGGTACAAATGAGCTTGTGGGAATTTTTGAACTTATTGATTTTAGTTTTGTACAGAAACAATACAATACAGACAAAACTCATGAAGAGCAGTAGACATTGTAGAATTATACAAAAGTGCTAAATACAGAAAAAAAAGTTCTCCATTTTCATTTACAACATGGGGGTGTAAGTGTGTGGTCAATAAGGGCTGGTAGTTTAGTTTAAAGATACATAGATGTTGATAGTAGATAAGGCCTACTGCCCACCCAGTCTGCTCATTTGCACATGTAACTGTGCTTCTTCAAGCTTCCTTAGAACTAGGTTGTCCCCTTCCCCTGACTACCAGGATCCTCTTATGCCTGTCCCATGCATTCTTCAATCCTGTAATCATTTCTGCCCCCACCGCCTCCTCCAGCAGGGCATTCCATTTGTCTACCACCTTCTCTTTGAAGAAGTACTTCCTCACATTCCCTCTGAACCTTCCTTCCTCCCTCTAGTTTAATCCCACATCCCCTAGTCCTGGAGCATCTTTTTCTATGAAAAATTGTGTTTTCCTGCACCTGTTCCTCCCCATGAGGTACTTCTATTTCTCAACCAAATCCCTCCTCTCCTCCAGGGAACACATATTTAGGTCTTTCAGCCTGTCCTTGTCAGTTTTGTGGTGTAATCCTTGCACCATCTTGGTTGCCCTCCTCTGAACTGCCTCCACCCTGCCTATGTCTTTACATAGGTAACGTCTCCAGAACTGGACACTGTACTCGAGTTGTGGCGTCACTAATGTTTTGTATAGTGGAATTATGACCTCTCTTTTCCTGCCAGTAATACCCCTGCCTATGCATCCCAGCATTGTTTGCTTTTCCTGCTGCCTTGTCGCACTGACTCCCTACCTTTAGGTCGTCAGAGATGATAACCCCTAGGTCCGTTTCCTGTTTGGAGCATTCTGTATCCTCCACTCCCATAGAAGATGTGCTGTTCCTGGGTTTTTGTACCCCATGTGCATTATTTTGCATTAAATCTCAACTGCCGCTCCCTTGACCAGTCCTCGAGCTTCTGCAGATTTCTCCCTCATTCTATCCACACCCTCTGGCATGTCCACCCTGTTGCAGAGCTTTGTGTCATCAGTGAACAGGCACATTCTCCCTGCTAGGTCATCTGTAGCATCAGTGATAAAGATGCTGAAGAGGTCTGGACCTAGCATTAATCCCTGTGGCACCCTACTGGTCACCTTTCCCTCTGTGGAGTGACAGCCAGTTACCACCACCCTCTATGTCCTTCTATCCAGCCAGTTCCCAACCCACCACACCACCATCCTACCCACTACCGTGTTCCCCAGCTTGTTTAACAGCCTTCTGTGTGGCACAGTGTCAAACGCCTTGTTGACGTTCATGTGGGCCGCATCCACTGCCCACCCCCCCTCGCTGATCCACCTCCTTTGTCACCCAGTCATAGAATTCAAAGAGGTTAGTCCGGCACGACTTCTCTATACTGTAAAACCATATTGCCTTTGTTCCTGTAGACTGCTGGCAACCAGGTGTTCAACTATTTTTTCCTTCAGTAGAGTTTCCATGATCTTCCCCAGTACTGAGGTCAGGCTGACTGATATGTAGTTTCCTGCTTCCTCTCTGTTCCTGCTTTTGTATAGGGGGACTACATCAGCTGTCCTCCAGTCTTTGGGTACCTCTCCTGTTTCCAGTGACCAGCTGAATTGGGTTGCCAGAGGTTCAGCCTCTTAGTTCCCTCAGCACCCTGAGGTGTACCCCATCTGGCCCCATAGCTTTACTGACTTTTATTCCTTCCAGTTCCTTTAGGACCCTTTACTGTGCAAAAGGCATTGTATCCATTTCTGTGCCCTTCCTACACTTTCTGCTCCCTTCTGGCCCATTACCTGCCCCCTCCTCTGTAAAGACTAAGCAGAAGTATCTGTTCAATATGTCTGCTTTGCGGTTGTTATTCTTCACTCTACTCTCTTCCTCCTCTTTTAGCTTCACTATCAGGGTTTAGCCTTAACTTTTTTTTGCACTAGCCAGCCGGACAAGTTGATTAAAAATTGCACTAGCCCGCAGATGGTTGCACTAGCCCACAATAATAATGGTCAATTTTGATCGGTTATACAGGAAAAATGCAAGACAAGAAATACTCTGATTATTGCATATTTATCCTGCTCCCATATTGCTTCCTGCCCCAGCAAAAAAAAAAAATGACTGCAGTCCAATCACACTTAGTGTGTACCCCCAGTGTTTTTTTACCATGTGCCCCTTGCTTCCTCTTTCTTCACCCCTTCCCTGCCAAACCAGAGAATACCATAATAACAAATGTTCAATCAGGCAGTTCTAGCTCTGCACACATAATAGCCAACATCATCATGCACGTCACCACAGTCCCACCTGACCTGCAGGGCAATGCACAGAATCAGGCAGAGAAAGACACTCTCATCCCCCACCCTGTGATGAACCAGTACTGCACTTCTGGAAGTTTTCTTACACTGTGAAGTGAGCCAGGGGAAGTTCTAGGATTTCTTTGGATATAGTTAAACAAACACAGGGGGCTTGTGATGTAAGAAACTTTGACATATCTGTTTATATATACCAGGAACAAAAATATTGATTTAACATTCTCTGCCCTAACAAAAACAGACTTTTCATAACAGTGTCCTTTCATCAGTCAAAGGGGAACAATATAAAGGCATGATGCTATACTACCTCTCTTTCTATATAGCATAATATATGCATTCCACTAATACCTTTTTTAACCTTTCAAATTATATATTTTACTAAGGTTTTGCTTTGTACCATACATGCTTCAAAGCATTGTTTTTAGGATGAAATGACATACTGGGTGGTACTGCATTGATGACATTGACTGGTGTGATCCATTAAGAGAAGCTGAGAACCATACACCAGTCAGCAATGGCAGCTATGGGTCTATGGATGGACACTTCAGAGTCTAGTCTGCAGTGGTGTCAATGAAAAGTATAGAGTGGACAAGCCACCTATCTGGGCAGACCGTGTATACATGATAGCATACTGTCAGTGCAGTGTTGGATACAGACACTCAGAAGGTTGTTGAATGAGGCACACTGGTCTTAATATTGTTGAGATAATCAAAGACAAGTTCAGCAAACTGGAAGCTGGTGACTTAACACTCCACCCTTGATCACAGCTTGCACACTAGCAGAATGTCCTAACAATTGAGTGATAATGACTCACACTGAGTCTTTTGTTGGATCCCTCTCTTGAACTGCCAGATAATTGCAGCTCTTAATGAGCTGTTAATCACACCAGGCCACCTGGAACACTGAGGGAGATTAGCAAAAGGACTACGGCCTGCTAAAGTAGGGTCTTTTTCAGCTTCAGTAACAACCATGAAAAACGTGCACTAGTCAAAATGGACAAGTAGACGGTTAGCTGCACTAGCCCTGGCCAATCTGCACTAGGTTCAGGGCTAGTAAAACAATGTTAAGGTTGAACTCTGCTCACTATCCTTCCCTCTGCCTTCCTTTTTTCACTGACGTACCTGTAAAAGGTTTGTGCCCTCTAACCACTGATTTTGCAACACGTTCCTGTTTCTGCTTTGGCTTCCCTTACTGTCCTCCCTGCCTCCCTTTGTTTCTCCTGGTATCTCTCCCTGTCCTCTTCTGCTTGTGTCTTTTTTGTACTGCTTGAATGCAATTTTTTGACTGTAACTTTCCCAGCCACCTCCTTGGAATACCATAATGGTCTCCTCTTCCTTTTCCCCTTGCTAACCTGTTTTACACATAATTGTGTTGCCCTTGTTATCCCTGATTTGAATATTGCCCACTGTTCCTCCACCCCTAATTTCTTCCCTATTCCAGCTAGTGCCTCTTCCAAGCATTTCCCCATTTTTCCAAAATCTGCCCTCCTAAAGTCAAGGATTCTTGTTTTTGTGTGACTGGGCTCTGCCCCTTCAGTCATGTCAAACCACACCATCCGGTGGTCACTGTTCCCCAGGAGCTCCCCTACTGTGGTCCCTGACTCATTGCTCCTGTTTGTGAGCTCCAGCTCCAGTACTGCCTTCTGCTGTGTGGGTTCCATGACCAGTTGTTTAAGGAAGGCTTCCTGTAGGGAGTCCAGGATACTCCTACCCTTGGTTGATGCTGCTGCTGGAAGGCTCCAGTCTATGTCTGGAATACTGAAGTCTCCAACCAGCACTACCTTCCCCTTGTGCGCCATGCTTTGCATAGCCAGCATCATCTCCCTGTCCATCTTCTCCCCCTGGGCTGGTAGTCTGTAAATTACCCCTGTGTGGATGGCTGACCCTGTTCCTCTTTCTAGCTTAACCCACAGTATCTCCCCCCCATTCCCCCTGTATCTCTGTGGCCTGTATGTTATCTTTCACATAAAGTGCCACTCCTTCTCCCTTCCTGCCTGCCCTGTCCCTCCTGAATAGATTGTAGCCTGGTAAGGCTAGCCCCCGGTCATGGTTATCATTCCACCAGGTCTCCATGATGGTGACAATGTCCAGGTGTGACTGTGCATGACTGCTTCAAGGTCCTCCATCTTATTATGAGGGCTCCAGGCATTAGCACACATCACTCTCCGGGATGTGACTTCAATCCCCAGCTTTGTTGCCATAAGCCTTCTCCATTCCTGGGTGCTTCTTTTCCCTGATCCTCCCTGTCTTTTGCTCTTATGTTGAATTCTGCCCTCTGTCTGTCTGTCTACTCCTTGGGTACTCACGTAGAGCATGTGCTCATGGGGTGGGGGATACTAAGCCTCCTATCCTTCCTGGCTCCCCCTCCCTTGACCAGTTTAAATGTTTGCTGCTGAAGCATCCAAACTTCTCACTTAGGACTAAAGTCCCCTTCCTGCATGGATGCAGGCCGGCATCTGTATACAGACCAGTATCCTCCCAGTTTGGGGCCCCAGTCCCACATGAAGCCAGTAGAAAACAGGAAGTTGTTATCCCTCTGTACAGACAGTTGGTGAGACCCCATCTGGAGTTCTGCGTCCAGTTCTGGAGACCCCATCTCCGCAAGGACATAGGATGGAGGCTGTCCAGAGTAGGGCAACTAAAATGGTGAAGGGTCTGCACCAGAAGACATATGAAGAGAGATTAAAGAAGCTTAATATGTATTCACTCGAGGAGAGGAGGGAGAGGGTGGACATGATAGAAACTTTCAGATACATCGGGGAATCAACAGAGTCCAAGATGGTAGCGTCTTTCAGGAAAAAGAGATGTGCAAGAACAAGGGGGCACAATTTGAAGATAGAGGGGGATGGCTCAAAAGTAATGTGAGGAAGTATTTTTTCACGTAGAGGGTTGTGGATACATGGAACAGCCTTCCTGAGGAGGTAGTGGACTCAAAAACAGTGGGGGAAATCAAGAATGCATGGGACAGACATAAGACAATTCTAGTGGGGGGGGGTAGGAAGAAGTAGGCTGTTGGTTAACTAGGATTTGCAGCCAATGCATTAGGTAGGGAAATGGGCAGACCAGGTGGGCCAAGCAGTCCTTATCTGCCGTCAAATTCTATGTTTCTATGTCCTGGCTAAAAGCATTTGAAAGTGTATGCTTGCATGAGATATTGCTTTACAGGGGGCTGGGGTGTTTGCCAGAAGACCAGACCCTGGTGGTAAGTGCAAAGGATGTGAGCACATTATTAATGTTCATTGGTAATTGTGTGTTCCCTGCTGAAAAGGGTTGTATCCATTGCGAAGGTACTATGTGGGCTGGTGGGTGATTATAGCTTCCCAGGGGGCTATACCACATTGGATAGACACCCCCACATACCTTACTCTGGGTAGAGGCACCAACTCATTGTGTTTATTGCGGGTTGGGGAACCCCCGTAAGTGTTAATTTGGAATCCAGGCCCCACGACCTGTTACTAGGGAGAAAGGCAGGGGTAATAGCCCTTGGAGTAGCGCCACCTAGGGGTTACACATGTACATTTGTGGGTCAGGCCTGTGAAATGTGGGTCACATGGGTGGTATGAGTTGATGGATTCATGGTTCCTAAGTGCATAGCAGTTTTTGGTGTTGAATATAAGTTGCCAAATCTTGGACTAGTGTTTATCCAGATCCATTTTCAAGTTCCTTATGCCCTCATCATTATCCAGCATTGCCATCTGTCTGAGTGTCATCCACAAATACAAAACACAGAAACAGAGAAAATTGTCAGCAGATAAGGACCGCTAGCCCCATTTAGTCTGCCTTTTAACCCCCCCCCCCCGTTTGTGGCATTTGATCCTATTAGGTCAGCGGCTTTCTCCTCTCCTTCCTGCTTCTAGGGTACCCTTATGTCTATCTCATGCATGTTTAAATCCCTCCACTCTGCTTCTTCCCACCACCTCTTGTTGCAGACTATTTCATGCATCTTCCACCCTCTCCGTGAAGAAAGGCTGCCTTACATTACCCCTTAACCTGCTTCCTTCCAATTTCATATCATGCCCACTTGTTCTTGTTCTTGTTCTCCTCCTATACTGGAAGATTTCATCCCCCTGTACTTTGTACCTTTAAGGTACTTGAGTGTTTCTTTCATGTCACTCACCCCATCCCTCCTCTCCTCCAGTGAGTACATTTTTTTTTTAATTTTAGTTTACTGACAACCATCGGGTACATTTAATACATGTATTACAGACAGTTTCATTTATATTTTACAGATCTGAAATATAAAACAGTTCATCCCTCTTCCCTTCTTTCTCTATAAACATTATTTATTTAGTGACATTAGTAAGTCAATTGAATTGTACTCTTCCCATAGCCAGATGGGCCAACCTCCAGGCAGTCCACCTCCACTCAATCCAGGCTAAGTTTCCTCCCATTTTCAAACTAAAAGATAATAAATTAAGAGGAAAGCTTTAAGGAGGCTGGCATGGATTCAAAGCATTAAATGTTTCTAGCCAAATCTTTCACCTCATCCACCTCCACACGTAGTATTGCATAAAGGCTCTCGATGAGGGGATCCACCCTGTCCGGCTAAGAGTCCATTGTGAGGCAGTGAGAAATATAATCCCTAACCTGTAAGTATCGAAAATGGTCAGTGTTATGAAGCCCAGCCATGTCTTTAAGGGTCGCGAAGTCCTGTATGATATCCCCTGTCAGGAACTGCTTGATGTAGACCCGACCTAATCTTTCCCAGATACTAAAGGTATCATCCATCCGGGACAGAGCAAAGGCTGGGTCCCATGCTAATCTATAAAGGGGCCAGAGTGAGGATTTTACTTTATATTTTTGCCAGGCACTGCGGGTCGCCCTTATAGTATCCCTAACAGTTAATAAAAAGGGTGGAGGGTAGTTTCTGGTATTATTCTCTTGTATGAAGTGGGTTCCAAGTTGTGGGCCTCGCTCCTCTCCTCTCTCCATTTCCTTACAGTTAGAGCCATATGTAGAGATGGACCACTGAAGGGCCCTTATTAGTTGCGTGGGTAGGTAGTAGTCCTCCAGGTCAGGGAGGGATCTACCTCCTTTTGCCTTACCCAACTGGAGAATATGTATATTTACTCTGGGTCTTTTATTGTTCCATACGAACTTTACAATTACTTTTTGCCAGGCCTGGAAATGTATTTTAGGGATAAAGGTCGTTAGACATTGGAATAGGTATAAATATCTAGGGAGAATATTCATAGTAATTGTCTGTATTCTGGAGTATAATGGGAGATTTATTAGGGTCCACTTATCTAGGTCTTTTTTAACTTGATTGAAGAGTGGGACATAATTAGCCTTAAATAGTTGGGAGTTATGTTCGGTTAACCAGGCTCCTACATACCTCATTTTATCCGCAGACCATTTTAGTGGTAGGAACTCTGTAATCGTCTGGGAGGGGGAATAATAAAAGCACAGTACCTCAGTTTTAGTTTTATTGAGGGCATATCCAGCTTGTCTGCCAAATTCTGATAGGATCGACCACACCTGGGGAATTGAAATCTCAGGATGAGACATGCAGAGCAAGACATCGTCTGCATATAGGGATATTTTCCGTTGTTGACCCCCGACCTCAATTCCCCGTACAATAGTCGTTGTGCAAATGGCTTCAGCCAAGGGCTCTATATATAGAGCAAGTAGGAGAGGGGATAGAGGGCAGCCCTGTTGAATACCTCTGCCCAAACTAAACCTATTAGAGATTCCTCCATTTACTCTGGTGTATGCTTGTGGGCCAGAATATAATGTCTTAATGCTATTAATAAAGATCTGTGGGAAGCCCATTCGCTGTAGTACTAGAAATAGAAAGGTCTAGGAGACCCTGTTGAAAGCTTTTTCAGCGTCTAAGCTCATGAGGCAGGCAGGAAGGCAGGAGCGATGAATGGAATCGACCATATTAATTGCTGATTGAACACTTTCCGGTGCCTGGTGGCCAGGAACGAATCCGGATTGATCTGGGTTAATGAGCTCCAGGAGTAAGAGGTTTAATCTAGATGCGAGGATTGAAGTAAATATCTTATAGTCTGAATTCAAGAGTGAAATTGGGCGATACGATTCACACTGGGCAGGATCTTTATGTTCCTTTTGTATAAGGGAAATTGTGGCATATTGCCAAGATGGGAGGACCGGGTTCCCCTCCTGCCACACCTCTGAGTAGACGTCCGCTAACAGGGGAGCTGTCTCTACCATAAAAGTTTTATAGAACTCCTCACTGAAGACATCTGGGCCAGGGCATTTTCCTCCTTTCAAGTTTTTGATGGCGTGTTGTATTTCTGTCCGAGTAATTGGTCTAGTTAAAGTTTGACTCTTTTCCTGTGTAAGTGTAGGGAGGGGCAGGGCTTTAAGGTATCCTGTGCTTTCTTGAGGGGTTGCTTGAGCTTGTGAGGTGTAGAGCTTGGTATAGTAAGAGACAAAAGCTTCTGCAATTTGCTCAGCCTTATTGGTTGAACGGCCAGTGATTGGGGAGATGATTTTGGTAATTGTGGCTTTAGCTGTGAATTGTCTCAGGCGGAATGACAAAAGCCTGGTGCCCCTGCAGCCTCCCTCGTAATACTTCTGCTTGAGGAAGAAGAGGTTTCTCTCTGTTTCCTCTTTTTGGAGTTTCTGAAGGTCAGTCCTAAGGGATCTAAGCTCAGAATATCTCTGTTTGTCCCATTTAATTTTCTGCTGGCTCTCCAGTTCTGCAAGTCTTGTTAGTAGGTTCTGTTGTTGTGAGAAGCGGTCTTTTTTCTTTTGGGCAGCTACAAGTATCAGTTGTCCCCTGATTGTGGCTTTCAGCGTGTCCCATATAATTTGTGGTGTCATTCCTGGTGTAGTATTTTCAGTTATGGTATTCGTAATATGTTGTTTGAGTTTGTTTACGATTTCTTTGTCTCGGAGTAAAGATATGTTAAGTCTCCAGAGAGTATTTTTCCTGGGCAAAGAAAGGGCAACCTCTAGGAAAATTGGATTATGGTCTGAAAGGGTAGAAGTACCACCCACATTGAGGGGAAGCTAGACATACATCCATTAAATGTAATAAAAGTGTCAAGTCGGGAGAAAACCCTAAACCTGGGTGAATAATACGTATAATCCCTTGCTCTAGGCTATTTCTCTCGCCAAATGTCCACTAGGCCTATTTGGCTCAGGATCTGCCCAACTGCCCGCACTTTCCAGAAATATGGGTTTTGGATGCATGAGGTGGTGTCCAAATTTCTGTCCCAGACTAAATTCCAGTCTCCACCCATTATAAGCACACCCCTGGACCTCTCCGCCACAAGCTGGATGAGTGTGGCATAAAATGCCGTGGGCGAGCCTGGAGGGGCATAAACCTTTACTAAGGTCACTGGGGTATCCTGTACTTTACCTACTACTAAAATATACCTGGCTCCGGTGTCCACCACAACTTCCTCTTGTTCAAATGGGAAGGACGCCAAAAGCAAGGTGGCCACTCTCCTTTTTCGACCCGATTCCAGTGAGGAATGAAACAAGTGCTTTAATACTTCAGCTGGTGACAAGTGGGTTTCCTGTAAAAAGTTCACCTCACAGTTTTGTCTGGTGATATACCTCAATATTTGTTTTCTCTTCACTGGGCTGGAGCAGCCATTAATGTTATAGGAGAGTACCTTTACATTTTGGTTAATCATCTAAATATATGGTGATCAAATCTTCTGAGGACACGAGGGAAAGAAACATATATAAACTTGTCTGATAGCTTTGTTTTTCCTTAATAATTAAGTACCCATATAACTTAATCAGTAACATCAACTGTAAGCTTATGTACAATGCCTTCAACATCAGAAAAAACACCCAACCATGGGTCAAAATGACATGCTCAGGCCAGTCCTCAAATGGAGTCCTGAGCATGGGAGGAGCTGAGAGTGATGTGTTTTTTAAGACTCGTCGATCCTCGTTCTGTATGGATGTGGTTAGACTTCCAAGGGAGGGCTGGGGATATTTTCCCAGCTGTAGGGCAATCGCAAATGCGGTAGTTAGAAGGGAGCACCAGAGTAATGGCATTCAGCACCAGAGTAATGGCATTCGACCCTTCTTTCCCCGGGGGTAATCCCCTAATGGGGAAGCCCTAAAATCAGCAGCCTGCATACATCAACGCAAGCCCGTCCCCCTCCCTAGATCCGCAAGGACCTGCAGTAAATCAGCTGATATCACCCTTATGTCACTTTTCCCCTATTATAAATCGGAAATAAAAATTGTCTAGCTAGCCGTATCCCTTCTATTTGGATGTTGGCTATGTGATACTAAGTATAAATCATCTTTCATCTTTGTGGTAATACACTTGACATTAGTCAAAATGACTCATAAAACATGTGCTTTGGTCATGAAGTATAGCAACAGGCTTGAGTAAACCGTACCTATTAGGATATTTATACAAGGCTACCACTAAAGGGAGCTGTATAACTCTTTATGTTCTTAACTTTCATTTTACATTGATGTACTAAGGACTAGCACAATTAGCCTGGGAGGCAGCACAGCGCAGTGATCCAAAACTCCAAGCCGCAAACCTGGTGACATCCAGCAGACCAGTCCCGGGTCCGAAGCCCACAGCCACCACCTTCACAGTGAGCGACCCCGAGCAAGTCCCCCAACCTCCCCTCACCCCCAGGTCACCCCTACAAAAAAGCCTCCATTCTAATATGCCACTCCTGATCAAAACATCCCAAAGAAAACAAGGATGAGTACGATTCTAACAGCCAGTACAACAACTGGATCATGTAGACCTTATTGATTGAGGCGTTTACACAAGTCTGCCCCTAGGGGCGTCTGAAACATTCCTTATGGTCAGTTTTTCAATACCTTCTGTACCTTAAATGAAGTGGTGTAGGGACACTATTTGACAGGGGAGAGTCTTCTTCATTATGTCTAGGATTCAAGGGACAAGCCTTCTGATCAAGTGTCCCCATCTCCCCCCAAGCCCAGCTGGACCCCAGTCAGAAGCCATTCATGTGTGCAGTCATAAGTAAATTTCACCAACCAGCACAGAATGCAGATCTCAGGAATGAAAGTTCTGCGTGAAGCCAGCTTCATTGGTGCCTCAGGAGTCCACCAAATGAATTGAGTCTTAGGAAGCCCGAATCGCTTAGTCTAGTAAACAAATAGCATAGTACCAGAAGCGTAATATGTGCGCCTGTTGATTTCTGTGAAGCTAGCAGGGGCCCCTTGACTCAAGCGATGGCAAGGGAACAGCCTCTGACACCGGGAAAACGCTGGCATGAGCAAAGGAAAGGATCCGCCGAGAGAAGCTGAGCCAATTTGGGAGGCTCAAACCCAGCTGTTATAGAGTGAGCAAAATGGGTAAAACCTCATTTTTTTTTTTCCTTCTTTCCCTCTCTTCTCTCCTTTGCATCTCAGATCTCCATGCTGGATTCTGGTTCGTCATTTGGAGAAGATCCCTCAGCTTTCTCTTGGAGATGCGTGGCCTTCTTGTTAAGTTTAGTGAGATCGGCGAAGTGCCTAATCAGGGTTGAGATGTCTGCTCGAAGATTTGTCTGTGGAATTCTCTGCGTAGTACCGCTCTTAACAATTCCCTTCTGAGCTACGGTCCAGGCAGAGGTGAGCAGGTCCTTTTCCAGCTTTTCTTTAGTTAAAGGTGGCACAGTGATTCCCATTGCCTCCAGGAAGGGTGTAGCAGATAGGAGATCCTGGAATATTTTTGTTCCTTTGTCGGAGGTGATTTTAAGGCAGGCAGGGTACAGGACTTGAGCCTTAATGTTACAGGCACGGAGTTGTTTCAGGACTGGCCAGATAAGCTTTCTGGTGTCCTGTGCTACTTTTGTATGATCATTATCAATATTTACTCGATGTCCCTTGTAATGTAGTACACCCTGTCTCCATGCTATTCGCAGCAATTCCTCCTTTGCCTGATAGGAAGTAAGTTTTGCAATGATAGAGCGTGGCCTCGCTTCTATCTTTTTAGGCTGAGGGGTCTAGGGACTGATGTGCTCGATCCATCGAGAGATCAAAATCCTGTGGCAATGGTAACAAAATCCTGAGTGTTTTTTGTAAAAACGAAATTACGTTCGGGTGCTTATCTTCGGATACTTCAGGGATTCCGTATACTCTTATGTTTTGCCTCCTGCTTCTACCCTCTAGGTTGTCCAGCCTGTGAGTGAGTTCCCGGTCCCTGGCTAGGAGGTAGAGTATGAGTCTGTCCTGCCGATCTGTCTGCTCGACCATCTGATTTATGCACAATTCTAGTTGCTCTGTTTTATGGTCGACTTTATTTAAGTCTGATCTGAAGTCGCTGGGGGTTTGATAAATTTTGGCTACCTTGCATGCCGTTTGTATTATTGTTTCGGCAAGGTTTGCTGTTATTTCATCTGCATGGGCCTCTGGTTGGTGCAGGCCCTCTAGCATCTCTCTCTCTCTCTCTCTCTCCTCTCTGGGCCATGCATCATTTCCTTTAGTTTTTGTGTCTGAGTTGATGGAGGTTTCTCCATTCTGTTCCTCTTAGCCTTTGCAGGTGAAGACATCCCTTTTAAAGGGTGATGTACGTGGATTGTTCTCAGGAGGGAGACTGAGCCGACCGGTTATGCTGCCATAAGCTTGCTGACGTCACCGGAAGTCCCAGTGAATACATATTGAGGTCGCTCAGTCTCTCCTCATATGTTTTCTGGTGCAAGCACCGTACCATTTCTGTCGCCCTTCTCTGGACCGCCTCCACCCTGTTGATGTCCTCACGAAGATGAGGCCTCCAGAACTGTACACAGTACTCTAGGTGAGGCCTCACTAGTGTTATATATAATGTCATTCTCACCTCCCTCCTTCTACTAGTGATACCTCTACCTATACACCCCAGCATGCCACTGGCCCTCCTTGGTGCCCTTGTACTCTGCTTAGACATCTTTGGGTCATCTGAAATGATAACCCCAGATCCCTCTCCTCCTTGGTGATCATCAGCAACCCCCCCCCCAAATTCTGTACCTGTCTCCAGGGTTCCCTCTTCCTAGGTGCATTATTTTACACTTCTTTTGAGTTGAACCCCAGCTGCCACACCTCAGATCATCTTTCAAGCTTACTCAGGTCCCTCCTAATTTTCTCCACCCCATCTGGAGTATCCACCCTGTTGTAGATCATATTGTTGTCTACAAACAGGTAGACCTTTCCCTCCAGCCCTTCCGCTATGTCACTGATGAAGACATTGAACAGGACTGGCCCCAGGACTGATCCCTGAGGTACCTCACTGGTCACCCCCCCCTTCCCAGATTGGATCCCGTTTACCACCACCCTCTGCCTCCTGTCTGCTCACCAGTTTGTCACCCAGTTTACAATCTTGTGGACCATGCACAGACTTCCTATCTTGATAATCAGCCTTTTGTATGGGATGGTGTCCAAGGCCTTGCTGAAATCGAAGTATGCGACATCCACTGCAGCCCCCCCCCGATGTACCTCCCTCATCACCCAGTCAAACAAATCAGATTTTGCCTGACACAACCTCCCTGCTGTGAGTCCATGCTTGGATTCCAGTTGCCCACTATTATTTCTTTAAGCAGTGCCTCCATGATCTTCCCCACCACTGAGGTGAGGCTGACCAGATTATAGTTCCCTGTCTCCTCCATGCTCTCACGTTTGTGCAGATGGACTGCATGTGCCCTCTTCCAGCCCTCTGGAACTACTCCTGTGTTTAGAGACTCCGTGAACATGGCTGCCAGAGGTGCTGCTAACTCCTTCTTTGGCTCCTTTAATATCCTCGGGTGTATGCCATCTGGCCCCATTGCTTTGTCTACCTTCAGTTTTGTGAGCTCCTCCAGGACTCTTTCCTCTGTGAATGGACTAGTGTTCACCTCCCCTTGTATTTGTTGTCCAGTTGCAGCCCTTGACCCTCCCCCTCATCAGTGAATACTGAACAGTAGTTATTCAGTACTTCTGCCTTTCCCAGGTCTCCCGCCTTACACTCTCCTTCATCCCCTCTGAGCCTTACAATCCCCCCCATAGCTTTCCTTCTCTCGACGCATCTTGCTATGGAACATTTCTTCACTGTCACAAATGAATACGTTGAAGAGTACTGAGCCCAGGACTGACCCATGTGGCACCCTTCTAATTACCGCTGACCTTAGAGTGCAAAACATTAAGTAGCATCTTTTGGTTCTTTCCCTAGCCAGTTTGCACCCACCTTATGTCATGACTTTCTCCCCCACTCCCATGTATCTCTGTATCTTTCCATGTGCCGCTATATCTTTACTCGCCTTTTGTGGGGCAAGGAGACTAAGGCCTTGCTGAAATCCAGGTACAGGACGTCCAGCACTTGGCCCTTGTCCATAGCCTGGGACATGGCACTGAAGAATTGTATGAGCTTTGTCTGACAGGACCTCCCCTTTACAAAGCCATGCTGTTTGCTGTCCTGGCTACCTCCTGACTCCAGGAAGTTGACCTGCTGTTCCTCGACTATAGACTCAAGGAGTTTTTCCTGAAGTCAGGCTTACTGGTCTAAAGTTTTCTGTATCACCCCATTTTTGTTCAGGGGGACAGCATCTACTCCTTCCAGTCCTTGCAGACTATGCCCATCTAAATCAAACATTAAATAGGTCCACCAAGGTTGCAGTCAGAGCTTGCCCCATCTCCCTGAGTACATGTGATTAGCAATCCATCCAGTCTCAGGGACTAACCCATCTTTAACCCTCTCAGACCTCTGAGCACCCTTTCTTTGGTGAGAATCCCCATCCCATTTTTGTTTCCCTCCTGACTTTGATGCTGAACTGCAGCAGTGTCCCTCTCTTCTCGACTGTGAAGATCGAGCAGAAGTATTCATTCAGAATTTTGCCTCTATTCCTCCACTCGTTCCCCTTTCTACCTCTTGATTCCCTCCCCTTGTTTCTTTTTCTCTTTTTCCTTCCTAAGTCTAAACAAGGCCTTTTCATTATCCTTCACCCCTTCTGCATTGTTAAATTCCTCCCCTGCTTTTGCTGTCCTCACTATTTTAGTAGTTTCCTTTGACTTGTTGAGGTAGAGCTCCCTGCTTGCTTTCATCTGGTTGACCACGTACCTTCTGAAGATTGAGTTTTTGCCCCTCACTGCTACCCCAGCCTCCTTAGAAAACCATATAGGCCTTCTGTTCTGCCTCCCTTTCCCTACCTGCCTGAGGCATCCATTCGATACATCAGGGAGCTCCTGTTTGATAAATGCCCAATTGCTGTCTATTCCTACTAGTTGGCAAGATCCTTCTAGCCTTTTCCTTGGTTCCTCCTCCCTCTTCCTGAGGTTCACCCTCCTAAAATTTAGGACCAATGTCTGGGACTTCAGCCTTTGTATTTCCAGGGCTGTATCGAACACACACAGCTGTGGTCACTAGTTCTAAGAAGACCCTCCATCAGTAATGTCCAATGTTATACCAGTTGGTCAGAATGAGGTCAAGTATGGCCTCATTTCTAGTCTGCTTCTCCACCTGCTGCGTCAGGAAACAGTTTATGTATGTATGTATTTATTTTATTTGAAAATTGGTGACTGGGAAGGGCACACTGAGCCAAGGCTCGTTTTCAGGTGCGATGTGGGGGAAAGAGAATAGAACAAACACAGTCCACAGTTACAATAAAGTGGAGTCATAGAACTCAATTAATACAGAAATAAGTGCAAAATGAGCAGTAAAGGCAAAAAGCAACAAGTATGCATTTCAGCCACACCTACACCAGGGTCGGATGGCAGTTGCTTGGGAAGCAGTCAGGGAGAGGGAAAGTGGGGGGGGGGTTCAGCCAATGCATGAGAGAGCCAGGGGAGGCAGTGAAGTGGGGGGACCAGGAGAGCTGGTTCCAAAGTGAGGGGAGAGGATAAGAAAAGGTGGATTGCCCAGCAGAGGAGTGGGGATGACTGGTGGAGGTAGGTCCAGGGGGATAATGGGGTGATGGGACTAAGGATACAGGAGGATGGGGCACCAGTTGACATTGGGAGCACAAACAGTATTTAAAACAAACAAACAAAAAAAAAAACGCAGGTGCACATGAAGTCCAAAGGACAGGGATCCTGTTTCCATGCAAGTGTCCTTATTAATACAGAATAAAGGGAAGATTAACACCATAAATACAAGAAATTTAAATAGTTGTGTATAAGTTTCAATGTGTTTCCAACACCTCACAGGCTGTATGACCTCCCTGTTGTCTCTTAATGTCTTACGCAGCTTTGCATAGCTTTGAGATTCAGTATGTATGAAAAACCATAGACAGTAATACAGTAAAATAGTAATTTAAAGAGCAGCTCTTGACTAGCCCCCCACTGACACATATAACACAGCTGACTTTGCCAGGATTCATTTTCCAGAAATCTTTCCTTTGGTGACTTTCATTTAATAAAGTTATATCCTTTGTGAATTTATTCCCTGTCCCGCTGGCTGAAAACCACATCCTACGGCTACGCCATTACGCCAGCTACATAGCCTCGTTTGTGATCTCACTAAATGAAGGCTGCATGTATCTGTATTGATTGAATGGGGATGATTTTTCCAAGGTTTTATACATATTTAATGTCAGGATTTTAAGAAATAAAGTGACCGCTCGACTAACAGGGTCCCTGTTAGTGGGTATGGTCTTTGTTCTTAAAATCTGATAAACATGTATAACCTTTGAAAATGCCCCATTCAGAATCAGTGAAAGCACACGCAACCTTCATTGTAATATCTAAAAACGAGGACTATGTGAGTGCTGGCATGAGAGCATGGCCAAGGATGGAACTAACTCGTTTTCAGCGGTGGGTCTGAAAATAAATTCTGAAAACTATCACTTTTAAATGAAAGTCCCCAAAGGAAAGATTTCTGGCAAACAAACCTAGCAAGGTCAGTTGTGTTATATGTGTCAGTGTGGTGGGGCATCACATAGACACAGAAGCTGCTCTTTGAGATCCGAAGGGACTCTTGGTCCATCAAGTCCAGCCCTTTCATAATCAGAGACCAAGATGTATTCTGTTTAGACTACATACTAATTCACAGAGATTTTCCCACTCACCCTACTACCCAGGGTACCCTGTGTGATTTCCCATCCATCCTACTACCCAGGGTACCCTGTGTGATTCCCATGGTAAGCAGAAATTTGTCCAGACCTACTATGAAGACCTGTGCAATCTTCATCTTGTCCATTGTCTCCACTGGTAAGCCAGTGCACAGGTTTACCACCCTCTGGGAGAAGAACCGCCTCCTAACATTGCCCCTAAATTTACCACCTTTGAGCTTGAGGGTGCGTCCCCATGTCCTGCTGAAGCACACCAGATCAAACATTTCTGTCTGTTTGACCTAAGTGATACCCTTCAGTATGTGGAAGGGTGAGATTATGCCCCTCAGCTTCATTTTCTCCATGGTGAACAGGTTAAGGGCCTCCAGTCTCTTCTCATAAACATTATCCTCTGTACCGCGGATCATTTTGGTGGCCTTGTGTTGCATCCTGTCTGCTGCTTCAGAGTCCTTTTTGTGTTGGGGATCCCGGAACTGCACACTGTAGTGCTGGTGGGCCTGACCAGGGCCTTGTGAAGTGTTAGGAGTACTTCCCTGCTGTGCAAGTCACCCCTGTTTAATGTTGCCCCGCAGTCTTCCTGCCTTTCCACCAGCAGCTGTGCACACTGCTGTTCCTGCTCTAGCCCCCTGACTAATGTGGGATTAGACACAGCCCAAATTCCTTGCGTTTCCTTGCCTTGCTGATGCTGCGGTTCCCACCACTCGGCACCCAGGTGGTGCTTGCAGTTTGGTCTGCATTTTACAAATCTCATAGCTTCCCATACTTCATGAGAACAGATGAGTGTTGTTGCTAACTCATAAACACGTGCTTTCTCATCACACATGCTTCCCACTCTAAAGTTAAGCAGCATATTTCAGTGCTGAGGTCTGCCGCAGGTGCAGTGGGTACTGGACTAACTTTGGGTCTGATTTTATAGTAGGATGTTCCCGCAATGTTATGGAAAACTGCATTTAGTTGTGTTGTTAACAGAGTTTAATCAGGGTCGGGCCCTACTCTTCTGGCAGTATTTAAAACTGTTTCTGAGTAGAATGTGAAAATGTTCTAATAGATAATTGTTTTTGAACCCCTTTTTGACCATAGGCAGGAAATGACCTGCTCTTATTTACAGTCTCGTGGATTGATTAATGAGCCCCTGTGCTACATCAAAGTAGCTGGCCCCACAGAAGATTACTCATGCAGTCAGACAAATGATCATCTTCCCTTGACCTAAACCCTCTCAGTCCAATTTCACGCATTCACAGCACACAGTTGTATGAAGGATTTTGAGAATAGTTCTTATTTGTATATTAATTGGGTACCAGTTACATAGTAATACTTAACTTGTGTTGAAAAACAGTAAAACCTTTTGAATTTCTAAATTTAACACTTTGTTCCCTGCTACTTCAGGCGCCTGTTGGTCCAGCCTACTTGCTCAGGCTGCTCCTGCCCCCACTGTGCAGTCAGACTCTCTGTCTGTCCTCTGCCTGCTTTCCCAGACCTCTGACCACTGGTAAAACCTTGACGCTTGTCTCCTGTAGGAGGGCTTGCACTAGGTCAGACGACATGAGGTAGAAGTATCTATTTATGCCAGTGTGTGTGTGTGTGTGTGTGTGTGTTGGTGAGGCCAGGACCAGTAGTACTGTGCTGGGAGTTTCCCATCATTTGTGGCCTAAGGAGGCATTTTGTCCCCTGTCATTTAGAAACCCCTCCCATGTTCTTATAATGTTATGCACCAGCTGCTGTACCTGCTCGGACCTGTGGGGGAGGAGCGGATGTAACATAGTCACCCACTACATTGGGGCTCCTCGCAGTCCACAGGAGGCACTGCATAGGGGTGGAGGCCACAACCCTCCTTCTATGGGGCTTGTGCGTGCAGCACCAGCAGTGTCTTCACACCCTTACCAGCCTGGAGTGTAGTGTCCATATTGAGATTGGATCCCAGGTGTCTCTACGTGATAGTGCTGTTCACTAAGTTTCAGTGTCATTGGTCCAGCTAAAACTTGTAAAGGACAGTTAGTTCTCTTTGGTTCTAGATTTTAGAGCCAACCAAGTTCTTCAAGGTTCTTATGGTTTTTCCCCCTTAGAGCTTTTTCTTGCTCATCAGTTCCACCCGACTGCATCCCCCCAGATCTGTCAGCAACTTTCTTTTTCTAAACTTTATATTTATTGATATTACTACCTAATACATACAGCACAGTTCTCATATATTACTGCATAATACATACAGCACAGTTCTCATATAGGTAGGTGAACAGAAAAATTAATGACATTACATGAATGCAATACATCATTTTTACAGTACCACATTCAATAGACCCCTATGCCATGTTATATTACAGGGGGGTTAGCTAAATAATATATATATGATAGATATCAATAATGGCTTGTTGCTGCCATGAGCAGAGAGTAAACCAACAGCACTTTTTTGTTTAAAGAAACAAGGAATCCGTATGCCTATAATTGAGATAGCTACTTCTCCCCATCTACATCTCTCGTTACAACAAAGGGTTACCAGCTTCTTGTTATATTCACTTTAGTGGCATAATTTTAACTTGCAAAACAGAACTGGGCAATATTTTTAGATTAACTGAGGTCCAGGAATATTATGCAATATAAGCTGCTATTAAAATGTGATCTATTACACCCACTTAACACTGCCCATTATCAGAAGCCTATATTATGTGTTGAACATTTTGCCAAAACATGGAGCAAGTCTCTCCATAGATCGCTATAACCAATAGCATGCAAAAGCGCTATTTATGTTGAAAACCCCGTACTCAAATCTCAGTCACTGTCCTCGTTTTCACTGTCCGCCTCAAAGTTCTTAGTTTGGAATTCCTTCTCCACCCGTTCGATGTACTTGCTGGCTTCTCCAGGGTCCAAAAATTTAAAGGTTTTGGCCCCCGTAGAAAATTTGCAGGCTTGCTGGCATTACGAATACATGCTGAATCCCCAGTTGTCTCAGGCGGGTCCGCACTGCATCAAAACCCTTTTTCCTTTGCCTCGTCGTGTAACTCAGGTCAGGCAAAATGTGAATTTTGCTCCCCTCCCAGTCCATCGAACCTTTTTTTCTTGGCTTGTGCAATTATTAAGACTTTTTCAACTACTGACCCGAGCACCACCCGAAGGGTCCATGGAAGGTAACTGCCCTGAAGCCATGCGTTGCCTAGTGCCACGCGGTGTAATCCTGTAGGCCCTGATGATTGAGTAGTCCTCCGAAGTCTAAAAAATTTCTTTAAGGAGAGACATCATAAAACCGGGCTGATTTTGTCCTTCAGCTCGCCCTGGAATGCCCAGGATTCTAATATTCGCAGCTCTGGACAAATTTTCTAGATTCTCAAGGTACCTTCTCAGCGCCCCACTCTCCTTCACTAGGCCCGAGGAAGTAGCCATTGCTGCTGATGCTGATTTAACGGCTACCTTAGTATCTTCTTCTAGTTTACCGATCTTCGTGTCCATTATTTTAAACAGTGCAGTGAATTCTTCCATCCTGCCATCCAGTTTCTGTATCGCTTTAAGGAATGCAGCATTAGTCTGCTGAGTGATCTCCTCTGCCGCCCCTGCGCCCGATTCCTTGCTTGGCCTGGATTTGGTGTCTTTTGATCAGGATGCCTCTCCGCCGGGTGCCGCTTTAGTTGTTTGGCCCATAACTCCGGATCTATGAGCACGAAACCAAAGTTGGTGTCTTTCAATCAGGATGCCTCTCCGCAGGGTGCCACTTTATTTGTGTGGCCTATAACTCCGGATCTGTGAGCACGGAACCCAAGTGATTGGTATTAGGCTGTTCAGAACAGTGATCTCTGTCGATATATTAAGCTAGTTCTTTTGCCTGAAAAGTTTTTGTATTTAAATGTCCTTGTTAAAAGCTTTCAAGTGTAGAGCTTGAGCAAGAAACTGTTGCTAGCTCAGCTGCTGTCCCCGTCACCAACTTTCTTACCAAGTTACTGGTTATCCAGCACTCACCCAAGACCATATTTGTTGATGGTCTGCTGTATTGGTTGAGTGAGAGCCAGCAGGAGGTGCTTGTGTGGGGGGGGATGGGGCCTTTTTCTCCTGCCTGCAGTTTTTCCCCTCGGGGCACCGGCGTCCAGTGATGCAAGCACACATGCATGCAGGGCATCCAGCAGTTACCCCTTGTAAGGGGGAGGTTGGATGGTGTTGTTCCAGGTGTGGGTAGAGCAAGTTGGGGGTGGGGGGCGCTGGACCACCAGTGTTCACGGGTCTGTTTGATGCCTCACACCATGTCTGAAAAATCATTACACATGGTATGTTCTCTAATCTTTGGGGAGTGAAGGAGTATCCATGTAAGATTCTGAACTGAATTAACCCACATTGGAGCTCTCTTCTTGCCTGGATAGAGTTGACCCATGTGTTGGACCATTCTTAGTAATGGTTTGTCCCGATTCTTCTTCCCATTTTATTTTTGCAGTGTTGGGGAGGTTACTTTATGTATCAGTAAGGTATATAGGTAAGAAGAAGGATATAGTGCTGCTGGAGAGGGTTCAGAGGAGAGCAACCAGGATGATTCTGGGCATGGAGGGGAGGCCTTATGAGGAGAGACTGGAAGAGCTTGGGCTTTACTCACTAGAGGAGAGGAGGGATGGGGAGACATGATAGAGGTTTTCAAGTATGTAAAGGGAATAACCAGGAGTGGAACAAAGGAACTGTTTAGGTTAAAGAAGGGGGAACAACCAGGGGCGATGAGCGGAAGCTGGAGGGGGGAAATTATAGGGGGGACCGTAGGAGGCATTTTTTCACTGAGAGGGTGGTGGAACTGTGGAATGCACTGCCTGGAAGACTGGTGGAAGAGGGTACAGTAGAGGGCTTCAAGAAAGGGTGGGATAAGCCGGCCTGGTGGCGCTGAGGGCTGAGGCGCTGGCACTCATTTCTGCGCCACGCTGGCGATCCGGTTCGAACGAGCACGGGCCATCGGGGTCGCAGTAGGAGGAGAAGGTTTGAGCATCTGATGGACTACTCTCCTTCTCCGGGGAGGGGGGTCCTAGGTGGTCGGTGCTTGTTCGTCCCCCCGGCAGAGGCTGGAGGACAGGGTGCCGCACCACAAGTAGGGGAGGAGTTGGGCCAGACGTCTGGAGGGAGCGCGTGCGGACCTGTGCACGCTCCACTCCGCTGACGTCATGGCACGGTCCTGGCTCCTGGGAGAACAGGAGAAAAGTTATCAAGGTGCAGGATGGCGGAGGGCGCCTCAGTCTGGCCCTGCCAGCCACGTGCTGGCCACCTAATCTGGTCCCCGATGGGGAGTTCGACCCCCGCCGACCCCGCCAGGGGGGTAAGCCCTGGGGCCAGGTCAGCGTCGGTTGGTGGACGGCAGGGGACGGGGCTGGGGATGCCCTCCTGATGCAAGCCGGCGATAGGAGGAGAGAAAAGTAATAACTACAAAGAAAGGGTGGGATAGGTACAAGGGGAAATTGAAACAAATGAAGACACTGTTGTGGGCTGGGGGGGATGGTAAGGTGAGTAGCCATTAGGTTGCTGGCTTTCGAGCAGACAAGACAGACCATTTGGCCTATTCTGCTGACTTTTAGTATGTTTGTATGTTAGTATTTATATACAAAACTCGCTTCTCTTCTGAAGAAGGCTACTGCAGTTAGCTGATTCCATTCTTTGCAGCATAGTATATCAAAATTGAGATGCCCTTTGTCTGCTAAGAGTACCTTCATAAGTTGGTGGAAAGCACTGAACTGACATCTGTTCATTTTGTATTTCCTTTTTAATTCATCAGATAGTACTGGAGTGTGGCTCTGCAATGTCAGCAATGTATCTAATACCTGATTTACCCGTCTGGGTCAGGGAGTGTTGTTTTGTCACAAAGGATCAAGGGATTACTCCACAGAGTCATAAAACGAAATTTCTCTTCCTGCTATCCAATTACGTTGAATGTCTTTTAAAGATTTTTTAACAGAACTCATTATGCAAGGATTACTCTTACTAGTTTTGTGGGGTGTCACAAACATTGGCTCAGATAATTTCTGGTTTCGGACAAATTGTCCTTCCATGTTTATCCAATTAATGGTGGATCCATTAGGTCATCTGCCTTTAAGTGTGATACAGTATGTTTGAACAAATAGTGTCTGCTCCACCATAGGAGAGCAGAACCTCCTTTTTCTATTGACTGCAAGATGTGGGAGATTGTGATTCCATAAAAATAATTCAACTGTGGATTCTGTTTTATCAAATATTTTGTCATTAGCGCCGGCCCGGTGGCGCTGAGGGTTGAGGCAATGGACGCCACACTGCTATGTCGGTGGTCCGACTTTGGGAGCGAGCTGGGTGCTGGGGACGAAGGGCAGGGGGATTGAGCGCCGCGAGGACTGCCTCTTCCCGGGAGGCTGGGGATTGCTTGACGATCAGCAGCCCTGGTGGAGAATGGGAGTGTTGTAGCTCACTGAGCAGCACGTAGCTGGCGGACCTGACTCAGGCAGGCCATGCACCATGTGTCGGGACACACTTGCATGGGGGTAAGCGTCATCAGAACAAGGAAGAACCCGGTCTGCGGGGTAGGCGACGGCACCTGCCCCCATGCCCACAGCCAGGTCCATGCTGCCTGGCCTTCCAGGTTCCTCTGCCCGGGCCGGCTACCAGATCGGAGTCTGTCTGTTGAGAGTGCCCAAAGATAAGCTGTGAGTGCCGATTGTGTATAGGGGAAGGAGGAGAGAGGAGGCTCAGGTAGGAGGACTTCAGGCAGGGCAGAAGCAGGCAGGATGCCTGAGAGAGGCCCCGCAGGACCGTGACCGAGGGAAAAGATTGGGGAGGGATTTGTCATTCACTCTTGTTGGGATATTTTATATATATAAAAATATTTTGGGTGCCACAATCATTGTTATCGAGTGTATCTTCCTCCAGAGAGAGAGAGATGACGTTTTTCCCTACATGTTCATGTCGGCTGCAATGTCTTTTAAACCATATTATACTGCATCAGTTGTTCTAGATTATTTACAGTGTATGGTTAGGGCTTATTGTGCATGGAATTCAGGCAGCTCAGAAACCCTTGTTGTGCACATTCTAAAGTTGTTTTACACATTCTAAAAACCTTGTGCATGTTCTAAAGTTGTGCACATTTTAAAAACCTTGTGCACGTTCTAAAGTTGTGCACATTTTAAAAACCTTGTACATGTTCTAAAGTTGTTGTGCACATTCTAAAGTTATTGTGCACATACTAAAAACCTTGTGCACGTTCTAAAGTTGTTGTGCATGTTCTAAAAACCTTGTTGTGCATGTTCTGTCGTTAACTGCAGCTGCGATTCCCTCACGCTGACTCCCGCTGCCTGGTTTCACTTCTCTGCTCACTGTACCTCAGTGTTATTGAGCGGTTTAAAAAAAAAAAAAAGAAATGACAACCATTTATTTATTTATTTTTTTAAAACCATACACTATAACAAATAAAATATGGGCACCTATACACAGCTTCTCTTGTGTTTCCATCTTGGGGTTGAGATACTGGCATGGACCTCTCGAACTTCACTCTCGAGGTCCATACGCTGGCCTCTCAACCCCTCTATGGAAACACAGGCTCGTTGTGTATGGGTTCCCATACATTATTTTGTATATATTTTGAGTTAACTGGTGGGATATCAGTGCTACAGATGAACAAAGAAGGGTTTTCATAGTTGATTGGTGGTACTGATATGCAGCCAGTGACCCTGCAAAACATAAAAAACAATATTGTAATAGCGAACCTAGTAGCATGAAAGGCTGGGATGCTGTGCACCTTACCTCCTGCCATGCCAGCAACCTGAGTTCGGGAATGAGTTGGGTTGCTGGGAGTTGGCCAGGGACAGAGAGGAATGAATGTCCGGAAGACTGCTCTTTTCTCCCAGGGTGGGGGAGGTATGTCATCTCAGCCCTTGTCTTCCCCCAGGTGGAGGAGGCCTGGGAGGCAGCTCCTTCATCTGAGTGTCATGAAGGGGGGGGGTCCACAGTTCCAGGGCACATGTGTATCTCCACACATGCATACCTACCTGATGCCATGGTGGGAAGTCCAGGGAGAACATGGAAAAAAGGGGGATTCAGGCTCTATGAAGTCCCGACCGCTCCGCCACCCGGGCCGCCAAGCCACACTGGATAATAAGCTCCTGCAGGGGGGAGGATGGCCCTACCCTTCCTGGTCCCACCATGGGGGGCAAGCTGTGGGGGTCAATGAATCAAGTGTGTACTGGGGGGAGCGATGGCCAGTTGAAGGTGGGTGGGACAGGACCGAATAGCCCTTCCTTGTCCCCCAAGGAACAAAATATGGTGAAAACTGCCACCATTGCTATCTGTGGAGCATGCCCCCAACACTCTACAAACTGTGATGTCACAAAACGTCAGTGCACAGGGCGGAGCTGGACATCATAGGGACCAGGAAGGGATCAGACAGCCAGCTATCAATTATGATCCCTTCCTCATCACAAAATAACAGATTGAAAATGTTAAAATACATGTCATTTAACTCTGGTGCAGGTGAGTTACCGGTGGGGGGCTTTGAGAAGGCACCAAAAGTCATTCTCTTTAATACCTTTGTCAGAAGTTCTGTTGCCAAAATAGAGAGAAAGGGGAAATATTTTTTAACTCAATATTGATATAAAAAGAATAAACAGATGCAGACATGAATACATTACAGACTTGATGTTTTGTCCTATTACTTAAGCATTTACCTTCCATGTCAGTTCATTCTTGGTGAAACTAATACAGTGTGGAAGGACTTACTCTTGGTGGTCTTTCTTTTCTCCCTGTGTTTTGAGTGTGGTATTATTTCCCATTATCTTGGAGTGTTAAATATCCTGTTTCACAATCCTTATACATATTGTGATTGAAAGAGGGTGGCCATTTGCCTTCATTCTTCCTTTAGCCAAGACAATGAGACAACCCTTCCCGGGACAACCTGGGAAGATAGGGAGATGGAAGGAGTAATACCTAGAAAGTTACCTTTCAGACGGCTCTTGGCCTTGGATTGCCTCTTACCTTCACTGGTCTACGTTTTTCCATTCCAAGGGCCGCACTCCTTGTCCATATGTCCTGGGTTATTGTGTCCCTATGGAGGAGCAGCAGTCATTAATAAATGGGTGTCAGCAGTACCAGCTATTCCCTGTTCTGTATCACATTGATAACACTTTTCTGTTATAGGTTAAATTCATCACAGTTTCATATACTCAAGTCCTATAGCAGTTGTAAAGTAAAAACTACTACTTGGTAAACTTATTACCAGTCAGGTTTAAGTATAACGTGTGTGTATGTGTGTGTGTCCTGAGTACTATGAATGCACTCTGTGTATTTAAAAGGAAGTAAAACTCATTAGTTATCTTGGAGATCTACAGGATTTTGACAATTTGTCCAGACCCACCAGGCTTCCCTGAATTTCTCCTCCATAAGTCAGAGTTTTGCTGTTATGCATTCCATCTGAAAGATTTGGGATACTCTCTCTTTTCATTCTTCCACTTGTGGGGCTTCTTGGTCAAGTCAATGGGCAGTCAGTGTTTTGAGAGCTGCCATGACCATGCACTTAAACACCCCCTCATCTGTCTTGGATGGTCCTTCTGGGATCCTCACCCCCAGTAAGTAATGCATGTAGTTGCCAGGTATCGGACTCCCCATATCTTTGTTAATTCCTGTGTAACCCCCCTGCAAATGGGGGTTCCCAAAAGACTTCCAGGAGCTTGCTTGAATGCTCCAAGCCTGAATGGTGTTTGGCGTTTAAGCCATTTATCAGTGAGTGTTTTTAGAGCCTCTGGTACTGTCTCTTTAAGAGCTGTCTGCTTGCAGACATAATTAGTTTATATGGGGGGACTGTGTGTTTCTCTGTTTGAGTACCACTCGAACTGCTGCCAATTCACTCCATTTTTGCAGTCACTAGGAGTACAAAGGGAACCTATCTGAAAGATGTAACTGTTTGCCAGAAATAATTTAGAGTAATAATGAAAATACAGTTTGTCTAACCTGCTTTCTTTGCAGTCAGAACTGTGTTTGCCTAGTTCCCCATTCTAGTTTTGAACTGCTGAACAGGACCAATCAGTGTGGGTTAACTTGGACGAATCAGAACTTGGACTCGTAATCTGAGCCAGCCACAAGAGGATTGTATGGGCAGTGACTCTGGGAGATGTAGTTTAGATTTCGGCGCCTTTTTGGACCAACAGCAGCAGTCTATTGTGAGTGACAGCCAATCCAGTCAAGAACTGGGAGGAACTCAAAGGAAGTGCCCGGTTTTGTCTGTTGGAGTTTCAGTTTAGCTCTGGCAGTGAAGGGGAAAAGAACCCTGTGCTCCTTCAGTGCACAGTTTTAGTCAAAAAACGTGTGGGTCCAGAGTTCCGGTCTGCAGCTTGTGTAACTGCTTGTTAGGACTGAATCCATCCTGTGAAGAGAATCAAAGGATATCTGAAGAGTAGAAACCAGGCTCACCCTGTAGAAGACTGGAGAAATTGCTGAATTGCACTCAATCTGTCAGGAACTGAATCTGCTGTGTGTTCTCCCGGGTATTGTGCAGTAATTGCGATCGGGATAGAGAAGCAGCCTGCCTGGTATAGTGCTTTCTTTTTACAATATAAATGTGTGAAGAGGTTTGTGTACCTCAAGTGAATCCTGCTGCCATTAAGTGACTTTTGCCTGTGACTGTTTACCATATAAATGTGTGAGGAGTCTCTTGAGCTCAAGAGTAGCCCTGCTGACGTTGAAGGACCCTATCTTGTTTGGAGGTCGTGAGTACTAATTCAGGGTCGCTCCCTGTTGAATTGCCACATTAAATCCAAATGGAATCACTGTACTGCTGACTGTTTAAACTAATTTTTCTTTTCTGTGTGTGAAAGGGCCCCTACCAGCTGCCACGGTTTAGACTAGCCACTAGGGCTTGGGTACCCAGGGACAGTAACTGATAGGGATAGGCCTGTGCACAGAGCCATAGGTAGATGAGTAGAGTGATAAGCTAATTAACCTGATTTCCCCCTGTCCTTGTTATATTCCCCCTAAATAAATCAGAGCTGCTTGTTTCAGCAAAGTTATACTGCCTGAGGTATTTGTCTATGTTAAAGTATTGTACTGTGATTGTTGCACTGTATCTTATTTCACAGAAGGTCCCAGTGCGGGAACCAGTCTGGGGTGAAAGTGTATACTGTGAAGGTAATTCTGATATATTGTGTGGGCCACTAGTGGGAAGAAAGGGGGGTTGCAGTGTCCCAGAGGGCTGTGACCAAGTAAGTTTAACTATTGCAAACCCTGACCTCTGGGTGGAGGCACCCGCCATTGGATCCAGGCCCCTCAACCTGTTAGTGGCAAATCAGGCAGGGGTAGTAGCCCCTGGGATAGCGCCATCTAGGAGTTACACCTGTCTAATCTGGGTCCAGTACCCTCTAACTTTAGAACATGTCCAGAACATATGCATATGTGTTCCCAGTTCCCTGCACCCTCTCCAGCATCTGTCTGTGTTAGTGGTCCCGAATTGTTTTGTGATTGTGGGGACATTGAAGGTTTCGGTTAACTACCTTCCATCTGAATTCTGTCCAGTTCGGAGAAGCTGAGACCTTCCATCCTCTAAGACAGTCCTTCCACTGCCCCTTAGATATGAGTACCCCTGCCTCCTCCTGCCATTTGTCCTTCATCCCTATCAGGGAACCCCTTCCTGCTGCCAATAGCATCTGGTACATCATGGAAATGATTCTTAAAAATAGATCAAAATGTGTGAACCAGTAGAGAAAGTTCTCCCATTGTGTCATGTCCCTTTGGATGTATTGTAACCTACCAGGTTCCAGCAGGTAGCTACGTACCTGGAGGAATCTATAGAAAACCCCCTATTCAGTGAATACTTAGTCTGTATTTCCTAGAATTATGCGCATTGGTTCCCCTGAGCTGTCTGTGTATACCTAGTCAATGTTACTCTATTCCAGTCCCTAAATCTCTTGTCAGTGTGCCCTGATGGAAAATCTAGGTCACCCGTGATTAAAGTGAGAGGGCCCAATTTGTTTGGAGTACCAGTGAGGGTTCTTATCTTGTGTAGAATATCCAAGGAGTGCAAGGGGAAATTGTTTAACCAGGAAAGTCACACTAGGCCGAAGCTTGTTTCCAGGTAGGGAGTTAAATGACTTGCTCAGGGTCTCACTGTATACAAATGGAGGATGTTGGATTTAAACCCAGGTCTCCAGGTTTGTAGCTCAGTGTCCTAAACAACAGTGCTATACTGCCTCCCAGGAAAGGGAAAGGGGAAAATAGAGATATGGAAATAATGGGCAGCCTTGTCTGGGTTCCTCTTTGGTGTGTGATGGGGTTAGAGATAGTTCCACTAATGATTATGTTAGCAGTTGGGGGTGAGGAATTGTACATTCATACATTATATTTTCTAGTTTTTTATTCACTTTTTTATTGACCTGACTTGAAACTCTGCCAGTTTATATACCCACGAACTTAATTAATAGGCGTGCCAGAAGCATTCCTTTTTTACTCAAAATTATCAAATTTTCCTGAGTTTCAGCCAGAATTTGAGAGAGCATACTTGTAGCGTAAGCAAATTTTGAACTTCTGCTGCAGCTGTTTATAAGATTAATTTCTGTAATGGAACACAAAATCAGACATTTGTAACACAGGCATGCAGTTGTGACATACTGTCGCTTAGTCGCAGTTCTTTCATCTGAAATTTTATTTTCTTCAGGTGTTCCTTGAAAAGTATGGCTACCTTGAACAAGGAGTACAGGCAAAGTCTCACGCCGCACGGCTGGATGAGGCAGTAAAGTAAGACATCTTGTCTTTTATTCTCCTGTTATTGAGTGCTTGATTTGTCGGACCAGACCAGCTGAGTGCATCCTGTGGCAATAATGTATTTATTTGGAAAAAGCGTTTCAGCAGGAAAGGCATACTGAGCTAAACTAGTTTGTTTCCAGATGTGTCCCGGGGAGGGGAAAACGGGTAAGTACAATTGGTGCTCTCAACAAAGATACAAAATAAAATAACACAAGCGACAAATATTACAATAAGTAACAACAGATATGTATAGATTGTAATGTGCTGTGAGGACAGCTCATATAAAATAAATATTCTTTATGCAAACTACAGCAGTATATCACTTAGCAGAGACAGAATAGGAGAGGGGAACGGAGTATACAAGTAGGACAACAGGGAAAGGTCAAGGAGGAGTGGGAGAAGGTTGAGAAAGGGGAGGCAAACCTTCGCCCCTCTGGGGTGAAAACTGCACAAGGGCTAGACTTGGCAAGGTATACACTTGGACGGAGTACTGGTTCCCTGGCCGGCAAGAGCGGAGAGAGAGAGAGTAGAAAGGGGGAGGCAAACCTTTGACCATCTGGAGTGGAAACCCCACCAGGGCCAGCACTGCTGGATGCAGACCCAGTCAGAGTCTTGGTTTACAGGCTTGCTGGTGAAGGTCAGGGGTGAGAATATAGACAAAGTTTATAAAGAGAAATGATGCATGAGGGAGCCGTGTAGGAAGTGGGTCAGGTGCAGTTGCAGGATGGGGAAGTGAAATTGCGAAGAAGAGCGGATAATGATAGAGGGGATGGGGCAGAATGGATAGCTAAGAGAAAGGAGTTCCAGAGTTTAGGGAAATTGTAGGAGAAAGCAGCCTGTCCTGAGGAGGAAGATCTAACAGGGAGGGAAAAGGTCTGGATCCATCAAGGGTGTGGAAGGGTGGTGTGGCAGTAAGCCTAGCCAGCCTTTGCCTGGTGCCAAAGGTCATGGAGATCGTTTTCTTGGCGTTTAGGGACAGTGGATTTGAATGAAACCAGAGCTGGACATTGTTGAAGTCTAGCTGGAGACTGGTCATCACATCAGAGGGGAGGCATCGGAGGCATACAGAACAGTATCGTCCGTGTACAAGTAAACAAACGCAGAGGAGCAGGTAGCAGATAGGTCATTTAAGAAAATCGAGAAGAGTAGTAGGCTGAGGACCGACCCTTGAGGGACTCTGGTATTGATGAGATAGGAACATAAGAGAAATGGGAGAGCATAGGGAGTGAGCAGTGAGCTGGTGGAGGGGAAGCGGTGGTGGGGAGGAGGGAAGATAGAAAGGTGGAAGCACAAGTGGTGAAGAAAGTGTTGAACTCAGAAGCCACGGAGGGGGGGGGATCAGAAACAGTGGTGTGCCTTCAGGACTGGGGCTGGGACTGGGCTGGTGGAGAGAATAAGGCATGGACGACCTTCCAGAACTTAGAACAATAATCCTTGTTTCTATTCTTTTCTGGTGTCACTGAGGATAGAGTTGTTCTGGGAGTCCCCATATGCATGGAATATTCGAATTTGAGAGTTCAGTGTAGGGGTCCTGTGCACCCCCCCTTATTGTGAACAGTTTTCCCACCATCCAAAAGCTACCCAGTACTCTTGCCTCATATACTGTATATTGTTACAATAATGGTGCCACAATAAGGGATCCATACTTTTAAGAACAAACTTGCAAATATTGTAAATGGTCTGTTACAGGAAAGTGGTATCCAGTCTACAGCTCTGCAAATGGAACAACACACTGGGAGCGCAGTAACTGATGTATATACGTCAGGCCCAGTCTATACCATTTTTGTATAGAAGTATCTGATTTAGTAAGGGGACAGTCTTGATCATAAGACAAGCCTCTATTCCGTATACAAAAATTATGTAAGCTCTTGTGTTTAAGAACCCCTTGCTAGACCTGCAAAGTCACTGATGTAAAATGACAAAAGAGGGAGAAGGTCAGATACCCCACTGGGTTTACATATAAATATTTCCCAGTCTGGTAGAGATCATCGAGAGCAAATCCTAGGTTTTTCCAGTACGCGCTGTGTGTCCCTGTTGTCCAGTGGCAAATGATTTGAAGATGTCCAGGCTGTGCCTAGAAAATAAGATTGGGGAGATAGTGCCCCTATTTCCTTAGACAGTTGCAACACAGTATACTTATTTCTGGCTCTCCCCCACAGTGAAGTGGAGTATTAACTTATGCAGTGACTGCAAGTATGGTATACCCGATTGGTAGCTGGCCCGGTGGCTCTGAGGGTTGAGGCGCCAGATGCCACACCCCGTACCATGCCGGCGACCAGAGATCAGGAACAAGCTTGGGCTGCCGGGGGTCGGAGAGAGGTCAAGTGTTGGAGGACTGTGCTCCTGTCTCGGGGTGTTGTGGCTTCCCAGCTACCAGTGACTCCAGTGGAGACTGGAGGGAGCAACACCAGGGACCACCAGGGAAAAGAGGTGACGACTGCAGGCGTCCGTGGGAGTGAGTGTGCCTATCTCATGCTGGATGTCATTGCACGTCTGCGCCTCCAGGGGGAACTTGCGCTCACGAACAAATGAAACACCCCAGTGGCAGGAGGAGATGATGATGTGCCACCAGCCCCACACCCACTGTCAGATCCTGCCCTCTCTGGGTCCCGATATCTTCCAGTCTTCACCTACCCACATGGAAATTGGATTCAAGGAGTGCCAAGGTAAGTGGATGATGGCCCCACCCTAGGAAGCACAACCCAAGGGGTCTCCTGCAGCTTGGGGGTGATAGGTTGGAGTTCTGGGGGGGGGACCCAGGCTGGGGGTCTCAGGCCGGGTGGGAGTAGCTGGATGGGGACATCTGCAGATACCCATGAAGTCGGCAACTGGGAAGAAAAAGAATTAAAGAAAAAAATATATACTCTATTCAGCATGGGGGGCAGTCTGTAGAAAGTATATTCTGGAAGGAATATTTTGTCTGATCTATTCTATTCTATTTAAAAAACCAAAACAAAGGGATAATTGCGACCATCTGTTTAGGTCATCTTAGGTGTCATTAGCGAGGGGTTCATGACTGAAGGATTCCAAATGCCCCAGGTTGTGGGTAATCTGAATTCCCAGATACCGAATAGCCCTGTGAGTCCATCAGGGGAAGAAGTCTGGATTTCAGATTCTGAGTTGGGAAACAGTTACATTGGATTACTTCAGTTTGTGTGGTATTTGATCTGAATCCTGCCATGACTTCAAAGGTCAACAGACTATCCCAAACCTTTGGCAGGGAAGATTCTGGTTACATCAGGGTAAGCAGAAAGTCATCTGCAAAAAGTGTAAGTTTATATTCCCAGCCCCCTATTTAGGATCCCTGCTACTGCTACTTCCCCCTGATAGCAGCTGTCAGTGGCTCGATATAGAGTGAACAACAGGGGGAGAAGGGTCAGCCCAGACAAGTGCCCCTCTCAAGGGTAATTGGTTCAGTTAGAGGGCCATTCACTCTTATGAAGGCCTGTGGAGATGTTTACAGTGCTGTAGAATGTCTACCACTTTTCCCAGGAAACTGAAACAGAGCAGGGTGTCCCAGAGAAAGGACCATGACACCCTATCGAATGCCTTCTCCATGTGAAGGTTGGCCAGGACCAAGGGCATCAACCAAGATACTGCAAAATCTGTTAAAAAAACCACACGCTGCACATTGTCATGTGGTTGTCAGTGCCTGACAAAACCTGTCTGGTCTCTGTCGAATAACAAAGAGAGAGAAGGAGGACATCCAGCCGAGCCCCCCAAATCATTGTAAAGACCTTTTAATCATAATTCAGAATTGAAATAGATCTGTATGATTGGGGAAGGCTCAGGTCTTTACCTGGCTTCAGTAACACAGAGATGGTGGCGTACCTTCATGATGGAGCCAGGGCAGCGCCCTGTTGAACTGACTAGTAGGCCTGAAGAAGAGTGAGGAGAAGGAGGTCAGAGTATTTAAAATAAAAATAACCTCTGACAGGTAACCATCTGGGTTGGGCATTTTCTCATTTTGGAATTCCACAGAACCTCTGTGATTTCCTCCAATGTAACTGGATGCAGCAAGGAATGTGCCTGCTCCCTTTTCAGAGTGGGCAGGGACAAGAAGGAAAGGAAGGAATGCACTGTACCTGGGCTGGGGAGGAAGGCTCCCCTGGTGTATAAAGCTGTTGGTTGTATCCTCACATTGTATCTTGGATACCCTGAGACTGGTGAATCAAACTACATCACCGGGTCTCTTAGTTGAGGGATGCAGGCTTTTCCCCCTCTTGCCAGCTGGCCCCATCAGTCCTACCTACTCACCCAGCCCCCTCACCCACCTTCCTTGGGAATTACCTAACCTCTTAGTGACACCCCTGGCTTACCCCCCGCTGGGCAGGGCAATCAGGAGGGGGATCCACCCCCAAAGGAGACTCGGTCGGTGCTTCAGATGGGAGTGCCTCTGTTGGTGGTGGTGGGGGGCTGCAGTGAGGGGTGGACATCCTCCTGCATTGTCTGGCATTTTCCTGTTTTTCAGTCCCAGTCCCTGTAGGATGTCAAGAGGAGCCCTCGACCGTGTGTGTGTGTGTGTGTGTGTGTGTGTGTGTGTGTGTGTGTGTGTGTTGTTGCACATCAGGAAACGCTGGTGTCCTCTCTAATTCTGTGGCTCCGCTTGCCTTTCCATCTGTGGTCACCCAGGTGGCAGTAGCACAGCAGAGTCTGTTACCCTTCCTCCCCGTGGTGGAGAGCATCCTCTGGGACACTTACCTCCCCCAGCTGGCTCCCAGACTGAGGGTCGTTCCCAGACCTGGGTCGTCAGCATCACGATCATTAGCGCTTCCGCTGTGCCAGCAGGCTGGCTGAGTGATGCAGCCTTGGGCCTTACGGACCAACAAATGCCTGGCCAGGATGCGCATCCCATGGGTGCTCCCCTCATAGTATTTGTGTACCAAATAGAGCAACGCCTGCTCTACGTTCAAGTATGTAATATCCTGAATTTCGCATTTATACTGAGGATCTGGGGCACACTAGAGGAGCCCCTCTGCATGTGAAATAATTGTAGGGTCCTAAGGGTCCCCTGTAGCTGAGTTAATTTAGCCTTTCTTGTTTTGCATTGTTGGGACACATACTGTACACTTCAAGTTCACCTCTTATCACCACCTGTGCGCCCACTGATGTTGCGTATTGGCTTGCCTTGGTTTGATGGCAAGCTGAGAGAGTTGAAGACCAGGGGGCCGGGGTTGGAGTGGCGTTAGACAAAGACCAGGATCCAGGAGGACAAACTGGTTCTGATGGCTCATTATGGTGAGTATCAGAATGCAATCACCTGAAAAAAGGCAGCTTTTATGTCTGTGTCGATTGTAGCTGGGAAGAACTGACCGGTTCATCTCTTTCGGGTTGCGGATAGGCTTTTTCATCTGTCCTGTCTGGAACCCGTTAGAGCATTTTCAGATTTAAAGTGAGAGGAGTTTGCTTGGTTCTTCTCGGACTGCATGTCCTTCATTAGGGCGAGGATTTCTCCAGGCAGAATGTTACAACCCAACAGGGTTGGGCCTTGGTGTGGCATCTGTGGTCAGCCTTCCTGGGGAGAGTTCTGGCTTTTGACAATGGAGGAGGTCTCTGTGGTGCTCTCGGCTTGAGACCAACATGCAGCAGCGCGGACCCGCGCCCGACGTGATTACTTGTTGATTGCGTCGGAGCTCTGGACATGGTTTTTGGCGAGATTGCCAGGTGTTCCTTAGCAATGGGGGTTTTGCCAGAGTCTCTTAAAACAGCTCTGGTGAGACCCCTGTTGAAAAAAACATCTTTGGACCCAGACATCCTGACAAATTACCGTCCTGTTTTTAACCTTCCCTGTTTGGTGAAGATTATCAAGAAGGTGGTTGCAGAACAACTTGAGATGCACCTCACAGACTTCCAGATTTACGAGCCTCTCCAGTCTGGATTTAGGGCTATGCGCTGCATGGAGACTGCACTAGTACAGTTAATGGAATGATCTGCTCAGGGTGAGGGATAGGTGAGAATGATATATTCTCGTTGTCTTGTCAGCATTCGGCACTGTGGATTGCGAGTTGTTGTTGGACAGGCTGAGGGAGTACATTGGACTCACTGGCAAGGTCATCAGCTGGCTTGAATCCTTCCTCTAGGGCAGGACCCAGAGGATAGTATTGGGGAATTATTCCTCAGACTCAGTGGCCCTGTTCTGTGGAGTACCCCAAGTTGATGTCCTCTCTCCCATGTTATTCGCAGTGTAATTGCTTCCCCTGGGTGTGGTTATTAGGTGGTATGAGCTTGGGTTTAATTGCTATGTTAATGACACCCAGCTCTACCTGTGTTTCACACTGAGAAGAACAGATGCAGTCGATGTGCTGAACAAGTGCTTGACCGAGATCTGGTCTTGGATGTCATCAAATTGGCTAGGACTTGACCTGGGAAAGACTGAAGTGTTGGTGGTGGTGGAGCCAGGTCAGGGGGGAGTGGAGGCCTCTGGGGAGGATTTGGGACTGTATGTTGGCTCATTCAAACTGGAGGCCTCCACCAAGGTGAAAAATCTGAGCATCATTCTGGACAATGAGCCGATACTGGATACCCAGGTGTCTGCAGTTATCCGGGAATGAATTTCACCATCTCAGAAATGTTGCCCGGATAAAATCCTTGTCCCTCCTGAAGATCTGGCCACACCAATACACGCATTTGTCACATTGAGGCTCAACTACTGTAACTTGCTCTGCAGACCCGGTGGCTTGGCTATTGATTGGTCTTCCAAGCTCTTGTCATATTTTGACGGTACCGCGCGAACTGCATTGGTTGCCGGTGCGCTGGCACATCTCCTTTAAAATAGTTAACTTTTTTTTTTTCTCTTCTAGATATTTCCTGAAGAAGACCTAAGGTCGAAATGTAGATTTTTAACTCTATTTTCAGCGTGCATTTAATATAACCATTTTGTTTTGATTTTAGACCACATGCTGATGCAGCGCCTTGTTCTTGTTTTTTGTCCTTTAAAATAGGTCTACTGACCTATAAGGCCCTACACAGGCTGAGTCTGGGTTATCTGGCAGAGCTGCTGCATCCCCTATAGCCCCATTTGCACTCTCTGATCAGTAGGGGAAGGCCTTCTTGTGATGCGCAGGTCGAGACTGAAACTGTCTGGGATTGTGCTTTTGAGATGGCACCACTGATCCCCTGGAACTTGCTACCTGGGTACTTGAGGGAGGCCCCTTCTGTTGAGATTTTTTAAAGAGAACTGAAAACATTTTTTATTTCAACAAGCCTTTGGGGATTAACAGAGTCTAATTACTGCTTCTGGCTAAGAGTATAGGGAACACAATCATAGATGGGATTAATTATTTATTAGATGTATAGTTGTAGTGATGTTTAGATGCATTATCTGATTTTTATGATTTTTTATGGTGTTTTTACTGCTGTAAGGGCACCCTGAGCCTTTTGGGAAGGGCACCCCAAATAAATGAAATCTACTATTACTGCCTTAAGGGTGTCCCACAAAATGACAAGGTTTATCTCTGGGTCTGCATTGCCTTTGAGAGTCTGTGAGATGAGACGAGTCTGCAGCCTGCCAGACAGGATCCCATCTCAGAGAAAGGCCTCAGTGAGTGGTTCGCTGTTGTCTGACTAAGTGAAACTACAAAAACTGGGGTTTGATCTGAGAGTAATAAAATCCCATGTTTAACAGCATGAATCATACCAATGTGCTCTGCTCTGGTGAGTAGGTAGTCCAGTCTGACATGACTATTAAAACTGGGTGAAAAATGGGTAAATTCTGTATGTGTGGGATAGAGGTGTCTCCATGCGTCTAAAATGCCAAAATGCCCTGGGTGGTCTTAAGATATTTTTGGAGTGGGGATTGTCAGAAGGGGAAGGATTAAGTGCATCTGGTTTCAGGTGAAGGGTGACATTGATGTCGCCTCCAGGAACTGGCTGCACACACATTATAGGGAGTAGCTTATTAAAAGAAGACAGAGTGCTACTTTTGTTTGAACTTGGAGGCAGGTATACAGTATATATATTTGGCAACGTAAGGGGGTTCTCGTAGAGCGTCCGCACCAAAATTACATATCAACCCTCCCCATCCTGTATCCTCTCATCCATCTGAAAGGAAAAATCTCATGGGACTAGTGTCAGCATCACGCCCCCTCCCCCCCCCGCACCTTCCAAAACTATGTGAGGAGGAGCCCAGCACTACAAACCCATATTTTCCAAATTTCAAATGTTCCTTGGGAGAAGACAAGTTTCTTGAAGGAAAATAATTTTACATTTCTCACAGTGCAACATTAGTACTGAAACCCCTAGGTGGCACTATCCCAAGGGCTACTACCCCTGCCTGCTTGGCTAGTTGCAGGTTATGGGGCCTAGGTTCTGATACGGGTGCCTTCACCCAGGCTAGTTGGTAGTGGTCAAGCTGACCTGGGCACAGCCCTCCGGGACACTGTAACCACCCCATTTCTCCTTCTAGTGGCCTGAACAGTACACGATAATCACTTTCACAATGACCCTTATTCACCAGGCAATTACCCACACTGTTTACACTTACCACCAAGGCTGGTTCCTCTAGCTTGACCCTGGGGACCCCCTGTAAAACAAGGTTAAGCACAGCTAGTAACAACGGTACAATACTCTTGTCACAAAGTGGAACCCCAGTCAGGTTAAATGCAAACAAAGTTAAATTTGATTTCTTCAGGGGACTTGACCAAGCGAGGGGCGTAATCAGGTTGATTTGTTTAAAAGCTATATTAATCAGACAGTTATGCATGCAATTCAGAGTCCCTACACAGTCACACACTCTGGGTACCCAGGTAGGAAAATGGTGGGTTAGCCAAGGATGTTGCAGCTGGTTGGGGCCCTGTGATGGAAGAAAGCAACATGCACAACACACACTGTTTGTAATCTGGAGCCGGAAGGCTCAGTTCATGAAAGAAAAGGCAACAAGACAATCAGATGACAACACTTTTAGATTTAGCTGTTGTTGCAGGGAGCTACCCTGGTGTTTACTCATGATACCCAATACTGGACACAGGCAGGATGAAATCGAGACTGCAGGCTGTTGAGCTGGAGTGCCCGGAGAAGCAGGGCCCACACGAATCACCGAGATGTCGCTCCTGTTCAAGGCGTTGAGCAGGGGGCTGATCCCCAGGCTGGTCTCTCATCGATGACTTTCTCTGCATAGCAGGTATTCTGGCTGGGCCAGTGTAGCAGGGCCCAGCCAAACTGAAAATGATACGGTTTCAGTCCGTGGAGCTGGATACAGCCTCCAGCAAGCAAAACACAGTTCAGACACACAGTGGGGAACCAAATCATGATCCACTATAAGCACACAGCACATTCACATGTAAGGAAGTTCCACTGTACCGGGCAAATGGCTCTCTGGTCGCAATTACGGAGTCTTTGCACAATCCGGGAGTTCAGAGGTAGCTGGAAGTCCTGACAGGCTGATTGCATTTAGCAAATCTTCAGTCTTCTTCAGGTTAACACCTGGTCACAATTCAGTGGTTTAATTCGCTTTCCAAATTCGAATTCAGTCTGGAAAAAAAAGCACAAGTTCCCTCTCAGGAACAGCAGGCAGGCATGCAGGTGTAACCCCTAGATGGCGCTATCCCAGGGGCTACTACCCCTGCCTGATTTGCCACTAACAGGTTGAGGGGCCTGGATCCAATGGCGGGTGCCTCCACCCAGAGGTCAGGGTTTGCAATAGTTAAACTTACTTGGTCACAGCCCTCTGGGACACTGCAGCCCTTTCTTCCCACTAGTGGCCCACACAATATAGCAAATTACCTTCACAGTATAACACTTACCCCAAGGCTGGTTCAGGCACGGGACATCCTGTAAAATAAGATACAGTGCAACAATCACAGTACAGTACTTTAACATAGACAAATACCTCAGGCAGTATAACTTTGTTGAAACAAACAGCTCTGATTTATTTAGGGGGATATAACAAGGACAGGGGGAAATCAGGTTAATTAGCTTATCACTTTACTATCTACCTATGGCTCTGTGCACAGGCCTATCCCTACCAGTTACTGTCCCTGGGTACCCAGGCCCTAGTGGCTAGTCCAAACCGTGGCAGCTGGTAGGGGCCCTTTCACACAGAGAAAAGGAAAATTAAACAGTCAGCAGTACAGTAATTCCATTTGGATTTAATGTGGCAATTCAACAGGAAGCGACCCAATTAGTACTCACGACCTCCAAAGAAGATATGGTCCTTCAATGTCAGCAGGGCTACTTTTGATCTCCAAGAGACTCCTCACACATTTATATGGTAAAAAAGAAAGCACTATACCAGGCAGGCTGCATCTGTATCCCAATCGCAATTACTGCACAATAACCAGGAGAACACACAGCAGATTCAGTTCCTGACAGACCGAGTGTAATTCAACAATTTCTTCAGTCTTCTACAGGGTGAGCCTGGTTTCTACTCTTCAGAGATCCTTTGATTCTTTTCACAGGGACAGATTCAGTCCTAACAAGCAGTTACACAAGTTGTAGACCCGAACTCTGGGCCTTGCACACGTTTTTGACTGAAACTGTGCACTGAAGGAGCACAGGGTTTCTTTCCCTTCACTTTCAGATCTCAAACTGAAACTCCCAACAGAAAAAAACGGGCACTTCCTTTGAGTTCCTCCCAGTTCTTGACTGGATTGGCTGTCACTCACAATAGACTGCTGCTGTTGGTCCAAAAAGGCACGAAGTCTAAACTACATCTCCCAGAGTCACTGCCCATACAATCCTCTTGTGGCTGGCTCAGATTATGAGTCCCAAGTTCTGATTCGTCAAGGCATCATTTTAGAGCTAGTTTACCCCACACTGATTGGTCCAGTTCAGCAGTTCAAAACCAGAATGGGGAACTAGGCAGACAGTTCTGACTGCAAGAAAGCAGGTTAGACAAACTGTAATTTTATTATTACTGTAAATGATTTCTGGCAATCAGTTACATCTTTCAGACAGGTTCCCTTTGCACTCCTAGTGACTGCAAAATGGGGTGAATTGGCAGCAGCTTGAGTGGTACTCAATCAAAGAAACACACAGTCCCCCATACAACTAATTATGTCTGCAAGCAGACAGCTCTTAAAGAGACAGTACCAGAGGTTCTAAAACACTCACTGATAAATGGCTTAAGCATGCAAACACCATTCAGGCTTGGAGCATTCAAGCAAGCTCCTGGAAGTCTTTTGGGAACCCCATTTGCAGGGGGTTACACCCTTCCTGGCCTGGGAAAAGCTTGGCGTCCGCGTCAAGCAAGTACCCATAAGTTTCAACTGCAACCATATACATTTGCATTAGGCTCACACATGTAATCATCAGTCAATACATCATTTTACCAAGAACCATTTCTGAAACATTGCAGTACGTCCTCTTTACACAGTATAACACACACATTGTACCATAACTCAAGTTATTACCTCTTGTACATGAAACCTGAAGAGGGACCCTTCCTATCAGTTACCTTGGGGCTGGACGGGGCAGGGCACCATACTTAGAGGGCAACACAAGTAACTTGGAGTTAGCACTAACGCTCAGTTTGGGCAATGAGCTCGGGGACACATACACTCCTTTATGGACAACATTGAGAGGCAGGTCCACTGGCCGGCCCAGGGAATCATAACTGAGGTGCACCACAGGCTTTACAGCTCGACCAGTCTTTCTAGGGGAGCTGTTACAGTCTCTGCACTCTGAGCCTCATTTTCAGCATTGTTCTCACTTGTCAGGGAGTCTCCATGGGGGTAGAGAGGCTAGAACTTGGGGCACTTTCAGCTCCAGGAGTTACAGTTTCTGAGTCCACAACATTTGGCTGCATGGAGAGCTTTCAGACACTGGCAGTGGACTGTCAGGGCACTCAAAATACTCTTCTTGTTCGGTGTATCACCAGTCTGCCCCAATCTATCATTTTCCTCCTGAAAGCTCAAACAGTTCAACCATGCACAATGATTCCATTTCATCTGATCTGATGCTTTGCACTTCACTTTCTGGGAGCATTGGCTCCAGGGATGAAGCTGGGGCATAGACAGTCCAGAAGGCCCAGCTTTGTCTCCAGTATTGACTAGGGATTGCCCGAAACAATTGACTCAGTTCGTAAGAAGGATAGTATTCAAAGTCACTCTCACTTTCTTCTGATATGGACTGACAGTCATGCTCAACTGGGACTTGCGGGGAACACTTTAACTCTGCTTCTGTAGGTGCAGACTTCCTTGATCTTTTCTTAGCAGCAGCTCTAGTCACTGGTCCAGAGGGGCATCTTCTGGGGCTCAGACTCAATCAGGATTTGTCCAATGGGTAGTAAATGATTTCTATGCATTGTTTTTACATCTTTTGAATTGTTCTCAGGCCTTACTTTGTACACTGGCAGATCATCTAGTTTGCCCACTACAATGTGAGGGAGATGGTGCCATCTGTCAGCAATCTTGTGTTTGCCATGCAGTCCCAGATTTCTTAGCAATACCCGATCTCCCTCCTGGAGTTCCTGTGCTTTCACCTTTTTATCATACCTTTCTTTGTTGGCCAGATTTCTTTTGGCAGCCATGGTTTGAGCCAGTTAGTGCATGAGTTAGCTGGGCCTTTAACTTTTGCACATACTGTAAATAGTTGTCACTTGAACCCCATCAGGAGAGACCCCAAAACACACATCTACGGTAGTCGAGCTTCTCTTCCAAACATCAGGCGGTAGGGGAGAACCCAGTGGCATCACTTTGGTGCAGTTATAAGCATGTACCAGGGTGCTAATTTGTTGGCTCCATCTAGGCTTGTCCTTTGGGTGCAGGGTGCCTAGCATATCTAGCAAAGTGCGGTTGAAACGTTCAGGCTGTGGGTCCCCTGGGGTGTAAGGAGTGGTTCTGGACTTTCTCACTCCCCACAGAAAAGCATCTCTTTGATCAGACGACTCTCAAGTCTCTCCCTTGATCAGAATGGATTCTTTGTGGAGCCCCATAGTGAACAAAAAGTTTTCTCTGAGTACTTTGGCTACAGTGGATGCTTTCTGGTCTTTGGTGGGAAAGCTTGGGCATATCTGTGAAATGGTCAGTGACCACCAGCACATTACTGATATTTCTTTGATCTGACTCCAAACTCAGAAAATCAATACAGACCAGCTCCATGGGTGACTGGTGGTTATGTTAACAAGGGCAGCCCTCTGGGGCAAACTTTCCTCTGTAAGCAGCGACTACAAGTTCGTATGTGTTGCTCCACATCAGCCCCATCTTAGGCCAATAGAATCTGGATCTCACCAAGTCAAGTGTTCTGTCTATACCAAGGTGCCCCATGTGGTTGTGCAAGGACCTCAATACTGAGTCTCGAAGGCAGTGGGCAGCACCAGTTGTTGTTTGTCTACTTGTCCCCCTCTGTCTACTGTTTCTCTATATAACAGTTTATTGATCAGTTTCAACTTAGGACCTTCTTTGTATAACAGTGCAGTTCTCAAATCAGTGGAGCGTAATTTGGACACATCTTTTCCTGCATAGAGGGCTTCTAAAGCTGATTTGATCATAGGATTGAGGATTGAGCCCCGCAGAATACTGTCATTGTCCAGCTGAGGCAGTGCACCAATGTCTATTGCAGAAAAGTGGCAATAAGCAGCAGGTATGCAATTCTCAGAGGGTCCCAAGCAATCCACCATGCAGTCCACTGCGTCCGTGGACATTGTTCCTCCCTGTCAAACTTCCGGCAGAGTGCCGAATGTCAGGTTCTGCCAATCGGACCCAATCATTCTGGGGAACAGGCCTCCGGAGAGAGCATCAGCATCTATGTGGTTCAGACCTGCTCGGTATTCGAGAGCATAGTCATATGTAGATAATGCAGAGCCACCTGTGGCCAGTGGCATCCAACTAGCTGAGGTCTGCACATAGGTCAAAGGATTATTGTCAGTTTTACTAGTATTTTAGCCCCATACAAGTACTCATGGAATTGGTCAACATAGCCCACTTCAAAGCTAGGAACTCTAACTTATGTACAGGATAGTTCTTTTCGGATGGGGTCAGGCTTCTACTGGCAAAGGCCACTGGTCTCAGGCCATTCTGTGCTCTTGGTACAACACAGCCCCAACCCTTGCAAGCTAGCATCAGTGTGCAGGGCGTAAGGTTTTCTTGGATCGGCATAGGCCAGCACTGGAGCATGGGTAAGTTGATATATGATCTCATGAAAAGCAGTCTCACAATCAGGAGTCCAGCGGGCCCCAAATACTTCACTCGGATGAAATACACTCTTTCAGTCTTGAGGGCGCTGACTTGGTATTTTTGTGGGTTGGGGATACCCTTGAGTAAGGTTAAGTAAAGGCGGATCACTCTTGAATAGTCCTTGATGAAGCGCCGATAATAACCACAGAATCCCAGGAATCTTTGCAGTTCTTTTAGATTTTTGGGCTGTGGCCAGGTGGTCAAGGCCTCAACTTTACTTGGGTCGGTCTCTATTCCTCGGTGGATACTATGTGTCCCATACTTTACTGATGTTTGAAAGAATTGACACTTATCAATGGACAGTTTAAGGCCAAAGTCCTCCAGTCGATCCAATACCTTAAATAATCTGCTCTCATGTTCCTCCAGTGAGCTGCCAAACACAATAACATCATCTAGGTATACCAGGCACTCTAGTAAGTTCATGTCCCCCACTGCACGCTCCATCAATCGTTGAAAAGTGGCTGGGGCACCTGAAATCCCTTGAGGCATCCTCATGAATTCATAGAAGCCAAGCGGACAGATAAAGGCTGTCTTCTCACGGTCCTCTGGGGCCATCGGGATCTGGTAGTACCCACTGCGGAGATCCAGCACAGAGAACCACTTGCTCCCGTTTAGGCAGTCCAAAGCATCCTGAATGCGGGGCATTGTGTACTGATCAGGGATAGTCCGCCGGTTTAAGGTGCGATAATCCACGCACATCCTTACTGTCCCATTCTTTTTCCTCACTACCACAATGGGGGAAGCATAAGGGCTTCTGGATTCTTGTATTACACCAGCCGCTAACATCTCTTGCAGATGCCGTCTCCCATCATCTATATCCAGCAGGTGCCAGGCGTCGAGACCTCTCACGAAATGGTCTTTCGTCATGCAGCCGGATATTGTGCTCAGCTCCTTGCACGCATCCTACGTCCCATTCCTTTAAAGAAAACACCTGGTCTCTCTGGGCAAGCTTCTCACTGATCCTCACTTTCCATTCAGCTGGCAGCGGGGAGTTGCCGAAATCAAACAAGTCAGGCGTTACTCTGTCATTCTTCCTTGAACTCTTGCTGCTGGGTAGCACTGCAGTGTCTGCACAATGCACATTAGCCAGGATGCAACCTCTATTTACCGAATGTCTCTTTCAGACACATTATGAACTTGGACCATTACCCTTCTGGCATAAGCATGGCTCTAGCGGGCAAAATACTAGCTTGACCAGCAGTCCCTCTGGCAATTTTCCATCGCCTGGTGCATCCAACATTAATATTTTATTCTTAACATCCTTTCTGATACGGACCTCTCCTGTAAGGTACACTGGGCATTTGGTGCCAGGATCAGAGACTCAGGATCCTTCTTCCATACAATTCCAACCGGTTCCTCTGGTTCTATATTTTCAGCATCTCTCTGTGCCTCATAGGCCTTCTTAATTAAAGCCGAACTCTTAAAGCTCTACTAGTCTTTGACCCCTGTTTTCATAACACAAATGTGCCAGCCTTCTGAACATATGAGCATTTGTTCCAATCAACAAAGGGACACCATCATACAGTCCAGTGGGGGACACACTAAGGCTAGGGTCTCTACTTGTTCAGCCACTCCAGCCACGGAGGTGGGAAAGACAGCCAAATTCGGATATACCCAGAATAGGGTAGGCCTTCTCACTTAACCCCCATACATGCAGTCCTTCTAATGGTTGTAAGTCGTCTGACAAATGCTTCTGATACCAATCTTGAAACATAATTGTCACTTGGGAGCCACTGTCTAATACAGCTCTTGTAGACACTCCATTTACCTTTACAGTGGTCTCCATGGAGGGACCCACTATTCTGGACCAGTCTGGAGAGGCGGTAGTGGGGGCCTGGGCAACTGACCTTGCCACAAAGGGCGTGAATTAGCATTTTGGTGCCCTCACTGGGATCATTCGTGCACCTCTTAACCACTGATTTGTTCTCCGAAGCTCTCCTTGTAGCCTATATGCAACTTTGTCAGGGTCTTTTGGGGATTGGCATTCCCTTTTCATGTGCCATCTTCCCACAATTATAGCAAAACATACTTTTGGAGTTTGAGCTGGCCGAGGTGCCACACTGGGAGCCAGGGCGGGGTATTACTAACTGGAAACCTTGGTGCCATCTCTGTCTCGCGCGTGATAAGCATTTGGAGACATCTCGTCAGTTTCTCCACTTCCATGGTCAAGGAATCGAGTTCGGAGCTGTTATCAGCAGGAGATGCATGGGTGGGTATCCCCACCCCCATAGCAGATGCAGTCGGATATAGGTCGGGGCCGTACTTGCAGGCGTGGCCTTCATAAAGGGACTGTTTTTGAATTCCGGATCTCTCTCAACAGTTCACCCCATTGTGGCATATCTTTTCCTTATCAGAGCACTCATTGACTGCCAACCTCTGCCCTGAACTTCACTTGATGGGCCACCCTCAGTCACTCGGGTCATAGCCACAGCTATTGGTGCAGGTCCTCCGAGGTCGCCTTTTCTCAACTCCTCGAATTTCTCTCATTAACTCATCATAGGAGGTGGGATTCCAGTCGATTTGCCAGGCGTAACTGAAGCAACAGCAGTTCTGAGAAGGGGCAGACTTAAGGATTCTGTCCAGTCTGGTTCGGTCAGTTCAATCGCTGGCAAACTACCCTTTCTGAGGCATTCTTGCAACAATTTTTCCAGCCGAGAGACATACACAGACAACAACTCCCTTGGTACTGTTGCATTTCTTACTCTCCACCATAGGTCCTCATCAGAATCTGGGCTCCCATACACATTCTCCAAGGCCTCAAGATGAAGCTGTGCAGTCGCTTCAGGGTTACTGGCCCGTTTAGCACGGATGGTAGCCAGGGCAGGACCTCGGAGGCTCACTAACCCTCTTTGCACCCGCCCGAGCATTGCCATTCTAGCACTTGGGGGCAACATAGTCTATCCAGGTCTCCCAGTCATCCTCCCTTGGGGGTGGGAGGTGCCAGAGAAGATCCTCAACCTTGGTGAGAGTCGTGACTAATGGCAGGTGCAGAAATAGGAGTCTGCATTGGTTCAGCCACCATTACGGGTACTGGAGCAGGAGAGGGTGTTGGGGAGAACACCCCAGGTGGCAAGAATAGTTTCTTCAAGTCCTCCACAGTTTTCCTTCTCCCAGCAACCATTTAGCAAATTTCTCCTCAAAAGTTTCAGATAGTGTTGGGGGCTCATTCCCCGGGTCTTTACGTCCTTAGTTATCACTCTCCAAGCAGTGAGGGCTCCCTCTGGGGTAATGGTCTGTGGTACTTTGGAGCTATCTATGGGATCCTTAAACTCTACTAGGGCCAGGAAAGTGTGGGTGAGCAGATTAGCGTGCCGACCCACCACCACAGGATTTTGTAAACCTTCCACCTTGGAAAGTACTCCTGCACAGTGTCGTATTGATACCAGGGGATGTCCAGGATAAGCATAGCATTTTGGGGTCGATCTCCTCCCAGTACACCCTCCACCAGCGGTGCACAGCCACTTCTGTCGGGTACCCATTTATTTATTTATTTATTTATTTTCCCTTAACAGTGGTTTGTAAATATGGCCACTAGAGGACACACAATCCCACGGTGCCTCCAAAATGTAACCCCTAGATGGGCTATCCCAGGGCTACTACCCCTGCCTGATTTGCCACTAACAGGTTGAGGGGCCTGGATCCAATGGCGGGTGCCTCCACCCAGAGGTCAGGGTTTGCAATAGTTAAACTTACTTGGTCACAGCCCTCTGGGACACTGCAACCTTTCTTCCCACTAGTGGCCCACACAATATAGCAGAATTACCTTCACAGTATACACTTACCCCCAAGGCTGGTTCAGGCACGGGACATCCTGTAAAATAAGATACAGTGCAACAATCACAGTACAGTACTTTAACATAGACAAATACCTCAGGCAGTATAACTTTGTTGAAACAAACAGCTCTGATTTATTTAGGGGGATATAACAAGGACAGGGGGAAATCAGGTTAATTAGCTTATCACTTTACTATCTACCTATGGCTCTGTGCACAGGCCTATCCCTACCAGTTACTGTCCCTGGGTACCCAAGCCCTAGTGGCTAGTCCAAACCGTGGCAGCTGGTAGGGGCCCTTTCACACAGAGAAAAGGAAAATTAAACAGTCAGCAGTACAGTAATTCCATTTGGATTTAATGTGGCAATTCAACAGGGAGGCGACCCTGAATTAGTACTCACGACCTCCAAAGAAGATATGGTCCTTCAATGTCAGCAGGGCTACTTTTGATCTCCAAGAGACTCTCACACATTTATATGGTAAAAAGAAAGCACTATACCAGGCAGGCTGCATCTGTATCCCAATCGCAATTACTGCACAATAACCAGGAGAACACACAGCAGATTCAGTTCCTGACAGACCGAGTGTAATTCAACAATTTCTTCAGTCTTCTACAGGGTGAGCCTGGTTTCTACTCTTCAGAGATCCTTTGATTCTTTTCACAGGACGGATTCAGTCCTAACAAGCAGTTACACAAGTTGTAGACCGGAACTCTGGGCCTTGCACACGTTTTTTGACTAAAACTGCACACTGAAAAAGCACAGGGCTCCTTCCTTCTTCACTGCCAAAGCTCAACTGAAACTCCAACTGACAAAACCGGCACTTCCTTTGAGTTCCTCCCAGTTCTTGACTGGATTGGCTGTCACTCACAATAGACTGCTGCTGTTGGTCCAAAAGGCACGAAGTCTAAACTACATCTCCCAGAGTCACTGCCCATACAATCCTCTTGTGGCTGGCTCAGATTATGAGTCCCAAGTTCTGATTCGTCCAAGGCATCATTTTAGAGCTAGTTTACCCCACACTGATTGGTCCAGTTCAGCAGTTCAAAACCAGAATGGGAACTAGGCAGACAGTTCTGACTGCAAAGAAAGCAGGTTAGACAAACTGTAATTTTATTATTACTGTAAATGATTTCTGGCAATCAGTTACATCTTTCAGACAGGTTCCTTTGCACTCTAGTGACTGCAAAAATGGGGTGAATTGGCAGCTTGAGTGGTACTCAATCAAAGAAACACACAGTCCCCATACAACTAATTATGTCTGCAAGCAGACAGCTCTTAAAGAGACAGTACCAGAGGTTCTAAAAACACTCACTGATAAATGGCTTAAACGCCAAACACCATTCAGGCTTGGAGCATTCAAGCAAGCTCCTGGAAGTCTTTTGGGAACCCCCATTTGCAGGGGGGTTACACAGGCCAAACTCAGGCCTTTCCACAGTTCTCCCGCATGAATCCACCATGGATTGCTGCTCGAACTATCTCGAGCTGTTACTTCTTCACTTTCCAACTCAGATCTAACTGAAACTGCAAGCAGTGTGGGACTTTCCCCAAGATCCAAAAGGTTCGGTTGGCTGATCTGTCTGTCAGTCACAACAAGGGCTCCCCCTCCAGGTTATTTTAGGCGCCAAAAGCCCAAAACTACAATTCCTACAAGTTTTGGCCCCACCAAGCCCCTGTAGACAGGCTCCATTTTAGAGGCCCAAATGTACTGATTGGCCCATTCTGCAGTCCAGGACCAAGATGATGGAAACAAACAGAACTGTCCATGCTGCAAAGAAGGCAGGTTAGAATAAACTGCAATGTTATTGCTACTTTAACAAATGATCAGCAAACAAGTACATCTTCTAACAGAGCTCCCTCTCAGATTAATTATGAGTGCAATTCAGGCAGCTCTTAAAGAGACAGTACACAGAGGCTATACAGGCACTCTCTGACAATCACATTTAAACTAACATACTAATTGCCAGCAGATTAGGCCTTATGGTCTACCTGCTCGACCCTCAGATCCCTAGTTGGGTGCCGAGGTCCTCCCCCACCCCGTGTTCCAGAAACCCTATCATCCATCCCACCCCCACCCCCGGGCCAGGCCATCATCTGATACATACGCTTTCTGTGTCTGTCCCACCTCTCTTGAAGCTCTCCACTGTGGATCTCTGAACCAGCTCTCCAGGCAGCGCATTCCAAGGGTCCACCACCCTCTCAGTGAAAACCTCCTCCTCTTCCCACCTCACCCTTCCACCTTCAAACCATGCCTTCTGGTGATACCTCCCTGCTTTAGTCTAAAAATTCCCTCCATGTTTACCCTATTTATTCCCTTGAGGTACTTGAAGACCTCATTCGTGTCCCCCCCCCATCTCTCCTCTCCTCCAATGAAAACAGGCAGAGCTCCTCAAGTCTGTCCTCATACATTAAATCCCCTAGTCCTCATATCATCTTAGTTGCCGTCCTCTGTACCCTCTTCAGGAGCTGTATGTCCCTCTTGAAGTGTGGTCTCCAGTACTGTACACAGTACTCAAGGTGTGGTTTAACCAGTCCATTGTACAGCGGCAGAATCACTTCCCTGCTCCTAGAGGTGATCTCCCTTACGATGCATCCCAACATCCTGTTTTCCTTGCTAGCCGCTCTCCTGCACTGCTCAGAGTTATTCATACATGCATCCACCATGATCCCTAGGTCTTTTTCCCCTGTTGAGGCCTCCAGTGCCTCCCCTCCCAGGGTGTACCTGTCTTTAGGGTTTCCCCACCCAAGATGTAACACCTTGCACTTGGTGATATTGAAATTTAATTTCCATGTGTGAGCCCAGCTTTCCAGGGTGTCCAGGTCCCCTTGCAGGGCCAACCTCCCCTCTTCCCCCTCAACTACTGCACCCATCTTGGAGTCATCAGCGAAGAGACTCATTTCACACCCTATACCCTCCCTGATGTCCGATATGTATGCATTAAACAGTATCGGACCCAGGACCGAGCCCTGTGGTACCCCACTACCAACCTCTCTAGGGTTTGAGAGCTCCCCAATGACCACTACTCTCTGGGTGCGTCCTGCTAGCCAGTTTTCAATCCATCTGACCATCAAAGGGCCTACTCCCAACCCCATCAGTTTCTCCACCAGACCATTGTGGGGGACAGAGTCAAACGCCTCACTGAAGTCCAAGAATAATACATCCACAGGCTTTCCCCTGTCCAGTTCTGATGTTACCCATTCGTAGAACTCCACAAGATTGGTTTGACATGATCTACCTGGCACAAACCCATGTTGCCGACTATCCAGACCTCCCACATCCTCCAAGTACACCTCCAATCGTTCCTTTAGTATACTCTTCATTAATTTTCCCACCACCGAGGTCAAACTGATGGGTCTATAGTTACCTGGTACTTCCCTCGACCCCCCTTTATGGATTGGCACCACATGTGGCTCTCGCCAATCCCTAGGTACCCTCCCTGTCTCAAGCGACCTGTTGAAGAGCTCTGCCAGGGGTGCAGCCAGTATGTCCGCCAATTCCCATAGTACTCTCGGATGAATGCCATCTGGCCCAGGAGATTTATCTTTCTTTAGGGCCTCGAGGGCTACCCATACCTTGGTGGAGATAGCATAATCCGTCCCTCCACCTTACTGGCCTTTTGTCCTTATCCTGATGTGACACCCCTGGGGTACCTCTCCCTCCCTCTTGCTCCATTTCTGTTGCTCCTCTGATCCCACTCACTACCGCTTCTATCCCCATTGTGTCTTGCTTTGTAGATATCCCATCCCCCTTCCCAGTGAACACAGAGGCGAAGTACTCATTTAATACCTCTGCCTGGTCCTTCGCCTCTTCCACCCACCCTCCTTCTGATCTCAATCTGCCGAGATGGCCCTTAGTTTTTCTCCACTCCCCAATGTACCAGAAGAACCTCCTTTCCCTTCCATGTATCCCCTGTGCCAGTCGCTGCTCTTTACTGGACTTTGCCCCCTCCCTCACCATCCGGGTGACTTTTCTAGATGCAAGATGGTACATTTCCTTTTCCCTATCCCCTCTTGTTGTTTGATATTTTTTGTAGGCTGCCTTCTTTTCTCTGACCGCTACCTGAACCTCACTGGACCACCAGCATGGTTTATGTGACCTTGCTCCCTTACGTTTCACCTTAACGCAGGTCCTGACTGCCTCACAAAGTCCCCGTTTTATGACCTCCCATCTCTTTTCCACATTTGTCATTGATGTAATCCCCTTCAAGTGATCCTTGAGAATATTTCCTTGCCCCACAAGTCTACCCCCTGAAGTCCACTCGAGTCTCCTAGAACTCTTTCCCCCATGCTTATTTGAAACCAAACAGTATTGTGGTCGCTCCAGTCAGGGATCCTCTACAACCAGGTCCTTACCAGATCCCCATCTGCCAGAACCACGTCCAGGACATGCCCCTCCCTTGTGGGCTCCATCATATGCTGTGTTAAGAACACATCCTGGAAGCCGTCCAGCAGCCTCTGCTCCTTGGCCACCTTAGAGGACATGGTTCCCCAGTTTGTACCTGGCATATTAAGGTCCCCCATCAACACCACTCCTTCCCCTTTTGGTCCACACTGGGCAATGATGTTGTCCAGCAAACCATCCTCCAGAACATCACCCATCCCGGGGAGCCTATATATTACACCCAGCTTGACCTTACTTGCTGGGGTTCACAAGGTGACCCATAAGGCCTCCACGTTTCCCCCTGCCTCTTCTACCCTAGCAATTTCTGTGTCATCTCTAATGAACATAGCCACTCCACCCCCTCTGCCCTCCTTTCTATCCTTCCTAAGTATAGTGTACCCCCGCACGTTTAGGTCCCAGTCATGGTTTTTGTTGGCCCACGTTTCCTTGACCGCCGCCACAGCCACCTCCCCCTCGAACAGCATGGCCTGGAACTCTGGCAACTTGTTTCCCAAGCTCCTGGCATTTACTAACACCACCCCCCACCCATTCTGCCTGATCCCCTTTGTCGAACCCCACCCAGGTTCCTTATACTTCCATCCTCCCTCTGCTCCTCCTGAAACCTCCTCCCCCAGTCTGTTTCCCCCCTCCCCACTTTGGGTTTGAAGGCTACTCCCCTCATCTGGAGGAGAGCTTCTGGTCAGCCCTCCTTATACCCCCACAAGTTTAAACGCCACCTTTCTTGAATGTAGTCACCACCTCCTGTTTAAGGACTTCCTTCCCTAACGGGGCAAGATGAAGCCTGTCCTTGGCGTACAGTCCCTTATCCTCCCAAACTCTTTTCCAGTTTCCTAACACCCCCAACCCACTGTCTTCACCCCACTTCCTGAGCCAGTCATTAACCTCTGTGATCTTCATTTTTTCCACTGAGGCCTTTGGTACTGGCAATATCTCTGAAAAGGAAATGTTGCATCCATTATCCCGACAGACTCTGGCAAGTTCTTGGAACCTTGCTTGGATTTCCAAAATGCTATTTCCCTCTATATCGTTAGTTCTCAAATGCACCAGGAAATCTGGTTTCCCTCCACAATCCCTAACCAGTTCGTACACCATGAACTTTGCTCTGTGCACTGTCAGCTCAGAGATACTCACTACCTTCACCTGGCTATGGCATCCACCCCCCGTCCCTCCCACTGGATACCCCTAATCATTGAGTCTTCCAATAACAGAACCTTAACACCGCCATCATCCTTATGGTTACCTCCACTATGCGCTCTCAACCCCATCCCCCTTATGTGATCTCAATTCCATGGGAGTCTTCCTGCCTTATTAGAGACCCCTTGTCACCCTCCCCTTTCTGCCTCCCTTGTTATTTTGCCCACTTATCTCAGACCCTCCTGAATAGGTGTCCCCTTTAACCCTCTCTTATCCGAACCATTTATCCTGGCCCTGATGGTTTCCCCTTCCCCCACACCGCCATCTCCCCCCCCCCTTGTAATAGTACCCCTACCTCCAGAGGCCCTCTGTGGGTCCCCTTTACCTAGAGCCCCATCCTTGGTACAGACCCCCTGCTGAAGGGGGACCCCTCCCCGCCTCCTTGTCTCCCAGTTTCTCTCCAGTCGTGCTCTCCTCCCTCATGTCTGCAATATGTTGCATCTCCCCCATCTGCTTAACATTTATGTTTCCCCTTCTCCCTCTGGGACTATTTCTATCCTTTCCATTGCGGGTCTGTGATGCCCTATGGGTATCCGACTCCCTCCCCGGCCTCTGTATCAGTTTCCTCATTTCCACCAGCCCTTCCTCCCCCTCTAGGTTGCTTAGTAGCTCAAATTTATTGTAACACTCTATGCTAGCCTCCATCAAGTAACCTGAGTTTCCCCTGACTGCCCCTCTAAACTGCCCCTCTTCTTCTCCTCCTCTTGCCCTGTTCTCCTTAGGAGCTCCCTTCCCACAGTCTGCTCTTTTAGGCTTCCCCACAACAGCCCCTCCCTTCTCACTGTCTGCTCTTCTAGGCTTCCCCACAACAGCCCCTCCTGACTCTTCCCCCTCCACTCTTTCTATTCCGAATGTTTATCCGTACGTTTTCCCCTTAGCGTCAACATCCCTATCTAAGGGTCCTCTGTCCCTAATGTCCCCCCTCCTGCTTGCTGTAACATAACGTCCTGTAATTTCTGAGCGTTGCCCCAGTCTCCCCTTAGCCCCAACCTTCTGCCGCCCATATCCACACCCCTTATCCTTGGACATCCCAACTCCTCAGCTTACTCCTTAACCATATACTTCACTCCTGATACAAGATAGCTGTCTACAGGGTGAGCAGCCTCCTCTCTCAGGCCCAATTGAGGTGTGCCATCCCACAGCCTGTGCAGCCTACAGCCCTTCGAGATGCCTGCCATGGTGGAATGTGGCCCACCCTGTTTGTCCCTCTCTGTTCATAATGGCACACACCCCTTTTCTCAGTCCCTTCCCCCTGGAATACAGTCTCTCTCTATATTGTCTGCAGTTATTTACGAACCCAATTTCAACCGCACCAATAAAGTTCCCAAGTCTCACAAACACATACAGTCCAGTGTGTGTCCAGCCCCACTAACAGTGTGTGTGTATGCAGACATCAGGTACCGTATGATGTCACAGGCCCACCAGTTCCTGTTGCTTCAAATTTCAGTCACAAACAGAAATGCACAGCCCTTCAATCCCAACCCCCAGTGGCTTTTCAGTATTTAAGAAAGCCTACAAAACAGGGTGGGTGAGACGGCTCTACCACCACCAGGCAAACATCACATTTAAATTTCACTCTAATTATCACTGCTAAACAAGTGTTCCCACACCCAGCACACAAGCCCCAATAGTTACGGTATCACAGCCCAAGTAGCAGTCCTAACTCAAAGTAGTAATTTTTAACACACAGAACTAATTTCAAGTACAAAACTATTCAAATATTTCAGTTAAAATGGAAGATAAAACCAAACCTCTTCCCTGAACAACCTCCTACTTCTGTTCTCAGGTGGACAATGAAAGACAAGATGATTCTTGTAATTACCCCTCCCCCTAACACCAGGCAAACATCACATTTAAATTTCACTCTAATTGTCACTGCCAAACAAGTGTTCCCACCCCAGCACACAGCCCAAATAGTTACAATATCACAGCCCAAGTAACAGTTCTAACTCAAAGTAGTAATTTTTTTTTTTTTTTAATATTCTCTTTTCGCCCCTTCTCACCTCGGTACTTCTCTACCTTCAGGAGTCTCCTCACGTGTTGTCGTCCCTGCTACATCTGTCAGCTCAGGTGCAGTCATCCCCATGCTGCCTTGGTTTGACCCCAGGTGGGTCAGGTGGGGCTCCCCCTTCCACCGCCCCGAGCGTCTGTGATTTCGTCGGGGATCCATCGCCCATGCTGGCAGGGGCCCTGGGATCGGGGCCTGAAGCTCCGTCTACAGGGAGCACCGGGGGGTATTTTTCCTTCTGTTTTCACCCATCCCCATAGGATGTCTGCACACAAGGAGAGCCTAGGAATGAAGCACGTCACAACGTGCTAATGCTCCGGCTCCCGGCAGACGTCCTCCCTCTCTACTACATGCGATCCTCACTGAACCTCCACCCGTGGTCACCCAGGTGGCAGTATGCATGGCGGGACCACATCCCACCCCACCGGAGCAGCTTCTGGGCAGCTCAATACCTCCTCCCCAGCACCGCCCTCCAGCTGCCGAGTCGTTCCCGACCGGGTTGCTGGCGCTGTGAGCGTAACCCTACCACTGCGCCAGTGGGCCGGCCAAAAGTAGTAATTTTTAACACACAGAACTAATTTCAAGTACAAAACTATTCAAATATTTCAGTTAAAAATAGAAGATGAAACCAAACCTCTTTCCTGAACAACCTCCTACTTCAGGACACTAGCCTGGCAGTGAACATTTAGGCAAGCTTAAAGAAGATTTTTCAGGAACCCCCATTTGTAGGGGGTTTACAGTACTATTCTGTATCTTTTAATAGTGGTATGGACTCCATTGATGTTATAAAACACAAATTTTGTAACCGGAGCCAAGTTGTCTCAAAATAGATACATGCTTCTCGGTGCACGCACCAAAATGTAGGGGTGCACAGACCAGCTAGTCCCACCTCCTCCCCCCACTGGGTTCTCCCTCAAAGAAAACACAGTTTAAAGCAGTATAAGAGCAAGCCCCCCTCCTGGTGTCTAGGGGTATCCAGATGGTAAAAGGTGGGAGGTGGGCACTTCACAACCTAAGCAACCACAGTCCAAGGAATTAAAACAGAAATAGCTCGTTACCTGTTTCATTGAAGGTTAGTGACTGGGAGTCACAAGAATAGGGAAGCAGGCACCAGTGTAAGGCAGACCTCATCCACCTGTAGGGACAATGTTTGTTAGCAGACAAGCAGGCACATTCTTTGGAATAAGTTTACTGTCCACCCCGGAATCAACAATGCAAAACAATTTATTAACTTTGAACAGCAAAAAAACACTCCATGGAGCAGGGGGCATTATGTTCGGTGGGTTTCCTTCACAGATGTAGCCGGAAAATCTACTGCAACAGTCTCTTTATCTAACAGACTACTTCATTTCGTGCAGATCTCCCTTACGCCTTGAGGACTAAATTTCTGGCAGCATTTTTGGGGCCAGAAAGGCCACCACATGAGGGTGCTTGATACTTATACATTCTACTGACTCATATCTGATTCCTTAGCTTTCTTAGCTTTCTTCCCTGGCAATTACCATTCTTTTCCATCTGGCTCTCTTCTGACAGTTCCATTCCTATACCTTCCCTCATGGTTTCCGACAGCACGAGGTGTTTCTACTGTCCCAAACCCTTTTACTCTTTCAAGTTCATTCCCTTCTGCCTAGTCTCACACTTCTCCACCTGGGGGCTAATACACATGGCACATACACTTCTTTTACCTCAGGGTCTTAATCCTTTACCTTTCATTTGATGTTCATAGCAAGAACTGAACCACCAGAACCCTTTCAGTCATCCAATCGCTGAGGCCTTGGCCGGCAGCTGGGCCTTATTCTGGGCAGTTTTAGGTGCCCCGGCCTTGATCCCAGTAACTCCTGGCACGCTTTGCTCCTGCAGTGATTCCAGCCTCTGAACTGACTTATCAGGGGACCTCTGCCAGTGCCACACCAGATCACCCAATGGATTGCCATCCCGCTGGGGTCCCAAACATCACTCCCTCAAATGGACTTTCCCCACCTCCACGAGTGGCTCACACAGTGGGTCCCACACTGCAGCGGCCACCAGCCGGGGATCAGAAGCAACTCTGTCACCGGTACCACTCAGGTGCTCAGGCTGCCACTTCCAAACCACACCCCAGGCCCTACTGACATAACGGGCCTGCCCACAGGAAACCTTCTGGCCTACTGCAGAACTCATCCACGGGCTTTTTTTCTTTGTGTGTTAGGCCCCATTGATGCTTACCCTACCATGGCGCTGACATTCGCTTGACGGGCCTCTATTTTTCTTTCTTGTCCCTGGGCTCCGGCCCCCAATTGCATCGACAGGCCCCCTTTTCCTTTTTTCCATTCCTCCGCTTTCCTGCCAACCCAAACTGTCGCTCCTCACCTCGCAGGTCTTCAAGGGTGGAAGGCTGGGGTGGCAAGTGGCCCACCCCAGCCCTGCCATAGCCCGCTGGCCGAATTTGCAGGCTGATGCCCCTTCACCTCCTCTCTTCAGGTCTCCCCTCCCCCCCAGGCCTCCTTCAATGGCACCAAAACCTTCCCTTTTATACCCTGAAGCAGAGGGGCCCCCTGCTGGCAGAAAGCAGGCCCTACCTCCAAACTCACCGGCACCAAAGTTCCAGATTCCTTCTTAACTACACTGAGCACTCAGTAAGTTAACTAGTAAGTACCCAGAGGGTGCTTACACAAGAGAATGAATACATCAAGAGAGTGACATCTGTATCATATGTATATGTTGTAAATGTAAACTGTTATACTGTAGAAACTAACAGGGCTTCTGACAACCAGTGCAGTATGGTGAAGAAAGGAGAAACAGAGCCAACAGGGCTATGAATCCGAAAGACGAGGTCTTCCAAAGTAGGAGACTAAATGAGTATGTCCCTTTGCAGAACCTGATGTCCAGAGGTCCTGCTGGGGACAGGTACAAACTAATGTCCAAACAGAAATCCTGCAGAGAGAATTATCACATTGGTGGTGCAGTTGTGTTCAGTAGGCTGTTGTATACAAACAATTAAAACCTCCATCTAGGCCATGTATTAAAGCTCAAACATATAAGGGAAGGGAAAATAAAACTACTCTTCTGTCTTAGCTTTAGCTACAAAATCACCTGTAATGTGGGAAAATCACTTGGGCAATAATGGACTTTAGTGGATAAGCAAGTGAAGCCCCCAGTCCTGCCAACACTTACGAGCACTCTCCCCCTGAGCCCCAGTGCCCTTACACTCCTCAAAGTTTAGGACCAGAGAGGGGGTTGGAGAACCATGAGGAAAAGTGGCAAGCCACCCTGGCCACAGCACAAGACACCCCCACAAAATCCATTCAGCCTCAGGCTAGGAAATAGGGCCCCCCCCCGGGGTTCTGACAAGGAGAAATTCCCCTTCAACTTAATCTGGGAAGGAGGTGGCACTGCCACAGAAAGGCCATGGAGAGACCTCCCCAAGATGAGCTCACAATAGTCGTTTGCCGCTGAGCAGTAACCAGCGTTGTCTGCAGTGAAAGGGTTAACAATGGCTTTTTAACACATGGCCTCAGCCAAAGGACATTAAGAAATAGTTCAAAATTGGGGAGTCCAACCTAGCCAATCCCTAAAACCAGTCCTCGGGTTCAAGGTCCACCACCCCCATATAAGTAGCTAGCATGGAGCTGTGAGGCTGTGCAAGACTTTGAGAGCCAGGTGTAGCATATAGCTAATGATGTGGCTCAGAGGTTGTAGCAGAGTAACATTGAGATTGCCCACCAGGAACCCTTGGAGGGAAACCCTCCAAATGTTACTCTGCAGGAGGGCACCTGTACCCCCAGCTGAAGAAGGTCAGCCACCTACTCCCACCACACTTAAGAACCTTATAGTATTCAGGGCACTGAATACTTGAGGAGAGAGTAGCGATGAGTGCTTATCAGCCACGGATTAGAGCACAGGTCAAATGGGAGAGAACAGTCAACATTGGGAAAAATTAGTTATATGTGAGACACATCATCAGTAACGTTATAGGCAGTGTCCTGTTTAATAAAGCTTGGAGATGGGACACGATAAGGTAGCCTTCTGGAAATAAGTCTTACTATATGACATCGTGTCCCTCGATTGTTTCTTGGCACCAGTATGAAGATCAGAATGATTTGGAAGTGGTGCAGTCTCCTCCCAACCCGTACTCTTACTAACTCGTGGAAGTTGGGGGTAGAAATTTCTCTTTGCTGCATGTGTGACTTGGTGTCTGCCACTGAATGGTATAAAATAGGGCCATCCGCATAACGTACCCTAAGTCTTGCAGGAGATGGAGTTTGGAATTTTAGTTGATCCAGTCTGAGTTCCTCCAGGCAGGGGCCATACTCCATTTATTTACTGTACTGTACCATGGGTGCATAGTCCTGATCAATGCACAGGCACACATTTTGCCACCGCACAGTTTTCATTTGCCAGGCCTTGGATAGCACCTGTTCTTTGGTCCTGTAGTCCAAGAAGGGCATAATGCTTGACCCGGGTCTTTCCTCCAGAGTTGGTTTTATTCGATATTAAAATTAAATTCAGGAGGGAAGACCAGAGTCTCTCTCAAGAGTTTCTCGATAAATGTGAAACTCTGTGGTACCTCAGCCCCTTCAGGGAGCCCATATATGTACCGGGAGTACTGCGATAAACTGAAACTCTGTTTCCCAAGTTTCATTAGCCTGACACCATTTTCCCAAAGCACACTTGCCTGAAATGCAAATTTACCCACGGTGGAGTGGATTATATCAAGTAAGAGGGGTGCAGGGGGCAAAGACTTGAAACACAAAATTACCTCACCATGATCAAATTTTGCATATCCGCAAGTGCTCGGCAAATAGTAGTAGCACTGAAACTCTGAGAACAGAGTTTCCGCTATTGTACTACATCCATATGCACAGATTGCTTTGTTTTGCCTCACCTCCAAGTCTCCATATTTATTTTCTTTTTTTTTTTTTAATTTAGTCTATTTTATTAGTTTACCATTGTACAGTCAAACACACAATACAGTTCATGAGAAAACAGAACAGATCTAGGAAGGCAACAGTTCAAAAAAGAACAACAAAACCCATAAACAAAGATAGAAACGCCCTTCCCCCAACCTGCCTCCCCAAACCAACCAGCCCTCCCCCCTCTCCCCTTCCCCAGATACCAGTGGTACAAGAGAGGCAATTAACTCCAGTCTACATGGGTCATTTTGATACTGTATGGGACCTAGAAGACATTAGGTGAAGAAAACAGTGCTGTGCAGATGGGACACTATATCCTGCCTAAATATTAAGGTGTTGCGTGCATCAGTAAGAGGGTCTTCAGTTTGCTTCATTTTTTATTATAAGCCTGGGGGCAATTCCTAAGACTAGCTAGAGTTTTTTCAACTCTCGGACTGTATAACATCTCATTCAGCCATTCCAGGTGAGAGACTTCATCTTGGCCAATCCAGTGCCTCAGGACAAGCCGCTTTACCGTTAAAGAGATTAAAGAGATGTGAAACCTTTGCTCCCTAACAGGAGTTGTTGAGAGGGCTCCCACAACACATATCTCGGGGGAGAAGCATTCAGCAAAGCCTAATAGAGGATGTAATGTAGACTTTATTTTCTCCCATAACCGAGCTACTTTAGTGCACTCCCACAAAATATGGAGCAGAGATCCCTCTGCAACCCTGCACCTTGTACATATTGTCGTGGGAGATCTTTTCATTTTATGCAAATGTACTAGTGTGCAATATATATTATGGAGAATATAAAATTGGGTAAGGCGCATTCTATCATTAGTCAGGTACTAGTAAAGGTCTAGCCAAATGTGGTCCCGCTTCTCGGGCAGTGTGGGTAATACCTTTTCCTAGTAATGGGAGCCTCCTGTTACATTAGAAAATACTTGTGGAAATAAAAATGCTACTAACTTTGATACGGCATGAGATGACCAAGCTAAGGATTGAATGAGGGAGAGAAAATTGGCCCGATTGATCTCCCATGCCACTACTCCAAACCATTTTATAAGCATGTGACGGATCTGATATACCTTAAAAATTTGTGTTTGCGGGAGCCCTAGGCCCCGCAGTAAGACTGAGCTATCAGGTAGTCGCCCCTCTAATATCAGATCAGAAACATGTTTACTGATTAGTTCTGGGGTATGAAGGGTAGCTCCCTGCAATTTAAAATTCAAGTTTCCACAGAGTGGTTGAGAGGTATCATGCGTATTTCTATATTTCATAGATCTACACAGTTGATTGTGAACTTTGATAGATGTGCCTACTACAGTATTTTTCAATTGTGGTGGCAGTTTACCCAAGGAAACAAAATGCAGGGATTCAGGGGAAATCCCTACCAATGCAATCAGATTCCTTTCAATCTGTAACCAAATGGGTACATACGTTAAGGGGTCCAATTGCTCCAGGTTCAAAGTCCAGCGAGCATATTTTGATATATGGCTAGCTAAATAATAGATATAAAAATTTGGCACCTTATGCCCTCCAAGATTTTTTGGAGAACTGAGCCTCACATATGATCTGCGAGGGCATTTCTTTTTCCAAAGAAAGCAGGTTATTAATGCATGGAATTTTTTAAACCATGTAGCTGGGAGATAGAGGTTAAGCATGTGGATGGGGTAAAAAATGCGGGGAAGGATATTCATTTTAATAACACTGATTCGGGCTTGCAAGGACAAGGGAAGGGAGTCCCATCTAATTAAATCCTGCTTTATGGTTTCCTTTATATCGTCTAAGTTAAGCTTCCTAACTAAAGATTGTTTTTGTGAGAGAGTAACCCCCAGGTATATGAGCTTAGAAGACCAACCCAAGTCCAGTGTCGTATAATCTGACGGGTGGACATAGTGGTTTAGAGACATAGGGGTAGTCTTATCCAGGTTTAATTTATAGTTAGAATACCTACCATAGTGGGAAATTATGTTAAGGGCTGCTGGTATCGATGTAACAGGGTGTGAGAGGTGTAGCAAAATATCATCCGCATATGTGGAGATTTTTAACTCAAGGGGGCCCATCACAATACCATGAACATGCGGGGAGGTATTCAGAAACCTGATTATTGGTTCCAGGTAAATATTGAACAACAGAGGGGAAAGAGGGCATCCTTGACGGGTACCCGAGTAAAGGGAAAAGCCTTTGGAGAGTACACCATTACAGTATACTTTAGCATTTGGTTTGGTGTATAGGGTTTGTGTCCATTTAATAAAACTCTCTGGGAATTCACACTTCTCCATCATCAGAAATAAAAAATCCCAGTGTACCCTATCGAATGCCTTTGCCGCATCCAGAGACACCAGAGCCATAGAGTCAGGAGAGTCTCTGGACACGGAGAAGACATGCTCTAGTTTACGCAAATAGTCCATAGAAGACTGTCCTCTCATAAAGCCCACCTGTTCAGGGCCTATTAGTCCTTTCCAGACTTGCATAATCCTAGAGGATAATACCTTAGCAAAAATGTTCATGTCACAGTTCATTAGTGATATGGGACGATAACTTGCTACACTATCTAAGGGTTTATTAGGCTTAGGTAAAGCAATAATAAGGGCCATCAAGAGGGAGGAATCAGATATCCCTTTTTCACATATGTAGGAGAAGAGTTGGGCTAGTATAGGAGTCAAATCTTTGGCCATAGACTTATAAAAATTTGAGGGAAACCCATCTGGCCCAGGAGATTTATCGGATGCTAGAGATTGGATGGCTACCAAAATTTCTTGGTCAATTATTGGGGGGGCTAAAAAATGTTGTTGTTCAGGGAGTAGCCGCGATAATGAGACAGCCGTCTGATAGTCTCGGATATCAGACTTGAGAGGGGCATTTGAAGGTAAGCTATATAGCTGTGAAAAAAAGTTATCAAACTCTTGGGCAATCTCCTCTGGGGAAGTTTTAAGGGTGCCATCTGACTGGGAGGAGATAGCTCTCACCAAGTGTGAGGCCTAGTGCTGCCTAAGTCACAGGGCCAACAGGTGACCTGCTTTGTCACCCTGATCTTATACATAGAGTGTGTCTTTAGGAGTGCGTATTCAGTTTTTTCCCTGAGTAATTCCGCGTATTGGTGTCTAAGTTTGGTTAATTCTAGCTGTTCTCGCTCTGAATTTTCTAAAGTTGGACTAGATTCTAATGCTTCCATCTGTCCCAAGAGGGTGCAGAGAGAGAGGATTACTTTTTTTTATCCCTGATAGAGGCAATTCTTATACACTGTCCTCAGAGTACACATTTAAGTGTGCACCAGATTTTGTCTACATCAATAACAGAACCCAAATTAGTCTGCCAGAATCCATTAATAAGTGACCGCAACTTATCTATGACCCAAGGGTCTTTGAGCAGTTGAGTGTTTAGTTTCCAAACCTTATCATGTCTGACATTTGGATGGGGGTTATATATGAGTCGGACTGGAGAGTGATCTGAGAGCTTCCTTGATGCAATACCAGTATCTGAGATGGCTGATAATGCTTCAATACTAATTAGAAAATAATCTTATCTGTGAGGAGGTTTTATGGACTGGGGAATAGAAAGTATATTTATGATCCTTGGGGTGGAATATTCTCCATGGATCGCAGAGGCCCCCCATAGCTATAAATTCTTGTAAGGCTTGCTGTGTGGGGGAGGGTCTAGTAATGCGGCCATTCGACCTATCCAAATTGGGAGTGATAGTAGTATTCCAATCACCGGGTATAATCAAGGGTAGGTGAACAAAACAGGAGAACAAGCTAACCAAACCCGAAAAAAAAAATCTGGTGTCGGGATATTTGGACCATAGATACACCCCAAAAGCAATTCTGTGTGGTCCAAAATACAGTGTACCAGCAGTACCCCTCGGGGTCTTCAACGACTGTGAGAGCTCAGCAGTTTACACCTCTGGATAGAAGGATAGTTACTCCTCTTTGACTAGTTGAGTTCCCAGCAACAAAACTATGACTCACCCACTGGCATCAGAGAAGAAGATTCTCGGACGCCAGGAGGTGCGTCTCCTGGAGGAAAGCTATCTGACATTGCAGTAGTTGCAGGTGACGTAAAATCTGATGCCGTTTATTTCTAGACTGTGCCCCTTTAATATTCCAAGTTTATGTACTTTATGCTGTTTCCACATATTATAAATGGTCCCAAGGTATCGTTTTCTTGTATACTGTATGCCCATGTACACCAGTGATATGGTATCTTCCCCCCCACTCCCCACCCTCCTTCCAAAAAACATATTCCCCTCTCCCAAAACAGTTCAGATCTTCACAATTTGGCCCCCACGACCATTCCTTATATACACTATTCTATCTGGTGTATAAACCAGATTGTTACGCAGCACTGGGCCGCAATGTTATCATTGCCTCCCTAACAGCTAATCACCCCCTCCCCGCCCCACTCCTATATGAATCAGAGGCTATCTAATTCTAATAACCTGTAACAAAATTCAACACATAGCAACTATACATCCCTTCTGTTGATTACTTCAGGTGGTTGTTCCAGGTCCCGTATTTAAGAAGGCACATTATGTCGAAATAAAATGTTGATTAAATATCAAATCTAAACAGAGAGGAGCCACTCCAAGGGACCTCCCTGCAGGAGGCTAAAAAGCAAAAAGAACCTTCAAGAAAATAAAATATTGCATTACATTCATGCAGTGTATATTATTCCTGCCAGGGGCTTTAAAAGAAATAATTTAGAAACACATCCGAATACTTTAATAAGATGGATAAAACCAGATAACCAAATAAGCTAGTTCAAATGGCAGGTATATACAAATAGAACGGGCCCTCCTTCTATATTCGGCCCTTCAATCTTAGATACACTTTCCAAGGACGTGCTACAGCAAGTGTGTGTGTATATAGTACCAACAGAATAGGATAGTAAAATCTAGCATCCTCATTTCAGTAAAGGCCACTGTGCTTCGATGGCATGATCTCAATCTTTGACAGCAGATAGCACAGAGCAAAAGATTAAACTGGTCTTCTTAATTTGTAATATAAGTGAGCAGTATGGTCTTTACCCCATAAAAGGTTCGGAGACCAGGTACCGCTACATGTCGCAGATTGTGGTTAAATTTTGATTCAGGGCATTGCATGCCGCGTTTTCACCAACACAGTTCAAGCAGAAAAAAGATAACTTCCAGAAATATCTCCTGCCACCTTCTTCATTTGAACAAATCGGGATATAGCCTTTTCAGGCTCCTAGTAGCTTGCTCAAGTGAATCAAAATTATGCCAGCTGTCTCCATGAAAAACCTGAAGCATAGCTGGATATTTCATCCTAAAGCGGATCCCTGCCGCAGTAAGCTTCGCTACTGTCGGGTGAAGCTCTGTCCTTCTTTGTCTCACCGTTTTTGGTAAGTCCTCAGTTATTCGGATCCTCCTGCCCTCCCATAGCAATCCACTGATATCTCGGGTTTTACTTAGGATATGCTGCTTATCCCGAAAGTTTAAGAGACGGAAAATTATAGGCCGCGGAGGAGCCTCAAGGTGGTGGTACAGGCCTCAAGGAACAGTGGGCATGCTCAATTATGTACTCAGGGCTGTTCGGAGAGGGGCCTGCAAGCTTACTGCACAGTTTTTTAATGAATAAGCTGGGCGACGAAACTTTTTCGCCTTCTTGAAGACCGAGGATCAGCAAATTATTTCTTCTAGACCTCTCTTCGAGGTCTTCCATCTTTGTTTTCATGGTCCTGATTCGGTGCCGCAACTGGGTTAGCTCAGGGTCTGTTCTCGCCCTCCAGTCATCTAGCGAGGATATGCGACTTTCATTGTCAGAGGTACGTTGAGTCAGTAGTGCCAGTGAAGAGGTGATATTTTGAATAGCTATAGCTAAGGTATCTAGTGTTTCTTTCAGTGGGGAGATACCTTCCAAGAATTTCTCTTCGGTGAGTGCAGCCTGGAGGTTAGCATCCACTGTTGCCCCTGCCAGAGATGCCTTTGGCTGCTTTGCTGTTTTGTCCCGGGTGGGGGTGATTGGTGGTGTATGGCGAAGTAAACTGTCTCGCATATCTGTCTCCGTTCTCTTAGGATTTTGGCTCCACTGTGTCTTGTGCAGGTTCTTGAAGATGGGGTATGCCAGCTTGGTTTTCAGATTTGCCAAATTTAGTTTGAAATCTGTATTAATGAGGAGTGGAGCAGGAGCAGGTGAAAAAGCGATTGTTCAGCCAGCCATCGCGTGCCTCTCCTCCATATTTATTTTCTAATTGAACTTGGCAATGGTGGAGGTGGAGGGCTGTGTGACTTAAAGGAAACCACACCCACATATCTTGTGAATTTTGTTTCCATTTCAACAGACAACTCTTTGTGTAGCTGTCAGAGATGTATACAATTGCATTAGTTTGTTTTCACACTTCATGCTAGGCCCTGTAACTATCCTGGGGGTCTCCATTTGCTGGTTGTTGAAATCTCGTGGTCCCTGACAGCTGCAGTAGCACAGGAGAACATGATGTGTCAGCACCCTTTAGACTCCACAGTATGCCTGTCTGCTTAATTAGGCTTCAAAGAAACAAGCTGCAGGAAGGTGTGAAATACCACTTTTACATTCAGTTAGTTCTGCAGACTGTCTGAGTTGTAATGCAGGGTTTTATTGTTTAAACTGCATTCAGTTTATGTGTTTCCAGAGAGTTTTTACAGAGTATTTGTTCTTTAAGTATAGAGATACATGGTATAAATACGTGATGTGACATCATGCTCTCCTCTACTAATACAGCTCTCGTGGACAATGAGATATCAACACCCATAAAATGGAGACCCCAGGGTAGTCACAGGGGGCTACCTCGAACAGTGAAAATAAACTAAAGCAAACACTTATAGCCCTAACAGCTACAGGAAAAGAGTTGTCAGTTGACATGGAAACAAATACAATTTCCATGACATGAGGGTGTACTTTTCCTTTAACTGTCCATTGTGTTCTGTGATCTCAGAGAGGGCTTCCACCATTTCCTTCTGCTCTGCCTGACTTGGTCCACATCAGTCCTTAATGTTTGTAGGTATCCTCTGATTTCATGCCTATCCACCCTTCCTTTGCCTCCTTGTGGCTAGGCTCACTGTACCTCCTTCATATCCAAATACTGGTTTGGTTCCCTTCCCTCTTACATCTCCTCTCTCATCTCCAACCCCCCCCCCCCCATCTTGTTCCCTCCACACTTTTGCCACTCCTCACCCCCACTCTGCTGGGCTGTCTGCATTCTCCTATCAACTTACCTCACTCTGGAACCAGCTCCCCTTTTCCCTCCACCTCTCCCAATCAACTGGCTCCTTCTATCACCAGTTGAAACTCCATTCCTTCCCCACCTGTTCCATTTACCCTTCCTCCAGATACCTCCACGGCTGAGCCTGAACCATCCTGGTAAGAAGCCGTCTGGTTTCCAGGCTCCTGTCTTTTTTTTTTTTTTTTTAATTTAAGTTTATTGACAACCATCGGGTACATTTAATACATGCAATCCAGACAGTTTCACTTCTATTTTACAGAGCTGGAATATAAAACAGATCATCCCTCTTCCCTACCTTCTCTCCAGACATTTTTAAATTAGTGACATTAATGAATCCATTGAATTGTACTCGTCCCATAACCAGATGGGCCATCCTATAGGCAGCTCACCTCCACTCACTCGTGGTTTAGAAACCTCCTGTTTCCAAGCTAAAAGATATTAAGTTAAGAAGAGGGCTTTAAGAAGGCTGACTAGAATTCAAGGCATTAAATGTTTCTCGCCAGATCTCCCACCTCGTCCATCTCCGGACATAAATTTGTGTTCTATGATTTATCTTATAAGTTAGTTCTTCCATTTCCGCAATTTCCTGAACCAGCTGTATCCAGGTGCTTGCGGTGGGAGAGTCGTTTTTCAGCCAATATCAAGTAATGGATTTGTGGGCTGCTGCCAAGAGGAGGGCCCAAAGATAAATTGCATCTGCTCCAACCAGTTTCTGGGGAAGTTCCCCTAGTATCAGGCTTGGCCGGTCCAGAGGGACATCCAAAGCGAAAAGGTCAGTAAGTGCCTAAGAGATATCCCTCCAGAAAGACCCAAGCCGTGGGCACAACAAAAAAACATGTAGGTAGCCTGCTTGAGTTTCCCTGCATGACCTCCAGCAGGTCGACTGTCTTTCAGGAATTCTTTTACTCAGGGAAAGGGGAGTAAGGAAGAAACATATTTTCACTTTCCAATTGAACTCTTGCCAAAGTGGGGAACAAGTAGTTCTGGATGCCAGATGAAATACTGAATTCCAGTTGATTTCCTGTAGACCTACTCCTCCCCCCCATCTCAATTTTACTTTATCTAAGTGATCTCGCTTTAAACCCATCGGGTTTTATAAAGTACAGAAATGAGACCTGTTGTTTTCTGTGAGGTCAGTATTGCGAAGAGGCTCTCAATGAAGGGGGCCACCCTGTCCGGTTGTGAATCCGCTCTGAAGCCGTAAGAAATATAGTCCATGACCTGTAAGTATCGGAAATTATCAGTATTCTGAAGCCCAAAGATGTCTTTAAGAGTCACGAAGTCCTGTATACTATCCCCTGTTAGTAACTGCTTGATGTAAACCAGACCTAGTCTCTCCCAGACTCTGAAGGTGTAGTCCATTCGGGACGGGATAAAAGCTGGATCCCATGCTAGCCTATATAGGGGCCAGAGTGAGGATTTTACTTTATATTTTTGCCAAGCTCTGCGGGCCGCCCTTATAGTGTCCCCAACAGTTAGTAAAATGGGTGGGGGGTAATTTCTAGTAGTATTTACTTGTATGAAGCGGGCTCCAAGTAGTGGGCCTCGCTCCTCACCTCTCTCCATTTCCTTCCAATTAGCGGCATATGTAGGGATAGACCAATATAGGGCTCTTTTAATTTGCGTAGCTAAATAGTAGTCCTCCAGATCAGGAAGGGACCTACCTCCTTTTGCCTTACTCAGCTGGAGAATATGAATATTTACTCTGGGTCTTTTATTGTTCCATACGAACTTTACAATTACTTTTTGCCAGGCCTGGAAATGTATTTTAGAGATAAAGGTCAGTAAACATTGGAATAGGTATAGGTACCTAGGGAGGATATTCATAGTAATTGTCTGTATTCTTGAGTATAGTGGAAGATTTATTAAGGCCCACTTGTCTAGGTCCTTTTTTAACTTGAATAAAGAGTGGGACATAATTAGCCTTAAAGAGTTGGGAGTTATGTTTAGTTAGTCAGGCTTCCAGGTATCTCATTTTATCTGCTGACCATTTAAGTGGTAGGAACTCTACAGTCTTGTGAAAGGGGGAATAGTAAAAACACAGAACCTCAGTTTTAGTTTTATTGAGGGCATAACCGGAATGTCTGCCAAATTCTGGTAGAATTGACCATACCTGAGGGATTGAAGTCTCCGGATGGGACATGCATAGCAGAACATCGTCTGCATACAAGGATATTTTCCCCTGTTGACCCCCAACCTCAATTCCCTGCACCGCAGTTGTGTGCATGGCTTCGGCCAGGGGCTCTATATATAGAACAAATAGGAAGGGGGACAGAGGGCAGCTCTGTCGGGTACCTCTGCCTAAAGTAAACCTTTTAGAGATTCCTCTGTTTACTCTGAAATATGCTTGTGGTCCAGAATATAATGACTTAATGCTATCAATAAAGATCTGTGGAAAGCCCATTCGCTCCAGTACTAGAAATAGAAAGGTCCAGGAGACCCTGTCGAAAGCTTTTTCAGCGTCTAAACTCATGAGGCAGGCAGGGAGGCGGGAGCGATGGATGGAGTCAACTGTATTGATTGCTGATCGGACACTGTCTGGTGCCTGTCGGCCTGGAATGAATCCCGATTGATCTGGGTTAATGAGCTCCGGGAGTAAAAGGTTCAACCTAGATGCAAGAATCGAAGTAAATATCTTATAGTCTGAATTCAGGAGTGAGATTGGGCGATACGATTCACACCGGGCAAGATCCTTTTTTTCTTTTTGTATAAGGGAGATTGTGGCATATTGCCAGGATGGGGGGGCCGGATTTCCCTCCTGCCACACCTCTGAGAAGACTTCTGCCAACAGGGGAACTGTCTCTGACATGAAGGTTTTATAAAACCCTGCGCCGAAGCCATCTGGACCAGGGCACTTTCCTCCTTTCAGATTTTTAATGGCATTTAGTATTTCTGTCTGGGTAATTGGTTTAGTTAGAGCTTGAGCTTTTTTCCATGTGAGTGTAGGAAGGGGCAGAGCTTTAAGATATTCTATGCTCTCTTGAGGGGATTTTGAGCCTGTGAAGTGTAGAGCTTGTTATAGTAAGAGACAAAGGCTTCTGCAATTTGCTCAGCCTTATTGGTTGAGTGACCAGTGGTTGGGGAGAAGATCTTGGTAATTGTGGCTCTGGCTGTGAATTGTCTCAGGCGGGCCGCCAAGAGCCTAGTGCCTCTGGGGCCTCCCTCATAGTACTTCTGCTTGAGGAAGAAGAGATTCCTCTCTATTTCCTCTTTCTGGAGTTTCTGAAGTTCGGCCCTCAGGGATCTAAGCTCAGAGTCTCTTTGTTTGTCCCATTTGGTTTTCTGCTGGCTCTCCAGCTCTGCAAGTCTTGTGAGCAGATTCTGCTGTTGCGATAAACTGTCTTTTTTTCTTTTGGGCAGCTATACATATCAGTTGTCCCCTAATTGTAGCTTTCAGCGTGTCCCATATAATTTGTGGTGTCATTCCTGGTGTAGTGTTTTCAGCTATGGTGTTCATGATGTGTTGTTTGAGTTTGTTTACAACTTCTTTGTCTCGAAGTAAAGATGTATTAAGTCTCCAGAGAGTCTTTTTCCTGGGCAGTGAAAGGGCAACCTCTAGGAAGATTGGATTATGGTCTGAGAGAGTAGAAGTACCCACCCACATTGAAGAGAAACTAGACATACACTCTTTAAAAGTAACAAACGTGTCAAGTCGGGAGAAAACCTTAAACCTGGGCGAATAATATGTATAGTCCCTTGCTTTAGGGTACCTCTCTCGCCAAATATCCACTAGTCCTATTTGGTTCAGAATCTGCTTGACTGCCCTTGCTTTTCGGAAATCTGGATTTTGGATGCTTGAGGTGGTGTCCAGATTTCTGTCCCAAACCAAATTCCAGTCTCCACCCATGATTAGCACAGCCCTTGACTTCTCTGCCACAAGCTGGATGAGTGAGGCGTAGAATGCCGTGGGGGAACTCAGAGGAGCATAAACATTTACTAGGGCTACTGGAGTATCCTGCACTTTGCCTACCACTATGATATACCTGGCCTGGTGTCCGACATGACCTCCTCCTGTTCAAATGGGAAGGGCACCGAGAGTAAGACAGCCACCCCCCTTTTTCGTCTCGATTCCAGTGAGGAATGAAACAAATGTGGATGGGACTTGGTCTTCAGCTTCAGGACCTCAGCTGGCGACAAATGGGTTTCCTGCAAGAAATTCACCTCACAATTTTGTCTGGCGATATACCTCAATATTTGTTTTCTCTTCACTGGACTGGAGCATCCATTAATGTTATAGGAGAGTACCTTTACATTTTGGTTGATCATTTAAGTTTATCGTGGTTAAACTTTCTGAGGACAAGAGGGAGATATGTATATATAAACTTGTCTGATAGCTTTGTTTTTTCCTTAGTAATTAAGTACCCGCATAACTTAATCAGCAACATCAACTGCAAACTTATATACAATGCCTTCAACAGCAAAACAAACTCCCAACCATGGGTCAAAATTATATGCTCGGGCCAGTCCTCGAATGAGGTCCCAAGCATGAGAGGAACCGAGGCAGATGAGTCCTTTAAGATTCGTCGATCCCTGTTCTGCGTGGGTATGGTTAGACTTCCAAGGGAAGGCTGGTGATGAATTCTCAGTCATAGGGCAATCGCAAATGCGATAGCTAGAAGGGAACACCAAGATAGTGGCATGCGTCCCTTCTCTCCCAGGGGGTGATCCCCTAATGGGGAAGCCCTAAAGTCAGCAGTTTGCATACAGCAACGTTAGCCTGTCCCCCTCCCAAGATCCATGAGGATCTGTAGCAAGTCAGCTGATATCACCCTTGTGACAATTTTGCCTATGATAAATCAGAAGCAAAATTGTCTAAGTAGCAGTATCCCTGCTAATTAGAAGCTGACTATGTAATGCAAATTATAAATCATCTGCCATCTCTGCAACAATTCACTTAACATTAGTTAGGATGATTCATAAAATGTATACCTTGGCCAGTAAATATAGCAGCAGGCTTACATGGACCCTACCTATTAGAGTACCCATGCAAGGCCGCCACCAAAGGACAGCAGTATAGTTCTTAATGTACTTAAATTTTTCTCCTTTGATGTGCTAGAGTTTGGCACAGTTAGCTTAGGAGGTAACTCAGCGCAATGGCCTAAGGCCCCGGGCCGCAGAACCGGCTGCATTGAGCATACCAGATCTGGGCCCGGAGTCCCCAGTCCTCTCTTGTAGGGTAAGCGAACCCGGGCAAGTTTCCCATCCTCCCCACACCCCCAGGCCGTCCCCAAGGAGAAGCCTCCAGCCCAGTGCGCCACTCCTGGAGAAAGCATCCCGAAGAAAACAAAGATGAGGACAGTTGCAATAGCTAATACAACAGCTGTATCATGTAGACCCTCTTAATTAAAACGTTTGCATAATTCTGCCCCTAGGGAACCTTTAAAACAGTTCATGAGGTCAGTTCATAATAGCTTCTACAATGAGAAATGAAATAGCATAGGGACACTGTTTAACAAGGGAAAGCCTTCCACCTTGTCTAAGGTTCGGGGGATAAGCCTTCTGATTTAAAGACCCAACCCCTCCAAGCCCAGCCAGGTCCCAGTCGGTAGCCCCCCACATGCACAGTCAGGAATGAGCTTCACCGATCAGCCTAGGATGCAGCTCTCAGGGACTAGGGTTCCGCGTGGAGCCAATTTTGGTGCTACCTCAGGAGTCCTCTATATGAGTCGAGTCGTGGGAAGCCTGAGTCGCTTAGCACAGTGAGCACCTGACGTAGTTCCAATAGCACAACATGTGAGTCCACCGACCGCCGCGGAGCCTGCGAGGGCCCCTCGAATCAAGCAATGGCAAGGGAGCAGCCTCAAACTCTGTAAAAACGCTGGTGTAAACCAAGGGGAAGGTCCGGGTGAAAAAGAGCCGAGCCATCTGGGCGAGGGGAGGGGGGAGACATCTCAAAACTTCATCAGCCGTGGAGCGGGTGGAAAATGAGCAAAACTTCACTTCTCTCTCTCTCTCTCTCTTCCCTGCGACTCAAGTCTCCAGGCTGGATTCAGGTTCATCATTTAGAGAGGATCCCTCATCTTCTTCTTGGAGGTGTGTGGCCTTCTTATCTAGTTTAGTGGGATCACCAAAGTGCCTTATCAGAGCCGAGATGTCTGCTCGAAGATTCATGTGCGGGATTCTCTGGGTAGTGCCACGCTGAGGGATTCCCTTCTGCGCTACGTTCCAGGCAGAGGTGAGCAGGTCTTTTTCCAGTTTTTCCTTAACTAGGGGTGGCACAGTGATTCCCATTGCCTCTAGGAATGGTGTGGCAGCCAGGAGATCTTGGAAAATTTTTGTTCCTTTGTCAGAGACGATTTTAAGACATGCAGGATACAGGACTTGTGCGTTAACGTTACAGCACGGAGCTGTTTCAGGACCGGCCAGAGGAGCTTTCTGGCATCCTGTACAACTGTTGTATGGTCGTTGTCTATGTTTACTCAATGACCCTCATAGTGTAGTGCCCCCTGCCTCCATGCTGTTCGGAGTAACTCCTCCTTTGCCTGATACGAGGTGAGTCTTGCAACGATGGAGCGTGGCCTCGCGTCTGGGTTTTAGGCCGAGGGCCAAGGGACCTATGTGTTCGGTCCATCGTAAGATCCAAGTCCTGTGGCAATGGTAGCAGTTGTCCGAGTATTTTTTGTGAAAAAGAGATTATGTTCGGGTATTTATCTTCAGACCCTTCAGGAATCCCATACACTCTTATGTTTTGCCTTTTACTTCTGCCCTCCAGGTCGTCTAGTCTGTGAGTGAGTTCCCGGTCCCTGGCTAGGAGATAGAGTATGAGTCGGTCCTGACGATCTGTCTGCTCGACCATCTGATTTATGCACAGTTCCAGTTGCTCTGTTTTGTGATCGACTTTGTTTAGGTCCGATCTGAAGTCGCTAAGTGTTTGGTCGATTTTGGCAACCGTGCGTGTCATTTGCATTATTGTTTCGGCAAGATTTGTCGGTATTTCATCTGCAGGGGCCTCTGGTTGCTGCAGGTCCTCCAGCATCTCTCTCTCTCTCTCTCTCCTCTGGGCCACATCTTCCTTCTCCATGCATCATCTCCTTTAATTTTTGCATTGGAGTTGATGGAGGCTTTCCCGTTCTGTTCCTCTTTGCCTTAGCGGGTGAAGACATCCCTTTTATTGGGTGATGTTATTTAGATTGCTTTCAGGAAGGACATGGAGCCGATGGGTTATGCTGCCATAAGCTTGCTGACGTCACCGGAAGTCTCCCAGGCTCCTGTCTTGAGTTAACTTCCACACCACCACAGTTTTCTCCCTCTATTACGAGGTCGGGTAATAACTCGCCCCCACAAGTCAATTGCCTGTTATCAGTAATGTTCTTAATCACCAAGTTTTGCTGTAACTTCTAAATATGCACGTGCTAGGTATTCTTGTTGAGCTGTGCCACATTTTATTCCCTGCACATACAACTTTTTATATTTATTTTAATTTTGTACTAATTTTTACTGAATGTTGTTCATATGATTTGCGTCTATGTTTTGTGCTGCTGTTCTCCGACTGTTCCCCTTCCCTGTCTCACACCTGGAAATGAGCTGTAGCTCAGTGTGCCTTTTCCAGTTACCAATTTTTTTTCTTACTTTTTCTCTCTGTGGCCCCAGTTGGCTCCTACTTCCCTCCTCCTACTCCTGCCACCGTCCACCCACTCCGAACTCCTCCCAGGCCACCACCTTGTACTCCCCCATGGCTTATCCCTGTGGCATGGAGGCGAGGGAGCTCCCAACTCCCCCACCATGCACAGATCCAAATCAGGTGGTGCATGTGGAGATAGCGTGGGCTGGTGGACGGCCATCAAGCTGCATGACCTGGCTGCCACTATTTCTGTTTTTCTCCCCTTGCGGGACCACAGTGTGCAATGACGCCTGTGACGAGGGATACGCATGTTCCTGTGTGCACCCACATTAAGCATCTGCCGTGTTCCTGCCCCACATTCTTGTGGCTCTGTGCCGTCGAGCACCATCCTCCGCTAGGGGTCAGGTGTGCGCCCGCAGCTGGTCTCCCCACTCCCGGAGATGGAGAGCAGTCGGTCGGATGCTTGATCCATCTCCTCCCTGCTGACCCACGGTGGCCCTTGCTCGTTCTTGAACATAGGTCGCTGGCATGGCGCAAGGTGTGGCGTCCAGCGCCTCAACCCTCAGCGCTATCGAGCTGGTGCACCAGATACCAATTTTTAAATAAATAAATAGAATGCCCTGAGTTCCTCAAGTAGTTGTGAATTTGTAGTATGTGCTGGGTGGGAGCAGCCCTCTGAGGTGGGTGACAGTGCTGCGCTTATGGTTGGGGAATCTGACGATGAAGTTAGACTGTACTGGTCTGTCTCAGGGAAATTGCTGTTGAGCCACCTGTGTTATGTTCTTTTTCATATCCATGGTTAACCAGAGTCTTTTTCAGTTAAAAATCTGTGAGTACAAATGATCTCTCACCAAAAATAGAGACGTTTTGGTGCTGCTCAGAGACGGAGTTCAAGCAGCTTGCTGCGCTCACATTGGTGAGATCAGTGGAAATAAAAAATGTATGTTTTCATTAGTTTGCTTTTCCACTTTTTGCCTATGCTCCCACTATCTCCCATCCTGAGAAATGGGGTCCCCATGGCTGCAGCTATCCTCCGACTGGGAGGACAGGTTAAACGTGTGCCTCAACAGTTGAAACCAAGGCCACTCCTGGGTCAGCCAGCAGGGGGAATTTGAAGGCCCAGCAGCCGAGTCAAATACTTCACCTCCTCAAGGTGCTGGCTTCCAGCTGTCCTAGGTGTGGGATCTGGGGGTTGCCAGTTTTCCAGGTGACATCATAAAGTGCTGTCACTGTGTCAAAAGGCAGACACTGTGACCCTTAAATATCACTGTCTAGTTGCCATTCAGTTTCTGATGTATTTTTTCCTATTATAGGGAGTTTCAGTGGCTCTCTCACATACCAACTAGTGGGATTTTAGATGGCATGACTATTCAGCAGATGACCCTGCCAAGGTGTGGCGTGAAGGATACAGAGACCCACAGTGCTTGGGCTGAGCGGGTCCGTGCCCTGTTCCTAGGGAGAGGCTCCGGATCCAGACGTAGTAAACGTTACTCACCACAAGGTACGATACTTTTTATCATTAACAGCTGTAGTATTTTTAGGATCCTTTTCAGGTGGGCTCAAACAGTCCCAATGGTAGAACATGTGTTGGCCATGTTGAGGCCGGGGTGCTTAATACTGTATCCAGAAGATTTAAAGTGGAAGGTTAATGAACAGGGTCTCCAATAGTGTGAAACTACATGGAAAGTTCTTTTAAGGAAGGTATTGGGCTTACCTGTGGGTGGCGGAAGTCCAGAGATATCTACTGAAAAGTCTGGAATATGTTGTTTTATGGCATCAGCCATTACATGGTAGTATATGTGACAGCAAGTGATGCTGGGGAAGCTGAATGCCTAACCCTATCAGGGACACCATTCATGAACCTTCCCATATTAGGTAAGTGACTGTGTGAGTGTTCAAGAACGGGTGACACGACTGAGGCAGACAAATCACATCAGGGTGCTGTCTGGCTCAGGGGTCTAAATAGAGAATACTGGATGGGCAACTTCGCACAACCAGTGTGTTCTGCCACATGGGGTTCTAATGCCCTCTTACCTTGACAGTGAAGCTCGAGAGGTCCATGGGAATTAGAACCCGGAGGTGGCAAAACGCACTGGTTGTGCTTGAATCGGATGTGGAACAGAATCAGACTCAGAATTTTTGAAATTCCAATTTCTGCAAAAGTAATGTATGCCTAAGAATCAGAGCACCCTTACTTTGCATGCAGCATTTTAACACAGAGAAACCAATCATTAGATATACCTAAAGACCTATAGACCTAAAGGATACAATCATGGGTCACCACGTTAGCACTGTTCCCCAAACCAGTGCGGCACAATTTCTTCCTATCAAAATCCTCCGTGGTGCTCACAATAAAGCCCTCACAGTTGTCACAATCTACATTCCTCCAAAAGAGCAAGGTTGTGGCCTAAATGCAGCCCTGTACTTTGTCAGGTCTCTCCCACCGGACACTGAGTCCATCTTTCTTGGGGACTTTAATATAAATTGGCCTGCTGCACAGGGATTCTATAGCAGTGGCAAATCTCACCCAGTTGGTTGACTCCCCTACCAGGACAAACTATAAAATGGGCGCCAGCACCCTTCTGGACTGGATCCTTACAAGCCACCCTACCCAGATCTCCAACACCACTGTCCTCCCTGACGTAATCAGTGACCACTCCCCTGTCAGCTGCACCTGGTCCAATACATTCAGCAAACCACCCCCGAAAACCATAGCCAGCAGAGTCTTGCCCCGTGGCCATCTAACTTATCTCAAAACCCACCTCCTCCAACTGGACTGGTCACCAGTCTTCACTGCAACAGATGTAAACACCGCCCTGGACTACTTTATCAAAACCTTTAATGGAGCCTGCAACAAATTCGCACCTTTTAAAAAGCATAAAGTAAAAGCCCTCTGTAACCCCTGGCTCTCAGGAGACCTCCTAAGGCATCTAAAAGCAAGGGATCATCTTTGGGAATTAGCTAGAAACTCTGGGAGGGAAATAGACATCTGTAACTATAAACGTGCTCGAAATGACTGCACCAAAGCCATCCGGCAAACGAAATCTGTCTATTTCAAGAGCGCTCTCACAAATTCCTGGGGAAACGGAAGAGATTTCTGGAACAACATTAAAGAAGTTACCGGGAAACAGTCTAAATCCCGCCATCCATGCTCTGCATTGATGGTGTTACTACACTAGACCCCAAAATCATTGCTGACACGTTTAATGCTGCTTTCACTGACCTTAGTTCTGTACTTCCCCCTGATTTTTTTCAGAGAGGATGACACTTCAATGCCCTCAGTTTTGTCTGCCCCCACTGACCACCCTCTCTTTCACTTTAAATCAGTCAAGATGTACCAGGTCCGCAGCTATGTTACTAAAGCTATTACCAAGTCCAGATCCAGCAGTGACTCACTTGACCTCAAACTTTTATCTCTCACCCTGTAAGAAGTCCTTAGGCCTCAGACTAAGATTTTTAACCTCTCCCTTAGCCTCAGCCAGTTCCTGGACAAATGGAAATCGGCCACTGTGACCCCTATACACAACAGTGGTGTCAAAACTGCCCATGAAAATTTCCATCCAATCTCCATCCTACCGCCACTCTCCAAGGCCCTGGAACGTATTGTGGCTGACCAGCCTACGGAATTCCTAGACATACAAAACATCCTGTGCAGGCAGCAACACGGTTTTAGAAAGGGTCACAGTACTTCCACCACACTACTCAAATTCACCGGAGCCATTCACCACTCATTGGACAACGGTAAAATAACAGGAGCTGCTTTCATTGATCTAACTAAGGCCTTTGATACTGTCAACTACCGTCTCCTGCTTGTCCAACTAAGGAAGGCTGGGCTCTCACCTGATTCAGTTGACTGGTTCAATAGCTACCTAGACAACCGGTCCCAAAGAGTAAAAATAGCTGAAACACTCTCTGATGCCAGACCAGTCCTCTCTGGTGTTCCACAAGGGTCACTTCTGGGCCCCCTCCTCTTTAGTCTATTCCTGAACACACTGCTGGACTCTTGTTCAGAACAAATTATACTCTACGCAGACGATGCAGTTATCCTTGCCTCCCATCATGATCCAGAAAAACTGCAAGGAAATCTCCAACGGGGTTTTACATCCATAGAAAACTGGTTCTTGCAGCACAAACTGTTACTAAACCAGAAAAAAACTAAGGCCATGCTTTTCAGCAGCTCACAAAACAAAAATAAACAGTATCGCCTCACCGTGAATACTAAACATGGAGTCACCCTTGATATAGTCGATACCTTCAAATATCTTGGCATCACCCTTGGCTCCAAACTCTCCCTTGCTGCCCATATCAATAATGTTGCTAAGATGGCAAATACCAGGCTGGGCCTACTGTTCCTTCACCAAAAACATCCAACCCCTGAAGCATTGTCTGTTGCCATTCAAAGCTCCATTGTGAGTGTTATTGACTAAGGATTCATTGTTTATGGCTCTGCCACTGCCTCCACACTCAAACGTGTTGCTACCTCCCTAAATAAAGCATGTTGTTTCATCACCGGAGCCCACCATCTCACCCATACCTGTGACCTCTACTCTCAAACTGGATGGCTGCAACTCAACAACCGACTAAAGTATCAAACCTGCATCACAGCCAAGAAAATAGTGATGGGAAATGCCCCCCCCCCCCAAGGGTCTGCTCCCTTCTCAAAACCAGAGTCAGCAACTGCAACACCAGAAGCTCAAAACCTCAATTACTGCAAATCCCTCATTGTCATACAACTCAAGCTCAAAGGTCATTCACATACAGGGCCCCCAGCTGGCTCAATAATCTTACCAGTGACATTTTAGGTAGCATGTCCCAGTGTCCCCACAAGTTTTGCAAAATATCACTTTTGTCCCTTTTTTGCTTACTTGTCCCAGTTTTGTCCCTTTTTTTTTTTGCTGCCTGCTAATCAGTGAGTGACAGTTATTTCAGCACCACTGTGGTGCTACTCAGGCTGTATAGCAGTTTACAACTTTAACCCCTGCACCTGTGTTGCACTGCAAGCACGTCAGTGGCAGCACAGTAAAGCATGTTCCTTCCTGTTAGATTAGACTGGGTAGTAGTGCAAACAAGCACATGTGGACGTCTGCCTGCCAGCAGCTGAGAGGGACTCCAGACAGAGAACAGACTGGCTGCAGGGAACTAAGGTACCCGAACCTGATCAGGTGGAGGGAGGTGTGTGAAAACAATTTGATGAGCTGGTGGGAGTCACTGAAGTGAAGTTTGTTCAGCAAATGAGGCGAGTGTAAGTGGGTTGGATGGGACTGTCAGGAGGAGCAATACATGCAGCTCGAATGTCTGATCACAATTTAATGCAGGTTTGCTTCTAATGAACTTTCTGTACATCATGGTTTGGAACTTGCTGCAGCATAATGATGTATTGTTTTAATCTGAATAATGCTACTGGTGTTACTGTGAGGCGGCATGGCCAAAGCAAGCAGCAAAATGTAATTGATTGTGCGCAGCGTTGTCTGCGCCGGTGCTCGTGGGAGTGACGTGGTGGGGAGGGGTCATGGTCAGAATGGACCGTCCCAGTTTTAGGCCTCAGAAAGTTGGTAGCTTTATATATACACTGCACACTGGAAATCCATAGACTCAGCAGAGGAGCCTGCAACCACACTACGGGCAGTTTTATTCCACCCAGCATGCCTGAAAAGTATAACTAAACTGGCATTTAGGGAAGGAACCACAGTTCTAGAGGGATGAGGCAAAGGCATAAGGGGAGGGTGTACTAAGGATTTCCTATGGCGGTATCAGTGGGATGGGATGACACATTTAGCCTGGCTAAAACTGACCCATGGTTTTGCCGGCAGGTACTGAGAAGCATACAAGCCACTTGCCAAATGCTACAGGATGGGGTGGTTAGGTTCTTTAATGACTGCATTCAGTGCTCTGGATGGAAAAATCCAGACTGCTTTCCCTACTTCCAACTTCAGAATTATATCCATAAAAATTAGTGTCTTGCCAGTAGGGTCACAAGATCTCACTCCAGTTGTAGCCTTTTCCACAGTCTGGGACTCTAGTACAGGGAAAGAGGCCATAACTACATTGTACTGTGGCTATCTGCAGGACCTAGGGCACATCACGGACTATATAAGGACTAGATGGGAGCAGGATCGGAATAGACCCATCTTGGAAACGCAGTGGGTAAAAGTATGGGAAGGAGTTAGGCATACCTCATCCTATCCGGGATGCAGGGAATTTCCATGGATGGTAAGAGTGAGATATTTCCTAGTCCCACAAATCCAAAGTAAATGGGATCCAGCCAGCACGTCTGACTACTGGAGACAGTGTGAGGAGAAACTCTCCTCCCAAGTCACAGATTTAGGGATTGTCCCAAACTGCAGGGATTCTGGGAGGACCTACAGTAAGTCAGTGTATAGTCCATATAGTGGCACTACATGATGCACTCAGTAGTGAACACCTGCTGATGGGGATGAAACCCAAATATCTGAAAGGGAGGGAAGGGTGTATACTTATGGAGTATGCTGACTGCAGCAGCCACAAAGGCTGTTACCAAGTGTATTCCCCTGTATTAGCCGAATGGACAGAAGAGGTCCCACACATACAGTCTTTAGAACGAATAACCCTTTATAGCACAACATAGACTGCCAGCATTTACCAATCGCTGGATGAGATAGGGATACGTTCGGCAAGAGGAGGCGGAAACTGAGCGATAAAGTATTGCTACTGTCTTCTAAATGATTGGGTGCTCTGAACACCATTTGCGCCCCCTCCCCCACCCCCACTGCTATGTCAGAACTGTGAAAGTTCAACAGACAAAAGATCCGGACAAAAAAGACAAGACTACTTGATACATTGCAACAAGACTTCATTATAATAATCAGAATACAGTTTGGGTTAACATAAAAAGTTTTATTATCTTACAGTAGCAATTCAGCACTTCCTGATTATAGACCCTGGATGTTTGTCATTTTATAAATGTCATAAACTGCTGAATGTACTTGTTCCTTTGCACTCTGACTGGAGATTTGCTTCTTGAAAATTCTCAGTAAAGAAGTATAAAAGAAAATAAAAAGAAATGATACCGAGTTCAGGTTTAAACAAAGCCTTTTATTGCATGACTGATAAAGTTGGTTTCCTTTACTGTTGAACAGCATTGTAGTTGGTTGTCTTTATAGTTCAAAGGGGATTACGGTTTACAGTGCAGATTGCCTTACTGGTAATTGGGAGGGACCACCCTATCTTTTCATTGTAACAATAAATTGGAGATTTGAGTAGCATTTAGAAAGTGTATCATCCGTTTCTGCTTGAAATCAGTAAAACGTTTTTGTCACCCTGTCGTAAGTGCGATAAAACGCTTTAGGGATGTGTAATTAGGGTGTAATAACTGCAGTTTGCGCTTGGATGTTTAAAGGCAGTTGGCACAAGCGCTTCATGCCTACCATCAACACCTATCAGCCGTGCCATTTATTACAGCATAATTACACACACCCTGGCATGTCTTACTACATACGAAACTAACTGCTATGACAGAAAGCAGGCTGCATCTTCTCTATTTCTACTGCTGTTTATATGTTCCTGGGCTGTGAGGCTGAGGATAGTTAAAGGAAAACATTGATTTAAGGCTGGACTGCACTTTCTGAAATGAAGCCACACGATTTAGCAGTCTTGTCTCATGTACATTTGTTGCTGATCTTCATGGTGTTTGTTTTTCGTTTTGTGTTCTGCACGAGTCTGCTCTACTTAAAGTGGGAAGTGCCATGTTAGGTAAGCTCTGGTGCAGTACCACACTAGAAGAGGCTGTAGTGAGCGTTCATGTGTATTTCAGATGATCCAGTTGCCTCTCAAATGCATTGCATCTCTGTCTGTCCACTCACACTTTAGCACCACATCAGCTGACAGCTTGCTCTTTTCATTTCTGGCACCTGGCCTCCAGTGACATCTTCCATTCTATGCTCATTTATATACGGCGTTCTACTAGTGTGCACGTGACCAGTTTACATATAGCGTGCTACCAGTGCACACATGACCAGTTTATATATGGCATGTTACCAATGGGCACGTGACCAGTTTAAATATGGCGTGCTACCAGTGTGCACGTGACCAGTTTATATATGGCGTGCTACCAGTGTGCATGTGACCAGTTTATATTTAGCATGCCACCAGTTCCTATATGGCATGCTACCAGTGTGCACGTGACCAGTTTCTATATGGCGTGCTACCAGTGTGCATGTGACCAGTTTCTGTATGGCGTGCTAGCAGTGCACACATGACCAGTTTATATATGGCATGCTACCAATGGGCACCTGACCAGTTTAAATATGGTGTGCTACCAGTGCACACATGACCAGGTTATATATGGCGTGCTACCAGTGCACTCATGACCAGTTTATATATGGCATGCTACCAGTGGGCATGTGACCAGTTTAAATATGGTGTGCTACCAGTGTGCACGTGACCAGTTTATAGACAGCTTGCTCCTGTCATTTCTTGCACTGGCCTCTAGTGACATCTTCCATTCTATGCTCATTTATATATGGCGTGCTACTAGTATGCACGTGACCAGTTTACATATAGTGTGCTACCAGTGCACACATGACCAGTTTATATATGGCATGCTACCAGTGGGCACGTGACCAGTTTAAATATGGCGTGCTACCAGTGCACTCATGACCAGTTTATATATGGCATGCTACCAGTGTGCACGTGACCAGTTTATATATAGCATGCTACCAGTGTGCACATGACCAGTTTCTATATGGCGTGCTACCAGTGCACACATGACCAGTTTATATATGGCGTGCTACCAGTGTGCATGTGACCAGTTTCTGTATGGCGTGCTACCAGTGTGCTCATGACCAGTTTATATTTAGCATGCCACCAGTTCCTATATGGCATGCTACCAGTGTGCACGTGACCAGTTTCTATATGGCGTGCTACCAGTGTGCATGTGACCAGTTTCTGTATGGCGTGCTAGCAGTGCACACATGACCAGTTTATATGTGGCATGCTACCAATGGGCACCTGACCAGTTTAAATATGGTGTGCTACCAGTGCACACATGACCAGTTTATATATGGCGTGCTACCAGTGCACTCATGACCAGTTTATATATGGCATGCTACCAGTGGGCATGTGACCAATTTAAATATGGTGTGCTACCAGTGTGCACGTGACCAGTTTATAGACAGCTTGCTCCTGTCATTTCTTGCACTGGCCTCTAGTGACATCTTCCATTCTATGCTCATTTATATATGGCGTGCTACTAGTATGCACGTGACCAGTTTACATATAGTGTGCTACCAGTGCACACATGACCAGTTTATATATGGCATGCTACCAGTGGGCACGTGACCAGTTTAAATATGGCGTGCTACCAGTGCACTCATGACCAGTTTATATATGGCATGCTACCAGTGTGCACGTGACCAGTTTATATATAGCATGCTACCAGTGTGCACATGACCAGTTTCTATATGGCGTGCTACCAGTGCACACATGACCAGTTTATATATGGCGTGCTACCAGTGTG